>CM072937.1:35363300-36615800 GCA_036971965.1 Nyctalus aviator | reverse complement strand
TAGGTGGTTGGGGGGTAGGTAGTTGGGGGGTAGGTAGTTGGGGGGTAGGTGGTTGGGGGGTAGGTAGGGGTAGGTAGTTGGGGGGTAGGTAGCTGGGGGGTAGGTAGTTGGGGGGTAGGTGGTTGGGGGGGTAGGTGGTTGGGGGGTAGGTGGTTGGGGGGGTAGGTGGTTGGGGGGGTAGGTGGTTGGGGGGTAGGTGGTTGGGGGGCAGGTGGTTGGGGGGTAGGTAGTTGGGGGGTAGGTGGTTGGGGGTAGGTAGTTGGGGGGTAGGTGGTAGGGGGGGTAGGTAGGGGTAGGGGTCAGGAGCCAGGCTAGCGCTGGGGGGACAGCTGGTGTCCTGAGGGTCTCTGGCTGTGTCAGGTGCTGGCTTCTGTCTGGGGCCAATCCATCCAGCTGAGCCTTTGATTTCCGCGGTTCTGTGCACGTTTATCCGATAAAACAGGTGGGGGGGGCGGGGCACATCCTGGAGCAGGTTAACCCCCTTTTCTGTCCGCAGGCGTCTGGAGTCTCTGGGCATCCCCAGTCCCCTGGGGCGGGGAAAGGGGGGCGGGGGCTGCCTATGCGTCAGTATCTCCACCCCCACCCACCCCCACCCACCGCCACCCACCCCCACCCACCCCCACCCACCGCCACCCACCGCCACCCACCCCCACCCACCCCCACCCACCCCCACCCACCGCCACCCACCCCCACCCACCCCCACCCACCCCCACCCACCCCCACCCACCGCCACCCACCGCCACCCACCCCCACCCACCGCCACCCACCGCCACCCACCGCCACCCACCGCCACCCACCCCCACCCACCGCCACCCACCGCCACCCACCGCCACCCACCCCCACCCACCCCAGTAGAAGGCGGGGAGCAGCAGCACCCACTTCCCTCCACACGCAGGCGAGGGAAGCCCAGGGCCTCCTCTGACCTTGCACCCCCCCCCCCCCCAGATCAGGGCGCTGGGCTGGGGGCTCGGGTTGCAGCCGCCAGCGGGAGGCAGTAATCAATCCCGCCGCAGGGCCAGGGGCCGGTCGGCCGCCCTCGGGGCAGGTTATTTATAACCTCGGGTCGGGTTACGCCTGACCTTCAGCGGGGCGGCCGCCATCACCTCTCCCCACCCGAACAGGCGGCCTCGCCTGGCTGTGGCCCGGCTGGGCCCAGAGCAGGATGTTGACCCGGAGGCGGCGCCCTGGGGCCCTTTTGGGGGGTGCCCAGTCACGTGTGAGCAGAGGGGGGAGGCGGCGGGGGGGGGGGACGCCTTTGTTCCCCGGCACCTGGTCTCCTCTGGCAGCAAGTTTTCAGACAACGCGGGGCTCCCAGCCTGCCTCACCCACCGGGTGCCCTCGTCAGAGCCAGCAGGAGGGGCCCCCCACCCCCCAGGCATGGCCCCCGCTCAGCCCCTCCCAGCGAAGCTCAGAGGGGGCGGACGGGTCCAAGGTCACACGGCCAGCACGCAGACCCCCAGCTCCTGGCGGAGGGCAAACAGCCGGCCGCCAGGTGCCTGCTGAGCACCGAGGAGGAAGCACCGGACACACTTGGTTAAGCACCTACTGGGTGCCAGGCACCGAAGCAGGCGGAACCCTTCCCCCTGTGAGCGGACCGTCTGGGACAGGGTCAGCCCCAGGCGGAGGGTCTGAGTCCTGGGAGGGAGACTGAGGTAGGGAGCGGGGTGGGGGGTGGGGGTGGGGGGAGGACAGGCTGAAGGGACGCTGAGGGACACGGCTGTGGGGAATTGCTGTGGCAGCCACGCCCGCTGCGTGTAACGCCCCAAACCCACAGAGGCTTTTCCTACACGGGCACCCAAGGAGCTGGCACCCAGGGCAGACTGTGAGAGCCTCACCCTACCCCTAATCTGGGCGGTCTTCCTGGAGGAAGCCGGAGCGGCCAGCTCTGCCCAGTGCGGGGAGGAGCGGCCGGGCGGGCAGGGGGAGTCTGGATGCTTCCTTTTTTTTTTTTTTTTTTTTTAATATATTTTATTGATTTTGTACAGAGCGTAAGGGAGAGAGATAGAGAGTTAGAAACATCGATGAGAGAGTCATCGACCAGCTGCCTCTTGCACACCCCCTACTGGGGATGTCCCCGCAACCAAAGTACATGCCCTTGACCGGAATCGAACCCGGGACCTTTCAGTCCCCAAGCCGACGCTCTATCCATTGAGCCAAACCGGTTTCGGCTGGATGCTTCCTTTGTGCCATGCTCTCAGACGCCCTGGAAGAACGTCGGCTGTGCAACCTGACCGTCCCCTGGCCCTGTCTGGCCACGGCTTCCGCAGAGAAGACGTTAGGCAGCGGCTGGGATGGTCTCCGCTCGGGGGCCTGGGGTTCTGGTTCGGGACGCGGAGACCTGCCCACACCCCCCGTCGGGCCCAGCCCAGTCCGGGGCGCAGGCCCGGTGCCCGGGGGGAGCTCGCCAGCGGTGGCCAGCAGCTCACATCCGTGTGTGAGGACGTTCCGAGCGCACGTGTGCCTGCAGCCACATGTGTGTAGGAGTGTGCCCGTGTGGGTAGGTGACTGTACAAAACATTAATACACAGGAGGAGAGTTACCTTGTTGTGCGTGTATGTTGTATGTTTCGGGGAAAGAAGGCAGTATGTACAGCGTGGTATGTGGGGGGCACAGGTGTGCGAATGGAGGGGTGTGTGTGTGTGTGTGTGTGTGTGTCAGAGGAGTGTCTCGGGGACAGGGTTGACTTCAGAAAGCCTGAAGGTTCGCTCTGCAGACCTCCTCTGACCACACGGTCCGCGTGTGGCTGGCGGGCCCTGACCAGTCAATGAACTCAGGGTCTGGAAGAGTCAGCGGCTTTTGGCTTTTCCGACCTCTCTGCCAAATGGGTGTCAGCACTGGCCGGGCGGGGGGTGCGGGCCGGGGAAGGTGGCAATGACTTCAGGATAATTGGCAGCCGGGCAGCTGGGGGCGGGGAGGGAGCAGGGGCCGGGCTCAGACAGGGAAGCCGCCCCGTTGGCCGCAGCTCAGGGTGGGCCTGGGGATCCACTCCGGGTGGGGAAGCAGCCAGCCACAGGCTCACCGTTCCTGGGGACCCCCAGCTTCGTGGGGGCCGTGGTTACTGTGCCAGGGCCTCCTGGGAAGGCGGGCAGGGACCTCTCAGAGACCGACCCCTGACAACTCACAGCACCCCCGGGGGGTAAGGACTCAGCCCCGTTTTCAGATGCGTAGACTGAGGCTCAGAGAGGCGGACGGCTGTGTGTGGAGCCTCACCGCTGGAGTCAGGGTGGGCCTGGCCGGGGAGCGGGCGGGTGTGCTCCCCACTCCCCCACGGACACATGGGGCGGGTGGCAGGGCGGTTACGGCTCCTCTGCATGCCTGTCAGTGCAGGCATTGGACTGGCTCCTCGTCACCCAAAAGGGCCTCCTGCAGACATTGGGGGTGGGGTGGGTGGGAAGAGGTGAGAAGCAGAGTGGCGGCTGCATGAGCCCCCGAGAGAGAAAGCTCTGGGGAGCCCCCTCTCCCCGCCTTGCTGGCTGCCCTTAACGTTAGGCCCAGCGCAGGGGTGGCAGGGCCAACTGTTGCTTGTGGCAAAATGAAAAGAAAGAAATAAGGACAGCCCTAGCTGGTCTGGCTCAGTGGATAGAGCATCGGTCTGTGGACTGAAGGGTCCCGGGTTCGATTCCAGTCAAGGGCACAGGCCCGGGGTGCAGGCTTGATCCCCAGGGTGGGGCGTGCAGGAGGCAGCTGGTCAATGATTCTCATCGTTGATGTTTCTCTCTCTCTCTCCCTCTCCTTTCTTCTCTGAAATCAATAATATATATATATTTTTTTTTTATTTTTATTTTTTTTTTAAATAAGGACAATATAGGAAGGTTTTCATAAAGCTAGACCTATTCACTCTGAACTACGGCCCTCTTACCTGAGCTGTGTATTTGCAGGAGAGAGAGGAGAGAGAGGAGAGAGAGAGAGAGAGAGAGAGAGAGTGAGTTCACAAGGGCCTTTCCTTTGACACGGCCTTTACCGCCCTTAACTCAGCAAAATGAGAAACCGGTGACCGTGTCAGGTCCCGGCTGTTTTCGTGGAAATGTCAGTGACCTTCGAAATAGAAAGCCGGACACCGGAGGGACTTGGCCTGGAGGGGCTGTTCCCGGCTGAGGGATGGTGTCTGAGCAGTTGGAAAACCCGGGGGCGGGGGGTAGGGGGGAGCCGGGGCTCCTGCCCAGACTCAGCCCCCAGGCCCCCACGGCCCCCACGGCCCAGCCTCCCCGGGAAACCTGAGCGGAGGGGACACAGAGGAGCCACGGGGAGCCGCACAGGGAATTCTGAGAACAGCCGCGGGGCCAAGTCTAGCCGCACGCACGCACGCCCGCGGCCTCTCCGCCAGGAGGAAATGTTCCCTCACGCCTCCCTGCCTCCCCTGACGCCCTTGGCCGCCTCCGAAATAGCCCGGCCCCCGCCCCTCTGCCAGGGCACGCTGTGCTGCCAACGCCGAATATAGAGGGACACCGGACACCGAGAGGAACGGGCCTGGGGTGCCCCGTTGGCTTCTCGGTGCTAACCCACCCCTCCCTTCTGAGAACCCGAACCCGCGGCTGGGAGGCCAGCGGCTCCGGCCCGGCCGACCCACCTCCCAGCAAGCCCGAGGCAGCCGGACGGGGCCTGGGGAGCACAGCCCGGCTGGGTGAGGGGCCGGGACGCCCCCCATTCTGGGGTCTCTCATAAGCATCAGCGTCCTCGGGGTGCTCCCGGAGGTCAGGGGACAGAAGGGGAGCGGGGTGGGGGGTGTCTCCCAAGAGGAGCCACTCCTGCCCTCGGCTCTGCCCCGGCCCAAGGCCGTGAATCCAGGGTGGGCGGTGGAGGGCGGGCAGGCGGCCAGGCCTCACCCCGGGAACTGTGCTGGGATCGGGTTGCAGATAATGAGTCCTGATCGCCAAGGCTGCCTCCGCCCTCCACTCCCAGGAATTAAAAGTCAAAGGGCAGAGCTGCTGACGCAAATGTCAGGGGAGACACGCGTTCGGAACAGCTGGGGCCCGGCTCCCCGGCCCGGGGCCGCTGACGGAGGCCGCGGGCAGCGCCCGCACAGGCAGGTGCCCCCAGGCGGCCCCCAGTGCCACTCGGAGAAGGGGCTCCCCGCCTCCCCCCGCTCCCTCCCGCGGGCTCTGAGATCCACAGAAACCCCGTGGAATGGCGCTGGGGGGTCTGCCTGGGGGAGGGGGAGAGCAGCTCAGCGGTGCGGAGCCTCCTTCCCTCCCTGAAGAAGGAAGCAGCCTCTGACCTCCGTGTGTGTGTGTGTGTGTGTGTGTGTGTATGGTGTGTATGTGTGTGTGTGTGTATGGTGTGTGTGTATGTGTGTGTGGTGTGTGTGGTGTGTGTGTGTGTGTGTGTATGGTGTGTGTGTGTATGGTGTGTGTGTGTATGGTGTGTGTGTGTATGGTGTGTATGGTGTGTGTGTGTATGGTGTGTGTGTGTATGGTGTGTGTGTGTATGGTGTGTGTGTATGTGTGTGTGGTGTGTGTGTTGTGTGTGTGTGTATGGTGTGTGTGTGTATGGTGTGTGTGTGTATGGTGTGTGTGTATGGTGTGTATGGTGTGTGTGTGTGTACAGTGTGTGTGGTGTGTTTGTGTATGGTGTGTGTGTGTGGTGTGTGTGTATGTGTGTGGTGTGTGTGTGTGTGTATGGTGTGTGTGTATGTGTATGTGTGGTGTGTGTGTGTGTATGGGGTGTGTGTGTATGGTGTGTGTGTGTGTACAGTGTGTGTGGTGTGTGTGTGTATGGTGTGTGTGTGTATGGTGTGTGTGTATGTGTATGTGTGTGGTGTGTG
Organism: Nyctalus aviator; assembly: GCA_036971965.1. NCBI lineage: Eukaryota > Metazoa > Chordata > Mammalia > Chiroptera > Vespertilionidae > Nyctalus > Nyctalus aviator. The sequence continues at coordinate 36,610,039 of CM072937.1, read as the reverse complement.
TGTGTGTATGGTGTGTGTGTGTATGGTGTGTGTGTATGTGTATGTGTGTGGTGTGTGTGTGTATGGTGTGTGTGTATGGTGTGTATGGTGTGTGTGTGTGTACAGTGTGTGTGGTGTGTGTGTGTATGGTGTGTGTGTGTGGTGTGTGTGTATGTGTATGTGTGTGGTGTGTGTGTGTGTGTATGGTGTGTGTGTATGTGTATGTGTGGTGTGTGTGTGTGTGTATGGTGTGTGTGTGTATGGTGTGTGTGTATGTGTATGTGTATGTGTGGTGTGTGTGTGTGTGTGTGTATGATGTGTGTGTGTGTGTGGCTGGGGGAGGGGGGGGTTGGTTGGTTGGTAGAACCCTCCTTGTCCCCTGGGTCGGCCCTGCAGCGGGCACTCGGGTAGGTGCACTGTGGTCTGTGCACTAGTGGCGCCCCCCAGCGGTCACTGTGGGACTTGAACTTGGGCCGGGCCCTGGCTGCCGCAGACGCAGCCGGGCGGCTCAGCCCGGGGCCAGGTTTGAAGGTCGCTGACGGATACTCCTAATTGAACTGGATCTTGACCTAAATGTCCCCCTGCCTAGTAGCAAATCAGCTCCAACACCTCGAAGAATGCACTTGTCATCCTCCGGCCCCAAACCTGCTCCTCCTCCCGACTTCCCCGTTCCTATTAATAGCACCGCCTCCTCCCAGCCCCTCCGGCTCCAAGCCTGAGTCATCCCCTCCCTCCCTCCCGCACCGCCCGTGCGCGGTCCTGCCCCTCCCCGCGCCGCAGGTCCCGCCAGCCCTCTCCGGCGCTCACGGTCACGGCCGGGCACGCGAGCCGCCGGGTCAGACCTAGATCCATGACTGGCTCCCTCCACCGCCGCCGGCTGTGTGACCTTGGGCAAGTTAATTAACTTCTCTGAGCTCAGCTTCCTCAGCTGTAAAATGAGGATAATAATTACAGTCCCTAGCTCATCGAGCATTCCCTAGATTAAATGCAGGTAAAAACTGTGTCACCCAGGAGATACCCAATGCATGGGGATTATCAGAAACATCTGAAAAATTATCGTGAAACGTCCTGTCCATGTCCGCCATTTCACGGCCAGGAGACTGAGGCCCAGAGAGCTGGCACGTGGCTTTGAGTTCCAGGTGCCTTTACCACGTGCTACCTACCGAGCAGGGGAAGCGAAGTCCCTGGAGTCCTGAAGCCCCTCCCCCGCCGCCCCATCACAGTCTAGAACCCGGGACCGAAGGCCACCTCCCGAGTGGAGTGGGCCCATCGGGATGCCTGCAGGGGCCCGTGTGTCTGGGGGTCGCGGTCACTCGGCCACAGGAATCAGCTTCTGAAAGAGACACCTGCAGGCCACGTCCGTCCATCCATCGGGCCTGGGTCAGGGCCACCCACCTCGGGGCTGCTGGGCACGCAGGGGCCTGGCCACACGTGCCTCCTCCCCCACCAACCCGCCCCACATCCCTCCCCCAATCCCGCCCAGCCCCCTGCGCTTCCCACGGCCTACCCTGGGTCGGCGGGGCGGGCGGCTGCTCAGGGCTTTCCCTCGGCTTCTCCCGGAAACGGGCTGAGCAGCACCTGCGTCCCGGCGGGCGGAGCCGGGTCCGGGAGGGGCGGTCCCAGGGGCCTCCCCGGAGGCGGCGGCAGCAGGGCGGGCAGGGCCCGGGCCTCGGACCCCTGTGGCCTCAGACGGGGGGGCTGCTCCAGCGGACGTTTGGCGTCTCCTGAGGCGTCTGGTTAAGACCGGGGAGAGGGGTGCGCGAGATGCTGGCACTCTGTGGGCAGAGGCCAAGGATGTTGCTAAGTGTCCTCCGCGCACAGAGGGGGCGAAGCCTGTCTGAGCCATCCGTCCCGTGGGGAGCCCCAGCCCCCCACTTCGGTAGGCTCACAGGCGGTGATGGCCGTGAAGAAGCTGGGACTGGCTGAAACCGGTTTGGCTCAGTGGATAGAGCGTCGGACTTCAGACTGATGGGTCCTGGGTTCGATTCGTCAAGGGCATGTACCTTGGTTGCGGGCACATCCCCAGTGGGGGGTGTGCAGGAGGCAACTGATCGATGTTTCTCTCTCATCGATGTTTCTAACTCTCTATCCCTCTCTCTTCCTCTCTGTGAAAAATCAATAAAATATATTTTTTAAAAAATAGAAATCCGGACTGGCCTTGCGCCTGCCCCGGTCTGGCCCGGGATCCCTCTATCCCTCTTCCCGAGGCTCTCCCAGGCCTGGGACCCCGCTGGTGGGTGGGGTTGGAGCGGGCACAGGCAGGGACCCTCAATGGGAATCTTCTGAGATGAACTGGGGGTTTCTGTCTCCCCAGCCGGGGCCGGGCTTCCAGCCTGGAGGCGCGTCTGTGGTAAGGTGACCAGACGTCCCGCTTTTGGCGGGACAGTCCCGATCTTTAACCATTTGTCCCGCGTCCCTCGGCGTCTTAAAAAAGTAATTCTTTCAAAAAATCGGGACTTTTTATTTATTTATTTTTATTTTTAAAATATATTTTATTTTATTTTTTTTTACAGAGAGGAAGAGAGAGGGACAGAGAGTGAGAAACATCGATGAGAGAGAATCATCGATCAGTCACCTCTTGCACGCCCCCTACAGGGGATGTGCCCGCAACCAAGGTACATGCCCTTGAGCGGAATCGAACCTGGGACCTTCCAGTCTGCAGGCCGACGCTCTATCCACTGAGCCAAACCGGTCTCGGCAAATTGGGACTTTTTAAAAATGGACCCGGGATAAATTGTTAAAAAGCGGGACGTCTGGTCACCTTCGGGGGAAATGGGCCCCTTCACTGCCTCTGAGAAAGGGGAGGGGGCTGGAGACAGACTCGGGGTCCCCCGGGGGCCCCCCGCAGGCAGGAGGGCTTGTGTAGCAACAGCCCTGCTTGGAGAGGGGGGGACGGCCGAGATGACCTCGCTCTGAGGGAGGTGCGGGCCGAGGGAGGGACCCACCAGCCCTCCCTGCCCCTCAGCTCCGGCCCCTGGTGCTCCTCAGCCTCAGCAGCTGGGGCTCCGTGTCTCTAACACACGGGTCCCCAGGGACGGGGGCTGTGCACCCCATCAGAGGCCCCGCACCCAGGCCCTGAGCTCTGCTTTGCTGGCTCACCCAGCTCCAGGATCATCGCAGTGACTGGGTTATGGTGGGAGGGGGGAGATCAGGCCAGTGGACTGAGATGGGGCCCTCAGACCCACCCCGTCTGGCACTGCCTGGGGGGTTACACCACTCCCCCCCCCCCGGTCTCCATTTCAGGCACCTGTTTAAGGGGGGACACCAGCACCTCCCAAACGTCAGCAGTGGTCCGGCTGGGGTGAGGCTGACACGGGCAAGCCCAGGCATGCAGCTGTTTCTGGAAGGAAGCCGGGGGTGGGGGTGAGCAGAGGGGAGGGAAGTGGAGGGGAGGGGACCAGGGCCTCCAAGGCCTGGCTGAGTACAATCCAAGGACCTAATCAAAGGGCATGTGTAGGCTCCAGACGGGAGGACAGACTGCCGGCTGCAGGTGGGAGGGGCGGGGTGGCTGGTGAAAGGTGAAGACTAAGGATTGCAAACGGGCAGTTACAGAGAAGCCAGGGATGTGAGCTCGCACAGGGCACAGGGAGAACCGTCACTGTGGGTGGTCAGAGGTGCTCGACTTCCTGGGAGCCTCACTGCCCCAGTTACACGAATGTCTAACCACTAGGCTACACGTGTGAAACTAATACAAAACACTGGTGTAAACGGTGATTGAAAACAATTTCAATGTAAAAATAGTAAAAATAAAAGGAACTGTCCTGAGTCTCCAGGTAGCAGCTGCCTCCTTCCACCAGGGCCTCTCCGAGGGGGAGGTGTTTTGTCTGGATCAGGAGTTTCCTCCTGCAATGTGACAGGTGATCTCTACCTCTTCCCTTAGCGCGGGGCTGAGCACGCCCTCCGCCTCCGGGGGTGCTGGGAGCTGCAGGCCTTCCTGCCTCTGCCCGCATTCTGCAGGGGCTTCCCGAACCCCTCTCCCCGCCTCCCCCCCTGCCCCCAGGCCTGATCCCACCAAATTCCAAAGTCCACACGAGGGCTAGCCTGCTCACGTGTCATCTTCGCCGTCATGGACGAAACTGCTTGTGTTTGTGTATGTGCCTTCCCTCCCGGGGCCTCACCCAGCACTTCCGGGACCGTGGCAGGGAAGCCGGGAAACCGGCTGGAGGGGCCAGTAGCACAGCTGCGGTGCTTCCATTCATTCCCGCTCTGTGCCGGGCGCTGTGCTTCGGACGTTGGTTCTACGGAAACTACGCATTTGAAACGCCGAACCGCCTTGTGCCTTTGGGAAAGGGGGGATGTGGGGGCGAACACGGGCAGAATCACTGCTCCAGGCCCTGGACTCATCAGCAGTCGGACACAGACGTTCTCACTTTCTGATCTGAGAGAGCCACACACCACCACGTGTGTCCCAGCCTGAAATCATTGGGCCACACGGTCCTTCAGAGGAAAACCCTTGCTGGGTTCCCCTTCTTGATTCTGGTGGGGGCTCTCCGGGTGTAGGAATTTGGGGACATCGAGAGTGGAGCAAGTGGTACCTGTTTTAACAAACATATTTGGCATAGGTTTACTGAGATAAGTACTAAATGTTATAAAGTGTATATATATATATATATATACACAAATAATAAACAGGCTAAATAGAAGCAGCATAGAATTTGAGGTTTACCTACTATTAGATCTCAGAGTAGGTAGTTTAGAGAGGTAAAACATCAACTATAAATATTTCCAGTAAATATACTCTGCCACCAAAGCAGGACCCTGGTCTGAGCCATCTGCCCACGGGAACCCCTGCCCGGCGGCTGCCTGAAGGATAAAAAAAAAATGTATCTTGTTTATCATCATCATCAACCTGCGCCTAGTCTGGTCGTTGTACAATAAATGTTTTTGAAATAAATGAATGGGAGGGGAGGAGGGAGAGAGATCTGGGTGGAGAGAAGCTTCTATAAGCGGAGGTCTTTACTGAATGATGCATGGCAGGACTTCTTTTATGGCTGCTCCTTTAAGAGACCAAAGACACATTACCCTTCAGCGCTATTTAGTCAAATTTGTATTTAGGGCAGAAAAAAATACAACAATGCAAGATCGAGAGGGTACATTCACGTTGAAAAAAATCCATTGAGCTATAGACTCCGTGTGATCTCCACATGACCCCCCACATGACTTCCGGTTCACCTTTTGAAATTCTGTTCTTTTTATTTATTCTCAAGGTTTCAAACTTCCCTTCTGAGCACGTTAGGAGAACCATTTCGGACAAAAGGTTTAGCTAATGCTTTTGTTCATTAGGTTCAGCGTTGCTGAATTCACATTGTGTTTCTCAGCAGAAAAAGTATTTCCAAGTGTTGCCCAGCAGCAGGCGTGGCTCAGTGGATGAACATCGACCTATGAACCAGTCGGTCACCTTTCGATTCCCGATCAGGGCACTTGCCCAGGTTGCGGGCTTGATGCCCAGTGAGGGGTATGCAGGAGGCAGCCAATCATTGATGTTTCTATCTTTCAGTCTCTCCCCTTTCCTCTCTGAAATGAAAATATATTAAAGAAAAATATTTCCAAGTGTTAAACTGAAGCAGAAACTCCTAAATGAACATGCAAAATGATCATTTTGTGCACCCAAGGCCTGACCCTTCATCAAAGTTCTGGGCCCAGGCCCCTGCGGAGGGGGCCAGGCAGCCCCACTGCCGCTCACCAAGGTCCGTCCCAAGGTCCCTCCCTCTGGCTGCTCCATCTCCCACCCAGCTGCCCTGTCCTTTCCCAAGGCCACAGCTCGCTGTCCCTCCCCCACCAAGTTCTCTTCCAGGCCCTCCCTTCCCCCACCAGCTCAGCAGGGCACCCCCGCTGGTGGGACCTGGGCTGGGCTTTGCCCAGGAGGCTGGGTAAGGAGGAGCTCTGAGGGGTGTGTGGGTGCCGGGAGTCTCCCGTCCCCAAGGGGTGAGGGCCTGTCAGCTGGAGTCAGAGGTTTACACCCACTTCCCGGCCTGGAGCAGCCCTGAGCCCTCGGGGCCGAGGATGGCAGAGTGTGAGCCGCCCTCCTCTCCAGGGCTGTGTGTGTGTGTGTGTGTGTGTGTGTGTGTATGTGTGTCTGTGCCCCGTGTCCTGACACAGGGCCAGCTCTGGACCTCAGCACCGGGAGGCTGGGTCCTTTACCCTGAGCTCCTTCAGGCTCCCTGCCGACCCAGGTTGGCCTCAACAACCCTGTTCCCCCCCGTTGGCCAGCCTTCTCTCTCCCCTCTGGACCCTCACTGCCCCATTAATGTGCGAGCATCTCCCTCTTCCCCCCCTCTCGTTCTCCCCTCTCCCTCCCCCAACTAACTCCGGTGGGGGGTGAGGCAACAAGCCGCCATCCCCACTCTTTTGCTCCTAATGTTTAGTGGAAGGAGACCCTAGAACTCTTCCGTCCAACCTGTCATTTTACAGAACAGAAAACTGAGGGCTAGCGAGAAAGCAGCCTGAAGCCGGAGGCTGCTCGGGGCCCCTTGGGCCCGAGCCTCCTGGCGGCTGGGCCTTGGCAGCCCCCAGGATAAGCTGTGGGCCCGGAGACTGGGGTGGACGGATTTATTCCAGTCACATCGCTCTCTCCCTCTAATCCTCACCCCCTCCTTTTTCCCTTTCCAGCAGCAGTTATAAAACCCAGGAAATAAATGTGGATTGATGGCTTAGTTAGAGCTGTGACCTGCTGCGTTATGTAACTCATTTATTATCGGCCGTGGGTGACGTTTCCATTGAAGCCACTCACTAAGCCGATTCCGTGACATTTCCTCTCTCCTTGTTCAGAGGTGGGAGCGCAGACACCCCTCCTTCACTGTAATCCCCCGCCTGATGGCGCCCTCACCCCCACCAGCCCCACCTCACAGAGGCCCGACTCTGACCACCGGCCTTCCTTTCGGGGCCTGGGCTACCGCGGCTTGGCGGGGAGGCTGAGAGCCATTCTCCCTGCTCCCGGGGAGTGGAAGAACTCAGGGCGATGAGAACCGGGGGTGGCCTAGGAGAATGAGCACAACCAAGAGGCATGAGTTCTAGTCCCACCGCAGCTGTTGAGCAGCCGCTCTGGGCCTCAGCCTGCTTGTTAGTTGAGTGAACTAGTTCACCCTGCAGTCAGGTCCCGGGGCCCCCTCCGATCTGGCCTGGCCTGTGCTGGGGTGACGGCCAGTGAGAATGAAGGGGAGACTGAGGGGCTGGCCAACTGGGTGCTAACACCAGCACAGCACCACCCCACACACAGCACCACCTGTGTCCCAAGGGAGCCGGGCCCTGCTTCTCAGCGAGGCATTTCCCGGTCCCCAGCCTGCTTTCCGCTCCGGGGAGGGGTGGTCTTGGGAGGCCTCAGAACTCCCTAATTAGTGTCACCTCTCAGCTCTGCTCTCTTCCCCCCAAGGGACGGCCCCGGGGCCCCGGGGAGCAGCGCTCTGAGCCTCCGCTGCCGTCCTAGATCCGCCTTTAGACGTTGGGACTTCTTCCTGGGTCCGAGAAGGAAAAGCTGGGCCCCCCAGGGAACTGCAGGGCGGAACTCCACAGCTCCTCCAGGAAGGACAAGGCTTGCGATGCCTCCCAGGATCAACACTGGAATCTTTCTGGGGAAGAACAAGCCCTACGTTTGCTCCTCGTTTCTTACTTGCAGCTCCAGGTAAGCTCTCCAAGACAGGCTGCCTGCAAAGACCTGTTCCCACAGCAGCCCAACAGGCTAGAATGCCAACAGCTGGAACTCACTCCAGGAGCTGTCACTTGGCTGGGCTGGCTGAAGGCAAGGAAAAGCAAGCTGGATGAAAAAGGGCAATAAGAGAAGAAATTGAGCCGAGACCGGTTTGGCTCAATGGATAGAGCGTCGGCTTGGGGACTGAAGGGTCCCGTGTTCGATTCCGGTCAAGGGCATGTACCTTGGTTGCGGGCATATCCCCAGTAGGGGGTGTGCAAGAGGCAGCTGATCGATGACTCTCTCTCTCATCGATGTTTCTAACTCTCTATCTCTCTCCCTTCTTCTCTGTACAAAATCATATTTAAAAAAAGAAAAGAAAAGAAATTGCGGCCCTAGCTGGTGTGGCTCAGTGGATAGAGTGAGGCCTGGGGACTGATGGGTCCTGGGTTCGATTCTGATCAAAGGACACATACCGAGTTGCAGGCGTGGTCTCCAGTAGGGGCGTTCAGGAGGCAGCCGATCAGTGATTCTCATCATTTTTGTTTCTCTCTCTCTTCTGCTCCCTTCCTCTCTGAAATCAATAAAAAAAAGAAGAAAAAAAGAAAAAGAGAGGCCTCAGTCGGGGAGGAAACCAACCTCTGTCACTGTGAATAAGATGCTGTTATCATAAGTCTCCCGAGGGGCCGTTTCTGAGACGGCTCCCCTCGGGTGTCGGCACCGGGCGGGGCTGCCTCCATCTAACGGGAGCGCGTGCACTCCTGCGTGGGCAGAGCAATGCAGAGTTTTTTAATCTTGTAGGAAGCCCATAACCTCTTTGCTACCATTCCCCACCTTGCTGTGCATCTATGTTAATATTTTATTTAGTTCTGCATGTCTGTTCTGTTTGTAAGCAGTGACTAGGAGGGTATTTGTCATACATTTAGCATTATGAGCCACAGATACTGAATGAATATGCTTTGATGGCACCTACACATGTTGACCTCACATTTTCATGCTTCGGTACATCCCTCTCTGTGCCTGCACAGGAATAAAGTGAATGCGGTCCCCTCCTATGTGTAATTTCCACGGGACACTTCTTGTTCTTAAGTTAGGCTGTGGGGCAACAGAGAAAGGTATTCCGAGAGGTCTGAGGAGTGCGACACCGCTGCTTCCTACGCAGACTTTTCCTGCTTTTCACCCCGTTACAAAACAGCCAAAGCAGACGCTGTCCCACTCTCAGGGGTTCGGCTGCTGCTTCCGTGGACAGCTGTGCACCTGACTGCAGCTCACATTCCCGGGTCGCCTTCCCCGTCCCCGAGGGTCTTACTCATCCTCACACACCGGGCTCCTGGGGGCCTCTGCTGCTGCGGAGCGCCTACGAGGGGCAGGCGGCGTGCTGGCGCTCTCACACCACGGCCTCGCTCAGCACCACAGGAACCAGGCCAGGGGCTCACTCCTTTCACAGCGAGCAAACAACAGTCTAAGGGACCAGTGAAGGGCCACAAAACCAGACAACAGCAGACCCAGGATTCAAACCAGGTCTCCTAACGTGAGATCTAGTAGTAACTGGTTCTTCTCCCCAGTGAGGACCTTGGGCCTTGACTCATCTCAGCTGGACCTGTTTGCCCATGGGCGGGGCCCTCCTGTGCCCAGGCCGCCGGATCCCTGAGGATGGGCACACACTCCAAAGGGCAGCTCTGCAAATCACCTTAGAGTTTATGGAGTAAATACTTTGAGAAAAGTTATTAGATGTCGTGTAAATGCAAGCTAGTCATGATAACTAAAGGGTTATGGCTTTCTTATATGAATGGGAGAGGGAATATTCTCTTTTAAGCTTTTAATGCAGCAATAAGTTCAAAGTATCATAAGCTTCAATTATCCATGAATCAAAAAGGAAAGGACACTGGCTGAGCGTGGGGAGAGCCTGCTGGCAGGTCACCATGAGCTGGTCATGGCAGCTAAGAATGAATGAGGACCGTCTCCTGCAGAAACAGATGTTTGTGAATCCATTTGGGCTGCTTTTCAGTCCCCAGTGCAAGAATCAGAATTACCTGGGTGATTTATTCCAAATACACATCTGACAGTCCTTCGAGGAGAGAAAGGAGGAAATAATTTCATTCTGGAACTAGCTCCAGGTGCTGCAGGCCATACCCCCCTCTCCTGGCCAGACTGAGAACTGTGGCTTTCAAAAGAAGCTGCCCCCCCCCCCCCCCCCCCCGCCCCGCCTGGGACCTGGGGCTGGTTGGTCCACCTCTCCTTTGAAGCCTCAAATAAAATCGTAATTATTTCCCCCCTCCCCCCTGTGGGTGGGAGCCAATGTTCTGCTTGGCCATAAAAGAAAGGAGCTAAACCACCTGGCTCCTTTGCACAGTCATCCTGATAAATTGGAAATTCTAAGTAATCAAATCCCACCCACCCGATACCTGGGCCTCCTAGGGGACTGGGCAACCTAATCTGCAAGCAGGTGTGGGTGGCAACTGTGCACCCAACACCCGAGGCAAATCAGCCAGAGAGGACTAGAGCTAGGATGAATTTAGATCATCTGGACGAGCCACCCACCTTAACTAATGGGAAGCTAAGGTCCAAAGATGTTCGACAGTATCCTCCACCTCAGCCACAGCACACTTCCCTGACACTCCCGAGAGAATCCCATCAGTGAGCAGGTGTGGGTGGGGTCTGATGACTTTCTGGGTGACGCTGGGGTGCTGTTAGTGACTTGTCTAGGGTCACTGCAGGGGCAGAGCCGGGACAGGCTTACAGCCTTCTTTGCCTCCATTCCACTGTGTCTGCACAGGAACTGACTTTAACACTGACCAGCAGTCATTACCAAATATGACTAAAAGTTCCGTAACTGAAAAGCCTTTTCTAACTCGTTGGCCACTGCAGAAAGTTATGGCCCATGCCTTCTGTGGCGGTCAGGGCTCTCAAGCCTCCACGGACCAGGAGGCCTGGGTGAAAGACAACTGCGCCCCCAGGTGGGACTGCAGGCAGCCGTTCCGGTGGTGAGGACAGCACTCGTCCTGTTACCACCAAACCAGAATGAGCATTTCCTGTCCTGCGATGCCCCCCTAGCTGCTCCCCGGACACTGGCTGGATCAGGACGATGACTGAATGAGGCTGAGAAGAATTCACCTGTCTCCAAACAACAACTCAGCAGGCCCCAGAGGACTCACGGGCAGGTAGGTAAGGTCAGGAACGAGCCAGGTTATTAATTATATCCTAGAGCATCCAACCTCACTGGACAGATGGCTGTGATTTGTCTAGAGAGCTGTCCTCTTCACATGCCCATCGGGGCTACTTCTACTGTCACGTCAGAAACTCCCATTTCTCATACACAAATGCACTGATTACTCCCAATACCACTGCACAGAACAGGGAGTCACAGTGCGCTACCACGTGATTCGTTTTATAATCATCCTTCCTTCCAGAATAAGCACACCGCTCCCGGCACCTGCTCATTACTACTGAGTGATCCGGCAAATGGCATGCCGTAGCATCACGTGTGGGGTGTTGCTCAGCACACCCGCATTTCTAGAAAGCCCTAGTGTCTATTACTCACGGCTCATGTGAACACGTGAGTAGGCGTGTCCTTCGTGTATTCTCCATTGCTCACTCCAGCTAGTGCCAAACGGCGGCAGTCCCCCAGAAAGGACACGTTTAGGGAAGATTATCAGACTTTCAAATAAAAACCGAGTTCAGTCTCCTATGAAAGGCAAAAACCAACAAAATACACTGGACCGCATACATGTTTCATATACATATTTATATATTTTTCATGTACAAAGTTACATTCCGAACCCCAGGGATTCCATAATAGAAATAAATACTGAAATAGCTACATTGCTAAACGAGACTTTTGCTCATAGAAATGAAGCCTCAGCCTCCAAGAGACAGAAAGTAGGACAATCTAGAACCCATTTTTTCAGATGATAGAGGCAAGTAAAATTGTGGATAAAATATCTAGGACAAAAAACAAATTGAGAACATAAAATGGTTAAAATATATCTTCAAATATTGAGAAATGTATGACATTGATAATAACAACTTAATTTTTTAAAGAGAAAGAAAAAGACATTTTGTGTTATAAAACAGCATAACCCTGTTAGAAAAGCATTTATGATTTCCACATTTCATTCTCTCTGCTCTTCCCATGTTACAAACATGATCAATGACGAAGAGCCCTAAATCTGGTTGAGTCCTTTGGTAACGGTCATAATACTCACAAGGAAATAAATATTCAATTCCACAGCATTTGCAAGACACGCGCTCTTTAGTAGAGTTAATATCCTATGACAACTGTTTTGCTTTGTTGTGTTTCTAAGGCAGCCATTGCAGAGGGCCTGTTCTCAGTGCAGGAAAACCTTTACAAGAAAGGAACCGAGAAACCGAGAGAGATATGTTAGCCTCTTCTATGCAAACGCACGTCACTGGAAAAGTTATGTGCTGCATGTGTTGTGCTCAAAACCTTGTACACTCTCAGTAAGCCACAGCTATTAAGATATTCATTCCTATTTTAAATTTTTAGATCCACAGGAATTCGAGAAAAATGCTCTCAAAACTGAGTTCCTAGAGAATACCCTCCCTTAGCCTCGGGGAGTTGGGCCTGCCTTTGCAGTAACGGAAGTGCCAGGCTGATGGGTGTGATACGGCCATTCCTGCAGATCAGCAAGGGGCGATGACCACTGTTCTGCCTCACATATAACCGAAGTTCACGAAGTTCAGCCTCACAGATAACCGAAGCGTAATAGCATGAGGAAATTCTCGGAATCCCTTATTCTTCCAACAGGGGTAATTTCTCTTTTTTTACACAGAGACCAACCCCAGGTTCTCAAGCTTTTCTGCCCTTGACATGCAAGCTACAGGCAGTTCACACCAACTGCTTTGCTGCTTGTAAGAAGCTTACTTGTTAGCATTTTCTCCCCCAGTTACCATCTTGACTAAAGTGAACGCTACAAGAATATAAACCTGTTATTAGGGAGAGGGGGAGTCCTGGAAAAGTGGCCTAAGTCTCGGGGCCCTGAAGAGAAGTATGTAACTTAAGCAAGAACATGATCCTTTTAATACTGTTTTTACCAAGATTTTTCTAGTCACATACAGTAGCCACAACCTTACTGTGTACACCAAGTGCTCACAGACACATGTGGTCAACGGACCCAAAGGCCTCCTCCAGATCACTAGATGTCTGTGTTTTACACTCCACCCTAATCATGTAGCAGACACTGGCATACTTTTTACAACCTTTACATGGCAGTTCAGAAAACAGTCCCTGGTGATGAGACGGGCCTGTGTCCGCTTTCTTCTCTTCGATAGCCCTGGTCAGAGGTCGTTACCCAACAGGTTTATGTTTTAGAAATAGCACTTACATTCATATTTAGCTTTGCTTAAAATAATGAGTAAAAAATAGTAAATCACACATTTTCAAGAAGCTTGAGAGGAAAAAAACTGCAGCATAATCATTCTTAAAAAAACGTATTTAACAGGGTAGACTCCGCTTTTTAAGTGGGCATCAAGGGTGAAAAGATGTGTGTCAACGTTCACTCCACAGGATCTTGGTTTGTCGTCTTGCCCGTTATCATTTTCCTCTTTGACTATGGCCTTCTAATCTTGCAAGGGTATACAAGCTCAGATGTGTCATTTACATACAAATATCATGTGCGAGCGGTTCTGTAGTTTTATACAGAACAGAGAAACGATGTTTCTAATCAAGTGCCTCTCTCAGTCCGTTAGGCCACGTTCCATCACAATACAGCTTTACTCCTCGTAACTGTCAGGGCAGCCCGAGAACAATCAGTAAACAGGTTCATTTTTTACATGAAAAAAAACTCAACCAGCCACCACCATCCTCTGATACAAGGAATCCAAAACAATTTCCTTTTTAAAAAATCCTCTCACTGCTGATGCCTATCTTCTAAGCCTTCTTTCTAAGTACAAACTTTCAGACATATTATTAGTATGAAATGAGTGAAACTAGCCTCAAAAAAATTAGCATATTCAGAGAAGCAGGCCTCATAAACTTTAGAGCTCTAATAAGTCAGAAATAGGAAACATTTATTTAAATAGTGTAGTCTTAATTTCTTTAATATAAAACCCCCCCACCTGATGAAAACAAAGTTTTTATATATCATATAAACAAGATTTTTCAGACTTGAAAGTGAAAGTTAAGTAATGTACAGTTAGCTTTTAGCCCTCGTGGGACTTTTAGATAAATCCTGATAATCCACCCGATATTAATTTGTGTCAGTTTTATAATACATTGGGGGAAAACTTTACCACTGTACTCAATGGTACAGTTTCACTTATCAAGTGTTTCCATTAATTCCATTATTAGTGACAGCTAAAAAGTGACCCCATCAATTAAAGTGAGTGACATTCGCTGTGGCAGAATAAGCCACATCTGGATTGCTTTCTAGAATTCACCAGTTTGTAGAAAGTAAACACTCTTTGATTTGTTCATAACATACTGACACTGCCTATAACACTGGCGCAGTAACACAGCTAGTTCCTGTGTTCTTACAGGAAGAGGTTTATAATGCGAAGTAACGGGGAGATGCTCACACATCATGTGGCCAATCTTTCTCACAAAGAGCGCAGGAAGGCAGAGGAGGGAAGAACCATGCAGAGGAGACGGTGTGCCCGTCTCCCTGTGGCCCACGGGCTCACTCGCTGCCATACATCACTTGCCATACTATCAAGTGACTCCTTTCCGCTCTGGCGACAGAAGGTTCAAGTGGAAGATCCTCTCCCAGAAGCTCTGATTCTCCACCTTCATCACCTGGTGGGTGGGGGATATGGAGACTCAAGTTAGGCTGAGCATGGCGTGTGCAGGCCGCTGTCCATCAGACATGCTGCTTGTGCCAGGTGACCAGATTTTAACATTGGTAAAGCGGACACCATTGACCAGGGGTAGGGGAGGTTCTTGATTAAAAGTTTGGTCTATATGGAGCTGTTCCCTAGCTTGTCGTGCATTCTTTCCAAAAATCTGGACTTCTTTAAAACGCCGCAGGACATGGGACAAATAATTAAAAATTGAGACTGTCCTGCCAAAAGCGGGACGTCTGGTCACCTTATACTAAGTGGCCAGATTATTATGAGTTCAGAGATCATAATAATCTGATCACTTAGTGTATGTTAAAAAAAGACATAATCCAATTTCTGAATATAATTAGGTTGTTCAAAGCAAATACACTTCAGTATTAAAAAAAAGTACAAAAAGGAAGGAAGAGTGGATGGAAGGAAAGATATAAGGAAGTGCTTTTCCAAGTAAAAAATTCAAAGAAAAGCTCTTAGAAATAATTTAAAGTGGTTTCCGGTTTACTATGAAAAGCCAAGTCCCAGGGCCCAGTGGGATGTGAGCTCCCAGAACACGGACTTACCCATTCGGAAGTCGATGTAGCCCTCTCCGCCACTGACGACAAGCATGGACTTCAAGGGCGTCTGGCTGCCAGGCTCCTGTGCACAGAGCCCTGCTTTGTCACCTGCCAGATCTGTGCCACTCCCGCCACTCTGTGGGCCGACAACCTGACCTGTGTATATGGAACAGTGAATATTACTTACCACAGGGTGGAGTGGGGAACATTTTTTCTGAATATTTTCAGAAACTTGAACCAAAAAAGCAAGTATATCTTAATACAACCCAAGTACTGGGGATGCTAGAAGCCTCTGCATGATCAGAAAACATCTGGAGAGGTCTTAAGAGCCCAATTTGAAAATCTAAATGAAGCCATCATGTACCAAACCAGACATAGGCCCAAAATTCAGCATTAAGTCTGTGTATAACCAGGCTGGTCTTAGCAGCCTGCTTCAGACTTTTACAATCTACATCTCTTGATCTGAGAGACAGCGGAAAGACCTCTCTCCTGAGAGGGCACATGTGTGCTTGTGTAAAAGACTAAAGAAAGTCTTCACCTTAAGCCTTGTGAGTTTGGGAATTCCTAATTAATATTTACATCTATTTCAAATCCACAGTTTTCCTTTCATGCTTAAGAAAGTATATCTTATATTTTAGATTATGCAAATAAAATTATTGGTAAATGTGTCATTTGCTCTAAAGTTTAAGTTCTAAGGTAGAATCCTGGAGCATGCAATGTATAGAGAGAAACCTTAAAAATTATTCACACTATAATCTCTCTGACATCCTCTCAGAAAGCTTTGACTGCGGGGCATGCTGTTTTCTTGGAGAATCAGCTGTCCTTTGTTCCAAACTGCACAGACCATGCCTCTAGTACACAGCAGGACACAATCCTACGGAGTAACACACTTTTAAACAGAAATATATGGTGAAGGTGGATAGGATAGTTTGCTTTATTCCAACAGTGTCTCATTCATGCATTACTCCATGACACTCTGGAAGAAATGAGGCCTGCTAGAGAAAACCACCACAGACTGGTTAGTTCTGACACAGAAGCAAGAGCACAGAGATATGATACCAGGGCCAACCTGAAGGTTTAATCCTTAGGGCCAACTGGTCAACAATGTTGCCAATTCTACTTCCAGATTTATACCCAGCAGGAAAGTCTTTTCCATATACTATTTTTAATAGTGGGTAGGGGGGAGGGAGGCAGAAAAGATCTAGAGGCCCATCAATAGAAGAATGGAGCACATTTATTCAGATATCAGAACCATAGTTAATTGAATAAACTAGATTTTTATGTATAAACATAACAAATCTCAAAATGAGAAGTTGCAAAAAGCATATATTAACATAATATTTAAGTTAATTTCAAAACCACAAAAATACTATATATTGTTTATAGATATGTCAAATATAGTAAAAGTCTAAAAACATGGGCGGGATAATGGTTACAGATGAAGAAAAAAGGGGAAGGGAATGGAATATAAAAGAGACTCGAAGGGGACTCTAAGGCATGTTTTTCTTTCTTTTAGAAAGCAAGAAAATACTATTTCCAGCAGTTCCATTTCCAGGAACTTATCCTAAGGAAATAACTATACAAATACGAGATGCTGCAGGAAGCTCATTACTATGTTGGTAAGGACACTGAGTAACCAGAGTACCATGTGCCAGCCCTGCACTATGTACCCTAATCACCTAATCGTTGGAACACCTTGGGGGGGAAAGTGTGATGGTTAATTTTATGTGCCAGGATATTTGGTCAAACTCCGGTCTAGATAATGCTGTGAAGGTATAGTTAACATTTAAGACAGTGGCCTCTGATAAAGAGATTATTCTCCACAAGGTTGGTGAGCTTCCTCTTAAATTGAAGAGAAAAAGATAGTACCCCAAGGAAGAGGGAATTCTGTCTCCAGAATGCTTTGTACTCCAGAATGTTATCAAGCTGTAACATTAACGCTTTTCTGGGTCTCCAATATGCCAGCTGCCCTGCAGATTTCAAATATATCCGCCTTCATAATCACGAGCCAATTTCTCAAAATAAATAAAAATATCTACACTTCTCCTCTCTCCCCCCCTTCCTCTTCTTTCTCTCTCACTCCCTGTTGGTTCTGTTTCTCTGAAGAACCCTAATTAATACACTAAAGCACTATGTCCAACGTGACTCAGTGAGTTGGCGTGGTAAAGTCATATTTAAAATCTGTCTAACTCTTAAACTAGCCTCTGAAGGGGGGGAATTCAAAACATGGACCCTGCTTACAGGTGGCAGAACGCTTTCCCCTGGGCATCACACTATCACCTTCCCTATTCAGGTGCACTTTACCGTTCCCAAGCACTTTCATTGGTTTTCACAGTAAATGAGGCCAGCAAGGAGCAGATACTAAAATCATGTCCATGTAAGATGAGGAAGCGAGTCTCAGAGGTTAAGCAACTTGCTCAAGTGACAGGCGAGTGGCGAGCGGAGGGCCCGGACTCGGAGCTCCTAGTCCACTGCTCTTGGCCGCAGCACTGATACAGGTGCCGGAGCCCCTCCTCCCTGCGTTCCTGCACCGCGCCTGGTGACAGGGGCCTCTCTCCAGCCATCTCCTTTATTAGGCCAAGGCCGCTTTTGGTATTCTGTGCTGATAAAATAATACAACTGCTTTAAAGAGTAAGGAGGTTGGGTGCTTAAATAAAAACCAAGTAGTCTTTTTTTTTGGGGGTGGAGGAGATTCCAAAACAATTTCATTCAATAGCCCTGTAGTGCTTTCTTCTTACCTCCACTGTAGAACTTTTCATATACATTAGTGAAATGATCTGTGATTCTAGCACTTAGTGTTTGATTAGGTAGTGGGACAAAGGGACAAAGGAGACACCTCAGCAGGATGACGGCCTCACCTGGGACTGCCACGAAGAACTTCACGGCGTCCCGATGCCCATGGAAGCACAGCTGAGCGTGCGCCATTGAGCAGTACGGTATGAACGTCCCTGGGGTCACTTTATCGCTATTCTCATCACCGTACACGCGGATCACACTTCCAGGGCGATTTCCTGGTGCTCCTGAGGTTTTATTTGCTGCAACAGAAAAACCAAATACCAACTATTTTCCCCTAGAAAACCGTAATGATGCAAAAGGTTACTGGTTAATCCTTGTGACAGATATTATCTAAAAGCTACAGCCAGCTGAGGTAAAACAAAGGCAGCAATGCCAAATCAAGAAAAGCTGGAAGAGGAGAGAGAGCATGCTAGTTATTTTTAAGTACCTCAGTAAATGGAGCAGGGGATTTTGCCAGTCTAGCAATAAATAAGCTCACTTTTTCAACACATCTAGTAATTTAAAAAAAATCATTTTAGTTAACAAAAGAAAACATATTTGAATCTTAGGAGTATGTTTTGTTTTGTTTTTATGCTCATTTTAGAAAACTAACCAGTACATAGTTAAAAGTAAATGGGCATATTTTAAAATAAAATTTTTGTAGTTTATCTTCTAATTTTTCTCCTCTGTGGTAAGAACATCTCCCTTGAGGGAGTGGTGAAAGCTGTGCTTAGAGGACCCACCCACTACCACAGTCACTTTTGCTGACACCAGACCAGTGATCTGCTGGATTGCTTTAGAATGACCAGACTCACAAAACATCCCCATTCCATGGCCAGTCAGTGAATGAAAGAAACGTAACTGGTAACAAGAGTAAACAATGTAGATTAATGACAGTTTTAAGAGATGTTTCGTGTTTTTATTGGAAAGGAAAAAGTCTAAAAAGAAAGTTCAGCTGCAACAAAAGATGGTAACAGACTAAGCTGCTGCGCAGTTCGGTGGCCATGTGACAGACGTCAAAAAAACAAAACGCCTGCCGCGATGCAGGACTGCAGGGGTGACACTGAGAACATTCAGGAGGCGTCGAGAGGGCGAGGCGGCCTCACAGTGGCTATGGGGAGCCAGGGGGGGGGGGGGGGAGGGGTCCGGATCCGCACTTACCCCTCAGCCCCAGTAAACGTCCCTGGTGGAGGATTACAGCTACAGCGAGAGGAGGAACGGGGACATGGAGAGGTGCATGACAGGGGAGAAGAGTTACTATAAGCCACCACTCTCGGCATCTCCTATCTGGTAACTTGGTGCCCGAAGCGCCAACCAAATCCAACTTGGTATAATACCAAGTAACACTCAAAAGTTCTTAACCAAAGCTTCGCTCTACAATTTCTCTGCCCAAAAATACAATTTTCTTCACTGTGATTTTGTTATTCTAAATCATAAAGCAATTGCAGTGATTCATAAGAACTTAATTAATGGGGAACATTTCCTAAATGCTATTATTTCCCCTTTCTCATCAAGAAAGCCTGTTCAAAATAACAGTGCTAAAATGGAACTCTCTTTTCTAAGAGCTGAAATGAAATATCCTAGGATCTCTTAGGATATAAGTGGTCTAAGCATGTAGATTTTATAAGTAACTGATTAAGAACTTAGGTTCTGCTGAAACCGGTTTGGCTCCGTCTGCAGAGTGAAAGGTCCCAGGTTCGATTCCGGTCAAGGGCATGTGCATTGGTTGCGGGCACATCCCTGGTAGGGAGTGTGCAAGATGCAGCTGGTCGATGTTTCTCTCTCATCGACGTTTATAACTATCTCTCTCCCTTCCTCTCTGTAAAAAAAAATCAATAAAATATATTAAAGATATATCTATATATATTTTTTATTGATTTTTTTACAGAGAGAAAGGGAGGATAGAGAGCTAGAAACATCGATGATGAGAGAAACATCGACCAGCTGCTTCCTGCACAACCCCCACCGGGGATGTGCCCGCAACCAAGGTACATGCCCTTGACAGGAATCGAACCTGGGACCTTTCAGTCCGCAGACCGACGCTCTACGGCTGAGCCAAACCGGTTTTGGCTTAATAAAATATATTTTTTTAAAAAGAAAAAAAGAAAAGAACTTAGGTTCTTTAAGGCTACAGATATACCACCTTCCAGCCCTCCTTTCTTTCCCTGAGAAAAGGTAGGACCATTCTGAAGTGTTTCCTTATTAATTTATCTTATGG
Source organism: Nyctalus aviator (assembly GCA_036971965.1). Taxonomy (NCBI): domain Eukaryota; kingdom Metazoa; phylum Chordata; class Mammalia; order Chiroptera; family Vespertilionidae; genus Nyctalus; species Nyctalus aviator. The sequence goes on along the minus strand of CM072937.1, from coordinate 36,590,094 downwards.
ACTTATGGCACGTGTTTCCAAACCATTCCGTGCCTGTGAATTTTGCAACAAAAAAACACTTATTTAATGAATGATCAATGTAATGGGACATAATGAGAGAAACACACAATGTACATTTTGTTCACAAAAATAATGGAACATAATATAAAAAAAACATACAATGTACATTTTGGTCACATTCTTTTCAAATACAGGATAGATGACTGTCTCCAGCATAAGGAAGGGCTTGCTGACCTCCTGAGAAACTTCCCCCATTACTTTTTCTAAATCAAACAGAATCTCCTAAAGTAACTGTCAGGGAGACATGAAAAACTAGAATGAATACTAGTAGTGTTTCTGGATACTAGTATAAAAAGCAGAAAAAAAAATGGACCCTGTCCTTTATTTAAGAGGAAACAAGCGCTGGCTAGTGTGGTTCAGTGGTTGGAGCGTCAGCTCACACACCAAAGGGTCGCGGGTTCGATTCCCAGTCAAGGGCATTTACCTGGATTGCAGGTTTGGTGCCTGTCCCCAGCCAGGGCTCGTGAAGGAGGCAGCTAATTGATGTGTCTCACATCTATGTTTCTGTCTCTCCCCCTTCCTCTGTCTCTCTTTCTAAAGAAGAAACAGGACTGTTATTCCTGAATTGAGAAAAAGTGCCTCTCAGAATGAATTGTTACTTGCTACAGTTCATAAGTTTCCATGGGTAGAGTGAAGGAACAATAGTTAGATCTTTGCCACCAGCTCGATTTTCTGAATTACCACCGAGCTGCCAATACCAGGGCAATTCCTTCTGCCTGAATTCTGGACAGGACCGTTCCCTGCAGCTCTCCGATCTGCCCTGTGAGTGTGGGGAGTGACAATATACTTACTTTCTGTCAGCGGGATGGAGATAATGACACCGTTCCCCGTGCCCACCCACAAGCGATTGCAGGACACCATGAGAGCTGTGATCCTCACAAAGGAGAAGCCCAGTTTTCCGGTACCTGCACAGAGTGGAGACACTTCATTAAGAAGCTGGAGCGGATGATGTCTGAGATGTTGGGTCCCTCAGCATGGTGGGTGAATAGGAGAGAAAACTCTCTTTTGGCTTTACCACCTCTCTCACAGCTCATGCCTAACGGGAACAGGAAATTCTAAACGTGGCTGCCATCACGTTGTCATTTAGAAGGAAGATACCGTGGGGCAGGAAATATGACACAGGATTTAATGAGGGAGCTGCAAAACCAAACCAAAACAAAAACCCTCAATAAAAACAGTGTTTACTAAATTGGGAAATTAAATGTCCTTCAAATTTATAAGCCGAAAGAGTTCTGGTTTATAAGCTTTACATTTCTTCGTGTAAATGAAAACAATTTTTGCGAACAAAACCTACACTCTTCTCATTCAATGGCAGTTTAGAAATTTTAGGAAACCACTGGCATATAATTTAGGGAGAATCAATGCACTTTGTTATTTCAAGAGAGTTTTTACAACTGACTTTATTTTCTGGGACTTGAGGGGCAAAATTATTAAACAGATAATGCATTTAAAACAAACAGCATTTAGTCACTCATATTCTACTTGTAAGAACTGAAGAGTATGATCACAGAATCATGTTGGGAATCTTAACTTTACTCAGAAATAGTCTTAGAATCTTCAGTCTAACGCTATTGTCAAAGTCCACCCCTGACATTAGTCTGTGTCTCTGTGGAGATGGGCCTGGTTCCCAGGAGGGCGCCGGGCTAGCATCAGGCTTTCCGAGGGCAAAGGCCCTAAAAAGGTTAAAAACCACTGGTGCAGCTCAGCCTCTCTTCACAAAGGAACCTTTATAAACGACATCTCTAACAGTCACCCCGCTCTGCACTAGGAGCTGAGGGTACAGCAGGGAGCCCGCCAGAGTGGTCTCTGCCCTTCATGGCAGTTAGGGTCTGTGGGAGAGAGAGAGGCAGGGGACAGGAATTACCTAATATCAGTGCAATCACAATAATGAGGAGCCCATGAAGAAAAAGTATAAGATGACCTAAACCCGTGGTGGGCAAACTGCGGCTCGAGAGCCACATGTGGCTCTTTGGCCCCTTGATTGTGGCTCTTCCACAAAATACCACGGCCTGGGCGAGTCTATTTTGAAAAAGTGGCATTAGAAGAAGTTTAAGTTTAAAAAATGTGCTCTCAAAAGAAATTTCAATCGTTGTGCTGTTGATGTTTGGCTCCGTTGACTAATGAGTTTGCCGACCACTGGCCTAAGCCAAAGTGGGAGACAAGAAAAGGTCTCTTCTGGGTGTGACACCTAAGCTATGGTCTGAAGACCAATAAAAAGGGGCCAAGAAGGACTTCTCAGTCAGACAATACAGTGCATGTGAGGCCTTGTTGAGTTTGAGTCATTGTGGTAGAACAGAGTGAGTGAGGAGAGTGGTCCAGGCCACTTAAATTCCTCTGCTCATGGCTCTTCACCTAAAGGCAGTAATATTCTAAAAGTACGTGGGAGTGGGGATAATGCGTCCTGGTTGCTATGCAGGGCACAGACTGGAGTGGGAAGAGGGAGCCCATGCTGAAACCGGTTTGGCTCAATGGATAGAGCGTTGGCTTGGGGACTGAAGGGACCCGGGTTCGATTCCGGTCAAGGGCATGTACCTTGGTTGCGGGCATATCCCCAGTAGGGGGTGTGCAAGAGGCAGCTGATCGATGACTCTCTCATCGATGTTTCTAACTCTATCTCTCTTCCTTCCTCTGTACAAAATCAATAAAATATATTAAAAAAAAAAAAAAAAAGAAAAAGAAAAAAAGAAAAAAAGAGGGAGCCCAGTGAGGAGGCTCAGTGATCCAGGCAGGGAAGGATGGCCCTGGCCCACAGGGACAGGAGTAGAGATTCGAAGTAATTGCTTGAAGATATTTTGGGGGCAGACTTGACAGCTCCCACAGGGTAGATCGAGTGTCTGCCTGACACCTTCAGTAATAAGAGCTCACTAACCTCAGGCAACTTATTCACTGGTTCTACCCAGCATAGGAGAACATTTAAAAATAAAACACTTTATTTAACTGACAGAAATAAAACACTTTGGAGGCTTACCTAACATTTTGCTGACATAAGGCTCAATGTCCACATCCTGTAGATGTTGGTAAGTGTGTGCATGGTAGAGACGAAGTGTGGAATCCAAACGGATGGAGACCCACACACCGTCACCCACCCACGCGAGCTGCCGCACCTGGCTCTCCTTCCTGGGGTGAGCATCAAATGATTTCTAGGGAAGATTGTGCAATCAGATGTTATTTTTAATATGTAGGAGTGTGTGTTTAAAAACTGTGCTAATTTGCACAAAATTTGGAAGAATATATATTAAAAGAGGAGCCTAAATAGTGTTCATGAAACATGATCTGAGCTTTTATCCCAAACTTCAAAATAAAAAGAAAAATCAAGAACTAAAGGATGCTATCGACTTAGGGAAGTGATACTGGCACATCCATGTTCTGTGTCAGGTTCAACAATAAGACTGAATTTGATTTCAAGATTTTGTTCGATTGCAGAGAAATTACATGAAGATCCTATTTATATAACTAAACAAAAAGGAGCCTGCGTTGCTGTGTGTGTATATATATGCACACATATACATATATCTGCATGTAAGAAACAGATCTGAAAAATAAAACCAAATAGTTAACTTCAGGACTTTTAGGTAAAGGACAAAAGGAGAAGGACACCTTCCACCTTAAAATTTTCCAGCTTTAAGTTGTCTAAAAAAAATTAAAAAAAAAAAAAATTTACATCTAGTTACAAAACTTTTTTTGTTGTTGTTGTTGCAAAACTTTTTTAAAGAAAGCAATGCTACAGATCCTCCTTCCCCTCTACCTGTTCATAATTAAACAAATCCAGAACCATATATTCAAACACAAATGCAATTATGGATACTCAGACACATTATTTCAACATTTGTGTTAATCTTCTTCCTTCAAAAAGAACTCAATACTTCCCATTCTCAGTCAAAAGTGGCAAGATGTCATCAATGTATCATTAAAACACACAGATTGAGAAAATAGTTTCTAAAGAAGCTGAAAACAATTAATCTTAGACTCTTTAGGGAATAGAAATTCAGTAAGCAGAGAAAACATAGGTTAACTTGCCTCGATTTTCATGGCCTTTGGCTGAACCACATAGATTTTGTTCCGATAGCCACACCAGACTTTGTCATGTACCACAGTCATGCATCGGATGGAATGGTGAGGCCGCCCAAGATCTAACAAGTGATAGTTTGACAAATCCCACTGCCCATCTTTAAAATAAGAAATAGAGTACTAGTTAATATATACCACCTTTTACTAAATTTTAACACAAGAAACATTCTATCAGGGAGTATAATTAATTTTATTCATGAAGCGCCCACAAATACCAGGTATTCAGTATATCCTTTATTTGCAGAAGCTGGATTCTTTTATTTTATAAACTACAAAGTTGGAAGAGACCTCAAAGCTCATCTGGTCCAACCTGCCACTCAATACCTGGTCCTCCCTCCATGCTCTCAACAATAGTGATATGATAAATCAGTTATAAGTTACCTGTTTATAATAATACCAGAGGCTTGGTGCATGAATTCATGCACAGGTAGGTTTCCTTGGCCTGGCTGGCAATCGGGACCAATCAGGCCAGCCAGCCGGGGAGAAGGACTGTGGAAGGTAGGCTGGCCACAGGAGGTTGGCTGTGGGAGTACACTGACTACCAGGGGGCAACTCCTGTGTTGAGTGTCTGCCCCCTGGTGCTCAGTGCATGCCATAGCAACCGGTTGACTGGTCATAAGGATCATTTAGGTTTATATATATATATATATATATATATATATATATATATATAGATATATATATATTTTTTTTTTTTAAGAATGAGAAAGGATTAAAATTATTAGGAGGACAACATATCTCACTCACTTGCATTCTGATATATTTTCTTGTGTAGAAGTCAAGGGCAACTTTAGGAATCATGTGTTCTATAATTTTAGTGATGACAGAATACAAATGAGAGCCAATGCTGGAAGCTTGCTCTGCTTGAACAATTTCAGTGAAAGAAAACACTGCCTCACAAAGCAGCTGTTCCATTTTCAGAAAGCGGTAACTGTCAGCAAAATACTTCCCATACCTGGCTAAAGTCTGCCTCCTCATACGTAATCTCCCACTAGTCTGTAGTTTTGCCCAATGGAAACAGAATAAATCCAGTGCAGCTTCTGTTACTGACCCATGTCTTCTCCTTTCAAAACCAAGCCTTCTTGGCATATGTCTCTGGACCCTTCAGTCTAATTCCTCTTTGTCCATCCATGTCCATTTCATACTGTTTAGCTACCAGAGGGGAACCCTATTCTATCGTATATGAGATTTATGACGTAAACTAACTCATACTGAATTTGTAGCCAACCTTTAAGGAATTCCCACTCTATAGGCAGGCCTCCTCCATCTTACTCTTTTGAACCCAAATGCAGAACTCGTCATTTCTTTTTTCTTTTTTTCCATTTATTAAATATACTTTGCTTGTGATGCTCTGTCAATATAATTTTGGATTCAGTACACTAAAGCATTTAGGTTTTTTCCATAGGCTCTTCCACTTACTGAGTGACAAACACTCTGCCTCAGTTTCCTCATCTATAAAATGAGGATGACAACAGGATCTTCCTCATAAGCTCTGGTGACGATTGCACTCAAAATCTGTAAAGAACCCGAACAAGGTAAAATAGAGGCCTTTCCTTCTTTTCGTTATGTAGTCATTAACCAGCTATCTCTAGGAGCCACCTAAGTACTCCCACAGACTTCACATTTCTCCAAGAGATAGTGGAAACACTGTTCTAAAGGGGAAGAATATAAGTAACATAACATGAAAATCACTAAACCTTATACAATTAAAAATTATTTTAAACTAGACACCCAGTGCACAAAATTTGTGCACTGGGGGGGGGGGGTGGTGGCAGTAGGAGGAGACTCTCCTCAGTCTGGCCTGTGCCCTCTCCCAGTCCAGGACCCCTCGCTCCTTACTGCCCGCCTGCTCACTGCTCTTTCCTTAGCACTGCCACAGAGGTGGAGAGGCTCCTGCCATTGCCACTATGACTATGCTCACCAGCTGTGAGCCTGGCTTCCCCTATGGGAGTATACTGACCACCAGGGGGCAGCTCCTGCATTGAGTGTCTGCCCCCTGGTGGTCAGTGCACATCACAGTGATTGGTCGTTCCGTGTAATGGTCACTTAGACTTTTACTATATAGATACTTACCAAATGTAAGTAGATGCAAGTTATTTTTTAAATACTGGACAAAGGAAAATTATCCTCTCACTAAATTTATCCCAATTGATTAAGTACGTGAATGAAAAACCAGCACCTCTGTATCACACTGTATAAGAGGACCATAAAATATTAAAACTGCTTGCTCCGTATAGTAAATATATTTCCACTGAGGTATACTATAAATGTATACCTCCAACCAGGCACTACATATTTACTGCTGTCACACATTGTTAGTATTCAGTTTAAGCCTTTATTCTTTCTCCTATTAAACAACACTTCTTTAAAGCATAAAAAACCAATCTGTTCAAAAATGCTCTTGCAATGCAATGAGTGCACTTATTATCTATTCATAACAACTCACCAACTCCTCTGTGAAAGATAGCAAGGGTGCCATCAGCCAAGGCCACTAACACAATTCCTTTCACGTGTCTGCAAACAGGAAAGAGGATTTCAGAGCTCTCCATGAGGAATACAGAAGGGACCACACGATACTGAACTAGTTCAGAGGCTCTCAGAGGGCCAGTACATGATAAATGAGGAGCTCACATCAGAAGCTAAATGAACACCCCCTCTTCTTCATTGAAAGAACTGTGCTCTAAAAATGTCACTGAACTAGAAAAACAGCATATGTGGTGACCCAGATGTTCACGAGGGGCACAAACGCCTCTTCTCATCACAGACTGTGGACAAAATGTCCAGACCAGAGACACACCTCGAGGAGAACTAACAGAGGCAGCTCTGTCACTAAAGAGACAAACTGATTTTTTATAGTCAACACATAGAAAGGACTAGTAAAAGCCTTACTCAACATATTCACAGAGTATAAACAATATTCTAAAACAAATATACATTCACAGGTATTAACTGGTTTCTCCCACAGAGCACTAGAGAACTCATAGCATGGTGAGGTATCAACCTGGCATGTTTTTCTATTTTACTTTCTAGTTTCATCTCACTTAACTTCTCTAATTCTATAAAGAAGGTAAAAATAATCTGGATATTGATTTAGTCATGAAATACATGTTAGCTTTAATAGCCTTATAATCTAGTTTAAACCAAGATACAGTATTTTTTAAAGAAAGAATTTCTAAAATAAAACTTACACAATACTGAGAATCGAATCTTTAAGTTTAATAGAATGGAGACATTTCCTCCACTGGGCTACAGATGAATGGACATACAAACTGCAAGAACAAAATCAAGACTGGTAAGGCATAGAGAACATCAAGTCATTGCTTACGTCTAATAATGAGCACAGAGTTCCTTCAGGAGGAAAGAGGAGTAACATACACATTTTAGGGGGGAAATGAGAGAACGGGCAAGTCTAAGGCAGAGAAATAAGCTCCTAAGCAAACAGAAACATATGAAGAATAAAAGCCAGAACTAGAATGCAGTGTCAGTTTCAGGCTACCCCACACTTCAGAATCCTTGGCAAAATCTTTTTTAAAAAAACGATCTTCCTTTCCTACTAGACTGAACTACAACTTGGTGACAACAGTGGTTTACATCCGGCAGAGGCACTCCAGAGCCTGCAGGACACACCAGCCCTTCATTTTACAAGGTTGGGAAAAATCAAAGAGTATTTCATAACATGAGATTTATATATGTGCAACTCACACTCTGTGTCTATAAGTAAAGTTTTATTGGATCACAGTCCCACTAACCCACTTACATGTTGTCAAAGTAATGGCTGCTTTTGCACCACAAAGCAGAGCTGTGAAGTTGCAACAGAGATCATATGGCTACAAAGCCTAACGTATTTCTTATCTAACCCGTCCTTCATCTTACAGTATTAGACCACTATGGAAAAGATGCACTAGTGACCTTGCTTAACCTTAGGAAAGTATAATTTTGTAAGACCCCCACCACTAGAAAATGAACAGACCATGTAATAATGTTTGTTATCACCCGCTAAGCTCTTAGACTGATCTGTCTGGTTTTCCTAGTAACTCTATTGAAAAGTTATGTTTGTATTTGGGTCTTCCTGCAGCCAAATTCATTAGTTTAATCCTACATAAATCGCCTATATATGCATCAATAATTCTCTATCTCTGTGCTATTCAGGATCTTCTATTTCTGGATCACCCAGATTTTAAAATTTTATTAACCTCTTCTTCCAAGAATATAAAGGGGACACCATGACAGAGAAACATGTGATTTACCAATGCAAGTCCAGTTTATGAGTGTTACAATATAACCTTACAATTTATGTGTATGTAAAATTCTTTAACGTGTACTTTTTGTTTATACTTATGTGTACCACATTTTACATATCTTTAGTTTCTAAAGCAAAGGTAAAAGACTAAAGATATCTGATATTAAAAGAGTTGGCACTTACCAGCCATTCTGAGCGCCTAGCCACATAGTTGGTAAAAGGCTACTCATTTTCTGGGCTTCTTCTCTCGCCAGGTCTTGTTCATTTGGCAACACTGATATTTGATCTTTATATGCATCTGAGTCATTACTGGGAAAGGTGGGACAAAAGGAAAAAAAGCTGAGTGTGTTCAGTTAGTTTTCAGGGATTGGTCATTTCTATACTTCAGTGTACAGTTAAAAATAAAAATCAAACACTAAAATTCCAGAAAAGCCAAAGTTAAATGCTTACGTTAAATATTTCAACAATTGTACCAGAAGAAAATTAACATATTAGGAGGACCAAGTTGCAAACATGGAGTTAAGAAATGGTAATGAAATATAGCAGTTAATACCCAGACTATAATTATGCCTATCCCTTATAGTTACTTTGAACTTTATCAGTTACTTCTTAAAGGAGAAAAGAGGAAGGGATGATTTGCTTTAAAAACTACACACATACACAGAAAGGAGGGTAAAATATAAAAAATTTTCTAAAATAAATTAATAAGCTTGCATTTACTCCCAAGCCTTCTTTCTTTTAGATTGCCACATATATAATAAAGAGATACAACTGGATTATAAAATTCAACACAAATAAATGTACTAATTCTAAAAAGATGACTATTCTCTTTTTTAAATTGACTTTTAGAGAGAGGGAAGGAGAGAGAGAGAGAGAGAGAGAAAGAGAGAGAGAGAGAGAGAGAGAGAGAGAGAAACATTGATGTAAGCATCGACCTGCTGCCTCCCGCATACCCACCACCAGGGATCAGCCCACATCCCAGCATGTGTCCCGCCTGGAAGTCAAACTGGCAGCCTTTCGGTGCACAGGATGATGCCCAACTGAGTCACCAGCCAGGGCATGACTTTATTCTCAAACTGACAATTAAATGTTAAGGTATTTAATTGTTCTATATACTAAGAGGGAAAATATTAAATTGCAAAAAAACATCCAGTTTAGATAAAACCCTATCTGCAAGACCTCGAGTAGGCAAGAAAGAAAATGAAAGAATTCACGAAATGGACCTAGATTAACCAACTTTTACAGAAAGAGCCTAAAACAAATTGTCTTTTAATAAAATGTTTGCCAGAGATCTAAATTCAGAAAGGTCATCCAAGCCCACTTGGGAAATTGAAACAATGGCCAATTTCACTGCTGACTAGAGTGGGAGTGAGACTAAGGGTGGGGATGAAAATAGCAAGAATTATTAATAGAATGGAAGACAGTGAATATAATTTTAAAAAAATCATTCTGGAGGAGAAAATGACCAGAAAAATTTTGACTAATATATTTTACAGATAAGATTTTTTTTCATAAATTGGAAGGAAAAGAAAGCAAATGGGGATTGGGTGAGGTATCCAGAGACAATGAAGAGGAAGGAATAAATGACAGAGAGGGAATAAGTTATAGCACCTAAGTCTGCCACAACAATACCAATTAGTGGGAATATTTTGGCTGTTTGAGGTTCTTTTGTGTATGCACTGATGTGGTTTCCTAAGTTATTGACCATTTGAATACCTTGACTGACACACTGGTGAGAGGTCTTCTGGGATTTGCACTCCCAGAGGGTCTGTAAAGACGTGCTCTGTGTACACGCCCGTTTGGGAGACATCCGTGCTGTCTTCAGCTGACCCTGCATTGCCTTCTGTGGCTTCAGTTGCTTCTTCTGCCGTTGGAACATTTTCATCAGTCTCGCTACTTTCCGCTTCCTTTTCTAAAAAATAAATAAAACAGCTAACCATTCTGAGGTAGAACTTTTCTACCAATAACTTCCTTGTACAAACCCTTGCTACAGAATTCCACTCCACCTACCCACTCTGCAATATATCCTGACACTGAGAATTAATAATTTCATTTAACAATCATTACAGCATCTTCTTCTATGTTCTTTCATTCTTGTTACTTTAAGATCTCCATTAAGTCTTGTGAGGCCTCCGGAGCAGGCTCCGGTGCTGTGCAGATGGCAGGTGAGGAGGACGGCTTTACCTGGCGGTTTTTCTGTCACTGGAGAAGCACCGTTGGTACTGGGAGGAGTGGCACCTGTTGTCACACCTTCTGCAGAACAACCGACCACCGTGATGCCTCCCAGCAGGCTGTCTGTATCTGCTGAGCTATTGCTTGTCATGCTGCCAGATAAAGACGCTTTGTCTACCTGGCCAGATTCTGAAAGCTCTTCTCCTGCTGGGTAGTCTGTTTCTCGTGCTCCTAAAACACAGGATAAACCTTCTTTTAATGCTAAGTAAACTCATAACTAGCTTTTTCTCCATAAAAGCAACTATGGGTTTTAAATAAGAGTGTATAGGTAAAGACAAATAGGTACTGCCAAGATAGTTTTAACATGTTTTTAAACTAACCTTTAAAAACGTGTTAAAACAAAATGGAAAGCAACTTAAAAATTTAAGATAATACTTCTAGTAACGCTAGTAAAGAAAACATGAACATGTCAGAAATTATGCTTCTGCTCTTAATATGAGCTCCTAGGCAGCCAACTAATGAGGTTTAAAACCAATGAAATCTAAATGTATGTAAATTATACTCATTATTTGAAATATGGACTTCTGCCTACCACTATTAAAAATTAATCAACCTAAATGTACACAGTGCCTTAAGTATTAGTAACACATTTAAAAACTAAGCATTTGCCATATAAAGATAAACCTCATTTTTTTTAATTTAGAAAGCTGTTTTTGTGTCTCATTAACATTTTTTATTGTAGTCAAATACACACATATGCATAAAATTTGCCATCTTACAATTTTAAAAATATTTTTATTGATTTCAGAGAGGAAGGGAAAGAGATAGAAACATCAATGATGAGAGGAATCATTGATTGGCTGTCTCCTGCACGCCCACCACTGGGGACCGAGCTTGCAACCCAGACATGTGCCCTTGACCAGAATTGAACTGGGGACCCTGGAGTCTGCAGAGCAATGCTCTATCCAGTGAGCTAAACCACCTTCAGCATTTTTAAATGTACAATGCAAATGGCATTTATAATACTGTACAGTCATCAAAACTATCCATGTCTAAAACTCCCCCATCACCCCAAACAGAAAATCTGTACCAATTAAATAATAATTTGGTTCCCCAACACCACCCCTGCCTGCCCTTGGTAATCAACTTTGTTTTCCTGACTTTGCCTTGTCCAGATAGCTCACATAAGTGGGATCATATAATATTTCTCCTCTGTGTCGCATTTATTTTACTTAGCTTAATGTTTCTAAGGTTAATCCATGTTGTAGCATGTATGAAAATTTCATTCCTTTTTATGTAATATTCCACTGGGTAGATATATTACAAACCTATTTCATTTTTAAACCAATGTATTTAACATCATATAAGATTTAATCTAAAACTTTAGAAAGCTTTCCCTTACTAGTAAATCTAAATAATCCCTCGGGTTCTGCCTTCCAGTCATCATCTAATATTAGCACTATTTTATTTTCTTCACACCGTCTGAAAATATCAGGTTTAGTCATTTGTTCTCAGCTTATTTTTGGTCTTCCTAAGTAGAACACAACTCCTTGAAGGGGTGAATGACTATGTCTCCAGTCAAATCAGGGCCTGCAAAGGAGGCAGATGGGGCACAGCTCACTCTTACCTGGCACACTTGCTATACACAGGACGTGCGAGTTGCAAACAGTGAAACTATCTAAGATGTTGCCTGGTTGAACAGCATCAATAATAATCACTTTTGTAGCTGCATGAGTACTAGTACAGATCCAGACTAGACTAGATAATTCTTCTTGATTTTTTAACTCCTTCTGCTGTTCCTGCAGAAGCAAAGAAATTAATATTTAAAATTATATATGTGGAAACAGTCAGAAACCTATGCCCTTGCAAACAGTCAAAGGCAACACTATTTCAAGTTTATTTCCCGCTTATTTGGAAGGCTGAAAATACAGCTGTCTTTCCACATTAATCAGCACATAAGAACTAAGAGGTAAAGCAGATTAGTGATAAAATCTCGACTGTGACAGTTATTACATACTTGCGCACATCTGTCCAATCTCTGAACTATAAACATTTCAAGTATATACTTTATTGAGTGTAACATATACCTCAAACTGATTGTGAAGAAGAAGCAAGGGCATAGTAATCCCAACTAGAAGTTAAACCCAGAAGTAAGTTTTGGACTAAAAAGCTAAACTATTAGTCTCAGGCACCAGGAGATAAGTGTTTGTGCACACACTTACCTTCAGTTCCTGATCAAGCTTGTCTAAACTACTCTGAGATGCACTCCGCTGCTGACTGCCTTCTGCATCCAAACCAGCAACATCCTTGTAAAATACACTCGCTCCAACAACAGAACCGCCATCTCTGGTCTTCCCACCAGATAAATTGACTCCAACAGCACACCACAGCTTTTGGAGTTCAAAAATAAAAGGTATTAAGTCACTTTTTCTCTAAAAATATTTAGTATTTTTCACATTTTCTTTAAAATTCTAATGATTATAAATATAGGTCTTTAATATTCAAAGTATCCCAGTCTAAAATTACAAAATAAAAAATCTGATCAGCAAAAGTAGGATTTAACAATTTTGTTTAGGAAAAAAAAAAAAATCCACCCAGATTTTAAGAAGCTCCTTTAAATTCAAAATTTATTTACCTTCATTGATGTATCTTTTTCATCTAGAGGCCTGAGACAGACAGGCACAGGTAAATTTTTCATCTTATTTTCCCCTTGACCATTGGTTACCTAATAATTTGGGAGGGGAGAGAAAGATAGGTGAATTAGCCTTATAATTCTTATTTGAAAGACAAAAAAAAATTAAGTGGCAATTAGGCAAAATAAATAAGATGCTATGAAATATCAGAAGACAGACTGATTCACGTATGTGGAGGGAGAGTGAATGTGTGTGTGTGTGTGTGTGTGTGTGTGTGTGGGCATGTGCTGAGTTTTTGGGGGAATAGGCAATATAGAGTAGACAGGTAAAGTTCCTGAACACCTGAACTGAGGTTTAAGTCAAATGTTTGAAAGGCTCCATGCCAATGGCTTCTTAAAACGTTTAAACAAAAGGCCGAAACCGGTTTGGCTCAGTCGGCCTGCGGACTGAAAAGTCCCGGGTTCGATTCCGGTCAAGGGCATGTACCTTGGTTGCGGGCACATCCCCAGTAGGGGGCGTGCAAGAGGCAGCTGATTGATGACTCTCATTGATGTTTCTAACTCTCTACTCTGTATCTCTCTCCCTTCCTCTCTGTAAAAAATCAATAAAAATATGTTTTAAAAAACAAAAACGTTTAAACGATAGATACTGTTTTTCAAAAAATAAAATCTTCAAATATTAAAACACAGCTGGGTACGTAAGTTCATGCACTTGGCCACCTCTGTTGACCTGTCTCCCTCCTTAGACTCAGACATTTCTTTTGAGCTCTAGGGTGGAAAACAGCCTGGAAACCACTACCTCCAACACTTCTCTCAATGGATGCCAAGTGCAAACAGTTTGAAATGAGCGGGTTCGGGGGTGGTTTTCGGTTCCGGCATTTCCCACTAGATGCCCTTACGCCGCTCCCACGTTACCTGTTTGTACTTCTGAGGCAGGCTCCAGCCGAAAGCCTGCACTCTTCCATCCTCCTTCTGAACGTGTGCCTTCACCTGACGATACTGCTCTCTCTTTTGTTCTCTGCGTGAGGCTAAACTAGCTTCGGTTCTAAAAGGAAAAAACATTCCTTTTAAAGTTAAGTGATTATATACACCTCTCTTGCTAAAAAGAGTAAAAATAACAATACAAAATTTACATGATTTCAGATTGGTTTACTTCAGACTAAGATTTCTCCTTAAAAAGTGTTATACCGTAGCTGGTCTTTTCAAGTTATGCATTGAAAAAAGTGTCCAAGTTTAACAGGTTAGTAAGCAGCCTACCGTGTTTCCCCGAAAATAAGACATCCTCCTAAAATAAGACCTAGCGCATGGGAAAATAAGACATCCCCTGAAAATAAGATCTAGCGCATCTTTGGGAGAAAAAAATAATATAAGATACTGTCTTATTTTCGGGGAAACAGTGGCCCAGAGTAAAAAATTCATGCGTGGGGGGAGGGGGTTCTCCCTCAGCCCAGCCTGCACCTTCTCCCATCAGGGACCTGTCGGGGGATGTCTGACTGCCAGTTTAGTCCTGATCTCGGGGATTGGGCCTAAATCAGCAGTTGGACATCCCTCTCACAACCTGGGACCACTGGCTCCTAACTGCTCATTTGTCTCCTGCCTGATTACTGCTAAATGCCCCCCGCCAGCCTGATCACCCCTAACCACCTCTGCCTGCAGGCCTGATTACCTCTAACTGCACCCCCCCATGCTGGCCTGGTAGTCCCCCCAATTAATCTCCCACCCCCACGGGCTTGATCACCCCCAATTGCACCCCCCTGCTGGCCTGGTCTCCCTTCACTGCCCCTCTCTGCCGGCCTGGCTGCCGCCAACTGCCCCCCTGCCGGCCTAGTTGCCCCACGCAGCCTTTTGTCCAGTGGTTACTGTGAGGGTGTCCTGACAATTTGCATATTACCCTTTTATTAGTATAGATCATTATTTCTGTCAGGTTTCAGATTTTAGCTATATGAAAGGAAAAATTCTTAAATATTTTTGCTTCCTCATTTTTTTGGTTCATTCAACAAATATATACTGAGAATTTTCTAATGCAGGAAATGTGCTAGATAGGAGTGACTCAAGACCAATAAATCCATATCTTCTTAGGAAGATAACAGGTTAACTTCTGGATTCCATTTACTTGTTCCAGAGGACAAATATGCAAACTGACTTGGTAAGCTTTAGAGCTGTGCAGTAAAATACCATGAAAATAATTTATCTTTCTCTGGGCCACTTTAATTTTTGTGAGGAGACTTGCTTGGTTTCTTATAATTAACAAATCTCCCTGTGTATCAGACACTTTACAGATACTACAACCTATATAATTTAATCCTAACATGTCTGAGATAGGTTACCATACTCATTTCCGTGGCAGCAAAATTGGGGCTCTTAAGAGGTTCGTGTACCAAGTTCACGTACACCTAATGAGAAGCAGAGTCAGGCTGAAAAACCAAGTCCTTCTGACACTAAAGGAAAGTAATATAAGCCTTTAGCATTTCAATTAGTATTTATCAATGCTGTCATACCAGAAAAAGGAGGCATTAAAAATTTCCTTCTCTTTATGAAAACAGATGCAATATTCCTAAAGTGTATTGACTATAAATAACTTACTTACAATAGCCAAGTTTCAGACACAGTTCATATATAGATTTATCTAAAACTTTACAGCTGAGTGTTAAGAGGTGAGAATATCAGAACTGATAACTTATTGAGGGCATAACCACTAGACTGGAAAATACTTACTCTTCACTAAGGAAGTCAAAGGCTTTGGACTTATCCCCAGGGAGCTGAGATAAGGTGCTGCTTCTTTTCTTGACAGAAGGAGTAACGTGAGAGGTGGGTGCGTTATACTTCAGATTAACAGGTGGTTCGGGTTTCTTAGTAGTGTTACTTGAGGAGCTAAAAAGTCGGCTAAAACTAAAAAGAAAAAAGTGAGTATGTGTATGTCTATATATGTATTACATGCATTGTAAAAAACGATCCATCATTTCCACAAATTTCAGAGTGCCTTTACAAGGCAATGAGTTAAAAACTAGCAAAAAAAAATGTGGTCACACAGTGCAGCCTAAGCAGTAACTCACAGCCAAATGCAGACATTCAGGAAAGAGAAACTATGCTGAGCCTGGCAGATCCCTGCTCTTTAATTAGCAATTCCCATAATGAAAGGAAGACGCTCTGAAGTACCAGGAACTGCTCGTAATAAAGACATAAAAGAACATGGCCCCTTTAGCCAGCTCCTGCTTGGTGCCATGTGAGAGTGGCTGTTAAAGAGGAAGGTTATGGCATCATGGCTTAAACAGAAGCCAGTAACCAGTTCTAAAAACAGTCACAATAAAGTACTAGAACATACATTACCATTTTAAATACACATTTTCTTGTTACACGCAACTTAAATAACTATTTTGGCACCCACTCAGAAAGACCAATAGTTCTATTAAATAGGAGATTCACCAAAAAGGGTTAAATATTAAGCTCACTAAACACACAGTACTTCTAGCATGAACATAATTCAAGTCCAAAACCAACATACACTACTCAAACCCCACAAACACTGAATTTCTAATCTTCTCTTTGTAAAGTTTTGTACAATCATACAACCAGTGAAGCACCAGTGAAGCACCAGTGAAGCAGCCATTTATTAATGGAGATCCAGGTGATTATCAACTCTAAATAGTTCTGTTATTGAATTTAACTTAGCAGAGGATTTCATCAAATGCATAACCAAAATGATGCAGCTTACGACAGCAATATTTTTGTCCTCAAGAACAGCCTTACCGAGGTGGCACACTACATATCAAAAAGAAAAAGTTCAGTTTAGCTACATATCCCAAATTTAAGAAATGTAGGCAGAAAGGAAGGGAAGGAGGAACTGAGGAAGGGAGGAGATACCAAATCATTCTTGGAAATAAATTTTGACTGTAATCTTGTCTCAAAGTGCTATCTAATATATTTATGTGTTTTTAGATACTTACAACTGCCAGATGCTTGACCTTTTTTTTTCCTGCATGGCTGGATTTTCTCTTGATGCTCTACATTAAAAAAAAGAAAAAAAATGTGTTATCAGTAAAGTGTTCTAGCTGTCTAAGAACAAGGACCAAAGAACTACTAAATGCATGATATAATCATAGGACAATAAAAGTTGGAGACAAGAAAATATGTTCATAAACTTTAAAAGAATGTGTATGTGTGTACTATTACTGGTAAATCTGATGTAATAGTCCAAACTCTAAAATGTGGGCAATTTAGGGGATAACTACAAACTTTTTATGAGCTCCTCCTAAGTTAAAGGAATACTGTAACTGCGAATCTGACCATTAGATGGCAGCATTAGAGGTGAGACTTAAGATCCAACTGACAAAGACATCAACAGAAGTCGGAAAGGGAAATAAACTTCAACAAGACCATTTTACAGGGAGACACTGAGTAAAATGACCGTTTCCTATTGGCATAAGAAAGGCTTGTATTTCCTGACATTACCGCAAAAGTAGTGTTGATTTCTACATTCTCCTGAGAAATGAACCATTCCTAAGTACTAACAATTGTGTGTAAGAGGTCATAGGAACATTCTCCAAGGGCCCTTTACAGGCCCAGGAGACGCCCATTTTAATCACATGCTGATGCCAATTCCAAGTGTTACTTTTGAAAGTCTCTCCCAGTAAAGAGAGCAAGGGGCTTGGATCCCCAAAGGAAGAGCTCTTAATTCTAAATGAAGGAATTTCTAGGAAAAGCTAAAAACAAACAAAAAAAACAAAACTAGAAAAACACCAGAGATACTTCTCATACAAACCGAATCATCTCTGTCCATCGAACGGCTTCCTGCAGCTCCATCAGTCTCTCTTTATACTGGTTTCTCTCCATGAGAACTCGGGCCATTTCTACTCTAGTAAACCGCTTCCTCTGCGCTGTGGGAATGTCACTCTGGATTGAAAGGAAGACTGCGGGTCACTAAGAGCCGGTACCGGTTCTGGTATTATCTCAGACATAAGGAAATCTTCGAGCTTTTAAACATTCCTTAATTTCTAATCTAATGGATCACTTAAAATGACCTTATAAAAATAAAACCAATAAAAAGATATAAATAATTACTTATTAACAAAAAAAGTAGACAATTTCCAAATATAAATACAGATGTTTGAACATAAAAGAAATAAAAAATAGCCGGGACCGGTTTGGCTCAATGGATAGAGCGTCGGCTTGGGGACTGAAGGATCCGGGTTCGATTCCGGTCAAGGGCATGTACCTTGGTTGCGGGCATATCCCCAGTGGGGGGTGTGCAAGAGGCAGCTGATCGATGACTCTCTCTCATCGATGTTTCTAACTCTCTATCTCTCTCTCCCTTCCTCTCTGTACAAAATCAATAAAATATATTAAAAGAAATAAAAAATAGTGTAGATTTTAAACTCTAACCAGAAAAGTTAATAGTTGGCCCTGGCTGGGTAGCTCAGTTGGTTAGTATTGGTTGGGTTCATAATGTTAATTGTAATGTTAAGTTATTATCCATAACTTATTTATGTTACACATATATTTTATGTATCAAATATTGTATTAAAAAAACAAATGAGAGATTGAAGGGGCACCAACTAATTATTCTGCCCAGGACACCCATATAGTTCTGAAGCTCGAGTAGCAAGCACCTGTTACAGGAATGATAAAATAGCTACCAACAGATAGCCTAGTAAGCTAATATTGGGAAGAAGCTCATATTTATATTTTCGTATTGAGATATGTTGATAACATTTTGGGCTAGGGACCTAGTATTAAATGCTAGATTTTATTTTGTCCCCTCACCATTTACCACCCCCACCTGTACCCTTCTCCATCTCCACCCACTCTCTTCCCTTCATCCTTTTAATGTTTAATGCTATTAAACAATATTTATTATTAATTTCCCATATTTCTAAGTGAAAATTTGTAGCCAAACAAAACCAAAGACTCAAAATGTCCCTGTGGGTCCATGAGCCTCAACATGCAGGTCAGAGCAGAGAGCCGCAGGGGGAGGAGAAGCACGTCACATGCAGCTAGAGGATTGTGTATGGACACCGCGTGGGAGCAGAAGCTACCCAACTCCTGACCACAAACATGCCTGCTGGCTTTTTCTTAACTCTTTATAATACTCTATCCAAAGTTTAATTAGTAAGACTTCCCGCCAATACAAAACTGTGATAAGAAAAAAGGCCCCCAAAATGTAAACCTACATCATCGTCATCTTTTGCTTTTTGCCTTGCATCTTCAGCTTCTGCACGAGCTCTGGCAGGAAAACACAAAACATGTTATGTGAGTTGAGTTCACCTTTTTAAAGGATGAAAGAGTAGGCAACAAATTTTAACCACCACTAAATGATTATTTTTTGTTTCCAAACAGAGTCTTTATTTAGCTACCTTTATTTAGGACAACATGACCAGAGCACTGTAGTGTGTGTGTGTGTGTGTGTGTGTGTGTGTGGAGAGGGAAATTACATATTAAAAAAGGTGGGGTGAAAGAAAAGGATGTTTCTAATTTCCTTAGTAGCAATATTTAAATAGTTGCTTTAACTTTTTTCCACATCATGACAAATACAAAGACGCTAATATTCAGTAAATGGGGACCTGCCCACAGCAGAGGCAATCAGTTGGCCCTGACCCTGGCGCAGGCAGCTCCTGTGCTTCCTGGTTCGAGAAGGGTGACGGCAGGCTCAGGGCTCTCCTTACAACGGTGGAGGCTCACTGGCTAAGACTGTTAGGTTAGAGTAACACAGGGAAAACTTACTTCCTCAGCTCTTCCTCCAGTTCTTTGTTCTTTTCCTCCAGCTTCAATTTGGCTTGTTTCACAGCCTCCAGCTCCCCTTGCAGCACACCTTTCTCACAGGTCAGCTCATCCACTTTTGCTATCAAATCATTCTTCACCACATTCAAAGCATTTCTGAGAAACACATTTCAAGTGCATCGTTACAAATAAATATTCTTCCCATCTTTCAGCTTATTCTTGCAGACTGAAGTATACACAATTGTAAAGCTGAATAACTGAGTACTTCAAAGGCATTCTACCTGATGTCGTTTGTGGATAAATGTAGCATCCATAAGAGTATTGTTGTTAATAAGTTCTGAAGATATTACCTAGTCAATAAAGTAAAATTAATTCTTATATCTACCTTTAATAATTAATGAGAAAAAAGTCTGCACTAGAAAAAAAAAATCTACGATCTATTTTCCTTTTGGGTTCAGTGGGCGTAGAAGTGCTTTACATATTCCGTCTGTTTGGATATACACAAATGTTCCAACGTTGCTGTCACAACAAATTAACAATGTAGCCCGATGTTTTTCACATGACTCAGGACCCACCCCACTAAACAAGACGCCAATGTGCTTGAGGGCCTAAGACCCACAGACTGTACCTGAGAACCTACAACTATAGTGGAAACTCAAAATAGGTGGGCTGGGTATAGAGCAAAACATTTTTGCAGAAATATTAACAGGAAGCCTGGATAACTGCATAGTGAAAAAATAAAAATCTATGCAAACAAACTGAGCTACGAAAACTACCTATCCGTGAAATTAGGTCCCATGACGTGTGTGTATACACACAAACCCATACACAGAGGAGAATAATATGGGGTAGTAAGACTGCATTAGTGCTGTGTTAAAATGGAGAAATGTCATTGACTTAGACAAGAACAAAATTCAACATCTTTCCCTTATTAAAATTCTATATATACTTACTTGGTTTCCAATAGTTGTGTATTTTCTAATATAAGATTCTCAACTTCACGACCCATTCCTAGGCGCAAAAAAAAAAAAAAAGGATAAAAACTTAGAAAATAAATTTATCAAAAATTATTTAACTTATAAGCTATCGTTCTAAATTTTGTAAATTTTATCTTTAGTAATCTCATTTTGCCTATAATTTATATTGATATATCTACTTGAGTGTATTATAAAATTATAATTTCCATTACAAAATAATGCTAAAGATTTTGCTAGTCAATTCTTTATAAACATTAGTCTGTATTTTCTCAAAATATTTCAAAAGGATCAAGACTCTTCTGCCAAACATTACAAAATGTAGCAGCATTTGGGGGGAGAAAAGGAACAGCATTAACATGGATCAGAAGTCTTTTCCAAATCATAGGCTGGTATTTTAGGCTTTTGCTGAAAAATTAGACCTTATCCATAGAGAACAGGCAGAAACAAGGCCAAAGAAAGACGAAACCCCAATGCAGGTGAAACCTTACCAAAGAAATTATGTTCTTAAAGCCCATGCATTCCATGTAAAGCAAAAACAAAGAACAAGAAACGTTTTGTATAAGAAACAACATGAAAATAGACTGTTATATGTAAAGTTTTATGCATGATATGAAAGCCATCTGGAATCACAGTGCCATGATTTAATGCATAATGATGTGCAAAAGAAAAGAAATTACAATGATTTCCTTCATTCATAAGGATGCTCAGATAGTAGGTTAGAACTAAATAAATGCTTTACCAATTCTGTTACATAATAAAATTGAGTATAATTAGATTGAAAACCTCAGATCAATAATATACATTTGCTTCAAAGTGTTAATGTTAATGAGAACGTTCAGTTGTCACTTTACAGAAGCGTGTTTAGTAATTTGGTGAGTCCTCTAAGTAGGCAGGTAGAGAGCACTCAATGCAAGATCCAATGTAGTTATCTTTAAGAAGAAGAAAACTAATTTATTACTCATAAGTAACAGAAGAAATAAAAGAACACAGTAGGGAATGTATCTCAAAGTCACAAAAACAAACAAATTAAAAAAGCAAAGAAAAATCCAAACTCAGGGCTCACTTACCCTAAGCTAACGTTAGAAAATTACATCCAATGGGAGAAGCAATACTCATAACACAGCCAAAGAGAAAGAAAATATATCTAAAGAAAACTATGTAAGAGTTAACATGTCCCTTTTTTTTTTTTTAAGGTAATACTTCAAATGACTTAAAGATAATTTAATATAAAACCAACCTCGCAATGCTAAAAAATCAATGTTTATATATGGACTCATATTTTGTCCAAATTATAATTATCTCAAATATTCTCAAAGACCAGAATACTACCACCATGAAGAATTAAATATCAGAAATAGTGTTTAATTATCTATGTATTTTCCAAAAACTGAAAATAAAGAAAACCTAAAAAAGTTTCTACATTCCAATCCAAAATGAATTTTGGCAAGATATGTGAAAATATTTAAACACTAATATTAACTTTTCAATAAATCTATAGAGTCAGGAGAAATAAAGTTTAGACTTATTTTAAGAAGTTTATATAATGACCTTGTTTGCTATAAACTCTCAAGCCTACAGGGAGATAAGCATAAAAGCTGAAATTATGTGTAGGGCACAAAAAATAGCTGAGCAGAAAAAAAATGATGAGAAAGCATTAAATGAGAACAGCAGCCAAGAACACCTTGCTTAAAAAGCAGTACATTGAAGTATTTAAAAGCATACACACCAGAATATTCTCCTGGGTAAGCAGCCCAAGAGAAAAATGAAAGAGAACTGCAATTAGGTTGTTTTCAGAAAGCAAGATCTCCACTCATTTACTTCAAAATGAGAGGAGACAATAAAATTGAAAAGATGTGCAGAAACCATTAACAAAACACAATAAAGTATAAATATTATAAATATGAAAAATCAAATTATGTATTATATGGGAACCAAGTCCTATAATGTAGGCCCTAAAGTTTACACATTCCTAATGAAGAATTCTCTTAAAATCTAGTGTATAAATTCAATATAACATCAAAAAAATTGTTCAAGATTTTTATTTTGAAATATATCAATAACAGTAACTCATAACCAAAAGAAAAATATAACTCGAAGTGGCTCCATTTCTATTCAAGACTTCAACCAAGCATAAACTTAGGTCTAGCATATTTGGAAACCTTACCTACTAAAACAAGCAAAAAACTCCCTTGTAGTTTTCAAAATCATAGACACCTCATTTGATTTTACCTTTGAGTCTCAGGTTGAGTCCATAAATGGGTTTCCAGTTTATCTATTAACCTCTTGAGAAAGTGCACACAATTTTATCCAGTTCTGTACAGGCATTTCCCCCAAAAGTACACTGATTTCTTCAGGAAAGGATTTTTAACTCCAAAAGATGAAGACTCACAGAGTCAGACGTGAAACTAAACTGTTAGAACTGTTTAGGAATGCATTCACTTAGCTGCTGTGCAATATAGGGAAGACTCGACAATGTGCAAAAGACAAGCTGTCTTGGCCACATTGAGCTTATTGTCTACTCAAGAAGAAAGGTACCAGGTACATAAAAAAATTTACAGTAAAATATGAAGAGTAGCATAATAAATAAAACATAGTGCTATGAAAATATATTTCAAATTAAATTAAGTATTTAGTTAAAACATTAAACAACTGTCTGTCTATCTATCTGTCTATCTATCTATCTATCTATCTATATTTCAGTGAGGACTAAGATTTAACATAGGATAAGGTAGAATTCCTAGGGAGGATGTTCCATTTGAGCAGAGCCCAAATAGAGGCAGATAACAGTTGTGTGTTTTTTAAAGAAAGGAAACAAACAATTATTCGCGATTGGTTGTAAGATAGGGAGAGATCTAGAATGGAGACCTGAGTGGTGGTGAGGTGGTTCATTCACTGAGTTAGTACAAGTTGGTATAAGAAGAGCCTGGGGGACAGGACAATAAAGATGATGATGAACTGGGCTGTAGGCATATCAAGTGTAAAGCTCTACAAATCACCTCCGAGCTGTCTATGGGCATTTGAAAGTAACAGTCTGGGCTCTACAGAAAGATCTTAGATGGGGATGAAAACTTTGGAACAATCAGCCATGAAAGCCAAGAAACAAGAGCCATGGGGCTTCCCAAACAAGCAGCCGCCTGGGGCAGGCACACTGGCGGCTGAAGGATGGGCAGATGGGGGGCCGCAGAGAAGACTGAAGAGAGCGCAGGGCAGCCTGCTATCCCAGAAAGCCAGCAAAGACAGTTTTAGAGACAAATCTGTGTGAGAAGTCATGTGAAATAATGGAGAAGGAACCATTGGACACAGCAAACAAGAGGCTGCCTAGGGCAGGGCAAGGCAAGGCCAGGGTGGGGAGAAAACCATTCAGACTGCAGCCGACTGAGATGCAAGTGGGACTTCTGCTAAAAGCAGCCACACTTCTAAGAAGCCTGTTTTGTTCACTGATGTAGCATGGCATCCAGAGCTGTCCCAGGCACATAGCAGACACTTCATTGATATCGCTGTATAAAAGTGAGACTAGAAATGGGAGAAGAGTCAGTGGCAGTGGCGGTAGCAACTAAAGCTAGAGAGTCAGAGGAGGGCAGTGTTTTTATCTTTAATAGTCAAGAACTGAAAGTTTCAATAATAACATAAAGAAGTTAGTAAAGACGGAGAAGTAGAAAATACAGAAAATCCCAAAAGAAGGATGTATGAATGTGTAATTTCCAAGTTCTAGGGTATGGCTATGGGAAATACATGACTAGAGTGAATGGAGAAAGAGGTCAATAAAAATAAAGTCAGGGGATGAGATACCAATCAAGATAAAGGACAAAATGTGAGGGATGGTTATCTCTTTTAAATTATTAAAATCAGAAAAAAAGTAAATTAAGCACATATATGATTACAAAAAACTTTATAGCTTCAAACTAGAGAGTTTTATAATAATACGGTAACTAGACAAATGAATAATGAGTTATATAAATGGGCCATATACTCACTTAACCCTGGGCCCATTAACGAACCTTGGGAAACCATTTTGTTAGTTTAGCTTTATTCCATTTAGCGAGTACTAGGCCTCAGTAGCTGTCACTGTACTGCACAGAAGAGAAGCCATGAACAAATATGTGCCTTGGAAATTTTATTTATCATTATTGATCAAAAAGTGTTCTTGTAGGCACAAGTTGCTACACTTATGATAATATTTTTATTTTTTATTTTATTTTATTAATATATTTTATTGAGTTTACAGAGAGGAAGAGAGGGATAGAGAGTTAGAAACATCGATGAGAGAGAAACATAAATCAGCTGCCTCTTGCACACCCCCTACTGGGGATGTGCCCGCAACCAAGGTACATGTCCTTGACCGGAATAGAACTTGGGACCTTTCAATCCGCAGGCCGATGCTCTATCCAATGAGACAAACCGGTTTCGGCTTATGATAATATTTTTAAATCTCCTAATCTAGAAATATACCAATATCTGCAAAAGAGAGAAGATAGTTTATGGACTATTTCTCCTTTTCGAAGTGGAAAAGAAGCCACAGTGTCAGGATTTTGCTTTTAATCTATTTATTATGTTTTAATTATCTGACTTAAAGATGAAAGCTTTCAGAAAATATTTGATTTAAAAGACCACAATTATTTTTAAGTATTACACAGCTTCTTAACTCTTAAAACAATTTTTTTTTAAAAGTTCTCATTCTAGTTAAATTCAATGGGGCAGCAAGACATTTTTGGGGTGATTTTTATGATTCTGGTAGTCATTACATAAATCATTACATTTGTCAAAACTAAAAATATTCACCAAAAGGAATGAAATTTACTCTATATAAATTTGAATATAAATTTAAACATTCCAAAATTCTTCTTTCTAGCATTTTTTACACCTTGAATTTTGCCAAGGAGTCAGTTTCTTAAACCAATCAAATCTTAAAGAACTTTTCATGCATAATTTAATGTTAACTAAAATTAAACCATAAATTTAAATGTAAAAATGGAATATTCTTTATGAATTAATCCTTTAGTCCTCCCGTGAGAAATACAAACTCATTCAATTATTCCCATTATTTTCCTTGGATTTTAACAGTGGGAGTCTATGTCTAACACAAAACACTTTTATTTATATACTTTCAATCTCTCTTACTAGATAGAGTGAGAGCTCTGTTTATACAGAACTTATGTTTCCTTCAGAAAATACTTCAAACTCTCAAGGATATAACTGGTAATCAATAATTTAACAAAGAGGCATAGATTTTTAATACTATGAGGTTTTCAATTTCTGTCAGGTTTGAAGATATACACCAAAACTACTTCTCATGGGTTATAATCATGTAATTATTACTGGAAGGGACTTTAAAGATCACCTAGAGCAGGAGTTGGCAAACTTTTCTGTACAGGTCCAGATGGTGAGTATTTTAGGCGTTTAAGCCACATGATCTTGGTTTCAGACTACTTAGGTCCCCTATTGTAATGCAAAGGCAACTATAGACAGCGAATAAACAAATGAGTGTGAAGGTGCTCCAAGAAAACTCTTCATACACATAGGTGAGCTGGATCTGGCCAACCCCTGAAACGGAGTCCAACCTCCTCCTTTAATACCCAAAGAAACTAAGCCCCACAGTGGCTGATCTATTTGGCAAAGGTCACCAATAAATAGTGAAAGAGCCAAAATGCATCATATTCTTTTTCAAATCAGGTGTTCTTCTATGACAAATTCTAAAATTATTACATTTCCCATAGAGCTGAAACAGAAATATCAGAAAAATCAAGTGTTAAAATTTCTTACTCTAAAAAATGTATTTTAAAAACAGTATGCTACCTCTTCAGATAAGCCATCATACCTAGTAAATCTGCTCCTTCGTCCACATCTCCGATTAGGCCTGAGCCAGCTGAAGACAGTTCTTCAAAGAGCGATTCCGTGTTGCGATCAAAAGCTTTGTTCTCTATGCCTTTGGTGGGAGTGCTATGCAATAAAAACAACAAAACCAAATCAACAAATACCATAAGGACTTTAACAGTCTAAATGAATACAATAGGCTGAGTTACATAGGATTTTTTTTTTTTTACGTATAATTTACAAATAATACAAAATGTGATTTTTTAAAACATTTCTTGCCTGGCTGGTATGGCCCAGTGGCTGAGCATCGACCCATGTACCAAGAGGTTGTTGGATTGATACCTGGTCATGGCACATGCCCAGGTTTCAGGCTGCGTCCCCAGTACGGGGTGTGAAGGAAGCAGCTGATTGATGATTCTCATCATTAATGTTTTCCTCTCTCCCTTACTCTCTGAAGTCAATAAAAAAAATATTTTAAAAGCAAACAGCAAAACATTATATGTAATGTAACTCTTTTTTGCAGGAGTGGAGGGAAGAGGGGATATGCATGTATGTTTATACATTGATGTTATAGTAATAGGAAAACAAAGTTTTGCAGAATTTCCAATTAAACATGATGAGCTGAAAATAGTCATTTATCCCCTGAACATAGTCATTTAATTCAAAAATCAATTAAAATGACAAGAAAGGAACTAAAAGACCCCACAAGGACATAAGGAATAAAAAAAGAAATTAGGGCAGATGAAATGTGAACAAAATTCTGTAAGATGGAAAACAGACTGGCCAAGAGTAGAAAATGACTTAACTGATAAGAGAAGCTAACACCTACACCAATGGGTTAGGGAGGGAGTCAGTATGCTGCCAGAACCCCTGAAAGGCCGGGAATGGAAGGAACCAGCAATCTTTGGAGAGGAGCATCCATGGGGACATATAACAGAAATTGGGCTGAAAAATGCCACAAAAACAGCATGAGGCCTAGGCCAATCCTCAGACTTCCCTTCTTGCAACATAGCTCCCTGAATACTGGAAACCAAGTTTAAATGTTACAGGCAGGACTCAGGAGAACAAGTCATTTACTTCAGTCTGAGCAAAACAGCCACAAAGCAGACATTTCAAGGCCTCTCTACATGAAAGAACCAAAATAAATGGGTTATGACAGAGGCACTCAGAGCAAAAGAAGACAATGCAGGCAGCAGCAGGCACTTGAAAACAAACAAATTGTTTTTCCAGGATAAATATATTTTTTAAATACTTATTGTTGAAAGTATTACAGATGTCCTCTCTCTTCTTTCCCCCCTTTCCCCCCTAATTTAGTCCTGTTAGCCAGCACCTGCACCGAGCCCAAAATAAATACTGGAAACAAAAAACCTTTAGGGGGGAAAATATCAATGAAGGTTAAAAGGTAAGGTTGGAATAAATCATCCAGAAATTAGAACATTAATAAGAGAGCAGAAAAATGAGGGTCAGTACCAGATGTTCAGTGTCCACTAACAGGTGTTCCAGAAAGAAAGAGGAAGAGGAAACAGTAAGAAGAAATAGAAAATTTCTAGAACCAGGAGATATGATTTTTTAAAATATACATATTTTATTGATTTTTTTTACAGAGAGGAAGGGAGAGTGATAGAGAATTAGAAACATTAATGAGAGAGCATTAATGTAAATCTGACATTTACAGCACCTTGAGCCTTTATATCCACTGAGATCTTTGTCCATATCCAACTCAGGAGTGGATTCGATGATCGCTTGAACCTCTGACTTCTCTTCATTTTCCGCAGAGCCTTATGGAAGGACAAAATGACTTAATGAATATATCCCTTATATAAAAATCTTGTCATTCCTATGGTTGTACATACATAATTTGATTATTAAAAAAAAACTTTTAAAGAATATATTCTAGGAAACATAGGGTTAGGCAATATGTCATATACTCAATTAAGAGTTAATATCAGAAACTAATAAATAATAGAAGGAAGTTTTCATCTGTATTTCTTGGGACACAGTGCAATGTCTAACAGGCCAGAACTCAGATTACGGATCTGAGGCAGGGAGAGAAAAACAGGGCCCTCTGACCCTTCTGGCGCTCCAACCCTCCAGTTACCAACATTTTTCTCTTCAGAACTTTAATCATCACTCTTTGAGTGTACGCATTATTGATTACTATGCATTATCTATCTATTTCAGCGGTTGCCTCGTGGACCACTGGTTGATGACCGCTGTTCTATTTTATAAATGCAAAGTATCAACACAATGATGAATTTTCTCATACCCACATCATCTGGATTATTGAAAATGTTGCCAGTAAGTAATGAACTAGGATGGCTCAGTTGATTAGAGCATCATGTCATACACCAAAAGGTCAAGGCACATACCCAGGTTGCGGATTTGATCCCTGGTCTAGGCATGTGTGAGAAGAAACCAATTGATGTTTCTCATATCAATGTTTCTTCTCTTTCTCTTTCCTCTACTTCTCCCCTCTTAAAGAAAAAAAGAAAAAGAAAAAAAAAAAAACAACAACTAGGGTCACATACCTGTTGATACATTTCTAGTTTCTTGGGCTACTTGAATTTCAATATGCTTGCTTATGTCTGCCTTATCTGGTGCGTCTTTCACAAGTCCTTCAGCGTCTTCCTTTAAGGGCGTGTCAGTAGGAAGTACCGCCACATCTGAAGCAGCTGTTGATGCTGGAGTGGTAGCTTTAGATCCTCCTTGGCTAACATCAGAAAGTTCATCCTACAAACAAAAATAATTACCAAAAAATTTTAAATAAGTAGTTTAAACCACTGTTTAAGTAGGTTAAGAAATAAACTTCCTGGGAGAAATTTATTCTAATCATCTTTTTTAATGTATTAAATATTCCAGTTTAGCATATATGGAAACGTTTACTGCACCTACCTTTCTCCCCCACATTGTTGCTGAAACTCCTAAATAAACACAAATAATCAAAGGTGACCAAGATTTGTGCCTAGTCTTTATTTCTATCTGCACACTTGCCCACTAGGAGACAAAAGTATTTCTCTAAAACACAAAGCAAGTGTTAGATATTCTTGGTCTGGAAATTCATCAAAAACTTTTTTTAAAATATTTTTTTATTGATTTCAAAGAGGAAGGGAGAGAGATTGAGACATCAATGATGAGAATCACTGATTGGTTGCCTTCTACATGCCCCATACAGTGGACTTTGGACTGAGCCCACAACCAGACATGTGCCCTGACTGGGAATTGGACCTGAGACCTTCTGTTCTTAGGTCAAAACTCAGCCACTCAAAACTCAGCCACTGAGCTGAAACAGGTTTGGCTCAGTGGATAGAGCATCGGTCTGCGGACTGAAAGGTCCCAGATTCAATTCCGGTCAAGGGCATGTATCTTGGTTGTGGGCACATCCCCAGTAGGGGGTGTGTGCAGGAGGCACCTGGTCAATGTTTGTAGCTTCCTCTCTATAAAAAGCCAATAAGATATATTTTTAAAAAATAAAATAAAATCCTTGTCTACTATTGTGGGAAAACAAAAATAAAACTTAAAAACAAAAAAAAAAACTCAGCCATTGAACCACACTGGCTGGGCTCATCTAAGACTTTTTGATAATTCTATCAAAAAGCCATAGATTAAGACATGATTCACTTTATAGAGAGCAGATTGCCTCTCTTAATGTTTGTTCATGTGATCTTTGATTTTAGATTCTCATCATCATTAACCCTCTCAATTATTCATATAATCAAAAGCTAGATTGGCTCTCTCTCTATAAAAATGAAAAGATTATGAACATTAATTTTTAAATGGAAAAACTGAAACGTAATCTGCAGAAAAATACATAGAACATAAACTCATCATCTTCCGAAGACATAGTTAATATCATTTTTGTGGAGGATACACCAATGACTAGGGAGAAAGGGTGAATCTAGGGTTGAAGAAACTTACCATTTTACTTTAGATTCTTCAGTACTATTTAAAATTGTGAAACTGTTAATATAATTTTAAAAATCATTAAGCCTGTTTTTATAAACTATTTGAACTCTGGTTACCTTAGCAGCATGTCTGGTATTTGGCATCGTGCCTGACTCAGTGAGTATTAACAAATATTTTTAAATGCAAAAAGCAAGGTAATTTTTCTTCAACAGGAAATATATAAAGCTATTTTTCCCTATTCTAAAAGCTTGTTTAAACATTAAATGTTAATAAGTATGTAATAAAATTAGATGCCTATTACTTCAAAAGAAGCCACATTCAATATAGACGCTTTAAATACCATCATATTTGAATATATTGGTTAGTTTTACCAATTTTCATTCTCAATAAGCAATAGCACCTTTTTATTTTATTTTATTGATTTTTTACAGAGAGGAAGGGAGAGAGATAGAGAGCTAGAAACGTCGATGAGAGAGAAACACTGACCAGCCGCCTCTTGCACACCCCCTACCAGGGATGTGCCCACAACCAACGTACATGCCCTTGACCAGAATCGAACCTGGGATCTTTCAGTCCACAGACCGACGCTCTACCACTGAGCCAAACCGGTTTCAGCAAACAATAGCATCTTTATCAATATATACAACACAATAAATTCTTGCAAAAAGGAAATACTCATTTATAAACACCCACTAAGAAAGAACTAATTCTATTTCCCCTTCTCTAAGCATGAGCTTGAAGGGAGAAAAAGTATATATCTTACAGTTTTGTCAATTATATTTAAATAAAACTGAATGAATGAGTGAATGGGTGAGTGAGTGAATGAATAGGGGAAAAGTACAAAAAGATTAAAAGGAGTAAATCTTCACCTTTTTTTTCCTTTCAAAACCTAATAGTCATCTGTGTTTGGTTTCTAAAGTTACCAAATAAAGATATATATGAGGAAAGAAGTTAATATATAAGAATTGGTGTTATAGGAGAAATTTCTACAACAAGCAAAAGCAACATGAAATATTACAGCATATAATCCATTTTTTCTTAAAATTGTATTTCTATTTTACCCTACCTTAAACACTAATGCAAAACTCCAAAAGGAGGTAATGTGTAATATATAAACAAACGAAAAACCAAACTTAGGCATTTAAAAAAAGTGCCTATAAGTAACCACTTTCCAAACAACAAGCACACTTAGTGCCTAGATCTTGATTCCTAAATACCATTCTCCAATAGAAGGAACAAGGGCTCCTTGGAGAAGTAGTTCTTGTGGGGCTGGGACAGAGAAAATATAAGAGCTTAGAGCATCTTATGTGGAGGTGCGAGGAAGGGGGGACTAACTGGGGGGAAAAAGAGGGGGGTGGCATGTCAAAAAGGTACAGGAGTCAATCTGAAAGAGCTCCTGATGCCCAAAGTTGGAACAATTTAAGCAACAAAATAAATGACAGTATTAGCTAACCTACATAATAAAATAAATGCCCATGAGTACAAACAAGAAGGAAGGAACGAACAAAACAAGGAAGGGAGTGAGGGAGGGGTAGGGAAGGAGCACAGTTCTCCCTTACAGAAAGGTTTTGGTTAATAAGTGTAGAAGATGGAGAAAATAGAAAAATTGTTGTTGGAACACCACAGTAATGATTGTAGATAAGAGCCACTAAGGGATACTAAAATCAGTGGATGCAAAGTTTGACAAACAGGATATTTGCACAGTCCTCAAGTATTCCCACCATGAATATTAATTATAAAAGGAAAAATAGTAACTTTACAATGGAGAGATACAACACACCCCAGATGAAATAAGTGATCAAGGTTAACATCACCCCTAAGGCACATTGCCTTTGCAGTATTCTTGCCAAAAATCTATAACCTCGATCTAATCATGAAAAAAAGAAAGAAAGAAAGAAAGAAAGCCCAAATTGAGAGACATTCTGCAATATAATTAACCAGTGCCCTGCAAGCCTTAAGGGCATGAAAGACTGGAAATGTCACACAGTGGAAGAGACTGAGGAAACATTAATTCAATGTGGAATACTGGAAGAGGAAAAGGAAAGCCGTGGGAAAACCAACGAACTCCAAATGAAGTGTGTACCTTAGCTAATGGTATTGTACCAATGTTAATTTCTTAGTGTTGATAACTGTACCATGGTCAGTAAATATTGGTGGGTGCTGGGTGGTGGACAGATGAGAACTCCAGACTATTTCTGCCATTTTGCTCTAAGTCAAAACAAAACCTGGAAGCTTTAACTGTTTGACAACTTAAAATTACTGATGCATTTTATAAGAGGAATATTTAATTACAAAATATATAGGAATAAGGTTCAATTGCTATAGAGATTCAAGTTTGGGAAGACTAAAGAAACAGGAACAGTTTAAGAACTTAACCACAAGTGGAGGAGGATGGAAAATTCTTCCCAACAAGAATGCTGGCTCTGCTCAGACATTCCCGCTCTGCATGCCAAGCACATCCCCTGAAGAAGGCAGCACCCACTGACGACTGCCTTTCCACACCAAACCCTGCGACCCGAGCTTCTCACAACAGTCCCACTAAAGAACTTCACGTCATGTGGTTTAAAGAATTCTTTAAAATTTTCACAAGTAGGTACCCAATACAATTATTTTTTAGTTAAAATTGCTTTTCTCAGTTCTAAAAGTCACATTCTAGTCTGGCCAGTGTGACTCACTCAGTGTTTGCACCAAAAAGTTACTGGTTAGATTTCTGGTCAGGGCACATACCTGGGTTGCAGGATCGATCCCCAGTGGGGCCATGCATGGGACAGCCAAACAATGATTCTCTCTCATCCATGCTTCTATCTCTCTCTCTCCCCCGCCCCCCTCTAAAAGTCAATAAACATTTTTTTAAAGTCACATTCTAATAACAATTAACCCAGGAGACTCTTCAAAGGAAACAACATACATTTTTAGAGTATATACACATATGCAAACACACATGTGTCTTTAGGCATATGTAGGAACATATATATGTACAGGTACATATTCACACAGATGTGTACATATGAAACTGGATGGAACCTGTGAAATCATTGCCATGTTAAGTCATTGGCAAAGTGCCCTCATAGATGCTATTTGATTATCCTGAAACACTCATTCATCCAGACATTTCCATGTACGTACACATCCCTCAGGTCAATGTACCAGTCACCTCCTCCGAGAAGCCTTCCCCCACCATCCTAAAATAAGCACCCCCCCTACTAATTACTCTCTATCCCTTTACCTTGCTTTCTTTTAATAGTATATAACAATACTTAAAATCCTATTATTTCATTTATTTACTTATTTGTACATGATAAATGAAGGAATTAAGGACAAGGTGGGCATTTCTCTAGGTGTATTATTCCTGGCAGATTTTCCAATACCTGAAGATATAACCTTATTGCTACAAATCTCTTACAGTGAGAAATTTTCGATACAGCAACAGATAAGGTCTATCACTTTACAATCACTGGCAAGTCCCTTTGTCTGCCACTCTTCTGCCACAAGGTTTCCCACAGTTCTGTTTTTTTAGTTATAACCCTTCGTGTGGTTTTCTCACAAAGCATTTTCATCTTAACCTTAATTCACAGGGAAAAAATGTGCTGGTAAAATTAATATTAATTATAATTCTTTTCTGGCATGCCCTAAATATACCTAGTCATTTCCCAGGTTCTCGGGGAGAAATGAAAGTCGGCAATTACTTCAGAGATAGTCTAGTCTAGTTTCCGTCATACACAGGAACCAAGACTAATGGGCACAAGCAACACAGTCCACAGGTGAACTCTGAACTGACTCCCAGCCTTTCCCAAAGTTAGAGAAAAAGACATCTGGTTAATAACAGGGTTGGGTAAATAATATAATATGTCCTAATAGACATACTTGACAAACTAGACTTTATATATATATATATATATATATATATATATATATATATGTGTGTGTGTGTGTGTGTGTGTGTGTGTGTGTGTGTGTATGTATTTTCCGGCGTATAAGACGACTTTTGAAACGAAAAAAAGTCAACCGAAAATCGGGGGCAAAAGACCAAAATTGCACAAAAATTACCTGCAGATCTTGACGGCAAAGTAAGTCTTTTCTTTGAAGTGGGGGGTAGTCTTATACAGTGAATATAGGCCTAAGCCTATGTTTTAACTGTAAAATTAGGGGGTCGTCTTATACACCGGAAAATACGGTATGTATGTGCATATACATATATAAATGTTTTTATTAATTATTAGAGAGAGAGGAAGGGAGAGAGAGATATATAAACATCAATAAGAGAGAATCATCACCAACTGCCTCCTGCAAGCCCCTTACTGAGGATTGATCCCACAACTCAGGCATGTGCCCTGACCAGGAATCGAACCAGTGACCTCCTGGTTCAGGTTGACATTCAACCACTGAGCCACACCACTCCGGTCCTGGAAATCCCTATCTGCTGAGGCTTTATCTCATTTAGTGGCTCCGAGTACAGTGAGACAGGACTTTAATTTAAAAACTCTCTGAGGAGTACTTGCCTTAGTATCTCTGGGAGGACACACAAAGCACTATGCTTAAGTCCATATTAATAATCTGTTAATCAGTTTATAACTTGCCAGTAAAGTTCTGTTATGGCTTGTCACTGGATTAAAACCAGAGAATTATAACAATCCTCTCTTAAAGTGCCATTTTGATAGTAATTAGAAAAATGCTACCATGTGACATACATTTTTTATGTACTAAAAATATCCCTTCTACTTGATTTTGTTTTAGGAAAGGGACACAGCAAGTAGGCGAAGGAGGGATGGGTGTTTGGAAAGATCTATTAATCCTATGCAGGCTAAAAAGCCGGGATGGCCATCGGAGTAAGAAAGAGTTTCCTACTGGCATCACTGTGAACTGGTATCAAACAAGTGGGCTGATACTGAGCAGCTGCATGATCAGATGCTAATAATATGAACAACAAAAGGGGGAAAAGGGGAAAGATGTGGTTAGTCAATGTTAAAAATAGTTTTCAGGGGAAGAAAAGCTATCAAATATTGATTGGCTGCTTAAGTGTTTTGAGCACATTTCAAAGGTCAATGGTATGATTCTAAATGCCTTCACCTTCTAGAACTGAGAAACAGGCCATTTGCATTATCCTACAAGTCTTTCTAGCAACTAAAAGAAATAATTCATTCAACAAATGTGCTCAACAAATGAACTAATTGGTGACTAT
The DNA here is from genome assembly GCA_036971965.1 of Nyctalus aviator. Lineage (NCBI taxonomy): Eukaryota > Metazoa > Chordata > Mammalia > Chiroptera > Vespertilionidae > Nyctalus > Nyctalus aviator. The sequence goes on along the minus strand of CM072937.1, from coordinate 36,554,338 downwards.
GGCCCCGGCACTTTTCTAAGTGGTAGGAAGACAGCAATAAATAAACTGTATGGATTTTATGTTCTTAGTGGAGAGAAACAAAGTCAATAACTAAATGCCAACTTTAAGTACTTAAGAGTATGATATGTAATTTGAAAGAAAAAAGAGAAAGCAGGAAAAAGAGATAAGATGTAAATAACTCATATATGTTCGTTGTACGTGGCCTATTCGCATTATGACAGAGTAGATTTTATAATGTAACAATATTCTTTTACAACTAACATTCTATATATATATATATATATATATATATATATATGGAATGTTATAAGATATAGATTATAGCTTTAGTATTTTTAAAAACTAATTATTAGTATATCTCCACTCCTAGTGTACATTATTTGTATATTACACTATATAATATATACGGTACTATATATATGTAACTTATTGATGACAAGTTCTTGGTCAAGAATATAACCTAGCCGAGACCGGTTTGGCTCAATGGATAGAGCATCGGCTTGGGGACTGAAGGGTCCCGGGTTCGATTCCGGTCAAGGGCATGTACCTTGGTTGCGGGCATATCCCCAGCAGGGGGTGTGCAAGAGGCAGCTGATCGATGATTCTCTCTCATCGATGTTTCTAACTGTCTATCTCTCTCCCTTCCTCTCTGTACAAAATCAATAAAATATATTAAAAAAAAAAAAAAGAAAAGAAAAGAATATAACCTATACCAGGAATGCTCAGGGCCTACTCAAGAAGGAAAATAATCCTTTCCACTAATATTTACACAGTAAAGTAAGATTGTTTTAGAGTAATAAATTTGACAGTAAAATAGTAGACAAGCTTTCAGGCTAATTTAAATTGGCTAATTGAAATAAGCAAATATTCTAGAAAAATTAATTGCGTTGGACAAAAAGCTGTTCCTAAAGTGTTAACTAAAATTTTTATTGATAGTTCATCTCATGATAAAATCTCACCAACAGGAAATGAACCTAAAGCAGTCATATTATAGTGCAAAAAATTAAAATTTAAAGCTATCAAGACTACATTATAAAATTTTCAAAAGCCTCCTAATATTTAAATAAAAAAGGGGGGAAAGTAGAAGAATATCATGTAAGGAAAAATATCCTGTAAGTAAATTACATCTAGAAAATTTGTACTTAGAAAATTAATTGTAATGCTAACAGCAAGACACCCATGAAAAACACACATGGTGTCAAAACAAGCCAGAGGAAAATCATTTGGGCAAAAAATGAAAAAGCACCCCAAGTCAAATTTATAGAAAATATTCCTTTATTAACTTTTGGTCTAGAATATGTTTGTATATTTTCAGAAAACAACTCTGAGACCATATGGATTCTGGCAACAGAGAAGAACTGACAGGACTACTCCAATCATGAAGACTAAAGAGAAGCAGTCCAGAGATGGAAGATGCTGACGTCGCCTTGCCATACTAGCAGTCAGCAGCTGTGTATCACTGTTGGTTGCCCAGGACCAAACCAGAGAGGGTTGGACCTGCATTACCACCAATTGTCCACCATCCAGAACTGAAATATCATTGCTAACATATACACATAAAGAACTGTTTGACATTGAAATTGGGTCTCAAAAGAACTGTTGGCCCAGAAAGAAACTCATTATAGACTGATTCATATGCCTTTTAGCATAACCATTATTGCTTGTCTCATTTTTTATTCTTATAAGTATATTTCCAGTAGGACTTTGTTTTGAAATATTCTCACTCATCTAGGGGAAATGGTGAACAACATAGACTGATGAACAAGAACAGACCCAGAGATCAGGAGCCATGGGTCAGACTGTTGGACTTCAGAGGGAGGGTGGGGATAAAAGAGAGAGATCAACCAAAGGACTTGTGTGCATACATATGAGCCTAACCAATGGTCAAGAACAATAGGGGGGTGGGGGCATGAGTGAGGAGGGGTGGGGGATTGAAATGGGGAGTTGAGGACAAATATGTGATACCTTAATCAAAAAAAGAGTTTTTAAAAAAAGTTTTTAAAAAATATAACCTATAATAAATAAACACCAGGCTTTTTAAGTGAAACACAATGTACTTTCGGATATTTCTTTATGAAGGGTTTTGAGGAAGGAGCCGGTTTTAAAAAGTGAAACCACAAGGATTTCAGGTGGCAATGATTTTCAATACTAAAAAAACAAAATCAAGTTCACTAGTCACCCCACCCTAAATTCATATAATGTAGCCTAAATCAAATAGAAATGTTGGTCATTAGTATCATTAACAACTTGAAAAAGAATAGTAAAAACTAAAACTCTTTGGGGGAAGAGCTCATTTCCAAAAAAAAAAAAAGAAAAAGAAAAAGAAAAGACATTAGTTTTACAACTAAAATGTATAAACTATTTCATTTTTTTATGTTTTGCTTGTCTAGTACTTCAATTTTTACTCATAAAATATAAACTGAAGTTTTCAGCAGAACAAAGCTTACCTTCAGGCTGGTATGAGAACGTGGCTGACTCAATTCCTGGAATTTCCATTGCTCCGATCCAGGGGTCTCTCCACCTTTCTGGGTGTCAGGTGTAAGCAACCCGTCTCCCGCAGGTAGAGGGAAAAGCCCTAGTGATATAGGGCGTTCTTTTCTATATGGAGAGGGGAGGAAAAATTAAGCATTCATTCCTTTTTAAAAATTCCTTATTCATCGTGACTATAAGTATTACTTCTTTTTTTTTTTTTTTTTATAAGTATTACTTCTGAGCAATTATTTCTTTAGAGTCATTACTTTTAAGTAATAGTCTGCCTACCTGAACAAGCAGACTTACGGAGAAATAATATAGGTCCACAGAAGTTTAAATTAGCCCGAAGAAATCAATTAAGAAAAGCAGTGAGAAATGGCTCAGGAAATTTTATAAAGTACTGATGAGTTCCTGGCCCAGAAAGCAGTCAGGGGTCTGCTTTCACAGAGAGAGCAACTCATGCTTAGGTTCGCCCTAGAGAAACTTGTAACCTCCTCCTTTGGAAGTGATCCCAACCTGTGCGTCTAGACTTCCCAAGTCCTCACACTAACCCCAAGATGTTTACCCAACCTTCTTCAGGTATTCCTTTCCTGCCCAAAGGAAAATCAACATAGGATCTAAAGGAGGGCTACTGATTAAACAGTAAGAGGAGCTCAAGAGTTTTATCCCATAAAGCGAGAACAGAACGAATGTATGAGTTTCTTTCAATCACAGTACATATGAAAAAAACCATTGTCAGTTTTTCCAAACAAGGAGGCCAAAAAACTCTATGAAAGACTGTAGAGTTTCCATTGCTTTGTGGGAAATTTCAATGAACAAGGGTTACAATTTCAATAATAATAGAATTGCAACAAGAAACCTGTCCTTTGCTGATGCATAGAAGATTGGGAATCAAAGGGATTTGGAAACAACCCTACCACAAGGCCACCCTAGGTCACTAACGCCGAAGTGTGGAAACTGGCAAGAAATGAGACCCTGAAAGTTTGGAGCTCTCCCTCTACTGCTAAGACTGAATATAACTTAGAACAGAAACACTGAGGTTATAAAGAAAAGTGGCAAAATATTTGGTTTTGCTAAATAAGTATTTTATTCTGTAAATTCATTTTCATACAACTCAAGCCACTTTTGAAATGTGCCCTCACTTAACACAAAGGGTTTTGTTAATGACAATCAGAAAAAGATTTATAAAACTGTCAGGAAACTTTAAGAAAGTTTAAAATTTTTTAAGAAAGATTAAGTGAAGCAAAGGGGTCCAGAGACTGCATTTTTAAAATATATGTATTTTATTGATTTTTTATAGAGAGGAAGGGAGAGAAATAGAGATCATTGATCAGCTGCCTCCTGCACACCTTCTTACGGGGGATGTGCCTGAAACCAAGGTACATGCTCTTGACAGGAATTGAACCTGGGACCCTTCAGTTCGCAGGCTGATGCTCTGCCACTGAACCAAACCAGTTAGGGTCAGATACTGCATTTTATTAAGGTTGTATGCACAAGAAAATAAATTAGAACTTTATCAGTTAGAGTTAATTATTCATCAATTCTTCACACAAGGGCTACTTTTCCTATTTAATTTGGGAGGAAAATTCAAATGCAGGTAGTACACAATGAAGTACTAGATAATAATTAATGCCAAACCCAAGTTTGTGACAATGAGCCACCAAATTAACCAAATGACAAAAATTAAAGTAACTAGTCTACTATTCTGTTTATACCAGTTATTCCCAAATGCTGGTTCAGCAATAAAGTTTTCATAATTTCATTGCAAAAATAGGCATTATTTATATCCTTAATGGATAACATGGTACATCCTTTACACATATCCATTTCCATATATCATAGAATTGGTTCTTTCTTGAGAATGACCTTTTAATACATCTCTGCTTCTTTGATTTTAAAATGCTCTTTCATCAAATGATAATGACAGTAATTGGAAAGTGATTTTTTTTTTTAATGTCCGTATTTGGCAAAACAAAAAGTTGCTGGCTTGATGTTTATCCCTCAACATCAAGTTGAGGGATAATTTAAAGTTCTAATAGCTACTAGATGATTTCTTCTTTTTTTAAACATATCTTAATGACATAAACAAAAACCCGACCGGGAATTTAATAGGTGGAATTTAATAGAAAGCTCTCTAACCCAAAATGCAAAGACAACCAGGAAGATATTACAGACATCTTATAAACCCATCAAACTGCTAAAAGAAATCAAAATCCAGGCCAGTCATCAGAATTATCTTCTATATGAATGACAGCATACTCATTTTCACACTCATCAAATACTACTGAAAAGGTGTAAAACTACTGGGGGAAGGAGTCTGCTGTGCTTACAATGTTACTTTTCTACTCCTGTTAATCATAACTATTCACACCTCTTTATCTTGATTTTATTAATCTTCCGATACTCTACTATAGGGAGGGAACTTCCTTCAGAGATCCGTAGCTATCTGTCACTATCTGTCAACAGGGTCAGTGATGCTCTGGGTTACATTGTGCCAACTCTTGAAAAATAATCTTACTACATATATCTTCCCTCCTCCTTTTACTGATACTTTACGTCAGAGTTAGGGGAGGGAGAAGGCATGTAATTAATTATGCAAGCCAGTTAGAATCCTACTTTAGAGAAGAATCCCCAAAAGGTGAACATTAGTTCTGTACTACATTGGTATGCATGTTTAGTACTCTATGTATTAAATGCTTCAGTAAAATTCACAGAAGAAACTATAGAATGGAACACAGGTGGGAAAGTATCAAAGAGGCAGATTTAAATCTAAGATGTCTCAATGCCATTACTGTCTAAAAACAAAGTTATCATCAACTATCATAAATCCTTGTTACATTCTTTTTAAACTGACTTAGATCAATATATCCATTTTAGTTGATTATTGAAATGTTACCTTACATGCATAAATCACAAATATCCATTTATATTAACATTCAAAATAAATAATCATTAATGAAATCTACTATATATATATAAAGGGCAGTAAAAAGAAGATTACATTTGTTCAGTACCATGTGGCAAGCACTGAAATGGATGATTTATTTACGTTATCGATTAATCCTCACAAAGAAATAGGGATTATATTCCCAGTTTCCAGATCAGGGAAAGTGATGCTTAGAACCTTTAGACACTAGTCATTGGCAGAGATAGGATTCAGACTGTTTGACTCCAAGGCTCATGTACTTTTTTTCTTGAACTACCTGCTCCTTGACCATTTAGTCTTCATATTGAAGACTGATATTTTTGTTCAGATTAATAGCAGCTTTTGTCAAGGAACTTTTCAATTTAATCATGCTATTTGATCAACAAGATGGCTGCAGCTAAAAAAGTTCTGCTAGTAAGGGGAACATATAAGTATAAATACTATTTACTTGTTTATTATATCTTGCAACTTATGAAGTATAAAATAATTATTTCACCTGATTTTTAAAACCACCCTAACAGGGTAAAAACCTCCAAGGAGGAAATTCTGGAACAAAGAAATTAAGCAATTTGCCAAAGGTCTACCAGCTAACAACACGTGACAGAACATGTGTATCCAACTCCAAAGCCTCTTACCCTCCGTACAGCTCAGTATTAACTGCTCAGACAGAATGGAAACCAGAGACAGCCTTTAAAATCAATCTCATTTTAATATTTTAATATTCTTGAGTTGAGGTATATTTAAGTTCCTAAAAGCCTATATATATATATATATATATATATACACATACACACACATCAAATCTTTTATATACTAAAAAATACACAAGTAATGAGATTGCTTCTGAGTTTTATAAAATCAGGAAAGGAGATAAATGACCAACCATAAAATTCAATTTCTGTGTCTTAAACTAATGTTGAATATGAATTGACCTGTGAATTTAAAAAAAACACATAGAAGGAATTTACTACTTTAATTCTTCTTAATTTATTTAAATCTACAATTAGGAGTTAAGTGTTTAAACATTTAAATAACAAAAGCTATGCACTATGAACCTTCATTTAGAACCATAGGCAAAGTAGAAAGCTGATTAAATCAGATAGTTTTAGTTTGATGAGTTAGAAACAAAAGAAATCAAAACCTTACACCTCTAAAACGCAGAAGATGGTTCTTATAGGGTGCAAGTAGAGTGAACAGCAGGAAAGCAAGAGATTAATGACCGCCCCCACAAGCAGGCATAAATATTTGTCACCCAAGTCTACAAAGAAAGGGCAACATCTGACTAAACAATAGTGAATAGGCTTTGTAAAGCTTTCACAACTTTGCTGTGTAGATAATGGAGGAAAATGCATTTCTTGCCCTAGAAGCTTTATATCCTTTCATTTTAAAATACAATTTAGAAGGAAAATTAAATTGTCAGTTCTCACTAGCTGCTATCAAAATTTACAAAAATGACTGAACTCTATCAGTTAAAGGAAAATTGAAACAAAATAAACAACTATGGCCTGTGTCTAATACACTCCAAGTCCCAGCATGAAAGCTCTTTGCCCCTAAATGCTCAGGTGCTAACCCAGAGGTTGTATGAACTTGGACCAGAACTTGACTTCTTATCTCCCCTGGCTTTTTCAACACTGCTTAAAGCAAAACCACATTGACCTTGCACTTGCAGGTTAAGTACAATATGAAAACCCTTTTCCTCTAAGTCCAACGTTTCCAAACACAAAGCAGCATCCCTCAATGATGGCCTCCCAATGAACACAAATAAAAATAGAAATCCTCGCTTCAGGCCATTTTCCATTGTTTCAATCTGCAGCAGAAATGGTTACAAAGCAGACCCATGAAGCAAAAAAATTGGGAAAAACCAACCAAACAGGGGCTGCTGAGAGAGACAGGAGTACCTGAGTATCCTTGGTAGGTTCTGCGTCAGAGCTGGCACGCCGGTAGAAATAGAAAAGTGCACAAGCAGCAAAACGGAGAGCGACACTAAGATAGCAGAATTAATGACCACCGCCCCGCCAACAAAGCCAAACACAAACAGCAGCATGCATCCAGGACTCATGGCGCTGCGCTGGCATGGTGAAACGCCCGAACCAGGAGGCCTACACGGGGGCCAGAGGAGTATCTTTGTAGTGAGGATCTGTCATTCAGCTGCTGCCACGAAAACAATGCCATCAGCAGCAGCTTTCCACTCCATCCTGCAGCAGCTCCGGAGCGATGACGTCACCGCCCTCCCACCTCAAACCCGGAGGAGAGCGGCTGCTCCGGCGTCTCTGCAGCTCTCCTGGGCGACAGGCCGCCTATTAACTGCGTTCCTCTCCGCCAGTCCTGGCTCAGCTCATTGGCCACAATGCCTGGCGATCTACATAATTTATTCTCACTCCTACATCAAACAGAAGTCTCACTAGCTAACCCTTTCAAACGTGCCTCTCTCTAACAAAAAGGACTTTAATCCAGAGGATTGGAAATTTTTCAGCATCCCCACAAATCAGAAAAATTTAAACCTACTGTAATATGCATTATTAGAAAGCAATCAAAATATCTCGACATGCTGCTTATATGGAATGGCTCACAATTTATCTTTGAAATCATGAAAGCTGTTTCTGTTTTTCGATGCTATTCTTTCCTATAGCATTCCAACCACGGTAGAGAGTTTTTGAAACAGCCTAACTATTGTTCCAGGATTAAAGAACAAAAACAGACACAGACAAGTTATTTCGCTTTTTTCTCAAGGCAAAACGTATAACACAGCTTACCTAATTCTACTATGAACTGCAGATTCTAGTTGTTCACTCCCTGAGAGCTGATGAAGTTTTGTCCTCTCTAAGTGTTCCATATAATTATGGATCATCTGTTTTGAAGGAAAAAAAATACACAAAAATTTAAAAGTAATACTTAGAATAAAAAAAAACACTTTTTTATACATTTCTTATTTATCAGATTATCCATAATTCCCTATAAAAGAATATTAGGATGAAAAATTGGGGGGAGGGCTCATGAAGGAGGTGGAGGAGGGCAGACGGGAATAAATGGGAAGGAGAGACTTCACTTTGGGCGATGTGCGCACGATGCAGTGTGCAGATGTGTGAGCTGTGCACTTGAAGCCTATATGGCGCTATTAACCAATGTCACCTCTATAAAAAATTTTTGAATGGCAAAGGAATATGCAAATGCTACATTTAAGCATACTGGCATAAAAGTAGCCAACATATTGCTTAGCAAAAAGCTATTTTTTAAACTGTGGTGCTATTAAATGATATAATTTTGACATAAATAGCAGAAATTAGGATATAGACACGGGGGAGGAGATGATATAAGAGGTAAAATAAATAATAAAGGGCATCTGAGAAGTCCATTCAGCAAAATGGGAAACAACAAAGAAATTAACATAACACTTGAGAAGAAACTGACGAGAAAATCTGGTGTCCTCAGAAGAGCTTTTAGCTGTGAAAGTTTTTTGTTTAACAAAACCATACCCTTATGTGGGATTCTCTTTTACAAAGGATTCAGAGTAGGGCCTAAACCGGTTTGGCTCAGTGTTAGAGCGTGGTCTGTGGAATGAAAGGTCCCAGGTTCGATTCCGGTGAGGGGCATGTATGTTGGTTGCGGGCACATCCCCGGTAGGGGGTGTGCAAGAGGCAGCTGGTTGATGTTTCTCTCTCATCGACGTTTCTAGCTCTCTATCTCTCTCCCTTGCTCTCTGTAAAAAATCAATAAAATATATATATATATATATATATATATATTTTAAAAAGGATTCAGAGTATGGATCACTCCATTTAATTAGGTAATTAAATTAAATACCAATGTTTTTATTTCTTACTTCTACATATTTAGTTGAAAGAATGCTAATATATTTTCTCCTTTGATTGCTAATTTACTGGTATAATTATAACAGCAGCACACTAAAACAAATAAAAAATCAGAGCACTGTGATTTTGTGTCTTGGATACACAGGCTGAATATGGAAGTGAAAGCTTCAAGAATATCAAGTATATAAGCTAACAAGAAATGCTATAGTCCTATTTAATTCTTGATAACCTATAGTTCCATCTTTAAGAAACCTAAATCTGGCATTAAAATATGTAAAATGCAACAAATCTCAATCAAAAAATCAAAAAAGCTATTCTAGATACTATCATGACATAAATAAGAAAAGTTATTTTTAAAAATAACAAAAGGTATGTCAGCAATTTAAAGGAATGTAAATATTAAGAGTAGGGGATAAAAAAAAGATTGATATCTTTCTTGGGAATATTCTCTGAATTCTTAAAACTGTAGCATAAAATATCTTTAGAAATTTCTAAACTTTAGTGGTATGAAAGTGGTTTTCAACCTTAGTAATTTAAATATTCATTGTAATGTATTATAAAGAAAACTATTGAAAGAAAAAAAGTTTTTTGTCTTTGGTTTTTTTAAAATATATTTTATTGATTTTACAGAGAGAGGAATTGAGAGGGATAGAGAGTTAGAAATGTCGATGAGAGAGAAACATCAACCAGCTGCCTCTTGCACCCCCCCCACTGAGGATGTGCCCACAACCAAGGTACATGCCCTTGACTGGAATCGAACCCGGGACCTTTCAGTCCACAGGCCAACGTTCTATCCACTGAGCCAAACCGGTTTCAGCAAGAAAAAAAGTTTTAACTAAATTTGTTTTTTAATTTTAAAACCTGCTTTTGTTGTAAAAATTTTACTTGGTATTCATGTACCATCATTATATATAAATCAATTTGAAAACAGTAAACTCTGATGCATGAACTAAGATGAGTAATTCTATTGAATCAAACATAAAATAATTAATCAAGTTTTTCCCCACTAACACTAACCCAAACAAAAAATCAGTCAGGCAAAGAAAAATTAATATAAAATTGCATGACTATGGCATGTGAAACTATTTTTCAACTTTTAAATTTATATACTTATTTAAATTTACAGATTTTCTCTTTACCACCACGTAAAGAACAGTTTTACAAAAATAGCTTTTGTCTTTGTGTCAGCAAGCCAGAAATTATGAGCTGTTTTCTTCTTGTATCTGAAAGAACTTTAAGGAAAAAAATTTAAGTGAGACTAATATAACAAAGTGATGTTTGAAGCAAATAGATAACAATTTACATCTTCAAATGATTTTTAAAAGCCTAAGTTGAATTCTTTTATACTGGATAGTAATCATATAAAATTGATTAGCTCAAATGAAAGAATCTAAGTTTCATTAAGCAATTCAGATGCATTGCTAGCTATGATCTATGTTCTGCCATTAGCTGGTTGGCTTTGGGGCCAGAATTCAGGTCCCTCTGACTCAGACAACTGAGCAGGTAAGCATCATAGGTCTCACGCTGTGTTTGGCCTTTTAGTCTATTCTGTAGGCAGGCAATACGCTCATTGTCCTTTCTTCCTCACACCCACAACAACCCCAACGCTTAAGCATTTCCTGATGTCTGAAACAAAATATGCACTAATTCTATAAATGCAGAAAAAACAAATTACACAATAAAAAATAAATTTTAATTATAGGGCTTTACAATATAGTTCTGGCCTTTAAAAATCATGATTGGGGGGGCTAGATCAGTGGTGCTAGACCAAAGAGGTAAGAGGAAAATGGGATATGCGTAGGCAAGCTACTGCTGGGTCCACCAGCCCCATTCCTCCTGATCTCAGGTATGCTCATTTCAATTCCAAAACCCAAAACGAGTCATGAAGAAAGATTCCAAACACACTGTCTGGAAAATCTCAATCCTCCCACCTGGGAAAATCTCCACCGTGGAGGTGAACTATCGGCTTTAACTAAAATGGAAAAGCAAGGCAATAGTGAGGTTCTGGAAACAGGAGCATGGATCTCTTTCGTCATGTTGACCTTGAATCTTTCCACATGCAGCCTAAGAATCATATATCTATATCTGCAGTCACTCTTCTTAAAGTTGTTGAGATATCTTAAAGCAGAGTCACAGAAAATTTTCTAGTGCATTTAACATCCATGTATTCCACAACCTAACAGCGTTATTGAAAATTCAGTCAATGGAATCAGACAGCCTAGGTTCAAATCCAGTCACATCCCAGCATGCGGTTTGGGACAAACCATATTCTCTTTCTGAACTTCAATGTGTAAATGGGTTTGGTCAGAGGATAAAATGAGAATGCATTTAACACTCCCTGATGTAAGACCAGGGTTCAAGTTTTCTGTGAATAATACTAAGAGTACTAGGTGTACTGGTTAATAATGAGGATTTTATAATCAAAGAAAACACGATAATTTTCAAGAGAAACATCTAAAGTGCTTTATTCAAAGTAATGTCCATCGCTAGCTAACACATTCCCCCATCTTTCAGGGAATTTGTGGACACCGTCCCAATAGAACTTTTCTTTTTTCTTTTTTTCTTTTTGTGAGTTTATTTGAGCTTAACTTGTCAACATATGCCGGGAAGCAGAACCTCAGCGGACTGAGATAATGCTCCCAGAACTTTTCTTTTTTTGGGCAAACCATTCAGAGGCCCAATTTTCATCGTTTTGAAGTGCTGCTCAGAAAGTGTGTGTGGCACTGATCGGACCAAGCGGTAATCTGAATTCAGCGGGTGAATTCAGCGGGTGGGTCATTACTTCCCAGGCAAGATCTTTTAACATGTCTTTAACTGGTTTTGAAGTGTATGATGGTGCGTCATCATGAAGCAAAATTACTTTGCCATGTCTTCTGGGACATTCTGGTTGTTTCATGATCAAAGCGTTGTTCAAATTGACTATTTGTTGTCGGTAGTGATCAGTATTAACGATTTCACCTGGTTTTAGAAGCTCATAATACACCACACTTTCCTGATCCCACCAAACGCAGAGCACGGTCTTCTTTCCGAAGCGATCTGGCCTTGCAGTCGTTGTTGATGGTTAACCTGGATCAACCCATGTTTTTGTGCATTTGGGATTCTCAAAATAAATCACTTTTTATCACCAGTCAAAAAAGACTTTCTTTCATGCAGTTGAAGCAACATTTTACTGATTGACTTATTAGTTTTCCATTTGTCTTTCAGTTAGTTGATGTGGCATCCATTTTCCTTCCTTTAAAATCTTTTCTATTGCTTGTAAACGATCAAAAATTATTTGCTGAGCAATGTTTAATCTTTCTGCAAGTTGTTTTTGAGTTTGACATGCATCTGCATCCAATAATGCTTGTAATTGTTGGTCTTCAAACTTTTTTAGTTGTCCTGGATATTCTTTTTCTTTCACATCAAAATCATCACTTTTAAAGTGTTTAAACCAGCTTTCACAAGTATCTTGAGATAAAGCATGTTCACCATAAGCTTCCTGAAGTATACGATAACTTTTTCTTCAAAATAATGAATTAAAACTTTCTAAAAATGCTCTTTTTTGGACATGAAACTCGACATTTTTAAGTGTAAAAATATGTATGATGTTAACACCTTCAGAAAATTTGACATATGAAGTTTTGAAGCTTGCTGTCAATACAACAAAATAGCATAAATCAAATCACATATATATCAACAGATGTGTAACTTCATCTATTGAAAAAAATCCGCATTATTACCGGTACAGCTGGTATGTACACGTGGTCAAGTGCCTCACAATTACCTGATGTTTATATTTCCTCCACTGCCCTCTTCATTAAGCATGTGTTCTTTTAAACAAATTCAGTAATGTGTACAAAATTCTGGATTTGACTAGAGAACAAGTTATTCACTCACCAAAAAAGCCATACATTTCCCCTAAGCAGCAAAAAGTTATACTTAAACATTTTTGTGCCTGTTTTGAAAGCTTACCTCAGTTGGTAATAAACATGAAAAAAAGGAGGCTAAGTCCTTTCCCTGAAGGTTTCCAAAATGTTCCTTTAAAGGACCTGGTTCAATAATATTGGGTAGCTATTTATAATTGCTAATTGAATATTTCTCCTACAGATGTATCAACACAGAAAAATGGGGACTAGAGTGCAACAAGTCCACATTTCAAAGCAGCTACCTCTGTGTTACATAGAGCTTCCTAGAGGCAGAGCAGAATAAAGAGAGCTACTAGTACAGGGCAGAGGACAGAAGCTGCTTGTGCCAGCGGGAGGGCCAGGGAAAAGAGTTATCCTGCTTCATGTGAAACCAGCCTTGCTCACTGCCCAGGCCCAGCTCTCTGAATTGGTATTTCAGATTTCTCCTGAGATCTTTTTTCTTCCTGGACTGTCCTTCTCTGAAGGAACAGGACAGAAAAATTATTATAGCTTTTTATTTCAAGGTGTCAGGTTTTTCTATAGCAACATCACTTTTATTAAATAAATATGTGAGAAAAAATATGAAATTTCACTTTTCAGTGATTTTTCAAGAATGCATGTATTTTAAGCATGCTTCAATTTAACACATCCTAATTTAATAATCATCCATTATTACAAAGGTTAGAACTTCAATGAAAAATACCGAAAGGATTATTCATCACTATCAGTTGCCTCTGGTACATAAACCTGTTCCTGCTTATAAGTATGGCATTGATAAGCACTACCTACAGGCATGGTTCAGTCACTGAAATGAATGACGTACAAAGCGCCAACAGCCCTAGCCGGTTTGGCTCCGGGACGGAGTGCCAGCCATGGCCTGAGGGGCCCCAGGTCAATTCAGGTCAAGGGCACATACTTCATTTGTGGGTTCCATCCAGGCCCTCGCTGGGGTACGTGGGAAGCAACCAACCCATGTGTGTCTCTCACATCGATGTTTCTCTCTCTGTGTCTCTCCCCTTCCCTTCCACTCTCTCTAAAAATCAATGAAAAAATATTGTCAGGTGATGTTTAACAACATAAAATTTAAAAAGAACCAACAATAGGCCTTTACCAATCATTTATTTAACAGTCTTGATATCCATCAAGTGCCTCATGAAAATGTGGACATTTTTTTCAAACCGAAAAGCTGCTGGGAAGCTGATCTTGTCTTCCCGGAGCTCTAAGGTGGAATTGGAATTCAGTGGCCAGTCTTCTTCCTCTGCCACTGAATTCCAATTCCGTGACACTTCATGCTTTGTGTGTGGCTATATAAGCTAAGGTAGTAATAATCCAACCTTACGTGCCAGGAAGAAATTCAAACTCCAAAATAAATGAAACTGAGTGCAGTGGGTTTTATCTTCCTAAACAACAATCTATAGTCTCCACCAGAGGCAGGATTAGAGATTACACAAACAGGTGAAAGAAAAATGGAAGCGGAAGACTGGAACCATCTGTATCATGGGAGAGGTTGGATCAGAAAGGGAAAAAGAGAAATTCTTATTTTTTCCTTAAACAAATATGAAAATTCTATTTGTTTAGATATGTGACCTTCAGAATGATCATGATACACCAGAAATGATTTTCACATTAAGGAGATACAAACAAAAGGAACAAATAAAAGGCTGACAATCATAAAAAGGTTATTCAAAAAACAACAACCTCAAGTACATTTCCTAATTTGCTTGGAGAGATTATGTGCTGGGGTTGTTACTTTAAAATACTACAAGTTATTAAAATTGTAACTTTAAATATATAAGTGCTATATTTCATGCAGAAAACCTGTTTTAGAGTTATTTCCATTTAATGCATTATAATTTGTGTTTGTTATTTGTTATAAGTTTAATGCAAATAAGTCCTTTGTACTGGATTATAACTGTAGAGACTCCTATACATAATTTACCAATCCATCATTTCTCAACTGTTAACAGAATAAATTAAATCAATTCTCTCATATTAGCAGCGTGTATACTTTTTGTTATGCACACAGAAGCTTTTACTTGATCAGCCAAAGAAACAACTATTAGAGGCACACTTATTCATTAAATGAAAAGGTAATTTCAAACTTAGAAATATGGAAAGTCAACATTTGGTAATTAGGTAAATGTTATATGAAATTTAATGTGTTCTTAAAGTAAATCCCCAAGAAATATACTAACTGATTTTCAAAGAAAAATTCAGACCTAATTTCTAAGGTTATTTTTTTATCCCAATATTAGCATATAAGAAAAACCCAGAAACCCACCTCAGTGTGTCTTTGATGTAATGCATTATATTCCTTCTTCAGTTCTGCTTCTCTTTCTTCAAGTCTGCTAACTGAAATTAAGATACATATACTTAATCAAAACAAAATAGAAGAAATTTACTTGAAAATTCCATCTGAAAATCTTGGTATGGGTTATCCATAATCCTTAGCAACTTTAGGGCTCAGTGTTCCATATGAAATTCTTCACAAAGCTAATAACCTCATTTTATCATCCCTAACAAATAAAACTTTCAGAGTGGGATAAATTGGGTTTTAAAAAATTAAACACCAGATTGCTTTTCCTAATATCCATGTTTATCAGATCATCCCCCTAAATAGGTTTTCAACAACACTTTACAAATCACCTCAAAAAAGTTGTAACCTGGGATCAGGGCCCAAATTGTTAATTTCTAACATTATTCAAGCTCTTTTTCCCCACTGAGCCATATGTGAAAAAGTAATTATTTGTAAGTACTTTTTCTCCTTCAGGTCTTAATTTCCGGGACTTATCTTCTTTTATTTAGCTCCCTCTGCTGATGGAGTTTGTAAGTGGCACTGATTTGTAGTAGTATTCACAGAGTACAACTTTTTGATATACATACATATGTACAAATGTACATTTTTGACTAGAAAAAAAGTGTGTGTTTTTTTTTTTAAAGTTTTAGAATATTGGGACAGGATTTCACAGGAAAGAGTGGCAATAGAGAGGACTGATTCTGATAGCAGGACCACAAAGAAACTACAGCACTAAAGACAGATGGTGATGAGAGTATGGGCACTGTCACCACAGACACAGGAACATGAAATCACGCTGGTGGTAAGACAGGGGAGACTGGCCAGCCTGGTGGAGCCCATACTGACTAAGAAGCAGGGAGAAACAAAACTGGGGCTAGTGCAGCTTGTAAAGATAGATACTCAGCCCGAGCTTGTTTGGTCAGTAGACAGAACGTCGGCCTGGGGACTGAAGAGTTCAGGATTCGACTCTAGTCAAGGGCACATGCTGGGTTGTGGGCTAGATCCTAAGAAGGGGGCGTGCAGCAGGCAGCCGATCAATGATTCTCTCTCATCACTGATGTTTCTAACTCTCTCTCCCCCTTCCTCTATGAAAGCAAAAAAAAAAAAAAAAAAAAAATGTATTTTAAAAAAAGATATGACACTCATGTAAGCCTGTTTGAAGGCCTAATATTAATTGGACATGCTCTCTTGGTTAAGGGTCAGCCACCTGCAAACAGGCAAGACTGGAAGCAGCAGCCTGTGAGCGCATCAGAAGGCTGGAGAATTAACTGCTATGAACCATCACAGCACACACGAATGTTTTCATATGCCTAATGCTAACACATCAGAGACCAAACAACACATAGCATGTGCTGTCGCTAAACTTGTGTTGGTTTGTGTAGCTTTACTTACCACCTTTGTTTGAATATTTTGAAAATATGTCACTAATTTGGAAAAGTGGAGCTCTGACTTTTGTTTCTAACGAAGCCTCTACATTGGCTCATTAAATTCACACCTGAGAATAAACACAATATAGTTCCCATGGTGCACACTTTATTGTGCCAGGCAAAAGCTGTGAGCAATAAAAAGCAAACTTGTAATGCAGATGTGCTGTGATAGCACAATATGTACTGAAACCATTATTTTTAGTGCAACTTCTCCGCTTTTTATTTTAAAAACAGGAAATCCAACAAATTGAAATATTCAGTAACAATTTCAAAATTAAACATTTTCTACTACCTGTCAATTAAATTGATCTGAAAGCTTAATCCGAAAACTACTGGGGAAACCTATCTATTTTTAATTGAGCATATTTAAGTTTTTCTTGGTATTATGCATAAACCAACAATCGAAAAAGTAACCCTGAAGGCTGAGGCTAAAATAAAACCACCACTATCACCTAAAACCCTCAATTTCAAATTTGTGTCCTCCAGTAAACCTTAATTGTTCTCGTCAGTTAACTTCGTATCAAAATAAATTTGTCATCACTAACAGCTAACAGTAGTACTCACTATATTATGTACCATGCACTGTTCTATGTATTTTATATAAACTAACTTATTTGAGCCTGACATTAACCTTATGATGAAAGTATTACATTCATTTTAGAAATGAGGTAACTGAAGCAAATAGGAGTTAAGTAACTTGCCTAAAGTCACACAGCTAATAAGTGGCAAAACTACATTTCCTGATGGAGGAGTCTGGGTCCAGACTATGTTTTTATTTACCGGGCTATATACTGCCTCTCAAGAAATACTCTTTTGCATCTGTTTTATAGACTGGAGTATACCTTAAATTTTTACTTGTGAAACAACAAACATGTGTATAGAGTACTTATGGAAAGAACCAGTTACTAGTACTTCAACTCAAACGTATCAAAATGCCAAGTAAAATTCGGGCCCAACTTTATTCATAATGGAAATGCATTTTAAAACCAAGTGCAACACTATCACATACCCAAAGAATAGTTCAAAGGAAAAACACATACATCAGATAAGGGGGTGGGGCAATTGGAATGTGAATATACTGCTGGTGTGGGCAAAAAATGGATACACCCAATTTGAAAACTGGCAAGATTTCAAAAAGTTAAATATATGCAAGCCTCTGGCAAAACAAGTTCATTTGCTAAGAAGTGCATACATGTGTCCACCAAAGGACATTTAAAACAATGCTCAAAGTAGTACTATTTGTAATAATCCAAACCTGTATTATTCAATAGCAGAATGGATAAATATTCAAGTACCAGAATACTACACAACAAAGATGAATAAATTATTGCTAAACACAACATCATGAACTAATCTCACAAACAGGACATTAAGGAAAGAAACAAGCAAACAAAATGTAAATCTAAAACGAATGTGTTAGAAGTCAGGATACTGGTTACCTTTGGGGAGGAGTCAGTGACCTGAATGTACTGTGTGCACAATCCCACTCCACCCCAGTCCAAACACAGTGTGTTCCCATTCGCACTTTCCTTGGCTTGAAAACTCATTCTTTATGTCCTCCGGCAACTGCTATAAGTTCAACATATAGCATAGGATTTAATCAGACTACTTAGAATTATCACAAACAACGTGTACTGATTCATCATTAAAATGTATAGGGAAATGAGGAAAAATGTTACTAGATTAGAGATTAAAAATAATAAAATAAAATAAAAAGATAAGCATCCTGGGAGATAAATTGATACATGTTTGAGGGTTATGTTTGTGGTATGTTAAAATAATCAATGTATATATCCTTTGACACAATACTACCATTCTTATTTATCCTACAGAAGCACACCAATGCCCAAAGATATGAAAAAGGATGTTCTTATATAATAACTCCCAAATTGGAACTAGCCCTAAATTTTGTCAATAGTTGGTTGGTGAAGTGAATTATGATAGTCATACAATGGACCACAATACATTGAGTTTGCTACTTCCAAGTTATATTACCTCAGGTATATTAACCTCTCTGGGCCTCAGTTATTTATAACTGACAAATAATGGCAGCATATCAGAGATGATATTAGGATTAAGTGAGTTATTACTTGTGAAGAGTATAAAATAGTGCCTGAACACAGTAATGTTAAAAGGAAATGTATTATATCTATATGTACTGACATGGGATAGAACTCAATGAAAGAGTACAGAATATTACTGTATCTGAAAATACAAAATACAAAACCATTTACGTGATGCCACTAACATGTCAACAAAGCCAAAACTGAACTAATTGTCTCTCCCAAACCTGTACTTTCCCATAATCTTCTTATTCAGGCAAAAATCTTCAGCTATCCTTTAGCTCATCTCTTTCTCCCACATAACATATCCAGTCTATGAGTAAATTGTCTGTTTTACCTTCAAAATAAACCTAAAGTCTAACCACTTTTCCACCCCCATCACATCCATCTCTTGCCTGAATTATTACAATTATATCCTGAGCAGTATCTCTGCTATAGTCTTTGCTCCTTTATATTCTCAAAATAGTAACTGGGTAAAGTCAGATAGTGATTGCACAAAACCTTGTCACATTAAAAAGAAAAAAAAAAAACTTACTAAAATATATATATATATATATATATATATATAAAGAGAGAGAGAGAGAGATAGGTCGATCGATTGATCGATCTATAGGCACCATTCCTGGCCTAGCCCAGTAAAACCATCCACACATAATCCTCCATTTCCTTTCCCCTTTCCTCCAACATTGCAGCTGTAAGCTGAAAAGAACCTGTGCCTCCAAAAGAACCACTCATCTACGGGAAACATCCATTCTAAACGTCTGAATAAAAAATAACATATAACATTTGAGTCATTATATGTTTTTGTAGTTTGTGTCTGTTATTTTAGATGACTTTCTGACGATTATTTTTCTCTCCAATCTAACACCTCCAGCAAGTACCTTGTCAAAAAACGGTCTATGTTGTAACAATTCTCATGTGTTTTGTTTTCTTTATCTGTACTGTGGCTCTAAATATTAGTATTTAGTCTTTAAACTGTGATTTACCCATCAAGATCAATTGTGATCTTGTATTTCTGACAATATTTGCATTACTCAGCACAACGTCAAAGGACTCCATTTTTTCAAGGCCTAACTCACATGAGATGCTATCCTATCTAATAAAAGTAATATGCAAATTAACCATCACTCCGCCATACCCACACGCCACACCCACTAGCCAATCAGGAGCGAGTATACAAACTAACCCAACCAAGATGGCTGCAGCCACAGAGCGAGCAGAAGGCTTGGGTTTCCCCGGCAATGGAGGAAGCCAAGCTTTCCACACACCCTGGCCAGCCCAGCCCTCCACTCAAGGCTAGAAAGTTTCAATTATAGATGATAAATAAATTCCAACAAAAATGGCTACATACACAGAGCTGGAGAGAGCAGGAGGCTTGAGTTGCCCCCCAGCGATGGAGGAAGCCAAGCTTTCCGCACACCCTGGCTTGCACTGGCCTCTGCTCAAGGCTACAAAGTTTCAATTATAGAAGATAAGTAAATCCCAGATACCAGGGCTTCTGCTTGGGTCTCCAGGGAGTATGGCCAGCCTGCAAACCACCACAGGCCCCTTGCCTAGGCTGCCCCATGCCCCAAGGGAACCTCCACCTGATCCGGTACACTCTTCAGGGCAATCCAGCTGGCCCACACCTGCGCACCAGGCCTCTATCCTATCCTAGCTAATAAAAGATTAATATGCAAATTGACCTCCACTCCCAACATACAAGATGGTTTCCCCCATGTGGTCAAAGATGGCTGCCTCCATGTGGACACAAGATGGCCAACAGGGGAGAGCAGTTGGGAGGGACCAGGCCTGCAAGGGAGCACAGTTGGGAGCAATTAAGGCTACAGGGGAGGGCAGTTAGGGGTGATGAGGCTGGCAGAAGAGGGAAGTTGCGGGCAACTGGGCCTGTAAGGAAGGGCAGTTGGGGTGGATCCAGGCCTGCAGGGGAGAACAGTTGGGGGGGACCAGACCTGCAGGGGAGGGCAGTTAGGGACAAACAGGCTGGCAGGTGAGCAATTAGACATCAATCTGGCTGGCAGGTGAGTGGTTAGGGGGTGATCAGGCTGGTAGGCGGAAGTGGTTAGGGGCATGCCGAAACCAGTTTGGCTCAGTGGATAGAGCATCGGTCTGTAGACTGAAGGGTCCCAGGTTCGATTCTTGTTGGGGGTATGTACATTGCTTGTGGGCACATCCCCAGTGGGGGGGTGTGCAGGAGGCAGCTGGTCAATGTTTCTCTCTCATTGATGTTTCTAGCTCTCTATCCCTCTCTCCCTTCCTCTCTGTAAAAAATCAATA
The DNA here is from genome assembly GCA_036971965.1 of Nyctalus aviator. Taxonomy (NCBI): domain Eukaryota; kingdom Metazoa; phylum Chordata; class Mammalia; order Chiroptera; family Vespertilionidae; genus Nyctalus; species Nyctalus aviator. The sequence goes on along the minus strand of CM072937.1, from coordinate 36,533,184 downwards.
AAATATATTTAAAAAAAAAAAAAAAAAAGAAGAAGAAGAAGAAGAAGAAGAAGAAGAAGTAGTAGTAGTAGTAGTAGTAGTAGTAGTAGTAGTAGTGGTTAGGGGCAATCAGGAAGGCAGGCAGGTGAGCAGTTGGGAGCCAGCAGTCCTAGATTGTGAGAGGGATGTCCAACTGCCCATTTAGGCCCAATCCCAGTAGAACCGGATTGGAGAGTGTGCAGACTGGGCTGAGGGAATTTCGTGCACTGGACCTCTAGTAGTGTTATAAAGCTATGAGAAGTACCTTTAAATGCTGGGAAGAGCAGTCTCTTCAAAGTCCTGCATGCCACTAAGTAAATGGAAAAGCGAAGGAAAAAAGAAAAGAGGAAAAAGAGGGAAAGACATCCCATCTGAGCAAGAATGGTACACATCCCTAAAAACCTCAAGTACTATAAAATTCACCTATGCTTTTGTTGCATTATATCTGAAGTGCAGTAAAAGACAAGTTTCTTGTTTAATAGTTCCCATGTGAACTCAAACTTCAAAATGATCTCAGTACAAAGCCAAAAAAAATCTTTATCATTTTACTCATCAAAATAGCTACAACATGAGATTAACTAGAAATAAACAAAATTCTCTTCATCCTTCCTATCCCAAACAACAGATAACTAATCGGCCATATTTTTAAACTGCAAATATTCTGTGGAGAAAATTTTTTAAAAATCAAGGAATCTTAAAAAGGGGGGAGGGACTAAGAAAAAATAAGAATCAAAAGACTAATAAAAATGTCCCCCTATAATAGCTAATGAAGATACTTCAGCCTCCTTTTAAATGCTCTTTCTCTCTCTTTCCAAAGAGCAAGAGGATATGATTAAGGCAGGAAGAGCTGCCTGCTCTACCTGCTCAAAATCAAAGCTTACCTCCTTAGAATGATGGCCTTTGCCAAGTTTGGAACACCTTCCATCTCTGATGTCTTCTGCCCCATCAGACTGCTGATAGGCCTACGGGGGGAAGAAAGAGAAACAGACCTGCTAGATCGCCATATCCAACTCATTATTTGCCTTCTCAAAAGGAATCTTCAGTTCTTACTAGTCATGGAAGGCAGATAATCCAACTGTAACTTGGCCTCAGGACTGACATTGGTCTTTCCTTGAAGCTTTTCCTTGAAGAATTTAGCATCAAAAGTCTCAACAGGTAAGCAAGAATCAAGTGCTGACTTACAAGCAAACATCTCAGACAACCACATCAAAACAGTAATAAAACTCTCTCTTCTGCCAACTAATTTCTTCCAGTATCTCTAAACTTCAAGAGATTTTCACACAGATGTTATGTTATTAACCAATGGCACAATGTGAAATTCTACGGTATCCTCATGAATCAAAACAGAGTAGGGTATCTTCACAGAATCCCAGTGGTAGGGGTTTCTAGCAATCTGATCTAGTCACTGTCTTGAAGATGCTACCTTGCCATACATGACAAAAAGGTGATTTCTCTCCTCCCAAGCCTCTGTGTAAGGGGAGCACACAGATTCCTCTGTATCACTCCCATGGTCAAGAAATACTTCCTCATGATCAACCAAACCAACCATTTTCTCTAAATTAATCTGCCAAGGTTACAGAAAAACAACTTGGTATCTTCCTTTATGTATTTGAAGGGGTAGTCAATTCATACTTATTTTATTCTCTAAGTTAAATCAGCATAAATTCTTTAATCTTTACTTATAAAATCACTTTTTATGAAATCTTTTGTTCTAGATAGTATAAATTACAATCTTAAGGTTCTCAATAGATAACACAAGACTATAGAAAAGAGTCTAAATACAGATTATAAAACATAAAGCACATCTGAAGACCACATGGAATATTACCTAATGAAATAGTAATAAAATGTTAGGGTTTGTATAAATTATCTTATACCTAATTTTCTGCTTTTTCTCTCATATATAGGCTCTAAAAAAAAAAAAGAAAGAAACAACACTTAAATGAAGTGTTTTAAATATACAGATATTCTTTATAGTATATTGGAAAGAATTAGATTAAAGTTAAATGGACTAAAGTAATTTTCTATATAATGAATTTTATTTTTATCATTTTTTAAATCAGAAGATATAAATCTAAAACTCCTAAAGCTGCCTTTCAATGAGAATATAATCAGTTATCTACTTTAATCATCCAAAAATAATATAGATTGCCTATGAGCAATATAAAATTTTAAATTCTCAAATTCTAAGAATATTAACATGAATAGTCAACTGCAAAGAATAGTAAAAAGGCTGATAAAGCCTTTTACTGGTCTGGAGGTTTCGGGGGTTTTTTTGTTTTTGTTTTTGTTTTTTAGTGATTTGAAAATTAGTGACAAATATTTAGGCCCTTTCAACTATTAATTTTGATATAAAGTATACCTAAAGATGGACTTTCTTCTGTGTTGTGAAAGATCTCAGTGTATCAGACAGAACTTTGCTTGTAAATAATCCCCAAACGTAGTCTATTTTAAGCCATTTTCTCCTTTAAAATAAAAAATATGTTGATTATATGACTTCCCCATACTTTCCATCTAGCAGTGTTTTAAGTTCTTATAACCAAGAAATAATAAGCGTTTCTCTTACAATAACAAGTGTTTCAAGCTAAAGGCTTGAAGTTATCTTATTAGACTGAGATCTAACACCAAATTTAAAAAGCAAATTGATGTTGCATAGGAAACGTAAAGGGTAGAAAGATCAAAATACAAGGCTCTGCCCCAATGTCTTCAGCTGTCAAAAACATTCTTCCATTTAATTTTTTCAAGTGGGGTTTTTTATTCAAAGGAAGGACAGAATTAAAGAAGAATTTATAAATAGTGCAAAATCACTGCCATCTAAATGTTATCATCTTCTCCCACAATTCAAGGGGAAAGACATTTAGTAGAAACTTAAGAAGCTTCAGGGAAAAATATTTTTACCCAAAGAATTAATAAGTGGTTTTATATCAGCTCTAGGGGCTAATGTTATAAATAATGATTCAAATTCATGTTGCAATAAAGAAATAAAATATGCTACTAAATCTTACTTCTCCACTTCTGTTCACGTTAAAAAATGACCATACACTACTAAATACTAAGAATCACTAAACTATTCCATAATTCCTTCTCCTACTTCCTTAAATGTATTCTACGAAAATTTTATTGAGAGAGGGAAATCTATGCGTAAAAAATATGATTCATTACACTGGAAAAATGTCCAACCACCAATAGAAGTTTTTTGTATGTTTGTAATTTACCAATATTTATTTTTACTCTGACTCCACAAAGAATTTGAGATAGCTTACAAGAACATATATGAATTCATCATATATATATATATATAAAATGTGGATCAAGGAAAAAACAATTAAATACACTAATTGGATAAGATCCAAACCAGGCATTATGGTTGCACTTCTAAGTTTGTTCTGAGTTGAGTAGCCAAGAACAAAACAAAACAAAGTGGCCATTAAATAATTCTCATTAGAGGAAAGAAGACATAGTCCCTCAGGGAAAACAGAATTGTTAATAGATGGCACAGCTTCTGAATGATAGGTATAACCAGACATTTTAAAAGATTAATTATTGACTACATAGTGTAGTCAGATGGGTACAAGATTTATTGGTGCGATCACTTCTTAAGTTATATAAATGTCTATTATGTTAAACACTTTTAACTAATATAATATTGTATGTCAACTGTAATTGAAAAATAAATTTAAAAAATAATAGTAATAAAGATTATACAACAAAGAAAATAGGATAATGTTAAGGGAAAGATACAAAATTATATGTACACTCACTCCAACTGCATGGTGATATAAAAGCATGGTACATTTGGAAAAAAGACTAGAAGGTCATAAACATCACCCCAGAACCCCCCGCCAAAAACATACACAAAACTATACTTCTTTGACTGCAATGATCATATCATATTTCTTCTATACCACAACCATACTTAGGCTGTCAGGCACACGGTAATAGTTTAATATTTTTAACTGTATCAAAATGTCTATATCTATATATTTACTTGATTCATTTAAAAAAGTTGGCTTATAAGACAGAAATACTCAATATACAACAACAGAACTAATGAACATAAAGTAGTTTCTGATAAAGAACTCATCACTGCCACACTATGACTGGCAAGGCTGAATGTAGACTCCTTACAGAGTTGAAAAGCACCAACAGGTCTTTCTCAATCCCCAACTTCCTTCTTCTATTCCATATATAGTTCAGATTCTTCCTCTAGGCTCACAAGATATTAACTACCAAGAAATGTTATTGCTACTCCCAGATAAGAAATAATACAAGCATTTTTTTTTGCAAAAAACAAAAGTATTTCTTACGTAGTTCAAATTTTGAAAAGACAGAAACCAGAAATCTCCAAAATCAAATGTGACCACAAAAACATCAACTTCTCAACACTGTGAAATCATGACAACCGGATATGACAGATTCCATATTATCAAATGCTATAAAGTGTGTCCTTTAATTCAGTTTCTATTTCTTGACATTTCCTTGCTTCTCAAATAGCACGTAACTACAACCAAAATTTCCCCTTTTAACATAGAAGTGGTCTTCAAAGCAGAACTTGGACTTTTATTGTGGCTATTTTCTAAAAGGGATATGTGCCCTACACACATAAGCCAGACTTGATAGTTTTTAAAATTCAAGACTCTTAAATGTTTCTATTATATAAATACTAGAGGCCCGTACATGGATTCATGCACCATTGGGGTTTCTCGGCCTAGCCTGCAGGAATCGGCCAAAACTGGCTCTCTGACATCCCCCGAGGGGACCCCAGCAGCAAGCTAACTACTGGCTGGAGCATCTGTCCCCTGGCAGTCAATGCGCGTCATAAGCAGCTACTTGAATGGTCTAACGGTTGGACACTTAACATGGAAAATGGGTAAGATACCATTATATGGTACTAAAAATAAGGCACTAATCAGAAAATCTACCCCTCCTTTACTACAGTTATCATCAACAGTACTTCTGTGGCCTTAAATAAGTGCTTATTTATTTTTATTTATTTCTTTTTTAAAGAATAATTTTAATTGATTTTTAACCGAGAGGGAGGAGGAGGAGGGAGATACCATGTTGTGAGAGTACACTATGGATCAGCTGCCTTGTGCACGCCCCCTACAGAGGATCGAGCCCAAAAACCTGGACACATGCCCTTGACCAGAACTGAACTGACAACCTTAGAGTGCATTGGACAAAGCCTCAGCAACTGAGCCACACAGGCCAGGGCTTATTTAATTAGGGAGGTAATCAACCAAGAACTTGTGAGGGGGGAGGGGTGTTGGCCGGCAGGCTGGAGGAGGTCAATGGGGGGGAAATGGGCTGATGTATAATACTTTCAACAATAAAGAATTTAAAAAATATATGAAAAATAAAAAATAAAACCACGTTAGGCACACTAAAAAAATACATTTAGCCCTTGCCAGTTTGGCTCAGTGGGTAGTGTTGGCCTCCAGACCAAAAAATCTTGGGTTCGATTCCGGTCAAGGGTACATACCTTGGCTGCAGGCTCGAACCAGGCCCTACCAGGTCAGGATGTGTGCAGGCTCCAAGGGATCGATGGAGAAGGGAATAAATCCCAAAGGAGTCATACAAGAAGGCTCCTCATAGCTTCAGCTCAGGAACCAAAAGATTTAGTGTTGTCAGTTTTGGACAGCTGAAGGGTCTGTTTTTATTAACCATAGTTGTAAGTTCTTTAACTGTTATTTAGACACCAAGATTTACTTCAAAATGAGATATCAGACTCCCAGAGGGATATATTAATAACAAGAATGTTTTAGAAAAATTTTAGTTCGAGACCATATCCAATACTTGATGAAGAATTTCCTCACCCCTTCCCTAAAAAACTATCAATTAATTTTAAAAGATATCTTATTTTTTAAAATTATTTTGAATTAAAATAGGAAACAGAAATTTGTATTTTAGAGAGGAATGGGAGATTGGATACCATAGAATATGACAGTTCAGAAAAAAGTAGCTGGATTCACTGCAATGGGTAACCAATCTTAATTGAGACTACTACATTTTGTTTACATTGACTAAAAAGGAACAGAAAGTAGGTTTTTAAATGTTTAGTAATAAAAAAGATAAAAGTATATGTGAAAAAAATTACTAGCCATTCCATTTGGTTACTTTTGTGAAAATAGCAGCAGTTCCTTTGAACAGAAGAGAGAGATTTTAACATACTTTCACCAAAATCAGAATTTCAAATGCAAAATAATTCTTCCTTTAGTAACTCCCTAATCATAGAATCTGATTAATTAAAGTATAAAAGAATTCTAGATAAGGGGTGCCTTCCTTTCTAATTAAACAGTTCCCTATCCAAAACTTGGTAAACTTCAGAAACCAAGAGGAAAATGTAATAGGTCAAATGAGAGGTTGGTTCTGTTGACTGTGCCAGTAGTGTTTGGTTCTAAAATACTACATAATTCCTGCTATGAAAATACAATCAAGGTAGGATTAAAATATCTCCAATAGCTAATTATTTTTCTTCTTTGAATTGAAAATGCTCAATTCTTAAAATATCCCAAAAGCTTATAATTGCCACTAGCCGAGTGGTACTCACAGTAATGTGACTCCAGGAGTGTGTTAGTTAGTGTGTGCATTGTGCAGTCCATCATACAGCTCTCTACCACCTCAAATTTCTATAGTAAAATCACAGAAGTCATTCGATGTATTCAGTGTTAACAAAGGAAGGGTACAGCAGTTTAGGTATCTATAAGCCTAAAAATACGAAGACATGACACATGACTTATTCTGTCACTCTAGTTGGCTTCTGTTACCAAATGTCCTTTGGCTCCCTTCTATGACATCTGCTTGACAGCCATGTGAGTTCTCCTTCAATTCTCGGATTTCCTATTGGGCTCTTCCAGAGTCCTAGAGGGAGCCATCAGTTATCACACCGTTATCCAAGCCTGGTAGCGAGGATTACCATCCTGAATGCCAGTCCCCTAACAGCAGGTGTCACTATGCATCTTTAATGGTGAAGTGGGAAAGGTAACTGCGGGCCATCTCTTGTTGAGAAGGAAAACTGGAGAGCACTCTGCCTGCCTGAATCAACCTGAAAACAGGCCATGAAGCCTCTCCCCATTGCTTTCTAATTTTGTTTCAATTAGGACCACTTTGATTAGCCAAAAAGGGGAAATCATCCTTGTGATTTGAAACAGTAATTATTTTAAAATCAAGAATAATATATAGCCCTAACTAGTTTGGCTCAGTGGACAGAGCATCGACCTGGGAACTGAACCAGTGTTTTTTCTGGTAAGGGCACATGCCCAGGCTGTAGTCTGGATCCCCAGTAGCAGGTATGCATGAGGAAGCATGAATCATTGATGTTTCTATCTCTCTTTCCCTCTACCTTTCTGTCTTAAAGTGAATAAAAATATTTTTTTAAAAATAATAAAATATAAAATTACATTAAAAATAAAGTGATTGTGAGAAATGACAATCTATTGCTCTAAATGCCCTCAATTTTCCACTACAAAGGAACAAAAAAAGAATTCAGTAATTTTTTTATACATATTTCAAAGCTAGAATTTGTCTTACATTTTTAAATTCCAAAACAATACAGAAAACAATGAAATTTTGTGTAGTTGATCATTAGAAGATCCGCGTGCACACACCACAGAATCCTGGTTAGTGGATCTAGCATATTAAGTACAACAAAGGCTGAGAGCGAAATTGAAGAAAAGAGTAATATAGGTATTTTTAATTTAGTCATTTCTGCAGATATGGGTGCCACATGAAAATGTGGACAAAAGAAACTAAAATCTAGCTCCCAGCTCTCACTCTTGAGTCTGGGATACAATCTCAAGCATGTATTTGGAACCTTAACCAAATGTCAGGATGAGTCATTCTCTATGACAACCCACTTATGAAGAGAGGTATTTTTACTTACTCTGGTCAGCATAGTTTTTTGCTTTGAGTTCAAGTTGTCTTGTTTGAGATTCTAAAGATTCCACTTTGGTCTGTAAATCCTTTTTTTCCTGTTCTTGAGAGTCTTCAAATTCAATGAATTTCTAATAAAAGAAATATTTTCATTAGAGAAATGAAAATTTTTTAACATTATCACCTCCTGTGTTTCTTGATATCAAGTAGCACAGTTAGGCATTAACTACTCAAAAAGATACCAGAATCATGAACGTAGGTTGATTTTATTTTTTTAGATTCTCTATTAAAAAAAAAAAAAAGTTTTAAAACCTTCAAATATAGAAAAGCTAACAAAATAACCTGAGTGTTTTCACATCATATAATAGACATTCAAGAGGAAATACATAAATCTTACCCCCACATATATAAATGGCTTTACTAGTATATTTGCATATTCATCTGAATTCAAGATACAATTTTTACACAATTTTGCACGTAACGTGTACAAGTAGAGAACCAAAGGATGATGAAATAGCAATAAATACTTGTTAAAGGCTATTTGATTGATGGACAGTCTTCTAGATTCTTGAACCATAGAATTTATATTTTTTAATAAAATATATTTTATTGATTTTTTACAGAGAGGAAGAGAGAGAGATAGAGAGATAGAAACATCGATGAGAGAGAAGCATCGACCAGCTGCCTCTTGCACACCCCCTACCAGGGATGTGCCCGCAACCAAGGTACATACCCTTGAACAGAATCGAACGCGGGACCTTTCAGTCCGCAGGCCGATGCTCTCCTCCTGAGCCAAACCCGTTTCGGCAGAATTTATATTTTTTAAATAGAGAAAGAGAGGGAGAGGCAGTTTGTTTCTTGTTTTTATGCTAGGTGTTTTTGTTTTGTTTTAATATATTTTTATTGATTTCAGAGAGGAAGGGAGAGGGAGATAGAAACATCAATGATAAGTGAGAATTGTGGACTGGCTGCCTCCTGCATGCCCCACACGGGGCATGTGCCCTGACCGGAATTGAAGTGTGAACGCTCAATCACTGAGCCAGCTGGGTACGAGAGGGTTTTTTATTGACTTTAGAGAAAGATGAAGGAAGAGGGAGTGGCAGAGAGTAACACTGATTGGCTGTCTCCTACACGCCCCATGCTGTGGATGGAGCTGGCAACTCTGGCAGGGAATTGAACTGGAGACCTCTTGGAGCATGGGACAATGTTCAAACAACTGAGCCACACTGGCCAGGGCTGAACCAAGGAATTTAAATTTCTTTTTTTTTTTTAATATATTTTTTTGATTTTGTACAGAGAGGAAGGGAGAGAGATAGAGAGTTAGAAACATCAATGAGAGAGTCATCAATCAGCTGCCTCTTGCACACCCCCTACTGGGGATATGCACGCAATCAAGGTACATGCCCTTGACTGGAATCGAACCCGGGTCCCTTCAGTTCCCAAGCCGACGCTCTACCACTGAGCCAAACCGGTCCTGGCAGGAATTTAAATTTCTAAGAAAAAGAGCATGTTCTAGAAATATCTCTACCAAATTTAATTTACTAAAACTTTTCTCACCAAGGAGATTATCATTGAATATAAGAATCAAATCTCAATCCTCATCTTAAAAACAGCATCATTTGACAGCTCATCACTGATTACTCTTTAACATACTTTTTTAAAATTTGACTTCCAGGACTTTCCTTTCTTCTCTTCTACTTTACTGGCTGTCATTCTTGATTTTCTTTGTTGGTTCTTCCTCTTCTCCTCAACTTCTTAACACTGGCAAGCTCAGTCTTAACCAACTTTTTCTATGTGCTGTTTACTCTTTGTAGTCAGCTTTGACTTTTCTCTTTCTCTAATACCTTATAACCAATCCATCAGCAAATCCACCTTTAGATCCAACCAGTTTCTCTCTCTCACTCCCTCTCCTTTCCTTTCTCTTTAAAGTACACCAGATGGCCCAGCTGTTGTTGCTCAGAGGCTAAGTGTCCACCTATGAACCAGGAGGTCATGGTTCAATTCCCAGCATGCTCTGGTTGCAGATGTGATTCCCAGCAGGGAGCACACAGGAAACAGCCAATCAATGATTCTCTCTCATCATTAATGATTCATTCTCTCTCTCTCTCTCTCTCTCTCTCTCTCTTTCTAACCCTTCCCCCCTCCTTCTCTCCCTCCTCCCTCTTTGAAATCAATAAAAGAAAAAAGGTTATATGAACAGAAAAGTTATTTCAACATTTTTACCTGGGAATATAAGCAAAGATAAAGTATTAATAAGAAAATGTAACTATTTCTGGCATGCTTTGAATGAATGCTCCCTTAACTAACTAAACTGCTTCATCTGGGTAACTATAAATTCTTATTTTATGTTTCTTTTGTGCTATTAATAAAATGTTGTTTGAAAGAACATAGAGATATTTACAAGTAACACGTAAAATGCTATGCTATTAAACTCCTGATTAAAAAAAAAAAAAACTTTACCACTAATAGGGTTAGAAAGTGGGGGTGGGAGAAATGGGTAAATGTGGTCAAAGGGTACAAATTTCCAGTTAGAATATGAGTAGGTCTGGGGATATAGTGTATAGCAGCACCAAGACTATAATTAACAATCCTATATAATAAAAGTCTAATATGCAAATTAACCGAACAGTGGAATGACTGGTTGCTATCATGTGCACTGACCACCAGGGGGCATACGCTCAATGCAAGAGCTGCCCCCAGCCCGCAGGCCCAAGGCCAGCCAAAGCAGGTACCAGCAGGGCCTCCCCCCGACCCCCACCCAATTAGCCCATTGGTCACTCTGCAGAGGGAGACAACTGGCGGTGGGGGGAAGAGCGGGTCTCCCCCGATCGCCCAGCTGGTCACCCCACAGATCAGTCCTGATCGCCAGCCAGGCCTAGCTGTGCATGAATTTCATGCACTGGGCCTCTAGTACTACTATATTGCATATGTTAAAGTTGCTAAGAAAGTAGACATAAAAGATCTCACCACACAAAAAAGTCTGTAACTATGGGAAGTGATGAATGTGTTAACTAACCTTATTGTGGTAATCATTTTACTATATATATATATATATATTCAAATTATTACATTGTACACTGTATACCCTAAATTTATACAATGTTATATGTCAATTATTTCTCAAAAAAGCTGGGGGGGAAACAATTTTACCACTCTTCTGCCTGTCAGACTTTTCTGACAGAGAGAAGAAACATCACTTGGACACAGCTTTGTATCTGCTTTGTTTCTTGGCGACCCAGTTTGGCTACAGAAGGTCATGAATAATCCATAACTGTGAAACAGTCACTACTATACGTTTATCTACAAGAATTACTAGACCTATCTAGATGATTCAAGCTCAAAAATTTTTGCATTTTATTACAACTATATAATATAGATATGTCTCATATCTATATTGACTACCTTAAGTAAATATGGCAAAAGGAAGAGAGATTTTTTTTTTCTTCAAAATTGTGTGACAATTCTTAGACAGGCAGAGCTATTTATCACCAAATGGAAATCTTTGCTTCTGCGGTTTCCCTTCACAGGAAAGAACTATCAAGAATGAAAATATTCCATGGCAAATGCATTAATACCAGGACTTTCCTTTCAGCAAATTAAAACAAACTTAGAGTCTATAAAACAAATTGCTATTTCTCATAAGGATATGTTTTTTTCTTTCTTATTCTAAATAGTGGATTTTCAGTTTTTTGGCATCATAACCTCCTTTGAGAATCATTCTTTTTCCAGGCATGTAAATATATAAAACCCAAATGGAAAACAAAGCATTTCATTTCAATGCATCTTCAAGTTCTACAAGAAATAAAGAATGATTCCCCACATTTATAAAAACTGTAAATTTTGTTTTTTTCCAATATATTCTTAAAATTCTCCCTGCTCTTAAAAAAATCCCCATTTTAAATGTACATTACATCTTGGTTTAAAATGTACAGTTGAGCCGAGACCGGTTTGGCTCAGTGGATAGAGCGTTGGCCTGCGGACTGTACCTTTGGTTGTGGGCACATCCCCGGTAGGGGGTGTGCAAGAGGCAGCTGATAGATGATTCTCTCTCATTGATGTTTCTAACTCTCTATCCCTCTCTTTTCCTCTCTGTAAAATATCAATAAAAAATATATTAAATAAAATGTACAGTTGAGAGCTAATCACTATTACACAACAAAAATAAATATTCCTCAGTTCTGATAAGGCATGTTAATAGATATACAGGGCAATGAAAGCCTAGTTAAACGAACACTCCTTATAGCCTTCAAAGAATAATCAAGAAAAAGTAATGAGTATCTGACATTTTCTAAATTGTTATTCAAGAAAAATACCTACCAAAAAGACTACTTTGGGGGCATTGTTTTGAGAAATATCCTTGATAATATAATCACCTTGGGAACAGAAGTTGCAATAGGATGGACCAGCTCAGGAAACAGAAGACTGATAAGTACAAAAAACTTCAGAAAATGGCCTAGCTCTATCTGGTACTTAACAATAATGTGAAAGTAAAAAATGTGATATAAGAATTTAGGAAAAAAATAAAAATAAAAATAGGGAAGGTGCCATGAAATTCAATCAGACACCAAAATAAGGTTCTCGGCAGGAAAAAGGTTTGGATCCATGGCCCTAACAGGAGCGTCCCTTTTCCTGGGTGGGGGACAGATTATAAGGGAGGTAATGAGAACTGTGTTTTGTGTTCTTTCCTTTTTTTAAATGAGCTATTATTTTATTATTGTTCTGAGTCCTGTGCTGTTTCCAATAGTTTGGAATATTTATATTATTATTTTGAGGAGATTTATAGCAGAAGTATCTGTTCAGAGAAAATGTAATTAAGCCCTCAGGGTAAATAAATTCATAGTACTATGCTGGTCTTTGTCAGACGATCTTTTATGATACATATGAACCTTGCTTAAGTAAGAAAGAATGCAGGTTTACACATAAGACAGATTAATAGGTTATTATTTACTTTCTAAATATAATTATTTTTAAAGGAAAGGTTCCTATAAGGTCGATTTGAATGAAAAATTCCTGTGGTGCCTTTAAAGTATAATTAGTATACAAAAATAAGTTTATATGAAACTTTTCAGAGATATATTTATTGTACAAATGAAAAAGTTCATTTGCCTCGCTCTTTTTTGTTGTTGGAATGATTTAAAAAATGATTTTTTGTTGTTGAATGTTTTAAATTATTATTGATGTTTTTTAGAGAGTGGAAGGGAGAGAGAAACATCGATATGAAAGAGAAACATAAACATTGATCAGCTGCCTCTCACACGCATCCTGACAAAGGCTTGAACCCCAAACTTAGGTAGTGCCCTGACCAGAAGTCAAACCCACCACCTTTTGGTGTACAGGGCACTCCAACCAACCGAGCCACTCCGGACAGGCTGTTTCTTTTTTCTATACCTAACTCTCTCATAACTACAGATAAAATAATTAAACAATAGGTGTCAACAGTTACACTAAAAATTTCTCTGACAAGGCTTTCCACTTCCATTGCAGGTGGGTTAGTAGGACATGTGAGTACTGCTGAACCTCATTACTAGCTTTGTAGACTACAAATATGAGTGGCTCTGTTTTAAAGTCTTCTTAATTTACCTCAAAGAAACACATCTGCTTCTGCTCCTATAATTTCACCTTAACATACAAACTAACATAACATAAAAATAGGAACATATCCCATTCTGTCACTTTCTAGTCAAAGAAAAAATTGTTGTCACACTTAAATAAAGTCACATACCTATTTACAATGACTGTTCTCCAGATGTCAGCGGAAGTACAGAATAGGCAGTTAGGCAATGTAAAGACATTTATTATAAACTATTAAGGAATATCATTCATAGATTTACTGTTAAGTTAAATAACATATTAAATATAAAACTAAAACTCTTTATCCAGCATCTAATCCAAGCACTTATTTCATGATATCCATTAAAAAACATAGTAAAAAAAAAAAAAAAAGCCACAGTAAACAGTCAACAATATACCAGGCTAAAAGTACTACAATGGAAGTATAAGGGGCAATAGAAATAGAATAAGTGACTAAATCTACTTTTAAGAATAGAAGCCAGGCCCTAACCTGTCTGGTTCAGTGAATAGCGTGTTGGCCTGCAGACTGAAAGGTCCCGAGTTCGATTCTCATCAAGGGCACATGCCTCAGTGGCAGGCTCCTCCCTGGCCTAGGCCCAAGTCAGAGTGTATGCAATATTTCTGTCTTTCCCTCTTGCTAAAAAATCAATGGAAAAATACCCTCAAATGATGATTTTTTTTAAAAAAAGAAGTCATTTCAGGAAGAAGTAACAGTATAAGCAAAGGGACAGGCATAAAAGTCATGGCATGCAGGGGTACATATAATTCAAGATTAAAATTTTCATAGTTGATGCAAAGGGTAAATTATTAGCTCAAGAATAAGTTGGGAATCTCTCCTCTGATTCACAAAGGGAGGTAAGTGGGGAAATAAGATTCCATTCATCCATCCTTTCTGCACACAACTTAAGTCCCTACTGTTCTAAGTACCCTAAGGTGGTGGGAACGTAGTAAGCTACAAAGATAGCTTTGGTCCTATGCTTCATTGTTTGAAATTTAGCAGAAGAAAACAGACATTAAATACGGGTGGTAGATAAAAGATGGATTTGCAAAGATCTCAATCAAGTCACCTAATTTGAGGTGAATACTAATACAGAATGGCTAGTATTTCTATTCTTTCCTAAATGACTCCAACATGGGACAACAGCACAACCTTGGTTTATAATTCAGTCTCAGGCTTGTATATGACACGATTCTTTTTTCTTTTTAAATATATATATTTTATTGATTTTTACAGAGAAGAGAAGAGAGGGATAGAGAGCTAGAAACGTCGATGAGAGAGAAACATCAACCAGCTGCCTCTTGCACACCCCCTACTAGGGATGTGTCCGCAACCAATGTACATGCCCTCAATCAGAATTGAACCTGGGATCTTTCAGTCTGAGACTGACACTCTACCACTGAGCCAAACCGGTTTCGGCTATGACACGATTCTTGCAAGGCATTATGAAATAAAGACTTAGCATTTTAAACTCTGAATACAAAATATGATTTTTAAAAACCACGTAGTTGCCTAGCTGATTTTGCTCAGTGGTTAGTGTCAGCCTGCAGATTAAAGGGTCCTAGGTTTGATTCCCATCAAGAGCACATGCCTAGATTGTGGGCTCAATCCGCAGTAGGGAGCATGCAGTAAGCAGCTGATCAATGATTCTCATGATTGATGTTTCCATTTCTCTTTCCGTCTACCTTCCTCTCTGAAATCAATAAAAATATTTTTTTAAATAGGGTCATTTTATAATATATATATATATATATTTTTTAATATATTTTATTGGTTTTTCACAGAGAGGAAGAGAGAGGGATAAAGAGTTAGAAACATCGATGAGAGAGAATCATCGATCAGCTGCCTCTTGCACACCCCCTACTGGGGATGCGCCCGCAACCAAGGTACATGCCCTTGACCGAAATCGAACCCAGGACCTTTCAGTCCCCAGGCCGACGCTCTATTCACTGAGCCACACCGGTCCTGGCCCATTTTACAATATATTTTAAAGGTACTTACAAAAGAGTTTCCAATACAAATGAGGTTTCCTTTGGTTACTATAATTTGCATATAACAGCATTTTGGGGCAAAGGCAATAGGAATTTGGAGGCTTTGCCCTAGCCAGAGACATTTTGAAGAAGAAAAAAAGTAAATGAATACCCATAAGCAGCCTATTCATAATTGATTTAATGTGTCTTAACTTCTTGCTAGTAGCATAACTTTATTAAGTTGGTCACCCTCTATTACATTTGGCAAATGATGAGATTAGTGTACTATAAAAATCAAGGCTGGAAAGGGACAGTTTTTCAAACTTTAAAGCCATCCTTCCCCTGGAAATTTCTGGTTACTGCCCCCAGCATGGAAGTTTGTCAGATCCCTCTGGTATGTGGGAGTAAGGTGCACATCTCCTCCCAGCCTCCAGCACTCTTGTCTCTCTCTCTCACACACACACACTTTTTTAAAAAGTATTAGGCAGGGGGTGAGCCCATCAATGGACTTATTAGCATGTATGATAAACAGATCTTAACTAGATACCACTTTTTCCTCTCAATAACTAATCAGCCAGCAACAACAGTGACGTAACTTCAGATAGAACTCTCCTGGGAGCAACCAGACACTATTTAAAGAAAAGGAAAAAAAAAGCAGTAGACAATACAGACTTATGTCAGGATCTAAAAAGAATAAGCTTTGTGATGAAGCAAAATGGTTTCAAGTCCAGATGGCTTATAGGGCCTGCTTTGCCTCACTGTTCTGGAGAAAAACAAACAAATACTTTGAAAAGGCAAGCTCCCAAAGTTTAACAAAAAGATCCCTAGAGGTTGTTGCTTATTGGAGTAAAGATGCAAGAGACAAAAAAAGAAGAAAAGCCCTTTAAAGTAGAAACTTTGACTATAGTAGCTGTCTAAAAAGTAATACCACCAAATAAAAGGCTGATTTATTGCTATGTATCCACCAAGACAGTATCCTCCTCTCATTTCCTCTGCAGAGTTGGGGAAGGAAAATATTTAATAATTATTGTTCAATTTAGTTAAGTTCAGTTCAATTTAATTGCTTATCAGTGTAGCATCTTTTAAGAAACCAAACGACAGACCATCTTAATCATGCCCAAGGGATGTAGTTTCCCCACCCCTCCAAACCCAAAATGTGGAAAATTTCCTAATACAAATGATTGTTTCTTCAAAACTAAAGAGCAAGGGAGGGGGAAAAAGGAGAAGTGCTACAGATTAGAAGACACATTTGACCATGTTTCAATCCTGATTAAAACAACAAACTATAAAACTATATTTATAAGGCTCAAGCATTGTCCTGCTATGCCAAGATTGTGGGTTTGATTCCCGGTCAGGGCACATACAACAATCAAACAATGAGTGCGTAAACAACAAATCAATACTTTCTTTGTCTCTCTCTCTCTCTCTCTCTCTCTCTCTCATCTCCCATTTTCTCTCTAAAATCAATCAATAAAAATTTAAAACCAGCTCTATTTATGAGACAATTGGGAAAATGCGAATACTGATTAAATGTTATTAAGGAATAATCATTTATAGCTTTTAGGTGTGATCTTTTTAACTATCTTTTGGATATTCACTGGTAGTCTTTGATCTACTTTAAAATTATGGTGTAAATGCTGAAAGTAGCAGAGACAGATAAAATAATATTGGCTTGATGGTGTTAACTATTGAAGTTGAGTGATGGATACACGGGAATTCATTATACTATTCTCTCTACTTTAATACTTGGATATTTCCATCATAAAAAGATAATATATGAGTTGGAATAGATTTATTAGTGGCATCTATATATATAAAAGGCTAATATGCTAAGTGTCTGACTGTCTGGTCGCTATGATGTATACTGACCACCAGGGGGCAAACGCTCAATGCAGAATCTGCCAACCTGTAGTGACTTGGCAGCCGCGGTTCTCGGGTGACGCACCTAGAAACCAGAGATGAGGGAGCCCTTTCTCACGGGGTCATGCGATTCTACCTTCGGTCGTGGGTTATCTTGTTGCTGGGGCACTGTCGGCCCGAATCTGGTTTACTGCACACTTGTGTTTGTGTTCCACACCCTGTATGACAGCAACTTTGCAGTGTCCTCTCCCACTCCAGGACCCCTTCGGGGATGTCAGAGAGCTGGTTTTCGCCCAATCCCCACAGGCCAGGCTGGGGAACTCCACCTGCCAGAAGGAGCCCGCTCACTCTGCAAAAGCCCTCCGAGCCCCAGTGCCCTGCAGCCGGATGGGGTGGACTGTGGGAGGTTGGCTCCAGGGCATGTCTAGCCATCTTGCCCAGTCCCACCCCACCAGCCACCTTCTAATTAACTTCCTTTCAATGTGCACAAATCTGTGCACTGGGTCACTAGTTTAAAAATAAATGTTGAGCCGAAACTGGTTTGGCTCAGTGGATAGAGCATCAGCCTGCGGACTGAAAGATCCCAGGTTCGATTCCGGTCAAGGGCATGTACCTTGGTTGCGGGCATATCCCCAGTGGGGGATGTGTAGGAGGCAACTGGTTTCTTTCTCATCGATGTTTCTAGCTCTCTATCCCTTTCCCTTCCTCTCTGTAAAAAATCAATAAAATATATTTTAAAAAGTAAAATAAAATAAAATAAAAAAATAAATGTTGAGCCCTAGCTGGTTCGGCTCAGCTGGTTTGGCTCAGTGGATAGAGTGTTGGCTTGTGAACTAAAGGATCCCAGATTTGATTCTAGTTAAGGACACATGCCTGGGTTGTGGACTTGATCCCCAGTGGGGGTTGTACAGGAGGCAGCTAATCAATGATTCTCTCTCATCCCTTCTCCCTTCTTCTCTGAAATTAATAAAAATATATTTAAAAGAGAAAAATCTTTGTCTTTGAAAAAAATATATATATAATAAAAAGTTACCTTTAAAAAATAAAAAAATAATAAACGTTGACTTGTGCATGCACAATACATCTAAAGCTCTCGCTAGGCCCATCACATGCCATTGTCATTGTCAATCATGAATTTGGTTGTTTTTGTTGACATTCTGAAGCTGACAGAAAGTGGCATCACTGACAGAATGTCTGAATAACAGTCATCGACAAGTACTACCAATACTGGTAGGAATTGCCTTCATAGCGAAAATCAAATAAGAATGCAATTATCAAACGTAGTTGTGGTGGAACGACTGTTTCATGTCAATTTTGCCTATCACTAAATTTATCTGATGAAAAACCATCTGATGGAAATTTTACTCAATGTTGTAGCAAAGGCAAATTCTGTCCAAACGATATAAATTTTCCAGAATACCCAGCATATTTTTAAAAATTAATGATTAAACGAAGATTCTGACAGTAAAAATTTCATGGAAAATATTCATTCGATAAATAATTCTTTTGCTTTTGCTTTAATGAGTGCAAATATCACATCACCACCAGGATATGGGCCATACTGTTTCAGAATACACGGTCAAGTTTATCACTGTACTGAACCTTTACATCCTTTGGATGTCGTTTCTTGGAAGTTTGCTCAACTCTATATTTTAGATATGGCTGAAGCCACGAGTAAAAGCCAGGAAACCAAGCTTGTTCAGAAAGACTCATGGTCAATATCAACAACCTAATGAATGAAATAAATGAATTAACAAAATCATACAAGATGCTAAATGGGGTAGAAAAGGAAGCCCAATCTGAAACAGCAGCGAAAGGTATTGCTCCCACAGAAGTAACAATGGCAATTAAATATGATCTTAATAGTGATATCACATGTAACTGAAGTTGCTATCATATTCAGAAATGGAGAACCTCCTTTTGAAAGGGACTTGCTCATTCATCGTAAACCAGATTCCAATAATCTGAATACCACTAAAATGAAACAAATCAGTATCCTGTTTCTTACATTAGATGCAATGACATATCCTATTTTTTTTTCACATGATGAAAAAGTCTAGGGAACAGAGATTGCATTAAAACTCAGACCTGACAGTGTAATCGACAATAATACACAAATGCAGTATTATGAATTTCATCTGTCTGTCTGAGACATGTTCAATCCTACTTTAAGTGCAGGAAAATTAACTCAACAGTATATTGTCAATTCATATTAAAAAATGGAAGCCAATTGGATAGATTTCATGAAAGCAAACCAATCTAAGTTGAGAGTTGAAAAATATAGTGATTTGATGGATTATCTCACATCTAGATCTGAAAGTGACAATGTGCCGATGGGTAAAATGATAATACTTCCATCGTCTTTTGAGAGTAGTCCCAGAAATATGCAGCAGAGATATCAGGAGACTATGGCAATTGTAATTAAGTATGGCAAGCCCGATTTATTTGTAACCATAATGTACAACCCAAAATGGGCAGATAATGTAAATAATTTAAAGCGCTGGCAAAAAAAGTTAAAAACAGACCTGATTTGGTAGCCAAGGTTTTTAATATTAAAATGAATGCTCTTTTAAACAATATATGTAAATTCGATTTGGCAAAGTAATAGCTAAAATTCATGTCATCGAATTTCAGAAATGCGAACTGCCTTATGCTCACATTGATATTAGATAGTGAATCCAAATTACAAATGGAAGATGACATTGACCAGTTTCCCATGATGCCAGCATTTGCAATGACTATTAATAAATCACAAGGACAAAATCTAGACAGAGTAGGCTATTCCTATCTGAACCCGTTTTCGGACATGGTCAGTTATATGTAGCTTTCTCTCCAGTTCAAAGAGCATGTGACATTAAAGTTAAAGTTGTAAATAGTTCATCACAAGGGAAATTTGTCAAGCACTCTGAAAGTGTTTTCACTGGTATACAGAGAGATATTAGAATACAGTAAGTTTAATCAATTTATCATTATTTTTTATCAATATTGTTTTTATATCATGTTTTTTTGTTTGTCTTTATGTCTTTGTTGTTATATCATGCAGTTATTGTTTATTAATCAATTTATATATTATTTTCATATGCATTTTAATAATTTTCTTTCATTTCTGACACTTCTATTATAGAGAAAGGACGAATAGCAATACTAAAATATATCTTCTAATTAATTTCCTTTCAATGTGCATGAATCCATGCACCAGGCCACTAGTCTACTAGTATATATATAAAAGGTAAAGTGACTGACCATACATATGTCTGACTAGTGGTACATATGACACGCACTGGCAATTTAATAATAAATGTTGACTCGCCCATGTGCAATACATATAAAGCCCTCGCTGGCACCAATCGCATGCGTGTTTTGATCTGAGATTGCCAATCGTGAATTTGGTTGACACTTCTATTACAGAGAAAAGGTGAATAGCAATATTAAAATATTTCTTCTAATTAATTTCCTTTCAATGTGCAGGAATCCATGCACCACGCCACTAGTTGAAAATAAAATGACAAATCCCATGCACCATAAAGTCACTGATTAGATTCCTGGTCAGGGCTCTAAACATGATTGGGTTTCTGGCTCAATCCCCTGTCAGGAGTGGGGGGGTGTACAGGAGGCAGCCAATAGATGTTTCTCTCCCATGTCAATATTTTTATCTCTCCCTTTCCCTTCCTCTCTCTCTCTTAAAAAAATAAGTAAAAACATATTTAAAAAATGACAAAATATTGTAATACAAGTTTCCTAACATTACAAGTCAAATATACATGCACAAAGTGGCATGTACAGGGATATTCACTAAAGGGCTATTTGAAACAGTTTATACTGTAAGATAACTTAAATGTCCATCAATAGACATTGAATAAGTAAATACGATTGATCCATATCTTGAAAACTATTTAATTAATTAGGGAATTGGGGTGAGGGTAGGCTGAAAACAGGGGGGATGAATGCAAGTCTAAATGCACTAGTTAGTAATATCCCTGTAGGTCCCCAGAGCAGCCAGGTAGCCCTCTTTGCCTACCCTCACAAAAGATAGGAAATTTGTTTCCTGAAGAAACACAAAAAGAGAGACTCTACACTAATGGATACCAGGCACAGCCAAACACCTACATACCAAACATAATACTGACAGTCCCCTTCCTCCCTTACCCAGACTCCTCTGATAACTAGGCTTATCTACCACTCCCTCCCCATCTCAAAGAAGCTTTCTTTATTTGGAAAAACTCAAATGTCTAGGGTACAAAATCTGGGTTCCCAGCAGGCAATAAGCTGCATCCAGCCCCACAAAGCTTAGGCCTTCTTTTTTTAGTACCTCACTCTTAAAAACATGAAGGGATAATTAAGGGTGATCTGGTATTTGAAGCTCCAACCTGGAAGAGAGAGACCAGGAAAAAAAAGGGGGAAGGGACCCTGAGGAAACAGATAAAACAGGAAACAAATGAAAGCCATAATTAATATACTCAGAGGCCAAACAGAAGTCATTCCATCCATGAAACCAGAATGGTATGCTATTTTTTAAGACTGGGGATGTGGAGGCAGAGTAAGAACAAGGAAGAGCTCTTGGAACATAAAAGTATAGAAATTAAAGAATCCAGCACTTACTCTGTTTTTCTTGTACAAACTATACTTTGGGGGTAAACCAGTTTATAAAGGAAGCTCTCCTTTATAAGAAAATTTAGCTAATAAATGCTGAAGGATGAGTTAGACTAGAGCCATTTCCCAATCCTTAATGAAATAACAGGGAATATCCATTCACTGCTCAGGTTTTCCTGGCTGTCTCATAAACGCTTTCATAGTCAGGTTCCAAAGTCCATATGTTTCATTTGGATGATTCATCTCTCAGGTCTCTTTTAAACTACAGATTCCAAGTCCTGTTCACAGAGAGGCTGTAGCAGCCATTGGTGATCATTAGGGAATACTATAAAGCCATTGTACAAGTATAATTTAGATCTAGCCAGGCATAGGTTGTTGCCAGTTATGAGTAAATGAAACTCAACAGGCAATTCACACAAGAAAGAAAAGGAGAATCATCAAGAAAATATGCTCAATACCAGTGATTTGAGAAAGGAAATTAAAATGAGAGGTTGCCAGGCCTGTGGGTTCCATCCCCAGTAGAGGGCATGCAGGAGGCAACCAATATATGATTCTCTCTCATCATTGATGTCTGTCTCTCTCTCTGTCTCTGTCTCTCTGTCTCTCTCTCCCCCCCACCCCCACCTCTTACTTCCTCAAAAAGAAAAGTTACCCTTCGGGTCCTGACCGGTTTGGCTCAGTGGATAGAGTGTCGGCCTTCTGCACACCTCCTACTGGGGAGGGGCCCGCAACCAAGGTACATGCCCTTAACCCAAATCGAACCTAGGACCTTTCAGTCCGAAGGCTGACGCTCTATCCACTGAGCCAAACCAGTTAGGGCCTAGAAGAAGCTTTTAACCAATATAGATTTCAGTGCCCAAGAAATAAATGTTTATTATTCTTCAGAGTAAATTTTTCTTCAAATATAAATGCTGTTTTAATAACCATTTTATTAATTACTGTAGGGTTCTACTTTGTATCCAATTAGAAATGCCTGTCAAAAGATTCTAAATAGCCCTGGCTGGTGTGGCTCAGTTGGTTGAGCATCATCCCATGCACAAAAGGTAGCCAGTTTGATTCCGTCAGGGCACATGCCCAGGTTTCAGGTTTGGTCCCAGTTGTGGTGCATGGGGGGAGGGGGGTGTCAACCGATCAATGTTGCTCTCTTCCTCTCCCTTCCTCTCTCTACAATCAATAAAAATATATATTAAAAAACATTATAAGGCCTTAGCTGGTTTGGCTCAGTGGATAGAGCACTGGCCTGGAGAATGAAGGGTCCTGGGTTCAGTTCCGGTCAAGGGCACATGCCCAGGCTCGATCCCCAGTGGGAGGCGGGCAGCAGGCAGCCAATCAATGATCCTCTCTCATCATTGATGTTTCAATCTCTCTCTCCCTCTCTCTTCCTCTCTGAAATCAATAAAAATATATATTTTTAAAAAGATTATAAGCAAATAGTTAAAATTAAGTTTTGGCACTTAATCTTCATTTCTATGAAAAATTTATTCAGACAGACCAACTTATTTCTCAACCAGTAACTTAGAAGAAAATATCTGTGACTAAAATGAATAAGAATACAACAGAAAGCCACAATTAAGTTTAAAATATTACAAGAATCATGGTGTTAGATCACCTAGCCCAGTGGTTGGCAAACTCATTTAGTCAACAGAGCCAAATGTCGACAGTACAAGGATTGAAATCTCTTTTGAGAGCAAAATGTTTTAAACTTAAACTTCTTCTAACGCCACTTCTTCAAAATAGACTCGTCCAGGCCGTGGTATTTTGTGGAAGAAGAGCCACACTCAAGGGGCCAAAGAGCCGCGTGGGCTCTCGAGCCACAGTTTGCCAACCACGGACCTAGCCCAACCTTTACAAATGAGAAGTAATCCCTACAATATTTATGACAGTAGTTTCAATGATCTTCATATTTCAATTTTTATTTTAGTTTTATATGTATATATTTAAATAAATTTGTATGGATTTCAGAGAGGAAGAGAGAGAGATAGAAACATCAATGATGAGAATCATCAATCAGCTGCCTCCTGCATGCCCACACCAGGGATCAAGCCCGAAACATGGACATATGCCCTGATCAGGAATCAAACAATTGTGTGAATTGTCTGTTGAGTTTCATTTACTGCTGGTTCATAGGTCAACACTCAACTACTGAGCCACACCAGTGTGGGCCATATTTCAGTTTTTAAAAAGCGTAAATATTTATAGAATATCTACTATGCATAGGACAATGTAGGTGAAGTGTCTGCAGTAACTACATTCAGAAGTCATGGTTTTTCTGTATATGTGAAAGTCAAAGGACTTATTGATTGAAGAACTTTTTGGAAGTTTTTGCATAACTTGGCACCAACAGTAAGGACATCTTGAGTGCACAAAAGAGAACTTTAAATAGTGAGGCTTAGCAATTTGACCTTTAGTATAATTATCCATTCAGCCAACAAACCAAAAAATACTATCTGCTGGATCCCAGTAGTTTAGTAAGGGATTAAAGCAATAGTTTAGTTTGATGTAACACTGGAAATTCTATGAGAGGGAAAGAACGTATGCTGTGGGAAAATAGGAGATGGGCACAATCCGCACCTGGTGTTCATGAAAAGCACCCAGAATAAATCTGAAAGATGAATGATGTTAGCAAGGAAACAGAAGAGAAAGAGCGCCAAGCATACAGGCAGCTTGTAAGAAGGCCTGGAAAGAACACATTCGCAAAACAAACGCAGTGTTCAGTATGGCTCCAAAGGAAAAGACGAGGCTTGTAAGAAAAGGAGCAGCCGATCACAGGCCTTGTGAGTTAGGTACTTCAGTCATTTGAGGAACTTTAGATAGAGTTCTTAAAGGCAATAAGTATGGAAATGATCTGTCAGATTTCCATTTTGGAGAGATGTGGGTACTGTGTGATGGCTAATTTATAGGTTGGCACTACTGAAAGCAGATAGATCAGTTATGGGACAGTTTAGTTGTCCATTCCTTTATTCAGAAATATTCATTGGGCCGAAACCGGTTTGGCTCAGTGGATAGAGCGTCGGTCTGCAGACTAAAAGATTCCAGGTTCGATTCCGGTCAAGGTCATGTACATTGGTTGCGGGCACATCCCCAGTAGGGGCTGTGCAGGAGGCAGCTGGTCGATGTTTCTCTCTCATCTGTTTCTAGCTCTCTATCCCTCTCCCTTCGCTCTGTAAAAAAAAATCAATAAAATATATATTTTTAAAAATATTCATTGGGCTTTCCCAGGCGGCTGCCGAAGATGGCGGAGGGGCAGGTCCTGGTGCTAGATGGCCAAGGCCATCTCCTGGGCCACCTGGCGGCCATGGTGGCCAAGCAGGTGCTGCTGGGCCGCAAGGTGGTGGTTGTGCGCTGTGAGGGCATCAACATTTCTGGCAATTTCTACAGAAACAAGTTGAAGTACCTGGCCTTCCTCCGCAAACGTCCCGCGGCCCCTACCACTTCCGAGCCCCCAGCCGCACCTTCTGGCGGCCGGTGCGAGGCATGCTGCCCCACAAGACCAAGCATGGCCAGGCTGCCCTGGACCACCTCAAGGTGTTTGACAGAATCCCCCCGCCCTATGACAAGAAAAAGCGGATGGTGGTTCCCGCTGCCCTCAAGGTTGTGCGTCTGAAGCCTACCCGCAAGTGTGCCTACCTCGGGCGCCTGGCCCATGAGGTTAGCTGGAAGTACCATGCCATCAGAGCCACCCTGGAGGAGAAGAGGAAGGAGGAGGCCACGATCCACTACCGCAAGAAAAAGCAGCTCATGAGGCTACGGAAACAGTCCGAAAAGAACGTGGAGAAGAAAACTGACCAATTCACAGAGATCCTCAAGACCCATGGACTCCTGGTCTGAGCCCAATAAAACTGACTGTTATTCCTCAAAAAAAAAAAAAAAAAAAAAAAAAATATATATATATATATATATATATATATATATTCATTGAGTACTTCCTATGTATCAGACATTGATACACAGTCAGAATGACACAAACTTCCAACTCTATGGAGTTTGGATTCAGGGTAAGAGATGTGGATGGCCTGAAACAGAGTAGAAGAAATGGATTAGGAAAGATAAAGAGATTCCAGAGATATTTAAAAGATGGAATCAAAAGAAAGTACAATAGGGATGAAGGAGAAAAACGAGTTAAGGATGGTGACCAGGTATCTAGCCAGGTGGATAGTGGTACCCCTCAGGAAGATAGAAAACAGAGGAGGAGCAGGCTTGGGAGATAAGTTTCTTATCAGATTTTCATGTCCGTTAAACAATATGGATCAGAAACTCAAGAAAGAGATCTAATCTTAAAGTTCTTAAGCTATCACCGGGACTGGTTTGGCTCAATGGATAGAGCATCGGCTTGGGGACTGAAGGGTCCCGGGTTCGATTCCGGTCAAGGGCATATACCTTGGTTGGGGGCATATCCCAGTAGGGGGTGTGCAAGAGGCAGCTGATCAATGACTCTCTCTCATCGATATTTCTAACTCTCTATCTCTCTCCCTTCCTCTCTGTATAAAAATCAATAAAATATATTTTTTAAAAAATAAAAATAAATAAATAAATAAAGTTCTTAAGCTATCAATCAGCTGCAGGAAGAATCTTGTGTGTTTACTCACCACTATATCCCCAACATACACAGGACATAGTTGACAATAAATACCACCCAGCCTGTGCTGCTAAGTGGCTGAGCCTTGACCTATGAACCAGGAGGTCACAGTTCAATTCCCAGCCAGGGCACATGCCCAGGGTGTCTCTCTCCCCCTCTCCCTTACCCTCTGAAATCAATAAAAAATATACATATTTTTAAATAAATAACTGTTGAATGAATGAGATATACATTTTGAAACAGTCAACAAATGGTAACTGAACTTACTAGAATGGATAATATAAGCTAGGCAGTGTGCAGAATGAGAACTAAAGTGACTCTCAGAAAGAATGCCAAGTAACACCAAAAGTAATGTAAGAGGAATCCAGAGAAGTCAGAATATAATGTTTCTTAAAGAAGCAGTTACTGAAAGAGTCAAATGTTGCAGAGGATTCAAGTATGAGAAGGAATATAACAGAAAATAGAAGAAATGCATTTATGAGGGCACTCACAGAAAATTAGACACACAATTCTCTTCTACATACGGACCAAAAAGAGACTGAATTTTTGAATACCCAGTAATACTTGATTTATGATCTTACAGAGACTGATAACAAGGTGGTTTTATGTTTGTGGTCTGGGAGTTGGCTCATCTAACATTTTCTTTTTTTTTTTTTTTTTTTTTTTTTAATATTTTATTGATTTTGTACAGAGAGGAAGGGAGAGAGATAGAGAGCTAGAAACATCAATGAGAGAGTCATCGACCAGCCGCCTCCTGCACACCCCCCACTGGGGATATGCCCACAACCATGGCACATGCCCCTGACCGGAATCGAACCCGGGACCCCCCAGTCCCCAAGCCGACGCTCTATCCACTGAGCCAAACCGGTTTCGGCTCTTTCTTTTTTTTTTATAAAAATATATATTTTATTGATACTTTACAGAGAAGAGGAAGGGAGAGAGATAGAGAGCCAGAAACGTCAACGAGAGAGAAACATCGACCAGCTGCCTCCTGCACACTCCCCACTGGGGATGTGCCCGCAACCAATGTACATGCCCTTGCCCGGAATCGAACCTGGGACCTTTCAGTCCGCAGACCGACGCTCTACGGCTGAGCCAAACCCATCTCGGCTCATCTAACATTTTCATCAATGTTCTCTATTCTCAGGT
Organism: Nyctalus aviator; assembly: GCA_036971965.1. Lineage (NCBI taxonomy): Eukaryota > Metazoa > Chordata > Mammalia > Chiroptera > Vespertilionidae > Nyctalus > Nyctalus aviator. Next base: position 36,505,580 of record CM072937.1, on the reverse strand, counting down.
CATGGCCCTTTGCCCAAAGGTTTCATAGAGAATTTACACGTGTTTGAAAAAGTATAAATTACAAAAGAAACATCGGATAAGCAAATTTTTAAAAGCCATTTACTTTAAAAAATACACAATCTAGAGCCTAGCAGTTAGTTTTATTTTCTGATTCTGCAACCTGTGGCAGATAGTTTTCTTGGCCCGTGTGACCCTGGCATTTCGTCCATGTTTGCATGGACTGACAAGAGTTGAAGGCTGAAGAAAAGAAAGCATTTCTTTCATCCAAGGTTATAGGTCATGCTGAGCTTGCTCCTCACCTGTGTCTATGTAGTTAACTTCCCAGTCTCTTCCAAGTACATCCACACACAGGCAATGGCCTGTCTGAGCATGAAGACATGGCATGCATTTCAGAAGTAGTATATGACCTCTGTTGCATAAACAATGCTAATAAACTAGTGGAAGTTGTGATCCCATCCTCAGATTTTTTGCAACCCTCCTTCCCTATAAGATTGAAAATGCTCCTGAAATAAAGTCAGTTTTGTTTGGCAAATTCAATGGCCTTCCTTTGAGGCAAATGGATCACAACATCAAAACTAAAAATCATCACTAAAATCAAGCTTAAAAAAGAAAAAGAACTATTTGATCTGGCACTAAGGTATCCATGACAAAACAAAAGTTTAAATCATGGTACTACTTTAAACTTTAAACAAGTCTCATATCCTAGAAACTTTCCAAGTAGTTTTTGAAAGATAACATGTAATTCCTTCAATAATGAGTTACTTAGCTTCCTTCCATCACCATGTATTTAGCCAGGTGTTGCTAAACCCCCGCAGGGAACAAAGATGACTAGGACACTTGGCCTGCATGAGACAGTTCCACAGAAATAATGCCAACACAGCCTGAAAGCTAAAATCCTTGCCTGTCTCATAAAGCCAAAGACCTGTCCCTGCCCTCCAAAGCGCCACAGGGTTCGCAGCCCTTGCTGGGGCTGCTGAGGTCACTGCTGAGGTGTGAGCGCCAGTTAACAATCGACCCAGGACACCTGGAAACTGCAGTCTGAAAAGGTTGTCAACAGTCACACCTTCTCAGCCCCGCCCCCACGAACCCTGGGTATAAACTGAGGTTTTTAAAGGGAACTGTCCAAGGTTACACCTGATGGGGAGGATCGCTTTGGTGTGGGATGCCCATAAAACAAAGCTGCACTCTCTACGCTCACAGAGCAGTGCCGCGTACAACATCCCAGTGTTGACAGAGTGTCAGCCAAAGCACGTAAAATATAAAGTGAAACCTCTTCCTCAACAGGGTTAACGCGTCAAGAAGAAACTGACCGAAAGAGGGAGATCTCTAGCTTCCCAAAGCTGGAACCCCCCCCCCCGGGAAGGTGCCGGACCAGCCAAAGTTCCCCATCCAGGAGAGAAGTGTGCAAACGTCTGCACCGCCACCTGACTCTCCCGCGGCGGTCGGAAACTTCCCCCAAAGTACAGCCGGCAGCCAGACCTCCTAAAACCTCCGCCCTGCCGGAGCCCAGGTGCCCTCCAGCCAGGCTGCTTCCTCCCCGCCCCACTCCCTCCTCCCGGACACTCCCTGGCCTGCCTCGGTTTCCCCGCCCGCCGGGCCGGGTCCCGGGGCCGCGGCCTCAGAGCCGCCCCGGAGGCCGGCCGCGGCGCCCCCGCTCCCGGGCCGGCCGGGCGGGCGGCGACCCCCGGGCCCGGCCCCGCCCTCCCCGCGCCGGCGGCGGCCTCACCTCCTCGGCGTGCTTGCGCAGCGCCTTCTCCCGCTCGTACTGGGTGATGAGCTGCTCGTTGTCGTCCCGCAGCAGCTCCAGCTCCACCTGGTGCTCCTGGTCCTGCGCGAACACCGAGTCCAGGTTCTCCAGCACCGCCACCACCAGCGGCATCAGCTCCTTCACCACCTCCTCGTCGTAGCGCCCGATCAGCCGCTCGAACTCGCGGTAGATGGAGCCGGCCAGGCCGGACACCCGCTCCGACATGACGGCGCCGGAGCCGCCGGGCTCCTCCTGGTACACCACCCCGTCCTCCAGCTCCATGGTGGCGGGCGGGCGGGCGGCCCGGCGTGGCCGACTGAGGGCCGGCAGGGCCCGCACACCGCCGGGCGCGGACGAGGGCCGGGGCCGGGGCCGGGGCTGGGGCTGGGGCTGGGCCCGGCGCGGCGGGGGCCCGGGCCGGAGGGGTGGGGTGAGCGCACTCAGTCCAACCGCCGCTGCACCAACTGCCGGGGCGGCGGGGCCGCGCGCACCTCACGTCACCCGGGGGCGGGACCGCGCCGCGTCGGCCTGAGGGGGCGGGGCCCCGCGGGAGGCCGGGCGCGGCCGGGGGCGGGGCCTACGCGTCTCCGTGCGGGGGCGGGGCCGGCGTCGCCAGTGGGTGGTCCGGGCGGCCCCGCAGGGGACCTGCCGGACTGGGACAGGGACTGGGACTGGGTCCGGCGGGCCGGGGGCTCAGGCCGGAGCAGGGGGTGCGGGCGGGCAGTGGGCACCCTCATCCCAGCCGCCGCTGCACCAACAGCCTGAGCGGCGGGACCAGCGCCGCGGCGGCCCGGAGGGCGGGGCCCCGTGGGAGGCCGAGCGAGGCCTGGGCGGGGCTCTGCGTCCTCGTGCGCCGGCGGGGGCGGGGCCAGGCGTCAGCACGCGGCGCCGCGGCCCGTGCGCTCGCCAATGGGACGGGCCGCGCGGGGAGGAGGGGAGGTCTGCCCGCGCCGGGCGGGCGGGGTTTGCTGGGCGGGTCCCGGAGGAAAGGGAGGGGTCCTGGCGGCGTAGCTGGCTGTGCAGGATTCACATAGCTAACATTCCTGTTGCTTTTCAGCTCCTGAAGGGCGTTCTCGTGTGTTCCTCACCTCCGGAGTGGCGAGGTACACGTCTCGCCTCCGTTTTAGACCAGGAAAACAGGCCCAGAAAAGTTGGGGTTCACTCAAGGTCACGCAGCTAGAACAGGAAGGAGGCTGATCGGAGACTCAAATCCAGTTAGTTCTGATTGAGAATCCCAGGCTCAGAGAAAAGTGGGAAACGGAGGGAGAGGGAAAGCAACCTTAAGTAGGACGAGGTCTTAAGTGATAAGGAGGTCTCGAATAGGATAGATCAATAATAGATCCCGTATGGGGTAGTGAGAGTAAGGACAGCCTAAAACTGAGGAAGTGCAAAGCATTCTGGACAAGGGTAATATTATAACGTCACATCTTGGCACTTTCCCAAACACTGAGTTTCTTGGCTTCTCCTGGCATTTCCTGGCTCCACTACCCTCCTTTCCTCTAGTCTGAAGAGGGGGTGGGGCGGGGAAGTGAGAGGGTTGAGGGATAAAGAAAAAGCGGGGAGTCACTAGGGTGAAAAAGTCCCATGATATGCAAATCTCCATCGCCTGGGAGAGCATCACGTGCGGGGAGTGACACAACACTTAAGCCTTAGGCGGGCTGAGTCAAGGGTCGCTTCCTGGTGTTCTTTAGTTTCTGCAAATGGAACGGAAGGCACTCCCAAAAACCCCTTCTTCCCAAGCAGGTGACTCAGGAGTTCTGCGGGCTGGTCCGACTGTAATTAGAACGGGGGCCGGGAGAGGCAGGACTTGGATAAACAAGGATTTAGTGGGGGAAGCAGCCACCTCCCAGGGTCATAAATATCCTCAACTTGCTATTTACAAGTTCAAGTTTTTCCTACCGAGCACACACTAGTCCCCCAAAGTCTCTCAATCTGGACTTTTCTAACATATGGAGGTTATACGAGGGTCAATCTATAAACACAGAAGGACAAAAACAAACAAACTAAACCTTGTGAGGTCAGACTGGACTGAACTTGTGGTCTGTACCGCCCCCTTTCTCACCTTCACCCACATCATCCATGTATTATTTCTATGTCTGCGTCTTAGTAAGGCTGATCGGATTGCTGGGTGTGAGCCCCAAATGCCCTTTTTCTTCTAAATCTCACATTTGAAACCAGAAACAAAGTCTTGCTCTGGATCTTTTGTCTGTTTTTCTCTTCCAGAGGGTTATCACCTCTGCCATCTACATAGCCTTTATTTTCCTGGGAGCCAGAGGAGCAGGCAAACAGGGCATTTACTTAATGTTATCATACGCATCAGAAAATTTAGAGAAAAGCAATGGAAAGATATGTACAAATATAATACTTTAATTAAAAAAAAGAAAATTTAGAGAAAAGAAAATGTTGGTTGTCAGATATGCAGTTATAATAAAACTAGAAGCCCAGTGCACGAAATTTGTGCAAGGGGTTCGCCCTGCCCGGCTGCCTCTGCCTCGCCCCCACCGCAGCAGCTTGGTCCAGAAGGATGTCAGGTCTAATTAGCATATTACTCTTTTATTATTAGAGATCTTCATACTAATTATGTTGTTTTTAGTAAAAATTCAATATAGAAAGATATGAGATATATACTTATTTCTAGATTTTAAGCTCCTGCTGGCTATCAGAGTTCACATTGTTTCTTCTTTTTATGTTTTTGTTTTTTATTTCAAGGAGAGGAAAGGAGAGAGAGATAAAAATATCAATGATGAGAGAGAATCATCAATGGGCTGCCTCCTGCACGCCCCTCCTGGGGATGGAACTGGCAACCCAGGCATGTGCCCTAGCGGAAACTGAACTGTGATCTCTTGGTTCATGGGTTGATGCTCAACCAACTGAGCAACACCAGCCACGCAGATCACATTTGTTTTAAAATAAAATTCAGCTCTGGCTGGTGTGGCTCAGTTGTTTGGTGTGTCGTCCTGTGCACAGAAGTTTGTGGCTACTATTCCCAGTCAGGGCACATACCTAAGTTGCAGTTTGATCCTTGTCGGGTGATATAGGAGGCAGCTGATCAACTTCTCACCCCAATGTTTCTGTCTCTCTCCCATCCCCTTTCTCCCTCTCTAAAATCATTACAAAAATAAAAGTGTAGCCCTAACTGGATTGGTTCAGTGGATAGAACGAGCCTGCAAAATGAAGGGTTCCAGGTTCAATTCTGGTTACTGGCACATGCCCAGTAGAGGATGTGCAGGAGGCAGCTGATTGATGTTTCTCTCTCATCTATGTTTCTATCCCTCTTCCTTCCTCTCTGTAAAAAATCATTAAAATATATTTGAAAAAATAAAAAATAAATAAAAGTTTAGCTAAATACCCATTAACTGTTGAATAGATAAAATACGGTCTGTGTATGTAATGGAATATTCATTATTCAACAATAAGAAATGGCATACATGCTACCAACATGTATGAACCTTGAAAATATTATGCTAAGTAACAAACTAGTCACATAGGACCACATAGGAAAGAGTAGTGGTTGCCTAGGACCAGGGGAATGAGAGAAAATAAGAATGGCTGTTAATAGGTATGGTATTTCTTTTGTGGGTAATGAAAATGTTCTAAAATCGATTGTGTGATGGATTCATGGCTCTGAATAAACTAAAAGCCATTGAATTGTATACTTTAAATAGGTGAACTGTATGGTATGTAAATTATATCTCAATAAAGATTTTACAATTAAATTTATGTCTCTAATGACTTTATAGTAAACTAAATAGAAGTATATAACTCAGTGTGATAGAGTGGAAAGAAAACAGTTTTTAAATTGGTAACCCCATATTCTAATATACTGATTTTTTAAACAACTTAGGTCAGAAAAATAAAGCAATAGTGACTGAGCACTGTACCTCCTGGGTGCCAGCTGTATAATGGTGAGGTGGGTTGTAGAATCCTTAAAGACTTCTTGTCACTCTATAATCCTATGATTCTCCTTTGTAGGTGGGAGTAAAAGGCAAGAGACAAGGCCTTGGGATAGGGTCCCATTAGTCAACTCCTGATTATGTAGGCGGTAATATTACCTCCTTTACTCGCAGATTGGATAAATTCCCAGCACCCACCTCTAGCTGCAAGCGCTGAGATTATTGTTTGAGACTGAGAGTTATTCAGGAAAAAAAGGTCATGTTATGGACTTCAGAGTAAATGTTTACACTTGATTCCTAAAAGGAAGGAAACTCCATTTTAAGATATTCTTTGGCCTTGCAGAAATTGAGGACAGTAATGGAGCAGCAGAGGGGAGGAGTCATTGAGGGCAGGAAGGGAGGGGTTTCTGCCTAAACACAATAACTATAATCACTGGAAGACTGAAATTACTAGTCCTGTTTGTCTAGCCTTCTGGAGCTTTTACAGTTATTTCAATGCGAATCAGCTTCTCTGGCTTCACAGACTACATTTTCCCACATGAGACGAGAGGGTCTCACTGCTGAGAGGAACAGGAAGACTCCTGTGTACAAAGCTCTCCACCTAAGTGTGAAATGGTCATTGATTCACCCTTTGCAAACTAGAATGTGTTTGGTATTAAGGAGAAGCAGTAACCCACCCCAAAATATGCCTCTTTGGGATAATTATTATTTTAAGCTGGTTATTTTTTAAATCTTCACCTGAGGATATGTTTTTCATTGATTTTAGAGAGGAACATCGATGTGAGAAACAGATCGGTTGCCTTCCGAATGTGCCCTGACTGGGGAATGAACCAAACCTGGATATATGTCCTGACCGGAACCGAACCCCAAGACCTTTAGGTACAGGGAACAATGCTCCAACCGAGCCACACCAGCCAGGGCTTACACTGATTATTTTTAAGAAACAAAAGACTCAATCTTTGACCTTACCCTTTCCTGCCTAAAAGATTTAGATAATGGACCTGCTCTAGGAAGGGAGTTATCATCATAGATAACTATAGTTTAGTTTTTAGGACCTAACCAACCCTCCCCCTCCCCATCTTTTTTTTTTTTTTTTTTTTTTTTTTAAGAGAGAGAGAGAGAGAGAGAGAGAAACATCCTTATTCATTTGCCTCTCAGCATAACCATTATGGCTTGTCTCAGTTTCCGTTCTTACAAGGGTATTTCTTGGATCACATGATCTCTCACATCTAGAGGAAATAATGAACAACATAAACTGATGAACAAAAACAGACCCAGAGAAAGAGAAGCAGCAATGAGACTTTCAACCCTCAGAGGGAAAGTAAGGAAGGGTGGGGATAAGGGGAAGAGATCAATCAAAGGACTTGTGTGCATGCCTATGGGCCTAGCCAGTGGCCATGGACAACAGGGGTGTGGGGACAAATGTGGGGAGGGGTTTGGGATGGGAATGGGGGGATGAGGATAATTATGTGATACCATAATCAATAAAATTAAAAATTAAAAAAAAGAAACATCATTGATTGGTTGTCTTCTGCACATGCCCCGGCCAGAGATCGAATCCAAACCTGGGTATAGACCCTGACCAGAAATCGACTATTTGGTGCAAAGGACTACAATGCTCAACCAACTGAGCCACACTGGCCAGGCTCTTTTGATCAAAGTCTTGTCTGTGCCCCATTGTTAAAAATGGCCCAGCAAGCATTTATTTACCAAACATTTGCTTTTCCGTTTCCATGTAAATTGCTTTCCTGCTCTTTGTTGTCCCAAACCTCAACTCCCCCTTTTTAGTTCAAGATGGCATGAAAGCCTTAACTTCCCACGCTGTCCTCAGATCCCACCTCCTTTAGACTTGCATTGAGTGGAAGAGGAGGATGCCCATCACCCACCTCAGTATCCTTGTTACTCATAAGGCTGAAGTTCATGCCTGAGTTGTGGGCTCCATCCCTCCGTAGGGGGGGCGTGAAGGATGCAGCTGATTGAGAAACATCAATGTTTCTCTACTATTCTCTCTTTTTTAAAAATTTGGTAAATATAGAAAACCACAGAGAAAATAATTAAAATCACTGGCATAATCCTATCTCCCTTCTCCTTGTGGGAGAAGCTTCAAGCGCAAGGGGATTTGCTTTCTCTGAAGCGTAAGCATCCAAAAAACTGAATTTGTCCCTCACTTGAGTCTTCGACATGAATAGATAAGAAAGATGTAGGTTTGAATTTTAGGAAACATCAGACAACCTTGAGCCCATTTCTAAAAAAGTCTTTAAATAGATTTCATCGTGGATGACATTGCAAATTCATTCTAGTTTAGAAATTAATTTGACACACTTAACAGTCATTCTGGGAAAGGAATAGAGATAAGACGAAACTGATTTTCCTAAATGCCAATTAATTTGTGTACACAATTTTGGGAGATGGTCTCAATGACCCAAAGCATCACTTCTGAAATCCAGCACCTTTAAGAACTCTAATTCAGCCAACACTTGTCACCCCCCCCCCATTTTAAAAAATACATTTTTATTGATTTTAGAGAAAGGAAGGAAGAGAGAGAGAAAAACAATGATTGGTTGTCTCCTATATGCATCCCCACTGGGGAGTGAACCTACAACCTGGATATGTGTCCTGACTAGGAATCGAACTCGAGACCTTCCAGTGCATAGGACGACTTTCCAACCAACAGAGCCATAATGGCCAGAGCCACTTGTTACTTATTAAATGCTATGCCCTGTGCTGGGTTCAAAATGAAGGTGCTAGCCCAAGGTCAAATGAATCATGCATCATATTTGCCCTTAAGATGAGCAGTCTAATAAGGGAGGCAGACCTGGGAAGTATAAATTGTGTGAAAGTGCATCCAAATATGTACAAGGATGCCCAGCCCATGTGGCTCAGGAGTTGAGTGTCAACCTATGAACCAGGAGATCACAGTTAGATTCTCGGTCAGGGCACATGCCCAGATTGTGGGGTACACAGGAGGCAGCCAATCGATGATTCTCTTTCATCATTGATGTTGCTCTTCCTTCCTCTTTCTGAAATCAATAAAAAAACATTTAAAAATAATAGCCGGGACCGGCTTGGCTCAATGGATAGAGCGTCGGCTTGGGGACTGAAAGGTCCCAGGTTCGATTCCGGTCAAGGGCATGTACCTTGGTTGCGGGCATATCCCCAGTAGGGGGTGTGCAAGAGGCAGCTGATCGATGACTCTCTCTCATCGATGTTTCTAACTCTCTATCTCTCTCCCTTCCTCTCTCTATAAAATAAATAAAATATTTAAAAAAACATTTAAAAATAATAATAAATAAGTATGTACAAGGCGAAACCGGTTTGGCTCAGTGGCTAGAGCGTCGGCCTGTGGACTGAAGGGTCCCAGGTTCGATTCCAGTCAAGGGCATGTCCCTTGGTTGCAGGCACATTCCCAGTGGGGAGTGTGCAGGAGGCAGCTAATCGATGTTTCTCTCTTTCCCTCTCTCTTCCTCTCTATAAAAAAAATCAATAAAATATATTTAAAAAAATAAATATGTACAAGGTGAAACAATGCTAAAGAGGAAAGAATGGTTGATTCTGTTTGAGGTCATTTAGATGACTGCCTCCTGAAGGATTTTGCCAAGGGGAAAGTAATCTAGGCAGAGGCTTGGCTTAGAGGTTAACTGACAGATTCAGAAAAGCAGATAATTTTTTTTACAAACCTTCACCCATGGATATTTTTTCCATTGATTTTCAGACAGAGTGGAAGGGAAGGAGGAGGAAAGGGGGGTAAGGGGAGAAAAATAGGTGAGAGACACATCCATTGGTTGCCTTCCACACCTGCAACCAAGGTGCATGCCCTTGATCAGGAATCAAACCCAAGACCCTTAGGTCCACATGGCAACACTCTAACCACTGAGCCAAATTGGCAAGGGCAAAACAGAGAATTTTTATTTAATTTGTCTAAACCTATTCTGGCCTACTTTTAGAGACCTCGGTCACAGAGCAGACCTAATTGAAAGGAAAGCTTGGACGAAAGGGGATATTGAAACAGTCCCTTTGGGCCACAGGAGCGGTCTCTAGAATGCTGGGTGTTTGAGCTTACTTCTCCCGCTCCTGCTACTCCCTCAAGAGAATTCAGCATATGGGAGAGAAATGTGGCTCTGCCATTTGATTGAGGTGGATACGGTGAATGGGGTCTTTGGAAACATGCAGTGATCTTTGCTCTCTGTCTTCTGGTCTCTCTCTATGCAGTGTTCCTTGCTTTCCTGGTCTCTGTATATCTAGCTGGCATTGAAATTTTGAGCTACTGGAACTCAGAGTCCATTCTTTTGGTATCACTCCATGTCAACTTGTCCTCCGTTGACTCTAATGTTATATAAGACATCTCTGAAGCCTGACAGGCTGTGATGGTAGCCTTCCCTGCAGTTCTCACTTCAGAGTTACCAGCTGCCTACCATCCACCCCTGTTAGCAAAGGCAGGCAGGAGTTAACAAGAGAAGGGAGCTAGACTGACTGGGCCTGACTGAGTGTGGAAGTTACACTTAATTAGACTTAAATCTGGCACTTACAGCTTCAGATAACCCGGGATCACCATCCTTCATTCTCCACAAGGAGACTTAATCCCCGAAGTGGGTTCCCAGGAGGACAACCAGGCCATTAACCAGGATTACTGAGGAAGAGATAAAAACAATAAAGGGGGAATTCCTTTGCTGGGGGCACGTGTAGTAGGAGCCAACATGGCAACCATAAAGGAGAGTGCCTAGCCTGGGAAAAGGATTGGATTGGATAAAGAACATAGAACTGCTGAACCCAGTGTGGCTCAGTGGATAGAGCATTGGCTTTCGGACTCAAGGGTCCCGGTTTGATTCCGGTCAAGGGCGTGTACCTTGGTTGCAGGCAGATCCCCGGTGGGGGGTGTGCAGGAGGCAGCTGATCAATGTTTCTCTCTCATCGATGTTTCTAGCTCTTTATCCCTCTCCCTTCCTCTCTGTAAAAAATCAATAAAATATATTTAAAAAAAAAAAAAAAAAGAAAGAAAAAGAAAAAGAAAAGAACACAGAACCCTGGAAGATCTAGAAAGGGGATTGGTTAGGAGGAGGACCCAACCCAAACCCACAAAGAATGAGGAAAGAGATTGTTTCATTTGAAAGAGAGCGGGCTCTTTCCCAAGCCCAAGGTGATATAATCAAAGCTTAATCAAGGGCTCTCTGAGCAGCATGCATTTGCCCCTTTTCTTCCTCTGTTCACTTGCCTTCAATCTCGGTAGCACCCTGTGGTCCCAGCTGCTGAGGGGTTGGCAGACATGGGCCCAGGTGTGGGCTTGGCAATGCAGCACTGGCTGGAGGCAGCCAGGAACGGAGACTAAGCTCACCAGGTGTAGACAGAGAGCTGGACTAAGCTTTGGCATGGATTGAACTGAATTATACCCCACAGATGCTGAGCCAATGGCACAGGATTTTTGGACCCTGCCCCTTCTTTTGGGCTTGGTGAAGACAAGGCTGACCTTCTTCCACAGCGGACGGAGCTGAGCCACCTGTCAAGAATGAAACACCGGGAACCTGGAGGCAGTCTTTTATTTCTACTCCAACAAATCTTACACTGCACCTCATCCTCCTATGCTGGGTCACTCAAATGCTTTTCTCATGATTCTGTGGAAGAGCCTTATTTCCACTAGCAACGCCCCCACTCTAAATTCCCAAGCTAGCCCAGCCAAGGTGGCTGAGTGGTTGAGTATCGACTTATGAATCAGGAGGTCACAGTTTGATTCCTCGTCAGGGCACATGCCTGGGTTTCGGGCTCGATCTCCAGTAGGGGGCATGCAGGAGGCAGATGATCAATGATTCTTTCTCATCATTGATGTTTCTATCTCTCTCCTTCTCCTTTCTTCTCTGAAATAAATAAAAATATATTTTAAACATTTTTTAAAAATATATTTTATTGATTTTTGTACAGAGTGGAAGGGAGAGGGATAGCCAGTTAGAAACATCGATGAGAGAGAGTCATCGATCAGCTGCCTCTTGCACACCCCCTACTGGGGATATGCCCACAACCAAGGTACATGCCCTTGACCGGAATCGAACCCGGGGCCCTTCAGTCCTCAAGCCAACGCTCTATCCATTGAGCCAAACCGGTCCCGGCAAATAAAAATATATTTTAAAAAATAATAAATAAATAAATTCTCAGGCTAAGCTTATGTACCTGACTGAAGAGGTCCATTTGCCTGTCTGCATCAAAACCCAGTAAGACATGAATAGGAGTTTGCAGCCAGGAAAGTAAGGATTTATTAAGATGGCCATGCCTGGAGTCATAGGTAGCTCACACTCAAAGACCTGTCTCCCCGATGGCTTCCCAATGGCTTCCAGAGGATGGATTATATGGGGGTCGGGGTGGGTGTGGGGGTCATTAATCATGGTAACTAATAGAGTTAAAGTTGTGGTCACTATTAATTGGTGGTAGGGGGAGGGGTAATTGATCACAGCAACTTGATGTTAGCCATGGAGTTGACTTGTTCAGTTTCCCAAGGATTTGCTCTGTGGGATCATTCCACTTTCCTGGGTCGGGAGCTAAAACACAAGGCCAAGGTATTATGCTTTGTTTGATTGAAAACTCTGTTTCAATAGTCAATAGACCCAGGACCTTGTTTCTAAGACTATTGGATGCTGACTAGACCTCACTGCTCCCAGAGCTAGATACACTGTCAGATCCTTTGGCATTAGGAGAAATGAAAAGCCAACTGCACTGTCCGTGGGGCTGAGGCAGAAGAAATCTTGGAGAAAGTTCTGAAGGTGAGACAGTATGATATTCTAAAAAATAACTCCTGGACCGGTTTGGCTCAATGGATAGAGTGTTGGCTTGGGGACTGAAGGGACCCGGGTTCGATTCCGGTCAAGGGCATGTACCTTGGTTGCGGGCATATCCCCAGTAGGGGGTGTGCAAGAGGCAGCTGATCGATGACTCTCTCTCATCGATGTTTCTAACTCTCTCTCTCCCTTCCTCTCTGTACAAAATCAATAAAATATATATATTTTTAAAAAAATAACTCCTCAGATACTGGAAGCTTGGGTTTTGGGACCCAGGAAAACATGGATCTGGAGATCAGATATGTCCCAAGCATTGGTATCAATGGCCTGGATTTCTGTGTGGTGCTGGGTAGGCCAGGTTTTAGCTTCACAGACAAGAAATGCAGGACAGGCTGCACAGGGGCCAAACTCAGAATCAGCAGAGAGGCAGCCATGTGCTGGTTCCAGCATAAGTGTGATGGGATCTTCCTTCCTGGCAAGTACATTCCCATTTCTATCCAAAAGGCCAATAAAATGTTTTCAGTGAAATGTTAAGGGGAAAAAAAAAAAATCTAAACTGTTTCAAGTTTAAAGCTACTGAAGCGTTATTAAGTATTGCTTTGATGCTGGGTTTTAAATTTTTTTATGTTGTTAGCAAGCATGCTAACCTATTTTAATGCCAAAAGCAAATTGTTTGCTATCGCCCATAGTTTATTTAAGAACTCTTCAGAAAAGGATTTGTTTGCCCTAATGAATACTGCTGGGTAAAAACACAGCATAATGAGTGAAATGCAGAAGCAAGCACTCCTAAACCTAAGCAACTCCAAAAAGAATGAATGTCCACTTTCAGTTGGTACAGTATGAGGACTCCAACTTTTCCTTAAATACAATAATGTTTTCTTTTTCTTTTCTTCACAAGATTTCTAAATATATTTTTCATGCAGGACAGTTTTTCAACCTTGATGTACAGTGACTGTATAAAATTTTCCTTTCATTGGCAACCTATAATCTTTAAGATATGGGTAAGCATTTTATCTGTTTTGAAGGGAATATGTCAATAAATTTACCAGATGAAAAATCCTGCTAAAAAGTAGAAAAGCTTTTGTAATTTACTCATTGTGGTGTTTTATCCTTTTTCTTTTTTCCCTTTCTCCCTTGGTCTATAATGAAATTATTACAGCAGTGCAAAATAAAATCTTATGTATGGAAAAGAAAAAAAAAGATTGAGAAGCTTTGGATAGAAAGCAGAATGAGGGCACTGACCACACAGGTGGGAGAGGGGAATGGAGATCCCCAGAAGGTGGGAAAGAATATCCAAAAACTAAATAGAAAAACCATCTTAAAACTGGGCAGAATTACTTTACAATTTTCTCTAGGATGGGAGCTTCAGTGAAGATATGGTAAAATCCAAGAGCCACACCTTGAACAAACTATCCTGAAGATGACACCAAAATGACCTCAAGCAATCCCAATCACAGCCCTGGCTGGTGTGTCTCAGTGGATAGAGCATCAGCCTACACACCGAAGGGTCATGGATTCCATTCTTAGTCAAGGGCATGTATGTACTTGGGTTTCAAGTTCAACCTCCAGTTGGGGCACATGTGGGAGGCAACCAATCGATGTGTCTCTCATCAATGCGTCTCTTTCTCTGTCTTTCTCCCTCCCTTCTTCCCTCTCTTCCTTTCTCTCTAAAAATAATCAATGGGGGAAAATATCCTCTGGTGAGAATTAACAAAAAGAAGGAAGGAAAGAAAGAAAGAAAGGAAGGAAGGAAGGAAGGAAGGAAGGAAGGAAGGAAGGAAGGAAGGAAGAAAGGAAGAAAGGAAGGAAGGAGAGAGAGAGAGAGAGAGAGAGAGAGAAATCCTGATTACTAAGACATGAATCTCTTAAGGGGATAGACCCCAAGTTCTTTGCCAAGAAGCACAAGAAGGCTAAACACACCAAGAAGAAGCAGGACAACAACACCAAGGCCATGAGTGCATGTGCCACAGCTATCGAGGTCCACGTTAAAAGCAAGGAGGTCAAGTCCAAGATCCCAAAGGGCAGCGGTCACCTTGCCTACATAGCTCACCCAAGTTTGGGAAGCAGGCTGGTGCGCATCACCAAGGATCTTGGGCTCTGTCAGCCGAAGTCCAAGGCAAAGCCTCAAACCAAGCCCCAGGCTGTAGCTGTGGCTGCAGCTCAGGCTCAGGCTCTCAAAGGTGCCCAGATGCCCACAAAGGCTCTGTCTCCTGATGTGAAGAAGGGACGGTGTGACCCCTGAGCTGGTGTCTTCCTATGCTATTTGTACAAATAAATCTGAGGCGGAATCTATCCCAACAACAAAGAAACAGACCAAAAAACCCATTTCAACTTCTATTCCTGAGAAAAATACAAAAACACAATTCTAAGGACAAGGCCAATCCACCCACAGAGAAAAGGATATAAACAAATGAAAACATAGTAACATACTGTTGAATATGTTTTTTTAAAAATATATTTTATTGATTTTTTACAGAGAGGAAGGGAGAGAGATAGAAAGCTAGAAACGTCGATGAGAGAGAAACATCGATCAGCTGCCTCTTGCACACCCCCCCTCAGGGATGTGCCCGCAACCAATGTACATGCCCTTGACCGGAATCGAACCCGGGACCTTTCAATCCGCAGACCGACGCTCTACCGCTGAACCAAACCGGTTTTTGGCTTGTTTTGTTTTTAATTGTTTTCTATTTAAGATATGCAGCTTATGTAAAATAAAACAGAAAAAGAGGGGCTGGCTGAGAGCAAGTTGTAGTGTCTGGTCAGAAGGTAAATAATCCACAGAGCCTCTATGACCTTTGCCACTTTTTTCCTCCACATATTCATGTATGAAAATGACTCAGCCCTAACACTGGTGTCTTATTTTTAGAAGGGGCAATAGAGCCAGGTGAAAACTTAAGCAGAGTAACCATTGCCAATCAACAGCCTCACACGTCAGAAGCAGGAACAGACACTAGCGTGTTCTTTTCCATTTTATATGTGTGACTTAAAGGGAAATGGAGAGCCTGCTTCTTTCAAGCTGTGTATTTGCTCTCTCCTTCCACCACAGTGTTGGAAATTCCTGGCAGGAGAGTTTCTCTCTGGCCACGAGATTTCAGCATCAGGAGGTCCCTTAGTCAGTGTGGAAATGAGTCCAATTGCCTCCTTTTCTAACTGAGGAATCACCCACAGTTACATGTCAAGCTATGGCTGTGTTGGAGCTATGAACTCTCAGCTCAGTGTCCCATTCGACCTCCCTTTTTTCAAATTAGTACGTCAGAAGCCAAATAAGCCATAACGGGTTTGGCTCAGTGGCTAGAGTGTTGGCCTGCAGACAGAAAGGTCCCAGGTTCGATTCCATTCAAGGGCATGTATCTTGGTTATGGGCACATCCCTAGTGGGGGGTGTGCAGGAGGCATCTGGTAGATGTCTCTCTCTCTCTCATGTTTTTAGCACTCTATCCCTCTCCCTTCCTCTGTAAAAAATCAATAATATGTATATAATATATATAATATATTTAATATATATAAATAATATATATAATATATATATTTATTTATTTTTATTTATTTATTTTTTTAAGAAGCCAAATAACACATCTGACATAAGGCCATCGGTCTAGAAGAAGACGACATATCCTGGGCTGATGTCCCATTCTAATGTAATGTACATGTTGCATGCAGAGGAATAACATTCTGTTGTCCATGATCAGATGACCAAAAATCAGGGTTTAAAGGGAAGTGGTAAAAATGTTAAAATTCAAAATCTCAGCCAAGCAGGAAGCAATAAATAACAGTGAGGAAGTACAAAGGTGTCTGTAGTTAGCTGCAAGGGCCTGAACTGTGCTTCTGCCCCTTATTTGCTGTGATGTCTCCAACAAGTTACTCTCTGTGCCTCTGTTCTCATCTGTAAAATGAGGTTGAGAGAATAAGAGTTCACATTTCATAGGGTTGTTCTGAAGGTTCAGAGAATTAATGCACATAAAGCACTTAGGAAGTGTCCACCACATGCGTGTTTAATAAATGTAAGGGAGAGAGTGGACCAGCAATGTGGCCTCGGACCTGCCTTCCAGAGGATTAGTTCAACCTGCTTTTATCCCTTCTGTATTTCCCCTTTTTGCATCTCCTTTGAAAGAATGTTTCTTGCTCTTAATAACTCCAGTTTTAGGGGGTCTTTCCAGACCGCTCTCAGCTGGGCCGCTCTTGGAAAATGACTGGATGTAAAACTAAGCATGGGGCTAAGGAAGAAAACATTCCAACCTTAGGCATGCCCGTGAAAGGGCAGAGGCAGGGTCACCTGGCAGGAGATTAAACATTCCAAACAAGAATCAGATTAAACTATAATTTGTGGATTTAGAGGTAGAAGGGTAAAGTCCAAGGTAAAATGGATGAGCTGGGACTAGACTGGGAAAGGAAGAAAGAGTACAGGGTAGAATACATTCGAGAGAAGAAGGCAAAGAAATTCCTGCTCACAGAATGGCACCTGATCCTCCATACTTCCTAGGTCCCTTAGAGTTACAAGGCCATTTGAATGGGTCTGGTCAACGGGCTGGAAGGAGCACGGATAGGTGTCATCTCCAGGTCAAACCAACCATTTAGGAACTTTCTGGCCCTTCAGCTCTCTGCCCTGTTCTGCTACACACAGACTTTATACTGAGATGCCAGAGCCATACACTAGTAGAACTGTGCTCCCAGAATCAGGGCAGGGTGAACTAACGCAGTGCTGACCCTGCTGCAGATTTTGGGTAAGTATGCTTTTGTTCAGGGCAATGGATTGAATGTTTATGTGTCTCCCCTCCCCCCAACCAATTAATATGTTGAAATACTCAAGGATATGCTTATTGATTTTAGAGAGAGGGGAAGGGGGAGACAGAGACAGAGAGAGAGAGAGAGAGAGAGAGAGAGAGAGAGAGAGAAACATCCATCAATTGATTGCCTCTTCTACATGCCCTGACCAGAAATCAAACCCAAAACCTTTGGTATAGGGACAAAGAAAGCTTCAACCCAGTGAACCACACTGGCCAGGGCTCATATGTTGAAATCTTATCTCCCCGGGGTGGAGGGAAGGGAGGTGGGTGGAGATGGAAAAGGGTATATGGGGGATAAATGATGATGGGAAAAAAATAAAATAAAATAACAAAATAAAATTTTAAATGAAGAAAAAAAAAAAAAGAGAGAGAGAGAGAGAAAGAAATCCTAACTCCCCAGATGATGGTATTAGGAAGCAGGACTGTGGGGAGATGATTAGGTCACTAGAGTGGAGTTCTCATGAATGGGATTAGTGTGCTGCTTAAAAAAAAAAAAAGACCTGGGAAATTCCAATGAGAAGACTACATGAATGAGGAAGGAGATTCTCACCAGACAAAATCTGTCATCACCATGACCTTGGACTTCTCCAGAACTGTGGGAAATCAATATCTGTTGTTTATGTAGATGAAAAAGGGGTTCTAGCCCTGGCGGGGTGACCCAGTTGGTTTGAGTGTCATACACCAAAAGGTGGCGGTTCAGTTCCAGGCTGGGGCACATACCTAGGTTGCAGATTTGATCCCTGGTAGACACAGGTACTGGAGGCAACCGAACCTTGTTTCTCTCTCTTCTTCCCTCCAGCTATCCCTCTCCCTTCCCTTTCTCCCCCTTCATTTCCTAAACATATTACAGGGTGAGATTTTTTTTTTTTTTTAAAGGGGGGGGGTAGGATTTGCGCTGGCCAGTGTGACTCAGTTGGGTGAGCCTCCGCCCATGCACCAGGAGGTTGCCTGATTCCCAGTCAGGGCACACATTCAGACCCAATTTGGAGAGGCTGAAAAAAGGAAGGAGAAACTTGCTGAACCAGTCTAGTATCATAATCATCATCAGTAAAGACAAAAGATACCAGGCCCATGTCAAAGACCCAGTAGCGGTCCTGGGTCTGGAGAGTCAAACCACATGAAAGCAAGAGGGAGATTAATGCTAAATCACTGCTCTGTGCCTCTTCAGTCACATAATCCTTCCCCCCTGAGAGTTTTAGTCTGAAAGACTAGACCAGGGTCAAGGCAAGTGGAGATTCTGTTACCGGCAAAGAGCCCATGTTTTTGCTAAAGGCTTTATTATATTTAAGCTTAGAAAGTGGAAACAAGAGGAGGCTTGTAAGGGAATGTACAAATAAATGGGACTGAGGGGTTTAAGGAGAAAAGATAAGTGGTATTAGTGTCACTGTTCTTAGGCCAGAAAATGCAGGGGAGTCAAAGGCAACGTTGTTGGAATAGGAAGAAAAAAGGTGAGTGATATGACTTGGATTGGATTGTGACCCTTAGGGTCTCACTGGGCCAAGGAAATCCGTGATTTCTGGGGACATCATAGTCTATGGTGCAGAGTATGGTAGTTAAGCAGGTAAACTCTACGCACAAATCAGATGGATTCACAGTCAGGCTCTGCCACTTACTAGTTTTGTGGCCTTAGCTAAATTGCTTAATCTTTCTTTCTTTCTTTCTTTCTTTTTTTTAATTGCTTAATCTTTCTGTGTCTCAGTTTTCCCACCTATAAAGTAGGAACTAGAATAACGCCCAGATTGTATGGTTGTTGCACCAGACTATGTGAGTGTCTAAGGACTTCCTTCCCCAATCAGCAAATAACGCAGGTTTCCAAAAACACTCTCCCCCTCCCTCCCTCCTCGGGGATTACAGCTTCACCCAGAAGACTGAAGAGGCAGTCTCCAAGGACATAGTCTGGAGCCAGCCGAGACCAGTTTGGCTCAATGAATAGAGCGTCCGCTTGGGGACTGAAGGGTCCCGGGTTCGATTCCGGTCAAGGGCATGTACCTTGGTTGCGGGCATATCCCCTGTAGGGGGTGTGCAAGAGGCAGCTGATCGATGACTCTCTCTCATCGATGTTTCTAACTCTCTATCTCTCTCCCTTCCTCTCTGTACAAAATCAATAAAATATATTAAAAAAAAAAAAAAAGTCCATAGTCTGGAGCCAGAAGCAGACTGGTGAGCTGTGTGTAGTTTTTGTGAAACACAGGCAATTCCTTCCCCCAAAGGTCCTGCTATTTGATTTGTTGTTTGACTCCGGAGTCAAAGGTGGGAGGGTTCATACTTCATTCTTGATTATGGGCCATGATGATCCCCTGGGGGCTCATTACCAATTACCGTTGTGAATGTTCTCTCTTTGCCCTGCATCCCAAGATGCCTTTCTGTTTCTCACATGTGTGCATATTGCATTAGTTGCTCTGACTCCTTAAATCATTAATAACAGGATAGTCATGACCTGGATCAATTCTATCCTTTGCAGGGTATGCGAGCTAGCCGTCTTGTTGTCTCCCATTATAATCTCCCTGCACTCATGGCGTCCCTCACAGAAGAGAGGCCTAGGAATAAAGCTCTGCACACAGTCAAGCAGCACATGGGGTGTAGAGCTCAGGCTGTCTGAACTTGGGCAAGTCACTCACTCTTCATGAATCTCAGTTTCCCCAACTAAACGTGTGGATTATAGTAGGATTTACCTCATTAAGTAGTTGTGCAGCTTAAATAAGTTATTATAGGTAAAGGACTTACATTTTTAAAAAGTGATTTTAGAGAAAGTAAGGGAGAGAGGGAGAAACATTGATCTATTGTTCTACTTAGTTATGCATTCATTGGTTGCCTCTTGTATGTACCCTGACCAGAGAGATCAAACCCAACCTTGCTATATTGGATGACGCTCTATCCAACTGAGCTTCCCGGCCAGGGCTAAGTAAAGTATTTTTTACCTGGCACAAACCAATCTTTCCATAAACTTTAGCTATTATTATTAATTTATGTGTAACAAATGAATGGTAATTATTGCTCCTTTTAAAATATTGTTTAGATGACCTACAGATCATGTTTTATGTAGATAATTCCCACTTCTCTCTACATAGGCCTAGCGTATCATCTAACTCCAAAATAAGTATCTTTAATTGATTACTATACATTTCTTTTCTTTTCTTTTTTTTATTAAGGTATTATATGTGTACATATCTTTCCATTGCGGGCCCCCCCCCCCCCCCCATGATTACTATACATTTTCTCTCTTGTATCATCCACCAGCAGATTCAACATGACAACAAATTCATCTTCTTCCGGCTGGCACTCTCTGGTCTCCCCTATTTCTGTTAACTCATTATTGTTACAGTTTATTAGGTATAAAATTTGGTTACCCAAATCTAAAAAAAACACCCAAACAGCTGGCACTTATTGTTTACTATGTGCCAGACACTGTTAAATTTTAATGGGTTCCCTGGCTTGGTAGCTCAGTTGGTTAGAGCATCATCCTGACATGCTCACATTGTGGTTGGATCCTTAATCAGGGCATGTACAAGAAGCAACCAATGGCCGAAACTGGTTTGGTTCAGTGGATAGAGCGTCGGCCTGTGGACTGAAAGGTCCTGGGTTCGATTCCAGTCAAGGGCATGTACCTTGGTTGCGGGCACATCCCCAGTGGGGGGTGTGCAAGAGGCAGCTGATCCATGTTTCTCTCTCATCGATGTTTCTAACTCTCTATCCCTCTCTCTTCCTCTCCGTAAAAAATCAATAAAATATTAAAAAAAAAGCAACCAATGAATGCATAAGTAAGTGGAACAACAAACTGATGTTTCTCTTATCTTTCCTCTCTCTCTCTCAAATCAATTTTAAAAATTAAAACATTTTGCCGAGACTGGTTTGGCTCAATGGATAGAGCGTCGGCTTGGGGACTCAAGGGTCCTGGGTTCGATTCCGGTCGGGGGCATGTACCTTGGTTGCGGGCATATCCCCAGTAGGGGGTGTGCAAGAGGCAGCTGATCGATGATTCTCTCTCATCGATGTTTCTAACTCTCTATCTCTCTCCCTTCCTCTCTGTACAAAATCAATAAAATATATTTAAAAAAAAAAAATTAAAACATTTTAATTGGATTACTTTATATAATCTTCACAATAACCTTTTAAAAATATTTTTATTGATTTCAGAGGGGAAGAGAGATATACTAGTGGAAACATTAATGATGTTAATCATTGATTGGCTGCCCCCTGCATGCTCCATGCTGTGGATTGAGCCCGAAACCTTGGAATGTGTTCTGACTGGGAATAGAACCATGTCTTCCTGGTTCATAAGTCAATACTCAACTACTGAGTGAGCCGGCCGATACATAACAATCATAGTGACAATTATTACTCCCATTTAGCAAATACAGAAACTGGGGTTTAGTGATGGCTGAGTAACTTGTTCAAGGTTACATAATTAATAAGTAACTGAGTCCAGAATCAACCCCCATCCTTCGAAAACAGAGCCATGTTCTTACTATTGCTATGATATAGGTCCTCTCTATCCCTTGTTCATTATATCTAATCAACTCCCAAATCTTGTCATTCATCCTAGGAATCTATATATATAAAAACCTAATATGCAAATAGACCAAAAGGCATTACTACTGAACCACTGGTCACTATGCCATGCACTGACCACCAGGGATTGTGCGTGGAACATGGTGGGCATCGGCAGTAGGTGGCAGAGTGCAAAACATGGTGGGCATTGGCCATGGTGGAATGTTGGAGAGGTGAGTGGTGGTGCCAGACCAAGGCAGGGCGCCAGCCACTGTCATTGGAGCGAGCCTCAGGTGGTTACTGAAAATTCTTTGCTCTCACACACCGTGGTCCTGCCAGCACTCGCACCTGCTGCTGGTGCCAGCCCTGCTCGCACCCGCTGCCAGTACCGGAGCCACTGCTTGCACCTGCTGTCGGTGCATGGCACTGGTCCTGATTGCTCAGCGCCATTAGCGGATGTGAGCTGGGGCTGCTGGGCCCGATCATCCCTGAGGGCTTCTCCACCTCCCCTGCCCCTGAGGGGCTATTGGGGCAGCAGCCACTGCTTGCACCTGTTGCTGGCGCCAGCCCAATTGCTCTGCACCATCAGTGGGTGCAAGCAGGGTCAGCACTCTCAGTGCGTGGAAGCAGTGGCAGCAGGAGCAGGGCTGCTGGCAGACAGGAGACGGGGAGCCATGCTGGAAGGAGCCGGGGAGGCACACAGAGGATGAGCTGAGACCCTTCCCTGTGCCCACTGCAGCCTCATGGTGCATGAATATGTGCACTGGGCCCTTAGTCTATATATATAAAAGCCTAAGCAACCATTAGGATGGAATGACCAGAACAATTGGAATGACCGCTCGCTAAGATGTGCACTGACCATCAGAGGACAGATGCTCAACACAGGAGCTTCCCCCTGGTGGTCAGTGTGCTCCCACAGAGGGAGCACTGCTCAGCCAGAACCCAGGCTCATGGCTGGTGAATACAGTGGTGGTGGTAGGAGCCTCTCCTGCCTCTGCAGCAGCACTAAGGATTGGTGAGAGTGGAGAGAGAGAGAGAGAGAGAGAGAGAGAGAGAGAGAGAGAGAGAGAGAGAGAACAGCGAGCAGGGAGAGAACTGAGCTCCGAGCCAGGCAGCATCTGGCCCACCTCGGGCTCCTCCCCGGCCTCCTGCCACTTCGCACACTGCTACACCCCCCCCACCACCAGGGGTCCCAGATTTCAAGAGGGTGTAGGCCAGGCTGAGGCTCCCCTCCCCACCATGCACGAATCCATGCACTGGGCCTTTAGTTCTACCGTATTATAAATATTCCTTTGACCACTTTAATCAGAAGAACTATTATCCTCATACCTTGATTATTGATGTCAACACCCTTCTAATCGGTGTCTGCTTCCAGCCTCTCCTTGTGCAACTATCTACCCTCTGGAATACAACTTGATTTCCTACTGTCTAAAACAAAGCTCTCCATACCAGTGTCATCTTAAAGAAACCGGGTTATCTCTTTTGGTCTGTTTGTATCTCTGTAAAGTGAGGGAATTTAATGGCTTTGAGGCAGGAGAGAAAGAAGTTAGGGAAAAAATCCCGAGGAGTGGAATGAGGAAGTAGGAGCTGACATCCTCTGGCCAGAGTCCCCCCCACCAATCCCAGCAGGATCAAAGATAAAACAGTTAACGGAAGGAAAGCCCTTCTATGATCTTGGAAGGCACAACAAGGTCTCTCCCAATCAGAAGGTGGAGTCAGAATTTAGTGCCACAAACTAGGAGACAACTCCTTACCCTTGGAAATGCATAAAATCCCGCGGACTAACTGACCACACCCAACTTTCCCTGGAGTCGGCCCTAGTTCACTGGGACAGGTACTTTTGTTATTTTTAGCTTCTTTCACAGAAGCGCCCGAGCCCTGCCCTCTTTGTTTTTCTCTACCTGAATAAAACCTGCTTTATTCTTACTCCAATTCTTCCTTAAGTCTTTTCTGGGTGAGTCAATGCCCTGGCGGTCGCCTCTGTGTAGACAGGACCAGCACCCAGCAAGGAAGCAGTCGGTAAATAGTTTCAACAGTTTCTTTGAGCTCTAGAATTTTAAGATGTTTCTCATGTCACAGTCCTATCCCCCGAATTCAGTGACTTGCCATTAACTACAGTCCAGGGTCTCAACTTTTTAGACTAGCATTCAAAGCTTGTCACTAATCTGGTGGTTTTCTCCCTCAAGGGTTATACGCTTTTAGGAGTGTCTAATCAGTTTCTCAGACATTTCCTACTTTTCCCTGCTTGCTTTCCCTCCTTTGCTCTTAGCTATTTTTCTGGTCCCGTGATACCTCCAGACTTATCTATTTACATCTTATTTTTGTATGTTGAAATCCTACTCCTCTATACTAGTAAAATCTTCTCCACACTCTATCCAACGACCACTCTCCCTCTCTTTAAAACAGTCGATATCTTAGAGCAGTTCACTAAACATTTCTCATTATTGGCCTCGGCTGGGTAGCTCGGTTGGTTACAGCATCGTCCCAGTATGCCAAGCTTGGAAGTTTGATCGCCAGCTGAGCACATAGAAGAAGCAACCAATGAATGCATAAATAAGCGGAACAACAAATCCAAGTTTCTTTCCCTTCCTCTCTCTCTCTCTCTCTCTCAAAAAAAAAAAAAAAAAAAAAGAATTTAAACATTATTATTATTTTTGAAGATGAATACATTTGATTAACAGTTTGCTTGATTATGTTTTAGCAAGGGGTGGGTGGAAGGCCAGTGTGATCTGATGTTTGAGGGAATAAATGTCCTTTCTTGGAGCTTTCAAGCAGAGGTGGAACCCCCTTCCTAGGATTTCTGGAGAGGGGACTGGTCCATATGCCCTTTAAGATCACTTTTAGTTCTAGCCCTGGCTGAGTAGTTCAGTTGGTTAGAGTGTAGTTCCTATAAGTCAAGGTTGTGGATTCCATCCAAGGTCAGGGCACAAACAAGGGTCAACCAATGAATGCATAAATAAGAGGAACAACAAATTGATGTTTCTCTCTCTCTCTCCTCCAATCTCCTATTTCTCTCTTCTTGTTTCCCTTCCTCTCTCTCTAAAATCAATAAATAAAAATTTTTTTTTAATAAATAAAAAATTTTAAGACGATTACTTTTAGCTCTAAATTCTTAAGTTGTCTGATTTAGTTTGCAGAAACATTTAGTACCAGTGGAAGCCTGGAGGCTGGGTTGGGAAAGGAAGGTTAGGGTGGAGTCATCTAATCAGGATGACTTCCAGGAAGAGATGAGACCTTCCTGTTTTCTACTGCTCACCCCACTTCTCCAGCATCTGCCTGGGCAAGACCTTCCTCACCTGGATCAGCCATTTAAAAGAACCTGGCCCCCGAAGGTGGGTGTGGCTCAGTGGGTTTGGCAAGGCCTGTGTACTAAAAGGTTTCTGGCTCCATGTTAACCTCTCTCAATCAATCCATGTTAACCTTTCTCACTTGGATGTGCCCCTCTCTAAAAATCAATAAACTATTCTTTAAAAATATATATATATTTTATTGATTTTTTTATAGAGAGGAAAGGAGAGGGATAGATAGTTAGAAACATTGATGAGAGAGAATCATCAATCAGCCACCTCCTGCACACCCCCCACTGGGGATGTGCCAGCAACCAAGGTACATGACCTTGACCGGAATCGAACCCGTGACCTTTCAGTCCACAGGGTGACGTTCTATCCACTGAGCCAAACCAGTTTCGGCCAATAAACTATTCTTAAAAAATAAAAAAAGAACCTAGCTCTAGGATCAGGTCTTGTAGAGTCTATCAACCAACAGTATTGAAAGCATCAAACTGCCTTAGCGGGTTTGGCTACATGGAAGGAGCCTGTGGACCTAAGGGTCCCGGGTTCGATTCCGATTAAGGGCACAGCCCAGGTTGCGGGCTTGATCCCCAGTAGGGGGCGTGCAGGAGGCAGCTGATCAATGAATAATTCACTCGCATCGTTAAAAAACAAGCAAAACTCATCTCTCAAATAACCACCGAACTTGCCCCCTCCCTTTATGCACATCGATCTTCAGAGAGAGATTTCCTCAACCAGCCTTTTATTTTATTTTATTTTTTAAAAATATATTTTATTGATTTTTATACAGAGAGAAAGGGAGAGACATAGAGAGTTAGAAACATCGATGAGAGTCATTGATCAGCTGCCTCTTGCACACCCCCTACTGGGGATATGCCCGCAACCAAGGTACATGCCCTTGACCGGAATCGAACCCGGGACCCTTCAGTCCCCAAGCCGACGCTCTATCCATTGAGTCAAACCAGTCCCGGCTCAACCAGCCTTTTAAAATATGTGGTTAAATCCTTCAATCTCCCACCTTCCCCTTGGTTGTTTTTAAAATATAATTTACATAATGCATATCCATTTCTTTATTGTTTGCCTCCATTCCCAACCCCGCCAGAAGGACCAGGAGAGTCACTGCTGTACCTCCCAGGCTCTAGAACAGTGCCCGGCACACAGTAGGTACTCAATAAAGAAGTTATGGTTTGACAGACCGGAAAAGTTGAGTAAATTAACTAAAGCGATAAAACGTGTCTACCTCCGAGTCGGGCGCGCGTCGGCTTCACGCAAAGTATGAGCGCCACCTCGCGGGCAGCCAATTTGGTCCAGAAAAAGCAGGAAGTGAGTCACAGTCTTTAAAAAAAAAAAAAAAAAAAAAAAAAAAAGAGCCGGGACCGGTTTGGCTCAATGGATAGAGCGTCGGCTTGGGGACTGAAGGGTCCCGGGTTCGATTCCGGTCAAAGGCATGTACCATGGTTGCGGGCATATCCCCAGTAGGGGGTGTGCAAGAGGCAGCTGATCGATGACTCTCTCTCATCGATGTTTCTAACTCTCTATCTCTCTCCCTTCCTCTCTGTATAAAATCAATAAAATATATTTAAAAAAAAAGAAAGAAAGAAAAAAGATGGCGGCGGTCTGCCGGAAGAGCATGGGACAGCAGTACCGGAAGTTAAAGATCGGAAAGTTGCTCCCTGGAATGACAACCGACTCACCGGAAGAGCCGTGGGCAGGTGGTGTTCCGTAAAACGGGCTCTCCGGCAGCGGACTTGGGCAGAAGGGTTCCGCGCGTGCGTGCGAGTGCCGGCAACCACGTGGGGCCGGGGCGCGTTTCCGGTGCGGAGGACGGAGGGCTGAGTGGGAGCTCCAACAGCTGGAAGGGTGAGAAGGGTCCAGGGTCCCCAGGGGAAGGGAGAGCGGTGGGGCCGGGGGAGCGGGGAGCTGCAGGGGTCCTATGAGATCTGAGAGGTGGCGGGGAGGGGGGGGCGCGGACTGGAAGGAAGGGCGGGGCGGCGCCGCGGATAGGTGCGAACCTGTCAGCCCACGTCCCGCGCCACGTGGACTCGCCTTTGTCGCTGGCTCGCGGCTGCCTTTTGCACCAGGCCGCGGCTGCAGGAGCCGAGCCGTATCTGCCCCCGGGTCTCGGAACTGGCGCTCCAGTGTGTGATTGCTGAATGAATGGCGGGGGTGTGTCAGGGTGGGCGTGGAGGGACGTTTATAGGCACTATTTCTGGCTCTTTAGCCACGTTTCCTCCCGGTGAATCCATGCCTGTCTCGAGCTTTCTCCAGTCATTGTGCTTGGTCTCTTTTTCTTGGAGGGCAAAGTGGTTATCAGTTAAGACTTTTTGTTGTTGTTGTTGTTGCATTTTTTTAAGTGGTAGGCCCTGGATAGGTGCCAAGAACAAGAACCGTCCACAGATCACCGGGGAAGGCAGACACACAAACATAAGGTTCAAATGTATCGTTAAGCTGCTTAGGGGGTTAACTAAGGTGGAGGAAGATAGAGCCAGGAGGTGGTCGTGATCCTCTTTAGGGGTTGTCTTCCAAGGTGAGGGGCCTCTTTTCTCATCTTGTGGAAGCAGAGTAGGTCTTGAATCTTCTCTGTAAAAGAAAAGATCTGGTATAGATGCTTTCCAGGCTTCCTTCCAGCAGATGCCCCGTATCAGATAGTATTACTAATGGCTCAAGTTCTCCCGCAATCCAGTGTTCATTGCTCAGAGTATTCGTTACATTTTATGATGAACATAAGTTGCATAGGGATGGGAAAATCTGGATTTTTGCCCTCATTCTGGTGCTCTAGATCTGTTCCCTCGTCTGCAAAATGAAGGGGATTGAAATGGAAATAACCTTTAAAACTCCTTCCAGTTCTAATGCCATGATGCGTTAGTAGGTCAAACCGTATTTCAGACTGCTCTCTACCAGATGTCACTTTCACATCATCAGTGTCATTTTGCCTCATCTGGATTGTCTTTTTTATTTTTTTTTTTACATCCCCTATCTTGGTTCTGCCACAGTATTGGGACTCAGCTTAATATAAGTGTATTAAATAAAATGGGCTAGAAATGATAGCTGTTCCTTTTGCACTCTGAAATATTAGTTCATACGTGAGAGAGGAATTGGGTTTTACTAGGGAGACTTGGAGTCGACAGGGCAGATTTAAGCCAGATTTATGGGGTGATCTGCTTGAGAAGGATAATGCTGGAGGCAGGATATTCACTGCTGTCTCACTGTTGGGCGCTGTTCCCCTTGTCTGTCCCCAGGACCATGGCCAACAGTGAGCGCACCTTCATTGCCATCAAGCCCGACGGCGTTCAGCGCCAGCTTGTGGGGGAGATCATCAAGCGCTTTGAGCAGAAGGGATTCCGCCTTGTTGCTATGAAATTCATGCAGGTAAGTGGCCTTCATTCTTCCCGTTTCTGTTCTTTTGTGGGGGAGGGGAACATTGTAGGTGAGTCTCTGTTTCTCCCCTCCCCTTCTTTTTCTTCTTTTTTTAAATAATATATATTTTATTAATTTTGTACAGAGAGAAAGGGAGAGAGATAGAGAGTTAGAAACCTCTATTAGAGAGAGTCATCGATCAGCTGCCTCTTGCACACCCCCTACTGGGGATATGCCTGCAACCAGGTACATGTCCTTGACCGAACCCGGGACCCTTGAATCGAACCCGGGACCCTTTAGTCCCCAAGCCGACGCTCTATCCACTGAGCCAAACTGGTTTTGGCCCCTCCCCTTCTTCTTAAACCTCTCCATGTAAGGTCAACGCAAATGTTCTGGAACCTGGAAGCTCTTCAGTGCCCTAACACCTTGGATCTTGAAACAAACCAAGCTATTTGGGACTTTAGAGAGTAGCCTCCACTTTCCTCAGCGATGCAGACAGAACTGTCCTTTCTGGCTCAAAGCTCTGGGCATGTTTGAGCTCTGCTCTGGAGTTTCTTGAGTAGATAAATCTAGAGATTTTTTTTTTCTCTTCTTTGAAGGAGGTAGTTTTCTCCAATGAAATCTTTCCATTACTTACCACACACTTAGTATCTCCCATATATTAGGCATCATCCACCACTGGGACATGTGGGGATGCCCATCTGAAACAGCAATATTTCAAAACACCTGCAAAGCAATATTTCAAAAAAATGCTCAGGATTGATTGGCCAAGAACCCTTCCTCACACCAACCTGGGAAAGGAGATTTCACATTCTCAAAAAAAAGTATTAGGGGACAATTTTTTTTTTTTTCTATTAAAGAGCCAACTTTGGACTCTGGTGCATCTTAACTTTGGTTTGATTTGCAGTTTAGTTCCTGTGCGATGTTTAGAAAACCTGCTTTACTATTGAAGGGAGTAGACTGATGTTAATGCTGAGGGAGAGCGTGATGCAGTGATCAGAGCCAAGCATTGGACAAACAGTGCTTTCCGGAGAGTTTGCATGTTATGTTAGGTTGGAAGGTCAGGTGACATCAAAGCATTGTTGATCGGACATTTACCACGTGCTGGGCACATGAGCTTTCTCACCCAGCCCACGTGACAATCCTGAGAGGTGCCTCTTCCCATTCCTGGTTGTTAGTGATGGGGAACCTGAGACTGGAAGGTTAAGTCACGTGGCTGAAAGCACAGAGTCAGTGATGCAGCTGGAATTTTACCTCAGGCTTCTCTGACTCCTAAATGCATCTATTTCCTCCTTTCCAGTTTCCTAATAAAGGTGTGGGTGTGGTGAAGAGTAGGAGGAGGCGTAGTTGCCCTGAGTCTACTGGGTTATTTGAATAACCCAGTAGAAGGGCGATGAGGGAAAATTCGCATTGTTAGATTTTTTCAAAAAGTATTTTATTGATTTTTTTACAGAGAGGAAGGGAGAGAGATAGAGAGTTAGAAACATCGATGAGAGAGAATTATCGATCGGCTGCCTCTTGCACACCCCCTACTGGGGATGTGCCCGCAACCAAGGTACATGCCCTTGACTGGAATCGAACCTGGGACCCTTCAGTCTGCAGGCCGACATTCTATCCACTGAGCCAAACCAGTCAGGGCGCATTGTTAGATTTTCTGTCTAAACTGAGATGGTGGGACATGAATCTAATATTCTGTAGCTTTATTCTGATCAGACAAGGCCAATAGGGGGAGAATTGGTACAAAGCTGAAGCACTTTTAGTCCTGGTCACTGCTCCCCTCTGGTCCCGTTGAGAATGAACTGGTTAGAACAGAATTAATGAGCCGAGAGCTCATGTTTTAAACGGCAGGATGGGTGAGTGGGAAGCAGCCACTGGTTTGTAGTTTTGGGGGCCAATTCTCATTCTCTGTCTTGCGGAATAGGCTTCGGAAGACCTTCTCAAGGAACACTACGTCGACCTGAAGGACCGCCCCTTTTTTACCGGCCTGGTGAAATACATGCACTCGGGGCCAGTGGTTGCCATGGTGAGTGCGCCTGTGTGGGGTGTTGACGTGAATGACTCAGTTGAGTGAAGAGTGAGTGGTGTGATTCTTGCTTCTGATGCCAGTTCCTCACTGATGCAGAGGAAACGGGCTGGGAGGATTGGACAGTTAAGATGAGTCAGCTCTCTGATCCACTCAAGACAAGATGCATTTGCTTGCTGAACTGAAGACTCATTGCTGAGAGAGGTCGAGAGGGCTCTGCCTGATTATAAGCTTCTGGAGGGCAGGACTTGACCCAGAAATTCTCCAAATATGTATGGCGATCATCATTCTGCCAGGCTCTTTCCTAGTCACTGGGGATGCAGTCATGAATGAGACAACTTAGCTTTCCTTGCCTTCACAACTTGAAAGGGAATGGGCAGGTCATGAAGAAACCTGTCTCTGTATATTTGCGCAGTGAATGAATGTCAGATCCGGGGTGGGGGTGGGGTGGGTTACCTTTCTTTTGAAACAGTAGTTTTCAGATTTTCTGCTGGGGTGGGTTTTCTTCCCTGACCCCCTCTTCTTTTGTCTTTCAAGGTCTGGGAGGGGCTGAATGTTGTGAAGACAGGCCGAGTGATGCTTGGGGAGACCAACCCCGCGGACTCCAAACCTGGGACCATCCGAGGGGACTTCTGTATCCAAGTTGGCAGGTGGGAGTTGGTGCTTTTTACCCTTTTCCAAAAGCTGAGTTGCCATGGAATTTGGGTTTCTTGTAGCTAGTGATGTACATGATACCTTATGCAGAACATTTGCAATCAGTTCTGTTTTCTTCTCTCTGAAGTTGGTGTTTGGCTTTATAGGCTCTCTCTCTCTCTCTCTCTCTATGTCTACCTGCTGCGGTTGTGCCTCTGATGAGAGGGTAAAGCCTGGCACAACACACTTTGCTGGCTAACGTCCTTCCCGAAGGCTCTCGCTGCTAGCCTCCATGTTGCTAGGAGGGCATTCTTCATCCTACCTTCATGGTAGTCATGGTTTTTTTTTTTTTTCTTTTAACGTGAACTAGTGACGTGAGCTTTGGCTTTTCCTGCAGCGGTGGGCTTTCTGAGAGTGGGAATGAGGGGCGCTTCTGGGCAGTTTTAACCCTGTGGTCTTGGTAACGTGGCCATCTCTCTCCCCGCCCAGGAACATCATCCACGGCAGCGATTCCGTGGAGAGCGCGGAGAAGGAGATTGGCCTGTGGTTTCGGCCGGAGGAACTGGTAGATTACAAGAGCTGTGCTCAGAACTGGATCTACGAGTGACGGGAAGGCCGCCGACCGTGGCTTTCCTCGCCATTTCCTCTCCCTCCCACAGCAGGGGACGGGACTGGCTGCTCTGCTTACCTCTGAGGACTTCCTTCTAACCTGGAGGGACACTCCTGGAGCTGAGAGTGGTCCCGGTACAGGGTTACGTGCTACCATCAGATTAAAACGTTTTACCCTAACTGGGATTCATCGCGTTGGCTACTTTGTGTGGCTGTATTGCTCTGTATTCTTTTTTTCTTTCCGCATCCTCCGGCTAACCTGAGCTAATAGAGAGTATAAATACTATATAAATGGTTTATATTGTTCTGAGGGATCACATACACACACACACACACACACACACACACACACACACACACGATCTTTGCCTGTCCCTTTCCCCCCTGTATCCCATCCACTCGTCACTGAGCCAGTCAACGGGCAGGTACGGAGGATCTGTTGGCTGCTCTAATCAAATAGACGTGAGACACTTAAAGAAGAGGAAATAACCAAATATAATTACATCCGTATGACAGAGTCCCAGAGCCCACATGGATGAGGTTCAAAGACAGGAGGGAAAATAGGTACACCCCACATTCTAGCTAGGGATAAGGTAAGCACTTTGGGGCTTGTCACTGCAGAGAGAACGTGTTCAGGAATTAGTACTTTGTTATCTCCTATGTCTTCTTACGGACAAGGCCTTTCACTCAGTGCTAGGTGGTTAAGGGCGAGGCAGAGATTTCTCTGGAGCCCGCAGCTAGAGTTGCCTTGGGCTCAAAACTACCCACATGCCACAGAGGTGCATCCTGGGGTGACTCATTTTGAACCCCACAGTTGCCAAGACTCACCTGGGGCAGAGGATTCATTGGAAATAAAAGGCATCCTTTCTGCCTAGGCAGGCAGTGGGCCTGGGCCCCTGGGATGGCCTCAAAAGAAGCAGAAGTCTTGTAATGAACTTCGATTTGTTAGGACACTGATTTGACTCTATCAGAGACAAGGTAGAAATTTACTTCTCTTTTATTTAAAAGTCCACACTGGAGATCTGTTCAGTGCTGTGATTATCCTATATAATAAAAGGCTAATATGCAAATTGTCCCCTCTACAGGGATTTCGACCAGGGGCCAGGGCCCCTCCCCTGGCCAGCCCCAGACCTCTAGTAGTTAATAATACTATATGCTGTAATTTGCTAAGAGGGTAGATCTTACATGTTTTCACTACACACCAAAAAGGGGAAAAAAAAAAATGGTAACTGAAATGATGGTTATGTTGGTGGTGATCATTTTACAATACATACAGGGATGGGCCAAAGCAGGTTTGCAGTGGTGAGAACACAAAAGTTAATTTTTGTAATAATTATAACCCGCATATCTTTCTCCATATGACAACTGTAAACCTGCATTTCCCCACCCCTGTGTGTATATCAGAACATCTAATTGTATGCTTTACATATAATACAATATTTACTTATCAGATATGCCTCAATAAAGCTCAAAAAAAAGTTCAAGTAGGTGAGTAGGGCCGGGATGGTGCTAAGGCTATGATTCTGGGGGTTGTCCAGGGACTCAGTTCCAGGCAGGAAAGGAGAGGTCGGTGTTAGTGACTGGCCCAGGGGCAAACAGCTCCGCTAACAGGGCGCCCCAAGACCACTGGGTGATAACGCCATTCCGTGGCCAGCGTCAGGTCACCGCCCTGAGGACAGAAACAGGCTCTGACCATTTCAGAGCACTGTCACTGCTGGGCGGGTGTAACCGCTGAGTGTAAGGGTACACACACACACACACACACACACACTCATTCTCTCCAGCCTGCCCAACCACCAAAGGGCGGGGAGGAGGTGGGGACTGTCTGCAAATGGAAGGCCTGATTTGTAGGAGTCTTGAATCTTGTCAAGGGTGTGTCCCCGGCTGGAGTGGAGAGCCTGACCGCACATGCTAGGCGGGGCAGAGATCTCCATCTCCGGGTAGGAAGAGCAGCCGGCTACCGGGGCAGGAAGGGGGGTGGGATGGAGTGGAGGAGGCAGGCAGAGGGAGCAGGGCTCTCGGGGGAGAGCATGGCTGTCTGGCTAAGCGGCTGGAATACCACCCACAAAGCAGGACAGAGGCTCGGACGGGTGCTGGCGAAGGGTGCGGAGGGAGGCCGGGTGCGGGGAGGGGTCCGGGTAAGGCCGGCTGGGAGCTGCGGGTTTGGATGAGGGAGGCGGAGGGCTAGCACCAGGGCTCGGCCGAGGGGCGGGGAGGGGAAAAGGATCGGGACTGGTGGGTGCATGAGAGGAGGAAAGAGAGCCCGATTCTGGGTGAAAGCAGATGGTGAGGCCCAGACCCGGAGAGTTTTGAGAGAGAGGAGAGAGGGAGAGAGAGGGAGAGAGAAGAGGAAGAGAGAGGGAGAGAGGAGGGAGTTAGTTGGGTTCGGAGCTGCCAGTTTTCCTGGCGGGGCACCCGGCGGGGAGAAATCACTTCCTGCCCCGGAGCCTCACTGGCCGCCGGGGGCGTGGACAGCGGCCCCGGCGGCGTCCGGCCCGCGGGTTGGGCGGCGGGCCCTCGGGGTGTGGCCGCCGCGGCCCCTCCTCCCGGCGGCTCCGCGCGGTGGTCGCCCTGTCCCCGCTCCGGCTCCGCAGCACCCGCCGCTCTCCTCTCGGTAAGGGTGAGGGGGCAAGGGCGCTTTTCCTTCCCTCCACCCCCACCCCGGGCCCTGCCCCCCGCCCCCCGGCCCCGGGCCCTGCCCCCCGCCCCCCGGCCCCGGGCCCTACCCCCCGCCCCCCGGCCCCGGGCCCTACCCGGACGCGCCGGCCCTTCGGGTCTCCGGGGCCCGCGGCCCCGCGCGGCCCGAGCGCGCCCTCCGGGCTCTGCGCCCCGGAGCCCGGCGCCCTCCGCGGGGCCTGGGGGCGGCGGGCGGAGGCGCCGGCAGCCACGTGTCCGCAGCCGCGGGGGGAAGAGGGCGGGGGACGGGGCAGCTGCCGGGCGGGGCGCGCCCACGTGGGCTCCGGGCCGGGCGCGGGGCGCGGGGCGCGGGGCCTGGACCCTGACCGCCCGCTCTCCGCCCGCAGGACCATGGCCAACACGGAGCGCACCTTCATCGCCATCAAGCCGGACGGCGTGCAGCGCGGCCTGGTGGGCGACATCGTCAAGCGCTTCGAGCAGAAGGGCTTCCGCCTCGTGGCCATGAAGTTCCTGCGGGTACGCGCCCCCCCCTCCGCCCCCGGAGCCCGGCCGCGGGGCTGTGTGCGTCCCGGCGGGGTTCTCCGGCCGGAGGCCTCTGCCACCACCCCCCACCCCCCGCGGGGATCCCTGTGCCCGCCCCCATGTGCCAGTCCCCCCCTGTGCCAGCACCCCCTGTGCCAGCCCGCCCCCCTGTACCAGCCCGCCCCCCTGTACCAGCACCCCCTGTGCCAGCCCGCCCCCGTGCCAGTCCCCCCCTGTGCCAGCACCCCCTGTGCCAGCCCGCCCCCCTGTACCAGCCCCCCCTGTGCCAGCCCGCCCCCCTGTGCCAGCCCTCCCCCCCGTGCCAGCCCGCCCCCCTGTGCCAGCCCGCCCACCTGTGCCAGCCTTTCCCCCTGTGCCAGCCCGCCCCCCTGGGCCAGTCCCCCCCTGTGCCAGCCCGCCCCCCTGAGCCTCCCCAGGCCCGGAGCACCGGCGCCCTTGGGAAGGTTAAGCGGAGGTAACGTGACTCCCGCCCGGAACCGGCTTCCGACCCGCGCGGCGTGGCGCCGGCGCCTGCCCGCCGCCGCAGGGGGGCAGCAGAGAGTGAAGCCAGCGCCCCTTCTCCCTTCCCCTCCCACGTGGGCCTGCCTGTGCCCTGTGCCCTGTGCCCTGTGCCCAGATGGGAGCGTGGCATCCTTTCGTGTTTCAGCTTGCAGCTGAGATGAGTGCGGTTTGGGGTGGGGTGTTCCTTCCTCTGCCCTTTCTCTGGCTCCCTTGGTGGATGGCGGTCATAGTTCTCCACATTAAGTTTGGGGCACGCAGATCTGGGCCTTAAGGGATAAGGACCCGAGTTCCGAAATGTTACCAAAGCTCATCCGTGAACAGGGGAATGTTTCCAGTTCACATCCGAAATGTTGGGACGGGGAATGGGAAGGGCCACCGGAGGCGGCCAGCCCCTCCACCTGGCATAGTTCAGTTGCATCCACTCTCTCCCTGAACTTGGCCCTCAGGCCATCTCTTTTAAGGGTTATAGCATCCAGTCATTGACGTGACGGGGGTGCCATCAGCAGCAGACCAGTCTTTTGGTAAAAGTTTCATGGTTTGGATGTGTTTTTTAAAAAAATATATATTTTATTGATTTTACACAGAGAGGAATTGAGAGGGACAGAGAGTTAGAAACGTTGATGAGAGAGAAACACCGACCAGCTGCCTCCTGCACACCCCCCACTGGGGATGTGCCTGCAACCAAGGTACATGCCCTTGACCGGAATCGAACCCGGGACCCTTCAGTCCGCAGGCTGACGCTCTATCCACTGAGCCAAACCGGTCCCGGCTGGATGTTTTTTTTTTTAATAACACACCTTATGAGCTGAAACACTCAGTTGGCTACCACATTAGTAGGTTCTGAGACGGGGATGGAGCCCTAGTCGAGCCTCCCCGGTGTAGTCACTGATCGGTACCCTCTCTGCGGCGGCAGGCCTCCGAGGAGCTCCTGAAGCAGCACTACATCGATCTGAAGGACCGCCCCTTCTACCCCGGGCTGGTGAAGTACATGAACTCGGGGCCTGTGGTGGCCATGGTGAGTGCTCGCCAGGGAGGAGGGGAAACCAAGTGGCCTTGGTCAGTGACTGTCGCTTTTTTATACATCTCCCAGTTTCCTTGGAGCCTGCTGGCGTTTAGTTAACGGAGCAACTAGGAGATTGGGAGGAAAAAGGAGTCAGAGCTTAGGGAACGTTCTGTGTGCTCCCCCGCTGGACACGGAGCAGGCTGTTCCTTCCCGTGGGCGTTAAGGTCCAGTTGGGAGTGAAAGCAGAGGGTGCAATAGGGAGCCACTGAAATGATGGAGAAAGTAGATCTGCTTCCTGTTCTGTGAGGGTGACCTTTTTTTCTTTGTTCTTCCGGAATACACTTTCCCCTCTCATGGCGATCTTTGCCATCTGTTGCCCTAACAGTTTTCTGGGATGCCCTTGCCACTGATCCTATTTCAATCTGGTCACTCGCTCTACCCTTCCTCGGTATTGTGTATCTCTACCTCAGCTAGACTAGAAAGTTGTGCAGTTCTGTTGACTTTTCCTCTGTATCCTAGATGGAATACTTTGGGCAGGCCCCCTGCTGAGGTTAGCTGATGCTCATGTCACTGGTGGGTCTGATGGATGGGTGCTCTTAGGGGTGTTTGTTCTTAATGATCTTGAAGGGCAGACCTGATGTTCCTTTTCCCTCCTGTCAAGGTCTGGGAGGGGCTGAACGTGGTGAAGACAGGGAGACTGATGCTTGGGGAGACCAATCCAGCCGATTCTAAGCCAGGCACCATTCGTGGAGACTTTTGCATTCAAGTTGGCAGGTAAGTCCTGAGGGTCACTTGTAAAAACCATTATTTGGCATATCCCAATTTTAGAAGAATTTGAAGTCCTAAATTAGGTGGTAATTATTATCGGATGAAAAGTGTTTTGTTTTTAAATGTATTTTTTTTTTTATTTCAGAGAGGAAGGGAGAAGGAGAGAGACAGAAACATCATCGATGAGAGCCGAAACCAGTTTGGCTCAGTGGATAGAGCATCAGCCTGCGGACTGAAGGGTCCTGGGTTCCATTTCGGTTAAGGGCATGTACCTTGGTTGTGGGCACATCCCCAGTAGGGGGCGTGCAGGAGACAGCAGATGGATGTTTTTCTCTCATTGATGTTTCTTAACTACCTTCCTCTCTGTAAAAAGTAAATAAAATATATTTTAAAAAAAACATTTAAAAAAGAAAAAAAAGAAACATCATCGATGAGAGAATCATGGATCAGCTGCCTCCTGCACGCTCCCTAGTGGGGACCAAGCCTGCTCCCGACTGGAATCGAATCCACGACCCTTCAGTCCACAGGCCAATGCTCTATTCCCTGAGCCAAACCTAGTTCAGGTTTTGACTATTCCCATATTTTCAAAATTAGAGAAGTAATGTTTTGTGGTACAGCATTCTTAGGATATGAGCACTATTTTTGTTTTTAAAGTTTTAACTTACTGATTTTTAGAAATAGAAACATTGATTTGTTGTTCCACTTATTTATGCATTCTTTGGTTGATTCTTGTATGTGCTGACTGGGGATTGAACCTGCAACCTTGGCATATTGGGACAATGCTCTAACCAACTGAGCTACCTGGGCAGGGCACGAACACTATATCAAAGGGGGAAAGTTGGAAGCATAATAAAGTTGAACTAAGGGGTGTTTTGGATTAAGTGTTTTTTTTAAAAAAAACGATAAGACACATTTATTTTTTTTAAAAACATATAGTTTTATTGATTTCAGAGAAGAAGGGAGAGAGGGCTAGAGAGAGAAAAATCAACGATGAGAATCATTGATTGCTGCCGCCTGCATGCCCACTACTAGGGGAGTTGGGGGAACCGAACCCACAACCGGGGCATGTGCCCTTGGCCGGAATCAAACCTGGGACCCTTTAGTCTGCAGGGTGACATTCTATCCACTGAGCGCTGGGTTAATGCTTTTATAGTTGCTTTTATTTTTTTAAAATTTTTTTTATTTTTTTAATATATTTTATTGATTTTGTACAGAGAGGAAGGGAGAGAGATAGAGAGCTAGAAACATCGATGAGAGAGAGTCATCGATCAGCTGCCTCTTGCACACCCGCCACTGGGGATATGCCCGCAACCAAGGTACATGCCCTTGACCGGAATCGAACCCGGGTCCCTTCAGTCCCCAAGCCGACGCTCTATCCATTGAGCCAAACCGGTTTCGGCAATGCTTTTATAGTTGCTTTTAAAGAGGAAATACTTTGGAGTAGTTTCCTGAGTCAAGTGGCAATTTGGCTGATGAGGTCTGCAAGGGTTGGTTGTCCTGTGCTGTACCCATTCCACAGCCTTGGTACTTGAAAATGGGGTGACGGAGTCTTTGTTCTCTCTTAGGAACATCATTCACGGCAGCGACTCGGTGAAAAGTGCCGAGAGAGAAATTGGCCTGTGGTTTAAGCCTGAAGAGCTGGTTGACTACAAGTCTTGTGCTTTTGACTGGATCTATGAGTAAGAGGCGGACAAAGCATCCGTCCCCTCGGCTCCACTTGAGGTGTCCCCGGACACAGCTCTTCATTCCACGGACTTGGAAGCAAACGATCCATCTTTTCTAAAGCATATTTACAATAAAGCCTTTGGAAACTGGCGCCGCCTCCTGTGCTTCCTTGGTGCTGAGCTGGAAGGAGAGTCTTGGTTTCCTGGCTAGAGCCGTTAGGTTAGCATTACCCAGAACTAATCAATCCTCAGCTCCTCGGTATATTTTACGACTTGTGGGAAAGTATGAGGTTAAAGGGGGGCCACATGCGGCACTAGTGCATCTAAGAAAACCAATAAGGAAATCTATAAAAGTGTAATATGCTAATTAGAGTGGATGACCTTCCAGACGAAGCCATGGCTGCAAGAAGCGGGTCCTGGGTGCCAGAGGGGATGCCTGCTCCAGCACAGATTTTGTGCATCGGGCCTCTAGGGGCCTAATAAATGTCCCGATCTCTTTAGCTGATGTAGAAATGTACATTTCTGTACAAAGAGTTTGTTGAAACTTGATAGTGAAACATACTATCATCCGATGTACATTTATGGACTGCAAGTTGGGTGAGTTCTATATGAGGAAACAGAAGCCCCCTGGCGTCTGTGAAATGGGGTATCACTGCAGGGCAGGGGTGGGTAAGGCCTGAAATACAGGAGCGAACGAGTGCCGGCCCACTGCGGGTACACGAATTCTGCAACCCTCCGGCTCTCTCTCCTCCCCATGCTTACTATGCCTCCTTGGATCAGAGCAGTGAGTGGTTACAAAATTCATCCTCTGAGGCCAAATGGCACTGATCACCCGGGGTCGGGCTTAAAAAAGGAGATTCTAAAAATATGTGGGTCTATGAATAACTGAATTGTTGGGAAACTGGTGAAAGCTAAATGCCACTTCCATATGAAAGACTCCGTGTTATACTTTATTTTTCTTTAATTTGGTTTTTCTTTACTTTGTTTTGACTTCAGTGTTACTTTTAATGCATACTGCTACACAAGACAATGGCAAATACACTCACAGCTTGGTGTAAAAAAATGCCAGGAGTCAAGAAATTTAACATTTTCTAAATTATTTTTCCACTTAAAATTTACTCTCGTGTTCACATGTGGTACATGTATTCACCACATTAAGCGGTGAAGTTTGATGGTTAAGGTTCCATGTTCTGGGGTGGGCCTGGGGATCCGCCTTTTAATGTGCGCTCCCCTGTGATTCTCGTGCACACTGGCGGAGGTACTCAGATCCAAAGCAGTCCTTAAGTGCTAGCTTACTCTGTCTGGGCCAGGGCTGTTCTAAGAACTTTACACACATAAATTCATTTTAATCTTCACAACTCTTAGGAGGTTGGTACTAGTGTCCCCATTTTACAACGGAGGAAACAGACATCTCATGTGACTAAGAAGGGAAGGTGTCAGTCTCCAATCTGAGCAGCTGGCTTCAGATGCCATGTTCTTGGCCACTGTGCTTTACCGTCTTTACAGTAATCCAAGGGATTGAGCAAGGGTAAGTGAAGTCAAATTTGGAGTGGTGAGAGCTAAGAGGAAGGAGTGGATGCTAGGACTTCATTTTGGTAGAAGTGAAAGGGTAGGCTATGGTGAGATCGAAAGCATATAGTCAACACTAATAACTGCATGGTGCCAGGTGGGTGTGTGGCAACATTGGGCAGCCACTTTGTGAAGTATATGATTGCCGAACCACTAAGCTGTACACCAGAAACAGAGGCAGAAGACAGTGCAGTGCTGGCCTGTGTGGCTCGGCTGGTGGGAAGGTGTGGGTTTGTTCCCGATCAGGGCACATACCTGGGCTTGCAGGTTCCATCCTGGTCTGGCCGTGTGTGGGGAGGTGGCCCATCGATGTCTCTCTCACATCCTGCTTCTCTTTCTCCCTGTCTAGAACCAGTAAAAAAATCCAGTACCGGTAACTGGAAAATAAAATTAAAAAAGTACTGCTTTGGGAGGAAGGTTGGGTTTTGGACATAATCCTATATTCCAGCTGGCTGTGAAGTGGATAACTCATGCATGATTTCAATAAAGCTTTTCTTTGAATACAGTAAATGCATTATGGGCGGGCAAAAGTAGGCTTACAGTTCTTCAGATGGAAAATAATACAATAATAAAACTTTCATGTACTCATAACTGTAAACCTGTCACCCGCCCCTGTATTTAAAATTATTTTTTTTTACATTCTCATCTATTTGTCAGCTATAGGCAATCCTTATTTTTGCCTGCTTGAGAGGACTGACACTTTGAACAGGCCCACAGCATTACTCTAGCCTCAGTAATGATCAATAGGAAGGAAATAGAGTCACTGTTCTCCCAATCTCAGCGGCTGGATAGACACACAGCTAAACATTGACTTATTAGGGAAAAGCACTGGATGCTCTTCAAACATAATCCTGGGCATAAAGCACATTAGGAAATAGTTTCCCAAGAGGCTGGAATGGTTTAAAGAACATATACAGATAAAAACTTAAAAATAACATATATACCAGAGCTTATGGGATAGTAAATGGGACCCAATCTGGGAATTTCAACTTTCTAGGGCAACTGTTCAAGCCATTTAAGGTAGCAAACGGCAGGAATTAGGTTCCACACCTGTTTTCTTGGAATGCCTTTAAACTCCTGAAGAGACCCAAACCATCTCCTCTCTTATATCCAGAAAATTTTCTACGAACTGCTTTTGCACAAAAATTGAATCATTTTCCATAGAGTCAGTCATTGGTTAAGGAAGAGGTCCTTGTATTCCCTCCCAATGCAAACAGCACCAGCTGGCTGGGACAACTTATTTATATCCTATGAACTTTGCTTAAGAGGTGAAGAGAGCTTGGGGAAAAAAGGCCCCTAGCAAGCAAATCAACCCTGAAACACCACGTTCCAGCTAATGTTGTGTAAGTCCTCTCTGGCCTCTTGGCTGGTACCCAGGGGGCATGGGGTAATCTGAGGTGTCTGCCTTTTATTCTCCGCACCTCAGAGACAGGCATTGCAAAATGGAGGCAATCGGGAACTTCCTGCTCCCAGCCAGGTGAAAGGATGCCGAACGTGCCAAGATCAAGGAAAAGAGAGAGAATGCGAAGTTTAAAGTCTGATGCTGCAGACACTTTTATAACCTTGGTCATCACCAAGGGAAGGCAGAGACACTGAAGTAGTCCCTGCTCCCGGGTTTGGCAGGGAAGGAGCCGAAATGAACCAGACTCCCTGACGTTAAACATTAAAAAAACAAACAAACAAAAAACCCCACTCAGATAAATGAAGTAAATCCCTCTGAGCGGTCCACACTCACCTCTGCTTCTGTGGTCTGTAAAACCAGCTCAGATCCTCCTGTCCACACACCCACCGTATCC
Source organism: Nyctalus aviator (assembly GCA_036971965.1). Lineage (NCBI taxonomy): Eukaryota > Metazoa > Chordata > Mammalia > Chiroptera > Vespertilionidae > Nyctalus > Nyctalus aviator. The sequence continues at coordinate 36,463,518 of CM072937.1, read as the reverse complement.
TCTGCCTTCCCTCTCGGCCAGGAGTCAATTCCCTTTACCTTGTTCGCCGGCAGGGGCCGTGAGGAAGAATCTGGACTGACTCTCACAGGGGCTGCCGACTGCTTACAGAAGGCACTCAATATTTTTAATAAAGGGGAAAAAAACACCTCCCAAGGACAAAAGCGTATTAAAGAATTGCTCAAATACAACGTAACTTTAACATTTTTATTTTGTGTAAAAAAGGGCAAATTTAGTGAATTATTTTCATCTTGTACACAAAGTTATAATTTTAATGCTTTCACATTCATGCTGGAAATTTGCAATTTGGTAAAAATGAAAGGAACATAAGTTTCTCCGAAGAATTTTTCACGCCATTATATACACTTCCTGAGAAAGTTTCAAATACTTTCTCAATGATCACAAGTTACCAAGAAAATAAAAGATTAAATTTGTACAGATATTGGTCTATATATCAAATACATACAGAAATGATGTAAAAACCTTATGCAGTTTACTTTGACCTCTGTCCTCCAAAGACTTGCCCAGGGACAGACGCTTTTCTTTTGTATAAATGACTGTGGCTTTATTTAAAATATGAAAATCAAAGGAAGAAACCCAGTTTAATCACAGTATTTTTAAAATCCCTTCCCAATAGTAAAGGATCATTACCAAATATATAGCACCATAATACAAATATTGATGGGAAGAGGGTATTCACATCACGCAAAATTAATAATAATAACAACAAACAAACACTGAAAACCCGTGTTAGTATCCGTAGAATAAGAAGTTGATAACAGCTTTAGCTTTCCTCATACACAGCAAAGAAAAGGTTAAAGGATTTAAACTACCAATAGCCCCAAATAATCCTAACAGGGAAAAAACCAAAACAAACCCAAGGTCAGCAGTACATTTTGAACCGTAATAGATACTGGGGCCGAGTTGTACAACTGGAGTTATGGCTAATACAGAGACCCCCTCTGCGTGAACTTGCTCTCTGTCCACTGGCAGCCGGAGTTAAAGAGTCTGAGCAACAAAGAGGGCTTCAGATTGTACTGAGACTGTAGGAAGTCCTACCAACCTTTAACTGTGGCCATGGGATCAAGACAAGGAACACCTTTCCCAAGAGGTGGGAAATGCACACACACCCAGAGCCTGGCTTTGTTCTAGAACCGGAAGCTTATAAACAAGTGAGCGTTTCACAGAACTAATGACCAGGCTCCAAATCAAATCCCTCCGGACTCACTCGGTTCCCCACTGAGCCTCTGAGCCCAGCGCGCCGGAGGAGCGAGCCCTGCACCGGGCTGCACGCCCAGCGCGTGACCTCGGAGTCCTGGGTGTAAGCCACTGAGTCTGAGGATACAGATGGTTTGACTCGCGCTTTGGAAGTCTTCTAGGCTTTAAGTTTACGGGAAGATCCTTGAAAGTTAAAGATTTGGGAAGTGTGAGGATGTCACATTTACAGTAGGTCCCTCTCAGCAATGTTGTTTAAGATAAACATCCAGTAATTGAACAGCTGAATTTCACATATATTTGACACATGAGGATCAACTTGACGTTGATATGATCTGCATGTATGCCCCTCAAGATTCAGTATTAAGAAATGTTGACATGCGATTCCACACATTCTTACATCATAAAGCAACACATTTTACTTCCAGTAGCAACTACAAAACCTTATGTTATTAACCCCTCTTGCATAGAATGAGGTAAACCTGTGCGTATTACCAATGCTATTATTCCCAAAAGTAGAGCATTATTTTAGAAAATAAATTGCTGGTTTTTAATGTTCTATGCACTTTAAAATTCAAACAAAAATCTTACCTACACGTCTCCTGGGGCTTTCCATAACATTTTTTAAAGCATTCCATAGGTGGAAGGACTGTAGAGTTTAATCATTTTGATTAATTTCTAATGAGCCCTACCTATATTCCAGAGCAGATGCTCACTGTCACCACTCTGAAGAGGCCAGGCCAAGACCCAGAAGCACTTCTAGAACAGACGCAGTAATTCCTGAGAGTTTAGTTTATGAACCTCACTGGTAAACGCTAGAGCTCTCTCATTCAGTCACAACTCAACGATAGAAAATGCAGAGAGCAAACCTTTCACCAATTTACCCTTAGATCCTTTGTTGAAAGGAAGCCATATGAATTTTAAAACAGGGAATGTTCAAAATGGTCCAAATCAGTTATTATTGTTCAAACTAATTCTGAACACAAATAAAGGCAGCTCATACTATATAGATTATATATGGAATTTTAAGAAAATTAAAATCTCTTTCAAATTAGTTTTCTAACAAATCCAGGGTAGTTAAAAAGCAGAGCTGGAATGATTTTGAAATCAAAACTTATTTTGGCTTTCAACAACTTTGAATTTGATTCTCCTGATGATACAGAACATCGGTTTTGGGGTGTGGTCATACCAAGTTATTATCTCACAGATGAAGGGAAATGGCAGAGAACTAATCAAAAATCCCTTTTGCGGGGTACTTTTTGGTAAGGAAAATAAAATAAACTTAGAACAATATTGCATTTTTCCCTACCCCTCAACTTGTAGAATGACATCCTGTATATCTGGTCAACCATTCCAGTTTAACACTTTAGTGTTAGGATCATTTTTAACATTTTTTAATTAAAGGAGAACATATAAAAGTATCCAGAGTTCTTCCAGTTTCATATAGAACTCCAAATAAATGTTCACAGAAAGAAAAACATTTCTGTACAAACATTTAAAACGGGCTGCAATAAAGATGCCGACAAGCGGAATCATCCCCCCTTCCATGATCCACGTGGTGGCGCCCCCTGTGGGAGGGGCAGTTGCGTATTCTGCAGCAGAGGAAGCTGGAGATGTGACTGGCCTCACTTCTAAGATCCCCAAGTCTCCCAACAGGTACCAAAAAGGTTCATTTGTATTGACAGTTCACTTGCATTTACAACTATATCCTTCTGAAATCATTTCCTTCAGTCCTGCTACCTAAACTTTAATCTTACCAGAAAAGTTAGAATTTCAGTTCTTGTTAACAATGCACATAAATCCAAACGTGTAAAATATTACAAAATTCTTTCAAAAGCTTCAAATACAACACAAAAATTGTCCATCTTTATAAATTGAAAAATTTCCCCCCACGACTAAAATAGCTTCCCCGCCCACCTGAAAAATCTGGAACGGAAATTTTCTATGTTTAGCAAAATGTCCCAGTAGAATAGCCCCGCTGTACAGCTGGATGGATTACAAATCAGTCCTGTGTAAAAGCCCCCCGCCCCCGCAGTGTCCGAGCCCTCAGGGCTCCTGTTTGATGTAGAAGTTGGCAGAGCCATTGCTTTCCTGGTCGGAGGCTCCTTGCAGGAAACTATAGTCCTCTCCGTCTATCAACTCCTCCTTCAGCTGCAATGCAGTCACTGCGGGAGAGAAAGGTATGGATGTCACTAAGCCTTTCTGGGTATTAATCTTCAGGTACCAGCTTTACGGAGAAGTACAAACGTTTCAGTTTTCAAAATGCATCAGCAGTTAAGGAAAGTTCCAAAATAGAACAATACTGCGTAGTGGACACCGCACAAGAGATATCTTCAATAAAATGGTCAAGATAAGAGCTCCCAAATTTGATTAGAATAATTAACAACTTTCTTATGGTTAAGTATTCACTTTTATGTCAATGTCTATACAGACAATGCTGTGTTACCTTGTATGGTCCTGAGCTATATTTAAAAACTAACAACACAATAAATATGACTTCAATATACTGGTACTCTTTTTTTTTTTTAATATATTTTATTGATTTTGTACAGAGAGGAAGGGAGATAGAGAGTTAGAAACATCGATGAGAGAGAGTCATCGATCAGCTGCCTCTTGCACACCCCCTACTGGGGATATGCCCGCAACCAAGGTACATGCCCTTGACCGGAATCGAACCCGGGACCTTTCAGTCCCCAAGCCGACGCTCTATCCACTGAGCCAAACCGGTTTCGGCAATATACTGGTACTCTTATTAACTCCAAGGAGTATCTTTATTAAGAAGACTCCCGGTAGAAAAGAGATATAAATCTGATATGCAAATACAAAATATTGCCTATAATATAAATAGAATATGAAGTATATAAATAACTACTAATAAATAATAAACTGATATTAGGTAAAACAAAAAAATGTATTGACATCAGCAATTTGAAAATAATTGGTGCAAAATGGCTAACAGCACCAATGGGATCACTTAATAGCAGTATTGCCTGTGTGAGTTCTCATCTAATGACTTACTTTTTAATTAAAAACAAAACAACAAAAAAAGCCTACAGTATAGGCAATCCTCAATTTACAAATAGGTCATGATTTAACAGGTCTTTATTTTTATGGAGAATTATTTTTCAGTTTCCAATATTTTTCAGTGGAGTTTAGATTTCTGGATAGCCTTTCAAATCATGCTAGGCAGAATTTCTAGTGACAGAAAGGCTCTCTATTACATGGGCAAGGATGAAGACAAAAAAGAAATTTTTCTCTGCTGGGTCCAGCACTGGTCTCTCTTTCTTTTCTTTTTTTCTTAAATAAAAACGTTTTTTATGGACTCAGCCCTGGGTCAATAAAATATTGTTTACGTGCCCGGGCTGGGAATGAACCAGCAACCTTTCGGTGCACAGGCCGATGCCCAACCAACTGAGCCACACTGGCCAGGGCCCAGAACTGGTCTCATGCGAACATTTTAGCTGTTCAATTCTGGGATTCTGCTAACTCTTTGTATAACCCCTCAATTTAAATGGATGTCTCTCAGAATAATTACTCAGTAACTTCAGATTGTCCCAATTCCCTTCCCTGAGAGCTAACCCCAACTTCCTATAGAACTCATCCCTTCCAAAAACCACTTTCCTACTTTCTAAATAAAAATGACCTCAGTCCTGGCCGGGTGGCTCAGCTGGCTGAGCATCGTCCCACATCAAAAGGTGCAGGTTCAGTTCCTGCTCAGGGCACGAACCCAGGTTGGGGGTTTGATTTCCAGTTAGGGTTCGTAGGGGAGGCAGCCCAGTGGATGTTTCTCTCTCTCTCCCTACCTCTCTCTAAAGAGAAAAAAAGACCTCAGCTAAGTGTTAAAAATAAGTTTTAATAACAACCAACCTCTAAGAGATGTGTTCAAGTTTCTTAAAAAGTTATCGCTGAACCAAAATTGAGTTGGTCAAGTTTGAAAGAATTTAAAGAACAGGTGATCTTGTATAACATACTCCCTGGAATCCAATCCATGGCGAGCAATGCTAGATGCCTCACCCAGATCTGCTAAATCAGAGGTAGGTAACACACTGTGCTTCCCCCATCTTCCCCGTGTCCCTTGGTTCATTTTAAATGCGAATATTTTGAAACCAAGAGATTTCACACATAACCCCGGCACCGAGCCCGGCGCGGGGAGGGCTCTGCGGTGGAGCGCCGGCGGCTGCTGTCCTGGCGGCAGCGGCAGCCCAGGCTCCCACACGATCGGTGGCTCCCGGAGGGGCCTGCTTGCTTTCTGCAGGCTCTGGCTCCCAGAAGAGGAGGAAGTGGCTGTGTCCTCCATATGGACCTTCCGTTACAATGGGAGGGATGTGTATATAGGGATGTCAGGTGGGAACTGCTTATACAGAAAAGAAGTTGATTTATGGGAGAACGAGGGCTCTGTTTAGATTAGTAAGCCAAATGAGCTTTCATAGAGGAGAAACTCGGCAGTGTCTCCGTGTAGAACAATATTCAAGTGGCTACACTTTTAAAGTCAGATAGTGTAGGCATAGAGAAATACCACACGTCTTGATTTTAGTTTAAAAGATTAGTTTTAAAAATAATGGTCTTGGATATATTATTTAATATTTTAAATAATTATCATTACAGAGGTACCATTTTATTTTATTTTGTTATTTGTTTTCGTAATGATTAAAAAACTCAATAGCCAAAGGCAGAAAAGTGAATACAGTATACCTTGATAATAGCAAAACAAATACCGATCAGACTGTTGAAAGGTAAAGCAAACAAGACTATGCAGTTTTCCTTTCTTTAAAAAAAGCACTTAATAAAAATGCTTTTATAAAGAGTATCAGCTATATATGCTTCAAATTTACCCAACATGCATTAATTGTTATGGACATCTGAACAATACCATGAAAATAAACACACAAAAAGAAAGAAAGAAAAAAAAAAACCACCCAAGTTTCATTAAAGGTGCAGTACCCACAATAAAAGGTTGATTAAAACAGTATCTTGTTATATGATGATCAGATGGCTAAATGAATGATAAAAGAATTACCGTGCTTCAAGACCAAACATGTTCCATTCAAACAGATGTTGATTTTTTTTAAATGCAAGAAAGGTAAGTTGAGATTCTAAAGCACATCCTGAAACTATGTGCATTTATTATTAACACCAAATTTCTGGATTATGCTTCTACTCATGTTAAAATGTGGAAACAATATGCTTAAAAAAAAGAAACTCAGATAAAGGTGAAACATTCACTCAGATGTGGGATGTTCGGATGCAGTTTTGTTTTAATGGAACTAAAGGAAAGCATGCCTGTATCTTCACGCTGCTCACTGCTCATTCCTCCTCTCCAATAGCCGGCTCATTTCCAGGTCTTATTCTCAATGAAGGATGGATGAAACAAAATAGATTCTGTGGCTACATTTCACTTTCTACACAAATGCACTTTTCCTTAGCTCTGTTTTTAAAAGGAGTCACATTGCTGACTCTAATCATTAACATTTCAGGAGATATGCTAAGGGGGAATCACTTTTTCCTAGCAAGAAGCCCATAAATACAATAAACTCAACAGCTAACCGACCGCAGCTTTTGCACAGTTTAGACATCGTAGTCCCTCGATGCACCGGAGTAAGACACATGGGTCGCAGGGATGTGCCCAGCTCAGAGGACACTACAGATGCCGGTGGGGAAGGAAACCACCGAGACCTGCCGTTCCCATCCATCGAGCTAAGTTCCTGGGTTTGAAGTCAAGTTTCATTTTACACGAACCAGTCACCGCTCACAAAACGTGGCACCATCTTCAAAATCAATCTACTGCTTCAAGACAATACAACTAAAAGCCAATAAAAATTAAAGTACCTATAGAGCTCACAATATCTATAGTTAATTACGTACATTGAAGAAGACAATTTCTTATGTAACAAGTACAAAAAGATAAAATTATAGAGACAAACAAGAAAGAAAACGATCATGTTCTTTAGCTGGACTTTGAAGTTTCTTTCATTAAAGAGCAGATCAACTGGGGTTTGCAGTCCTAACTGATTACATATATACACATATATATGTGTAATGTCCTCTAGCTAGTAAGGATATCAGAAAAAACAGACTAGGAAGGGTCAAGTTGACCTATTAACACCATTAGGCAAAAACTAAAGAACATCTTAAAATGGCAGGGGGGAGGGGGGAGGAAAGGCTGATAACATAAGGTGCCAAAATATTATCAACCAACCAACCAACCAACCAACCAACCAAATAAATTGGCAAACCGAGGAATGAGAAGACGGCAGGTATCAGCCCCACCTCGGTTTTCAACGTACAAATGGCATTTTAACAATGCTGGTTGGATAGAACCACCTGGTTTAAAGGCAACAGGTAGGACGTGGCAGGACATTTGCCGAGGCAGCCACAGCTGCGGTTTTCAGCCATCTGACCCGCTCACACCCACTCTAGTTCATCCCACGCAAATGCAGCCTGTCGGATATTCCACGGAAATGCTTGTTCGTGGCAGTTACAAAGGGCAAAACCTTCTGCAGTCTTCCTAACAACCTACCAGCTTGGCCTAACCAACTAAACTCGAAACACAACTCAATCATTATACATAAACAAATTTCACTCAAATCCACCACCAAAATTATACGGGTACTGTATTTCCAAGTCCATGTTACTCAACTAAAGATTGCCGTAAATGTTATTACCGGAACCAAGACTCCACTGAAACACATCCTTTCTAAGGAGGGAGATGCTATGGAATGCTATGATTCAAGTCTCATCTCTGGACTGATTAATCAGAGCGATCCCTAATGGCGCATTTCTCCCCCAGGTCAAGTCCAACAGAACTCTGTAATGCAAATGTTCAACCATTCCAATGAAGCCAGGAACACATCCAAGTTGTCTCACAATGCCATAAACTGAAATGATAACTTTACCCTAATTTGAAGCTCAGAAATGGTTTATGACAAAGATAAAAAAACCTTCCTTCCCTGATGATTCACCTCTCACTAAGAGTGAAGTAAGTGACTGTCGAGGAGGACTAGTGAAAATGAAGTTTCAGTTGAAAGAAATGGAAAGTTTAATGAGTCCGCACCTGTCACGCCAGACCTTGTCTCCCACCACCCTGCCCAGACGTGCCCTCTGCAGTACCTGAGGTGCTGACGCCACTAGTTACCTGTTTTGAGGCTGGGACTGAACTCTCGGCTAGTGCTGGGAGGTGGGAAGGCCTCCAGGGCTGTCTGTGCTGGAAGGGTTCGATATGGAGGAGGAGTCAACTCTTCGTCACCAGAGAAGCTCCTCCGCACCCCGCCTGTCATGGGCAGGCTCGACAAACTGACAGGCTTCTTCCCAATTGGCATCTTCCTCTCTAAATATCAAGTCAAACTACAGTAAGCTTTTACTTACACGCCTGGCAAGAAAAGTGCGTCATATAACTAGGAAAAGTCCTGCTGCATAGGATACTCGGAAAAGAGAACCAACTATGCAGGATTTGTATTTCTAAAAACAAGAGGGTGTGTGTGTGTGTGTGTGTGTGTGTGTGTTGGGGTTAGGTAACGGGGAGGTTATTTCTAGACTTTGAGAGTCTGGTGATCTTGGTTCCTGACTCTCAAATAAATTTAACACAGAAGAAAGCAAAAGGAACTAGAGAGAGCATTACTAGCATGGAGAATTGCTGGCTAATTTCCTTCACAAATATTTTAGCTTGAGAGGAGTTGAAAATTCTATGTGTGAGAGAGAGGGGGTTTAGCCTGGCTGAGTAGCTCAGTTGGTTAGTGTCGTAGTCCCAATACACCAAGTTTCTGGGTTTGATCCCCAGTAGGGCATATACAAGAATCAACCAATGAATGCATAATAAGTGGAACAAGAAATTGTTTTGTTTCTTTCTCCTTTCTTCTCTAAAAACCAATAAACAAAGTTTTAAAAGCCCAACTAGCATGGCTCAGTGGTTGAGTGTGTTTACCCATGCACCAGGAGGTCACAGGCTTGATTACTGGTTAGGAAACATGCCAGGTTTTGGGCTCAATTCCCAGCAAGGGGTGCGCAAGAGGCAGCTGATTGATGCTAATGTTTCTCTCTCATCAATGTTTCTATCTCTCCCTCCCTCTCTCTAAATCAATAAAACTTGCTCTAGCTGGTTCGGCCTGTAGACTGAGGGGTCCTGGGTTTGATTCTGGTCAAGGGCACATGCCTAGGTTGTGGGCTCCATCCCCAGTAGAGGGTGCGCAGGAGGCAGCCAATCAATGATTCTCTCTCATCATAGATGTTTCTCTCTCTTCTCCCCCACCTTCTCCCTTCCTCTCTGAAATAAAAAATATATTTAAAAGAATAAAATCAATAAAAACTTGCTAATTTTTCAGTTGTTTTCATAGGGCAGCATTTCTCTGCCTATATATGTCCAAACACTGACCTTAAGAGAGAAAGTTTAATATATTATGTGGATGGCAGGGTTTTACTGATATGTGCTCCTCTATATTTTGGTTTATAATAAGCAATTTTAGAAAACACGTGTATTTCTTGGCGCCCTCTTGTGGTCATTTTGAGACCACCACCATCGTTAGGGATTAGTTGAAATAGTGCCCTCTTGTAGACAATCTGAGAACAGCACCCCAGTAAGGGATTACTTGCAATAGTGCCCTTTTAAAATGACCATTTTTAACATTTTTATTGTTGAAAGTATTACATATGCTCTCCCTTCTACCCCCATTAACCCCTCCTAGCCCGCCCTGGCCCCAGCGCCAGGCCTTCACCATCCTATTGTTTTGTATCCATGGATTATGCATATATGCATACAAGTTCTTTGGAAAACACTTGTATTTCTTATTCTGAAGAGCAGTTCTAAAATTTAAAGCATTGCCTGTAAATTCTTAAGCAATCTAATTTTTTAAAAAATCCTTTGGTTATAGTTTCATAAGGAAACATAAGCCTTCAAAAGTTTATACAAAAATTTTAAAAAATAAGATATTCTAAACTTTGCAAATACTGAACCAAGCATAATGCATTAGTCAGGTTGAAAGCTGAAGAATACTTACATATACTTGTGAGTATAAACTGTATCTGTTTTCTTCCAGAGTATACAAATGACCCAGGCAAGGGCAATCAGAAATTATGCTTCACAAAATCAAGACTAAAAGATAAATCTAAGTCAGACAATATTCCTCTGTAAAATGATCTGGAAACTAAACAAGCTATTAGTGAGTACACATTCACCTCAACTGCCAAACTGAAATCACGTACACCAATCCACTCAGACTTCTCCTAAGACACTACACACCTAGAGGTAAAAATGCAAGGAGAATCTCCACTTCTACTGCTTCTACCAGCCCCTGAAGGTGACGGAAACAGAGCTGGTTTCCTGGCTCTCGAATGACTAAACCTTGAGGGGAAAAAGGCTTTCAGACTGGATGGAGCACATGCACACAACCGTCTGTGGGACCCTCCTGGCAGAATAGGACTTATTTCCCAAAGCACCGGTTACCAGTTACCCTCTTACAGCACGAACACAGCTCACTGCAAAACAAGCTGGAGTGACGAAGCCAAGCAACTGTATATTCCTGTAAGACATGAGCACTACCTACCAATATACTGATGGATGACTGAATACACAAAGACCACAGAGTTACAACAACAGAGCAGAAAATAATCATCTGTAGACAAAGTTCAAACAAATGAAAGGTTTTGTGGCCTCTCTGTTATTGATAGAAATCTGAATGCACTGGGTGACTTAGGTTCCTGGACCCCAAATTCTTTCTTATTTGGTAAGTCAAGTTTTGTGTGGAAAACTTCTAACAAATGATTTGTTGACTAATATAAAAAAACAGAAGAAGCAAATAGTTCCCTTGCAATGAAGACTGCCTCTTCTTCGTTCATACGGCACATTTCCTTATCCTCAATTCGAAAATTCCAGGTTACTCTAAAACTTTGGAAACAAAATCAGATCTCATTTGGTGATACTATTTATAACCTTTATTTGGCCCATTTAATGTAAATATTTATATATATTTTGCTGCATAAAATGCTCCAGTCTGCAATGGTGTTACATTAATGTGTACTACACACACTATACTTTTCTAAAATCCAAAATATTCTGAATTCCAAAACACACCTGGCCCCACAGGTTTACTAACAAGAGAGTCTGAGTCCATAGTTCTTCCCTTCTGTACCCAAAGGACAATTTAAACACATTTAGATAGGAAAAGACATTAGAGATCATGTCATAACACGAGCAATTAAAAGGTTAAACACATGCTACATTTATAGCTCAATTCTTTTTTCCCAGCGAATCCAGCAACCTGATAATGTCAAATGTCACTAAAAACTGGGGTACTGATATGTCACTTCACTAACTTCATATTCTCCCTATGTTCTTAGCAGGTTAGGCTCCATAGGCCAGAAACAAACCCTGCAAGTGCTACATTAGAGAGAAGCATATGAATTGTATATTACAATACTCAAACTAGGTGTGAAAAATATCGTCATATAACCATGGAGCAATAAAAACACATTTCTAAAATTCAACGTCTTGGAAAGGAATTTGAAATCTCCAAGTCTCACCCAGCAGAAAGGAAGAAGACCGCTAAGAGGCCTGCGCTAGTCAACCTCACAGAAAGCTAGTCCACGGACAGTTCCCAGTGAATTCTCCTGATCATGTCCAGATAAATGGGAATCACTTTGGCCACCTGGTCTGGCAATGCTCCCTACAGTTTGAGTACCAAACGTGGCAAGCAGCTAGAGGGCAGAGTAATTCTGGGCCTATGGGAAACGCATGCCTCCCATACATAAGACAGGGCGAGAGACAGGCCTGAAGGTTCAGTGCTGGAAGAACACTAAAGTGCCAGGGCAGCGGTTGGTAGGAGTTTTCAAGTTCCCACAGGAAGAATTATAAGCCAACAGCTATGCCTGGGAAGCATATTGATTTTTTTAATGCTTCTTCTGTCTCCCTGTTTCTAATGAGACAGATTAGCACTTATTTAAACTTATGGCAAGTCAGCCGGGAAAAAACTGATTTAGCCTTAACCTTCAAATGTACTTTTTACTTTAAAAAATATCTTTACATGAAAATAACTGTATGTTAGAATGAAAAACTCCACGACCATCTTCATGAAGAGAATCTGTGGCTCTCTATGGTGGAGAAACAAGATTTTAAAAGAATCAGAGCTATCAATATATTTGGCTATTAACCCCAGTAACCATTCATTGTAAGGTAAAATATAATCTAGAAAGCATATTTTTAAATTTTTTTCTTAAGTTTGACTTTGTTAGCCATCCACTTGAATTTCTTATAAGTACTGTTCTAGAGTTTTGGTTTATAAGACTTTTGGGTTTAGTAGGCTCTAAGTCTATTATAAGCATCAAGCATCTGCTTTTAAAATTTTTAAATAAAAATGTTTATTAAAAAAATTAATTTCCTGTAGGTTAACATATTATTTCAAAAATCATTTGTAGTCTCTATTCTTTATCATATATGTTATATTATAATCATTTTTCTTGTCAATTAAAATATGTGGTTCTCATTATTGCGAATGTTTGCCTTTTATGGCATACTGCACCTTTAAGCGTAATACACAATGCACAGTCATCAGCTCTCACAAGGGATATCACTTTCTGTGCAAAAATACCGTGACCCCAATCTGTTAACAATTTAGGAAATGTATATAAACACCATTTGGTGACCCACTTTTCTTATGTCCTTTGTATTGCTGGGACTTAGCCTTTTTCTTCTGTTTTGATGAACCTGATTGGCTTTCTCTTGTCGCTGAAAGATAAAAGGGAAAATTGGTACAAGGTAATTGCTTACCACTAACCATAGGTACGACTTATATGAACCATCTTTACCAAGAACTGTTATATTTGGCATACATTCATATTATAAAGTATATGGATGCTCAGAAAAAATTCTATCAATGTAAAATTAGACGATGCTTTGAAAATAAGGGTGCTTCTTCCAATAAAACCATAAACCTCAATACCAGACAGATTCCACTATCTATTCAATAAGCACTTACCAGATTCCAGTAAATTCTTAGCCTATAATTTTAAACTCATTAAAATAGGCCTACTTTAACGTGGTAAGTGCTCTTACTCCTGTGTTTCTACAGTTATCAGGAAACTCACTATTGAGTTCGCATGGCCATGGTACACTTGGTCTAATTCTGTGATACTGTTTTTGAGTCTTCAGATCTTACCTGGCCACCAATCAGACATAGGTATGATGATCATTGTGAGACAGTCCACTGAAGAACTGCCAACTTTTACAAAAGGACCCCTTTCTGTAAACCAACTTACACTGTGATGCTGGAGGCTGTAGTTGATATCCAGTTAATTGACACCACCCTACAGGATAGAGGTCAGGAGACTCACAGTCTACCCACTGGTCATACTCTTCTTCCCATCCATCAAAGTGTATCCTCAAGAGGCGATGAATGATTCGAGTTACTGTGGCCACACATATTAAACGTGGCTCCATGAGATCGACTGCTTCTAACTTCATTCCGACACGAAAGCCGTGATTTGGAACATCCTGGCACGGAGAAGCAGAACATTAATACCAGTGAGAAAACGAATGCATTAACTCCACTATCGCTACGAGAGGGAAAGGAAGGAAGCAACATAGTCGAATAATGTGACTTAAACCAAAAATCCCCAAATAATTCTGTAGTTACTGAAGCGTGTGAAGATGAAGCATCTAAGAACTAGGTTGGCAATGTATTCATTTTTATGTTACTCCGATTAAAAAAATAAAACCCTGTTTGGAAATAAGCTTCACTTCCTAGGTAAAGGAAGTATTTACATTGTTTTATTACTCTCTATTTTTTAAAATATAAACCTCTAATAAAAAAAAAAAAGCAAGAAAAAAATAAAACAAAAAAAAATATAAATCTCCACTAAATAAGAAATTCTAATAAAAGCAAGGATAGTTTATCAGTAATGATGTACATGTGTGTGTACGATTCCACATAATCATCATGCCATCATTGAAATTTACCTTATTAAATAGTTTTACTGGTGCTGCAATGGAGCCAGTTTCCCTGAGGTAGTCAAACCATTTAAAAGGAAGTTTAGTGTAACCTGAAAGACACAACTGGTTTAAGTAGCAGTTCATTTAAAATTAGCATAATACTAGAAGCAGGTAACAAGTAACTCAGCACACGCTCAGCTTTTATATGACAAACTTGTAATTCACGCTCTAATACTGTTGGCTCTAATAGCATCTCCATGTTATGACTTTCCTCCTTTCCTAGGTAGACACTGGTACACCACTTATCCTAACGCAAAAGTGCCTCTCCTTTCCTCTATCACCACAAGAACTGTAGACTTCTGCTTTCTTTTTTTTTTTTTTTTTTAATCAATCTTTATTGTTCATAATATTACAAAGGTTCCTCATTTTCTCCTCCCTCCACCAGGTTCCCACCCCACCCTCCACCCCCTCCCCTTCCCCCAATGTCCTCATCCATAGGTGCACAGTTTATGTTTATAAACTTCTGCTTTCTAACCCTAATCTTAGAACAGTCTAGCATTTAACACTTTCCAGAGACATTTTTCTTTCTTTGCAAGAAAGAAAAACTCACTGGTCAAATACTATTTTTTATGGACTCTCCCCCCCCACCCCCCCGCCCCGCTCCCACCACCCACTCCTTCTTTTCTTAAGAGAAAAACCATAGGCTTAGATATTAAAATCAGAGAAGTTGTTAGTTAAGCCATGAGCACTATTTAAAGTTCTACCTTCTTTTAAAAAGCCACATGACTCTAAAAATGAAAACTTGCCCCCTCAACACGAAAGTACCTACTAAAAAATGTTAAATGTATGCAATAACCTAATGAACTTAATCACCATCTCAACATGGCTTGAGAATACAAATTCATACTATAAAGTATATGGATGCTCAAAAAAAAAATTCTATACTAACAATTTGATATTCACACAGCATCTAGGGCTGTGTTAAATGCTGTAAGCAGATATCACATAAAAGGAAAGCAAGAATGAAAACCCGGTATGTGTATTAGGATGAAGTACCTCTAGGTGGAGTGAGTTCAATCATGTTAATTTCACAGAAACCAACAGGGAAAATAGAAGGAGAGGTTGCATGATAACAGAACCAGTCAGATCCATCTGCTGCTTCTGAGCCATCGATCCCAATCATTAGGAATCCATCAGCCAGCACCTTTTAAATGAAAAGAATTCCAAGTATTTGAAATTAGACACCATTATTTAAAACAACAACAACAACAAAAAAAACATACTGATTTTTACAGAGAGGAAAAGAGAGGGATAAAGAGTTAGAAACAGCCGAAACCAGCCGAAACCGGTTTGGCTCAATGGATAGAGCATCGGCTTGGGGACTGAAGGGTCCCGGGTTCGATTCCGGTCAAGGGCATGTATCTTGGTTGCGGGCATATCCCCAGTAGGGGGTGTGCAAGAGGCAGCTGATCAATGACTCTCTCTCATCGATGTTTCTAGCTCTCTATCTCTCTCCCTTCCTCTCTGTACAAAATCAATAAAATATATTTAAAAAAAAAAAAAAAAAGAAAAGAAACAGCCGAAACCAGTTTGGCTCAGTGAATTGAGCGTCGGCCTGCAGACTGAAAGGTTCCAGGTTCTATTCCAGTCAAGGGCATGTGCCTTGGTTGCGGACACATCCCCACTGGGGGTTGTGCAAGAGGCAACTGATCGATGATTCTCTCTCATTGATGTTTCTAACTCCCTATCCCTCTCTCTTCCTCTCTGAAAAAAAATCAATAAAATAAATATATATTTTTTAAAAAAGAGTTAGAAACATTGAGAGAAACATCAATCAACTGCCCCATGCACAGATATATGCCCTTGACCAAAATCGAACCCAGAACTCTTCATTCTGTGGACCGAGTCAGACCAGTTAGGGCTAGACACCACCATTATAAAAATGACCCTTTAAGTTTAAGTGGCATACTAAAAGAAAAGAAAATCGATGACATAAAGATTCTTAAAAGTAAAAAATGCTTCCCAGGGGATTCTTAGGCCTGAGAACTGAGAACCACTCTCTTAAATCTTTTCTTAAAGCAGCTTCAGAGAAGAGGAAAAAGAAAAAAGAAATAAAAAAATAAAAATAAAAATGGAAGTACTGCCTACCAAAAGGGAGGAAAAGGCACAGTTAACACTGGAAACCGAAGATAAACTTGGCCTTGTTGGACTAGTTTTGACCAGAAGTAAGTTAAACATTTTTCCTTTAATTTAGGATATACTTCAACAAATAAAGGTAGCTGACTCAAGATGACAATCTCAACAAGCTATACAAAAGGAGAACCTCTGATAAGAGAATTCAGTCACTATAAATACTCATAACCGTCTTGTCTCCCCAGTGAAGATGCACACACCCACTTTATGTCAAAAAGAGTTCTATTAGGGGCCTCCTCCTCCTGTAACTGTGAAAACAGCTCTTATAATTGCATTCCTGTATTTTAAAACCCTTTCTCTTACCTTTCTAATGGTTGCCACACATATTGTGGAAAGATTTAATGGGTCTATAGCTTCCAATTTCATTCCTTCCTTGAACCATTCCCCAGTCTGGTCCACTTCTTTTACCTAAAGATTACATGAAAGCACATCACTGTAACAAATATCATCCTTTTAATAATGAAAGTTACCAATTTGAAAAGGTTTACCAGATGGAAATACCAAATGCCTTCTCCTACCTACCTAATATTTTAATGCAAACTTCCATTAGGGAATAGAGAGAATTCAGACAAACAGAATTTAAAAATAATTATAATTAATAGTTGTGACACCTTTGAATTACAAGGTTTTAATCCTTTTAAGTGAACATATGTAATTGTGATTTCCATAATTTTAGGAAAAAAACCCCACAACCCTCTTTTAAACATAATTTACAAATGAGGGTTCTTATAAAAACTTCTTACCTTAGCAAATAAATGTGGTGGTGTATCAAAATGTCCATCCTGTTTCTTTGTAATATCTACAAGGAAAAGTTACATACTAATCTGTCAGCATTTGTGAGAAGACCAAAAACCACGTTTCTTTGAAGGTTTCAAACTCACAAGGTATGTATACTCTAAAACATGGCAAAAATACATGCCTTCTACATTTATGATTAATAACCTTTAATAGTCTTACTCTCTTCAGAGTACACGTGTCAGTAAGTACACTCAGCCAATTAGAATGCTGGCAATCCCCTAATAAGAGAATTGTAACTTTAAGTGTGTTTTAATGTGTTTAGTATTAAGTTTAACCACATGTAATTCTGCTATTCTGATTAAAGTTGAATGGAAAGGGAAAGGATAAAGATTGAGATCTTTCAAATGGGGTGGATAAGAAAAATGAAAGAAAACAAATGTAGTTGTGACCAAAAATGCATTATTTTTTAATTGAGGACTAGTGGAAGAAGGAGCTCGTTAGGACACACATATCCTGTGTGAAGATTTTCGATTGAGGTAGGATAAGCTGCCCAGACAACGAGAATGCTATCTTTGACCTATGCTATTCTGTAGAGAAAAATAACCAAGCAGCAGACTTCAGCCTCTCTGACATTGCCAGCGGGAGTTCTCATGACAGGTGCTTACCAGATCTTTTGAATCGATGGCCTATGCTTCGAGACCAGCCGACGTGATGGATGAGGGGGCTGTGCATATGGCACCAGAAGTCGTCTGTTTTATCTTCGCTGTCTTCATACACTAGTCTTAACCGTCCTCCGATCACGCTTTCCACCACTGCTACTCGTGTTCGACACAAGTGTCTCTTGTCAACCACTTCTACTCTCATGCAAGGTTTGAAAGGATACTGCATACTTTCTGAAACCTTGAAGCAAAAGCAGACAAGAACTCTTTGGGATGCATGACAGAAGTCTACAAATTATTTTACTATTGCACTATTAAAAATAATGATATTTACTCCAGCTCTGGCTCACTAAATTAACACAATTCCTTAAAATTTACTCCAGCTCTGACTCACTAAATTAACTTGGAAGTGACTCCTTTTTGCAGAGCTATCTTTTGGCACTTCAGTCCCTTTCTCAGATCCCATCTTTACCTTTTGTGAGAAGTCGGGAGGAAGTGTTTTGGCACCAGTAAGTCGTTTCACTAGAAAAGCTTTCCAGTTCGTATACTTATGATGAATAGCTAAAACGAAAGAAATAACCAGTTACATTGCTGCATAAAGTATTTGTTTTAAAAAAAATTGCAACAAATTTCCTTACAATTTAGACTATTAAGGTCCTGAAGAGCAACAAAAACAAACAATTATGTCTTGCCAGCAATTAAGTTAATTAAAACCGCCGGGACTGGTTTGGCTCAGTGGATAGAGCGTCGGCTTGGGGACTGAAGGGTCCCAGGTTCGATTCCGGTTAAGGGCATGTGCCTTGGTTGCGGGCATATCCCCAGTGGGGGGTGTGCAAGAGGCAGCTGATCGATGACTCTCGCTCATCGATGTTTCTAGCTCTCTGTCTCTCTCCCTTCCTCTCTGTACAAAATCAATAAAATATATTTAAAAAAAGAAAAAAAGAAAAAGTTAATTAAAACCAAAGATACACTTTTAATTTCTGTATCACCTTAATGTCACTGTGAGGGAAGCTGCATTTAAGTATGTGCATTGACATTACAGTAAGGACAAGTAAGCTACTTACTTCTAGGAGGGACAAGAGGTTTCCCACTGGCTGCACACCAGCCAACTGGACGGATATCGGAACTACATATATTGCACCAGAAGTCCAGAGCAGAGTCGTTTTCAAATCCTTCATATCTTAAAAGGGCATTGTAACCTGAAACCGACAAATTAATCACCACGTAAGGAGAGAATAAGTGAAATAAAACAGGATCTAGCTGCTGGGGATGGCTGTAAAACGTTAGCGTGCATCTGCAACAGAAACACTTGCAGGGTTGAGAACAGACAGGTGGCTAGGCTCCAACCCTGAGGTTCTGATTTAGCAGAACTTGGGTCAGTCTGAGATGAGAACCTGCATTTTTAACAAGTCCCCAGAGATGATCTGCCCCTGGTGTACAGATCAGACTTTGAGAACCACTTGTTCAACACATCAGTTTTACTGTTCTCAGAGCATGGCTTCCTCCTTAGGATATATTTCAGTTTTATCCATGGTTTCTTAAATTTTAAAACCGAAATTCACATGAAAACAGAGCTGGGAAAATTCTATTAGAATGTGTAGTTTTTAAAATAAAATAAAAGAAAGAAGATTGTGTATGGTTAATCTTTTCAAGTCAGAGAAACACAGATAAAACACATTTCAAAGACATTATTTTACTCAGCTCAACAGAAAACCAATTATTCTTGGGTAATTGGGATTTAGCTACTTCAAGAGTCTAAATTTTTCTGTGCTGTTTATTTGGAAATAAGACTTGAAAATGATAGGTAAAGAAATTCAGTAAACACAGATAAAAGTCAGTGAAAACACTTAAAAAAAACTATGTACTAAGCAAACAGGAAGCTGTATTTTGTAGCAATAAAAGAAAGCATAAGATATAACCTGCTTATAATAAAATCTTATGTTAAAATAGATTAAAGTTTAATTTAAGGTGTTTAGTAGAATAAAAGAGGCCAAATAAACTTGTATTTCAAGCCAGGAGCTACATTTAGCCAGTATTTACACGTTAATATCTATGATAAAAATTTATAGCATTGTATTGTTAGTTTTAAAATGCAGTAAGTCACAGAATAATTCATGAGTTTGCTATCTGTTGCTGAGCTCTAGTTCATGATTAACACCAGGCTCACTTCTCAGAAATCACTAAAGTGGCTTAGAGTAAGATAGATGAGGCAATTAGATAAAACAGAAATGTAAAATCAGAGATGGAAGGCAGAAATAATTCTCGGATAGTAAATGCAACTGACTTACACATCTGGGACAGAAACAACATA
The DNA here is from genome assembly GCA_036971965.1 of Nyctalus aviator. Lineage (NCBI taxonomy): Eukaryota > Metazoa > Chordata > Mammalia > Chiroptera > Vespertilionidae > Nyctalus > Nyctalus aviator. Next base: position 36,443,492 of record CM072937.1, on the reverse strand, counting down.
TGGCTGTTTTAAATTATGTTATAGAGGGTAAGAATAGCATTTAGAGAATGCTTACAAAGCAGGGGAAGCATTTCAAGGAAAAGGTAGGAAATGAATTGGTTATATGCCAAGTGCAAAGCATGGGACATTGTGAGAGTAAGCAAAGGCACAGAGATGACAGAGAACACACTGTATGAGGGCGGAGGAAGAGTAATCTCTTTGGAACAGATCACTTATATTGGGGAGCAACAAAAGATTTGGTCACTGGCATACAGTGCAACTCAAATGGCTGTGAATACAGACCATCTTCACCCTTTAAGGACAAAAAAGCTAGAAGGTCCTGAAGAAGAGGAACAAAAATAGAGAAATGCCTGTTCATTTGTGCATTAAAGACCTTTGGAAAAATGGAATTAAGATCATTTTTAGGGAAGTTCAGTCCATCGATGACTGGGAGAGAATTTCTGGAGATAGGACTAGAAAGAGCAGGATAAGACACCTCTTCCAGTAATCTCAGGGTAACTTTTCTTATCTGAGTGGCTGTCCCTCCTAACGTGCTACAGTGCCCTATGACATCACTTGTCATAAACTTTTTAACGTTTGGCAGATGTAAGCTCACAGAAAAAAACACACAAAAAAACAAGTCTTGCACTTATGCACATCGCCTGCCCACAGTGTCTAACAGAGGAAACACCTAATGCATTTACTTCATGAGCAATAAGGTTTATGGGTCAGGTATACAAAAGTAGCGGAAAGGAAGAAAAAGGAAGAACTCAAGATACATGAAATTATCAATACTAGTTTTGGTGTTGTGACTCGTCACTTTTTTTTTTAATACCTCTATTGTGTGTTACTTTTCAAAGTATTTTCCTCTTCCGGGGGTTGGCAAACTATATTATGGCACACAGATCTGTCTGATTTTTATTGTTATTTTCAAAAATATTTTTAACGATTTTTAGAGAGGAAGGGAGACGGACAGAGGGAAACAGCAAGGAGAGAACATTGCCTCCTGCACACCCATCACCGGGAGATCGAGTCTATAACCTGGGCACATGCCCTGACCTGAAATCAAATCCACAACCTTTTGGTGCATGGGATGATGCTCAACCTACTGAGCCACACTGGCCAGGGCTGGCCTGATGTTTTATAGTCTGCCATTACATTTTTAATGATTGAAAAAACAAGGAATAGTATTTCATAATAGGTGACATTTACATAAAACCCAAATTTCAGTGGCTATGACGTTTTACTGGCACACAGGCATGCCTATTCATTTGTGTATTGCTACAGCTGTTTTCAATGGTAGAGCTGAATAGTTGTGACAGAATGTTTTGCCCAAATACTTGTCTGACTTTTAACAGAAAAAGTTTGCCAACCCCTGCCCTATTACCATATTTATTTATTTGGCAACATTTGCAAAATTTACAAGTAGTATGTTTCCTTAAACGTTACAAACATAATCGGCATTTTCTAGAACAAGATACGTGCTTTTCACCTGCTAATTTTACAATTCCAGCAATCCAGAAGACTTTGGTAGGTAGGCTGCAGTCTGTATTGGGAACTTCTACTCTCACATTTTCTGAGATATCACCCCAGCAGGTCCCCATAGGTGCCTGTCATATAAAAATTACTAAATTATCATCTTATTAACATAAAATCTAAAACATACCATTCAAAATTAAGCATTACTATCAATAATAAAAGTATTAAGCTAAAAATACCATTTAATTCATTCACTTTTCTTTAAAAATTCACAGAATTCTATTTGTAAAAATCCAGTGACAAGGTCAAGCTCAAGATGAAGAGGATTCACATATATTAGAATAGATCCATGTCGATCAAAATTCAATACTGTCCTAATATAAGACTTGAGCAGCAATTTTTGTAAAAACTGAAGCACAACTTGAGAGGTTTCACAGGATAAAGTTGACTTAAGAAACTCATTATTTTTAATATGTACTGAATACACTTTAGCTTAATCTCTAATTTTAAAAGATCTCACCAAAGAGCAGAAAGAAAAATAATTTCCATCAGCAATGTGGTTTCCAATAACAAAGGAGAAACAAAACTTAAATATCTATATTTTCTACTTAGTTAAATTCATAGAACAGAAATATAGCCTGTTAAACAGACATGTGGCAAAAGCACTGGGTACAGTTATCTAAAAGTAGGAGCTGAAGAGTTTTTGAAGATGCATACCATAATAACTTGTTATAGAATTTGTTATTTCTAAATTTATCATGCAGAAATTACTATAAACAAAGAGAAAACTTTCAATGTTAGAACCGGTAATCACTAGCCTCCGGACCAAAAGGTTAAAATGAGGATTCAGAAAAACCAATCAACTGACTATCATGAAAGAATTTTCCAAAATCTCACATGTTTCTAAATTACAATTTCATTACTACATTTTAATTCTTATAACTTGAGGCCATTTACAATTATCTGGAGCACATTCAATGGTAAATTAAATCAAACGAGTGAATTCATGAATGTAAATGCTGATCAAAAACAGTCTTTGTGGCCTTTGATATCAGCTCCATGAAATATAATTCAGAACCTTGATCATGATTAGCTGAGACTATTAAAGACCTGATAATACGAGCAAATCAGGAAAAGACAAAATAGCTTCCAAGCTCACAGATGTAAACACAAAGAATCTAGGAGTCAAAGGATCTAGCCAATTTGAACACTGGGCAATGTTTTCCATACAAAGCCTTCCTTACATTGGCAAATGCTAACCCAACAAGAGGATTAGCCTAAAACAGTACTCGAACCCTAGCCTCTCAATACTTTTTATGGAGCTTCTGAAGGAGAGGAAGAGAATGTCAGATAATACCGAGCTAGGATTAAGTCTGGCACCAAACACAGAATCCATTTATGGCTATTGCTTGAAGTAGCAAACAGACTTGAAGACAGTGGCCTATCTTAACTAGGCGTGATTCTGGAAGGATACATGTAACTACTTCCCTGAGCTGTGCAAAAAAAATAATACATCCATCACGATTATCTCTTTCTGCTTTTTTAAAAATGGAAATACTGGATTCTTCGGGTTCTGCTACCTCCCCCTATATCACTCTAGACTGTAGGGCCATCCCTATTGCCAGCAGATATGATCAGAAAAGGAGAGGTTGGGAGGAAGATAGGTAACATAGATTAAGCTAAAATAAATTAACATAAAGACCATGTATTCAATTCTGTGAGAATGGACCAATTAGAGTAGATAGATGTAGTTAAATGCACGTATTGAATTAAAGTAGGGTAGTCATTCACCCTTCTTTGTTTGGCTGCTAAATCTTATGGAATGGGCTTATTTCTCACTGAGAAGAGGCATGGTATTGCTGAGCAGTTGCGCTTTATGTTGGCACATCGCTAAGTACATCTGGCAGACAGGGCTCCTTTTTGCACTAGATATGACAATGTCACACTGATTTTTTTTTTTTTTTTAAAGTCAACAATTGTTTGGAGAAAGTAACTTTTAGTCACATTTTATTAAAGAAAACAAAGTACCAATATGCTCACTTAAAAAATAAAGTTCATGTTGACTTTAGCAGGGGATGTTACGTTCTGGTCCCTACAGTCTGGATTGGTATAGGAGAAAGTAGCAGAAAGTGACATTTGTTCTTGCCTGTAAGTTTGTGGTTCTGCTAGACCCTCTTAAACCAATCCATATGGTTTACTCTAAGAAAAAAGAGAAGAAAAAACAACAAAAAAGAGCACTACAGCCATTGCATAGTATGTGCTCGATGTGTTGAAATAAGGTAATTTTACAGATATATCTGCCCTTTTGTTTAAAATGAATATTCTTAAGTGTGGAAGACTAAATGACCCAGGGCTTGACAGCCATCTTCATCCAAGTCATCTGTCTTCTCTTGCTGGCAGGAGGGATACCTCTGAAAGTCTGGATTGGCATAGCATGAACTAGCAGAACCATAATTTACAGGTAACAACAAATTTACCTTCCAGACTCAGGGCGAGAGGTCCACCTCAGGCTCCTCCCAAACCAGGAAGATCTGCTTCACCACTTCCTGCTCCGGGCCGCTCGAGAGGCTATCTGGGAGGACTCTCCTTCCCTGCAAGGTAAGCTATCATCAGGTCCTGTGGACACGCCACGTCCAAGTGCTGAGGCTCCCCAGCACAAGCGCATAACCTCCACCTGACTGTCCGCAGGAAATCATTCCACAGGAAGCCTTACTTTCTGCACTTCAAGAGCATTCCCAGACAGTCTAGTAGCTGGATGCTAGTATTTAGACGCTCAGAGGGCTGATTCACTGCACATAAGACGATTCACGACAGAAATACAGATTTCCTTCCATAGAGCTGCCAACCTATAATTTTTTAAAATCTTCATTTGAGGATATTTTTTCTATTGATCTCTAGAGAGTGGGAGAGAGAAGGGGGGAAGGGAGAAAACGGGGAGAGGAGGAGGGAGAAGGGGGGGGGAGAAAGAGAGAGAGAGAGACAGACACAGACAGACATTGACGAGAAGAGACACATCAATTGGTTGCCTCCTACACTCACTTCTACCAGGCTGGGGAACCTGCAACCGAGATATGTGGCCTTTAAAGGAATCGAACCCGCAACCATTCGGTCTGGGGACAGACACTCCAACAACTGAGCCACACTGGTCAGGTCCAACCTATAACTTTTGATAATCGCACACAATCTTCAATATTAACAGAATTTAAATGGGCAGAGGTTAGCCTTGAAGTTGCATATAGGTAATAATAATAAAAAATCAACACCAATGATGATATGGCAAATGCAGAAAAAGTCATCATTAGAATATTTTAAGACAAATAGGCCTATGATTACTAAAGTGCATCAAGTAGAAAAAGATGAAATATTTGGCTATAAAAGGGAGAAAACATTATAGGAAATTAACTAGAAGAAATTAGAACTCCTAAATACTCTACTTGCCAGAATTAACAGGAAGCAGAAACAGGGGGGGAAAAATCGTTCCCATTTACTTTTGATACTAGAATCTATTTTTTGGGGTGGTGGGAGCTGGGAGATGGGAATTGCAAGGCAAGTACAAAAGGAAAACAGATGTTTGGGGTGAAGGGATTACAAACGAAAGAATGCCATGTGCACATAAAAAGGAAGAGCAGTGGTTACTAATTTGAAAGACATAAAACAGTACATGACTAAAAAAACATATTAAACCAATATTGTTTAAGAAAATAATCTAGATTACTTAGGTTTTCTTTAAAACTGGTGATTTTTGTTATATTACAGTTCACTGCTTTCCTGGAGAGAATCACTGTGGCAAGACAATAGCTAACTCAGATGGGGCACTACTAAGAGCCAGATGCTAATTTAAGTTTTATTTCCTTCTAGGATGACAGAGTGGAGATTCTAACATCGTTAAAATGAATGCGAAGTCATATTTATTTTCAGCTTTCAATGAGTAAGTGCCTATGTGTGATCAAGGTTTTTCTTTTATTCTTAAAATTTTAAAATAAAATTGTGATACATGCTGCAAAGAAAGGGTTAAAAAATACTATGACAGATATACAAGCTACTATTTGTGGATGCAGGATGAGAAAGCATAATAAACTCAGCTTTAAAGTTATGGCACACATGTAAAAAGGACCTTTTAAAAATATAGAAAACTAAAACTATTTTCAAGGGGGGGAAAGCAGGGTGACAGCATTTCTGGCTTTAGTGATCACAATGACAGGAAACCAGAGTATATAGTCCAGGGATAAGAAAAAAACCCAACACATCATGCTGAGTGAAATAAGCCAGTCAATGAAAGAGAAACACCACATGACCTCACTCATTTATGGATAATGAAGAACATTATAAACTGATGAACCAAAAGATGTAGAGATAGTAAAGCAACAAGCAGATTGTCAAATTACAGCGGGGAGGGTAGGGAGATCTGGGGGAGATAAGAGATCAACAGAAGGACTTGTATACATGCATCTAAGTACAACCAATGGACACAAAACTCTGGGGAGGGAGGGCATGTATTGGGGGGGGGCAATGGTAAGATATGTACACAGATAACAATTTGATTAAAAAAAAAGAAATATGAAACCTACAAACACATAACTGGAGGAGGATTTTAGCTTTTGTGTGGTTCATGTACATTTGATATTGACCAATTTTGCCCCCTGCTATAATACTGAGGGAATGTTTTACTTTGTTTTATAAGGCAAATCATGGGAAATAGGAGCATTTCAACCTAAAAGACTGCAGTCTTTATGGCGACAATGCTCTAACCAACTGAGTTACTGGGGCAGGGCTGAACTAAATGATTTTAAAGATGACTCAGAGCTTTGTGCCATATGACTAAGAATTAAAAGTGCTATTGTCTAACTTAGTGGTTTCCAACCTCAGGGACTGACAAGGAAGGGGGAGCCAAGGGCTAAGGCCCTGGCCATTCCATTCCAGTCCACCTCTTTTTAAAAAAAAATTTTCTTTATTGATTAAGGTATTACATATGGGTCCTTATTCCCTCTATTTTTTTTTATTGTCTAAAGTTTTACAAGTCTCTTTTCCCCCCAATTGACAATTCCCCCCTTTCAGACACTAAGAGCAGCTTTTTCTTATCCTAGCTATGTTTATTAGGGAAAAGGGGAATGCTAATGCTTAAAAAAAAAAAGTCTGAAAACTACCACTTAGAAAAAGAAAAAGATATATCAGAAATGTGGCAACTATAATATACAGATTTTTAGGTAGATATATTTAATGATAACTGAGTCTGATCTCCATTGCTAAATTATAAAAAACATCAAATGCTGATGTAATTGAGTAAAAACCACTATGCATAAATATTGCAATTATCACACCACCCTCCGCCCGAATTCCTGGTTCAATCAGAACAACTCTGCTTCCACATAACACACTGGATGTTGTTGTTGTTTTTTAGGTATATTTTTATTGATTTCTTTTTAGAGAAAGAGGAAGGGAAAGGGAGAGAGATAGAAACATCAATACAGAGAGAGAATCATTGATCGGCTGCCTCCTGCATGCTCCCTAGTGGGGGATCAACCTGGGCATGTGCCCTTGACTGGAATCAAACCTGGGACCCTTCAGTCCATAGACTGATATTCTATCCACTGAGCCAAACCAGCTTGGGCCATATTGGATGTTTTTAAAGATTATGTTTGAATAAAGAATCCCCCAGCAGGGAAAGCTCCCACCCTGTGCTCAAGTTGAAGACCAGGAGGATCTAGAGTCTGGAGGAAGCAGGCCCTACTGGTGAACCAGTGTAGGGCGGATTTCACGTTTCCAGCTGATCCCGACAGGTTTTCTAAAGCCAAAGCGAGTAACCCTCGTTGGAGACCAAGAAACCTATCTCGGGGGAGAACCATGAAGAGTCAACTCTAAACAACACCCCAAATCAAGTGCAGCATGAGGTGTGACCTCCTAAATCAAATGGTTTCAAATGAAGATGCTGGCTAAGCCACAAAGCAAACTCATTAGTATTAACACATATTTAGAAATTACCAATGTAAGTTCTTTCCTATTTGGTAAGGAGAAGGCAGTTAAGAAAGATGAGTGGAGCAGAAAGGCACTTGGTGACAGATGCCTTGTCTCTGCATGCAAAAGGAGTCTCTACTGTATTATTATTATTATTATAATTGATTTTAGGAAAAAAGAAAAAAAATTGATTTTAGAGAGAGGGAGGGTAAAGGGGGAAACCGAGATATAGATAGACAGAAACATTGATCGGATGCCTCCCAAAGTGCCCCAACCGGGAATTGAACCTGCAACCTGGCCATGTGCCCTGAACAGGAATCAAACCCACCACATTCTAGTGTATGGGGAAAGGTGCTCCAACCGACTGAGCCACACCTGCTAGGGCCACAGCATTCATTCCTGATAACATGACTTAAACTACCGTATTTTCCGGCATATAAGACAACCCCCTAATTTTACAGTTAAAACATAGGCTTAGGCCTATATTTGCTGTATAAGACTACCCCCCACTTCAAAGAAAAGACTTACTTTGCCGTCAAGATCTGTAGGTAATTATTGTGCAATTTTGGTCTTTTGCCCCCGATTTTCGGTTAACTTTTTTTCGTTTCAAACGTCGTCTTATATGCCGGAAAATACGGATGTTCTATTTTCTATAACTGGAGGCCCGGTGCATGAATTCATGCAGGGGTGGGGTTCGGCTGGCCTAGGGGAAGGGATGCAGAAGGCTGGCAGGCCAGCCCCATCCCTGGTCGCACTCTACCCCTGGTAGAACCCCAGTCAAACAGACAATTTGCATATTACCCTTTTATTATATAGGATAATACTTTAATCTTAATAAAGCAAAGTTGAAAAGAAATTCAATTTTATTATTATAATTAAGATTTTCTTGCAAAGAATTTTAATATAGCTTTATTATTCAAAGATATGGATGTGAAATAAAACATGAAATTGGGTCTTTGATATGCTATTTAAAAAATATCCTTAACTACTTACATAAAATAGCTAGACATGGCTTATGATACTGGTATATAAAAACTAGTATTAAAATAAAGATAGTAAAGAATAAAGGCTATTCAGGAGACAAGAGACAAGTGTTCCAGGAATCTGGGATGAAAGACTTATTATAACTGAAAACAAACTAATTCTGAGCTTCTTAGTACCAGAAGGAACTATCCCAAGAGGACAGTTAAATATTTGTTTAATAATTCTCTTTAACACTGTAGCCATGTATTTAATAGCTCTCACAAATGTGACACCACTATCAACATTACAGTAAAATAAATCACCTACTTTCCACTGTGATAAGTATCTAAGATTCCACTTAAGTTGGTTCAGATAGTTACCATGCCACCACGACTAAGGGCTTAACACTTGTACTATTATTTAAAAGTATAGCCCTAACTTAATGAAATGTTAAGTGTAAACAAAATTTCATTTATTATTTTTCTAAATTATCTTTTTTATAAATGGTCAGCAGATAGAACCTTTATATATAAATTGAACTTGTAGTCAGGTTACAAAAGCATTGTAGGGAAAAAATTGCAGATAATTGAATCAAAAAGAAATAGAATCAAAAGGAAAGAACTTATCATCAGATACATTTTATACATAACTCTGAATTATTCCTGATGCTTTGTAACAATCTAATTGCTAAAAAAAAAACACATCTAGGAAAAGGTTATGCATGATATATATCCCACGTATGTCAGCCCACAATACTGTATTACTAATGGTTCCTTCTGTGCTCTGGTGCTTTTACATTTGTAGACAAATATAAAACTGAAAGAAAAACCCTTTCTTTTCTGAATTATCAGGTTAAATCACAAAGATTTAGGTAACATACATGATAGGTGATTTCTATTGTTGAACCACATGACATTGCCACTGTATAACTTTTTATACAAAATCAGCAAGTTAATATATTGCTGATTTTGTGTAAAATTGGATGAGACTAGTATTTTCCCTTGCATAAAATAATTTCAGATTGCAATTTCTTTATACAAAGCCTTTACTTATAAAATTTATAGAAGTTATTTTTTAACTATTGATAGGTATAATAAAAAAACATTTCCATTACAAGGTATAAAATAAAGATCTAAGGATAAGATGCTTAGGTGTTATTGTACCTCCAGATTTAGCAATAAATAAGCATTTCAATTTGAGGTGAGAAATCCCATACTCACATGTTTAAAGCAGGTAACTGGAGCTGCTATAAAGCTATTGCTATTGATGTAGTTACCCCAGCTGAAACCTTCCATAGAGATTACTGTTGAAATAAAAATAAATTTATATATATTACAATTCTCAAGTCTTTTATCTTCAAAAAGGCTATTATTTTAAAATGTGAACTGATATAAAATTAACTTATCACCTTTAAAGGTGTGTTTTTTTGTAAAGATTAAACTACTTCTCTAGATGAGCATGAATTTTGGCATCAATCACATTGACAAACAAATAGCAGTTAAATATTTTTTTATATACAACATATACTCCTCCAGAAGAGAATTAAGAGCTCTCCAGTTATGAGAAGCAAAGAACAGCTGAGCAGGTGTTCATAACTAACATGGCTTGGCTACTTTTGTTTTCATTCCCACACAGTTCTTACGTGAACCTGAGGGTGAAGTCTATCCAGTATCTACCACCTAATAGTAGGGTTTTCGTTACTTTACTCCCTATTTACGTCTCGGCCAGAGAATATTCTATTAGAAATGGTCCTTTCCTCTTAAGACTCGCTTCTATCCAATCCCTGCTGAATGTCCTGTTTCTTTGCCAATTATCTTCACAATGCTCCCTACCATCCAAAGCACTGAGAAACAGTACATAAAAAATACCGAACCGGAGAAAAACCATTAATATAAAAGAGGATGTCACAAGTACGGGACCTTCTAGAATATCCTCTTCTAGAATAATTTACTGAAATCAAAACAGTCATGTGCCAATAGGGCATAGAAATAGCTTAGTTTACTAGAAACCAACTTAGAATGTCATTAATTAAAACTAGATGAATCTATCAAATTATTTCACCTTTATTAAATTCACCCACATTACCTGTTTTAGTCTTTGCTTGATTTTGCAAGGTAGCTTGATACTGAGCATACGCGGCTAGTTTAGCAACTAAAGGTTGTTTCTGAAGAACTTTTGCTTTCTTTGTTGGAGGCTTACCCTAAAACAAGAAGAGTTAAGTAAATAGGATTCTTTTCACCTCCCCCCGCCCCATCAAAAACTAATCTGATTGCATACTACTCATTCTGCTTAAGTAAACATCGAGGGTTTAGAAAATTATTAAAGCAGAGGGAACATACAAGGAATTTTAACATGAGAAATGTACTCTGGAGTTCTGGCACAATGTAGATATCTAACATGGGTAGCAGAGCTGGCATAGACAAAAATAGCAATATGCAAATTAATATGTTAATAAAAAATTACATCCCACAAGATGTTAAAATATAGGCTGTGGTGGATACTTGATTCTTTCTTTTACTAGATAAAACCAGTGGTTATTCACTCATGCAGGTTGCCAAGCATTGCTATTTATATGGTAAGAAAAGATAATTTAACGTTTAAAGAGTAAGTGACTGAGGTATATACCTTTAGCGCTAACGAAAAAGATCAATGACAAAATGATCATGGGCCAAATTCACAGTGTGACAAACTGCCATCCATTTGGGTACAGACCAATGCTCAGGATCTTTAGGCACTGTCTTTCTGAAATATAGAAATACATCTAAGTGATGTATTTCCTTAATTTGGGGGACTTAAATAATTCTTTCAGTGCTATGTAATGATCACAGTATTAAATTAAAGGAGAATAAGAATGTGATCACAAAAATAAAATATATTAAAAAAATCAAATGTGCAATGCCTTTAAAACGTTTATATGCTACAATAGTAAAAACTTAAGACAAATGGTCAACTCTTCAGTTATTTTGTAAATACTGATATACAGAGATTATGATTTTCCTTCTATATCATGAACATTTTTCAAAAAAGGTTGGATTAACCAAATACATTTGGGCAAGGTATCAAATGGGTTGTTATCAAAAGTACAAAGCAAAAATGATGAGAAAATAAAACCAAAGTGAAATCATATCCCCTCAAATGCTGAAAGATTCTACCTTAATGTTAACTCAAAAAAAAACCAAGGGAAAATGTCTTCAATTTCTGCATATAGAAAGGTATTTATTAAATTTATAATTATTTAGAAAAAGGGTTTGTTTTTTTTTTTAACCCACTTATACAATTCAGTTTATCCTGGATACTATGCCTTGTCTATGTATAACAGTTGTCAATTCTACAGATGGAACACACATTGGAGCGGATCCATTTCCTAAAAATACGGGGTGTAAAATGGTAACTGACCAATGGGGCAGAGTGGAGTGCGGTGAATCACAAATGACAGGTACACAGTGAAAGCCATAGAAATAACGGATATAAAGAATAAGAAGGTTTCTGTACCGTTACCTGAAGTCTGGCCAAAATGCTTGCCTTCTTGGAATTAGATGAATAACTTCTTGAACATGAAACACTGCAGAACCGCTTTGTTTTGGAGTAAAACGCATCTCGCACACCAACCATCCCACACATTTCACAGGTCGCTAATGAACAAAAAGATCGGTGTCCTGATCACGTATAAAATCAATTTTAATCTAGTGGTTTAATAATTTCTCCAATTACCTAAAAGTTTTCATTTTAAAATTTTCCTTCTCAAGGATAGAAAATTTACTCTCTCTGTTGCTATACAAATGGTAGAAAAGCTGAGACAGAAGTTAGAGAAAAGACTGGATATGGTGGCATGGCTACGAGCACCGAAGGTCTGAGAGGTTTTAAAAGGGATCAAGACACAAATAAATATAAGTCAGATTCATTTCCTCAGTGCTCATCAGGGGCCAGGGATTTTCATCTACATTATGAGTTGCAGTGTTTGAAAGGATTATAAACAAAAGATGAAAGGTGCAACACAACTGAGGATTAATACAAAGTATTAATACACTGTAAGCCTTTAAAAAATTGTAGAGATTGGTACCTAAAAAACCAGTTCTTGGAAAAATTCAAAGGGCAAAAGAACAATTCTCTCAAGACATGTTCAGGGACAAGACAAGCTATATGCTCTATTATTAACTAATAAAGAACAACAAAACTCCACTATTGTGCATCTTTTGTAAATTAGCTTAACGGACAATAATGTGAAAGGCAGAACAGAAAGAAGGGTCACAAGAACTTAAGTTCAAAAAAGATAAACAAGAACATACCCAGGTGTGGAATTGCTTATATTTTTCATTTTTGTTGTTGAGGATTTGTCATACTTTTTCTTTTTTTCCTTTTTAAAGTTTATTTTTAAATGATTTTAGAGAAAGGAGAGAAAGGGAGAGAGAAGACAGGAAGGGATGGATGAGGAGAGAAAGGGAGAGGCAGAGAGAAAAACATTGATCAGTTGCCTCCTGTAAGCATCCTGACTGGGGATTGAACCCACAACCTAGGCATGTGCCTGACCTGGAATCAAACCCGTCATCTTTTACGAGTAAGGGATCAACTGAGCCTTTAGGCAGGGCACAAGATGGCTGAATTTAGTAAGTAAAAGGTTACTGAAGAGTTTCAAAGTCTTATATCTTGGTTTAAAAAAACGATCAACCACAAAAGCTCATGACCGGTTTAAATTGGTTTATTTTATGTGGTACAGAACAAAGGGTTTCAGTTATTTGTAAATTCAGTATTAGTTTTAAAAAATGTTAAAGCAATTCTGTTGGCATGAATGGAAACATACTGTTTTGAAAAGGGAGAGGAAAGAACTGCCTTCTGCCCTAATCACACAGTGTGACCAACCATTTGCCTGAGGTATTTTCAATTCTAAATCCAGGATGGTTTTGGACAAGTTGTTACACTATTACTGCATAATCTAAACTATCCCCCAAAACAAGTGAGCAGGATATTGAAGAATCACGGTGCTACAATGAGAAATGGCTAGGGCAGCCAGAGACATGTAAAACTATGTCGCCATACAAAAATGAGAGTTATCTGTGTGCCTTTAAAATGGGCGTCGACCCATTAAACCAGGAAGTCACAGATGGATTCTGATCAGGGCATATGCCTGGGTTCTGGGCTAGATCCTCAGTAGGGGGGTGTGCAGGAGGCAGCTGATTAATGATTCTCTCTCATCACTGATGTTTCTCTATCTCTGGAATCAATAAAAATACATATATAAAAAAGTAAAAAGCAGCCCTAACTGGTTTGGCTCAGTGGATAGAGCGTCAGCCTGCGGAATAAGGGGTCCTAGGTTCAATTCTTGTCAAGAGCATGTAGCTTGGTTGCGGGCACATCTCCAGTAGGGAGTGTGCAGGAGGCAGCTGATTGATGTTTCTCTCTCATCGATGTTTCTAACTCTCTATCCCTCTTCTTTCCTCTCCGTAAAAAAAAAAAAAAAAAATCAATAAAACATATTTAAAAAACACAATAAGATCAAAAGATAAAAGTTAGAACAAGGATAATTTTGGTTAAATATAAAGAATATTCACTAATTAGATACCTAACCACTGAAAGTAATAAAACAGAAAACTTGTAAGAAACTGTCATAGAGGAAAAGTCTCTTTCAAATCTATAAGTCTATTAGCTTACATACTTTCAGTCACACAAGGTTTCATTATCTAATCTTAAAATTTAGGTCCCCATTGACTTTCTCAACTGCCTTCTCTTTTCATTTTGTTTTACTTGTTTTCCACCCGAAGGTGGCTGGTAGACAAAGAGATCAAGCACAAACCCAATGATCTACTCTAGAACTATACGTTTCTTCAAATTGCTCTTAAAAAATTCTGAGAGGGAAATGACAGAAGATATGGAATCAAAACATACCCTTAAAACAAAGTTGTATGGCAGGTGCAGGCTGAGGCATTCATACTCACCCATGCCAGATTTGCCATCTGGGTACGTGTAGACTTGTCCATTGTTTTTGATAATTGGGAGATTAGAAGGTAAAGGAGCAACTTCCTCTTCACTCTCCTCAGAGCTGGAGCTGCTACTTGTGTCCTCACTGCAGCTATCATAACCGTCAAACATCCCGAACGAGTCTCTTCTTTTCCTTTGGGATCGTGAATAATGTTCAATCTTAAAAGTAGAAGAAATTAATAATACATGACACAGCACTTATATACACCCCCTAAAAGACCTTAGTTCAAAATCTGGCAAATGGGATTTGAAAAATGAAAACCTAAACGTTTGTGTCAAAATGGAGTCATCCACTTCTCTGAGACACAAATTTATTAGCTACAATGTTAGCTAACAAGATTAACAATAATGATGTTAAGAACACTGACTGAATCAGAAGCTCATCCTGTTATTCAAGTTTTGCCATAAACTAGGTGTCACTTTCCATAAAAGATATTACATCAGTTGATTTAAAAAAGTTTGTGCTAAAATACACACAACAGATGAGTTCTTAATTTGCTTTTCATCTCTAAAACTGCCAATGGCTAGACCAGCAATTTTCAACCAGTGTGCTGCAAGATTTTTTAAAACATGCAATACCTATTTAGTCATTATCCTCTTTTTCCTCAGACTGTCAAATTAAAAAATGGCAACAGCTAACAACAATAATCGCCCAGTGTGTCTTGAACCATAAATATACATGTGATATAACAGAGTAGCAATTTATTGGTCACATCAAATAATAAGGTTGCATCTGATAATTTAATTCTTGGCACCAGAAATCCTCATATACAAGAATAGGCATCTGATTCTTTTAAAAGCCACGTAGGAGCCCTGGCAGGGTAGCAGAGTTGGTTAAAGAGTCGTCTCTATACACCAAGGTTGTGGGTTCAATCCCCAGTCAGGGAACATACAAAAATCAACCAATGAATGCATAAATAAGAACAACAAATTGATATTTCTCTCTCTCTCTCAAATTAATACATAAAATGTCAAAAAGAGTAAGTAATTACTATGTTCTCCTGAGCAGGTCTCAACAGGTTTAAAACACTCGGCGACCCATGCTGTAAAGAGATGTGCTGCCATCCAGATTTGTTGTTCCATTCACTGTCAGAATAGGTTTAACATAATTCTTAAAGACCTTGGATTTTCAGAACGGTAAATGAGCACTGGCTTCAATTTACACCATCAGAATTAGACCCTAACAAGAGCCAGCCTGCCTTTGAAGCTAGGTATGGACTTCTCTTCTCTGGCTAGGGAAGTCCTAAATGGCATCTTCTTCCAATATGAGGCTGTTCCATCTTCACTGAAAACCTGCTGTGCAGTGTAGCCATCTTCCCCATCGTAGCCAGATCTTCTGCACAGCTTGTTGCATCTTTTATATCAGCGCTTTGCTGTTTCATCTTGCATTTCTGATATGGAGATGGCTTCTTTCCTTAAGCCTCATGAACCAACATTCGCTAGCTTCAAACTTCTGCCGTGTCCCCATCCCTCTCGGCCTTCCTACACTGCAAGAAAGTTAGGGCCTTGCTTTGGATTAGGTTTTGGCTTAAAGGAATGTTGTACTGGCTTTGATCTTCTACTCAGACCACTAAAATTTGCTCCATAAAAACAAGGCTGTTTCACTTTCATAACATTTGTATGTTCACTGGAATAGCACTTCTAAATTTCAAGACTTTTTCCTTTGCATTCACAACTTGGCTCTATGGCAAAAGAGGCCTAGCTTTTCAAAAAAAAAAAAAAAAAAAAAAAAAATATATATATAAATAATAGAGAGGAAGGAAGAGGGATAGCAAGTTAGAAATATTGATGAGAAACATCGATCAGCTGCCTCCTGCACACCTCCTTTTGGGATGTGCTCACAACCAAGGCACATGCCCTTGACCAAAATCGAACTTGGGTCCCTTGGGTCCACAGGCTGTCGCTCTATTCACTGAGCCAAATCAGTTAGGGCGAGGCCTAGCTTTTTACAAAAAAATATTTTTATTCGTTTCAGAGAGGAAAGGAGAGGGATAGAGAGCTAGAAACATCAATGTTGAGACTCATTGGTCAACTGGCTCCAGCACGCTCCACACTGGGATCGATCCCACAACTCAGGCATGTGCCCTGACAGGGCATCAAACCTAAACCTCCTGGTTCACAGGTCAACGTTCAACCACTGAGCCACTCCAGCTGGGCAAGCAGCCTCGCTTTTGACATGCCCGCATCAGTAAGCTTAATCATTTCTAGATTTTGAACTGAGTGAGAGGTGCACGACTCTTCCTCTCACTGAATACTAAGAGGCCATTGTAGGGTTATTAATTGGCCTAATTTCAATATTGTTGTATCTCAGAATAAGGAGGCCCAGGGCAGGAAGATGGGGAATGACTCATCAGAATACACACAATACTTATCAATTAAGTTTGCTGTCTGGCACAGATGTGGTTGCTGGCTCCCTAAAGCAATTACATCAGTAATGTCAAAGATCACTGATCACAATAATGAAAAAGTTTGCCCTAGCTTGTTTGGCTTAGTGGATACAGCATCAGCCTGCGGACTGAAGGGGGTCCCAGGTCCCATTCCAGTCAAGGCACATGCCTAGGTTGTGGGCTTGATCCCCAGTAGGGGGCGTGCAAGTGGCAGCCAATCAATAATTCTCTATTACTAATGTTTCTCCCTCTCCCTCTCTGAATTCAATAAAAATATGTATTTAAACAAATAATGAAAAAGTTTGAAATGTTATAAGAATTACCAAAATGTGATACAGAGACACAAAATGAGCAAATGCTATTGGAAAAACGATTCTAATAAGCTTGCTCAGTGTAGGGTTGCCACAAATGCTCAAAATGCAGTATCCATGAAGCACAACAGAGCGGTGTGCAATAATAAGGTACGCCTATATCTTTTATAGTACACTAGATACCTTTGTTATCTAAGCTTTTGTTTCATCTGAAATCCTCTGAATCACTCCTAATAAACTATATGCATTAACCTCATTCTAGTTTTTCCTTTCTGTCCCCTTTCTCTCGGGTAATTTTTTATTCCATTCTTTTGCCAGTACAGGTAACATTTAGGTACTGTTCTTCTACTTATCTCTATTGTTGATTTTAATCTTAGTTCAAAAAGATAAACAAAACTCCTTTTTTTGCTGCATCTATAGCGAAGATAAAGACCATTCTCAGCAATCAACGGTCAACATTCAAGAAAGGGCTGACCTCACTCTGAAGGGATGCAGTTATTGTGAAGGTCAACGTAGAACTCTGTCTCCTTGGAAGAAAACAGAGGGTTGATAAGTGGTGGGGAACTAGAAGATCTGCAGTCATGTGCAGGTGGTGATCAGGGAGGTTACACTGGTGTTATGAGGTCCACTATGCTCACTTCCCCGTCAATGTAAATATTCAGGCGAAGGGTTCTTTGTTGAAACCCAAAATTTCTTGGGCTAAAACACAAAACAAAATACATGAAATATGCACTGTCAGTCTTTTTGCAGAAAATTTTCCAAACACCTCTTACTAATGAAACTGAGCCCTTAAATTCCCTCAGGAAGGGCTAGCGAGTACAGTATTTCCCGAGTTTTTGGCATTTTCAAATTGTTTTTCTAGTCTTGACACTCGAAGGACAGCTGACTGACTATGAAATCATTGGTTAGCATTTTCTTTCCTCATGTTGCTCTACTGTTGAGTTTATCTTCTTGTATGAACTTTTGATGTTCAGATTCAGATCTTTTATTTCCAGAGTTTTCTTAAGATAGTTTTAAATATACTTTTTTCCTTCTTTAGGGACAATAATTACACACATTAGATTTAAAATATTTTTATTCATTTCAGAGAGGAAGGGAGAGGGAGAGAGAAACATCAATGATGAGGGGGAATCATTGATCAGCTGCCTCCTGCATGCCCTACAACCCAGGCATGCGCCCTGACTGGGAATCAAACCATGACCTCCTGATTTATAGGTTGATGCCCAACTACCAAATCACTCTGGCTAGGCCACATTAGGCTTTTCTGGACCTACCTTCCATTTAAACTGTTAAATTAAAAAAATGAATCTTATTTTCTGATTGTTTTCCTGTTTTTCTTCAGTGTATTTTATTATATGCACATGCGAATCTATTGATCCGTGGTGTAACTTTATTATAACTGAAGTCTTCATTTCTGACTTTTTTCTTTCTCTTTTCTGAGTTTGATCTACTCTAACTTGATTTCTTCCTGGTTTTCGTCCTTTTCTTTATACTTTTATATTTCTGATTCAAGGTGTTGCTCCCCTCTTCCCCCTACCCCATCAATTGAAATGCTTTGATTCAGTTTCTTTCTTAGAGCAGTTCTGTATGGAGATGGTCCACTCTTTTCTCATTTGATTTGTTTCATGGTCAGAGTTCCTAGTCCATGAACACATCTTAAGTTTACTTTCTTTCTTTTCCTGTAGCATCATTATTTTCCCCCCTTTTTCTTTCTCTTCACTGCCATTTCTCCAAGTCTCCATATCTTCACCCCTTTCCTATGAAGCAATGTTTACAATTTAAGACTGTCTATTTTGGTAGATTATTTTCAAGTTCTTCTCTGTGGTTAGAGCTAAAAACTATCTAATTTCAAACCTGTATTCAGTATTTTGGAATTTAGTGTTGAACTTTTCCCCTTGGAAGTGATATTTTGTGCTTCATCTAAATCTTCCATGCCCCTGAACTCTTTCAGTGAACTTGTTAAGCCTTCCCTCTCCCACTCTTCACATCCACAATAAGAGCAGAAGAAGCTCTTAGAAACTGATTTATTTCTCTACTTTTACGTAATCTGAAGGTTGTGCTAATCTCTTTCTTAATAACACTGAAGGCATGGGTAGGCTTTGATTTATATGTGCTCTTTGTTGGTTTTATACGTTTGTAGAAAGGTGGGTGGGAAAATTGGATCAGGCCAGAAATAGAAGTCTACACATGCATATTTAAGTAGTACATTAGAATATATTATTTTAGAAATATTGCTTTGTCACTTTCTGAAACACTTCATTTGTCATTAAATTCACTTTTTGTATCATCTAACAGTTTTCCAGAGTAAATCTTCATTTTTATCTCATTTGGTTCAGAAACATAGTTTGCTCTATAGTTTATTTGTAAATTCCATAATAACATCTTATAGGATTACTTTTTATGGTGATTTGTAAAAGGTCTTATAATTATTAATACAGGTAACATTTATAGGACACTTAGTATGTGTTAGGCACAGTCTAAGCACTTAATGTGTAGTGATATATTTAACCTTTACAAGTACTATTTACTATTTTATAGATGAGGAAGTAGAAGATCAGATAATTACTATTAGCCCAAGGCCATACAGCTAAAATGAACACTAATAATATGAGTCAAAGGAATGATCTTAAATCCGGGTTAAATTTTAACTGCTTTTCTCTCTCTCTCTCTTTTTTTAAGTTATGGTTCTGTTATTTAACATCTGCATGCTTCGAAAACAAGGATCAAATAAAACTGTTTCAGGTAATGTGACTTTTTGAACACTGCTTTTCAAAATAAAACTGAAAACTCGTGTTAGGTGACTAAGTCCTTGAATATATGGTGACAGGATGACTGCAGGTGAGGAAACCTCACCTACTTTTGAGCATATATGGTAACTCTTTATTCAATACAGTGGAAGGAAAAAAGAATATCTAAAATTCATGCACTGAGTACTATAAACCTAATACTTAGAATAATGGAGGTAAATACTAGATAAGAAAGGTAAATGAATTAAAAGTAGCTGTCTCAAGAGAACTGAATTGGGAAAGGGACTGCTGCAATTATTTTTTTTGACAGTACTTTATCAGTTTAATATTGTACCATCAAATGTATGTCTTTTACAAAAATAAGTATTATTTTTAAAAAGTATAAACTACTTTTTGAAAATTCATGAAACTAATAAAATTTGAGAGCCATTTGGCATTGGCAAATTTATGTAGGGAGGCAAATTTATGCCATCTTTTTGGAACGCAACTTGACATTATGAAAACCTTTTGACCATGTAATTCCATTTTCACAAATCTTCCTACAGGACACAAGAATCTATATGGAAGGGTTTCTTGCAGCAATAATATAATAGTTAAAAAACTCACCATCATTAGAACGATTAGCAATAGGTAAAAGTGAAAAACATAAATTGTAAGTGATGGCTAGCACAACTCACTTTTTATATGCTGGTGCATGTAGAAATATAGTATATATATGGATTTTAGAAAGCTACTAGAAGGAAAAGCTAAACTCTTAACAGGGTGAGAATGGGATGGTAGAATGATTTAAACGTTTTTATATATTTCATTTTCTTTTTTTAAACAGCAACAAGTAAAACAAAATATAAACTTTTATAGTGGCAAATGTAAAGAGTCACAAATAAGTAGAATTTCATTTTCCTACTATAACTGTCACACTGATGAACATTCCTCCCTATAGAATCTACAAAGTATTTAAAAGATACAACTATTAACTTGCTGAATAATCACACAAAAGTTCCAATGAAAGTCTAAACATTTCTGGGAGAAATTTTACAGAAAGTACTTGAGATTCTAAATGTATAAATATGCAACCAAGTAATAATAGTATAATTTTGATGTAAATAAACTCATTGTTAACATCTAGTATATAAAATATCACCCACATAATTTTCAAAGTTTTATATTTTGACACAAAATCTGTTTCCTAAATCCTTAAATTTGAAAACTGTATGCGAACTTACAAAATTCAAAATAAAAATTAGTAGATACGCTATAATGACTGGACTCAGCAGAGGCTTAATAAGCTATTTAGCTCTTAGGTCTCTTCCCCATTCCACCATAAGATGGAAAGCACAGTCCAGCATAGTGATGTAATTCACCAGGCTAAACGGATATGCCTTCTTTCTAAGCTTACTGTAGGAAGAAAATAAATGGTAAGGATTTGGAATTACTGAGTTTTTGTTTCCCACAAGTTCAAGGTGAAATAAACTCAGGTTAATGCTACAATCAGGAGGAAATGGAAATTAATATCCTGAATAACCTATCTAGAGAAAGTGAAAAGTACCCAGAGAATGACAGGAGAGGTTGATATATTACATAACTATGCTCTAAGATTTAAAGTAACAGTGAGCAAAAGGAAGCTATTCCTTGATCTGTAAGAAATACAAATTTCTACTTCTTTGGGTTCTGGTTCTATCACTTATGACTTTGGATGTTCACAATTACTTGAGTCTCAGTTTCCCTCTCTTCAAAATAAAGAAAACACCACTTACCACACAGAAAAGATGATAAAATAAATAATTCACATGAATGGACTTTCAGTTCTTCAGAAGAAAGCTATGAATCCTTAAGTATGAACCTGAAAAGCTATGAAAAATAAGACAATCATGTCAAAATTAAGTCTGAAACATAGTAACCTAGAGTGTCTTTAAGATCATTATTAGCTATCAATTTACCCAAATGAAAGAATTCATATTAAAGCTGTAATGCAAATGTAACCCGAGCGATCCAACGATATCATTTATTAATGTTAATATATGTTATTCAGTATCATGCTGACTAGAAATAACCTAAAAATATTAATGTAACCTGATGATATTCTCTTGGTGCTTATTTTTTAAAAACATATTTGGCGCTAGTTGCTCGAAAGTAATCACTAAGCAGTGATAACTATGGGGAATTGATAATAAAACCGTCACCCTGGCTCCGTTGGTTGAGCATTGTCCTGTGCACCAAATGGTCACCTGTTTGATCCCCGGTCAGGCCACATAACCAGGTTGGCGGGTTCGATCCTGGATCAGGGCGAATACAGGAGGCAACCCATCAAAGTTTCTTGTTTTCACATCTATGTTTGTTTCTCTCTCTTCCTTCCTCCCTCCCTCCCTCCTCTTTCTTCTCTCTTTCTTTCTCTCTCTCAAAAAAAAAAAAAAAAAACAAAGGTTAAACACTTATGGTTACACAACGGGTTATTTTTCTGGTGTATAAAATAATCTGAAACTAACTCATTAAAGTTTTGAAACCTAAAATTAAAGTATCAGTTGGTATTAACCAATACTTTTTGGGCAATAGATACAAATCATTATGCTAAGCACCAGAAATACAAAAAAAGTGTTAGATTTAATATGTCCTAGGACTAGATGGCAAAACTATGGCCAAAATCGAGGGGAAGACAAGAAATTACTGTATTAATTAAGGAATACTATATACAACCAGTTCTTTAAGAAAGAAGTAGGAATTGGATAACACAGTGAAAAGGGACAAAGAAAAAGGAATTCTGGAAAGATAACGTTTAAATTATCATTTATAGCAACTTACATTTTCTTATACAATGGTCACAAATGATTAGAAATTTACAGAAACCTTAGGAAGGAGGGAGGCAGATTTCAGCCCATATTTTAGATTAGAAAAATGAAGCTCAAGAGATTAGGGAGTTTGCCTAAGATCAGAGGTCAGGAGGTGGCAGGGCTAGAACCAGGCCAGTTTGCCAACTCTGTCCAGAGCGCATTTCTACTCTGCCAAGTTATCAATATTAAAGTGAGAACTAGAAGGGAGCTCAGAAATCTAATGCAGTGTTTCCCTAACCAATGTGATACACTCTGTGGGACATGCATTAAAATCATATATTCCCAGACCTACTTCAAGCCCACTGAATGAAAACCTCCGGGAGAGAGGTTTTGTATTTTTACAAGAAATCTAAGAGGTGATTCTAGTGACTAGCTGAGCTTGGGAAATACTGTTGCATATCTATATGTCCAATATGGCATAGATGTAGCTATTTCAATGTACACCGATTACATCAATAAAGTAACCTCCCCTCTAAGTGCTCAATAGCCACATGTGGCTAGTGACTGCTGTACTGTACAGCACAGATAGAGGACCTTCCTATCACTGCAGAAAGCTGTCTGGGATGAGGAATCTAGACCAACCCTTCAACTGTGAGGATAAGAAAACAGGCACAGGATCTTGTCTAATAAGTGCCATGAAGTTAGTTAGTGGCAGAACTGAAATCCTAACCTACTCTGCCAATTCCCTTCTTATTATATAATTTAATCTCACTTCAAATTCAGGGTTTATTCAAATATAATTATTTTCTTTCCACTCTTGTGGATCCAGCAAAGCAAGAAGAAAAACTCTAAATCTGTGTGTGGAAAGTTTTAAATAAAAGGTTCATTAAAAAAAAAAAAATCACAAAGTTAAATCTAAACCAGCTGCAATTACTGTATAAAATTAAAAGTAATCTTAGTTAAGAATATTCTAGCCTGCTTGAACTATTTTAAGTCTTTCCTCTTCTAGTGTCATGATATTTTTATCTTTAACTAGATACATTTCACGACTTAACTTAAAATTATACATGTGAAATGGTTAAATCTTACTAAGCAACCAGTTTAAAGATGAAAAACTGAGAAACAAGTGGCAACCAAAAAACTTCTCTAATTTTAAAATGTGGCTACTCAGCCACTGAACATTCTGGCTTACAGTAATTCAGTGATTTAGTGCTTATGCCTTACAGCATTGCTTTCACTTCTAAGCATAATTTTACCTTTTGACTACTGTGTCATGTTATAAAACAAGTTAAATTGCGTTAGCTTCCAATGAAACTGAGGAACGAGAAGCACCTGAACATCTAGGAAGGCTTGGGTACTAATTAAATGAACATAACCAGTCATATAATACAGCAATGTCTTCTTTAAAACAAAACCAGTTGTTCCTGTTTAGCATGTTTAGAATGCAAATGTCTCCAAAGTTAGCCAACTTAAGTCATGACAGTTCATGTTTAAAGCAAGCAGGAAATAACTTGGAGCTCCATACGACAGTATCTGAAGTTCTGAAGACAGAATTATACAGCTCTATTAATTCCTTTTAGTATCTACTATTCTTTGTCATGTTAAATTCCAGTGACTAAATTTAGAAATACTGTATGTCAAAGTTTGTACAAAATTAAAAATCAAATGGTTAAAGGACATGACCCAAATAAGATACTATGAACCCATACTTATTTAAGACAGTTTTTGCCATAATTTACAAGGCATCCAGAAGCCTGGGATGGGATTCTATATAAATAGAAGCAATTTGTTATTCAGAGGAGGTGGTGAAAAAGCCAGCTATTTTCTTTTTAAACACTCTCTGGTGTTGAGGTAAACATATGAAAAAAAACACCATACAGTCTAAGCACACCGGAGCAAAGCAGCAGTCTCTAAGCCATAAAAAGGGGAGAGAAAAAACGGTGTGTTAACATTTTAAACAAGACTGGGAGTTTAAAATGGCTTTTAGACCAGATTCATTACTTCTACACTTTTATCTGTTACGTCTTAACTCCCACTTCACCATATTAGGAAGATTCTTAAGCCAACAAAACTACTTTTGGTGGCGGTATAGCTCACCAAATTGAAGGAGAACATTAGGAAAAGGCTCCGGGACAGACAATAGTAGAAACTGAACTTTCAACTAGCAAGGGCTCCATCCTGGCGCACAACGACGTAAGGAGCATGGAGCATATTGCAAACTCTAAGCAAACATTAAAGTGTTGCAAAAGTCTCAAATCTCATAAAAGAGTTGGGGGAGCAAACAGACTGCGATGAAAGTATTGCGTAGGAGGGACCCTGAGAAGGAAGACCGGCTTGAAAGGAACACACAGGCCAAAAAGAGGGAAGGGGGGGGTCTCCTGACCATCCCTCTACCCGGAGAAGCGTGACAGCTTCACTACTGTCCCCAAGAGGCAATTGCAGGCATCCTCGAGGAAAGCGGTTTAGGCAACAAGCAAAGAGATGATGCTAAACTTCCCAACTCCAAAAAGATGCACTATTGAGAGACAACAGCCATGAACCTCCCCAGGCCGCAATTCCCCAGCTTCCCGTAGAAAAAATATCCATCATCCTCAGACAGATAAGCCGAAGCTTTTCAGCTGGCCCCTCACCGTGCCTCCAGCCCTCCTCCCTCCACTTCCCCGCAGGTCTTGCCTGGCACCCAAAATACAGGCCAACGGGCCGTGGGTGGGTGAGGAGGATGTGAGAGAAGATTTGAGAAGTAAAAAAGGGAGCAACGCAACAAGGACACGAATGAGACTCCAGGGTCTCTGAAGGGTAAACCAATAATTAGAACTGCTGAAAAAACAAAAAATAAATAAATAAAAAAGAAACCCGGAGAGGGCTTTCCTGGGCAGCAGGGGACGGACGCAGAGGGCAGACTACCTACCACTTGTCAGGGAGGCTGCAGAGGGGACGGCGGCTTTGGGTGACCTCTAACGTCTCTTCCGACTCTGGAACGTCAGGATTCTCATTTCACCATGGGGAACGGGAGGGTCCTGGGAGCCCACCGCCGGGAACCCTTTAGAAACCACGGCGGCCCGGGCGGCGGCTTCCCGAACACCACTCCCACCGCTCCCTCCCACACGTGCCCACCCCGCCCCCTTTCACAGCCACCTCCACGTGCAGAATGCCCCGCGGCGCTCGCCCCGCGGGGAGAGAGGCTCCCTCCCCAGCACAGCCCCGCAACCAGGCCCCGGGGGGCAGGGAGGGCTCCTCTCTCCCACCCCGGGCGGCTAAAAAAAAAAAAGTAAAAGTCACAAATCTAGCGCCCCCCCCTCCCCTCCACCAGCCGGAGCTGAAGGGGGAGGGGACGGGGCGCACAGAAAACTTTCTCCCAAATGTTTTCCTCCAGAGAGTGTGCAGAGAGCGGAGAGAGAGAGAACCCCGACGAATCCGGGGCCGAGGAGATGGGGGGAGGGGAACACCCCCCCCCCCCCAAGCTGAATCGTTTAACGGCCGTTAGGGGGAGGGGAGCTCCGGAGGGTTGAGGGGGCGTGGGATGGAGAAACGGGCCCGGGAGCCGGGTCAAAGAGCCGCAGGGGCTCCTGGGGTCGGGGAGCTGCAGGCGTCCCCCCACCCGCTTCGCCCGGCACACAAAGCGGCTGCGGCGCTCGGCTCTCACCAGATCCTTTGTGTTTTCCATCAGGGCCTCATGGGTAGGGGTTGTCCGTGCTCCCCAGGCCCGCGGCGCCCCTTCCCCGAGCTGGGGGCAGGCGCCTCTCCCCGGGGCAGCGGCGGCTACAGGGGTGCCCCGGCTGGGCCCAGACCCGCGGCGGCGGCGGCGGCAGCCCCCGGATTTCCCCCCTTTAACTCGGGTGGCCCCAGGATATCAACAACATTAGCATAGCCCTCCCTCCGCAGCGCGCCTGCGCCGTGACCCGCGCCCCGATTGGCCCACTTCCCTACCTACCCTCCTCGCTCGCGTCCAGCGTGGGACCCTCGGCAGGCTCCGTACTCCAAGGGCCGTACCAAGAGGGAGGGGGGTGTGTGGAGAGAACCCAACAGGGGCTCGCGTTCAGGGGGGCGGTTAGAAAGTCGGGCGGAAGAGGAAAGGTTTCATTCAGTCATCTGGCTTTTGTAACCTGGCTTTCTCGTGCTCCTTTCAATCAGTTGCCGCGGCGAAGTTGTGTCGGAAAAAAAATTTTCCACTCCAGTCACGCCGCCTCCCCCCCCCCCCACCTCCTCCACCCGGAAGATTGTTCCTCCCCGAGGAACTCCCACACGGGAGGGGCGCGTGCGGGGGAGTGGGCGTTACGTCGGGCGAGAGTGGTGGTCACGTGCTAGCCGGCTGCGCATGCTCCTTCCGGCCCCCGGGGGCCTCGGCCGCGGCGGACGGCTCCGCGCCTCGGCGCACGCGCACTGGGGTTCCACGTGAGCGCCCGCGTTCCTTCTCCGACCCAACGATGCCACCCGAACGGAGGAGCCGAGCGAAACCGGAGCGGAGGGCCGGATCGAGGCCGAACCGGAAGGTCCCGATGAAGCCGGACAAGAAAGCCGGAGCGGGGCCAGGCGGGCCGCCCCGAAAGGCCGCTTATTCATCCCAGCGGAAACCGCCGGCCGGGCCGAGAGCAGCGGCCGCTGCGGTCACGATCGCGGCGGCGGCGGAGGAGAGCCGGCTCCGGGAGCTGAACCGCCAGACGCTGGAGGAGGACAAGCCGGCCGTGGAGCGCTGCCTGGAGGAGCTGGTTTTCGGCGACGTCGCGGACAGCGAGGACGCGCTGCTGCGGCGTTTGCGAGGCCCGCGGGTGAGAGAGGCCGCGGCGCGCGGGCTGGGCGCGCTCGGGCGGGGCGCGCGGTGGGCGGCGAACCTCCGGGGGCGGAGCCTGGGCGACCTGCGGCGCCGGGAGGCCCAGGTGGGAGGGGGCGGGAGGACGCGGGCGCCGAGGGGGCCCGGCGGGAGGTCTCGGAGGGCGGAGACCGCGCCTTCCCCGCCCGCGTGGGACCTGCCGCGCCCGGTGCCTGCAGGCGCTCACCGCCTATTGTGGTCCGGAGCATCTTTCCTGGTTCCGCCCCGCCTATCCTCATAGTGTACCTCCCTCGGGGGTCATCCGATCGCCGGTGATTCCGGGAGTTCCACTTGGTTTGTGGAATTAGAATTCGTGGGCACGGGCCTGGGAATCTGCGTTCTGACATTTCTCCAAATTATTTTCTTTCCAACTTTGAGAATGATTACGTATTCTGCTATTCAGCAAATGTTTGGGAGCCCGTTAGGTGCCGGATAGTTTTTCCTGGCAATGAAAACCCTGTTTTTTTTGCACACTTTAAAAGAAAATCAACTCTTTTATTATATATTTGGCTTTTTATTCGAAGACACGAGTCCCACGCATTGTTCTGGGCACCGGCGGAGAAACAGCGATGGGAAAAACACTGACAAAAACCTCTGCCCTCCTGGAGCTTCCGTCCTGTGGCAGAGGCGTAAGATAAAGGAGAGAAATACTGTAAAATTCTCAATGACCAGTGCTGAAGAGGGGGAGGGGAGGAGCATTCGGGAGAAGGGAGATAAGTGTGCGGAGAGAAGGGTGGCCCAGCAGGATCTCACTGGTGATTGCAGTTTGCCAAATAAACGTGGGCCCAGCAAGTAACAGCTAATTGCCAGAAACTCCTTTGGGTGCCTATGGGAGAAGCTGCAGAAATCCGGGCGATAGAGAACTACTGTTGGAAAAATGCTGAGCCGGGTGACTGTTTCCTAGTCAGGAAAAGAAACTGTGAGGTGGGATTTATTGGATTTATGGGGCTTTGAAGGGTCGTAGGTGGGTGATTCCCAGTAGAAATAATTTATTTCTACCCTGTGGTTTGGGGAAAGCTCGGGCTCACTTCAGGGGTAGTGTGGTCTAGATTCAGACTTGATAGTACAGTATGACATTTCTTAAAAAGGTAGGGGGTCAGGAATGACAGAAAAATGGAGAAGAAATATATCGGTCATGTTATTTGATGCTAGTCTGTCTCTGGTCCTGTAATTTCTGTAGTTCTGGGATTTTTCCTGCTCCTTTCTTCATCTTGTTCTTGTCTTGCTTGGTCTTTTCTTTCCAGCTTGTTGATGTTCTCTCCTTGACTGTTTGATCTTACCTCCAGTCAGCATGTGGTACCTACCATTCTCTGATTTCCTCATTTTCTATTTTTTACCTCCTGCATTTGCTGTGATAACTATCTTATCCGAGGGCTGTAAAAGCAACACATTCTACTAGCCATGTAACTTCAAGGCCTATGTGTCTTTCTCTGTGGGACTGAAAAACTTAGTGCTCGAGGGCATTTTTTTCCTCTAGGTTCAAGTACAGGAAGACTCAGGTGACTCAGAAGTGGAGAATGAAGCAAAGGATAATTTTCCATCTCAAAAGAAGCCAGTTTGGGTGGATGAAGAAGATGAAGATGAGGAAATGTAAGTTGCCAAATGTTTTCTTCTGGAGTCTCTCTGAATACTTTTAAAAGTTATTTTGCAGGTTTGAAAACAGTTCTTTTTACGAATATGTGATTATGTGAAGATTTGAAAAATATTAGAAAGTAGCCCTAGTTTGGCTCAGTGGATAGACTACCAGGGGACAGACAGTTGATTGGTCAACCAGTCGCTATGATGTGCACTGACCACTAGGTTAGCTTGCTGCTGTGGTCCCGTCGAGTGGGACTGGGCGAGATGGGCCCGACATGCCCTGGAGCCCTCTCGCAGTCCATCCCTGGCTGGCCAGCCTCCCACATCCCTCCCGGCCTGATCGTGCACAGGTAGGATCCCTTGGCCTGGCTTGCGTTCTCTTGAAATCTGGGACCCCTTGGGGGATGTCTGAGCCATTTTCTGAGATAGTTGCTGTGATGCACATTGACCACTGGGGAGTGGAGAGGGTGGGGGGACAGATGCTCAATGCTGTGATGCACATTGACCACTGGGGAGTGGAGAGGGCGGGGGGACAGATGCTCAATGCAGTGATGCACATTGACCACCGGGGAGTGGAGAGGGCGGGGGGACAGATGCTCAATGCAGTGATGCACATTGACCACCGGGGAGTGGAGAGGGCGGGGGGACAGATGCTCAATGCAGTGATGCACATTGACCACCGGGGAGTGGAGAGGGCGGGGGGACAGATGCTCAATGCAGTGATGCACATTGACCACCGGGGAGTGGAGAGGGCGGGGGGACAGATGCTCAATGCAGTGATGCACATTGACCACCGGGGAGTGGAGAGGGCGGGGGGACAGATGCTCAGTGCTGTGATGCACATTGACCACCGGGGAGTGGAGAGGGCGGGGGGACAGATGCTCAGTGCAGTGATGCACATTGACCACCGGGGAGTGGAGAGGGCGGGGGGACAGATGCTCAGTGCAGTGATGCACATTGACCACCGGGGAGTGGAGAGGGGGGGGGGACAGATGCTCAGTGCAGTGATGCACAATGACCACCGCGGAGTGGAGGGGGCGGGGGGACAGATGCTCAGTGCAGTGATGCACATTGACCACTGGGGAGTGGAGAGGGCGGGGGGACAGATGCTCAGTGCAGTGATGCACATTGACCACTGGGGAGTGGAGAGGGCGGGGGGACAGATGCTCAATGCAGTGATGCACATTGACCACTGGGGAGTGGAGAGGGCGGGGGGACAGATGCTCAATGCAGTGATGCACATTGACCACTGGGGAGTGGAGAGGGCGGGGGGACAGATGCTCAATGCAGTGATGCACATTGACCACTGGGGAGTGGAGAGGGCGGGGGGACAGGTGCTCAATGCAGTGATGCACATTGACCACTGGGGAGTGGAGAGGGCGGGGGGACAGATGCTCAGTGCAGTGATGCACATTGACCACTGGGGAGTGGAGAGGGCGGGGGGACAGATGCTCAATGCAGTGATGCACATTGACCACTGGGGAGTGGAGAGGGCGGGGGGACAGATGCTCAATGCTGTGATGCACATTGACCACTGGGGAGTGGAGAGGGCGGGGGGACAGATGCTCAATGCAGTGATGCACATTGACCACTGGGGAGTGGAGAGGGCGGGGGGACAGGTGCTCAATGCAGTGATGCACATTGACCACTGGGGAGTGGAGAGGGCGGGGGGACAGGTGCTCAATGCAGTGATGCACATTGACCACTGGGGAGTGGAGAGGGCGGGGGGACAGGTGCTCAATGCAGTGATGCACATTGACCACCGGGGAGTGGAGAGGGCGGGGGGACAGGTGCTCAATGCAGTGATGCACATTGACCACCGGGGAGTGGAGAGGGCGGGGGGACAGGTGCTCAATGCAGTGATGCACATTGACCACCGGGGAGTGGAGGGGGGGGGGGGTTGGGGGGGACGACGACAGGTGCTCAATGCAGGAGCTGCCCCCTGGTGGTCAGTGTGTTTCTACAGTGGGAGTGCTGCTCAGCCAGAAGCTGGGCTCACAGCTGGCGAGCACAGTGGCGGTGGTGGGAGCATCTCCCGCCTCTGCATCAGCACTAAGGATGTCCGATTAATGGCTTAGGCCCCTGCCTGTGGGAAACAGGCCTAAGCTGGCAGTTGGACATCCCCTGAGGGCTCCTGGACTACAGGAGGGTGCAGGCCGGGCTGAGGGACCTCCTCACACACCCCCTCCCCCCAAGAGCACAAATTTCATGCACCAGGCCTCTAGTTCTGTTAGACTGAGCATGAGGTCCTACCAGTTTATCGTCCCATTAAGAGGTGCCCATTGCATTTTGTTCTTCAAGCAATGCTTTTTTTAGACTTTGTCAGTTTAATGCGTGGAAAATATATACTTAGTGCTGAGAAAACATTTTTCATTGGTGTTTCTTAAAATACCCTCTATTATATCTTTGTTTTACTTGTTTACTGGAGAGACTTTATTTAGTAGAAATTATATGTATTTAAAGGTACAACATAATATTTTGTAGTAAAATGATTGCTAGTCAAACTAATTAACATATCCTTCTCTTCATATAGTTTCCATTTTTTGTGTGTGTGATGAGAGTCCCTGAAATCTACTCTCTTAGTAAATTTCCACTATACAACACAGTAAATATTAACTGTAGTCATTATGCTTACATTAGCTCTCTAGACATTCATATAAAATTGCATTTTTGACCATCTCCCCATTTTCTTCATCTCCCCATCCCTGGTAACTACCATTTACTTTCTGCTTCTATGTGGTCTGCCTTTTTAGATTCCATATATAAAGAGATCAATCAGTATTTTTTTGTCTTGTTTTTTCCTCTAAATATATTTTTATTGCTTTTAGAGAGGAAGAGAAAGGGATGGGGAGAGAGAGAAACATCAAGAGAGGCTCATTGATCCGCTGCCGCATGCATGCCTCCTGCTGGGGATTGAACCCACAACCCAGGCATTTGCCATGTCTGGGACTCAAATGTGTTCTGGTTCATAGGTCGACACTCAACCACAGAGCAACACCGCCAGGCTCTGTCTGTTTTATTTCACTTAGCATAATGTCTCCAGGTTCATCCATGTTGTCACAAATGGTAGATGAGATTGTTTCTTAATGATCTTGCTATATCAGCTCCTTACATTTTGAGAATTTCAAACCTTTATATGTCAAATTTATTGTAGGTTTTTCTCTGAGCTTTCTGTTTGCCTTTTAATGCTTTTTTAAATGTCTGATAGGATATTTACATTTTTATATAGTTAAGTCTAGGAATCTTTTTCTTATTTTTGTTGTTAAAAAGTAAAAAGTCCACTAGAGAGAGAGAAATGGGAGCCTGTATTTTTCCTTCGTAGTATTTTAAGTTTTTAAAAAAATTAACTTGATTTTTTATTTTAGCTGGATTTTATTTAGGTGAATGGCATAAGCTGTGTGTAAAGTCATTATGTATTTAAAATATTAGCTATTCAAAAGGTGAATTATATAATCAAAAATATTGGAGACTTCTTTTTGTTTGTTTTGGGGAAAATAGAGAATGTGTGTCTCAGATGTTCCATATTTTACAAGTCTTGACCTATATTCTTCAATTAAATTACTAATATTTTCTCAAACTACTAAAGACAACAGTTGTTTTTTATATTCTTTAAAAGTCAGTTAAACCATGCTGTTCTGTTTTTTATAGGGTTGACATGATGAACAATCGTTTTCGGAAAGATATGATGAAAAATGCCGGTGAAAACAAACTTTCAAAAAATGAGCTTCAAAAGAGACTTAAGGAAGAGTAAGTATCCTTTTTTCATATGACTTAAAGAGGAGGTCTTTATAACCAGTAGCTTATTTTGATTCCCTCAGTCTTTGGTTGTAATAGCTTCTTGGGTAATATGATTTCCGTTTTGAAACAGTAGGGGCATTGCTGTTGGAAGACATGATTAAATTTTAGTATTTTGAGGGAAGATGAAATACAAGTACAGAAAGATTTTGAAAAAAACTTGTAATCCCATCATCCAGATATCACAGTCAATAATAACATTGCTTACTTGCTTATTCATTTGTATATGGTAAGCCATCTCTTTTTCACACTTTCCACGCTCTTTTAGTTGAACAGAGTTATATTTTAACAATGATTTCATATTGATTCTTCCTGTTCAAACTTGCATATTTGTGTGTGTGTGTGTGTGTGTGTGTGTGTGTGTGTGTAGACTGACAGTCCAACCAACTGAACCCGGCCAGGGCAAAATTTGAAAATATAGAAAAATATTTAAAACATTTTTGTTTTTTAATTTTATTTATTATCTTTGTTGAAAGAAAATATTTTTGTACTGACATTTAAAAGCATTTCTAGAGGTTTATGGCATTATTACTTTTTAAAAAAGTAAGTTTATTGAAGTATAATTTACAGCAAAATTCACTCTTCCAAAGTATCTTTATGAATTTTGTTGAACACATACATAGTCATGTAAGCACCACAATAATTAAGATAAGGAATAAGAAATTTTATAAGGAATAAAAATATAGACCATTGCCATCACCCCCTAAAGTTCTCTTCTACTACCCTTTGTAGTCTACTCTCTCGCCTCAACTTCTAACCCCTCTAGTCCCTGACAACCACTGGTAGTTTCTGACCTTATAGATTTGTTCTTCCCCCAAGTGTCATCAATAACATATACAGTATGTACTCTTTTGAATTTGTTAAGCCCACTTAGTGAATCTATTATTTCAGGTGTTATATTTTTTCAGCTTTATTATTATGTGTTTTTGTAGTTTTGTATTTTTTTCAGCTTTAGAAGATCTTTTCAGCTCGAGACCTTGTTGTATTTTGTTTAGTTTCTATTTCCCTTTTGTTGTGTTAAACTTCCTTTAAATACTTTAGTATTTTTGTATTAGCTAATTTAAGTTCCTAGTTTGCTAATTCTGTTATGTCTGTCTTTCTTATATCTGTTTCTATTGACTGACTTTTCTTCTGGTTATGGGTCACATTTTTTTGCTTCTTTGCATGTCTAGTAATTTTGGATTCTGAGAAGTGTGTGCTAACTTCAATGTCTGGATTTTGTTTTTTGCTTAAAAAAATTGTATTGATTTTAGAGAGAGAGGAAGAGGGAGAGATATAGATAGAAACATTGATGAAAAACACCAATATTTATTGGGTGCCTTTTGCACACCCCCCTGCTGGGGATTGAGCCTGCAACCCTAACCAGGAACAGACCGGTGATCTCAGTTTGACATTCAACCACTGAGCCACAGCTGCCGGGCTGTGATGGTTTGTTTTTGTTTTGCTTTTAATGACTATTAAACTTTCTGTTGGTGGGCAGTTAATTGGCTCAGAGGTCAGTTTGATCCTTTAAAAGTTTTCTTTTTAGCTTTGTTCTAGAGTAGTATATTATACTCGAGGCTGGTTTAGCTCCATTACTAAGGTATGCCCTTTCTGGCACCTCTTACTGACTGCCCAGTGTTCAGTAAGGGCCTTCTCTAATTGGTTGGAACTCCAGTGTCTGAGCTTTGGTACTGTGCACCTTACAGCTCCTCAGAAGCTGTTGGCCTCACCTCATGGAGTTTTCATCCTATGAGTGTGCGGCTTAGTATTCGGCAAAAGTGTCTGCCAACGACTGGGCAGGTTTCTGGAGCTTTTTCATCCACAGTCTACTTCCCCTCCAATGCTAGTTGTCTCAGCCTCTTCCAGGTCTGTCTTGTTCTCTGTGCCAGGGTTTTTAAAAATTCCTTCAAGGGAAAATCCTGGTGATGCTAGGACTCACCATCTGGGATGAGTCCCAAGATCTTGGATGTGGTAAAATGAGCAAATAAGACAACCGTATAACTAGATGTAAATAATTAACAACAAATATGTATCCAGGTGTCCTGCATCCAGGACTAGTTTAGATAGATAGAGGTTCATGAAAGTTTCTAGGGTAAGTTCATTGGGACTATTTTGTGTGTGTAGTCCTTTTGTTCTTAAAGATAGCTTATTTGGAAGAGAATATAAACATGTTCTCAAAGATGGTCTTACCTATATTTTTTAAATGTATCATGCTCTATGAACATACAGTAGTTACCATACAAATCTATCCTGTTTTTGCTTAGATTTCAGCATGCCATGGGGGGAGTACCTGCCTGGGTAGAGACTAATAAACGGAAAACATCTTCAGATGGTAAGTGTTGATGATACCTTTGTTAGTAAAGAAGTTCTAGTTCTGATCTGTTATTATTTGAGCTTTCTCATGAGGCTCATTAAAACCTGGTGTTTTGTGCTTGCTTCGGCAGCACATATACTAGAATTGGGACAATACAGAGAAGATTGCATGGCCCCTGTGCAAGGATGACACAGAAATCCCTGAAGCAATCCATATTTTAAAAAACAACAAACAATAAAACCTGGTGTTTCAAATATGCCTTTTTTTTTTTTAAATATCTGGTTTTGAAGTCTACCATTTCTCTGAGGGAAGCCCTTTTGCAATAACATAAGGCTTATTTAACAGCATATTCTCCACTGAAGACAGTGGATGGATTTTATAATCTTTTTCCTCAACAGAACTGTTGCATTATGGCATAGGATTAAGGAAAAATGAATATACTGTTACTTCTTGATTCCTAGTCCCTTCTGAAGACGTTGGCAACTAATTTAGCTGAGCAGTAGGAAATGGGATGTCTGCCTAAGGAGCACATGTCAGGTCAATCCCAGATAGTCACTTTATAAAAACTTACTTTCAGTTCTAGGTTTTAAGTTTGGTTTGTACCATAACTGTTTTCTGCTTTTTAGATCCTTGAGTTTAGATATAACTATGAATGGTTAAGCCAAGATCTGACTTCTGTGCTTGGAGTTATAAATTTTATACTTGGAATTGACCTTTGAAATCCTTTAGGAAGTCCCAGATAAGTCCTCCCACATAATGCAGGAGTCCTTCCTTAGCATCCTTACTATCTGATGAGTTTCTGTTTGATTACCACCACCACTTCCTCTCCCTTCCTCCACCTGCCAGTCCTCTCGGTAGTAAAGTACACCTTCCCCACACCCCTCTGTCCTCACAGTGCTGAAGTACAGGGAGCCGCCATACAGAGGAGCTACTTGTTTTATGTAATGCTGTTGGAAAACTCCACCTGTTATTAAATAGAAGTGTGTCTTCTGGTTTCCAGCCAGATACTTGTAGAGGTTGAGGGAATCTTTATCCTCTGCAAGAACCTTTTCTACAGCATGTTAGATGGTAATTTAACCTCTGCTTAAATATATCACATAATGTACTCTTTCTTCCCCCTATTTCCTTTAATACATATTTTTATTGGTTTCAGAGATGAAGGGAGAGGGAGAGAGAGAGAAGCATCAATAATGAGAGAGGATCATCCATCAGCCGCCTCCCACCCACCTCCCAGCCCCTCTGGGGACAGCCTGAAACCTGACCATGTGCCCTGACTGGGAATTGCTCAACCACTGAGCCACAGCAGAGTGCTCTTAGCTCTCTGAAGTTCTGATACACAGTTTGCTGACATTGGTCTTGCAGTTCTATCTTTTTCACCTGAGTTGTTAAGCTACCTGTCCACCCTATTGCTAAAGAACTCAATATGAATTCTTTTCACATTAAATGCTGACTTTATTTCAACTTAATTTCATCTTGTTCTAGTCACTGTGAATGTGTGTCTTTCATTCTAGCGTCAGCCTTGATTTTGATTATATATATTGAGCTCTGTGTCATCCTTTTCCTCTATTTCAAATTTATTTTGCTGTTTTACCAATTGCAACTTAAATAAAGTAGTTAAGGCTTGGAGGCTGAGCAGGGAGTTGAGGTTTCAACTAGAGACATATAGAGTAGAGAATGCTCATATCAATTACCTAAAGATCAGCCTTGTGGGTTTGTTTGACTTAGATGAAAGTGAAGAGGATGAAGATGATTTGTTGCAAAGGACTGGGAATTTCATATCCACCTCGACTTCTCTTCCTAAAGGAATCTTAAAGGTGAGTCAGTGAAGTTGCCCCAGCTAATTACCTCTGAAGTTCATATGCTTCCCAGTTACAGCGGTATGGATTCCTTTTATCTGTGGGACTAAATGTGTTTGCTGTCATTTTGCCTTGGTAAATACTTATGCTCGTTTTCCATCTGTTACAAAAATGATCAAGAAAATTAAATGATGTCCCTAGGAACCTTTTAGGAATCCTATTTGATTTCTCCTCTTGCATTTCTCATTATGCCTCTTGGCACCAGTCTAGTTCATTCTGCTGTCTTCTGTCACCTGGTTACTGCAGTAGCTTTGTAACTAGTTTCCCCTCGTCCACTTTACTTCCTGCCAACTACTCTTCATGTAGTTGCCAGAGAGATATTTTTTAAATAAAACATTTTGTCACTTTCATTGCGCTTTGAAAACTTCTATATTTCTTTTCATGGTCTTTGCTGCCCTTGATGGTCTGGCTTCTGCCTACATCCAAACTTCATCTCAGACCTTTCTCCCATATTTCCTAGTCAAGCCATGCAGGCCTTCTTCCTGTTTCTTGAATGAGCTGAGTCCTTTCTTGCCTAGAACTTGTGCTCTTGCTCTTCTTTCTGCCTGCCTGTTCTCAGGCACTGCTAATAGCCAACCATTACTACCCTCCTGTTCAAAGGACACTTCAGAAAGGTCTCTCCTGACCACTGTGTCTAAACTGGTCTACACTCACTGCTTTCTAACTCATCACTGTCTTTAGCTTGTTCATTGCAGTAACCGAGTGCCTACCCAGCACCATGCTTCAGTTAAATATCTGCCACATGGACAGATCTCTCTTTGACATGGATATTTTTCCCCACTCTAAAACGGTGGGATGTGATTTGGATGGGGGAGGGGACTCTATTATGGTAAATTATTAGGAAAAAGATGATTCTCTCTCCCCAACCTTAAGACAATTCCTTGAGCTCCTCAGAGGGTGAATACACCTTCATTGAAAATGGAGTCACCCTAAAAATTTAACTTCAGTGGTTACAAAGCATACACATAATACCTTGTTTTTTATGTAATTAAAATTTTAATATGGAAGGAAAACCCTATAAAACAAAGAAATAACTGGAAATATTTCTAATGATGCATGAAATTGTCATTACTTTAAACTAATAATCACACACTTGCAGAACATAAGTACTTCATGCTAATCATAGAACCTCTTGTTTTGTGCCGTCAATGCAAAGATGCCGGATAGTTTTCAGTAAAATTACCCTGGAAATCAGTTTTCTAACCCAAATACGGTGTATCCCAAAATGTTGCGGGTTTGATTCCTGGTCAGGGCACATTCCTAGGTTGCAGGTTCAATGCCCCCTTGGGCCAAGTATGGGGAAGAAACCAGTCTCTCTCACATTGATGTTCCTCCCCCTTCCTCTCTCAAAATTCAATAAAAAACATGTCTTCATAAAAAAACCAAAAAACCAATAGAGTGCATTTGGAGAAACGACTGCATCCTGGTACTCCCCGAGCTTAATGATCAAATCCTCATTTGGTAGAGAGTAAAAATGGATTATTGTGTGGTAAAAGACTGGCTAGTTGGTAGCCGAGCTGTGGACTTTCGGTACCATTCCAGTGGGCTTTGTTCTGCAAATAAACCATTTTATAACGTCATTCCTTCATGCTCTAAAGAAAATAATGTCAACCCATTTGAGTTGATAAAATTCCCACTTTATTTTTCCACAGATGAAGAACTGCCTACATGCCAATGCTGAACGTCCTACGACTGCTCGGATCTCGTCCGTGCAGTTCCATCCTTGTGCTCAGGTGGTGATGGTTGCTGCACTAGATAACTCCATATCACTGTTTCAGGTATGTCACTGCATTTTTAAATGGATACTTGGAGTAAAAGTTTGCTACCAGGAAATAACCGAAAGGAATATTTTGTACTTCCTTATAGGTTGATGGGAAAACAAATCCTAAAATTCAGAGCATCTATTTGGAAAAGTTTCCGATCTTTAAGGCTCGTTTTAGTGCTAATGGAGAAGAGGTTTTAGCCACCAGTACCCACAGCAAGGTGCTTTATGTCTATGACATGCTGGCTGGAAAGTTAATTCCAGTACATCAAGTGAGAGGTAAGGTTTCTGTTGAACACATAGCTGCTCATCCCCCCCCCCCCAGCTCATAGCTGAGTTCATTTAACAGTATTTACAGCCATTTAGCTTCCTCCTCATAATTTTAAGAGAATTTTTATACATTTATTTGAGCTAAATTAGTGACTTATCCAGGGAGAGAGGGAAGGAGGGTCAGACTTACTCAGTGTCCAAGGCTAGGCTTTGTTTAATTTGAGGTACTTGGATATTTTAAAAGATCAGAAACTCTCAATTGCCATTGAAAGATAGCCTTATGGAAAACCATATTAATCCTTATTTGATTGACTCCCCTTTCTTTCTAAGGTTTGAAAGAGAAGATAGTGAGGAACTTCGAAGTCTCCTCAGATGGGTCCTTCTTGCTCATAAATGGCGTTGCTGGATATTTTCACCTGCTGTCAATGAAGGTGAAGCATTACTAGTTGTTGCTTCTTCTGGGATAGGACATTAGTGCAGGGATGGTCTTGAACCATAACTCATGGTGTCCGTAAGTCTGCATCTCAAATAGAGGAGCAGAGTGGCACTTGGGGAGAAGCTGTGGGCAGTTGGGGGAGAACTTGGAGTTCAGGGGAAAAGAACGTTGAGTAGGTGCTACAAAATGGAGAAGTGGGTTGTTCCTATGCTGCACAGTGTGATTCTTCTGTGCACCTCCTACATGATTGATAAGCATATTTACTCCTCTTTTAGACTAAAGAATTGATTAGTAGCATGAAAGTAAATGGAAGGATTGCAGCATCCACATTCTCTTCAGATAGTAAGAAAGTGTACGCCTCGTCGGGTAAGTTAATGACATGATCAGCAGCTTCTTTGAAGCTTTGAAGGTGTTTACATTTCAAGTTTAACCAAAAACTGTGTTTGATTTTAGACTTTCTTGTTTTATTAAGCAAATCAGTTTTGTTTTTAGCATGCATTTTTTGTTGCCATTGGCCTTCTCATTTACTAACTAATAATAGTGAAGGGCTAACCATTTAACATACACTGCTAACATGGAGGAAAAGAAGGGAAGTAAATGCTTATTTATTTATTTAATATATATTTTATTAATTTTTTACAGAGAGGAAGAGAGAGGGATAGAGAGTTAGAAACATCGATCAGCTGCCTCTTGCACACCCCCTACTGGAGATGTGCCTGCAACCAAGGTACATGTCCCCTACTGGAATCGAACCTGGGACCTTTCAGTCCACAGCCGAACACTCTATCCACTGAGCCAAACTGGTCTCGGCCAGGATACTATTTATTAATGACTAATTGAGAATGCATTTTTTTATACATGGGAGTGTATGCAAGAAATATTTTTAGGCCAGTTTTGTAGATCTAGGTTATTTATAGTAGGTATTCATTTGAAGTCCCTTGTAGTGATCAAAAGGGACTAAGATTGGTCAGTTCACTTGCCTTTCAAGTTTAAAACAAAATTAACCAAACCTTCTTTGGCTCTTTCATCCAGCGGATGGGGAAGTTTACGTTTGGGATGTGAACTCTAGGAAGTGCCTGAACAGATTTGTTGATGAAGGAAGTTTATATGGATTGAGCATTGCAACATCGAGGAATGGACAGTATGTGGCTTGTGGGTGAGTAAAGAGAGAATCACATTGTGGTAATGAGACAAAATTAAATAATTAAATATACTAGATGGTGCTTAAGTGTTGTTTATAATCTATTCAGTAATAGAAAATCAGTAAACCCAGGTTGGTTACATTTTATTGTCTTAGTGCAGTGCCTCATAATATTATTGGTGGTTTATCTGTTCTTTAGCCAAGAAAATACTGGACTGCCTTATCTCATTGTATTTTTCTTATATTCAAAACATCTATTTGATCACATCAGATTTTCCTATTACTATTTTAGTTACTTGTTTTACCCTTAAAGGCACTTAAAGCTTTTTTGCCTTGATCTGGCTCGATGGTGTAAACCAAAAGCACATGTTCTTCGGAAACACTGTCTGTTAGCACAGTAGGAAATGTGAAAGTATTATCTAGGACGTTATTGTGTGGTCACTGGAAAACGATGGTTATTATACTGGGGGAAAGATGGCTTCATTCCCTGCTTGATTCCAAGGACCCAGGTTGGGAGGAGGCGGCATTAAATACTTACCTGTAATTCCTACCTACCAAACCACTGACCAGCACCTGTAATTTTAGAGCTTGGAGGAGTGGATTTTTATGACTTTCTTAGCCTAAACACAGTTGATCCCTAAAGAGATTTGTCAGATCCGCCCTGGGTAGGAGGTCCGGAGGGTCTTGCTGTCCAGAAGCACAGGCTGGTGGGGCTAGATGTTCACATAGGCCGGGACCATCGTGGCCCCTTTGGCTTTGCTTTTCCATTTGCTTGTCGTTAAAAATTCCTTTTCCTTTGCAGCTCTAACTGTGGAGTGGTAAACATATACAGTCAAGATTCTTGTCTCCAAGAAACAAACCCAAAGCCGATAAAAGCTATAATGAACTTGGTTACCGGTGTTTCTTCTTTGACCTTCAATCCTACCACAGAAATCTTGGCAATGGCTTCGGAAAAAATGAAAGAAGCTGTCAGACTGGTGATTTTTCTTTACCTTTTCCTTTTGTCATTGGTAACTTGAAAATATAAGTTAAAGACATGGAAAAATAACAGGAAAGGAGAGTTGGATTATTTTAAAAAGAGGAGCTTCTTTTGATGTAGAAATTACTAGTATTGTAGCTTTTGGGTGTGGTTGTAGGAAGGATGCACAATAGCCACCATATTTGTATTATGTCAGTTCTTTTGGGAAAGCTGTGCTGTTTTATAACATTTGGGAAGTCGCCGAAACCGGTTTGGCTTAGTAGATAGAGCATCGGCCTGCAGACTGAAAGGTCCCAGATTTGATTCCGTTCAAGGGCATGTACCTTGGTTGCAGGCACATCCCCAGTGGGGGGTCTGCAGGAGGCAGCTGATCAATGTCTCTCTCTCATCGATGTTTCTAACTCTATCCCTCTCTCTCCCTCTCTGTAAAAAATCAATAAAATATATATATTTAAAAACAAAACAAAACATTTCTTAAGTGGCTATTCGTTTCCACGGGTTTCTTTATCGCAGCATATTATTAAGGAGTATGTTTAAGGCAAACACTTCTTTCCTCTTCAGTTTTCTTTCCTCATCTACCTTCTGAGGTATGTTGTCTTAGTGGAGTGGAGGCAAGTTTTAGATTTTGAGAATAAATTATGCAAAAAGATTGCAGGTTAGCCTGGCTGGCGTGGCTCAGTGGTTGAGCTCTGATCTAGGAACCAGGAGGTTCGATTCTTGGTCAGGACACATGCCAGGGTTAAGGGCTCCATCCCTGTGTGGGGTGTGCAGGAGGTGGCCAATCAGTGATTCTCTCTCATCATTGATGTTTCCCTTTCTCCTTCGTTCCTTCCTCTCTGAAATCAATAAAAATATTTTAAAAATTATCTCTCATCATTGATATTTCTTTCTCTTTTCCTCCCTCTATCCTTCTCTCTCTGAAATCAATAGGAATTTACACTTTTTAAAAAAGATTGCAGTTTAAATAGCTAGGTAGTATTTGTGAATATACCTTTGTACTAGGAGTCCCTGGGACCCCTCCCAGATTGGTGATTTTGTAGGAGGAACCACAGGATCGGTAAATAGTCATGCTAAGAGTTGTTAACAGGGAAAGGATAAAGAGCAAAATCGACTTGGGGCAAAGTCTGGAGGAAACCAGGTGCAGGCTTGAACAGTCCTCTCCTAGTGGAATCACTGATTTAAAGTCTCATCTGAAAATGTGGAGGATGGCAGACTATGAAGATAACCCGCTGAATGATAACTACGTGTTTGAATGTGAGGGGCTGTATTTCTTGGAAGAGCTAGAGAACATTTGAAAGCGAGAGCTGTTAAAATCCTATTCTGCTCACGGTAACTGATTCCGTGCTTGAGTTTTACGTAGAGTGTAACAAAATAGGCATTTTCTACCATAAAACCAACTGGGTGAGGACTTGTCCTGCCTACCTGGACTTGGGCTCCTTTTTCCCAGTAGTCTCGTGGAGAAAGAGGCTGTGTGCTTATATGCTTAGGCCTGGCCTTGAAGTGAGCTTTTGGCTCTAAATCAGAACACACTTTCCCTTGAGAAACCAGGTCTTCATGATCCAGTCCTCCTTGAGGAGAGATGGCAAAAGGCAAAGGATGTGTTGCATAGTTGAAAAGTAAAAGCGAGAAAATAAATCACACGCTATTGGAACATGGTGTGACTTTGCCTAGCTTCAGTCATGTAAAATCAGACGCTTCATAATATTAAAGCTTCCATTCCCTGTGACAGATTTTAGTGTTCTTCACTGTGGTCATTAAGTGAGAGCATTAGTGGGTATTTCCATTGACTTATTCACCTATTTGGCAAGCATTTGATTCTCTCAGGCACCATGCTAGATGCAGCTTTAAAAACATCCAGAAAATGTGTTTTTTCCTTCCTTCTCCAATTTGAAAATTAAATTTTAATTTTGGAATGTTTGGCTACATTAATGTGTACTACAGTGAAAATGAGCTTTTTGTTCCAGCTAAAAGATAGAGTGAAGATTAAAATTTAAGGAAGTTGAGTTCCCTGGTGTTGAAATTTAAAGCTTTTTATTATTTCCTGCAGGTGCACCTTCCTTCCTGTACAGTGTTTTCAAACTTCCCAGTCTTTAAGCAGAAGAATATTTCTCTTGCTCACACCATGGATTTTTCTCCAAGAAGTGGATATTTTGCTTTGGGGAATGAAAAGGGCAGGGCCCTACTCTATAGGTAGGTATTATTTATTTATGTGTAAAAGTCAGGAATATCTATAATCTTTGAAAGTGTGAAGAGATGCTATTGTTAAGTTACATATAATTTGTTAATTCTGTAATCAATTACAGTAAGTTACTAGTTAATTGTAGAGTGTAGAGTTTGACATCTCATCCCTATTATCTAACAAAATATGCATTTTTCTACCATAAAACCATACAACGGCACTAGCAGAAAGGTCCACCTGGGGATGTTTTAATTTTATTTTTTTCAGCAAGCTGTATTTTGAGAAGGTCAAATTGAGGAAAAGTAGCCACTTTAATAATATTGCCATTTTCTTGTGCCTTGTGTTGATTTGGCAATTTGCTATTTACTCATTAGATTTATATTAAAAAAAAAATATTTTCCCCCTGCAGCTGTAAGCTATAAATAAGGACGTTAACCACAAAGATATCCAAGAGTTATGCTCTGTCCAGGGTCTTTGCACTCAGTATACTTGGCTGTGGAGCAGGAACAAGTGCATCTCATTGCATTGTAGCCAGGAGGTTCGGTGACAGGTGGCTCTTCAGCGTGAACCTAAGAGCTGGGACCTGCGACTTCAATCGCAGCCCGCCGCCTTGCTCCCTCGCGTGGGAGTGGATGCTGCACAGAAGCCTGTGTGTATGTCTATATGCTTTGCGAAAGGTCTGTTTTTGAAATAAAATGAAATCTGGAGTGAAGAAAAGGAGGCATGTAAATTGATGTTGAGGACATAGCTGTGAAAAGAGAATATAGCAAACGATAATATGGTTTCAAGTTCAACTTACTTGGAAAGGAAAATGGGTTATACCTGGAAAATTGATATTTCCATCCTCATTTCAGATCATTTTTGGTGATTCTTTCAGTTTGGATTATATAAAAGAATATAGAGTCTTGTTGCACTTAGAAATTCTCTTCCTTTGGTTTATTATAATTGACATTTTCTTTTGTTTAAGTACGCCCCAAAGGCCATTAGCGTTTTCACCAGAGCATTGCTCTCTAGTGAGAGTTTCTAACAAGTAGGTCGGACTGATAACATTTCTGTGGGGTATGGCTGGTCAGGTATTTCTTAGACCCCCATTTGATGCTTTGGGACAAGCTTAAGGCTTTCATCTAAAATCTGAGGTATTAGCATTAGTCTCCTTCAGAATGCCAGATTGAGAAGTCTTAACCTAGCTGTCTGATGAGAGAATGATTGTGATTATACTCCCCCCTCCTACCCCCTTAAAATATTCCTAAGTGCCCTTCTGTGCTCTGATTGACAACTCTGAGTTATCACAAAGTTGTTTAGATTTGTCTTTTACT
This sequence comes from Nyctalus aviator, assembly GCA_036971965.1. NCBI lineage: Eukaryota > Metazoa > Chordata > Mammalia > Chiroptera > Vespertilionidae > Nyctalus > Nyctalus aviator. Next base: position 36,398,521 of record CM072937.1, on the reverse strand, counting down.
TTTTCAGATTGCACCATTACTCAGACTTCTAAAGAGATCATTTGAAGTAAGAAAATTCTTTAAATTGCTTCTTCAGGTTTTAAGGGTACACCCATTGCTATCAGTGGCAGAGGGACCACATTAGCTGATCTTTGTTTCTTTGCCCTGTGTTACTATACACTGAGTGGCCAGATTATTATGGCCACTGTGTGTGTGTGTGTGTGTGTGTATGTATTAGAGGCCCTGTGCATGAATTCTTGCATGGGTGGGGTCCGGCCAGCCTAGCCAGGGGGAGGGGACATGGGTGGTTGGCCGGCCTGCCTACTGGTTGAATTCCTGGTAGGGGGACAATTTGCATATTAGCCTTTTATTATATAGGATATACACTGAGCTGAAACCAGTTTGGCTCAGTGGATAGAGCATCAGCCTGTGGACTGAAGGGTCCCAGGATCGATTCCAGTGCAGGGCATGTACCGTGGTTGTGGGCACATCCCCAGAAGAGGGCGTGCAGGAGGCAGCTGGTCCATGTTTCTCTTTCATCGATATTTCTAACTCTCTATCTCTCTTCCTCTCTGTAAAAAAAAAAACCGAAACACAATAAAATATATATATATATATATATATATATATATATATAATTTTATTTATTTATTTATTTTTTAAGGATATACACTGAGTGGCCAGATTGATATGCGTTCAGAGACCATAATAATCTGGCCACTCAGTGTATATTCTTTTAGGGGAGTTGGATGGGAGGTAGATCAGGAAGATCTTGGATGTGAATTTTCCTTGGGAATTTCTTTTTCTTTAAATCAATAAATTTCAGAAAGAGGGAGAGGGAGAGAGAGGTTCTCATACATGATGAGCATCATTGATCAGCTGCCTTCTGCATGCCCCACACGGGATTGAGCCCAAATCCCAGGTATGTGCCTTGGCTGGGAATCGAACCGTGATCTTGATTCACTGAGCCACACCGGCAGTGCATCCTTGGGAATTTCAACAATAGTCTGGCTTTTTTCTTCGGAGGTCAGCTCTCTAATGTAATTACTAAACATTTAATCCACAAAGGAGAATAGACTGAGCAGTGAGAGAGAAGTATCTTCAGATAGAATTAAAGCTTCCCTGAGCTTCAAATCCTCTTATCTTATACTATATGTTTCTTGAGAGATTATAAGTGCTTGCCCTGTAGCTTGTTAATAGTGTGTTGTCATAGACCTAGTTCATGTCTGGTCATTAGTTTTGCTGCCCAAAAATTAAAACAGTAGGACATGCTGTTTCTCCCAGGGTTTAACCTTTGAAATGAGATATGGTAGACACGAGGCTGAGCTTTGCAGTGGGCCTGTTCATTACAATTGACTGATTTGAGATTCATACATGTTGGGGAGAGACTGGGAGTGCATACAGATTTAAATAGAGGAAAATAATTTTTGAAGGTAAAATAATATTGAGCAAAACATTAGCATGTGTGTGAGGGAGAGCACTCCAGCTATCTTGTCACTGAAAATTACATTGTCATTACATGTTGTTTGTTTTTTACATGTTTGTTGTTGACCAGCAGTTATAAATCAGGAATGTGATTTCTTCTATTCTTTCCTCAGATTCAGTTGAGTCACAAGAGAAGCCCATCCTGATCGATCTGAGAAACTTTGCAGAATCTGTGATAATGTACGGATAATAATTTTTTTTTGAGCCAGCTGTACATACTTGTTAATAGAAATATATAATAAATACATGGCAACTTTTTTTTTTTTTTTTTTTTGAAAATAAATTATGTGGGAGAACAGGGGTGGACTAGAAAGGGCTAATGAGGGGAGAAAAGGGGGACATATGTATTACTTTCAACAATAAAGATTTTTTTAAAAAAATGTATGTAGTTCTTCCCTCCCCACCTACACACAGACGCACTAACTTGGATGCATTTCTTTTAAGACGAAACCTGAGCGATTGGAAACACCTGTCTCCAGCCCAAAGTCACATAGGCAGATGTTCTCATATTTCACGCTGAGCCCTTACTAATAGGTCCTCCTTTCCCAGCATAGATCTCTCCGTGTTTCAGGCTCTGATCGATCAGCTTGACATGAGAGCGATGAGATCTCATAGAATGAATTTTGAACTTCCAAGTGGTCCTGGAAAAGAGATTATGGGAATGAAAAGCCTTTTCTGGACTTAGTACTTCAAGTGGTTGTGACTAAACCTGTTCACTTGTCCTACTAATTAGCCTCTCCCTGCAAATATTCCTTACCTTGACTTAAATGTTTCCTTTGAGTTCCAAGGTTGGCAATTGATTCCATAATTCTTTCATTGTAATACAACTTTGCTTTAGGCTAGTGCCTACATTTCTTAGGAAAAACTGACACGATACCATGAAGTATTGGATGTGAGAAGTATCAGGTTAAGAGCTTTCAGTCCATCTTCTAACACATGGAAAAGTCAGGAGAGGAAGTTTTTCCAGGGACATAAAAAGACTGTGTTCAGGAAAGTAATAAATCCCATGAAACTTCAAACAGATGGGCCAGGGGCAGGTATCTTCAGTGTGTTCGGTCTAGAGTAGTCCAGTTAGTGCGGATTGTGTTAAGATATCCCAGCATCCTATTAAAAGGAAATTTTCTCTTTAGACGGGCTATTGCTGTGCAATTGTGGAGACCTTTTCTCTTGTAGCAACATTTTTAAAGTTAATTATGAGCATTTGGCTTGTTAGTGTTACTTCTCTCTCGAGTTGCTAGAGGGCAGCATTGGATTATGAAGTAACTGAAGGAATGGTTTTTGTAGATTTTAACCACCTTGTCTTTAGCTTCTGCCAAACCATTGTTTCAGAAACAGACACCAAGCCTTGGGTGTGCTTATTCTGAATATGGTTTTCAGAGGCTGGAAGACTTACAGGAAGTTATTCTAGAGAAATCGATGGAAGCAGAGTTTTAAGTTGTAATTCTAACATCTCTGGGTCTCTTATACTCTCCTAGGAGCAGAGCCAAGAATCCCCAGTTCAATCTCCTGGAAAGATAAATATGCTGTTCTACAGACATACTACAATCCCAAGTCTTGCCTTTAGTGGTTTTTTTCTCTCTGGAGAAGTTGAGAATTTGAGTCAGGTTCATACTACTTTTCTTGGTAACCAGTACTCGGTTAGCTTCAAAGAGGTGAGAGCCACAATCATGAACTCACACAATTCTCTGTTGGCAGTTGCAAAGTTAACATGAATGTAGCTCATATCTTCGGGGTGGGGGTGTGTGTCTGCCTTGAGCTGTGAGGTGCTATTTTACCATCCAGAGCCACACAGGCTAACCAGGTTTATTGGAGTGATGAGTTGGCAGGTTGAAGTCTGGTGATCCCACTCATCTCTCCTTCCATTCCCATCCATCTTCATTAAAGGATGATTAGTCTGTGGACTTTCTTTGAACAAATTACAGGTGAGCTGTCCCTTGCGTTCCTGTGTGTGCGTTTCTGGTGAGGATACATAAGCCTTTCAGTCCGCAGGCCGAGGCGCTGTCCACTGAGCCAAACCGGTTTTGGCTGTCCTGCTATTCTTACCTGGAGGAAGTGGGGGCTGGGGTCGGAGGTGTGGGGTTGGGACAGCATTTCTGAGCCCTTAGTGCCATACTTGTGCTGATATATGTGTATCTCAAGAGATTCTCATTGTTCTTTTTCCCTTTTTACAGGGAAGTAAATTGAATTTCAGAGAGATGGAACATCCCAACATTAAAGCCATCATCCTTAGGAAGACAAGTGGTCCTCAGGGTTTATACACTCTTTTTAACTTTATTTTTCAATTGCAGTTAACACTGTGCCATTTTATTAGTGTTGGGTGTACAGCACAGTGGTTAGGTAGCCATATGCTTTGCACAGTGAGCTCTGGAAGTTCCCTGAGAAGCCAGCTGCTTTCCTCCCTGTGCCTTTGTTTTTTCTGGTGCTTCCTCCTTGCCTTTCTTTTTGTGCCTTCCTTTCCTTTTTTTAAAAAAAATCAATCTTTATTGTTCATATTATTACAAAAATAACTCATTTTTTCTCCCCTCCACCAGGTTCCCTCCCCACCCTCTGCCCTTTCCCCACCCACCATTGTCCTCATCCATAGGTGCACAGTTTATGTTCAGTCTCTTCCCGGCTCCACCACTTCTCTTTTCCCCGAGAATTGTCAGTCCACTCCCCTCCCGTATCTCTGATTCTATTATAATCAACAGTTACTATTGTTCATCAGGTTTTATAATTTCCTTTTTTTTTTTTAAATTAATAAACTTTTATATTTTTAAGAATACATTTTAAAATCTAATAATTTTAAACCTTGTGTTTTCTGCCCTGGGAACTGAGAAGCAAACTTGTATACATGTAAACCTGCCCTCGTGCTATCAACAGGCGTAGCCATTCAAATGTGAATGAACACATTGTTTAAAGATAGCTGCTGGCTGGAATTGGGTTACCTGTTCTGGGTGGGAAGGGCATGCCTTTCAAACTGCACATCTAGCCAGCCAGAGATGGATTTCTGTGATAGGATTGATACCCTTTGTTGCATTGTTTGCTTATACTGTCTTTCCAAGTTAGATTTTAAGTGGCTTTCCAAAACCCACACAGCAGGGTCTGTCAGGCAGTCACTTGACATCTCAGGACAAAGAGTTTTGTGTCCAGATCTAACCCTGACTCGCCTTGTATCCTCTGGCCTGTCCATGTCCCTCTCCAGTCCTCAGTCTCCTCATCTGTAAATGGGGCTGGCGACACCTTACAGGGAGGTGATCTCACAACACCCCCTCCAGCTAGAGCAGCTGTGCCTTCTGGATAGCATCCGCCCCTGAACCCTGGGGGTGGGGGTGGGGGTCGGGGGACTCGGGGAGGGGGGATGCCTGCACCCCAATGTGGACGCAGCCCTGGGCCCCACTTGCTGCAGTACGGTGCCTTCCCCACCTCCAACCTGGAAACAGAGAAGTTACATCACAGCTTAAGTCCGCGCCTACCCCCAGGACAAAGACAGTCATCCGGAAGGAGGCAATCATTTATTACAGGGCAGGGAGGGGAAAGGTGAAGGTAGGGAAGGAGAGGGAGATTTTTTTTTTCCTGCCAAGGGCCATTTGGATATTTGTAATATCACTTTCGGCCATACAAGATTATCAACAAATTAGCTTGCTATATTTGGTCAAACGTTTAATTCACCCCTGATGCTTTGACAGGGCCAGATCCAATGATTTCAGGGGCCTTATAAGGCCCACAGCCCGGATGTTCCCCACCCCTGATTTATTGACTCTTACTGACAAGAAGTCAGTTCCCCTGGCACCAGGTTCGACATGTCTCTCCTGCTCCCACACCCTCCAACCGCTGGCCCCAGACCCTCAGTGCCGGTCACGTTTGCCACCTGAGGTCCCTGTGGGGTCAGAGAGGCACAGGGAAGCAGAAATAGAGGATTCTATAATTTAAATATGTAAAGCACTACCACCCACCAGACCCTCAGTGGCCCAGCAGTGTTGGCCCAGAACAGGTGGAGGGTGGAGGGGTCCGGGGTGGGGAGTGGGGGCAGGTGAAGCCACGGGAGTCCAGGATAGAAGGAAACTGGATCACACTTCGGTCAGCGAGCAGGGTTTTATCTTCCGTAAGTTAGCGATAACCCATTTGTCTGTCTTCAAGGCACAGCTCTTCCTGCCTCTTTTCATCTTGAATCTGTGGGCAGAGAACCAAAAGGGCACCGAGTCACCGGCCAGGCACCGCACACAAGTCCCGTTGCCCCTCCTTACCGCTGGGTGCCCCTACGCTGCTGTCTCTGTAACATGCCTTTACAGCATTAGACCTGGGGCGGGCTCACCAGGGCGCACCCATGCTTCAGGGGAGCTTAGAAAACGGCCTTGATGTCAACATCCTGAGGATTAGCTAGCATGGAAAATTCCCCTCCTGGGACTCTTAGAGGGTTTCTCTGCTCCATCCTTCCCCAGGTCTAAGTACTTTAGAAACATTCAGTCATTCTAAGGGTGTGTGTGTGTGTGTGTGTGTGTGTGTGTGTGTGGGCGCGCGCGCGTTTCTGATCTGCCCACCTCCTAAGCTTGGCCATGGTCCTAACAGACCAGTTCTGCCTTTTATTATCTGGTGATCCTCAGACAATTCTCTCTACCTCCCTCAACCTCAGTTTTCATGGCAATGAAAATATGTGACCCCAAGATAATTAACCAAGACAATATACACACAAGTGCCTTCTAGAGCCACGAGGTGATAACGACCCTGGATGCAGCTATGGTGTGTACTCCACCTCACAGGTAGGAGTGCAAAGGAGCACCTGGAGAATGCAGGGCAGAGAGGCACCTGCCCAAGGTCCCCTAAGACTAGAGGTTGGCAAATCTGGAGTCAGGAACTAACCGTGACCCCCTCACTCTTCTTACTGAGCAGTAATACCGGGAGCATGTAAACAGTTCCTTCCTCTGGGCATAACCTTCTGTGTTAGGATAGAATGCTTGGCTCGGAGCTCCAAGAAAGCAGTCACTGCAGGAACACACCGGTGCAGGCGAGGACGCGGGGAGCACCCTCTGGCACCCACACCCAGCTCTGCACCCAGGTTTTAAAGGCTTTGCTCTCAGGGCTTAGAAACCTTAACCTGGAGGGACATCGCCATCTAGCGTCCGGTATTCTAATTCCAGTAGCGGTTTCTGTTCCCTGGAGGAGGCGGTCAGGAAGGGAACAGGGAATGGCACTCACATTATACGATCCTGGTGCGAGCAGGAGGAACTGGAGTTTTGGTAACACTGGATCCCCTTCAGGGAAATAGGTCTCTTCACAAGTGTGAAGCAACAATTGGAAGACGACACTTGCACTGGAAGAGAAACGCAAAAATGTTCACATCTCATCAACCTGGCTTTCTTTTCTCTCAACAACAAAAACCACCCTATCTGGTTTTAGTTTGTGGATAAAGCGCCAGCCTGCAGACTGAAGGGTCACTGGTTCAATCCCTGTCAGAGTTGCAATCATTCGATTTGTTTCTCTCACATTGATATTTCTCTGTCTTTCCCTCTCCCTTCCACTCTCTCTCTCTCTAAAAAAAAAAAATAAAAATAATAATAATAATAATCATCATCCTTGGGTGAGGACAGGCTCAGGCTTTGGGAGGGCACTGGGGCAGCTACCTAGTTCTGTGTTTAGGCAGAGTCAGGACACTGGGGTTCAGATCTTAGCTCCCCACAAACCAGCGGGTGACCTTGAGCAAGATCACTTGGGCCCCCAGACCTCCCATCTGTAAAATAAACCACTTCTGACATCCCACCACTCGTGTGAGGTTCTGCCCCGATATTGCAGTTCCAGGGCTCTGGATCTCATGCTCTGGGGGCCTGGTGAGTCTGGCCCATGCAGGACTAATATGGTCCAAGAACATGGGGCAGGATTAGACACCATTCAAGGAGCTCAAACTGAGAGGGACAAGGGAAGTCAGCTCCCCTGCTGGCTCTCAAAATGCCCTGTCCTCAGCTCTGTCCTGAGCCCCCACCTGACCCTGCCTGTTTCTACATCCTCCACACCCCACCCTCTTGGCTCCTTCCTCCTGGTCTTACTGTTTACAGAGCCCCTTTTGTGTATTTATCATTTTCTAAACAGTCCTGGATGTTAGACATTAGTCCCGTGTTAACGATGGAGAAATCAGTTCGAGAAGTAAAGCGAAGACTTGCCGAAGGCTAGCCAACTCTTACAGCCCCAGCCCTGACCTCTGCCCTTTATCTGTTACATTGTGGAGGCAAGACCCAGGGCCCCTCTGGACCTCAGGCCTCCAGCTGATAACCTCACGGCCCCCTCCATCTGTCTGCAGGGTCTGGAGGAGGCCGGGCTTCCTTTTGCAGGAGCCAGTGGCTCAGCTGCCTGTGGTTGCCCAGGTTCCTGGTTGTCCTTCGGGCCCTGTGCCCCACCCATTCCTCCTCTTCCAGGAGAATTCTTGCTGGAGCAGGGAAGCCGGAGGCAGAGAGTGGAGGGTGAGCTCTGTCTGCAACCCTGGGTGCCTGCCCCCATTGCTGCCCTCCCCAAGGAGAAGCTAAGGGACGCCAGCCCCACTCACGGCTCAAGCTGTTCCCATCCTGCAGCCACGTCCCCATCAGCAGCAGGCACACGAGGGCTGTGGTGGTGACCTTCATCGCGGGCTGGCTTGGGTCTCTCTGGAGTGGTCCTCAGGAGTTGGTGAAGCAAGTGCTCCCTGTGGCCCATCCTGCAGTGGCCGGGCTTTTATAGAACGAAATGGGACCTCCCAAGTAGGAAGTCACCAGAAGAGGTGGGTATTCAGGTGGCCGTGTTGACCACACCCCTCCCCACCCCTGTAAGGTGGAGAGATTTCCTCACTGCAGGAGCAGATAGGGATCTTGGAAAAAGTGAGTAGGAGCTGCCCATTGAGAAAAGTGAGTGGGAGGAAGTGGCTTCTCTGATCTCACATCTTCATCCAGGGATGTCCCCAGCTAGAGGGCTCTGGACACGTGTGTTTGGTCCCCAGTTCTGCCAATCAGCAGTGTGTAAACTTGCCCAAGTCACCTATCCAGTGCTATGTGCGAATGGTTGCATATGCCTCATTGGTGGTTTTTTTTTTTTTTTTTTTTTAACACGTATGAAGAGTCTTCATAAGACTCCATGATTTTTATTAGAGAGCCTCAACTGGCTGCCTTATGCAAAACAGAAATAAGAGGATTCCCCTGACTGGTCCCCATGTTGTTAAATGTTCTCCCCATCCCCACCCCACCCCTAGCTGCTTCTTCTTCTTCTTCTTCTTTTTTAAATATATATTTTATTGATTTTTTTTACAGAGAGGAAGAGAGAGGGATAGAGAGTTAGAAACATCGATAAGAGAGAATCATTGATCAGCTGCCTCTTGCACACCTTCCACTGGGGATGTGCCCACAACAAAGGTACATGCCCCTGACCGGAATTGAACCCTGGACCTTTCAGTCCGCAGGCCGCTGAGCCTTACCGGTTTCGGCAGTGAACGTGATCTTGATGTTTGTGCTCGGGAACCTGAACCTGCACACGCGCGCGGCAGCTGCAGCGGTGGCGCCCCGCGCCTCTGGAACACGCCGTCCACGAACCCGCCGTTCTTGCTGAGGCAGCGCAGGTAGAAGTCGCTGCAGGCGTCGGGCCCGGGCTGCTTCGAGGAGTCGGGCGCTGCCCCGTCATGGCCGCCGCCAGGGGGCGTGAAGATCTCCAGGTGGCGCGGGGGGATGATGCTCGAGTGTCCCTTGCTCACGTCCACTGAGCCCTGAGACGAGTTGCGGCCGATGGTCACCGAGCGCTTCTTTATCAGGTACTCGAACTCGCGGCCCTCGAGGCGTGCCACGGCCCAGTCACCCAGCGGAGCTGAGGCCCAGCGAGGCCGCAAGCTGTGGATCTGTCATTTTTTCTTGGTGAAGGGACTGGAGTCCGTGTTGATGAAAACACCTTGGTGGCAGTGGTGACTGGCAGTGGCTACAGCAGTGAGGTGATGGGGCTGGTGCCTTCCCCTGATCAGCCATGGGGAGAGGGCCTAAGCCATCAGTAGGACATCCCCTGAGAGCTCCCAGTATGTGAGAGTGGGGCAGGGTGGGCTGAGGAACCCCCTCACCCCCAGTGCACGAATTTCATGCACCGGGCCCCTAATATATATATTTGGAGAGAGAGAGAGAGAGAAAGAGAGGGAGAGAAACATCAGTGATGAAACATAGTATTTGATCAGTTGCTTCCTGCACACCCCCTTCTTGGGATCAAGCCTGCAACCCAGGCATATGCTCTGACCAGGAATCAAATCATGACCTCCTGGTTCATAGGTTGATACTCAGCCTCTGAGCCACACCAGCCGGGCCCCATTTCCCACGGAGCAGGAAGCACCCCTAGGAAGAATTGGGGTGGGCCATCTCACTTAAAAGATGAGGAGCAGGAGGCCCAAAAATGAAAAGTGAGCTGCCCAGTGACGACACCCTGAAGATAAGTCCCAAGTGCTCTGCTCTGTGATCTCCTGGCTTTGTGCTCAGGTCTGGAGAGCTGGGCTGAAGCCCGAAGGAGAAGGTGGGCATGCCCGGGCCCCAAGGATGCTGGAAAGCTCTGGAGGATTCCCTCAGCCCATCTGGAGGGCAGGGGATGGGGCGAACTTTGCAGGAAGTGGTGGGAAAAGCACCCCAGCCTATCCACCCTACAGATCAGGGGCAGGAAGTGGCAGCAATCTGACTCCAACGTATGCCCACCCCACGGGACACCATGATTCAAGTCATGCCCACAGCCTGTTGGGAAAGTCCCCCCAGGAGCCCTTCTCTCTCTGGGGAAACAGAGGGACAGCCTGGGTCCCACCACAACCCACAACCCTTTTCCCAGTACACTCTGTTCCCACGGCCCCGGGCACCCAGTTGGCCTGGGAAAGGGTGCTTTTCTCTCAGGCTGGGTTCCCGGGCTCAGCTCAGAGTTGGCCTACACTGAGGGATGCCACCATCACCATGTGTGTCCTGGGCTGCAGAGTGAGCTGATCAGGCCACAGAGAGTGCTCTGAGCTTACACAGCTCACCCTTCAGAACTAGAACTGGGCTCACCCCTCAGAACTGGGGCCAGGCCTCGGACATGCTGACATTCGGGTCTCCTGGCCATCACCTCTATCCCCTGGTGCAGGGGTGGGGAATGTCCGTCCACTGGCCTTATAAGGCCCGAAAAATCATTTGGTCTGACAAGGTATTGAAGGGTGAATTAATTAAATGCTTGACCAAATAGAGCAGGCTAATTTATTTTTATTTTTATTTTTTTCACAGGGGCAAGGCTAATTTATTTTATTATTATTATTTTTACCAAGATTTAATGTACATTTATTCTTAACACATGGAACATATAGTATAAAGATTTCATACTGAATAAATGATATTCATTAAGCCAAAAAAGGAAAAAAGGAGAAATTTATATTAAGTTTTAGCTACATTGTTTGAAATTTGTTATAGCTACATTGTTTGAAATTTCTCTCAGAGGCGCTTGCAATGAGTACTGAAGGACACTGAGACTCAGGAGCCGCATAGGGCGGGGCTGACGGAAGCCAAAGCTGTAGGCTCCACCCTGAAACCCTGCCCCATCAGGGAAGCTGCGAAAATGCTGAGACGAAATAGATCACAAATGAAAGAAATGGAGGACAAAAAGTGACAGGATATAGAGTTCAAATCTACGCTTATAAGGTTTTTCAAGAATTTCCTAGAAAAGATTGATAAGACCTATGAGGATATGAAAAGGGATCAACTAGAATTAATAAGGAATCAACAAGAAATGATAAGGGACCAACAAGAAATAAAGAATACATTGTCTGAAATAAAAAATATTATACAGAGTCCTAAAAACAGAATGGAAGATCGCAAGAATCAAGTCAAAGTTTTGGAACATAAAGAGCCAGAAGACACTCCTCCACAGAAGCAAGAAGGCAAGAGAATCCAGAAAATTGAAGATAATGTAAGAAACCTCTGGGACAACTTCAAGCAAACCAACATCAGAATTATGGGCGTCCCAGAAGATGAGAGAGAGCAAGATATCGAAAACATACTGAAAGAAATAGTGACAGAAAACTTCCCCCACATGGTGAAAGAATTAGACTTACAAGTCCAGGAAGCACACAGAACTCCAAACAAAAGGAATCCAAAGAGGACCACACCAAGACAAATCATAATTAAAATTCCAAGAGCAAAAGACAAAGAGAGGATATTAAAAGCAGCAAGAGCAAAGCAGGTAGTTACCTATAAAGGAGCATCTATACAATTGTCAGCTGATTTCTCAACAGAAACCATGCAGGCCAGACGGGAATGGCAAGAAATATTCAAGGTGATGAATAGTAAGAACCTACAGCCAAAGATAATCTATCCAGCAAAGCTATCACTCAGAATCAAAGGTCAGATAAAGAGCTTCACTAATAAAAAAAAAAAAAAAACTAAAGGAGTTCATCAACACCAAACCAGAATTATATGAATTGCTGAAGGGGGTTCTTTCAGAAGAGAAAGCAAATAAAGATTAAAATTATGAACAACAAATACGTAACTATCAACAAGTGAATCTAAAAACCAAGGAAATTTAAAAAAAAAATCTGATGAACAATATTAACTGTTGAATATAATAGAATCAGAGGTATGGAAGGGGTGTGAACTGACGATTCTTGGGGAAAAGGGGAGAGGGGGATGTGGGAAGAGACTGAACATAAACTGTGCACCTATGGATGAGGACAATGGGGGGTGGGGAAAGGGCAGAGGGTGGGGTGGGAACCTGGTGGAGGAGAGCAATGGAGGGGGGGGGGGGAAAAGGAACATTTGTAATAAAATGAACAATAAAAATTTATTAAAAACAAAAAAACAAAAAACTACAGCTTGCTACTGACCCAGCGGTTTTTTCTTGTTTCCATGTGAGACATTATTATTACAGGATGTTTACAGTATCAGGTGTACAGTACAGTACATGAAGGGGTCTACACTCTACTGCACAGGCCTCTCCAGTAAGCAGGGTCTGTCCACAACTTCTCCAATAAACAGGGTCTGTCCACAACTTTTGTGTGTGTATATATATATATATATATATACCCTCTGAAGGACAAAACAGTGACTGCTGAACTGTGTGTGGTTTATTGTTGTACATTCACAATTTTGCAGAAGCCGAGAAGCCCAGCAACCAAGGTGCCTGCAAGCAAGGTACATGCCCTTGACCGGAATCGAACCTGGGACACTTCAGTCCGCACGCCGACGCTCTATCCACTGAGCCAAACCGATTTTGGCTGAGCAGGCTAATTTTTAAGTTGATCATTTGTATGGCCTGCAAGTGATGTTATAAATATCCAATGTCCTTTGGCAGAAGAAAGGTTCCCTCCCCTGCTAGTGGGGCAAGCACTGGACTTGAGGTCCAGGCACTTGCATTTTAATCCACAGTGACACTTAGCACCTGGCCAACACCGATCACCTTCCCCAACCTCTGAGTCCTTGTCTCTGAATCTCAGGACAGCTGGGAAATAACATGGAAGTAGGTGTGAAGGAGGCGAGCATATGCCTGGCTCCTTATTCATAGTTTCCGAGAGGTCTGTGTGTCCTCCTGCCCTCTTGCTATATCTGAGTCGGCTTTACAGCTGCTCTAAAGAGGTTATTTAAATTGGCCAGGTCCTCGCCGAAACCGGTGTGGCTCAGTGGATAGAGCATTGGTCTGAGGACTGAAGGGTTCCAGGTTCGATTCCAGTCAAGGGCATGTACCTTGGTTGCATGCACATCCCCGGTGGGGGGTGTGCGGGAGGCAGCTTGTCGATGTTTCTCTCGCATCGACATTTCTAGCTCTCTATCTCTCGCCCTTCCTCTCTGTAAAAAAAAAAAAATCAATAAAATATATTAAATAAATTGGCCAGGCCCTGTGGCTAAAAGACCGCTAGTCCCTTGCTGAAGCGGGTCCAGGCCAGGTGAACAGGGGATGGACCAGGCCACCTAAGGAATGAGCTTTCTCCAAAGGGCACACGCAGCCTTTCTCTCTGGCCTCCACATCTGTATGTCCGGGGGTAAGCCTTGTCAACGTCGTCCCCCGTACGTAAGTGCACAGGTAAATGCAGTCTGGCTTTACTAATTCAGGTAGTACATCAGTGGAAAGACAAGTTAAATTGAAGACTGTTATTACATAAACGCAGTTTTCTTTATTTTTTTTTAAATTTTATTTTTATTTTTAATTTTTTTATCCAAACTCCCCACCCCAACCTCAGAAGTCCTGGTTAGTCTTGTCCTAGTCTCCTCCCTTGTCCTGAGCCAGCACCTCTCTCTGCCACTCCTATCATTTCCTTCCGTTCTCTATCCCTAAGGTGTTCCCATCCTGGGGAAGAATGTAACAACATACCCACACCCCCACGCACCGCAACAGGCAACAGCTGGCTACTGTAGATCAGTGTTTCCCAAACTTCTCTCATGATGAGAATCACCTGGTGGAGTTGTTATACTACAGATTCCTGAATCCCAGCTAAGAAGTGCTAAACTAGAATTTTTGGGAACATATAGGTAAAATTGTATACTTAACTAGTGCTCTAAGCTTAGTTAAACCCACGGAGGAGAATCAACTGCTCCAAAACACAATAGCAATCTGTACACGCCAGCAATGGCTGTGCCAATTAGAAACACGTGGACTCAAATAGCCGCTGTAAATCTTAGTCCCGATGGCAGTGTCAGACATCCCTCCCAGCAAAATTACTCACTCCCTAAGTAAATACCGTAGATGTTTAAAGGATGCCAACTAGGGGCCAGGCACTCGCCAATGTGTTGGGAACCACAATATCCAAGGCACTTGCCCTGTAGAGCTAACACCCTGCGGGAGAGATACAATTTTCAAGCTAATTATATAAACAATATCATTTCAAATAGGATAAGTCAATGAAGAGATATAACAAAGGGTGTGGCTAGTTGGCACCTGAGCTGAGACCTGAATGACAGGATGGAATAAGCCCGGCAGAGAGAATGTTGAGTGCAAAAGCTAACTCAGTCTACACCGCCCCCCTGAATAAGACCCAAGGCCAAGATTTCAGAGAAAACGGTTTACTGGGGAGATGCAGGAAAGGGGGAAGCAAAAGCAAGGTGGGGGAGGACTTAAGAAAGGCTATGCCAATAAAAGATAATCGAGTCAGCTCCAGTGTAGGTGATTGAAATGGCATCGCCCAGTGACCCTGGGAAACAGTGCAGAGCCCAGCCCTGAGTTATCCCCCTGAGAAGCACAGGAACGGGGGTATTTACACTCCAAAGGCTGTCAGTCCTTGGTGAGGGCTCTTCCCGGTACCTCTGCTCATGGGCAGGGCATCTGCCATGGCTGAAGCCAGTTGATGGAAGGCCTGGCTGAGGGACATGAGCTGGGTACTGGCAGCATCTGCTATATTCCAGAAGGGAAGTCAGTGAGAATGGCATATAAAGCCTGTACGGGCATGCGTGCAGGATATGACGTCTGTGAGGAAGGCAGGGACCAGCTCGTGTGAAGCCTGGCAGGCCATGATGAGCTTCAATTTTAATCCAAGGGCATTGGGAAGACAGCTGAGAAACAGCAACACAGAATGGAGATGTCCATAGCAGAAGGGCAGGTGGGAAAGAGGGCAGCTTCCGCCAGCACGGTGTGTGCCAAGGGTGTGCCAAGGGAACGGACCTGTGTTGTGACATGACTGACATGGTTAGGTGTGGGGGAGAGAAGAGGAAGCGTGACGTTGTGGTTGGCCTACGTCAGCATTGAGAAAAGAGCAGCTGGATGGAGCCACTCAAGAACTGTGTATCTTGGGTCTGATCTGGGCCTCAGTTTTCTCTATTTGGGAAGAAAGGAAGTAGAACTAACCAACTTCTAAGAATTCATAACTCTCATAGTCTATGACTTTTTTAAAAAAAAGCAATCAAAACAATCTGTTTTTAAAAGTTCCAGTTCTTTTTAATAATGCCATCAATGCATGTAAACAATCACTCAAAACAAAAGCTAGTGCCTGGACAATAACCTACTTCTAATGTAGTTTCCCTCCACTCCAACCTGATTCCTCCCAACCCAACGTACCCTACACCCTGAATTCATGAATTTCTAAAACGTATGTATTTTTACTTTAATAAAGGGCATCATGCTGTTTATAACTGTAGGGACTTGCTATTTTACCCAATAGTATTTTTTTTTTAAATTATACATCCATATCACTGAGTGTCACTGCAATTCATTGTTTTAACTGCTGTGTGATATTCCATCGGGTAAGTAAATACTAATTTATTCATCTGCTCCCTCTTGGTGGGCATTTGAGTTTTTCCTCCAGATTTCTGTCATCGTAAACAGGGCAGCTATAACCATTTTTGTATAAGCAAGACTTCTGTTAGGTATAAGTAAACCTGTGAAATTGCTGGTTTAAGAAATTCACTGTTACGAGATAATTCCATTCATTTTCCAAAGTAGATACGTAAAAACACCAACAATGCCTACAAGACCATGGTGTAATGTAAGGATCCAATGGAATTTTTTCTGCCATATGGATTGCCATTTTCACAGGCCTAATTTTTGAAGTCTCATCTCTCCCCAGGAAACAAGCAGATAATTACATACCCCGGCTTCATCCATATGTGGTTCTGTTTCCGGACTTTCTTGTTTCATTCCATTGCTCACCTTTTCCATCTCATTGACGTAGAACTCAGAACAAGTCAGGGTATCTGGTCAAGTAAGTCCCCCTCTCTGTTTTTTTTTTTTTTTGCTTGTTTATTGCTTGTTTTTCAACTGTACATGTTGCAAAGGCCTCATCAAACACCCAGCGTTTCCTCTCATTCTTCTGCACGCTCTCAGTGCCCAGCTCACCCAGGCAGGGCAGGGGATGGATGACAAGCCTGAGGCCACACAGCCTGGCTCCTCTGCAGAGTCACCAGCAAGTGCATGCTGTCACTTTGCTGAGGATTCCTGGTGCCAGCAAAAACTATGCAGGCAGGCTATATCTGAGTCAGCTCATTCTCACCGAAAACAAAACCCCAAAACAATGACAACCCCAAAAAACAAATAAAAATAAGTGAGCCTGACACCTGGAGATGGTTCATATTGAAAGAATTCAGGCAGTTGGTCTCCACCATAGAGTGTGTGTGTGCTGGTATACACCTCCAAGAAAACTTTACTAATTTGTGGATTGATGCTTTATACCCATTCTATTCTTAGTCCTTGAAAGAGGAGGCAGTCTGACTAGTCTCTCTTAGAGTCAGTGAAACAAAGGGTTAAATGAGTTGCCAAGTCACTCAAGTTATCCATCGCTTAGACAGTGGGAATAAGAAAAGCAGTTCATTGGCAAGGGTTTTCAATGCTTAAATGTCCCTATCCCGGTTGTTAGGCAAGCACATACCTGGGAACCTGGGCCCCACCCTGGCCCAATGGAGTTTTAGTAATCTCTGCATTCATTCACAACCCAACCCCCCATACCCAGATGAGTATGGTCCCTTAACCCTTTACCGGAGTGATTCTGGTGCTCCTCCTCCCCTTTACCGAAGGCCCTCTCTGAACCTATGCACTGTTGTCAAGGGGTCCAGCCCAGACCTAGGGGCAGGAGGAGGGGAAGCTGGTGAAATCGGACAACCAATGGGTCCGGGCTGCCTGTCACTATTTGAGCCAATTAAGTAGGGACAGGGTTGAATCACATTTGAGCATGTTTATTCCAGTACTTTGGGCATTATGGGAGGCAGCAGGTCATCCACAAAAATATGCTCTGTAGCTCTAGCTGGTTTGACTCAGTGGATGGAGCATCAGCCTGGGGACTCAGGGGTCCCACGTTCGATTCCGGTCAAGGGTATATACCTTGGTTGCAGGCACATACCCAATGGGGAGTGTGTAGAAGGCAGCTGTTCGATGTTTCTGACTCTCTGTCCCTCTCCCTTCCTCTCTGTAAAAAAAAAAAAAAAAAAAAAAAAAAATATATATATATATATATATATACTCTGTAGTCCCCCATAAGCCAGCTGCTTATATTGGGTAGGACCAAGATTTCAAGGGGAAGGTGGGATTATAGGCTTGGGGAAGTAGCAATGCGGGTTGGGGTGGAACTCCATTGTTTGGGCGATGAGGTTGTTAATCTTCCCATGATAATAGACAATTTGTGAATAAGACTGGACCACACTCCAAGTTGAACTCCCAGTCCAAGGTAGACTCCCAGGTCCCAGGGACATACAATTCCCAGCCAGGTTAGAAGGTCCTTTCTTTAACCAAGGCAATCATGGTTAACAGAGCATGATTAATATTTCCCATAACAATAACTAGTCCCCATTATTATATTCCCCCCCCAACACTGGGAAGCCCTCCCCAAGCCACCCCCTGGGTTCTGAGAACCCTTCTGGCCCCTGCAGAGTCACACTTCCTCCCTCCCACATGCAGTGGCCCTCTTGGTCTCTGGAAAATCCCATGGCACCTTTTGTGCTCAAGGTGGGTGCTCACAAACCAAATTTCCACCCAAAAGTTGAATGAGTGAGGTGGCATTCAAATTCTCCCAGCTCAGTGGTCAGCAAACTGTGGCTCTCGAGCCACATGTGGCTCTTTGGCCCCTCAAGTGTGGCTCTTCCACAAAATACCATGTCCTGGCCGAGTCTATTTTGAAGAAGTGGCATTAGAAGTTTAAGTTTAAAAAAATTTGACTCTCAAAAGAGATTTCAATCGTTGTACTGTTGGTATTTGGCCCTGTTGTCTAATGAGTTTGCCGACCACTGTCCCAGCTGTAAGGACTCTTCTCTGTCCTTCCCTCTGCTTCCCGACCAAATAACACACAGAAGACTGTGTTTAGAAGCCTGGGAAATGGAGTCAGTCAGACATAGGTTATCTGACTGGGAGCAAATTCTGTAACCTCCCTGAACCTCTAGGAAGCAGTTACTACCTAATCATGACCACACAGTGATGCTGTGGGAGTCCAGTAAGATAATGCATAGAAAGTGTTTAGCACAGGGTCTTGGCTCAGTGTCGGTGCTCAGAGAAAGTGGGGGCTTGAAATGGAACCTTCCCTCTCTCTGAGGCTCTGAGGAGGCGGGGTGTTGTCACGTGATCAGAATGGATCAAGAATCAGATCAACTTGGTGGGGGATGGTGGACAGGAAGGAGACCAAGAGAAGCCCAATGCTGTGTCAGAGAAGCTGGAGAAAGGACAGTGACTCAGACAGATGTACCCACTAAAAAAATCTGCCAAATATGAACCACAGGAAGTAGATAGGGATTTAGGCAGAAGGACATTCCCATAGTGGAAACCCATGGGCAGTGTTCTAGGGAGGGGGTGGGTGGGGGAAGCCCAGATGGGTAGGGAGGAAGGAGATTAAAACTAAGGCTGGAGAACAGAGACGGGACCATAGAACCCAGGGTCTCCCAAAGCCCTAATGAACAACATTAAAAAAAAAAATGGCAATACTTTACCAGACAAAATAGATTTTAATACAAAGGCTATGACAAGAGGTAAAGAAGGATCCAGCAATTCAATTCCACTTCTAGTTATTTATCTGAAGAAACCCAAAATACTAAATAAAAAAGACATATGCATCCATATGTTCATTGCAGCATTACTTATAATAGCCATTATTATTTTTTTAAAAATATATTTTATTGATTTTGTACAGAGAAGAAGGGAGAGAGATAGAGAGTTAGAAACATCGATGAGAGAGAGAGTCATCGATCAGCTGCCTCTTGCACACCCCCTACTGGGGATATGCCCGCAACCAAGGTACATGCCCTTGACCGGAATCGAACCCGGGACCCTTCAGTCCCCAAGCCGATGCTCTATCCATTGAGCCAAACCGGTCTCGGCAATAGCCATTATTTATGGAATAGATAAGTCCATCAATAGATAAGTGGATAAAGAAGTGGTGCATATATATAAAGGATTGTGACTCAGCCATAAAAAAGAATGGAGTCTTGCCATCTGAACAACATGGATGGACCTAGGCGATATTATGGCTAAGTGAAATAAGTCAGACAGACAAAGACAAATGCCAGTTGATTTCACTTATATGTGGAATCTAAAAAACAAAATAAACAAGCAGGACAGATATAGACCCATAGATACAGAGAACATTTGTAGGGAGCGGTTATAGGGTTAAGCTTCGGACTGACCTGCTGGCAAAGTCGCAAACAAGTCCCAGCTTAGTCCTCTTAAGCATAGTTAAGCTTGATCTTGTGACTGCTCCATAGATCTTTCCTGGGTAGCTAATGGACTGTAGGATGGGCAGCAAGTGCTGCCAAAACAAGTGAAACTTATAAGATCATTGTAAATTACCTTGTTTACCCCTGACTATAAATAAGGCATCAGCTTTGCAGCCTGCATCTGTTCTGTGGCCTCAGCAAGGCAGAAAAGATCCACCTAGACCCAGCTTATTCTCTGTCTTTTCTTCATCCTTCACTGGCCCTCCCTCAGGCTCGTGAACCCTTGGCTGTGCTGGCACAGCATAAACATTTTCACAGGGTTGCTGGGTAGGAGAGGGTTTGGGAGGATGAGTGAAAAGGTGAAGGGATTGGGAAGTACAAATTGGTAGTTACAGAATAACCATGGGGATGTAAAGTGCACCTTAGGGAATATAGTCAATAATATTGTAGTAACCATGTAAGATGTCAGAGGGGTCTTAGATTTATCGGGGTGATCACTTCGTAAGCTACATAAATAGTCTGATCGTGGGGTTGTACACCTGAAACTAATATACTACCGTGTTTCCCCGAAAATAAGACATCCTCCGAAAATAAGACCTAGCGCATGGAAAGATAAGACATCCTCTGAAAATAAGACCTAGCGCAACTTTGGGAGAAAAAAATTAATATAAGACACTGTCTTATTTTATGGGAAACAGGGTATTGTGTGTCAACTGTACCTTACACGTTTTTAAAGGTGAAAAAATAAGGCTGGAAAGAGCAAGCTGTCTGGGACCCAGAAAGGACCTGGCTCAACTCCAGCAGAATATGCTCTGAGCTCTAACCCCAGGGTCTTCCGTGGTCTACATGAATGGGGACAGCATCTCTTCTTTTACTCTCCCAAGAAAGTGGCTTCGCAGCTGACCTAAATCAAGTGTTGACACTGTGCCACCTCCTGGCACTAACTCCTTCAATCCTTACAATACGAGATGCAATAGGTTATGCTAGTCTCTTGGTTTATAGCCAGGAGAACAGAAGACTTTGCTGAAGCCTAGAAAAGAAAGAAAGGAACTTCTATCGATCAAGCCCCTACTCTGTGCCCAGGGCCAGATTATATTAAGCTTTATCTTTGGATGCCTCTCGGGTCTCAACCCAACCCAACCATGGAGAAGGTAGCCCTTGGCTGAGGACCCCGTGGAGAGAGAGCCCTCACCAGCTGGACAGTGGCAGAGCAGGGATTCAAACCCGGACCTTCTGCACTCTCCCATCCATGCTTTCCTTCCAGGCAGGTAGTGCCTGGGGCTGTCAGGACCAGGCTCAAGTTTATACTTCCATGACCTGGGATGAGTAACTCATATCTCTGGGCCTGTTTTCCTGGCTATAGACAAAGGCAGGTAGTAGTACTATTGCCAAGAGTGTTGTGAGGATTGAAGGAGTCAAATCTGATCCAGGTCGGCACTTGATTTATGTCAGCTGTGGAGCTACTCCTCAGGAGAATGGGAGAGAGAATGACCCCCCACCCCAATGCAGGATGCAGTTGGGAGTATTGGGCTTGGGGCCTTTAGAGTTACCAGGGGCGTGACCTTAGACAAGTCACCAGGCCTCTCTGAACCTCATCTCTAGAGTGAGAATAATACTGACTGTGAGGGTGCAGGTGAGACATCAGTATATGACAGCACCCACCATGGCTCAGAGTGAGCAGAGCAGAGGAGGCAGGGACTGGAATTCCCCTGTGGTGGAGGGTTCTGGTCAGCGGTGGGCAGTGTGAGGGAGAGGGGAAGGGATGTGGAGGACATTTGTGATGCCCAGAAAAATCCAAATTTCTACTGCGAAACCAAACGTGGGCCTTTCCTTAGCCACTGAGAGATTCTGACATGCATGGAGCAAAGATGAATGGAACATTATGGGGTTGGGATCTTTAGGTGGTCATCAAGGAGTTGACTGTCCACAGAGAACTTCTTGCTGGGTAACCTGGGTGGAAGTCACTCACCCACTCTTTCTTCTCTTTCTGGTGTCCACACTAAGAGAAAGCGAAGTTCACCAAGCCCCAGGTGGGAGGGATGAAAAGGCAATATTAACCACCAGAAGGGAAAGAGAAAGAAGACCTCATCAAAGAAGCGCCCAGTGGGGCATTCAATGGTGTCTCCCTGGCTTGTGGTTGGGGTAGGAGGACTTCACAAGGTTCGTGTGACTGAGAAGGAGGACCAAGCCACAGAAACCAAAATTAGCAACAAGGTCAGGCAGGGAAACCCTTTGTGGGCACTGCTCTGCCTTTCCCACGTAACAGCACAGAGGGAGCTGAGCTGCTGCAGAAAAAGGTGGGTGTGGATGGCTGCTCCCCGGCCCCCTTCTCTCTCCCAGCTCCCACCAGGTCAGAGTGGAACCAGCATGAGTTGGGGGTGGTAGGGGGAGGAAAGATCTGGGATAATATTCCAAAGGTGTATCTTTCTAGCTGTGTGGCTATAGGCAAGACTTAACCTTCCTGAGTCTCCATTTTCTTGTCTCTGAAATGGGATGATGATACCTATGTCACTGAGTAGCTGGGAGGAGAAAATACAGCTATAAGATTAGTATCTACTGGTATATGTCAAAGTGCATGCTATATCATTAATCTTCACCACAACTCTGTCATGTGGATGCTTTCATCTCCATTTACAGAGAAGGAAACAGCTTAGAGAGGTTAAGTGATTTGTCCAAGTCGCACAGCTGGTAAACAGCAGGCTGGGTGTGAGACCCCTGATCTATGGGGCTCTATTCATGCTTTAGAACCTGAGAAATAGTGGTTCTTTCTCCCCTCCAAAACCTCTCCCTTGGTTTCTACTCCATCCCTAGTGGCTACCCCACTGCCACTGCTTGGTTTACTCCTTGGCCTTGGCCTGGGACCCAGGATTCCTGGTGCTGCTCCCTACTCCAGAGGCAGCCAACAAAGAAGTAGAGGGCTGTGATCCACTTACTCTTGACCACACCTGCTGCTGGCTAGTGGTGCCTCAATCTGGCCCTACTCTCCCACACCAGCGACAGATACCCAGAGAGAGAATCTAGCAGGAGGAAGTACATGACCTGGAATGAACTTCATTCCTATCTATGATCTTGAACCCAAGTTGCCTTAAACACTGCTTCTTCTGTCTACTGTTGTGCTGAAGAGCAAGATATAGTAAAGGAGTGAACTCAAAGAGGACAGAGTTGAAGGTGCTGCATCCGACAGAATATCAGGCCAGTGATGTCAGACCAGCCAGACCAGCCACACCTTTCTCTAGGCCTCAGATTCCATTATGTTTTGAGCCATAACATGTCTACATCCACAGGTCATCTATGATAGATTAAATTAGACAAATACTGAACACTCATTACATCCAAGCCATGCCATTAGTCATCCATTTTCATCTACAAAATGGTGATTTTAAAAAATATATATGCTGTTGATTTTTTACAGAAGAAGGGAGAAGGATAGAGAGTTAGAAACATTGATGAGAGAGAAACATTGATCAGCTGCCTCCTGCACCCCCACTGGGCATGTGCCCGAAACCAAGGTACATGCCCTTGACCGGAATTGAATCTGGGGCTCTTCAGTCTGCAGGCTGATGCTCTATCCACTGAGCCAAACCAGTTTCGGCCGAAATGGTGATTTTAAAAAAAATATATATTTTATTGATTTTACACAGAGAGGAATTGAGAGGGACAGAGAGTTAGAAACATCGATGAGAGAGAAACACTGACCAGCTGCCTCCTGCACACCCCCTACTGGGGATGCGCCCGCAGCCAAGGCACATGCCCTTGACCGGAACCGAACCCGGGACCCTTCAGTCCGCAGGCCGACGCTCTATCCACTGAGCCAAACCAGTCCCGGCAAAATGGTGATTTTTTTTTAAAAAGGCGAAAGATTTATACGATCTGAAGAGAAACCAGAGTATTAAATGGTGATTTTTTAATGGTGTAGCCTGGAGATGATTGTTAAAGCCATAGCATTGTATCAGATCACCAAAGTCTGGATGTAGGCATAGAATAAACAAGGTCCATTGACAGTCCTGGCATTCTCCACTGTTTAAGTACCAAGAAGGTGAGGAGAAACCAAGAAAGAACACCAAGAACATGGGTGGGGGCGTGTCCATGAGAGACCAAGAGAATACAGTGTCCCGGAAGCCAAGGAGACAACGTGCTTCAGGAAGGAAGGAGTAACTAAGCCAGATGCTTTTGAGAGTTCAAGGTGAATGAGAACTGAGGCCTGACCTTTGGCTTTATCACTGGGGACCTTGACAAGAATTACTAGGATGGATTCATAGAGAATGGATTCCAGAGAGAAGCGAAGGAAAAAACTGGAGACAGCAAGTATGGACAACTATTTACAGAGTTTACTTTTTCCTTAAAAAAAAAAAACAAACCCAGAAAGAGCTGCTGTATTTGAGTTTTTGATGATAGGCAAAAAGCTGAGAATAGAATATTTGAAATAAAACTACACAGAGTGCTGAAACCGGTTTGGCTCAGTGGATAGAGCGTCGGCCTGCGGACTCAAAGGTCTAAGGTTCGATTCCTGTCAAGGGCATGTACTTTGGTTGTGGGCACATCCCCAGTAGGGGGTATGCAAGAGGCAGCTGATGGATGTTTCTCTCTCATCGATGTTTCTAACTCTCTATCCTTCTCTTTTCCTCTCTGTAAAAAAACAATAAAATATATTTAAAAAAATAAAACTACACAGAGCAAGATTCTAATTCCTTCTTACCAGCAATTAGCGAATCCCTTACTAAGACAATCATGTCTATGTATAGGGCTCACCCGGATCCTTCTTCTCTGTCACCCAGATCTGCTGACACTAGGCCCAGACTAGTCTGATCCTATGCCAGTCTGAGCTGGGAAGGTCACTTCCATGTATCAACAGTTTCACATTAATTACAAAGATGGTGTATGCCTTTGTGCAAAGTTCCAATTTTAAGCAGAATTCTTACTACCTAGTAAGAACTAGGCCTTTTAAGACCTGGTAGTCTTGGTAGTTCAAGACTCGGTAGTCTTGTATTTATCAAGACTCGCAAAAACACCTGCTGTTATCTGGAAGGACTGCCCTGTCTGGCCCTACAGTTCCCGCTGGGAGCTTGTAAAAACACCAAGACACGAACCCCTACCGACTTCAAGTACCCATGGCCTTTCCACTATGAAGCACTGGCCCTTGAACCATTCTTTGAGATCTTAGGGGAGTAGCACCTGCAATGTAAATGATATGCTTCCCTACAGATTACTCTGTGCGCCCACCTTCCACACCAAGTCTTCAGATAAATCATGCCAGCTAGAAGGTGAAATGGAATTTTTACAACCACAGGAAATGATTGTTACTTAAAACATCTCAGCTTGGAAGAACCAGGGACTGAATCACCCCAGATAGATGTGGTCCAAAGGAATCTGTTAGATTCCAAGATCTGCTCCAAATACTGACACTTAGGGCTGACAAAATCCATCCTGTCAGTAGTAGGATATGCAGACTGATTTTAAAAAGAAGATGATGAAGATGAATAAGGAGGAGGAGGAAGAGAAGGAAGAGGTGGAGAAGGGGGGGAGAGGAGGAAAAAAATAAAACATGTTGTCAGTATCAGGGCTGTTTGTTTGCTTGGTTGTTGTTTTTTAAAGGTCATTGTTTAAAGGGTAGCCCCTATGGGAAAGAATGCATGAGAATTCTGATGAATTTTTAAAGCCTGTGACATTTAGACATTAAATGATATTTGAAAGTTCGCTCTCTCTGCTTCTGTCTCCGTCTTTGCCCCATGTCTCTCTTTCTATCTCCCCCAGATACTGAAAGGGAGAGTACTAAGCAATATATAATTATTTTTATTGTATCAGGAAACATATGATTTTGAAAATTCCCTTTGTAGTTCCCCTTGATGGAGCTGCTGTTGCTTTGGGGTCCAGGCAGAGGGACCACTCCTTCCATTGCAGTTTCCCAGCCCTGGAGGTTCAGACAGAGCAGGAGACAAAGGTGACTTGGTCTGCTTACCCTCCGCTAAGCACAGAACTCCTGAGGTGGCCTGATTTCACGCTTGAGGATACCTAGACCAGAGAGTTCTAACTTGCTCACCATTCACAGAGATGCAATGATTTGCAGTGGAAAGAGCTCAGACCAGGGTATATTTCCTAGCTGTACCCTTACTGGCAAAAGGCCCTCAGTTTAGACTTACCTTGTCCCCTCACTCATACTTATAAAATAAGCATAATAATACCTTGGTGTCTTAGTTAAGACATTTAAAAAAATATTTTTTTATTGATTTTTTACAGAGAGGAAGGGAGAGAGATAGAGAGCTAGAAACGTCGATGAGAGAGAAACACCAACCAGCTGCCTTTTGCACACCCCCTACCGGGGATGTGCCCGCAACCAACGTACATGCCCCTGACCAGAATCAAACCTGGGATCTTTCAGTCCTGGGACCTTTCAGTCCGCAGACCGATGCTCTACCACTGAGCCAAACCGGTTTTGGCTTAGTTAAGACATTTTGGTTGTGACAGAAAGAGAAGTCAATTCAATTTTTCACTTAGCACAGTGCTTAAAATAGTTGGTGCTCCATACAGATGTATTAAATGAATGAATAAGTATAGTAAGAAAATAGAATGCGTATCAGAAGGACACTGGGGCATCTCATAGCATCAGAGATAAACCTGGATGGACACGAAAGCCTAGGAAAATCAGGAAAATCAGGAATCATGGCAGAGTAATGTCCAAGACTGGTGTGCCAGTGCCTCCAGCCATCCCTCTCCCACACCCTGACAATGCTGGAGTGGTGTCCGTGTGCACTGGTTATAGGAGATGTCAAAGAAAAACAGGAGAATATAGAGATTTCTTTTCAGGTCTCTGTTCCAATCAAGATTCAGAACAAGCATGGCTGCTAATTCCACCCCAAGATCATCTCCAAAGGAACCAGAGGGAATGAGAAAGGAAAGACTGAACACAACCAAGATCTACTTTTGCCTCTTAAACAAGACAAGGCTATTCACATGGTCTAGAAGGGATAAAACAGAGTGAGTTCTAAAACCAAACTCTAATTCTTTAGCAGGAGAATCAAAATGTGAGAGTAGCCCTCACTTAGGAAAAGGGATCCACCCAGGAGCCCAGGACACAGACGTGATCACAGAAAGGGTCTTATTTTATCCTGAAAAGATCAAAGGCAAAGACTGACATATTAAGCATTGAAGACTCCTTTTTTTAAAGAAATGAATATCAATGCAATGGAAGAGTACGAAACCCTCAGAACTTACTGGTTCAACGACATTAAAAGACACACACACACACACACACACACACAGACACAGAGGCATCTGTGAAATTATTCAGTGCAAAAAGCACACAACACAACAGTGGGCAGACAATGAGAGAAAGATACAATGAGGTGTGTTCATGTCTAGCGAATATGGATAATATTTAGAAACTTTCATCGAAGTTTATAGACCTTTCAACAGAATGTCAAATATTGAGCCGAAGCCGGTTTGGCTCCGTGGTAGAGCGTCGGTCTGCGGACTGAAAGGTCCCAGGTTCGATTCCGGTCAAGGGCATGTACATTGGTTGCAGGCACATCCCCGGTAGGGGGTGTGCAAGAGGCAGCCGGTCGATGTTTCTCTCTCATCGACGTTTCTAGCTCTCTATCTCTCTCCCTTCCTCTCTGTAAAAAATCAATAAAATATATTTAAAAAAAAAGAATGTAAAATATTGAGGAATAAAGCCATTTTGTACATTTATATTAAAAAATATCATACCAATGTGAATCTAATTCATTCTGACTATATTCCTCCTCTTATCCCCCAGCAGAGAGAGGAGTCACGACACACTTGGTCCATTGGTTACCCAACCAGAACCTAGCTGTCACCCTTAGCTCCTTACTCTTCCTCACCAGCCCCATCTCGCCAGTCACCAAATCCTGGCAATTCTCTCTCTCAAGTACCATGAAACCCCTCTGCTTCTTCCCGCCCCTGGAGGCCACCGACTTGGTTAAGAGGCAGCATGTGAGATCATAGGCTGGACCACCACACATGCCAGCTTTGTGCCTTTGGTCAACCTCAGCCTCTGGAGCCCTCAGTTTTCTCCCCTGTAAAATGGAAGGAATCATAGTACCCGCCTAGGAGGATAACTTGGAGAGTGAAATGGGCAAGCAGGTCACCTTCCACTCGACTTCGCACCCCTCCAATGTCTTTGCTCATCTAGATAAGCCTGGCTAATCCTGCATAGCAAACCCTGGGTAACTGCTAATGTTCAGTGCGCACCTCCAGCATTGTCAGGACACCCCTCCGCTGTGCTAAGTAAAAAATTGAATTGACTTCTCTTTCTGTCACAAAATCTCTTAACTTTGGAGGGGCTGTGTGTATCCTCTATTGCCATCCCCACCCAAATGACTCACCTGAGTCAATGCCCTTGGCTGGAGAAACTTTGGTGTCTTAGTTAAGAATGTTGTGACAGAAACAAAATCCTATTGCTTAGGCTCCCTGCTTCACATCCTGACCCCTTCTTCGAGGGGTGAGCAGCGACCTCACTTGAAGTGCAAGTCTGGTCTGTCACTCTTGCTGTCTAGCAGAAAGAACTACATTTTCCCCCTTTAAGTTACCAGCATGGCAGCCTCTCCTACATCCATAAAAGATGCTGTGCTTATGTCTTTGTTCTTTAAATACCCCGTTCTGATCTGCTCCCCTCTTCGTGATTTAGGAATGCTAACTCCTCTGTGACTGGGTAACTCCTTGTTTGTGCAATTTATTTCTAATTTCATTGAACCACAGCCTCAGGATGTGGAAGGCAAACTGTTTCTGTCTTTTCCTATTGAATAAGTGTCTCTGTCTCCTAGTGAATGATACATTCCATGATGAATCTACCCAAGATTCTTCATGTTCAAGTTCAGGATGTGGGGGTTGCTACTCAATAGCTCATCCCCATCTATCAGCCAGCCTTCACATCACTCTGTAGCACAGGCATCTGAAGAATGCAGCAGGCCCAGGCTGTGGGGAAAAGAGCAGGTCCTTGAAATTGCCTCCTAGCTGAGCTTCCAATGATCTTTGTGCAACTTTGGAGGGGCTGTGTGTGTATCCTTTATTGCTATCCCCACCCAAATGACTCACCTCTGAGTCAATGCCCTCAGCTGGAGAAACCATGAATGAAGACAGGTGCACACTGAACATTAGCAGTTACCTCGGGTTTGCTATGCAGGATTAGCCAGGCTTATCTAGATGAGCAAATACATTGGAGGGGTGCAGCACAGTCTTTTAATGAGCTGATGGGAGGTGGAGGTAGACATAAGGGTTGCCATTATGTGGCTGCTATTTGGTTCATAGAAGAATAGGACATGAACATTCAAGACATGACAAGAATTAAGACATGAACATTTCCCCTCTCCTTTGTCCCCTATCCAAACGCTTTCTTATTTTTAAAAACTTGACTCAGAGTTAATTCCTCCGGGAAGTCTTGCCCATCTCTGCCCCCATCCTCACACCATTGACTCTGGTACACACAGGTCACCTCGTGTTATCCTCCTGTCACTGCCTGGTTCCTTGTGCCTCTCTACCCCTACATTCTGAGCTTCTCAATGGCAAGGTCTGGGAATTACTTAGAGGAGAGTGAAATGGGGAGAAGGATACTTGATATCCAGGAGGAGGTGTTGAATAGAATATTGTATTGAAGAGCATGCATAGGGCATGCATATTGTCCCACGGTTGTGGAATGGACTATTTTATTCAGCAGATATTTATGGAGCACTTACTATGAGCCACGCACCAGACAAATGGCAATGAACAAGAGTGACATGGCTTCTCTCTGCTGGGGGATATGGACTTCTAAACAGGCTGATGTGAAGGAGGCAAGCATGGGTGAAGTTCATGTGACAAGGCAAACAGAAATGGGCTCCGGAGGAGTAGGTCCCTACATGACAAGGCCACTGCTCCCAGGGGAGCAGGAAAGAAAGGCAGGCAGGTGGGGGATGCAGACCACGGAAGCAGAGGAGGACCGCGAGCATTGGTGAGCTCGGAGACCGTGCACCTGCCCAGCACCAAGGTGGCACGGTGTGTGGTCTAGCTTCAGGAGTTCTCACCAGCCCAGGGTGGATTGAAGAGAAGGTGTCCAGATAAACTGAGTCAAGTTGGAGAGTGCAACTGGAAGGCAGTGGGGCAGAGGGATTGGAAATATTGGCATTGAAAGGGTGGGAGTCATATTCTGTGGTCTCTAGACTGATTGGAGGGGCTGTGAATCCTCTATTGCCATCCTCACGCCAAACCACTGCCCACCCACCAACGCCTTTACTACAGGACTCACGGGCATTATAGTCAAGATTCCTCTGGGTCTTCTAGCAGGTCTCCGGGCCACTCTCCCGGGGTGGAGGTAAGGGGAAGCTACAGACACATTACATTACTTGAAACAATTAGCCTCAGGACGGCCGGACCCCTTGGGACACTTTCAGGCCAGGCCCATTTGAAGGAAACATGAGCCTTTCCTTTATCTCAAGCTCCAAGGTCTTTGGGAAGCTTTCCGGCTCTGGCCTAATTGTAATCCCTAAGTACATGTTCTACATCCCAAAGTCAATAGATGGAGTTAATGCGATGCCGGTGTGAATCCCCTAAGTCCCCTAATAGAATCTGACAGCTCGGGGCACTGGACGCTTACTCTTCCAGGTGAAGAGCGTCCAAGGATTTGTCTTTTACTGGCATTGAGAGCCCAGCCCTCCTGAGCGATTAAGACTCGAAGTGTCGATCGTTGAAATTGCCCTTTGATGAATTACAAGCAGCAAAGGTCACTGGAAGAGAGATTCCCGAGACGAATTTGAAAACTCGTCGGTAGGCCAACCGTGAGTTTTCTGGGAAAACTCACGGTAGGCCAGCCCAGAGGCACGTTGGGTAAAGAGATTGTTATTTAATAAACATCACCGGACCATTGGCTAATGGGCCAGGGGAGAGTTCATTTAAATTCACAGCGCGTGGGGGTCAAGTTCAGTTTGTCTGTGACAGACCTGGAGACAAGAGACCAGCATCACTAACCTGCCAATAAGATAATTTCTGAGCTGTTGAAGAAACAGATGTCATCAGAGCTCTGATGTACGGGTTCAGCTATGTAACACTGAAGATTTAAAAAAAATATATTTTTTATTGAGTTTTTACAGAGAGGAAGAGAGAGGGATAGTTAGAAACATCGATGAGAGAGAAACATCCATCAGCTGCCTCCTGCACCACCCACTACTGGGGATGTGCCCTTGACTGGATTGAACCTGGGACCTTTCAGTCCCCAGGCCTACACTCTATCCACTGAGCCAAACTGGTTTCGGCAAGACTGAAGATTTTTGCACCACAACGTAATATCAATAAACATCAAAAGGAAGGCGGTGGCATGCATTACCTCGGTCACGTGCTCCTCCCCAGGCCTGATTTATGCCCCAAATGGGTAATGGATGGGCTGTGGTGTGATTCCCCCGATTCTGAAGAGACTGGACCAATTTGCATAAGCAATCGGCTTCATGATTGAGAGAGGCACCGATGTTTAGACTCTCTGACCCAGTCATTTCCTCGTCCGTAACAAACCCCGTGGCGTTAGCCCCAAAGAAAGAAAAACATGTGTATCTTGGCCTTACCCACAATAACTAAAAATTGTCAGTGACCCAAAGGCCAAAGCAGCAGGGCTGACCCAGCAAAGTGACGTGTGTTAACACAGCAGAACAGTGCAGTGCCATCGCACATGGCGGGCGTGGTGGCTCTGTAGCTTCTGGAAATGTTTCCATGAGCTACGCATGGTCATCATTAACATGCATATCAATGTCTTCCTGCATATTGATAAAGAAGAGGCTCTGGATGGGATGGGATTCACTTCGAGTTTAAGGCTCATTAAGATTTTATGGTGTGATGGATGCATGCTAACTTTAGTCATTGATTCAACATTTATTGAGTATTGACCACGTGTAAGAACCTGAGGATATGAAGATGAGAAAGAAGTGCTTTCTAGCCCCAAGAGCCTAGGGTCAGAAGAGAAGACGGGCAGACAGACAGACAGACTGACACACACACACACACTACAATCAAGCGTGGCAAATGGTACCAGAGGGGTCGAATGCAGAGGGGAGGGGTGGAGGTAGGTTCAAGGATCTTCATACATGGGATTAAGATAACTCACAGGCTGGGCAGATGGGGAAAAAGACAGCATTCTGGGCAGCAGGAACAGCATTGCATAGTGGCCTACAGATGTGCGTGTATGTGTGTGTGTGTGTGTGTGTGTGTGTGTCCTCTATTCCAATAGATTTTCAAGGCCTGAAGAGTCTTTCTTGGGACCCAGGATTGCTGTCCCAGGGCCAGCTCAACTCTGTCATGTCCAGTCACTGCGTACAGCCCTGAATCTGCCCGCCCCTCTCATCTCCACCACACCCTGAGATCATCCAAGGAGATATTTCTGGGAAAGATGCTTTTATTATGCTGCGTGCTGTGCCAATAGGTGATGTGGTAAGTGGCACAGGGGTGTGCCTGCACCCCGATGGCCAGTGTAAATAGGAAGGGATTCTTATTTGACCTATTCATTATGTTCTTCCTTAAAGGGTGACCTTTGCCAGCTACCAGATTCCTGAAGGAGGTGGACACTTGAACCATTGTTCATAAATAGGGTAAGTGGGGAGAATAAATCAGAAAGGCAAGCTCACTGGCTCGGAGAAATGGTAACAGATGCGTGGTGTGTAGAATGTAATCCAGGAGAAATCCTGAGTGCAAGTAGCCACAAGCTGGCATTTGGATGTTGCTGTTTTGAGAGCTGTGGGCATCATTCTAATGCACCACGCAGTCTGGTTGAACAATGTACAGCGTGGCATTTAGAAGCCAGTGTTGTGTGTGAGAGGAAAAGCTGGGGGCTGTGAAAAGGAAACAAGGACATAAATCAAGAGGTGCTTATGTGAGGATAATAAAAGGAGGGGCTTTGGTTCTGGCGAGTAGTTCCGTTGGTGAGAACATCGTCCTCTACATCAAAAGGTCACAGGTTCGATTCCAGATCAGGGCACATATACCTAGGTTTCAGGTTCAATCCCCGGTTGGGGCGTATATAGGAGGCAACTGATCAATGTTACTCACATCAATGTTTCTCTCTCAAATAAATCAATAAAAACACATCCTCAGGTGAGGATTAAAAAAAAAAGAAAAAAAAAAGAGGGGGCTTCGTGGAATGATGTGATCACCAACACATCAGCATAAACTTATGACTTTGAAAAAACGTCCCCTCTCTGCAGTGAGGCCGGAACTGCCGCTGGCAGAGCCTTGCATGTAACCAGGAGGCTTGCAAAGTGGCGTCGATGTAGTCACAGCCCAGAATGCAATTCTTCCCTGCTGTCATTCTCCCGAGACTGGGGCTCCCTGAAGAAGCGGCCTTCCCAGAGCCAGATGGAGGGAGGAAAACTGGGTCAGGAGCCTCTAGCAGCTGGAGAGCAATGACGCTGAGTGGGGGGCATTCTGGGCCGCGGTGGGGGTGAGCAGGGGCCTGCCTGAGAGAGGAGGGACCCTCTCATGGAAGCTGTCCTACAGCAAGAGGTAGGGCTTCAACTTGAGCATCAGGTGATAGCCACAGCCCATTGGGCGGCGGAGAGTCTGTGAAAGTTACTCAAGTCTGCGGGGCTCCTCTGCCAAGGAATGCTAACATGAACGGAGCCGACAAGATGGAGCAATGGCCGCTGAAGAGTCACCAAGGTGGAGCAATGGCCGCTGAAGTGCTGTTAAGAGAAGTCCTCAGATGCTGTCCATCAATCACACTTTGTTATCTGAACCCATTCCCAAGTTCCGATGTGTCTCAGAGCCACAAATCCCAGTATCTCTTGTCCCATAAGTCTCCGGGCAGCTTAGTCAAAATTCACCATCTGCCCAGATGATTTTATCAGGGTGTGGTCAAAGCATGCACAGTGGGTGGATAGATCCCTGCCTTTGCCCTGGAAATGGTCATGGTAACTAGTCAAGGGCTCCAGGCGGAACCAACTTGAGGGATGGCCGAGGGGAGTCTCCGTGGAGACAGCCACGCCCCTCCTCCACATCCTCGGTCCATTTCCTCGGCTTCCTCTTCAAAGGGCCCAAGCTTGCAATTTGGACAGGGATCGTGTGCCAAAGACTGCTCTCTGCTCACCAAAATCTATGTTCTCCTGTTTGTTCATACTGGACTGTATTCCCCAGTCTCTCTTGTGTGGCCTTGTGCCTACGTCTGCCCTGGCCAATGGGTGATGAGCAGAAACATGTGCCCTTCACTCCCAGGAGGGACTGTCCCAGACACAATTCCCACCACCTCCTCTTTGCCGCTCCTCCTCTCTGGCTGGCTGAAATGGTGACCAGCCTTGGATCTCCTTGGGAGCCCCTGGTTGAAGGCGGTAGAGCATCCAGCAGTCTGAGGCCCAGAGACAACAGAAGGACAGCCTCCTGCTCCCCTGACCACGCACCAGTCCTGGAACTGAGGGAAGAGGTAGCCGCTATCGCTTCCGGGCCATGCTACAATGTGGGGTTTATTTGTTAGAGCAGCAAGCATTATCCTAACCCACTGAGATGGCCAACAGAGTGAAAACCGCAGCTGCCAATGGATGATTTCACTGACCCCTTAGTGCTTGAGCGTTGACCTATGAACCAGGAGGTCAGGGTTCGATTCTGGGTCAGGGCACATGTCCGGGTTGCGGGCTTGATCCCCAATAGGGGGCATGTAGGAGGCAGCCAATCAATGATTCTCTGTCATCACTGATGTTTCTATCTCTCTCTTCCTCTCTGAAATCAATAAAAATATATTTAAAAAACAAACAACAAACAAACAAACCAAAAAGACCAGAGTCACACAAAGTTTGTGGACAGGGTGATCCATGCATGTGCTCCCTGGGCTGTGACCTGCTGGGTGCCCCAGGGGCAGAGGCCAGCTCTGAGCGTCAGGGCGGCAATGGCAGAGCAGGCAGCTCCGGGGAAGCGGGCAGCCACCCAGACGGCAGGCGCCGTTTGCCTGTGGCTGCTGGCACACAGAGCTCTTGTCGTTCCAAACGACCCCTTTGGTTAAAGGTAATAAATCTCCTTTGCAGTAACACACGGTTGGGCTTGTTCCTTTTGCTTTCAGGCCCCTGAAATTGGCTAAAAGAACAATTCACACGAGCCACCAGGGAAGGGACAACTCAGGTACTTGGACCGGAACCAGCTGTCTCCACCGCTGGGCAGCGCAGCAAAGGGGAACCTTGGGCAGGTCACTAAAGATTCCTCCAAAACCCAGGAATTCACGGACTTGCCTCAGAGCCCAGCCTCACGGGCGGTTCTTGACTTTTTACAAACCAACAGGAACACGTCCAAGGAAGCCAACCAATGGCAAAGAGACAGGAACCTGAGCCATAGCCACCAAGCCCAGGGCTGTTTGGTTGAGAGAGGGAAAGGCCCGGGGAGGCGGTGATTTCCGCAGACGGACGGTCCCCAGGTGGGTCCCGGAGGCCTGTGCTGTGAGAACACAGGGAGGCAGAGGAGAATCAGGAGGGCTATCCCTCAGGGAGGTTGTTTCCGGGGCTCCCCTTGGTCTGGGGTAATGGAGGGCGGGGTGGGCGGTGTTTGCAGAACCGTCCTCCTGCTTCCAGTTCTTTCCCAAAACAGGGCGGCACCTATTGCTTTGTGCTCCTCCTTCGTACCCACTCTCTCCTTTCCTGCAGTTCAATGCCCCAGCATGCTTTGCAGCACCCACCTCTTCCACTCTCTGCATCTGAGGCAAGGGGAGCCAACCCCAGCTCCAGGCACAAAGCATGCTAATTAAGCCAACCGTCAGGCCATGGCTCTGGGAAGTGTTCACTCAGGAATGAGTAGCAACTGGGTTAGTCCAGGTGGATTGGGTTAGTCTAGGAGGAGTGGGTTAGTCCAGGAGGAGTGGGCTAGTCCAGGAGAAGTGGGATAGTCCAGGAGGAGTGGGCTAATCCAGGAGGAGTGGGCTAATCCAGGAGAAGTGGGCTAGTCCAGGAGGAGTGGGCTAGTCCAGGAGGAGAGGGTTAGTCCAGGAGGAGTGGGCTAGTCCAGGAGGAGTGGGCTAGTCCAGGAGGAGTGGGTTAGTCTAAGAGGGTTAGGCAGGTGGTCTCAGGGAGAACATCGTTTTCTCTCCTCTAGGCCTGAAAATAGGTCGGCTGAATGAATCTGCTACAGCCTTCTTGCCCACATGTAGCCCACAAGATGGAGCCATTGACAGAACTGGGCTGAGAGGCAGTGAAAAACATTGCCTAAGCATCTGGATCCAGCCACACCTGAAGTCAGAAGCCTTTCGGTTTATTTACTCAGTGTAGTCTAGGTTGTGATTTTTTTTCTTCACTTAAAATTTTTTTTTGTTTTGGAAATAAATAGTACTATTTTTATTTAACTCAATATAGTAAAAAAAAAAATTAGTATGTCAACAGGTAATTAATACAAAATTATTAATCAGCTCTTTCACGGTTTTTTTTTTTTTTTTTGGACAGAGTCTTCAAAATTCAATTTGTATTTTAGCATCTCTTTCAGCACATCCCAAATCTTTAAATATTTTTTTAAAAATTTATTTTTATTTATCTTTCACAGAGAGGAAGAGAGAGAGACAGATATATAGTTAGAAACATCAATGAGAGAGAAACATTGACTCAGCTTCCTCCTGCACACCCCCTATTGGGGATATGCCCGTAACCCATGTACATGCCCTTGACCGGAATGGAACCTGGGACCTTTCCGCTGAACCAAACCGGCAAGCTGGAGCTCTATCCGCTGAACCAAACCGGTTTCGGCTATCCCAATTCTTTCTTCACTTTCAACAGAAAGCGTGTCCTGGCTAAGGTGATGGGCCTCAAGGGCGGGGTCTTGGAAGAACTTGTAGGCCCCAACTTCAAGGTCATCTCCAGGGAAGGCTGCAGACAGAAGAGAGGGGCTGTCAGCGTCTGCCCCGGCGGGGCTCCCAAGGCTGGGCCTCCCACGCAGCCCCTGGCCTGCCCGTTAGCATTCTCCCCGGAAGCGCAGCCCAAGGAAAAGCACCCGGATGCTCCGAAGGCGTCCTCCAGGAAGCTGCTCTCCGAAGCATCACGATGACAGTTAGACATGGCAATCGGTCTGACTGTCCATCCATCCGGGGCTGGTCCAGCGAGCCCGCCGCCTCCAGAATGCCGTTTGGGGAGTGTGTGCGTAATAACACGGAAAATATTGATGACAGTGAGAGTGAAACCGGCGCACGGAATTACACGGTCAATAGGAACTCCACTGTGTGAAAAGGGGAGAAAAATTACGCACAGGAAAAGCAAAGGAAGCAAATGTACCTCAAAGTCAATGCTCCGGGAGGAGGGCCATTCTTTCAGCCCGGCTCTCTCTTCTAAATTCTCTCCGTGCTCTTTTTCTATTTATTTTTTAAAATTTTTTTATTTTTAAAAAAATATTTTTTATTGCTTTCTTACAGAGAGGAAGAGAGAGGAAGATAGAGAGTTAGAAACATCGATGAGAGAGAGAGAGTCATCGACCAGCTGCCTCTTGCACACCCCCTACTGGGGATGGACCCGCAACCAATGCACATGCCCTTGACCAGAATCGAACCCGGGACGTTTCAGTCCGCAGGCCAATGCTCTATCCACTGAGCCAAACCGGTTTTGGCTCTCTCCCTGTTCTTATAACGGGAGGCAGTTCCATGTGACATTGCACAGGGAGAGGGGGACACAGAGAGACACACGGTGTTGGAAACAAAGGCAGGATGACGGACATTGTGACCTCTTTCCCAGCTAGAGGAGGGAGACCCGGGGAGGCGGGCAGATCTGGTCCCGGATGTTTCACTTGGCAGCTGGCTGACCTGTGGCAGCTCCCTTTGTCTCTCCGACCCCGGCATCCTCCTCCACCAAAGAAAAGGCCTCAGGCCCTAGCCTGTTTGGCTCAATGGCTACAGCATCAACCTGTGGATTGAAGGGTCCTGGGTTCAATTCCGGCCAAGGGTACGTGCCCCGGTGATGGGCTCAGTCCTTGGCAGGGGACTTGCAGGAGGCAGCCTATAAATGGCTCTCTCACATCATTGATGTTTCTCTCTCTTTCTCCCTCTCCCATCCTCTCTGAAGTCAATAAAAATATATTAAAAGCCAAAACTGTTTGGCTCAGTGGATAGAACATCAGCCTACGGACTGAAGTTGTTCTGGTTTCGATTTCCATCAAGGGCATGTACCTTGGTTGAGGGCATATCCCCAGGGGTGTGCAGGAAGCAGCTGATTGATGCTTCTCTCTCATCGATGTTTCTAACGCTCTATCCCTCTCTCTTTAAAAAATCAATTATATATATATATATATATATATATATATATATATATAGAGAGAGAGAGAGAGAGAGAGAGAAAAGGCCTCAGAACAGATGTCCCGAGAGCAGCATCCAACAGGAGCCAGGTGCCCAGGCTACCCACCCACAGGCTCAGCCGTATGCTCGCTGAATGAGCTCCCATCCCAACCCCAGTTCCATTGATGGGGACGGTCCGCCCCCCTCGGCCCGCCCGTGGTCTGTGCACGGGGGAGGCTGTCTTCCTAGAAAGGTCTCTCTCGCTCGGCCCCGCGCGGCCCCATCTGCCGTCATCTCTGCCCACTCGAGCTAAGCCGTCTGTAAATAGCAGCTCGGCGCTCTCCGATGGCTCTCCGGGCGGTGCCCTGCTTTAGCTTCCTCCAGCAAAGCGTGCTTGTCCTCTCTCAGACACACGGCTCCCACCCCGCCGGACTCGGCCCCCGAACGGGAGCGTCCCGGCTTCCCAGCCGCGGAGCCCAGGCCTGTCTCGCAGGGGAGAGCCATGTGACACACATCCTAGGAGGCCGCCTTTTCCAAGTGGGCGGAATGGCTCCTGTGTCTTTAAAGGCCCGAGTCCCGGAAAGGGGACGTGGTCCCCGCCAGCTGATCAGAGGACCAGGCTGCAGAATCCGCTTCTCAGAGGGCGTCCGCAGGAGAATGTGCAAGAGCAGAGGAGGGAGAACCAGAACATTCCTTAGCTGGTCCGCCTGCTCCCGGCACAGACGGGGAAACCAAAGGCAGAAAGGGTGTGACCTGCCCCAGGCTTCGCGGCTGGTCAGCAGCAGAGTTGAGGTTCAGTCCCAACTTTCCCTCCCCCCTGCTCCTGCACTCACCCCATCAGCACCCCCCTGCTCCTGCACTTACCCCATCAGCACCCCGCCTGGGCCCAGGGAGTGAGGGAGGGCCTGGCAGGGGAGGCCAAATGACCCCACCCCCACCCCGGGGGCCCCTGTGCCGTGGACACGGAGGGCTTCCATTTGCCTGGATTCCGTGTGGAGCCCTTGGCCCCGTTCTCTGCAAACCTCAGGCAAGACGGGGAGTCTCAGGATTGAGAAGGGGGGGTCGTTCTAACAGCCCCAGCTCAGTCGCTCTTCCTCTCTCTCTCTCTGGAACCTTTACACTGCCTCTGGTCGGCTCTCTTGAGGCAAGACTCCTGCCCGCAGCCACCAGCGGGTCCCCACTGCTTTCTGCTAACACCCAGCCCCTCTGCCTTCCAGAGGAGGCAGTGCCCATCCACCCCTTCCAGCCACGCTGAGCCTGCGGGGTCTAGGGTGCCCCCATTCTCTGTCACCCACTCTGGCCAGGCACGAGAGGGGAAGGGGGCTCCAGGGACAATTATGCCGGGACGCCTTGTATAGATGGGGCATATCAGACACCCCTGGGCTAAGCCAGCTATTTGATTTCAACACATTCCCAGCACCTGTTCCCTAATCTCTCCCCTATCTACGTGGCAAAGCTCTATGTATCCTTCAAGACAATAACGCATGTTCTGGCTGGGCTAACACCCATCTTACAGCCCTTGACGCAGGTCTCCCCCCTGGGCACTTACTGACATTTGGGGCCCATCATTCTTTGTTGCAGGAGGGCGTCCTGTGTGCTGTAGGATCTTTTGCAGCATCTCTGGCCCCTGACAACTGAAAACACTGTCTCCAGGGACCCAAGTGCCCTGAGCTGAGAACCTCTGTCCAGTTGTGTCTTCTCGTCCACGACGCAATGGCTTTCCAGAGAGTGTGCCATCTCCCACACGGGTCGGTGCCCAGCCCATAAGTAGGTGCTTATTAGAAATTGCCAGAATTTCTACGAACCGCTGTTAGGAACCTGCGGAATAAACCCAGAAAGGTTGTCCCGTTCTCCTGCTACACCAGTCATTCCCTTTCCTAACCACTAGAGGGCAGAAAAGGCCCGCCAAAAGCGCAGAGCTGGTGCTGCATGTCCGGCTTTGGGCGTGTGGCCACCAGGCAGCAGGCAGGCTCCTGCCCTGTGCGTATTCCTGCTCCGGGACTTGGTCCTCCGACCTCTGCTCTTTCCCATCGATCCTCCTCATCCTGGGGCGATTTCATCCAGTGCGGGAGTTCTAAATATGGTCTGCATGCTGATAGCACCCACGTTTTTACCTCCAGTCTGGCATCGCTTCAAATTCAGAATTGTATTCCAATTGCCTCCCTGAGCCTGCACGTGGAGATCTCATTTACAGGAATCTGGCTTCATATAGCCAAACCAAGCCCCTGAGCACCCGCCAGCTCCACGCCAAAGCCCACTCCCTGCCCCTCAGTAAGTAGCTGCCCTGGCCTCCTGGGTCCCTGGGCTCACTCCCTCCCCATCCTTCATCCAGTGTGTCAATAAATGCTGTTGGTTCTACCTTCAAAACACCATCTGTTAGCATGCAAGCACTCCTTACCCTCCTGGACCCCCCTAATACGTTGGCACAAGCCATCACCTGGCCCCCGGACTTCCCACTCGGGCCCCTGCACACACCTGGCCCTGCACTTTCTTCTCTCAACAGCCGGGGCTGCCCCTTTAACCACGAAGAATCGGGCGTTGTCCACTGAGGGCCCCCGGTCTCCCAGACACAAGTCAAAGGCCTTGCACTGGTTGAAGGAGCCCTCCATGACCGGCTCCCTCCACCATTCTCTCTCTGACTTCATCTTCCCCCGCCCCCAACCCCATCTCCACCCCCAGTCACACCGGTCTCCCTGGCTTCCTGTTCCCTGGCTTTGTTCCTGGTGCTCCGTCTACCTGCCTCACATGCACGGGGTTCATCCCTCACCCCCTAGGTTGATCGTTCAAATGCACCTGCCCTAAACACCTGCTCCCCCCTTCTCCCCCCCCCCCGCCTGCCCAGATTGTCTCTACCCCCGAGCCTGGCTGGTGTCCCCTGGCCCCTCAGCTCCCTGCCCATGAGCCCACCCTCCCCGGCCCAGCATCCCACTTTCCCCTGAGGGTCATGACTGCCCTTTGCAGGCTGTTTCCCCATACAGACTACCCCGCCCCCCCAGAAGACAGAAGGATGAGTGGATGAAGGAAGTGAGGGAGCGAGGGAGGCCCCACTGGGGGGTCAGCACGCCGGGCCCTCAGCCACCACTGGCTCAGCCTCTCTTTCCCACCCCTGAGGCCAGATGCCCTCTGTGGACTGTGTTTACTTGGAGGCTCTTCCCCGCCGGGCCCCCAGACCCCACGCTGCAGGCCCCCCCGATCCCACACAGCAGGCTCAGGGGACGTCCCAGGCCCGGGCAGAGGTCCCCCAAGACCCAGGGGCTGAGAGCCCTGCCTGGTGAGGCCACCACAGTGGTCAGGAGCATCTGGACGAGGGAGAGGCAGTCAGGAGCACAGAGCAGCCCATCCGCAGAGCCCAAGCCAGCGGAGCCCGGGACATCAAGCCTGCCGGCTGCAATGCCCCGCGCATATTTAACAGCTGTCAATATTTAATTAGTGCAGACAGATTAACTCTGGAATCACACACTTGGGCCGGACTCCCGCCCTGGAAGGAGAGGGGGAGTGTTCGGAGGAGCGGGTGGCTGTGCTCAAGCCATATGGGCAGGGAGGCTGCTCACGGTCCCCTCCCTCCCCCTTCAGACACCCCACTGCCCCCCATCCCTCTCTGAGGATCCAAGGGGGAAGGGTCTGCCTCTCGGGAGGGATGTGGGTGCCAGTGGGTGAGAGCATCGCTGGGCATTCCTCCTGCCAGCAGCCCTGGGCTGGGCCGCGGGGACCCAGCCCTACTTGCGGGAGCAGGTGTCGGTGTGTGATTGCCTCTGTGCCTTTGGTGAGCCTGCATCGAGCTGCTTGTTTACGGCATCGGCAACAGAACCGGGAGTCTCCTATGCCCTTGGCGTTGCTTTGAGTTTTACCGCATCCTGTGTAGAGTTTTCATTTGATGGAGTTTCCCCGGGCCTCACCAGCTGGGAATAAGTTGCCATGGTGGACGCCTCCTTTTTATGCCACCTGGTCAGAGACTTGCCGAGTGTCTGGCAGGCCCAGGCTCTGCTGGTCCAGCACAGAGAGGGGCTTGGGTTCCATGGCTGTGCCAGCGTGCTCAGACCTCCGGGCCTGAGGCCATGCTGTATTTTCTGCCATGAGCAGCCTTCCCTCTCTTTCTCCTCCCAGGCTCAGGTCAGGGGTCTTTCTCCCTCCAGGAAGCTTTCATTGACATCATCTTAATGCCAGACGTTGGGCGACATTTAACGCTGGTGGGTCTTGATCTGGCATCTAGAAGGGTTCTGGAATCTGGAGAAGGCTGTGCGAAGATTAAATAAGCTTCCAGAGATGAAAGATAATTTTGGAAGGCATTGTGGGTCAGAGGAGCTTTAGCTAAAGGAGCTAAGTTCTCTTTGTCTCAGGACCTCTTGCTTTTTATTAACACAAATTGTCCTAAGGCAAGGTGGAGATACACATTTCAAAAGGTTTTGTACAGAAGCATTGTCAGATTGGGGAATAGCCTACAGGCTGTTCAGGTATTTGGCCAGTAGGAGGCAATAACATGTAGGTTAAGATGCTCTGAGCTGTCTGGCAGCAATCATTCTTTTCAGGTTTGGGAAATGCTGTTAGCCATTCCAGCAGGCGATAACATGTAGGTTAAGATGCTCTGAGCTGTCTGGCAGCAATCATTCTTTTCAGGTTTGGGAAATGCTGTTAGCCATTCCAGTAGGCGATAACATGTGACTCAGCCCTTGTTGAGTCTCCAAGTTCCATCAACCTTTTGATGAAACTCTTGCAATTATGACGTGCTGGAACTGGCTTCTGGCATCATTTGTTTACCTCCCGACTTCCCTAGGCTGAGCTCCTGAAAAACAGGAACCCAGACTTCTAAACACATGGCACCTAACATGGCAGTGGGCACACAGTGGACGCTTAATCCTCTTTGGAATCGGAACAATGTGGGCTCTGGTTGGGCCCACCCCTGCTTGCTGGCTGAGTCACCTCGGAAAGTCACCTGATCTCCCTGGGTC
This sequence comes from Nyctalus aviator, assembly GCA_036971965.1. Taxonomy (NCBI): domain Eukaryota; kingdom Metazoa; phylum Chordata; class Mammalia; order Chiroptera; family Vespertilionidae; genus Nyctalus; species Nyctalus aviator. Next base: position 36,355,901 of record CM072937.1, on the reverse strand, counting down.
TCAGTTTCCTTGCCTGTAAAACGGGTGATCACAGAACCACACAGCTGCTGGGGGGTGGGGGGGGTGAAGTGACAGAACCTTGGAGATGCATGGTGCCTGGCTATTGAAGAGCTCAACAGGTGGTACTGTCGTCCCTCCTTTATCCCAAGCTCCTGAATCTTCATTGATTCTGCCTTCCTCTTCAAACATATACACATATAAATTATTATTATTAAAACACCTGCCAAGGGTTTAATCATTTCTTCAGCTAATTCCCTTCCGACCCCGAGGCCTGGGTCCAGACGTGGTGATTTGGACCGGGAAGGGCATTATCCAATTCCTCTAAGTATCCTCTTTGCTACCTTTCATCAACTCTCCTGACAAGGCTTTTGTCCCCTTCTAATTGCCCATCCCTTGGATTTTTTCCCTCCCCCCCATTTTCCTTGTTAAAGACCAATTTTACAAAGCACTTCAGCGGCTCAGCCATTTTTATCATCATCATTAATTTTATTTCCCTTCTCATTTATTAATGGGCCAGGCATCTCTCACAGATCTCTCTTCCTTGATAGATTTGTAAAACGCCCTTCTTATTCCCTTCGGCAGTCCCAAGTTGCTCTGCAGCCTTTATGTCTTCCCTTTTATTTCCTGCCCCTCTGTGTCTCTGAAGCCTTTGCTGAGTCCAGATCTTTCTTTCTGGGGCCCCCTCTACTCCCAAGGCCTCTGATGGCCTTCACGCCCCCTCCCTCCTGGGGATCAGGCCTGGCCTCTGATGCTGGCTCCATCGGAAGGCCCACAGTTTCTAAATGAGCCAGGGCATGAGATGATGGTGGTCAGGGAGGAGGAGGAATGGAAGGAAGTGGTTGGACCCTGGATACGTCTTAGATGCAGAGCGAACAGAATTTGCCAGCTGGTTTCACGGAGGCTGAGAGAGAAAGAGAAAAGTCCTGAACGACGCCAAGGTGTTTAGCCTGGGAAACAGGAAGAACGGACCTTCCGTTAACTGAGACAGGGCCTGCTGCAAAAAGAGACCAGCAGCTCGGTTTGGGCCACGCAACGTGTGACCTGCCCTCTAGACCAGAGGAGCCGAGGGGACTGTCAGAGGTACAGATGCGGAGCTCAGAGAGGGACTGGAATCATCAGCAGCTAGCCGGTGTTTAAAGCCATGAGACACGAGCAGAATGGAAACCAAAGGATATTTTATTAATATCTAAGTCAGCCTCGGCCAGTTTGCTCCTTGGTTAGAGTGTCGGGTCTCAGATAGAGGGGTTCAGATAGAGGGGAATCGAACCTGGGAGGTTTGATTCCCAGTCAAGGCATGTACCTCAGTTGCAGGTTTGATCTCCAGCTCCTGTTGGGACATGTGCAGGAGGCAACCAGTGGTGTGTCTCTCTCACATCAATGTTTCTCTCTCTCCCTCTCCCTCCCTCTTCCCTCTTCCCTCTTCCCTCTTCTCTCTCTCTCTCTCTCTCTCTCTCTCACCCTCGATTAGAGCTTTTGCTCTACCTAAATGGTTTCAAGATACCTTGAGGACTCATCATCTGTTCCTTCCACCCTTCCACCCCTCCCTTCACCTCCAGCACCTCATTCCAGCCAGCCAGTGGGGTCTTTTCATGAGACTGAACACTCTTCAAACCAAGTCCTAGTAACAGGTACAGAAAGGCAAAGAAGCACAATCTTGTAGAAGAACTATCTCCTTCCCCCAGTTATGGAGGATGGGGAGAATAATACCTGTTCCCCTGCAGACCAAAAAAAAAAAAAAAAAAAAGGCGATTAAATGTAAGCACCAGGGTTGAGGCATTTGAATTTCAAAGACTGTCTATGCTAAGCATAAAAAAAAAAATCCCAAGATTGAGAAGAGAGTTGATACAAATGATAACTGACAAAGTACAACCCAGTGGTCCCCGGGCTTTAGAATTTTGCCGTTCAGCAAAAATGTGAACGAGAACATTGGAGGATTCAACGTCGAGTTGCCAGCTTTCTATCCTGCCAAGTACAGCAACTCAAGAAATCAGCTGTAGCCGGCCACCACACATTATTTCATAGATGAAAGGATGTTTTAACACCGGGAGTGCAGGAAAGATATAATCCCCGAAAGAAAAGGACAGTGCTGTCGGGAATGGATGCATTTAGCTGTATGAAAAACTCACTCATGTTTTTCTCACCTCTCCACGAGCAGATGCAAATGTTGGCACAGGGCGCTGGAATGCCTAACTTAAACATGTATTCATTCCCACAGAACATGCGCAGTCCCAGAATCGCTGCACCCTCGCCCAGACGTGGCCTTTTGCCATCTACATGCAAATGAGAGAGGCCCTGAGGGGAGGAGGGGGCGGGGAGAGCAGTCCTGTCTTGCCCTGGGGTCTTCCTTCCTAGGAGAGAGGCTCCCCTTAGTCCTGTTTGAACAGCTGGCTTCCACTAGCTCATTGTCATTCTTTGTCTTCCCACCTTCTCAGCTTTATTTTCCCATCGCCAGTGTTCCCCCCAGGTTTCTGATAAAATCCAATCCCTCATTCTCAGAAACTGATCGCTGGGTTTCCAAGAACCACCGTTTCTCAGTAGACACCCACGGAGTTCGGCATAAAGGATAAGGCTGCTCCCTGCTGGCTCTGCAGCCATCCCTGGTCATGCACAGGAGGAGCCACACCGGGAGCCCTCCGTGCCTGCAATGCTTCTTATGGGTCTGTTCACCGCTCTCCAGGAGACTGTTAATAAATGTGGTCAGGACACCTCTCAGGAACATGAGACATAGTGGGAGTAGATGGTACGAGGAAGAAAGTTGCCTTAGAGTCTGCACAGATGTCAGAATCCTATGGTGTCCGACTCAGGAAAACATGGGAAGTCGAGGGCTGCTGCCGGGGCAGTGAAAAAGCACACGAGCTGAGAGACCAGAGAGGAGCCAAAGCAACCTGTAGGTTCAATGCAATTCCTATCAAGATACCAATGGCGGCCCAGCTGGCGTGGCTCAGTGGTTGGGGGTCAACCTATGAACCAGGAGGTCACAGTTCGATTTCCGGTCAGGGCACATGCCCAGGGTGCAGGCTCCATCTCCAGTGCGGGGTGAGCAGGAGGCAACTGATCGATGATTCTCTCTCATCATTGATGTTTCTATCTCTCTCCTTCTCCCTCTCCCTTCCTCTCTGAAATCAATAAAAATATATTTATATAAAAAAAGATACCAATGGCATATTTCACAGAACTAGGACAACTATTCCAAAAACTTATATAGAACCACAAAAGACCGCCCCCCTCCCCCAATAGCCATAGCAGTCTTGAGAAAGAAGAACAAAATTGGAGGAATCAGGCTACCTAATATCAAACTATAGTACAAGGCCACAGGAATCAAAACAGCATGGTGCTGGCATAAAATCAGACAGATAGATGGGTGGGACAGAACAGGGAGCTCAGAGGTAAACCCTTTATAGCCAATTATATTTGACATATGAGGCAAGAGCATACCATAAGATAAAAAAAATCTATTCAATAAATGATGTTGGGAAAATGGACAGATACATGCAAATAAAAATGAAACTAGACCACACCATATATAAGAATAAACTCAAAATGGATTAAAGACTTCAATGTTAAGACTCAAAACCATTAAAATCCTAGGAGAAAACATAGGCAATACCACCTAAGACATTTTTCATAGCAATACGCTTTCTGACATATCTCCTCAGGCAACGGAAACAAAAGAAAAAAAAATCAAATGTGACTATATCAAGCTAAAAAGGTTTTGCACAGCAAATAGCCAACAATAACAACAACAAAAAATGATGACCCAGTGAATGGGAGAACATATTTGCCAATGATACATCTGGTAAGGGGTTAATATCCAAACTTTATAAAAAACTTATAAAACCCTACACCAACATGGATGGAGTGAAACAAGTCAGACAGAGCAAGACAAATGCCACGCGGTTTCTCTCATATGTGGAATCTAATAAACAAAATAAACGAACAAACATGATTGAAACAGACTCACAGATACAGAGAGGAGACTGACGTTTGCCAGAGGGGAGGAGGCGGGTAGGAGGAGGTGGGGAACAGGTGAAGGGATTAAGAAGTACCAATTGGCAGTGACAAAGTCGTCATGGGGTGAGGCAGTGCAGCATGGAGAATACGGTCAATAATACTGTAATAATTTTGTACGGTGCCAGGTATGTACTGGAGACACCAGGGGAACACTTCCTAAGTCATATAAATGTCTGCTCACTGGATTGCATACCTGAAACTAATATAATATTGTACATCAACGGTAATTGAAAAATTAAACATTAAAAAACCCCCCAATCCTACCAGCTTCGGTGAGCTGTGGGAGGGTTAGAGGAACCTCTAATACAGTGCCTGGCCCAGAGTAGCCTCCTTCCCTTCCCGGATTCCTTGATTGGAGGGAACGCATCCAGGCAGGCAGACCTGGAGAAGATAGATGTGTTACAAGGTCAAGGGAAGAATCTAGGTCAACAAGGGACAGATTCGGTCAAATCACAAGTAACCCAGCCCCGGCGAAACCTGTTTGGCTCAGTGGTAGAGCGTCGGTCTGCGGACTGAAAGGTCCCAGGTTCAATTCTGATCGAGGGCATGTACATTGGTTGCGGGCACATCCCCAGTAGGGGGTGTGCAAGAGGCAGCTGGTCGATGTTTCTCTCTCATCGACGTTTCTAGCTCTCTATCTCTCCCCCTTCCTTTCTGTAAAAAAAAAAAAAAAAAAAAAATCAATAAAATATATTAAAAAAAAAACAACAAACCCCCAAAAACAAAAAAAAACACACCAAGTAACCCAGCCCCAGCACTGAGGTCTCTAAACCCAGGGCCTGGACCTGGGCGGGCTGGGGGTCCTGCAGTCACCCTCACACAGCGCCCGGGTCCCCCCTCCGCTGGGCGCTGCCCCCGGGCAGGCGTTAGCATCTGGTACCGTCTGCCCGGTGCACGGCCAGAGGAGCAGAGGGCTTTGTCAGGTGCCAAAAGACGTCAGATGGCACCAAGAGACGCCACATGCAAACCAAGCTCGCCCTTGTTCTGTGCACGCTGGTGTCGCCCTTGCCCAGGGAAGGGAGACTGCCAGGGAGACATACGTGGGGAGCCCTCCCCCCAGGGCTGCAGCTCAAGCAGAGGGGATCCTGACCCATGTGATGCGCGCTCCCCTCGGCTAGTGAGACGCCGAGGCGGCCGGGAGCGCGGCGTTATTTGGGGACAGTGCTCTGGAGATACAAAGTGGGAATGAGGGGTGCGAAGGACAGTTGGCATCTTGATCACCACCCCTCCCTCTCTTCTACCTGCCAGGCTCCCTCTCACCAGCCTCCTCTGGCCCCTCTCCTCTCCTCTTCCCTCTTTCCCTCAGGAGCATCAAGGAACCCAGCCTCCCCCCACCCATGACCCTGGCTCCTCCTCCGAGCAGCTTGGCCCTGGAGCCTTCGCCTCCTTCATTTCTTCTACGTCTACCGCCTCCTAACAATCGCTCGTTTCCCCGAGAGATAAGATGAGGTCCCAATCAATAAGCCCCTAAGCAACTTTCCGGAGGCTGTTTCCTTGACAGACCCGAGGCCCTGTTTTCTCCGTGACTTCTTTTGAATGGAAGCAATGTCACTGATAGGGAATTAACCAATCCGTCACAGGAGCCCCGAGCCCCGTGGAGCCCTCCGTCCTGAGCGAGGCGCTTACCTGCAGGGTGGCCTTCGCTAGACATCCTCGCAGTCATCGGGGGAGCCCCACGCCCTCCCCGTCTACTTACAGAAAAAGAAACCGAGGCTCAGAGAGTCGAAGGCATTTGCCCAGGGTCACAACACAAGCAAGTCCTGGAGGCGGACTTAGGGAAAGCTTATCAAAAGGAAGTTCCTACACTTGATGTGCCATTGAGATATGTATGTGAGGCGTAGGGGTGTGCCAGCCAGATTCTTGAAATATAAGCAACGCATTCACAAGTCTACCTCACTGAAGCAAAAGGAACTTCCCTGGGAACGTATCGGGGGCGTAGAGGATCCGCAGGAAGCTGGGGAATCTGGAGGATCGGCGAGGATGTGGGTGGACTGGGGCTGCTTGGAGGGCGCGGGTGGGGGATGGGTGTGGGGGGGAGACAGGGGGTGGGCAGCAGGGCCCCCTGTGGTGGGCCTGCCTCTGGGTGCACGGGCTCCCGAAGCTGCTCCCAGCTGGCCGTGCTCCTTCAGGTGTCGTCTTTTGGTGACAGGATCACAGCCCCAGATTATTGTCCCGAGATTGTAGCTGACAAGGAAGAAGTAACCACCAAACTAGGAGGATGAGGCGAAGGAGGGAGCCATCAATGGGGTGGGGGTGGGGGGCACAGAGCAGTGGGCTTCCTGTGGCGGAGGGGAAGGCGGCAGCAGCCCGTGGGGTCTGCCTGGGCTCCAGGGAAGCTGAGTCGAGCCTGCCAAGGCATGAACTCCCGGCTGTTCCCGCTCCGCACAGCACCGGCGAGGAAACCGAGGCGCAGAAAGCTCTGAGTTGTTACCCAAGGCCTCACGCAGTGCTAAGGCAGAGTCAGAACTCGGGCCAGGCCTGGCTGCCTCCCAAATCCAAGCTCTTAACCTCATATCCCAGAGCATTCCGCATGTCCAAGTGCTCTCACATCCACGACCTCAGTTCACACCCGCAGCAACCGATGGTGCAGTTGGGACCCAGAGATGCTGAGTGAGCCACCCAGGGCTGCACAGCCTTTTGGTGGAAGGGCCAGGCCTGCTGTCCCCGCCTCAGCTTCCTCCTGGCTTTGTGTGCTCGTCAGGCCCGGAGTGTCCGGCCAGGGGAGGGACTGGAGTCCCATCCAGGGAGAACAAGGGCGAGCTATTCATTTCCAGACGCTGGCATTTAATTCCATCCGACCCCTTGCTCCCCCCCCCCCCCCCACACACACCAGACAGTCACCCAGGGCCCGATGCCTTGCCATCCTGGGGCCCGGGCACCATGAAACACAAACGAGGGATTGTCATCTAACCAATAAGCAACAGGTGAGGCAATCAAGCCATCTGTCACCCCCCCCCCCCCTGCTGCCACCCCCTAATCCCCGTTCTGGGCTGTGTCCCCGGCTCCTGCTCAAATACAAATTAATATGCTGGCCTTTGCATATGTATTTACGGCTTCAGGTGGGGAGAGCGCCCAGGAGCAGGTGGTGAGAAGCCGTCGCCGGAGACGCTGCACTGATGCAGGTGTCCTCGGCCGGGGAGGGAGGTGGGCTGAAGGGCACATGGGCTGGGTGAGCCGCAGGGGAACCGATGGGGCCTGAGTGGCCAGGGAGGGGGCCTGCGGGCTGGTGCTCGGCTCTCTGTGTCCCGTGGGAAGCACCTTCCACCCCGCTTGCTCCTCTGAGGACTTCCAGCACGCGTCCCAGCAGCCAGGTTAGAGACCTCTAGGCGAGGCCCATTCCCAGGGGACAGCAGGCAGGAGCCCCAGGCCCCCGGTGGCCAGCTGCCTAGAAGCTGGTCTCCGATCCCCTCTCAGGGTCTCAGTTTCCTTTCAGAGTCTCAGTTTCCCTCTCAGAGCCTCAGTTTCCTCATGCCAAGCTCTGCGGGGGTGCCAGCTATGCCCGGTTGGACCCAAGACTGGATATGACTATGAACTGTGGCTGATGTTGAGGGAGTACTTACCATGGGTGGAGCCCTTTGGTTTGCCCTCCCAGCAGTCTTAGGAGGTAGGTGTTGCTGTACCCATTTTACAAATGAAGAAACTGAGGTGGCAAGGAGGTGAAAGGAGGTGAAGGTCAATGATTTGTCAACAGGGACTCGTGGTGGGCCTAGGCTGGTCATGGTGGACACAAAGATGCTCAGACAGCTGGCAAGTCCTCACGGCAGCGTCAGAATCAGCCGCAAGTGCTGCTGGGTAAATCATGGGGGTGGCGAGAGATTGGTGGGTCAGGGATAGGCAGGCCTCTCGGTGGCCCAAAGGCTGAGGAAGACCCGTCCAGATAAGACATGATGGAAGGGTGTCCCAGAAAGAGGGAACAGTAAGTGCAAAGGCCCCGAGGAGGAAAGGCTTGGCGTCTGGGGCCTGAGTGGCTGGGACCTGTTGAAGGAGAGGGTACAGTGATGGAGGCAGGCCCGGACCACGTAAGGCCTTGTCAGCACTATAGGACGTTCCAGAATTTTCCTCTGAGCATGATGGGAGGTGCTGGTCACCTGGATTCATTAGACTCAATCGCCTCTGGCTGGCGCTGCTCCCTGCGGGAGTGACAATGGCCAGCCACCTCCTTGGAAAGCCTCCCCCCTGGTCATAGCGAGGGCCGCGTTCCTCCCGGGCCCCCCCAGGGGCTGTGGAGAGCTGGGCCAGTGCTCACTGGGGTTTAAAGTTCCAAGTTGCTGCCGAAACCGGTTTGGCTCAGCGGATAGAGCATCGGTCTGCGGACTGAAGGGTCCCAGGTTCGGTTCCGGTCAAGGGCATGTACCTTGGTTGTGGGAATATCCCCAGTTGGGGTGTGGGGTGTGTGTGTGCAGGAGGCAGCTGATCGATGATTCTCTCTCATGGACGTTTCTAACTCTCTATCCCTCTCCCTTCCTCTCTGTAAAAAAAAAAAAAAAAAATCAATAAAATATATTTTAAAAAATTCCAAGTTGCCCAGGATGGGAGGGACAGCACAGGAGGAAAGGACTCCCTCAACTAGTCCTCCTGGGCCTCCGGGAGGACTAACCCGGCTGCGGAGGCACGTCCCCGAACACCCGGGAATCTGTCCGGGGTCAGCGAGGGCAGAGACACGCGCTAAGCATCGGCACTGCCCTCTGCTCCCAGGCCGCTCCCCTCCCCAGCCAATCAGCATCCGCCCTCCGTCTTCCATGGTCCCAGAGCTATGCCACATGGAAGTTTCAAATCCCTTGTTAAAAATAAGCTTCGGAAAAGCCAGAAGAGGAGGCAGGAAAGGAAAACGGAGAGGAGAGAGAGGAATGAGCGTTTCTGCACCAGGAGCCAGACCTCTCCTTCTGCTGGGGGCCCGAGGAGGCCCTGCCGCCATCTTGTCTGCAAACCCAAGGCCCAGGCTGGGCCTTGGACTGGCGGGAAGGAGGGGGGGGGGTCACTGCTGGCTGCAGGCTAGGGGAGGGAGGAGCTTAAGACCAGCACTGGCTGTGCAGTCAGACCTCAGTTCTCCCCCTGTGATTCCAGCCAGCCGCACACATTCTTAAGCCTCGATGGTTTCACCTGGGGAATGGGTAGACAGCAGCCACCTGGCAGGCCACCTGTGCGGCACACAGTAGGCACTCCTTGGTGGAGCAGGTCACCCATTCTCCTCTCTCTTCAGGCAAAGAGGAGAATGAAGTGGGCTCAGGTGTTCGAACACCGGGCCTGCCTTGTCCCCCAGCCCACCAAGCTGTCTGTCCTCTCTCTCCGGTTTCTAGGGCATCTACCCAGTGACTCAGTGCCAAGCTGCACATCTGGGCTCTCGCACCATCATCCTCTCTCTCTCTCTCTCCCTCCCCCCACTTTCTCTCTCTCTCTCCTTCTCTCTCTCTCTCTCTCTCCCTCTCCCTTCCTCCCTCCCTCTCTTTCTCTCTCTCCCTCTCTCTCTCTCCCTCTCTCCCTCTCTCCCTCTCTCTCTCCCTCTCTCTCTCTCCCTCTCTCTCCCTTTCTCCCTCTCTCTCTCCCACCCCTCTCTGTCTTTCTCTCTCTCTCACCCTTCGCACACACTGCACACATAAATCTTCACATTCTTAAGCCCTACGAGTGGTACAAATTATTCAACAAATATTGAAATGAAATTTCAGCTGTGCTCTCCCAGCCGCCGTCGTGCTGGGCAGATCAAAACACTTCCAGCAACTGAATAATGGAATAATACGCGATGACAACAGGCTCTTTCCTTTCCAGAGCGCGACTCACAATGCCTGTCTCGTGGAGTTCTCACGACCTGGTCCGGTCCTCCAGGCGTGGGGCCAGCGGGCACGGCCCGTGTGAGGCAGAGCCACGTCCTGGACCCCCTCTTCCAAAGCACCCAAGGCCCACAGCCCTCGAGGCAGCAGCTGCGGGAGGCTCTGGTCTTCGGGAATGGCGGCTGGTGGGCCGTGGCCGGAGGCTGAGCTCCTCCAAGCCTGGAGGTCTGAGACAAGACGCTGGAATGTTCCATGCGGGTTAAGTAGCTGGGGCTATGAACATCACCCTTCTCCCTCAAGGCTCAGCTCAGGACTACTTCCTCCGGAAACCTTCTCTGGAAGCCACCCCCAGCACCAGGCTCCAGACCTCGGCAGGGGCACAAGGGCCTGTGTGCACCTCTGTCATCTGTCTCCTGCAGCAACCTTTGACCTTAAGGACAGGGACAGGGTCTCCTGCATCACCGCATCCCAGAGGCTGGCCCAGTAGTCGGACATTTACCTTAGACATTTACTAAACCTTTACCGAATGAATGAACAAATGGGTGAGCGGATGAATGAATGTGTGATCGAATGAAGGAATGGGAGAATGAATGAAGGAATGGGTGAGTGAATGAATGAATGGGTGATCGAATGAATGAATGGACACAGATGGACTCTCTGCACACGTGTGAGTGTCTGGGAAGGGGACGGAGGAGGAATGTGCTGGAAGAGGGGTGTGGGAGCCTGACTCCTCCTCAGCTCTTGAAGCTGGCAGTTTCCCCAGGAGGGATGGGGTGTCTTCCGGACGGTGAAGGGGAATCCGATAGGGAAGGCAGCCTCTTGCCTTTGGGGTGGGGAGTGGGAGGGACAGTAGGAGACCAGCTCTCAGCCCTGCATGCCTCCTGGGTCCCAAGAAGAGATGAGAACCAGTTTTCTCTGTTGCCGCACCTGCCAGGGAAGCACCTCCCAGGGCCGCCTGCAACCACTACCAGCTTCCTTGGCTGAAGGCCCCGAGGTCTTTCTCCCTTCGGTACGTGCATCTGCCCAGGACTCTGGGCAACGGCCCAGCAGGGAGCGGCGTGCCCGTCCCCCGGGAAACCCGTCAGCGGCCGGGAGAAGTTCATCTTCCCCAGACACCCCGGCATTCCGCATTCCGTCTTGTCTGGCCACTCGCCAGCACTGAACAAGTTCATTAATATTCATGTTAATAATCTCCTGCACTTGCCTCACGCTTTCCTGCTTACGGGGCACTTTCAGATCCATCACCTCCTCCAGTCCTCACTGCCAGCTGGGACCGGCCGGACAGGCCAGCAATGACCATCCCCATCCCGCTGCGGAGAGACCAGAGCTGGGAGCGGAGGGTCCGCCGAGGCCGCAGGGCGCAGGCAGCCCGGAGAGGGACGGGCACGAGGCCAGGGGTCCTGACCCCGGGACACGCACCCTCCCATCCCGCCGCTGCCAGCCCCTTCGGCTACCTCGCAATGTCACGGTCAGCGTCGGCTCCTCCTGCTTCAGGTGATCAGTTCTCCGCCATTGGAAACACAGGCTTCACAATACAGCTTTAAAAACAGGCTTTAGCCACCTGCTAAAAGGACCTGCCAGCAACCGGCTGAGTGACCTTGGGTGAGACATTTTCTCTCTGGGCCTCCACTTCCTGTGTGCCCGGAGAGGGGCTGGCCTCCGGGCCTCCTGCCTCTGTGACTGCTGAAACCCGAAGGGCCAGCTTGGTGCCCCGAGACCCTCTCCCCAGGGGTCTGGAGTGGGGGGGCGGGGTGGGGGTGGGGAAGAGAAACAGCTGCCTGTCGTGAGCCTATGAGGGCCAGGGGATGGACCATGCAGCAACGGGGCGGGGGGGGGGGAGAGGGGGGGAGGGTCCCAGGAGCCCTCCTGGGGACGGGCTACCAATAGTAACGAACATGGCCACGCTGTGGCTGCTCTGGGACAAATGCTTTAGCACCCACGTTATCAGCGTGCCTCAAAATAGCCCTACCGGATGGCAGTTATTTTCAGTCTGTGCATGAGATCCTTGAAAGATCCAGACCTTTTTCAATGAGAAACTGGAAGCTCAGAGAGGTTACCTGACTTGCCCGAAGTCACACAGCAAACAGCAGAGGCAGGTGCCCAACCAGCCCCGCCCTGATTTCTCAGGCCCAGTGGCTCAGTGGCTCAGACGGTGAAGCTGGAGGGGTGCACATGCAATCCAGCCTTCCTGCATCTCCCCCTAACCCCCCCCCCCCAAATCTCACCTCCCTTCTCCTTTCCCCTTCCTCTCTGCCCCAGGCAGGGCCTCCTCCTCCGCACAGCTCGCCCTGTCACCGCAGCCCCGGCAGAGATTTATGGATCTCACTTCAAGGATTTTTCTTTAATAATAACATTTATAATCATTTTAGAAATTAAGCGCTGCGGATGCAAAGAATTTTAATTAAAATAATCCACAGTTGATAATTATGGGACTCTCTTAGCTGGAACCATCTTTTTTCAATCTGTCACACCCCCCCGGGGGGTGGCTGGAGAGACTGTGAGCGGGTGAGCGCGGGCTGGTACCTGTGTGTGTGGTGGGCTGACCGGGCTCTCGGAGGCTGCGGCTGGGAGGTGGGCTCGGGCGTGAGCAGGCAGCACCTGCTTGGGGACCGGTCCCCTGGGTGCCGTGCAGGGCTGGCTTCCCGAGAGAGGCTCGCTCTTCTGGAGCCCTGCCCGCCTGGCACTCAGCCTTGGTCTGGTTTTCCTGGGGGCGCAGAGAGGCCAAGGCCATGGCGCAGAGGGATGTGTAAAGGCCATGTGGGGAGACACAGAGCTCTCATTTGCCCTCCCCCTTACCCCTCCCTGTACACTGTCCTGCCCTCTGTGGTCAGGAGAGGGCAGCGAAGGCCACCAAATGCAGACCCGAAGACTGGCCTCAACACCAGAGAACCCCGCCCTGTGCCTACCACTGAGACGGCTCGGGTCAGCCCTGGCCCATCACAGCCCAGAAGAGACACAGACAGAACGAGACGCCCCTCTTCCTCAGGAGCTCCCACTCCCACACAGAGGATAAACTGGCCGTGACACAAAGCAGACCTAAGAGAGAATGGCTTACGCCTAAGATGAAGCTGCAGCGGGGAGGGAGCGGGCATCAGGGAGGGCTTCATGGAGGAGGTGACGCCCGAGCAGGGTTGTGAGGGGTTCACAGGAGCCACCCGCTCAATGACCATCATCACCACCAGGATGTCTGGACTGTTTACTATGTACCAGGTGCTGTGCTGGGCTGTTGTCGTATCTCATTCAAACGTCACACCAGCAGGAAAGAGAAACTCCATCGTTATCACCCCTGTTGTTGTCTAGATGAAGCAAGAGGCTTGGAGGAGAAGCTGCACCATGTGCTTGAGGTCGCGTAATAAGAGGCAGAGGTAGGCCTCGAACCCCAAACCATCTGATGCCAACCCGGGTTTAGCCGATAGAATGTGGGTGCTCTCAGATAACAGGGGAGGGTACTTCCCCCTCCGAGGACAGAGGTGCAAGGGCTCCAGGATTCAGAATGGGGGCAGCAGCTTGGAAGACAGCAGACAGGAGCAAGTTTCGAGTGACTGAGTGACTATCCTCTTTGGGCCTTTGTTTCCCTATCAATAAATCTAGAGTGGGGCTCTCTCTCCAAGCCTCTGGCTCAGAGAAGGGGTGTGTGTGTGTGTGTGTGTGTGTATGTGCATGTGTGTGTGTGTGTATGTGCATGTGTGTGTATATGTGTGTATGTGTGTATATGTGTGTATGTGTATATATATGTGTGTGTATATGTGTGTGTATGTGTATGTGTGTGTATATGTGTGTATATGTGTGTGTGTGTATGTGCATGTGTGTGTGTGTGTATGTGCATGTGTGTGTATATGTGTGTATGTGTGTGTATATGTGTGTATGTGTATATATATGTGTGTGTATATGTGTGTGTATGTGTATGTGTGTGTATATGTGTGTGTGTGTGTGTGTGTGTGTGTGAGAAGGGGGGTCCTTCAGCTTCCTGGGCCATTGATGCTGCTGTTCAAGCTCTGGGCAGAGTGTTCTCCCGCCCCCCAACACTCAGACTTAAGCGGGGGAAGGGAGCACAGGAAGATGCTTCCCCAGAGCTCCCCCCACACCCCTCAGAGCAGAGATGTGATGGCAAAGGGGTCCGGACGGGCTCCCTCGGAGTCCCAGAACCCTCTGTGTCCTCCCGCTGGAGAGGGCAGGGACGGGCCAGCCAGGAAAGGCCCTGCACATCTTCCAACGGGAAGCGGGGGCTGGCCTGGCAGCTTCCTCCTACCCCCATCGAAGCATCCCCAAGCCGTGGGCATGGACGATGCAGGGATAGAACTGGTTCTCAGCCTGAGGAGCTAAGGGAGGGAGGACCATAGAGGGTCTAAGCCTGAACTCTGGCAGCAAGATGGTCTGGGTGTGGGCTGGGTGGCTGGGACGGTCCAGGTGGGACCCTGGGGTCACCCTCCCATCCCAATAGCTACATCTCAGGCGGTGTCCAGTCTCCGGTTGGCACCTGCTGTGCCCTCCAGAGGGCAGACATTGTCCGGAATCCCCGAGAGGAAGGTTGGCCCATGCAGACCCGGGGCATTAGGGAGCAGCTCTGCCAGGGCTGGCCGTCTGCGGAGGGTATGCTGGTTTTACCAGGCTCCGGGCTGTGGACAGGGATGGAGGATGTGAGGCTGTAGAAGGAGGGGGTCACTCAGAAAGCCCGCTCTTTAAAGAAAAAAAATATATAATTTTATTGATTTCAGAGAGGAAGGGAGAGGGAAAGAGCGACAGAAACATCAACGATGAGAATCACTGATCGCCTGCCTCCTGCATGCCCCCTACTGGGTATCGAGCCCTCCACCTGGGCATGTGCCCTTGGCTGGAATCAAACCTGGGGCCCTTCAGTCCTCAGGCTGATGCTCTATCCACTGAGCCACACTGACTAGGGCAGGCCCACTCTTTTAGACTCTGCCCAACAGAGCGCACCTGTCACGCCATCCCCTCAAACGGCGGCCTCTCCCGATGAGGAATTTCCCTCCGCCCCCGCGCCCCCCACTTTCAGAGAAGCCCGGAGGCCAAGGTGGTTTTGTTACTCACAGATTGTTATTGCAGCTAAAAATAACGGAGCAACCCACATCCTCTGCTCTGCAACCACCAGCACCCCAAAATGGGGAGGGAAACCAGCCAAAATGCAGGGGAGCTGAAAAAACAGTTAGAGAAAGGGAAGTATGCGAAAAATAAAGCAGATAAATGGCAGCTGCGGGATGACTGCCGTGGGCGGAGGGAGACGGGGAGATGGGATGGGCAGGAGGAGGTCACGCAGTGACGCAGCAGTCCTCGCCAAGGTCTGCCCTGCGGTGGTCGGTGGTGGGTTGGAGGGAACCTGGGATATTTTTAACGTGAGTGAATGACAAACAGGAACAAACAGGATCCACGAGGAGGGTGTAACAAAGACTGTAATTATTCAGATTATGTATTTCTGAGCTTCAAAACATTTGGGGGAAATATCACAGGAAAACATAAATCCTAAGACTGGATGGATGCACCACCTGGTCTCCCGGGCACCTGGGCCCTGAGCCTACCTGTCTTTCCAAGCAGAGTCTCGAGACTGACTCCAGTCGTACAGGCATTTTATCCTCTTTTTGTTGTTAATTCTTACCGGAGGGTATTTTCCCATCGAATTTCAGGGAGAGTGGAAGGGAGAGGGAGAAACGTCGATGAAACGTCCATGTGAGAGAGACGCACCCATTGGTGACCCCTGCATGTGCCTCAACCAGGGTCTGGCATCAAGCCTGCAACCGAGGCACATGCCCTTGACTCGGAATCGAACCCGGGACCCGTCAGTCCACGGGCCAACGCTCTATCCGCTGAGCCAAACCAGCTAGGGCAGAAATGTTCTCTTCTTAAGGCAGGACCCAGCCTGGCTTCCTTAGTGTCCTGAACATCACAAGAAAAAGAAATTAATTTTCAATGCAAAAAAAAAAATTGCCCTATGACGTTACATGACTGTCGCTATTCAACTCTGAGGGATTGCTACCCATCAGAGGAAGGGATGGCGGGAAGAAAGGGAGGGCCCAGTTGGTGGGAGTGACCAGGCCAGGTGATTCCATGAAAATGCCCGAGCACCCCCATGTGCCCGGCACTGTGCCGGGTGCCAGCGATGGGGGTGTTACAGTGATCAATGTGGTTTCCCTGCCTTTTGGAAGTGTAGACTCTAACCCGGGATTTGCAGCCATAGATGCTTCGGAATCCCCTGGATCAGTGGTCGGCAAACCGTGGCTCCGAGAGCCACATGCGGCTCTTTGGCCCCTTGAGTGTGGCTCTTCCACAAAATACCACGGCCTGGGCGGGTCTATTTTGAAGACGTGGCGTTAGAAGAACTTTAAGAAATGTGGCTCTCCAAAGAAACGTCCATCGTTGCACTGTTGCTATTTGGCTCTGTGGACTCCTGAGTTTGCCGACCACTACCCTGGATTGAGGGAGGAGGTAAAATATCACCTCCCAAGCCTCATTCCAGACCAATTGAACCGGATCTGTAGCTGTTAAAACTCCCGGGTGATTCTAATACGCAGCCAGGATGCGACAAGAAGAAAAGCAATTACAGTGCATTCCGTCCTCGCTCTGTGTGGGAAGCTCAGGCAGGACCTGGGAGAGGTGCCTAGGCCAGGTGCTGGTGGTGCTGGTGGTGCTGGTGGTGCTGGTGGTGCAAGGGGAGGGTGAGGGAAGACTCTCAGGAAGAAATGGCAGGTGACCGCAGGCCACAGGAGGTCAGGCTGGGAGAACCGAAGGCAGCTCTTCGGGACCGAGGACAGAGGGTGCGGGAAGTCGGTGAGATGAGGCTGGAAGAGGCAGCCCGGAGGCCAGATCACCAAGGGCACGCTGGCTCCTGAAGGCCACGCGGTGCATCAGAAGGTTTTGAGCAAGGGAATGCCGTGACCGGTGCTGCTGCCTGCCCAGGGAATGAATGCATGGGCTCGTCTGGGTGTCACCGAGCTCCCAGCAGGGGGCAGGACCTCCTGCACGGCGGGGCAGAATCTCCTCCCGGGGCCACCGATGCTCCCAGTTTAATCTGACGTCCACGGTGCATTAGCGAGAGGCTCTCTGGGCCGGCAGAGTCCCTGCCGCTAATAGGCCATGGAGGCGGGATCGATGGCAACTGTATTGATCTTGCCTTTCTCTGGCTCCTTAAAGAGCTTATTGACTGGAGAGCCTCAGGGGGCTGGGACGTGCGGCAGGAACCCCGAGTCTCCTCCAATGTGGGACCGAGACGGAGGGAAGGAAGAAAAGTGTGGGGAGAGGGGCCCCTCCCCGGGCCCCCGCCCCCTCACCCAGTCTCACACTTATTCTGGATCTTTTCTCCCCCCACCCCACCACGCCGGCCATCATGACATATTCGCACCTTCAGCCTCACCTCTGTTCCTTAATCCCACTCCAGGTTCCAGCCACACAGAAATGTCTTTTATCCCCCTCTCCTTTGCCTCTGGGGATGGTGTTCTCTCCGTCAAGGATGTTGCTCCCTGCGCCAACTTCCCCTCTCTGATTTACTCCTTCTTTCAAATATCCACTTCTTCTGAGAAGCCTTCTCTGGCCTAACCTCACCCCCAAAGCAAGAATCCAGTTTTCTGCTCACCGGTGTGGCTCAGGGGGTGAGCAGTGGCCTGTGAACCAGGAGGTCACGGTTCGATCCCCGGTCAGGGCACTTGCCCAGGTGGCGGGCTTGATCCCCATTAGGGGGCGTGCAAGAGGCAGCCAATCGATGATTCTCAGATACTCAGTCAGGGGTTCTGAAATGAATGCTGAATGAATGAAGGAATGAATGAACGAATGCTTTAAAATGTCCCCCATACTTACTTTTTTTCACCCTGACCCAGCACGGTCCCCGAGGGTAGGCAATAGTAGTGCCTAATCAAGCTTGGGTGACCCTGGTTCAGATTTAGACCTTGAAATATTGGAACTGGAAGGAAATTTATGCCTATTGTCATCAAGTTCAATCTCCCATTTTACAGTTGAGGTCACAGGTCCAGGGAGAGGAACTGGCTCACTCAAATCTCACACAAGCAGGCGGCAAGCCCAGGGCCCTCCCGATGCTGCTTTATGTGGACCTGGTGTGGGACTTTGAAGCCCTCTGAACACCGCCAGGCATTCCCATCCATCACTCTGACTTCCGATGGCACGCTTTGTCTCTCTGGGCAGGTGTGGCTGAGTAGGTGTCTATTATCTGGGCCATAGGAAGTAGCTTCTCAGAAGACCAAAGTTCTGCCCAGCTGGTGTAGCTCGGTGGTTGAGCATTGATTGACCTGTGAACCAGGAGGTCTCGGTTCGATTCCCAGTCAGGGTACATGCCCAGTTTGCAAACTCGATCCCTGGTGTGAGGTGTGCAGGGGACAGCTGCTCAGCGGCTCTCTCTCATCATTGAGGTTTCCATCTCTGAAATCAATAAAAATATATATTTTTTAAAAAGACCAAAGTTCTTTCTTACCCTGACTCACTATGTGACACGAGGACAAACTACTTCCCATCTACAGGCCTCAGTTTCCCCATGATTAAAGTAGAGGAACAAGTCCTTTGCCTTATCTGTCCTGGTCTCAGCAGAGGTGACACCTGCCATTCTTTGAGGACCACCTTCAGAAGGCCATCGCATCTGACACCGATGAGTAAAGATCGGGTCTGGGAAGTCCAGCTGGGGAACAGAGCCTGTCTTTGTTAAGTTTTTTTTTGTCGAAACACAACATACTTTTATAGGAAAATGCCGTTATTGTAAGTGTGCATTCCAGTGACATGTTCAAAAACGGAACCATCTGTGTCACTAATACCCAGATCACAAAGCAGAACCTTCCTGGTGCCCGAGAAGCTCCCCTTCCGCTCCTCCCGTTCACGGCTGCCCAAGCCCACCAGGCCGACTTCAGATGCCGTAGATTAGCTCTGCGTCTCCTCGTACTGTGTGTGAACGGAACCCTCCAAGAGGTCCTCCTTGGTGTTGCCTCCCTTTTGACAACTTCTGCTTCCAAGATTCGCCCATCACGCTGCCTGCCATTAGAGTGCTCCTTCTCATTGTTATGCAGTGTGCCATGGTGGGAATACATCATCATTTATTTTTTTCTGTTCCCCTGTAGATGGCATTTGGGCAGTTTCCAGATTAGAGCTATTAAATATAGTGCTAAAAAGCCTCTTTTTAATATTTAAAACATCATTTCAGAAAAAGCAGATACTTAACAATAACCAGGAAGAAAGTTGTGCACCTGTTCCATTATTTAATAAATATCTATAAAGCACCTACTGTGTCCTAGAATGATCTTCCCTCTTCCTCTCCTGAGTGTGGCCTTTACAGATTCGCCAGCATGCCACCTCTTGCAGAAAGCCTTTTGTGATTGCTCCCAGCTCCCAGGGACACGACCCTGCTATGAAGTCATGAGGCAGGTCTTCTAAGGACACGCAGTAGACATTGAGCCCACACGGCTGGCCTTGCCCTGGCTCCTTCTCTGAGCTCATTTTCATGGGGGAGTCCCTGAGGGCAGGCACTGAGTCTCATGTTTCTCTGATTTGCAATGTGATGTTAGCATTAGGCACATTACTAAATGTATCAAAGAGGAATTCAATTTAGCTGGATCTCAGCTGAGTACAAATACACGACGTCGCTCACTGTCTGCTCACACCCCCGAGGACAGGATTTTTGCAAAACATGGGGGAAACTTATGCAGAACCTGACCAAAACCCATGGACAGCCGTGGGTGGGGCAATGAATAGATTCTACAGCGTGAGTTGCCATGGTTTACCTTCCCTTCTCTTTCCGCTCATTGGTGGGAATCATCAGAAATGGTTTGGTAGAGAAGTTTTCCAGAGCGGGCAAATTTCAGCACCATGGATAGACAACCCAGCGGCTGCTGTCAGGGAAACAGTGTTAATTTATAGCCAGGCTCCTTAGTCTCAGCGGAGTTTCAGAAGAGTTCACAGTCCACATCCACTTCCCCACAGACTCCCACTAATCTCTAAATCCTGCCTAGTGAGGCTGAAAAATAAAGCGTTTAGAGCTGGGATTCAAATTCCAACTCTATTACTAGTTAGCGTAATTTGAGGAAAATGACGTAATCTCTCCGAACCAGAATTTCTTTTACTTATAAATGGTGATTATACTATTTTTTGTTTGTTTGTTCCAGATATGTTTTTCAGGTTTAAAATTTGCATTTGGTTCTCCTTTGTAGTTTTTCTTTCCCCCCTGCTGAGATTGGTTCTATCTTTACATTCATTGTGAGCATTCTTCCTTCCATCCTTGAGCATAGTAGCTATGAGTTGCTTTAAAAATCTTTGCTAATTGCAAACTCTGAGCTATCATATAGGTAGTCTCCATTGATTATCTCCTGTGGGTCACCTTTTCCTGTGTCTTTCTGTGTTGATAATTTTGGATTGCATCCTGAATACTTTGCATGATAAATTGTGGAGACTTTGGACCCTTTATGTTGCTATAAAGAGAATTGGGTTTGTTTGCCTATTTTAAATTTAATTTAGTAGGTAACTTGACTGAAGGTCTCCTCGTGAATCTGTCACTCCTTTAGTGAATTGCAGCTGAAATGTCCATCCAGCTCCTTTAGGCTGAACTGGGCAACTTGGCATCTGTCCTACACGTGCATTGCTTCAGGGGTTGACCAGATATCTGGGCAGAGTTTATACCCAGAATCTGGAGTTCCCCTCTCTGGTTTACTCGTTTCTGAGTTTCCTCCTTCATTTTCTCGCCGCCATGGTGGCCTTGAAATCTCTTCTCATTCTTCAAATCCGTCTGACCTCAGGTCTCTATGCAGGTGTCAGCCATTCAGCATGAGAGGACCGGGGCATGCCCTCCTTGTAAAAACAAGGCTCTTGTTTGCTTCCATGTGTCCATAGCCTCTCCCACGCCCATACCCTGGAATGTGCCATCTTTTGAATGGCTTTTCTTCTGATAACTATTTTTTTTAAAAAAAAATATTTTGCTCATAGTGTATTCTTGTTATCTGTGGGTGGTTGGTCTGTTTTAAGAACCACTTAACCAGGAGTAGAAGCGGCAAATCCTTTAATGCCTCCCTGAAGAGCTGTGTTGAGGGCGGTATGAGATAATGGCTATAAAGCCCTCAGAGTAGATGCTCAGTCAATGCTGCCTCCCCATCGTGCCATCCCCAAGCCTCCACGTGCACGCCTGGAATCATCATTCTGCAAATGCACAGCGCTTTGTTCTTCTGGAAGCCCTCCATCCACAGTGCATTTTTCCACCTTTACAAACTCTCCGAGGGACCTTCAGGGTGGATAGTATTCCCTGCTTTGTATGTGAGAAAGCAAAGGCTCAGAGGAATTATGGGACTTCCCCTCAGCCACATCGTTAATCAGCGGCAAAGGCTGGACCAGTCTCCATAGTTGCTGATGTCTCCCTCCGCCAGCACCTGTTGGCTGTGAGGATGAGCAAACAGCATGCATTAGCCAACGCGGACTGGTTGGGGCAAGGTTTTATCTCCACCTCACTCCCATCCCCTGTTTACAGAGGAATCCTGAGGGGGCGAGAGGGGTATATGAGATGTGTCTTCCTGGGCCTAGCCACACCCCGGCTGTGAAAGTTCTGCAGACTGTGAGGGTAATGCCCTGATGGGTCTGAAAATGACTCTCCAATCCCCAGCCACTCTGAGAATTGGGAAGGTCAAGATCAAGGTGCCCACAGATCCAGTGACCGGGGACTCAGGACTCCTCCCTCACTTCCACACACGGAACCCACTCAAGGGGAAGCTTAGCCACAATACTGGTTTAAAATTCTTGCTACCCCAGTTGCTTAGCTGTGTACCTTGGAAGTCATTTACTCCTCCGAACTTCTGTTTCCTTATCAGAAAGATGATGATGATGATGATGATGATGATAGGAATAGTAAATAACGAATAAAGTTATTATGAGGCTTAAATATGATTATATATTCTAAGTGCTTTGCACCATGTCAGACAGATGGTAAATATTCCACAAATAATAGCTAATAATAAACATTATTACCTGTGGGGGCTTTTCCCCACAGAGCTCGGAGCAGGCTGCCTGGTGCAATGGAGGTAGCAGGCTGTCCTCCTGTGTCTGTGCTGTCCATGACCTGCCATGTCACCTGTGACCGTGGGAACTTGTCCCCACCTCTGGACCTCAGCGCTTGTCTGAAACACAAAGGGGTTGGATTAGACCCTCCTCCGGGTCCCACATTCTGAGGATGAGCAGATTCTGGCCCCTCCAGACAAGGTGAGAGATGCAGGGAAGATGAGAAAGAAGCTTAGCAAACTCAAGCCCTGCCCCAGGCTGATGCCTGCAGGAACGGGAAGGCGTCCAGACTATGCTGAGCCCAGGTAATGTGGCCCGTAGTATGGGCAGCAGCAAAGCCCCAGAGGAGGGATGGATTCCCTACACGGAAGAGGAGAGGGCACCACCAAAAAAACAACACAGAGCAAACCCTGGCCAGGCTGAGGGTGCCCGAGGCCCCAGAGTGGAAGCTGGGATTCCAGGCGCAAATCAAACCCTCTTGGGCCTCCACCCAAAGCCCTCCCCCACCTTTTCTTCAGATGGAAACAGGTTTCAGTTCCATCCTGAAGTGAGCTAATCCCTGGGCCTGGCCCAGCAAGGCCTTGCAAAGCACATCCCTTCCCGGCTCCCTCCTCTACCCTCACTCCTCCCGCTGGAAGTAGTCAGGCTGAAGTGCAAACTCCAGCTTTGTTACTCCGTGACCTTGGGCAAGCGTCCCAGTCAGCCTGAGCTGATGCAACAAAATGCCATGGTCTTGGGTGGCTTAACCAACGAACATTTATTTCTTGCAGCTCTGAGGGCTGGGAAGTTCAAGATCAAGGTGCCCACAGATCCAGTGACCGGTGAGGACCCTCCTTCTGGTTTTCATTGGCTCTTTTCTCCTTGTGCCCTCTCATGGTGGAGAGCAGAATACCAGGAGGATGCTCTTGTGTGTCTTCTTATAAGGGCACTAATCCCACCACGAGGGCTCCACCCTCACGGCCTAATTTCCTCCTAAAAGACCCACCTCCTAATACCATCCTGTCGGGGGTCACAACAGGGTTTCAACATATGACTCTGTGGGGGACACACATGTTTGGTCCCTAACAAGAAGTTACTCTGTATTCAGTCTCTACATCTACAGATGGGCACACCAGTGCGTTTGGCTCAAGGCAGCCTCACCCCAGGCCCTGGATTCCCAGGTTGTTTCACATGCCCTTTAGTCAATGGAGGGAAGAACATGGACTTTGGAGGCCAAGAACCCTCTGTTCAAATTCCAGCTTTGATACTAATTAGCTGACCTTGGTTTGGAAAAGTCAATTGACCTTCCCAAGTTATAGTTTTCTCATTTGCAAACTTGAAACACCTACTTATGAGATGCTTGAAAGAATACAAGTGAGAGACTGTCCTTAAAGCACCTGGCACACAACAGACATGCAATACCTGTTCATTCGTTCCCCGGGACAACAGTTAGGAACATAGAGTCTCCTTGGGAAAGCACAACCCTCGCAGGAATCAAACTCAACCCAGAATTTGGCAAACACGAACTCCCCCATGCCCACCCCTCACTCATGTCCCCTGGTTGTCTGGGGCGGATGTGAATGCCGGCCCACTGGCTCCCAGGGCTGCTGGGAGTCTCGAGTGGGAGAATCCTGGGAGTCTCAGGGGAGAGAACGAGCCTTTGTGTGTGGGGCGAAGAGGCTGGTTATAGTTGTTCTTAAAGAGACTGTGTGGAATCCCTCCTCCTGCAGGAGGCCAGAGGAAGGCGGGGACCCAGATACCGAGGAGCAGGGGCGGCTGGAGGGGCAATAGGGCCAGTGTCCTTCCCAGTGACTCCAGGCCTGGCCAGAGCAACCTCAAGTCAGAGCCCGAGCCAATTCCCTGCTCTGGGCACCCATGCTGACAGGGGCGAGAGGAAACGGCATGCAGAGACCTCCTGCTTTCCCATCTGCCAGTCCCCATATACCCACCACTTCCATCTTAATCACCGTCTCTCCCCCCCTCCCCACCTCACACATACAAATACACACACTGAGCTCCACTTGTGGTCCTGGGAGGTCCCAGGCTGAGTAGCCTGGCTCAGCCCCCAACAATGGCCATGGAGCTGCCAGGAGAGGGAGTGCCATGCCTCCTCCCCTCTCTGGTCTCCTCCCTCCCCCCTCCTCCGCCTCCCTCCCTCAGAACTGTCAGGAGAGGCTCAGTGTTCCTCACTCATCTGCTTGATAATTAGGCATCCTTGTCCTCAGTCCCCTTCCTAATCTATTCATTGTGAGTCATTAGTGGATAATTGGAAGAACTGAAGAACCTTAACAGCTTCAAGCTGGACTCCAAGACCTCTCCCCATGGGCCTAGCAGCTTCCATCCCGTTTCTCCAAGCCAAGATGCCAGCCCATGTCATCTTCTCCCCACCACGTGTCCTCTCCCTCTCAGCCACTGTTTACAGCTGCACGTTCCCCTCCCCCTTCCATTCCACGGCAAGAACGTGAGCTGGGACCTTATGTTACTCAGCTCCACATCCTGATTCCCTGCCCTTTCCTTGGCAGTTACTAGGTGCTCAATAAACATTTGCTGGCTGGCTGGCTGGATGGGTGGATGGATGGATGGATGGATGGATAATGGCACTTTACATATGAGTACTTCCTGTTGCATCCAACAGTTCCAAATAAAGTGTTTGCTGGCATCTGTGACCAGGGGTGAGAGTCAAAATGTTTATCAAACAGCCCCGGAGCTGAGGTCCCTGTGGGCCAGGCATTGATCTTTTATTTTTTATCTGATGGGGGACCCAAGAGAACCCGAAGGAGGGTCCTTGGCTGTAGGAGATGCTCTCGGAGCTCTGGAAAGTAACTCTTAGCAGCTGAGATAAAAGGATTTCAGCCTTTTAACAGAAGACAAGTGCATCCTGGCCCAACGTCAGACCTGAGTGGATACATGAGTGAGTGAACCACTCCAGGGCTGGCCTCTGTCTGCCATGCCCCCCTCTGCCTCTTGTCCCTTCCATGATGGGGTGGGAGGGCTATTTTCCTGAGAAAGCCCCCAAGATGCTGCTCCTGGAGTCAGCAGAACGAGGCAGTCAGCCCAGCCGTGCAGCCAGGGCTCAGGCAGCCCGCCCGCCCTTGGCACAGCGTGCGAGAAAAGGCGAGATGATCCACCAGCCCCACTGCCAGGCTGCCCCACGGAGCCCACGCAGCTTCACCACCACCTGCCGCATGCCCAGCGTCGGCCCGCAGAGGGCCGGAGGGCGGGGAGCAGCGTCAGCCCTTCATGGGGGGAAATGGGGCTCAGGCCTCTCACTCTGACCCTGGCTGCCGTGTGGCCTGGAGTAAGTCGTTTGCCCTCTGGGCAGCAGTCTTGCCAAGTGGGAAACGGGCTCTCTGCTCCGACTCCCGAAAATCTGTCCAGATCCACAAGCCAGAAGCCAAGGAGGCCGGCCTCCAACTGGGCTGCCCAGGGTGGACAGGGAGCTCCCTGCCCTATCGGAGGGACAGCCTGGTGTTCGGCCCCGTGGTCCATCCTCAGACCCGTCAGCTACGGCAGAGCATGTGCTTTACCTGGCATTTCTCCTGCTTCCTTGATGAGGATAGGTTGTGTGTGTGTGTGTTGGGGGTGTGTGACTTTACAGACATTATTTTTGGTCTTTCTGCTTTTTTTGTTTGTATTTATCCACAGTTCCTTATTGACAATATTCTCAAGAAACAGTTGAGGCAACCATCACCACCTCCACTTCACAGAGGGAGAAGCAAAGGCTCAGGGGGCTGAGAGGCTGCCCCAAGCTTTCACACCTGTCAGCGATGACCCAGGTCTGCCTGCCTTTATCCGCACACAGGAACCAGCAGCAGAGAGGAGTCTGCTGCCTAACCTCACGTCCCATCCTTGGACCCTTCCACCCCTGCCTGCCTGCCCACACAGGGTGCCATGGGGGCCTCTACCGGGCCCCAGGCTCCTGGGCCATACACAGTGCTGAGGGCTCCAGCTGGGGCCCATCCAGCTGAGATGGGAGGGTGGACCATTGCTGGAGCTTTGAGGCCCGGGGCCCTAGCGCCGGGAAGCCGGCAGTGGCAGCAGCGAAGGCAGGGCGGAGTCCTCGGGGTGGGGGTGGGTTCACACATGATCCCTGTGGAGGCACCCTGAGGTGCTGCAGGCCGGGATTTGGGAGCACGAGGTCTCCAGTGACAGGCCCTTGGAGACATTGGACAGGCAGTAGGCAGCCTGACCCAGCCACGGGCAGAACTTCCCTCCCTGGGAAGATGGGCAGAGTCCGCCAGGAGTGCAGGCGTGACAGCCACCCCTCTCCCGTCTCCGAGGTGCTGGGCACGAGGCAGGCTCCGGAGGCTGGAGCTGGGTGAGGCTGAGCTCTCTGTTCAGCTTCCACTTCCTCGGGGGCCCAGGCCTGGGATGATAAGGCCGCCCCGCAGTCTGAGGCTGAGGTGACCCCTAGGTAGGCTGGTCAGGGAAAATGGCGTGTCACAGTGAGGATATAAGGATGGCCGGGCCACACTTCAGGAAAAATCACGCCCTCATCTGGATGGACCACCATCAGACTTGGGATTGGCGGAATGCCACAGAGATTCTCCAGCCCAAATGGACCCCGGCTGCCCTGACCCGCGACCAGGAATCACACTCCTCTCGAAGGCTTCCCTCGTGGCCGAAGCCATTCTCAGGGAATGTCCATGCCTACACCCCAGTCCCCAGCAGAGTAGCTGAACTCAAACTGGGAAGCCCTGGAAATACTGGGTGGGGGAAGGTGGCCGGGCAGGGCAGAGAGAGAGGAATTATCAGCCTTAGAGAGACCAAACGAATGGGAACAGGGCTGCACGTGGCGTCGTTTGGCTTCATGACAACTCTGCAAGGTGGAAGGGATTTTACTCGCTTTAGAGGCAAGAAAAATAAATTCAGAAAGGTGCCCTGGTTTTCCGAGACGACATGGGCTGGAGACCACGTGAGCATCAGCGAAGAGGTTTCCGGCTCGGATGCCCTGCCCGGCAATCGATGTCCATGCACCTCCTCGTTTGGGGCTTGCTTCCCTCCAGATCTTTTTGAGTCTTGCCCACACCCAATTCAGCCGCAATTTTTTAGCCGCCTTCCCAAAGCATTAAATTAATTACCATAGAAACACAACTCTTTTCTGCACTCACCTCTAATTGGCTTGCGTTCCACTTGATTAAATTACCGTATCTATTTACAATGACAGGCACAATTGACATAAATGGGCTCGGGGACGCACAGGATACCGGCCAACGAGACAGGAGCTGTCTCAGGGCCAAGCAACCCGGGCCGTCACGGGCAGGTTTTCCGGGAAACGTAGTCAGTTAACCTCTAGACTAAGAGATGTTCCCTGGGTGTGTACCCGGTCGGTCTAGCTTCCAAGGCCAAGTCCTTTCCTCTGCACCACACAGCCCCTCCCTCCACCCCCTTCTCCCTCCCCCTTCCTCCTCCCCCCCACCTGCTGAACACCTTTGCCCAGGGCCAGCCTGTGTGGACTGAGCTCTTAGGAGTCAGCCTTTTCAGTTCCATGAAAATGGTTGCCCCAGCCCTCGCCTTGCCCGTCCTCACCCTGGGATGCTTCCCAGTGGCCTCTCCTGAGACAAGGGCGGGCAGGGAGTGAGCCTGAATGGGGTGGTAGAGGCTCCGGAGAGTCTGAGCTGCCGGGAAGGGTGCGCTGACCTTCAGGCGGGACTTCCTCACCTCCCTGCTCGCGGCAGGTGGCGGGAACACCTCCCTGTCCCTGAGCCAGTGCACGCCTGCCTGTCCCCATCTGCCAGCGGGTCATCCGCACCCACACCAGCATGTCACTGTGGGATCCAATGAGATGGCCCGGAGCTGGGCTCACGGAAGAGCCTCCAAATGCCATTTCCTGCCCCCCGCCCCCCGCCCCCTGCCCCACTTCTCCCACTTTCTTTAGAGAAACAGACACCTAGACAGACCAGGGTTCAAATCCTGCCCAAAGGGCCTCTCTCAGCTCGGCTCCCCGCAGTGGCAGAGCTGAGGGAATCCGAAGAAGAGTGTAGGGTCCGTTGCTTCCCAAACTGTGCTTCGGGGACCGTTCCTTTGAGAGCATGAGAACGGGCAGTTTTAGAAAACAAGGCCCTTGCCGAGACCGGTTTGGCTCAATGGACAGAGCATCAGCCTGCGGACCAAAGGGTCCTGGGTTCGAGTCCAGTTAAGGGAGCATACCTTGGTTGCAAGCTCCTCCCCACGCCTGGGCCCTGTCAGGGTGCATGCATGAGGCAACCAATCGATGTGCTTCTCTCACATTGATGTTTCTCTCTGTCTCTCTCTCTCTTCTACTCTCCCAGGAAACCACTGGGAAAATATCCTTGGGTGAGGATTAACAAAACAAACAAATAAACAAACACACACACACACACAAATGAGAATGGGAGGAATTTGCCCAAAGGGCCCCGGCAACAGAATTGGAATTGCATCCTCCCAGACCTCATTCCACCGGCTGCACTTTCCCAGCCACAGCCTCCCCCAGCCCCAGCCTCACCAGACCCTGAAGATGTGCAAAGAGGAGGACCAGGAGGGTCAAAGGGGATGGCCCGGGCTACTGCCCGAGAAGCCTCTGCAAATGCTCAGGACCCAGTGGCTGAAGTGCCCGGGAGCCGAGAGGACAGGGCCCTGCTGGAGGGGTGTTGGCTCCCAGAGGTTCAGCATAAACTTTATTTTGTTTTTAATTTTTTAAAAATATATTTTATTGATTTTTTACACAGAGGAAGAGAGAGGGATAGAGAGTTAGAAACATCAATGAGAAACATTGACCAGCTACCTCCTGCTAACCCCCTACTGGGGATGTGCCCAAAACCAAGGTACATGCCCTTGATTGGAATCGAACCCGAGACCCTTCAGTACGTAGGCTGACGCTCTATCCACTGAGCCAAACCGGTTTCGGCAACTTAGCCCTATGGACCCACTGACTGGTAAGCAGATGCCGGTGGGCCATCTTGCCCAGGTTGGCCTATCTCGGCTCCTCTCCGCCATAGATGGCGGAAGCCCGCACCTACGTGCTCTCCCCACTGCGGGAATGTTTTGCTCCGGCCGCTTGACTCCGGGGTCACGTGGAGGGGCTATCTGTTCCATCGGCGTTCTTGGCATTCTGGCTGGGCAGAGGAGGAGGCTGGTTAAGGCCCAGCTCACAGGGGCTCCTGGCCAAGCTGTCCCAGCACCCATCTGTCTGACCCCCTGAACTGTGGTTCCCCCCGGTGGCAACAACAGATGACTTCACGTGGGTGCCGGCCGGGGATGTCCGGTGGGCAGAGCCAGCGCTGCCCCATCACCTGGTCATCTCCGACCTCCAGGGCTCCCTCTGCCAGGGCCCCTCTGCTCCCGTCTCTGAGCCCAAGCGTTTCAGGAGGTGCCCCTGCCCCCGCCGGCCTCCCCGCCCCCTCTCTCTGCCCCCTCCGGGATGGCATCACACCCACACCGCTGCAGCGGGAGGGAGGAGTCAGCGGGGGGAAGAGACACAGCCCAGGCACCCCGTTCCCACCTGAGGACCTTAGGCCCCGGCTCCCTCAGGCATTATCCACCCGGTGCCTTTTATCCACTCCTCACTCCTCCCCTGCAGAGTCCTCGAGAGGACACGATCTCCGTCCCACTGTGCAGGGCCAGTGGTTGTTCTGGCTTCAGTGACAGGGCCTGTGATGGTGACATTCCCACTGTCACTGACCCGGGAGGGAAAGGACTCAGCGGCCGGCCGGTGGCCTGCCATCCCAGTGCCCCCAGAAGTCCCTCCCATTCTGGTTCCTCCAGGAGGCCACCCGCCCCTGCCCCTCCCTCTGCCCCGCCCTCTGCCCCGCCCTGGCTCAGAGAACCCTCTCTGTGCTCCCAGAGCCCTCCTCCCCTCCATCAGAGCAGCTGCCATGTTACCGAATTGTTGATGCTCCTGTCTCCCCAACCAGGCCGGGGTCTCAGGAGAGAGGGAGGGGCTAAGCCTTCGTCCTCACGTGCCCAGCACCAGTGCCTGCAGAGCGCAGAGCGGGGCCCGAGGTCCCCTGTGCCCCTGTGATGCTGTTGTTTGCAGCTCTTGGTCCAACCAGTGAGTGTATCTTTTCTCAAACGGCCTCACGGACAGCTGGGGAGAGCGAAGATACACGTCCCCACGGGCACCGAGGAGGAGGCCTGGGCACAGGGAGGGCCTGGGAGGTCTGAGAGGGACGGCACTGGCTGGACGCGCCGGTCCCAGGCTCTGAAACTCAATGTTCCCGTTCACTCTGGCAACCTGTCTGCTGCTCGCCGTGCCAGGAAAGTTATTGACATTGAGATTGGAATTGAGTTCGGAGAGGGGAGGGAGGCCTGCAGGAGCCATGCAAATCAGGGCGAGGGAGACGGGGACACGCCTGTTCTGGGAAGCCCTCTACCACCCCGCGTTCCCGGCTCCTGTTTATTCATAACCCGTTGCCACACATCGGCCTTTCCTCTCTCTCCAGCCCAGAGGCGGGAGGATCGGCCTCCAGGTCACTTTGTCCAGCCTCCCTCTTGATAATCGTTCTGTTTTGGAGCGCCCACTACCTGCCAGGAACTGTGAAAAGTGCTTTCTGCGTATTGCTGATACAAGCCGTCATCTTAGAAGTCAGCCCATTTCTACCACCCAGTCTTACCCACCCCCTCCCTCACTCAGGAGTCCCCGCCAAAGCAGCCCTGGCAGGGGGTGCCCAGCCCACCAGGGAACAAGGTCAACGCCAGGGAGATCTACCTTGCCAACAGCCCCTTGGGTGGGTTGGACAGCGCCGTGGTCACAAAGGTTCTTCAGCTGAAACGTGCCTCTCCATCTGTTGCCATGGGTACTGTCCCTCCTTCTCCTGCAGCCTCCATTGGGGGCACCTCTGATTGTGGGCAGGGAGGCAGACAGATGGTGCTTGGAGGTGGGATAGATGGTGCTCTGGGCACCTTTTGGGGTTGGGGGCACTCTGAGTGACCTTGTCTCAAAGGGGACAGCCCAACCATCAATTCGCTGGGTGGGCACGTGTTCCCTCTGCCGTGTGTGTGTGTGTGTGTGCCTGTCTGTCACTCTCTCACTCATTTATCACCTCTCTGTCCCTCAGGCATCACACAGCAGAGCCTAGGTGCAAGAGGCAGATCAGCTGCAATCAGAGGCAGATCACAGGCCGACTGGCAGACGGGCCTGAAGTCGGGCAGGCATCTGCGGAAATCCGTGCCGCAGGCAGGAACAAGTCCGACGGTCTTTCCCTTCGGACTGGTGGGCAGTGGGGGTGGGAAGACAGAGAGCCGGGCACCCGCAGGAAAGGAGCTGAGCAGACATGTGGACACAGGGGCCCGAAAGGCAGGCACCTCGGCTTGGGAGCCTGGTGAGGGCCAGCTGACTCCTACTTGGCCAAGAAGTTCCCACAGCCGAAACCGGTTTGGCTCAGTGGATAGAGCGTCGGCCTGTGGACTGAAAGGTCCCCGGGTTCGATTCCAGTCAAGGGCATGTACATTGGTTGCGGGCACATCCCCAGTAGGGGTTGTGCAAGAGGCAGCTGGTCGATGATTCTCTCTCATTGATGTTTCTAACTCTCTATCCCTCTCCCTTCCTGTCTGTAAAAAATCAAGGAAACACACACACACACACACACACACACATATATATATATGAAGTTCCCACAGTCCAATGGGCCCAGGTTCCTCACCCAAGTGAACATCCTCCGTCCCCGCACCTCCACCCTCTCCATCCTCCCAGAGGCGGCTCTCCACCCCCACCCTGGGAACCACTCTCCACAAAGCCAGGGAGGAAGTCAGAAAGGGAGTCTGCATCTCCTTCTGGAAGCTTCCACAGATTGCCCACAGTGAGTCTACTCTTAGAGAGGAGAGGGCAGACAGGAAATGGGAGTGATTGGATGTTCCCTGCAGTGAGCAGGCCCTGTGCTCGACCCGTCACACCTGCCTCGTCCCTTAATCACGCTGGATTCCTCACAGGTATTGTTAGCCCGTTGGAGGGAATGGCGGGTCCGAGGAATGACTCCCCACAGCCCTTCAGCTAACAATGGGCAGAGGTGGGATTTGAACCCGGGTCCTCGTGACTTCAGGAGACACTCTTCTCCCCGCTCCCAGCGCATCTCCCGAGGACGCCCGCGGGCATGGATTCCCTTTGCGTTTTCAGGAGAATGAGGCGATGGCGAGAAGGCTCGAGTAATTTATGCCTTAAAGGAAGTTCCTCCTGCAAGAGGCTGTGAATTAGCCCAGAAATAGCAGATGATGTCAGTCAGGGCTTCCCCCCCTCCCCGGGGCCCTTGGCATCACCCTGTGGGACTGTCTCCAGAATGGATGCAGCAACAATTACAGAATTGGATTTGCCCTTTCCTGGCAGGGACTGCCCAGACGTCATCCCTGTGCTCAGGGAACACCTGACCGTGTGCCCGGCTCCTCATCCTCACGTACACCCTCCTCCCTCTCCCGGGCCTGGGAACAGCAGGAGGCAATACTGCATTCCAGCAGTGTCGGGTGGTCTGAGCATCGCCCAGCAAAACGTGGTTTCCATCCTGAACCGCTCCCCCGGCCCTCCTTGCACATCACACATCCCGCCTGTTCCTCGTCCTCTGGGGGCCTACACTCCCGACTCTTTCCTGCTCTGTGTCGTAGCCTCGCCTCTTACTCAGACCCAGCTCTAGGCATTCTGGCTGGACCTTTTGCTTCCTGCCTGACCTTGACTTAGCTTCTTCCTCTGGCTGGGCTGTTATTGGTTGTTTAGGAGAAAGGCAGCGATGGGCTGGACCAGCTCCCACCCTCTCACAGGAGCCACTGTGCACATCTCCTTCTACCCCCTTGTTCAATGGTTTCATGCCGGTGGATTGAAAGCGGTCACGGTAGGAGCATTTACACCAGAGGAATTGGAAAACACGGCAAACACGGGCTTTCGTCTCACAGGGAGCCAGTTGTTAAACGCTTACCAGCTCGTCTCAGGATAAAGGACTTGCCCAAACGAGATGGGTCACAGGACTGCGCCCTTCATCACAGTAGCTAAGAGCCCTACTGTAGTCACCCCAGTTCATGACTGGGATTCAGCCAAGACAGCCTGGCCCCATTTCGTGCAGGGAAAAACTGAGGCTAAAGAGGGTTCAGCCCAAGGTCATCTAGTGGGTCAAGAGCAGGGCAGGATCGGGGCCCTGTGGTTGAGAGAGGCCTCTCGTGTCCTCTCCAGGCTGCCTACAGAGCAAGGGGGGCATGTCTCTCTGATGAGGCCTCAGGAATGGCAGGATCATTGTAGCTTTGACCCATGTGGGATCACCCAGGAGGTCCTGGCTGGAATGGCATAGGGTGGGCCTGGTTTGGTGGGAAGGGCTCCTCTTCTGTCCTGCAACCAGGATTAGGGCCTTCACCATAGCACCCTCCCTCCCCCACCTCTGTTAGGAAACAATTAGGAGGGATTTGCACTGAGCAGTTACCGTGTAGCCTAAGAGCCCAAAGGCAGGTGTGGAGATGGTAGTGGATGCAGCATGGGGATAGAGAGGCCCGCATGAGACGGACGCAGCCCACCCCATGCTATCCCCTATGGAGCGTCCATGCCATTGTAAGGGGTGGCGGCCAGGGAGGGAATTCTGGTGGCCGAGAGCCCGGTCTGGGGGTTGTGACAAGATTTGTCTGTCTGGCCTGATCCTGCAGCCTGAGAGTAGGATGTATCTGCATTGCCTCCCTCTGCAGTCTGTGCATGCATACATGTGTGCACACACAATCACACACACACATCCACGCAGTGTAGCGTCCGAGCCTGATGCTTCCTGGGGCAGGTATGCACACCCCTCCACAGCAAGACAACAAGCAGGCCCCCTCAGGCACACTGGTAAACAGACAGACACACCCCCCTTGAATGTGCACATGCAGAGACACCCACATCCATGAAGGTGTGCTCACACACGCCCTAAACCAGTCTTCTGAACAACCCACCTGAGGCTGCCGCCATCCCGGCTTCTGCACTGACAGCCTCCCGGCCTCCATTTCTACCTACCCTGTTTCCCCGAAAATAAGACAGTGTCTTATATTAATTTTTTCTCCCAAAGTTGCCCTAGGTCTTATTTTCAGGGGATGTCTTATCTTTCCATGCGCTAGGTCTTATTTTTGGAGGATGTCTTATTTTCGGGGAAACACAGTAGGAGCCATGTGATTCTGAGCTGGATCCTCCTGCAGGGACAGCTGCACCTGGACAAGGGGGTATCGCTCACCTGGCCTCTGTGGGAGACGTCACTGACCCAGTTTGGCCCTCGGAGGCCACAGCAGTGTCCAGCATCCTGCAGGACAGGCCTCTGAAGATTTCAAGCACGTGACACAGTCCTATTTGCTCACTCAACCATCCCCACGTGAAGTGGATTCCACGCTGAACACTTGTCCTTTCAGAATACCTTTTCTTTTTTTTTGGTTAATCCTCACCTGAGGACATCTTTCCATTGATTTTTAGAGAAAGTGGGAGAGAGAGGGAAAGACGGAGAAATATCAATGTGAGAGAAACACACCGATTGGTTGCCTCGTCTATGAGCCCCAACCAGGGCGTGGCTGGGGAGCAGCCTGCAACCAAGGAACATGTCTTTTACCGAATCAAACCTGGGATCCCTCAGTCTGCAGGCTGTCACTCTACCCACTGAGCCATACTGGCTAGGACAGGGTCGGCAAACTGCGGTTTTCGAGCCACATGCGGTTCTTTGGCCTCTTGAGAGTGGCTCTTCCACAAAATATTACATACTCAATTAAGTTAATAACAATGTACCTTCCTATATAGTTTAAATATAAAAATTTGGCTCTCAAAAGAAATTTCAATCGTACTGTTGATATTTGGCTCTGTTGACTAATGAGTTTGCTGACCACTGGGCTAGGGCTTAGCACACCTTTTTTAAAAAAAATATATTTTATTGATTTATTACAGAGAGGAAAGGAGAGAGATAGAGAGCTAGAAACGTCGACGAGAGAGAAACATCGACCAGCTGCCTCTTGCATACCCCCTACCGGGGATGTGCTCACAACCAATGTACATGTCCTTGACCGGAATCGAACCCGGGACCTTTCAGTCCGCAGACCGATGCTCTACCACTGAGCCAAACTGGTTTCGGCATTAGCACACCTTCTTAAAGGCAGCGATCAGAATCAGCTCTGCAGCTGGGGCCAGCCTCCCCTCCTGACCTTGACTCATCTCCACTTGAAGCTTCAGTCCTCCCTGCCTGACTCCAGCTCTTGTTCCACCCTCTCCCTTCACTAGTTTCTCAAGTCCCTTTGCTCCATGTCCAAGCGCTTCTGGCAGGGAATTACGTCTTACCTCCGGGTCAACGGCACTGAGGGTGACCAGGATTCAACCATGACCTCAGCCACTAACTCTGAGGGAGCAGAGGACAGACACATCACCCCTCTGAGCCCATTTTCCCTTCTGAAATGAGGACAGCCCTTCCCCTCCCCTGCCAGGGTTGTGGGGATTGAATGACTAGTGGACCTAAGGCCCACACGCCAGTGCCTGGCCCAGATGTTCATTAAACATCGTCCTTCCCGTCCCCAGTCTCTCCTACCCGGGATCCCAGTGACGCCAGCTTCTCTCCAGCCCTGTGCGCAGTGAATTTAGCAAGCATCTGCGCACCCTCCATCAAGGGCTCTGCTAAAAGCAAGGCTCATAATGTCTAATGTGTTTCCTTCATCTGCTAATTTAATAATTCTGCTAAAAAACGAGCTCATTTGGCCCACAATTTGCTTCCCGGAGGCCTAACGCCTTTTATTGCTCACAACTTCATTAGCTTTCAGGCACACACATTCTCTCCCCACCCCTCGTGTTTAAGAAAGGGAGGCTGCATTTGAGCAATGATAATGGCCCTGGCTCCCCGTCCCCCCCACCCCACCCCCCTCTGTGCCTCGGGAAGACCAGACTGGGCCGGCTCTCCCCTGCCTTTTGGTGTCTCCTCGCCGCTCTTCACCAGCTCACAAAGCCGCTCAGGCCCATTGGCCATGACCTCCACATCCAGAAGGGCCAGCGGGCTCCGTACAAGAGCTCAGCTGAGTGTGATGATGAGCTTTCCTCACAAGCGGTGGGTCTTGCACCAGCACAGCATGCTGCACGGCAGTGAGCTTCCTGGGACTGGAGGTACCGCTGTGCATCAGAGATGCCTTAGACAGTGGCCGGCAAACTCATCAGTCAACGGAGCCAAATAGCAACAGTACTGCGATTGAAATTTCTCTTGCGAGCCAAATTTTTTAAACTTAAACTATATAGGTAGGTACATTGTTATTAATTTAATTAGGGTATGTGGTATTTCGTGGAAGAGCCACACACTCAAGGAGCCAAAGAGCCGGATGTGGCTCATGAGCTGCGGTGTGCCGACCACTGTCCTAGGTGCTTGGGTGACTGCAATGACAAATGTCTATATGGGAGTTGCCCACCCGTGCAGACATGTGGCGTGAATGAGAGAAAAAAAAAAAAAATCTTGATTGCTTTCAGCCATTGAGAGTTGGGGTTGGTTTGTTACCATAGCGTAGCTTAACCTGTCTTCACTTGCCATGTCCCCCTCTGCTTTGTTCCACTTGGCCCAGCAACCCAAGATCCCCCTCTTCTTCAGTCGGCCATCTAACCAAATTCATCATTTCCTTTCTGTTTAGTTATTCAGGTCTTTAACAAATACCCACAGAGCCTCAGCTTCGAGGAGACAGAATGTGAAGAACTAAAAAGACAGATGAACCAGAGACGCCCTCAGGGGCTCACAGTCTGGCGGGCTCTGCCCTCGTCTGGGCAGTCTCTCCACTGCTGGTAAGTTCTGTGTTAGTCACCCTGATGCTCCCACCACCACCATCTGGGTTGGAGATAGAGATTGAGGTCAGGAAGCCGTCCCTCCCCTCCACCGCCTGCCTCTGGCCTCCTGTCACCACCAGGGCCTCTGAGTGTCCCTGAGCCTCTCTTGGAAGAAGTTCCGTTACTGTGAGGTTGGATGGTCCGAGGGGCTGGGTCCCTGCACAGGAGAACCCTGGGACCCGCCGTGATGCACCAGGATGGAGCATGGGTGGCTGCCTAGTCCTTAATTTATTTATTTATTTTATTGGTAAAGAAACTGGACACAGAGGGGGGCAGTGATGTGCCCAGATCACACAGCAGGTGGTCACAGGGTCAGGCCAGAATTAAGACCAGGTGCCCTTGGAAAAAAGAATTCCTGCCTTGGGCACCAGTTCCCCCTTGGCACAATGAGACATCGGCCAACGATGGGGAAAGAAACCCTTTTCCTCCAGGGACAAAAGAGCTGAAGATGTGAGCAGCTGGGGTTGGGAGCGGAGGATGAGTGTGAGGTTGGGAAGGGGGATTTGCAGAAAGAGGGGTGTCTCCTTTAAGAGTGGGATAGAATGCCTTGCTGTCACGAATGAGAGGCAACATGCAGCAGACCTTGGCCATCCCCATGCGTCTAAGCAGATGAGTTCATAACACTCTGGACCTCCATCCCTCCACTCCTGCTGTTCCCTGGAGAAGACCCCTCCCCTGCCTGAAACAGGTGCGGCTCATTCCCTACCGGTCCCGGGCAGTCTCTTTGCAAGGACCTTCGACCCCGAGATGGTCCTCTGCATTTCGATACAGGAGAGGAGGAAGGAAGGGGTGGTAAGAGCAAGATTGGGGCATGTAGCTCCTCATACCTAGCGTCCTCCTTGTTGTGGTCACAGTGATGGCGTAGGCACCCCTCCACCTGCACGCCTGGCCCCTGGCTGTCCCTCCCACCTCCTGTTATAGCAGGGGTAAAGTTATGTGTCAAGGTGACCCTACCATAAGTTCTGAGGTGGATGGGGAGCCTGGAGATGAAGCAATTAACACACTGTTGGGAATAAAAGTGCCCAAAGAGATTTCCCACAGAAGCCAAGCCTGGCAGAAGGGAAGGCTCAGCAGGCGCAAGGTGGTGGGTGGTGAGCGGGCAGGAGAGGAAAAGCCACAGGCAGCCTCCTCCTTTGCACACGACTGCTTCTTCTTCTCTGGAAGGAAGCAAGGCCGGGGGTGGGGTGGGCACGAGTGTGGGTGCTGGACAGAGAGGGGTCCCCACAAGGGCATGGGACCCCAGACTGGGAGAGAGGACGTGCCCTGCTGGGCAGGGGCAGCCACTTGTGTCCCTGAGCTCCCAGCTGGGTAAGGGTCTTCCGGTGGCCTCAGGAGCAGGCTCTGAGGAACTCCAGGGGCTCCTGAAATCACAGCACACACTCAACACAGCAACACACACGACACACAGCGCCACAGCAAGGACACACAATCAGACACACACACACACCACACAGCACAGCAAGAAACATACAAGCATAGTCATACATGTAGTGTCACTCAGTAGTACACATGAGTTCCACCACTGAAGCTTCCCCAGGGCTCCTCACATGTGTCTTCAAGAGGAACCACAGCCCTGGACCCAACTTCTCGAAGGGGCAACCCCCACTTCTATGCCTCCCTCTGCATGTCTCACTTTCAGAAGACGGGGTGAGTGGCTCTGAGCCTCACACTGAAGAGACTGGCCAGGTCAGAAAACAGAGGTCCTTGGCCTGGCTCTGCGGCTCTCTGACCAGGAGACCATGCACAAGCTGTGATGTTTCTGGGCCACATTGTCCTCATCTGTCCAACGGGTCACTGGGAAGCATAAGCATAAAATAGGCACCTCCTCATGGGATTGCCACGAGGTCTAATGAAAGCACGTTGTGAGCCACGGGCCACGAGTAAAGGGGACCGCCAGGCTGGGGTGCAGAGCCCCACGCTCAGGCACACATACTTCCCAGGGCCCTGTGCTGGGCCCTCGGTCAGCCAGCCAGGCCTGAGCTTGATGAACCTCAATGAAAAGCCCATGTCTACAAAGCCCTCTCCTGCCAACCTTGACTTTGTTTGAACACGTGTTCATCTATTCATCCATTCAACGGTCATAGGATCCTGGCTGCCAGGTGCCATGTAGGCTATAACAATTGGCAGTGCCTGGTGTTGGCTCTCAGGCAGTTCACAGACCAACTGGCTATCTGTCAGAATCCAAGGCCTGGAAGGCCTTTAAAACACTAGTGCCTGGCCCAGCCGGTGAGGCTCAGTGGTTGAGCATTGACCTATGAACCAGGAGGTCACAGTTTGATTCCCGGGTTGCAGGCTCAATCCCGTGTGGGGTATGGAGGAGGCAGCCGCTCAGTGATGAGAGATCTCATCACTGATGTTTCTATCTCTTGTTTCCTCTCTCTTTCTCTCTAAAATCAATAAAAATATATTTTAAAAAAATACTAGCTACCTGGGCTCCAGAGATCCAGCCAATTGATCTGACACGGGGCCCAGGCAACCAGGTTTTTAAGAACCCCCAGGTGATCCTAATGTGTAGTCAGAGCTGAGACCCACCCGTCTTCTGGAGAAATTAGACACACACCAAGGAGACAGAGAGGGATACTTTTCTCTTCGATGCACACAGAATAATAATAGCTAAGATTTATTAAGCTTTTATATTGTGTGGTGTGTGTGTGTGTGTGTGTGTGTGACCAGCACTGTGCCAAGTTTTACATTAGCATATTTAGTCTTCCCAAAAGCCTGGGAAGGCAGGCCCCACGCCACCCATTTTACAGATGAACAAACTAAGCTCAAGAGATCAAATCATTTACTCAAGGCAAGAGTTCGCCCAAAAGGTGGTATTGGTGCTGAATCTTAAAAGAAGGTAGGTTTTTTCCCCTGGAGAGACAGAGACACGGAGGGGCGGGGGGGTGAGCTCCACCCTGGCTGCCTGCTAGACTCCAAGGCCTGGGAGGCCCTTAAAACATGCGTGGGGGCCGAGACCAGTTTGGCTCAGTGGATAGAGCATCGGCCTGTGGACTGAAAGGTCCCGGGTTTGATTCCGGTCAAGGGCATGTACCTTGGTTGCGGGCACATCCCCAGTGGGGGGTGGTGGTGGTGGTGGTGCAAGGGGCAGCTGATCGATGATTCTCTCTCATCGATGTTTCTAACTCTCTATCCCTCTCTCTTCCTCTCTGTAAAAAAAAAAAATCAATAAAATATATTAAAAAAACAAAAAACGTGTGTGGGGTGCAGGTTAGGGGAGCCGAGACTCCGTGGACTGGAGCGAGTGGGAGCACAGACCCCCGAGGCTGGTGGGAGCCAAATTATGGGATGACAACATTTGGGGACAAATAAAAGGTAGAGCTACTTTACCCAGCAAGGAGCAAGCAATTATGAGGCCCTTGTCATTATCCACGGAGGTGGCGGGGATGAAAATAGAATGTCAAGACAGAATCAGAGAAACCAGACCCAGGAGGAGCCTGCGGGGAGGGAGCTGAGACGAACTTTTAAAAAAAACGGTGAAATGGAAATCAGCCTATCATCCCCTCTGTTCTGGAGCAGCCGAGTGTGGGAGGTCAGAGGTCACGTTCCAGACCCTTTCCTCGCTCAGCTGGGCTTGGCTGCTGTCTCAAGAATGTCTGTGTCTCAGGGTTTTCAGACACAGAGAGAACCAGAGCCTCGGAGGAGGCTGGTGGGGGGGAGAGAAGTGAGGGTGGGGGGAGAGGAAGTGTGGCTTCCAGGCCCCGCCAGGGCGGATCTGGGTTCCTCTGCTTCACTCGTTGGCTGCCATGGAACGTTCGTTTGAACAAGAGGTTCCTGCAGCTCACAGCTCAGACACTGAAAACACAGCTGTGACCTCTGTGTCACCTTTCCCTCCTAGAACCCCACAGCATCATGGCAGACTCTGAGGGGCTCAGGCACCAGCGCTTGGAAGGTAAGACTGAGGCTGGCGCTGGACACTGGGACAAAGTGGAAGTCTGGACAGAAACCACAGGGAGCGCGGGGCTCCTCATCCCGCCAATCGCACAACTCCTCGCTGCCATCTTTACTGCGGGAAATTGCTGAGTAGGGAGGAAAACAAACTTAAAATGCAATATGATGTCCAATCACAAAAGCAGGCTCCCGTCCCCTATGCTGTGTGAAAGGGCCCTGTCCACGAGCTTTGCCGCTAGACAGGAAACTGCTCAACATGCAAAGCGCATAACAAGGCTTCGAGCTGTGTGCTAGCGATGCTTTTGGTGCTTTCTACCTGTGGCTTTTCCAGTGTTCCCAACAGTCCATGAGGTGGGCTGCTATTTCTGTTCCCGTTCAGCAGCAGAGGACTCTGGGAAGAAAGAGGCCCCGCCCAGCACAGTCACCTGGTTTGGGAGCCACAGACTTGAACTGGCCTCAGCTGTCAGCCTCCACAGCCGCACCATAGCCCACATGCCCGTGCTGTCCCCCTAGGGGGTCAGGCAGAGCAAAGCGAGCTGGACAAGCCAGGAGGGGGGAAAGGAGATCACATAAAGAATTTAAAAAAAATGAATAAGCAAGCATAAAAGACCTTCCGGAAAACCTCTAGCAAATACTCGAAGAGAGGTAGGAGATAGATTGCATTCGTAAAATAAAAATAGGAGGTTATGACAAAGAAAAACTAGAGAACAAAAAAAGAACTCCAGAACTGTGGGATGTGACATAAAATACACAACACAGGTTGTAAAAAGCTGTCCATGAAATCTTAAAATTACACCCATGTGGCAAACAGGGAAAAACAGAAAAACACACCATTTAAAGGATTATGGTAGATTGCGTTGACTGCGCTGATTACCCTGATCTTTACTCATCCTAATACCCAAACCTTTTGCCACATGTTACAGTCCCCCCCAACCACCCACTAAGAGGCCTCTTGCCATCTGATATCAGTGCGGGGGAGAGAGGTTTGATCAAAGGCTTCAAAACTCTATGTCATCTTGCCTCTCAGCCAACCCCTTGAGACCATTCTCAGCCCACTGGTCCCACAGTGAGGGTGAGAAATATTTGGAGCAGAGCTAAACTGCTCTGATTATCCCATCCTAGGTCAACCACGGCCCGGGCATACTCTGAGATAGGCGCGTATGGCCAGTCACCATTAGCCACGAGACCGAGTCCAGCCCAAGTCAGTGACTCTCAGCCACAGATTCCTGAGAGTAAGTAGCTACGTTGCAAGCCACCAGGTTTCCAGTTGGCTTGTAGCATCGTTATAACCATGACTAATGCAAGTATCAACCCAGGAACTGGTACCCAATTAATAGAGGAAAATAGAAGAAAGAGTGTTATCCAAAAATAGTTCAAGTGACTTTCCCAGCATTAAAAGAGCAGAGCCTCCAGAGGAAGGGCCTAAAGGGCCTACCCAATGTCCCAGACAACAGACAGCTCCACCCCTGAAGCATGTTATTGTAAAAAGTCAGAACATGCAAAGAGATGACCCTAAAAGCATCTGGCAAGAAAAAAACCAGGTTTCATACAAAGGAGCAGTAGTCAGGATGGCTGTAAAACTTCTCAAGAGCAACACAGGATACTACCATGTTTTCCCGAAAATAAGACATCCTCCGAAAATAAGACCTAGCGCATGGAAAGATAAGACATCCCCTGAAAATAAGACCTAGCGCAACTTTGGGAGAAAAAATTAATATAAGACACTGTTTTATTTTTGGGGAAACAGGGTAGATAACAGTGAGCAGTTTAAATGTGCCAGGGAAATTGTTTCCCATGTAGAATTCTACACGTGGACACGCCACTAAATCGAAGTTGAGGCTAGAAATGGTTTTTAGATACGGAAGGGTTCAGGAAATTCAGGTTGCACATGCTTTCCCTGAGTGGGCTGCCACAGGATACCCTCCAGCAAAAGTGGGAACTAAACCAAAAAAGAGAATCCAGGAAACAGGAAGGGCCCTGGACAGACACCTTTGCAGCAGGCCAGGTTAAAACAAGACGGTCAGGGCCCCTGGAGGCCAGAATCCAGGGGGAGAGAGCAGGGAGCCATTGATGAGCTGATGTAAAACAACGCTGTGAACAGAATATGAATAACAACGGTGTGGCAGGGCTGATGCACTATTTGGATACATTTTTTTAAATGATGCAATTGAAAATGTGAGGTGATCATTACCTTTGGGGATATTTATCCAGATAGTTAATACTGGGCATCAGGATAAATGATAGCAGTTTATTTCTCACTCATAGCACATTTCTTTTCCTCTCTCATCAATGTTTCTAACTCTCTATCCCTCTCCCTTCCTCTCTGAAAAAAATCAATAAAATATCAAACAAATAAATAAAATGTGCCGTCCCCAGGAGAGCAAAAATGGAGGTAAGAAGGGCAGGGAAAGAATGGGTTTTGTATTATAAGCCTTGCGGTATTTTACATGTTTTTCAATTTGCATATATCTTTTAAATCTTTTTTAAAAATATATATATTTTATTGATTTTTTACAGAGAGGAAGAGAGAGGGATAGAGTCAGAAACATCGATGAGAGAGAATCATCGATCAGCTGCCTCTTGCACACCCCCTACTGGGGATGTCCCAGCAACCATGCCCTTGACCGGAATCGAACCCGAGACCTTTTCAGTCCGTAGTCCGTCGCTCTACCCATTGAGCCAAATCGGTTTCGGCAATTTGCATATATCTTATTAGGACGGTTTTTAAAGCAAATAAAAAATGAATGCTTAAAAAAACCCCAAAACAAAACACCTGCATTTGGTGGTCATTAATGACGGCTCGGTCTGACCTTCTGAGGCTTTTGGATGCTAAGCATCCAACGGAGAAAGCTTGTGTACAGTGGAGGTTTGTCTGAACGCACACTGTCGCAAGCCCTGGGTAGGAGGAATCAAAACAAAGAAACACCCTGTGTTGATCTGAGCAGGAGAGGTCCCTGTGAGATCTGGAATGAGCAAGACCCGGTCCGGGCTCCGCCACAGCCTCCGGGTCCCCGGGGACCCGCCAGGCCCCGGAGCTCTGGAAGGAAAGGCGGCCATGTCTGCCCAGGGGTCCCTGGCAGGCACCGCAGGCATCAGCTGTAACGAGAAGTGACAGGTATAATGGCTGGGAGAGCATCCTGGCTTGGCGCTCGAGCTGCCCGGGCGGCTGGGGGGGCATCTCAGGCTGTCAGGGGGGTCCCCAAACACTTTGATGCCCAGCCAATCTGGTCTGCACCATTAGCATCGCATTAGCTTGTGCAGAGGCCGAACCGGGGCTTGGTCACTAGCCCAGCTTTGGGTGGAGAGGAACCCGGGAACCCGGATGGACAGTGAGGCGGGCCCGGTAGCGTCACCCACTCCGCAGTCCCACCCCGCTGTCAGGAGCCGCAGCAGGACTGGGGCCCGGCCGGGGCGCAGACGCCGCCTCCAACACCTCCCTTGAGCTCTTGTGGGAAAGATAACCGAGACCCCAGGCAGCAAAGGTCTCCCTCAGGGGTCACGTCACTGCAGCTTCCAGTCCTTCAGAGGCTGAAGATGACCTTGACCATAGCCCTTCAGAGCCTGGCCCCTGCCTCCTCCTCCCGTCGCGTGGCTCCTCTTCACCGCCCCAGCGTTTAAGCCCAGAACATTCCCAGCCCCTGCTCTGCAGCCCCCTCGGCCTGGCCAATGGAACCTAAGTCACCCATGTTTCGATTCAGCAAAAGTGGGAACTAAATCCATCCACCTCTAGACACGGGGATGCCAGGATCACCTCCTGCCACGGAGAACACGAAGCCAGGCCACAAAAGGGGTTCGCCTCCACTCAGCTCCCAGCCCTGACTGCCCATCTCCTTCCGGCTCCTTCTCCTCTCTTCGCTGCCACAGGAGGGGCAGCTGGGGCTGGCTCCCAGGCCTCATGGAGGGAGTGGACTGAATTCACCCCTCACCTCCATTCACATGCTCCTGGACCACTCTCCTCCCAACTCCCGGGCTCTTAGTTCAGGGGAAGGGGCATGAGGATGGGTCAGCTCGCATGGAGGCGGGGTATATTGGAGGGCCCAGTGACCCGGCTAGTAAGGCAGAGACCAGGGTTCCAGGACAGGCTCTGTGACTGGCTGCTACACAACCCTCCCGGGTCTGGCCTCGGCCCCGCTGTCAGCGGAGGGCAGGGTGGGGCCGCTGTCACATTCCCACGGGCCGATGAGGGGCTGAGACTGGGCTTCTTTTTATGTCCATTTCCAC
Source organism: Nyctalus aviator (assembly GCA_036971965.1). Taxonomy (NCBI): domain Eukaryota; kingdom Metazoa; phylum Chordata; class Mammalia; order Chiroptera; family Vespertilionidae; genus Nyctalus; species Nyctalus aviator. The sequence continues at coordinate 36,311,330 of CM072937.1, read as the reverse complement.
GGAAGCGGGGACGAAGGAACCTGTGGCCATGGCTCCATCCATCCTCTGTTCCCGCACAAACCAGCCCAGAGAGGTTTCAGAGAGCCTTTGGGTTTGGGAGGCCTCCCATGCAGGTGCCTCTCCCGGCCCCTCTCCGGCGGAGAGTCTCCCAGCGGCACGTCCCGGGAAACAGCGGGAGATGTGCTCCGTGCCGAGCACCAGACACCGGATGGATGAGATAATCACAAACCCACAAACGGCAACAAGATAAAATTATCATTGCATGAAGTTAAATTATTAATTAGCACCTCCGAAAAAAGACCAACACCACCTGGTCTTGGATCTTGAAAGCTGTCTTTCTGAAAGTAACGGGAATATCATAATAGTTTATCAGTGCTCCGCAGTGTGGGCCCGGTACCCCCGCCCCCACCTCCAGGCTGTGGATTCCAGAAATCTGATGGCCAGGGATCCAGCCAGGCAGCCTAGTGGGGCCGGAACCAGCCAGTTAGGATGAGGTTAGCAAGGGAAGGGAAGCAACTCACGTGACCACCCCCCCCCCACTTTTTTTTTTTGGCTAGGGAAACTGAGGCACAGGACAAGGGGAAAGAGCCATGGGAGCTGGCTCAGGGACGATGGGGGAGTTTGTATGCTAGGCTGGGAGGGGGTAAGTCCTGCGTCTCCCTGATGTCTAAGGATGAAGGATGCTCATTCATTCAGTGAACTGCTGTTGTGAGCCTTCTGTGTCCCGGGACCAAGAATACAGAGGCGAAGCCGTAGTCCTAGCCCATGAAGAGCACAATAGCTGGACCAGTGGGTCAGCTGTTTCTTGTCTTTTTACCCCACTTCAAGCCATAGAAAGTGTCCCTTTATTATCATTGCCGTCATCATCATCATCCTCATATCACCATTGCCATTCTCTGTCACCAGCTTCTATTCCTAGCCCCCATACATTCCTTGAATCCTAGAACCACAGCTGTTTAATGGCAGGTGGTGGGGGGTGCTAGGGGAGAAGAGCCTCTTTCTTACCGGGCATCCTTCCTCTCATGACCCAGTGGAGCACTCCCAGCCATCAGGAGCTTTCTCGCTGCCTCATCAATCAGCCCCTGGCATCTCTGGGGAGCAATTTCTCACTCATTCATTTACTCACTCATTCAACAAGCATTTACCAAGCAACTACAAGGAGCCATCTCGGGACCAGTTCTTGGAGATGCCGAGAGAAAATCAGCCCAATACATTCTTCCAGAAAGCTCTCAGGGCCATGGGAGAGGTAAACAAATAACTAAGGGACGGCAATACAGTGACGCGTGCAGGTAGGACAGGAGGCGCGTGCTCGCGTCAACCCTGCACGGCAATCCTGCCAGGTGGGAACCACGGCTGGCCCCATTTTACAGATGGAAAAACTGAGCACAGGAAGGCAAAGGACCTTGCCCAAGGAGAAGGGCCAGGAGTTACGCCAGGGCTGCCTGACTCTGCAGGGGCTGTCTTGGCCCCTGTGCTAGGACATGTCCCCGCCTTGCTGATGGATGGACGCTGCAGCCCTGAGATGTGTCCATCTCTGCCTCCCACACGCCCCTTCCATGTGCCCCAAATGGGACAGAGCCAATGGCACAAACTCTCCTCCAGCCCCGTATTCACCCTGGCTCTGGCCAGAGGAGGCCTGGATAATTCATGGCCCATGCCCGTGGCCCAATCCGGGAGCGGATTCCTGGTGGCCAGGCTGGAGAAGGGGCAAAGGCCAGGGCAGCTGGGCCTGGATGGCGGGGGAAGGAGGAGGGCTGTGGTGGGGTTCTGAGTGCCACTCATTGCCAGGAAGGGAAGCATAAACAAGGCTCGATGAATTATTCACCAGGCAGCTGCCGACGCAGCCTGCCGGTGGCGATGGCATCAGAGTGTGCAAATCCGAAGTCACCACTCGGCAGGGCAGCCTGTGTGCCCACCGTGGCCAGGCTCTGCCTCGGAGCCCAGAGGTCAAGGGGACACAGGCAGAAGGCTCAGCACAGGCCCCTCCCAGCAGGTGGCAGGGCCCGAGAGAGACAGAGCTTGCGTCCCGGGCCTGGGCGTGCCCCACGGTGCACAGGAAGGTGACGGTGGACGCCGAAGGCTGGGACAGCTGGGCTTGGTCACAGCAGACTCAGAGCAGTGCAGCCTGGGATACCATGAACCTGGCTGAGTCTCGGTTTCTCAGCTGGAAGGGGGACACCGTGAGCGTGGTTCGGGTGAGGCCCAAATGCTACCAGGTAGCCAGGATGGCCGCTCCGCTGCGACCGGCATCCCGCACTTGTGGTCCAGTCCTAAACCCAATCCTGGCGATGAGTGGCACTCAGTGACCGGCAGGGCCTCTCCCCTCATCCCCCAGGCCAGCGAGGCCGGAGGGCTGGGCCTCCCCGCTGTCTTCCTGCCTCCATGGCCCCTGCTGTGAGCGCTCCCTCCAGGAGAAGGCTGAGATTCTGCACGTTTTCTGCTGAGCCAGCCCCCTCTCCCCGCCTCCCTCTTGCAAGAGGTACAGGGCCAGCGGCATGGAACTGGCCTGCAGAGACCACACTCCCCCACTGATTGCTGTGTGACCTTGGGCCCACCCCTTCCCCTCTCTGGGCCTCAGTGTCTAGACAAGAAGGCCCCCAGACCCTTGTGGCTCTGGCCTCAATGACAACAAGACGGAAGGGTGGGAGAGAGGGGGCCTCCTGGGGTTGGAGGTGGTCAGAGCGGAACTTTTTCAGAATGCAGAGTGGGGGTCCGGTCTTCCCTCAGGAGATTCCAGTTTCTGTCTTCCCCAGAGAGCACATGCTCTGAGGACAGGGTATCCCAGCAGCCAGCGGCTGTGAGGTCCTCAGACCCACGCCATCACCACACGGGCTCCCAGCCTCGCCTTTCAGGGTGTGGCTCCCACCATGAGGACGGCAGCAGCCGCCCGGGAAGCTGGTACGTGGCACAAGCACAGCAGCCGGGAAGGAGCAGAGCCCATCCTGGGACCCCAGACCAGCCCCGGAGCCTCTGTCCGTCCGTCCGTCCGGCATCCAGAGTGAGGCTGGGCTCTGAAGCAGAGCCACCGTTCGGTCACTGGCGCTGCTGGCACCACATTCCTCCTGCCCGCACCCCCGGGGAAGCTCCATGCCGGCTAGAGGGCTCGGCAGGACATCCCTTGAACTTGAAAGGGGTCCGTCGAGCGAGTCTGTATGCCCTTGAGTGAGTCTCCTGCCCTCTCCGAGAGGGTCCATACCTGCACTGTCAACCCCGCCCCGGATGCCACCGTGTGGCTCTGATGGGCTGCCCTCTGTGTGTGCCCCCCGCATGGCCGGGGCAGTTCAGGTCAGAACTGGCTGAAGCAGAAAGGAGGAGGCCCGGACGAGGAGAGGGGCCTGGCAGGGGGCAGGAGGGCGGAGGGTGCTCTGAGCAGGAGCCCGGGGCGGCTGCCTAAGTGCTGGGTGATAAATAAGTGATATCGGCCACCACCTAATGCCTCCACAGCGCCGGCCGCCAGGGCGGGAGGGGAAGTGTGTTACCGCCCGCCCGGCTGCCTCGCGGTCTCTCTCGCTTACTGAACCTCATGCATCCTTAATGCGCTCCGGGGACAGGCTGGCCCTGAGGGCACCGAGCCTCGGCAGAGCTGGAGGTGAAGGCGTGAGGAGAGCTGATCCCTTTGGTCCCCAGCAGTGTTCACCCCTGGGTGGGTGGGTGGGTGGGGGGGAACTTCTGGGAGGCAGACAGCAAAGGCCTGCAGGCTCTGGGGCACCCGTCCCTTCCACGCTGGTGAGGAGGGAGGGCTGGATTCCCTTGTCAGGGGGGGGCTTCTGGGGGTCCTGGGTTCTCACTCCCCCTCTTTTCAGTCTCTTTGTTCCCACAGCCTCAGTTTCCCCACCTGCAAAACGGAGAGCATCCTGGAGCTTGGGAAGCCTTGGTCCAAGCCAAGGACCCCTGGTGTCTCCACTAGAGGGAGCTGGTAAACACCCCAGAAACGGAGGCTTCTTCCTCTGATGATGGGAAGAGCAAAGTGCAAGGGCCCAGAGGGACCGTCTCGCCTGTCCCTTCCCAACTGCACAGGAGGGGAAACTGAGGCCCACACAGAGGGAATGACTCACCTGGGGCCACACAGCGAGGTCTGGGGTCCCCATGCGGCACCCTCCCATCCCGCTGGGCCTTCAGGGGTGGTGAGGAGGCCTCTGCCGCCAGAACTGGAGTGAAAGAGAAGGTCCCGGAGCCCTGGGGGCCGGAACGCACAGGGAGCCGCCCTCCCGCCCGCCTGGCCGGCTGGGTGGCGTCGATGGCCTCTGCCTCTGGGCTCCTGTGCCCCATCTACTGATAAGGGAGGTGTCCCGGAGCCGTCTTTAAGGGTGCCAGAGGCGTGCACTGAGCACTCCAAATTCCAGGTGCCGCTAACTCACAGGGCAGGCAGAAAAAGGGGAGCGGTGTGGTTTCCGAAATTCCTCCGGTGGCCAAGCGGCCAAGGTCAGAAACAGTAGGCGGGTCTTTCAAAAAGGAACCGTAGCGTTACCCTAGGTCCAGCAGTTCCACTTCTGAGGGTACCCCCTGCCTTCCCCCTCAAGAAGGCGAGGCACAAAGGCAAACAGATCCTTGCACCCTCACACGCATAGCAGCGTTGATCACACAGCCGGGAGATGAATGGTGGCAAGCTGTGGCGTGTTCGTGAAATGGAGTATTATTCGGCCTTAAAAAAAGGAAATGCTGACACCTGTGACAACGTGGATGGACCTCGAAAACACCATGCTAAGTGCAGTAAGCCGATCACGGGAAGACAAAGACCGCAGGATTCCGCTAAGGTGAGCTCCCCGGAGCCAGTCACCCAGACAGGAAGTAGAAGTGGGTGGGAGTGGTGGAGGGGCTGGCAGGGGCTGGGAGAAGCGAGAACTGGGGGTTAGTAATGAGTGGATTTAACATTTCAGTTTTGCAAGATGGAGCCGTGCTGGGGACTGGCTACACAAGAGCACTTTACACACTTAAAAAACGGCTAAGAGGTTACATTTTATGTGATGTGTGTTTACCACACTCGGAAGATTTTTAAAGAAAGAAAGAAACTACGGGCAGGCGCTGAATGCAGAGGTCTGACACGTCTTGCATACCAAGCGTATTTCCTTTTTAAAAAAAGAAAAAGACACCACGGAGACTTGTTATTTAAAGAAATGGTTGTGTGGCCTTTTGTCACACGCAGAGCCCTCTCAGCGCGAGAACGCCACCCTCGCCCAGCGGCTCCGGGCAGCGGGGGCCGTCCCGGTCTGCAAACAGGACATTTTCTCCGCACAGCGTGCCTGGCGCCAGCACCCTGCCCCCGGTGAGGCTGGTGGGGCGGATAACCCGTCCCTCCTGCTGGGGAATAACACGTGGGTCTTAGGTTCCACAGGGAAGGCCCTCCGTGGTCTGGCATCAGGACAACTGCAGGCCACCCCCTCTACCTCCCCATCTGCGATGGGCATCCCCCCGTCCCTGTCCACTGCCCGCGGAGGTCACCCCTCAGAAGCGGCCCTGGTCCCCAGGAGAGCCAGTCTCTCCCTCTAGGCTGGTGATCAGCAAACTGCGGCTCGAGAGCCACATGTGGCTCTTTGGCCCCTTGAATGTGGCTCTTCCACAAAACACCACAGCCGGGGGGAATCTATTTTGAAGAAATGGTGTTAGAAGAAGTTTAAGTTTATTTATTTATTTATATATTTTTGATTTTTTACAGAGAGGAAGAGAGAGGGATAGAGAGTTGGAAACATCAATGAGAGAGAATTCACCAATCAGCTGCCTCTTGCACACCACCCCCCACTGGGGATGTGCCCGCAACCCATGCCCTTGACCAGAATTGAACCCGGGACCTTTCAGTCCCCAGGCCGACGCTCTATCCACTGAGCCAAACCGGTTTCGGCAGAAGAAGTTTAAGTTTAGAACAGGTAGCTCTCCAAAGAAATGTCAATTGTTGTACCGTTGATATTTGGCTCTGTGGACTGATGAGTTTGCCGACCACTGCTCTGGGCTTCCCGGCTCCCGTAGTTTCTAGGTTAATCTGGGGCTGTGAGCTCCTTGAGGGAGCGGCTGTGTCCTGTTCCAGCGGTCTCAACCCAGGTTCAGAACCAGCGCCCTCCCCCTCCCCTCCCCGCTGGGCACACAGTAGGCGCTCAGGAACCTCTGTGAAAACAAAGTGAGACTATTCCTGCCGTTGTCTCTGTGTTATCGACCCAGATAGAAAAACGAAGTCCCACGGAACCGGAGCCACCCAACGTGGACCACTTTGGACCAGGGACTCGTGTCTATAATCTCTTGATCATCGCGACAGGCACAGGGAGGGTTGCTTTGGCCACAGACGGACTCGATGCTGTCCACGGGAATCTTACCAAGTTTTCCCGGGAGCCTGGTAAGGAGGCGCTGTTACTGCGCCCGTTTTACACAGGAGAACGTTGAGGCTCAGAGAGGCGGAGGAACTTGCCCCCCGGCCTCCCAGCTGGCAGATGCGAGCTGGGATTTGACCTCGCGTGGGCAGGTGTTGGGTGAGCCCAGGTGCCTCTGTGCTGCTCGCTGGGGTGCTCAGCGGCTTGGACACGCGGGGCCCGCCACGAGGAGCTGGAGGCCGGGCCGGGTGCCAGGCAGCGGCGGCGGCGGCAGCGGCAGCTTCGCCGAGAGGCGCCACCTCCCCGGGCCTCGGCCACGATGGGCGGCGCTGCCTCTCCCGGTTAGCGCCCTGATGGCTGACTGATAGGCTGGGCTGAGCACAGCTGCTGCTGCTGCCTCGGCAATTCCTGAATTGGCTCTGCGCTCACTGGCCTGTTGGAAAAGTAAATGCAAACTGCGGAAGGGAAAGAACTCCCTCCTGCACCTGCCACTCCAGCAAAGCGCCGGCTCCCGCTGAGGTGTCCCCCCACCCAGCCCCTGGGCTGGAGGGGCAGGGCGCAGGAGGCTGCGAGCCCCCAGAAGAGCTGGATTCCTGCAAGTCAGAGCAGGGGGAGCTTGGGAGGGCTTCCTCTGCCCCCCTCCAAGCAGACACTGCCCCCTGCAGGGAACCCTGGGCCAGGGTGGTGCACTGCAGGCACCCCCGAGGCTGGGTGGGCCTGTCCAGAGGGCCCCAAGCAGCAGGCTGGGCACAGCCAGGAGGTCACCTGCGTGCTTCAGCTCCCAGTGTGGCTCAAGCTGGGGCTCTCAGAGAAACTGAGGCAGGGCTGCCTGCCAAGATTCGTGCCTACTGAACGCACTGACACAGATCATGGGCTTGACCCCCTGCCCTCAGAGGGGTGAGGCCAGGTACAGATGGCAGAAGTCCAAGGCAGAAGAGGAGAATGAATTCCTTCTGATGGCCCACAGCTTGGAAATTTACAAGCTACTTCCACATTCTCGGTAATCTCCTAACGATCCTATATAATAAAAGGCTAATATGCAAATTGTCCCCTTGGGAGTTCTACTGGGAGTTTGATTGCTCACTATGATGTGTGCTGACCACCAGGGGGCAGTGTGGAACATGGTGGGCAACCAGTGGTGGCAGTGGGGCGCTGAGGGAGTGAGGGAAGGAGGAGGCAGGGAGGGGGAGGCAGGAAACCTGACTGGCCCTGATCGCTGACTAGGCCTAGGGACCCTACCCATGCACGAATTTGATGCCACTGGGCCTCTAGTCCTGAGATATTGTCCCAACCAGTACTTACAGTGCTTTTACTAAGTGCCAGGCATTGTTTGCGCTGTTCATTATCTCATTGAACCCTCACAAAACACTGTAGGTGAGGCATCAATTACAAGCATCTCCTTGGCACAGGTGGAAAAATGGAGGCACAGAAAGGTCAAATAACTTTGTCAAGGTCACATGGATACTGAGCTGGGATTCCAGCCCAGACAGTCTGGGCTCCGGAATCTAGGTGTGCAACCATCCCGCTCAGCTGTTTCTCACGGCCCTGGGCCCTGGGCAAGACTTTCTACTCATGATGGCAGAATGGAAACCGAGGGCCACCCCCTCACCTCCTCACACGTGCACTGGAGACAGTTCTTCCCAAGCTGGCGCTAAGAGAATAAGAACAAAAATGGGGCTTAATTGAGGCCATGAAAAGCAGGTGCTGCCTCCTGCCCGCGGAGAGAGGATGGGCGTAATCAGATCAAAACGGAGGCAGATGTTTAGAGCTGGGCACAGATGCTCCCCCAAACCCAGGCTCCTGGCTGCCCCTCACCTTTCTGCTTGGAAGAGCACCTGAGTCCCCGCGGTTTGGCAGGGAGGAGGGCCAACCTCGGCCCTGGGGCAGCTGGCACCCCCCAGGGGTGCGTCCCACCCCTCTGGTGGCTGGGAGCACCGGCTCTGGAGTCAGACTGCCTGGATTTAAATCTGTGTCACTACCAGATGCAAGCCCTTAGGCAGGCAATTTAACTTCTCCAAGCCTCGGTTTTCTCATCTGGAAAATGGCGATGCTGACAGTATACACTGAGTGGCCAGATTATTATGATCTCTGAACGCAGGACTGTGAGGCCAGGCAGTCTTGGTTTAGATCCCAGCTCTGCCGCCTTCTAGCTGTGTGTCTATCAGCAAGTTACTGAGCCTCTCTGAGCCTCAGCCCCCACAAAGGAAGAGACAGCGACCCCTCCCTCCCGGGCGGGGTTGGGGAGAGGGGTAAGTGAGATACGCCAACTCGAACGACTTGCATTTCGCCTGAGTCACAGGAGGCGCTCCGCAAATGGAAGCTGCGGTCACTGTGCTCACGTCTCCACCTCAGATCAATCGCTCTGTTTCCCAGCGCTCCCGGCATGAGGTCAGCTCCGCGCCCTGTGGGAAACAGAACTGAGCAAAGTCCTCTTCCCTGGCTGGTCTCCACTCCCGATCTCAGGGTCAGGACAGCCGCGCACGGCTGGGGACAGCTGCTGCTTGCACCAGCAGCCAGAGAAAGGAGCCGAGACGTGCATGCCCCTAAGAGCCCGGTGATTTTCCCCGCTGATGACGGAAGTGAATGAACACCGGCACAAAGCGGGGAGGCTGGGAAGAGGCAATGTAAATGGGACCAGGAGTGCTATTACCCTCCAGGCATCCTGGCCCATGGCCCCGGCACGGGCAGCCCAGAGACTCCAGGCCACATCCAGACCCCGGGGGACGCTCTGTCAGCCCCCCTCCCCCTCCCAGGGAGAGATGATCACATGATCAGCCAGTGGGACCAGGGACTCGGTCCCAGTTCACGGGACAGGAGAGTATTCCTCGGGCTCCCGAGCATCAGTGCGCGTCTTCCTGCCGGTTCACCCTGGGACTTAGAACTGCAGACAAGCGGGAAGATTCCTGGGGATCGGGCTTTGCCTCACTAGCTCTGGGTCAGAGACTTGCAGGCCTGACCATGGGTGGCTGCAATCAGAGAGAGAGAGAGAGAGAGAGAGCAGGAGCGAAGCCTTGATGGGAGGAGGTCCAAGCCAACCAGCGGGAGCAGGAGCAGGAGCAGCCAAACGAGGAGTTCTGGGAGGTGAGGACAGTGTGGGACCTGCCTAGAAGACCCCACGTCCCGGGAGAAGTGGCTTCCCAAACAGAGACAGCAGGCAGGCCCCTTATCACGGAGCTGGCCAGGGGCAGGGTCAAAGGTCAGAGCCTAACCAGGAGCTTGGCTGAGTTTCCTCCACACTCTCACTCCCTGCAGAGAAAGTTCATCCCGGCTGAGGCCACCGGAAGTATGTGGGGCCCAGATGGTCCAGAAACAACCCAGCCAGCGGCACAGTCCCGGCCTCCCTGGCTGTGGGGAGGGGGCACATCCTGGCCGTGCCACTGGGCTGTGTGCCACATTGGGCAAGCGCCTGGGCTCCATCCGTGAAGCAGGGACAGGCCAGGGAGGGCGTGTGGCTCAGAAGTGTGTCTCCCACTTGCTGAGAGAGGCAGCAGCGGGATGCAGGGGGCCGACAGCATCCCCAAGGGGCAGGGCGAGGGAGGCAGAGCCAGGGTGGGGCGTCGGGGTGGGGGTGGGGGGTGGCCGACCTGGAATCAGAACTGGACCGTAAGCTCCTTTCCGGCAAGGACTCCGTCTGGTCAGCTTCCTGTGCTGGGCAGAGCGAGGTGCCGGTGAGATGCTCATTGGACCAATGAATGAATGAACCAAGAAACGACCAAGGAACGGACACACCATTGCAGGTTACTGCTGGGGTGTGCCTTCTTTTTCTGAATCCTCCGAGCACGCCCTCACCGGGCCATCCGTGCGCGCGCCAGTTTTGTACCACGATTACCGTCCTCCTGCCCGGGCCTTCGCTGCCGGCAGCCTGCTGTTATGGAGAGAGCGCTGCCCTGGGGGCCATCCTCCCCGAGTTTGCCCCCTCGCTGTCTCAGATGGATGGGAGGCCCCGGGCCCATCGCCACAGGGCCTCTGGTCCGTAACTGTACACACTGGGGTCAGGCAGGGCGGGTCTCAGGCCCTGAGTCTGTCAGCGTCCGCTGCCTCCGGAAGGCACCGGGTCGGCAGCTTCCACCAGACCCATAGCCCTCAGGGCAGGGCAGACCTCAAGGGACCCGGCGCAGCCCGGGGCCATCAACAGAGAAGTCCGTTCAAACCACACACGTTCGTCAAGTGCCTACTGTGTGCCAAGCACCACACCAGGCGCAGTGGGACGAAGACACATGGGGCATAGGGTTTGCAAGGGAAGCATTGTTTGCTTGTTTTTGCTTTCTCTGTTTTACTTTGCCAAGCTGCCCCTCCACCCCCTCCGCCCTCCCCTCTCGCCCCCAATCCTGGGAGGGCAAGGCCTCTCGGCCTGGAAGAATGCCCAGCCCAGCCACTACCAAGAGAGGTGCTCTCTCCTCCCCTCTCCTCCCCTCCCCAAATGGCAGAGGGAGCTGAGCATTCTCTGCAGGAGGAGGCAGCTGACACCAGCCGTGCTGTGCTTTGCTGGCAGACAGGCTCGGAGGGGAAGACAACAGCTTCCCAGCAACAAGTATTAGGCGATAAGCTATCAGAGGCGTCCCATTGGGCCGTCTCTCCCCGGGCACTGCTGTGGTGCGGGCCAGCCCCGGCTTTCGGCTTCCTCCCCGTCATTTATGCAGCTTCACGTACTCTGTCCCCCCTGTGGTCCCCTCGGCCTGGACTGGCTTGTGACAGAGGCAGCTCTGGGTTCGGCGGTTAGGAGGGACCCCAGCAAAACAGAGCAGGGGGGTAGCAAGCACAGCTCCTCGAGAGGGCCAGGGGCAGGGAAAGCGGCCCTCTCCCTCCCCCCCTCCCTCCCCCCTCTCCCTCCCGCAAGAACCTCTCGCTCCCAGTGCGAATCCTCCTTCAGAACCACAGGAAGAGAGACGGGCACAGGGAAGGGCGGTGTGAGGCCTCGCTTCTGCCTTGAGATGGGATCGGCCCTCCTCTCATCTCCAGACTCCACAGAGCATCCTGGAGGAGATGGGACGTGATTGTGGAGAGAGAGAGCTTGCGGGAGGGAGACATGGAAAAGGAAGGAGGGGAGAGCAGTGGGCCCAGACACACACACACATACACACACACACACACAAACACACACACACTTTCTCTCTCTCTCTCACAAACACATATACAGACCCCCTTATCTGATTAAGGATCCAAGGGAAGTCAGAAAGCTTCTGGAAAATTAAAATGACCCACCGGGTTAACCAGGCAAGATCTGCTGGCAGATTACGAAAACCAAGTCGAGTGGGGATTTCCTTTGCTCCTTGAGCTCCCCAGGCCCTGCTCCTGAGGCAGAAGGACCACGAGTCAACCCGAGATGGGGAGCCAAGGGCAGTAGCAGCCCCCTCCCCGGCCCCCCGCTGAGCGGTAACTCACCCAGCAGGCCCTGCTCCTCTTGCTCTGGAAGGCAAGTGTCAGGAGGGGACTGAGGACGAGGACCGGGCCTTGGATTCTGCCCAGAGGCCTGGGAGGGAGATGCTGTTTCCTCCTCTGTTCCTTGATGTCAGATTCTGGCCTCAGCCCCAAATGTAAAGGTTCTGGGGACGGATGTAGCCTCTCCCCTGAGCTCTGCCCACCCAGCTCAGGGTCCAGGAATGCTGTGGACGGCCAGGATCTGGCCCTGCTTCTGCCGTCCCCTGGCACCTGGCACCTGGCAATGACTCTAGGCTGGTGCCTCTTCTGTCTGGGCCTCAGCTTTTCCTGCGGGTTCCATGAGGCTGGAGAGGGCCACTGAGTCCACAGCCATGAGCCGTCGTGACCACGGACCCGAGAATGCCCAGGGCCACCGCCCTAGGGCCCCAGATTCTAGGAGACGGCGAGGAGGCTGGCCTTCGGCCGAGCTCGCACTAGCTTCACCTCCCAGCTCTGCCTCTTCCCCAGCTCTGCAACCTTGGGCAAGCCCCTCATCTTCCCAGAGCCTCACAGCAATCCCGCAAAGCAGATTTCCCGCTCCCGTGTTACCCAGGAAGAAATGGAGCCTCAACGAGGTAAAATAGCATGACTTTCTCAGGTCACACCTTCTATCAGTCTGGGCCCAGCAGGAAGCTGATGGCTGACCGAAATAACCTGAGGAAAGATTAATAAAAGGGTTATCTGGAAATGCATGGACATAGGAAAGCCACCAGGGACATGGGAGCACCTTAGGACAGGTAACGACAGGTGTCTTCCCCTGAAGGGGGGAGCCCCAGCCCCAAGGGTGGAAAGGACAGTGTGGGGAAGGCCACTTATCAGAACCTTTCGTTGAGGAACCCATAGAAGGGAAAATGAAAACCTTACTCTTCCCATGTCTCATCGTCCATTGGTGCTCTCCAGGCCATGAACCCACCGCAAGCAGGGGGCAAGGAGCCACTGATGCGGTCCATGCGGGGTACCCTCCCAGGGCACAGGCAGGGAGAGCGGGTCTGGAGGGCAGAGGAAGGATGCCCAGCACACACAGCTGACTCTGAGATGGCAGAGCAAGAATTGGAATCAGAGCCACCCCACCTTCCTATTTCCATGGCATTTCCTGTGGACCCGCAGTAATTGCTGTTGGAATGAATATAAAAGGAGAGACGGGTAGGTGGGTGGGTGGATAGATATATGGGTAGGTTGATGGATGGTTGGTTGGTTGGGCGGGTAGGTGGGTGGGTGGATAGATATATGGGCAGGTTGATGGGTAGTTGGTTGGTTGGGTGGGTGGGTGGGTGGATAGATATATAGGTAGGTTGATGGATGGTTGGATGGATGGATGGGTGGGTGGGTGGGAGGATGGATGGGTGGATGGATGGATAGGTAACTCCTGCAGCCTTTCTTCCTGTGGCTTTAATCTTGTCACCTGACTCGAAATATAAGACTTGCTAGCAGGGTTATTTCTAAGCCGTAAGTGGGTTCTAAGAATAAAAGCCTTCTTCCTCGTTTCTCAGTCCCTGTAGGAGTTGCTTGTTTCTCTCTGGCCTCCGGCTCATTTTCCCCTGCTGCTGCCGGAGCTGCTCCTCCCTTCAAGAGTTGAGCCTTGAGTCAGGCTCAGCTGCCTACAAGTGAAGCGAAGCGAAGAGGGCAGAGGGCAGAGGGCAGAGGGCAGAGGGGCGGCTGCCCTCGCTCCCCCCGAGGCTGGAGTGCAAAGCCGAGCTGCCCGCCCCTCTCGGAGTGCACGGAGCCGTGGGAGTGGAAGGAGGAGGGGAGTGGGAAGGCAGGATGTTCGCTGTAATTATTTTCATTGATTTGTCTGCTCAGATCCCAAGAGCTGCGTAGCCGTTGTGACATTTAATAAAAATAATTCAAGGTAAAAATACCTCCTTCCTCCTTGCTCCCTCCTCCCCCATCATCAACACCGCTTCGGCTTCCACCTCCCCTCTCAGACTCAGGCCAGTTACGAAAAAAGGCAGGTGGGAGCAGGCACCCGCTGATGGAGAAAAGGGGAGAAAAGGCTGGGGACCGGGACCGGGATCGGAAGCCCCGCACTGGAGCCGGCAATGGCACCAGCTGCCCGCTGACCTCAGGCCCGCGGCTGCCTCTCTCTGAGTTTTGGCTGCCCAGTCTGTAAAACTAGGAGGTTCCATAAACATGTAATATGTCCTAATTCAGAGCCAATAGTCTAGGCCTGGGCCCTTCTGAGGCAATGAGACATGCCTTTCACATTCCCTGTAGACCTTGCTCCTGTCTGCTGAGTGTATTTCTGTTCCCTAGCATTTGACCATGGAAGGATCCCTTCCCCCAAACCCTCCTAATACCACCATTTCCTGTTATTTTTCTGAGCCATGATAGCCCATCCTTATTCTCTGTCTTTAATTCACTGTGAAACAAATTCAGCCCATTATACAGAGAGGATAAACTGAGGTGCTGAAGTGGTCATTATTGCTTCCTTGTCATGCCCACCCTCTCTATGCCTCATTCTTTAAGTATATGGGCTTGCATCCTGATAACTGTTCTTCCCTATAGGGACTCTTGGGGAAACTGAGGCTCGGGGAGGTTCAAGCTGCTGCCCAGAGTCACACGCTGGGAATCGGTAAGACTGGACACTGGCTCAGGTCGCTGTGATTCTGGAGCCCACAGCTCTGTCCACTGGCGCTTGCTGCTTCTCCCTAATGTGCCACGGCTGGCTCCACACCAGGCCTCCTGCCTCCAGGTAGAAAAAACGCTGAGAAACACCCTGACTCAGCAGAGTGAAGGGAGCAGAGCGGAGGAGAGCTGAATTTGGAAAGCCTCCTCATTTCGGACTTCTTCTGAGGGCTGGAGCCATCCATCCCGGGCTGTCTGGGGAGGATGTCATCAGGGAGAGACCTGGTGTGTTTCACGGATTCACCAAAGCCTATGTTCTGGGGGTAAATGACGGCTTCCCCCCAGTCCTGCTGAGGAGAAAATCGATCGCCTCTTTGGAGATTTAGAACCGGACAGTGGCAGTTAGAAAACACATCCCCAGGCAGGTGCTGGAAAAAGGTCTCATTCCACCTCCTACTCATTCTGTGGGTGAAGCCGCTGGGCCTCCTGCTCGCAGCTTGGGGAGTCCCAGCTGGGCTAGGGACACGGCTGAGGCCTCACTGGGGACCCCTGGCTCCCAGTCCCACCTCCACTGCTGAGGTTGTCCTGGGACCTCCGCTCTCTCTGCACAGACCCTCACCCCCGCCCTGCCCCTGCCCCTGTCAGCTAATGGATTTTTTTCCTCTGCACAGAGAGATTTACTAAACAACTGAACTAGGACGCATTAAGTCTGTGGGTTTGGAGGTTTGTTTTAGAGCAATTCTCGCCCGGAGAACCGGCCGCTGAAATTAAGATGCATTCTTCTCGGCGAATATTGATTTCAACCAGAAGCAAATCTAAGAAGCTCACCGCCCTCCGGATGTGAGTGCTGGCGGCTGGGGCTCGAACTCCAGGAGGGGTCACCTGGGCGCTCCCGCGTGGGGCCCAGGTGAGGTGCTGAAGCAGATTCAGGGTTGAGCACAGCTGAAAACTCACCACAAAAACATGCCAAACAAAAACTCACTCTGAGCCTGGCTGCTGTGGCTCAGGGGTTGAGTGTTGATCAGGAGGTCACGGTTTGATCCCCAGTCAGGCATATACCTGGGTGGTGGGCTTGATCCCAAATGGGGGATGTGTAGGAGGCAGGCAATCAATGATTCTCTCTTACCATCGATGCTTCTATTTTTCCCTCCTTCTCTGATCCTCTCTCTGAAATTAAATTTTTTTGGTTTTGTTTTGTTAAGGAATGAAGTATTGAGATATGCAACACCACCGTGTTAAGTGGAAGAAGCCTGACTTGAAAGGTTATATACTATCTGCTTCCATTTCTAAGACATCCTAGAAAAGGGATAGGTAGCCCTAGCCAGTTTGGCACAGAAGATAGAGCATCAGTCTGTGGATCAAGGGTCCTGGGTTTGGTTCTGGTCAAGGGCACATAACCTGGCTGCAGGCCCTTCCTGGACTGGGCCCTGGTTGGGGTTCATGCAGGAGGCAACCAATTGATGTGTTTCTCTCACATTAATGCTTCTCTCCATCTTTCCCTCTCTCTTTCATTCTCCTTAAAAATCAATGAAAAAATATCTTTGGGCAAGGATTAAAAAAGAGAGAGAGAGAGAAAAAAAAAAAGAAAAAAGAAAAAGAAAAGAAAACAGATATGAAATCTATGTTTATAAAAGGCTAATATGCTAAGTGTCTGTCCAGGTAATGACATCATGTAGCAATACCTGGCTTTCTCTTCCTAGCAATTAGCCTCCTTGCAGTTTCTTCAACCCAGAAACACGACTTGCTTTATAGCCAGGTGAAAACATTTTACACTTTAACCAAATGTCTGTGAAGTGTTTTCCCGTGCCTCATCTCATTTGATCCTCATGGAAGTCCTGGAGTAGGTAGGCAGGAGACTCAGTGGAATCCTATTTTCTTCTCGTTAGCCGGAAAATGGAGATTTAGAAAGCTTAGAAACTTGACCCGACTGAAATAAGTAAGAAATGGTGGACCTTGAAAATGATTTCAGATTTTCTCACTGCACAGAATATAGTCAAACACTGTTGCAGTTAAATATTTTACCCTTTGCTCTCACTGCATAATCTACAATCATAATCTGCTTCACACTGATATTTACTGCTGTGTTGCTGACAATTACCTGAAAGAGAAGTTGGGATGCTTCACTGGGCTGGAAAAAATTTAGCTAAATCAGAAGGCAGGTCTAATTAATATATATATATAATATATATATATATATATATATATATATATATATATATAAATAAAAGGCTAAGTTAACTCACGCATGCACGATACATACAAAGCTGTCACTGGCACCAATTGCATATGTGTGTTTTGATCTGTCATTGTCAATTGTGGATTTGGTTGACACTTCTATTATAGAAAAAGTGCGAACAGCAATATTAAAATATTTCTTCTAATTAATTTCCTTTCAATGTGCACGAATTTGTGCACTGGGCCACTAGTGTATCAATAATTGCCCGGGGGAGGCCTCAGAGGAGAGGCTGACTACAAAAGAGAAACACAAGGAAACTAGGAGAGTGACCGAACAGCACTACTCTGTGTCATGATTGTGGTGGTGACACCAATGCTACGACTTTACCAAAACCCATAGAACTGTCCTCTACCAGAGAGCAAACATGCCCTGGCATGTGTGGCTCAGTTGTTTTGGCATCATCCTGTGCACCGAAAAGTTGCCAGATAGATCCCCCAGCACAGGGGACATGCAGGAGGCAGAGATTGATGTTCTCACATCAATGTTTCTCTCTCTCTCTCCCTCTCCTTTCCTCTCTCTCTGAAAAATAATAAAACATCTTAAAAAACAAACAAACAAACAAAAAAAGACACCACAAAGAGCAAAGTTTTCTGTGGGAAAATTTGAAAATAAATTTTAAAACATGGACACAAAAAGCCACAAAAACTTTGTAAACATGTCCTTTTTGACAGCTCTGTCAAAATGATGGCATCAAACAGGCCCTGTCTTGCTTCAGACCTCCTCTTCCCTCCAGCCCTGTTCTCTCTAGCCTCTGTGATGGAGATGGGAAATATTTCACGAGGAGCGGAGAAATGATCCTGGGTGCCGCCTCCCCACATCAAGCTTTTCTGCCTTCCCTTTATGCAGTCTTTGGCTGTCCGGCTGAGGCAGGCGAGTCTCGGTGTGTGTGTGTGTGTGTGTGTGTGTGTGTGTGTGTGTATAGAATCCTCCTGCAGGGCGGGGCTGAGCAGGCTCAGGGCAGCCAGGGAATCGGCATACAGATAAGTACCCCTATCTCCGGCTGGTACTTTCCAAGACCCCCCGTGGATGCTGGGAGCTGTGGAAAATACAGAACCTTATATACGCTACCACATTGTTTCCCATGTGTGCATGCCTGCAATAAAGTTTAAATTAGGCACCATAAGAGATGAACAACAATAACTATTAATAAAATAGAATAATTACAGCAATAATAGAAGGGTCACTGGCACAGGCACTGTGACACGGTGACAGTCCATTGCGTAATCAAGACAGCTACTCAGTGACCAATGGGTGGACACCCCATAAAGCGTGGAGACGCCGGACGGAGGGATGATTCACAGGACGGTACGAGATTTCATCACGCTGCTCAGAACAGTGTGCCCTTTAAAGTGTGCGAGTGGTTTATTTCTGGAAATTCCATTTCATATTTTCAGACCACAATGAATCCCAGGTACCTGAAGCCACAGAAAGTGACACAGCGGATGAGGAGGGACCTACTGTACGTGGAGCTGGCCTCTCAGGCACGGAGGACAAGGGCACCTCGAGGCTCCTTCTTCCTGGTCCAGCCTGAGCTCCGGGGCCGAGCAGACCCCAGGCCCCAAGGCAGGAGCCCAGGCAGGTGTAGAGGAAAAGGAACCCCCCATAAACCCCCATATCAGAGGACAAGGAAAGAGGTGAGGGAGGGTCTCATCGTTAGTGCCCATTTGCCAGCCCGATGGGCCCACCCCATCTTCCCACGTGCTTGTTGTGTATCTGGAGCACATTTCTGGTTGCTCAGATAGTTAAATCCACGAGTTTGGGTGGGTTGTAGCTCTGCCTTGGCTTCTGTAAGTGGAAAAATAATTGTACCTACCTCGGAAGATTACTGAGATCATTACAGGAGTAAATATCCATTCATTTCCTCGACAAATATTTATTACTCGTCTGTTATGCACCTGTCACTGTCTTATGGACTTAGGATACAGATAAAAAAGCCTTTTTTTTTACGGGGTTTGCATTGTAGGGAGCAGAACAGATAGTAACAAAGAGTAAAGATAGGCTGTGGTGGGTGGTGGAAATGCCGTGAGAAGGGGCTGGAAATTGAGAGCATGAGGGGGCAATTTATACAGAACGACCAGGAAAGGGAAGGCTTGCCCAGGAGGCGGTGTTTGAAGGGATTGATGGAAGTGAGAGAGTGGGTGGGGAAGGGAGCCTTCCATGCAGAGGGAACAGCAGGGGTGAAGACTCGGAGGCTGCGGTGTGCATGCCAAGAGGCCAGCATGGCTACTGCGGAAAGGAAAGAGTGAAAATGAGATCAGAGAATTGCGAGAGACCCGGTGGTGAGGGGCGGGGAGACCGTGGTGTGTGCTTTATCGTTCTGTTCAGAGTAAGATAAGAAGACTTTCAAAGCCTTTGAGGAGTGACATGATCTGACTCATGGTCTCAAAGGATCTCTCTGGACAGTTTGCGAAGAACAGTCAGCAGGGCAGCACGGGTGAAGCAGGGAAGTTATTGCTCAACCTGGAGGAGAGATAGTGGTGGCTCGAGCAAATAGAGACACATATAGAATGCAGCAGAGCCCGGTGTCTAGAAAGCGCTCAGTCAGTGTTATCTATAACTGTTATTGCTAGCATCATCAAGTTCATCATCATCAACAAGAGTAGGAGGTCAGCCCGACCAGTGTGACTCAGTGGTTGAGCATCTATCTATGAACCAGGAGGTCATGGTTCAATTCCCGGTCAGGACACATGCCCTGCTTGTTTATAATCAATGATTCTCTCTCATCATAGATGTTTTTATCTCCTTCTCCCTCTCCCTTCCTCTCTGAAATCAATGTATATTTAAAAGAGTAGGAGGTCAGGCCATGTCCCCAGAGGGTCATGCCATGACACCAGACCCTCCTGGACTCTACATGGACTTCATTGAACTTGAATCCACCATGGGAACCCAGAGAGACAGACTTTACCTGTCTCTCTGTCTTTCTCTCTCTTCCTCCCCACCACACCCCCCACAAGAAAAGTGACAGGGTTTTCTGACACTACTTTAGTTTTGAGAAAGAACCGAATGGAACTTGCCTGGAGAGCATAGAGTGCCTCAAGAACGGGGCAAACAAAAGGGAATAGCTCAGGCTGGGCAATGCAAATTGCTGCTGCTTCTCTCTGAGCATCTCATTTAATCTCCAAATCGTGTTCCAGAGTGGTTGGCGTATCTCCATCCTCCGATGAGGAAAGTTGACCTTAGAAAAGCTCACTGCCCCAGATCTGTAATAGAAATAGCACTCTGACAGGGGGGGGTGGTAGATCTCCAGGCATCCCCTCTCCCCAATACACAGCTCAGCCTTCCCAAGTTGGTTGTATACATTCTACGTACGACATGGGTCCAAGGTCCCCAATCAGGACTCAGACCTCAAGTCATGCCTTTGAGCACCTCCCCAGCTTTGGATCTCCAATACATAGACTCAACGAGCTCTGAAATCTCTCTCTCTCTCTTTTGTTCCTCGTGTTCAAAGGTAGGTTACTTTCTTTGTTATGGAAAACTGGATCTCCAAGAACTGTCATCTGTCTTTACTGTTGCTCTTTGCAAACACAAGAACAATAAACTTGTACCTGGTAGAATTTTCCAAACTCGTCTCAGGGAAAACCACCTATCTGCAGCAAGCAAGTTCCCCTCCTAGGAAATTTCTGGCTTCTGTTCTAACAAAGAAAAACTCACTGAAGTTTTTTTTCTACCTGTGAAACATCATGTATAACCATATATATATAAAAAAAATCAAGTGTCTTTGGAGAAAGAGCTAATTCTAAGACCAGGACAGGGAAAAGTATAAGATAAGCCAGAATATCTTTATACCAGAAACAAGGAAGCTATCGAACACGAGCAAAGATTACAGGATTTGTGTCAAAATGACTCAGGAGCCAACTTGAATAGGATCCCCACTGGCCAAAGCTGGTACAATGTGAGCATCAGTAAGGACAATGCACTCTATTAAAACACATCTGCCCTGGCCTGGTGGCTCAGTTGGTTGGAGCATCATCCCGGGTGCCAGAGGGTTGTAGGCGCAATTCAGGGTCAGGGCACATACCTAGGTTTCAGGTTAAATCACTGGTCAGGGCACATATAGATGACAACGGATCCATGTTCCTCCCTCATCTCTCTCTCTCTCTCTCTCTCTCTCTCTCTCTCTCTCTCTCTCCCTCTCTCTCTCTCTCTCTCTCTCTTTCTCTCTGTCTCCCTCCCTCTCTCTCCCTCCTTCTTTTTCTCTAAAATCAGTAAACATCCTTGGGTGATGATGATGATGATGATGATAACAAATATATGTAAATTTTAAATAAAAACACACCCAGATGTTTAAATCCACGAATTAACAATGATACTGAAAAAAATAAACCTCATTGGTCACTTCTGAAAACTACTAGGGGACAAACTCATTCTTTTGAAAACTGGAAAATAAAGGAAAAGAATCCAACATGTATTCTGTCTTTCCCATATAAATGATACCACAGGTAACCAAATACTTCATGAAGAAAACTCCATCTTTATAGAAGAAGTATTACAGCTGAGAAACAAAGAGTGAATGACTGTGGTATCATTTTATAATAACTAATGGGTGAATCGGTCTAGGACAGGGTCGTGGACAGTTCCATGATCCACAGGCAGCTAGATATCGACACCTCCTGATGGAAGAACACGACACAGAAATAAATCAAGCCTCCCTGATCTAGCTAATTGCCAGTTTAAGGAAATTTAGGAGCAGAAGAACACATTCAATGGGACCATAGCATTCAGCAAAATCAGAGTGTGGAAAATCTATAGGACAAAGGACACAGTTGCTACGAAAAATAAATTCCGCGAGAAAAAATATGTACCGGAGGTGAAAATTATAGATTAAAGGAGACTTAAGAGCCATACCTATCAAGCAAAATATGTAGATCTTATTGGATCCTGATACAAATAGAGTCCAAGAAAAGTCCGCAAGACAATGTAGGAAATGTCAATGCTGGTTGGGTATTGAATGGAATGAAAGAATTAATGTGCAGTTTTTGGTGTGTGCATGAGGTAGCTATTGCTGCCATAACAAACCACCCAAAATGTAGTGGCTTCAATCGGGACTGTTTTTGTTTGTTCATGGTTCTGTGCATCACCAACTGGGGCAGGTGTCAGCAGGGATGGCTCATGTCTGTCCCCCATGGTGTGGTTGGCTCACTCACACGCATCGACCCTATGGGAATGGCTGTGCTCCATACAGCCTCTCATTCGCAAGGGAACTAGCCTGGGCCTCGGGCTTCTTCATTTGGTGGCAGAGGTATTTGCAGCAAGCGGCCAGAAAGAGAAGACCCCATAGGCAAGCGCTTTCTGAGCTCCCGCCTTGCGTCGTGTTTGTCTTTGTCTCCTGGGCCCAGAAAGTCACGTTGTCAAGCACAGAGGCAATGCGGAGGGGACATCATAACAGCATGAACACTGAGGCATGGTTCACTGGAGGTCAGGCTGTAACAACCTACCACTGTGCGATCGTGGGATTATGATTATAGTTTCAAAAGAGTGTTTATTAACTAGATATGCATATTAAAATATCTCTCTATATAAAAGCCTAAGTGACCAAATGACCGAATGACAGGTCGACCCATCGCTATGATGCACACCAACCACCAGGGGGCAGATGCTCAATGCAGGAGCTGCCCCCTGGTGGTCAGTGCGCTCCCACAGCCAACCTGCCACGGTCCCTCCCCCCGGCTGGCTCTCCAGAGCAGCTCTGATCGGGACTGGGTAAGATGGCCCCAAATGGCCCCGATTGCTGGCCAGGCCGAGGGACCCCACCAGTGCACGAATTTATGCACCAGGCCTCTCGTTTCCCTATAAAATGGTATGCTTCAAAGTAATCAGGGCGAGGGATGGAGGCATGAATGTAGAGACGAAATGAGATTGGCCATGAGTTTTTGAGGCTGACTGATGAATATGGGGTGGATCGTTCTATTACTGCCCTTACTTTTTTGAGTGTTTGAAATTTTTAATGATATGGAGTTCCCTTTTTAATCTTTTTAATGTCTAGTCAGCACTAGGAGACCCAAGGGAGAGAAGAGCGTTCACACCATCGTTGTTCCTCCCAAGACATCACATCCTGCTTCCCAAGGTAACGAGGAGCGAGGCCGCTCCAGGGAAACTCTTCTAGGCCTCTGCTGCCTTCCTCTCTCTGGAGAATAATGGGAAACTGAACCGCTTGTATAAGCAACGTGGCAGGAATAGCGCCATCAGCCCTGCCTACCCAACGCCTATGATTTTATTTGTTAGTGTTCACTTTCCCCCCAGATTATCCGAGGATTTAGGGCATGGACCTCTTCTAGATGATACATTGCAAATCAGTGTGATTATTAAAAGAAAGAAGAACGAGAGAATGAGAGCTCAGGAGCCCAAGGGGGTGGGGCTCAGAGGCAGGAGCCTCTATTAACAGGAAGTTCATGGAAGAGAAGGGAGAGACGAGGAGATGAATCGCCTCCAACTGGGATCAACCAGCACTCGCTGCATGCATAATGTGCTCCACGCATTTGTCTGGGTAGAAAAAGGGAAAATTGTTAACGTTCAGACATGATTGATTCCCTTAAAGTGCTTGCAATCCTTTATTCACTCAAAACACATATTGAGTGCCTACTGCACGCCAGGCCCTGTTAGATGCTAAATGGGAATAAAAAGATGATTTAAGATATTTTTTCCAATCTGTATTAATGAGGGACAATTCCAGTTGTAATAATAAATTACCATGCAAAGAGGCTGAAGCAGGAAAGATGATGTCTTGGTTCATGCAGCTGGAATGTCTGGGGGTGGCTTCAGGCACATCTGGATCCAGGTGCTCCAGCACCTGTCGCCGGGAGGCCGTCTCTCCCCATCTCGTGGGTCTGCTTCCCTCTGCGTGGGCATCCTTCCCAGACAGACTGACTTACCCACCGGCAGCCACAGGTTTGCCGCCTGCCACCCTGGCAGCGGATGTCCCAGGTCTGGGTCTCCCTGCAGCAGCTGGCCCGGTGCCCGCTCCTGGCCAGGGAGAAGGAATTAGCAGATGGGCGGGCCTATGTTGTGGACCTGGCTCAGAGACCGAGGAAGAGGTGAGTCGCACCCAGCAACACAGAGCGAGGGGATCCCCAAAGGATAACCACAGTGTGGCCCCCACAACAAGGAGCCTGGGTATTGGCCTGGCAAAGCCAATGTGTTCTTGAGGTTCACTCATTCACTCACTCATTCATTCATTCATTCATTCACTCACTCACTCAATACATTTCCATTGAGTACTCCTGTCCCGGACTCCGTTCTGGGTGCCAGAGGTACAGCAATGGGCCAAGACAGACAAAGCCGCTGGGGCTTGTATTCTAGAGGCAGAGACAGAAAACAAGAATGTCGACAGTAAACTGTGACTTAAACTCCAGATCATGATTTCCCAAGAAGCAAGTAATGACGAAGACTCTGAAATGGGTTGGCAGGGGAGTTAGGGGTGGGCAGGAGGGAGGGAAGCTGCCAGGGCCACACGTGAGCCTGGGTCAGTCCCGGGGGGAGCCCCCTGCCCTCCCTCAGCCCGGGCTGCTGCGTCTGTCCCCACCCATTCCCATTGGGAAATTGGCTGCTTCATAAACGTGTGTGGGGCGGGAAGAGCACTGAGCAACGAGTCAGGGACCCCCCAGCCCAAGCCTGTGTGCCCCAGCTCACAGCAGCACCGCGGGTCACTCAGCCCGTCTCTCTGGGCCTCACTGTCATCATCTCTAAACGGGGCGCCTCCATGTTTCTTAGACAATGGTGACAGCCATCGGCTGTGCCTGCTGGTTGAGCATCAACCCATGAACAGAAGGTCACAGTTCAATTCTCGATCAGGGCACATGCCCAGGTTGCAGGCTCCATCCCCAGGAGGGGGCGTGCAGAAGGCAGCCAGTCAGTGATTCTCTCTCATCACTGATGTTTCTCTCGCAGCCAGGGAGAGGCTCAAGGACCCTCCCAGAGCGGTTAAGACTAGACAAAATGCAGGACCCAGGTGAGGTTTGGGGGTATGAGAGGCAAAATACCAGTCCTGAACACCCAGCCGCACCCCATCTTTCCACTCCTTCCCCCCTCAGTCTTAGTCCATCACCTGTGGCCTCACTGTGGTGGGGCTGGGAGAAGCAGGGAGCCCCCCAGAGCAATCATAGGGCTGGGAGGGAGTGGGAAAATAAGGGGGGAAAGAGAGAGAGAGAGAGAGAGAGAGAGAGAGAGAGAGAGAGAAGAGAAACTGGATCAGAGAGAGGGAGGGAGGGAGGAAGGAAGAGAGGGAGGAAAGGAGGGAGGGAAGGAGAAAGGAGGGAGGAAGGGACGGAGGGAAGGAGGAAGGAAGGAGGGAGGAAGGCAGGAAGAAAAGGAGGGAGAGAGGAAGGGGGGAGGAAGGGAGGGAGGGGGCCTTTCTGGAGGCTCCTTGCTCTGGAGGGTGGGATGTGGGGTGGATGCAGGCTCCGCAGAGACCAGGTTACTGCAGCCGGGGGCCCTGTGTTCCAGCCCCTGAGATGGAGGCAGCAGGAGCCATAAAGCTTCTTAGAGGTAAACTGTCCCCTTGGAGGCCGCCCAGACGCCAGCAGCGAGCGCAGAACAGAAGCCGATTACAGCTGACAAGCCGGGGTTCTTTAAGCCTCTGGTTCTCACTCTCTTAAAGATCCAGTCCTGCCACCAGCCCTGTCGCCTCCGAGGGGGTGCGAGGATTCCCAAACACCGTGTTAACCACGGTTTTCTCTCCATCCGAGGGTGAGCACGTGGCAGGGGGGGCAGCAGGCTCCACACAGAGAGATGGAGATCTCACTCCCTGTCTGTCTCAGGACCCCAGCACCCCACCCCCAACATAAGCCCAGTCCTCGGTGACTGGAGCCTCTGCCACAAGCAGCTGCACCAGCGTTTTTAATCCTGCACACACACACACACACACACACACACACACATACACACACACGGTGCTCTCTTCAAAAGCCCTGCCAGCTTCCCAAGGCCCTCCCTGCACACAGGACTTCAATCCAGAGCCCAGAGGGACCTCCCCTGTCAGCCTGCATCCAAGACAGGGATCCCTACGCGCCCCCTCCCCCCCCAGCCCTCAGGGAGCCATCAGGCCCTGGGGGAGGGTGACAAGGGCAAGGGCCCACCCCCCTCCTGCAGCCTGGAAGGGGCTTGAGGGAGCCTGAGGGGAGAGCCAGGGAAAGGGGGACCCAGGGACCCTAAGCCTCAGTGTGTCTGGGGAGGGAGAACGGTGGGGGTCAGGGGCTGATCACAGCACAGATCAGCCAGTTCTCCGTTTGCAGTTAAATTTTCCCCAGGGAACTGCCACCTCCCAGCTATATTTCTGCACCCTGGGGCCTCCCGGGGCTTGTCCACAGGCCTTCAAAAATGTGAAGATGTCACTGGAGTGTCCCAGCCTTCCCTTCCCCAAGGCCAGCTCCTTCAACTTTGCCCCGGATGGCTCAGGGTTCAGGGTCATCACCGCCCACATCCCGTGTGTCAGAGTGGTTCTTTCACCTCCTTTACTCTGAGAACCATACCTTTGTTAATGCTGCCCACGATTTTGCTAATTCTAGCCAAAGGTTAGACCGAGCTCTAGCCACCGACCCAGTTACCTCGAGGGAAGAAAACTCCCCAGATGTCAGATATTTGAAGAACCCCGAAGGGAGAACGAGAAAGTCCAAAGCTCTGAGGTTGGCTTTCACAAATACCCCTTCCTCTCCCCCATTTTCATTTCTGCTGTCTGCCATCTGGAGCCTCCCCTCCGCCCCCCCAACCCCGTGGCCTTCCTTCCTCTTTCCGCTTCTCTTTTCCACCTCTTCTCACACAGACTTCGGGCAACTGCATGACCTTGGGCCAGTCACTTCTGACAACCCCTGGCCGCTATCTCCCAGCACCTGCGTGAGACTCCGTGCAGATAATTAATGCATGAGAAAGCACTTTGCAAACCATTCAACACTGCACAAATGAAAGGCATTATTTATTTACTCGCCCATTTATTTATTAATCTTGCACATGACCCTCTGCAGAGAATTCCACGAGGGGAGATAAATACGCAGAGCAGATGACTGCCTAGAGCTTGAATCCTGGAAGGTCAGAGCCAGGGGGTGGAGGTGGGGGAGGGGGGTGGGCAGAGGGAGCAGAGAGTACAACCCCTTCGTGGTACCGATGGGGGAACAGAGGCCGAGAGACTAGTAATGACTGATGTTGTACTTTAGGGTGTTCAATTATTTAATTCTCCAAACTCCTGTGAAGCAGGTACTATCATTACCCCATTTGAAAATGAGGAAATGGCCCTAACCAGTTTGGCTCAGTGGATAGAGCGTCGGCCTGCGAACTCAAGGGTCCCAGTTTCGATTCCAGTCAAGGGCATGTGCCTTGGTTGTGGGCACATCCCCAGTAGGAGTGTGCAGGAGGCAGCTAATCGATGTTTCTCTCTCATCGATATTTCTAACTCTCTATCCCTCTGCCTTCCTCTCTGTAAAAAAAAATCAATAAAATATATTTCAAAAAAAATAAAAAAATAAAAATAAAAGATAAGGAAATGGACACACAGAGAAGGGGGTCCCACAGCTAACGGGAGCACCATCGGAGTCCAGCCTGGACAGGCTCATTCCAGAGCACACAGCCTTCACCACGGGCAAGGTCACCCAGTGGGTCAGAGCAGAGGCTGCCGGCCAGGGCCGCTTCCATTCCAGCCGCCCGCACGTGGAGAAATGAACCGGCCGCTGAACATGGATGGAGCCTGGAGAGCAGCTCACGGAGGCCTCAAATGGTCCCCTCATGTGATTCTGGGGATCAGTATCCATCCTCCTGTTCAGGGCTCCTCCCCCACGGCCCCTCTGACTCCTTGCGGTCCAAACTTCAGGGGCCTGTCCCTCTGTCCTGGGCTCCACACAGGGCTGGGTCATTCAAACTGTCCGCTAGGTCGGAGGTCAGTGCAGCCGCAGGCAGGGCACAGGGACAGGTCAGGCACCAGCCTCCTCCCGGGCCTCCTTCCAAGAACTCCGATCCACTTCCTGAGCGCAGCCTTGCTGTCATCCATCTTCCCGCCCAGCCATCCCTTCGCCTCAAGGCCCTCATCTCCCTTCTCATCCCATGAAATACTTCCCATCCTCCACGTCTGTATCCCAGCCCCGTGGCTTAGTAACAGCACTGCCTGGGCCTGCGTCTCCCCTCCTGGTCGCAGTGTCTGCATCTGGGGAAAAGCAAAGGTTACAACTGCCCTTCTCAACTCTGAGGTGCCCACAGTTACCTGGGGATCTTGTTACCAGAGACTGGCTCAGCAGGTCTGGGCAGAGCCCGAGTGTCTGTGCTTCCAACGGGCTGTCAGGCCAGCTGATGCCATGAGCACACTTGGAGCAACAGGGCTTAAAAAGGCCTCGCCTGATGCCCAGCGGACAGCGCCAGCTCCCTGCTGGTGGGAGGGTGCAGCTGGATGGCAGGGACCCAGGATACCCGGGGCTCCATGGCTCTGGGGGCGAAAGGAGGTTGCTCCAGGCTGCTCCTCCCTTCACCCATCTTTCTTAAAGTGCCAGTACTTGATCAGTGTTTACTTTATAAACACTCTCAGCCTGTTTATACAAATCAAGCTGCCAAGAACATCAGAGATGATGCCCACTGCTCAGGACAGCCATTCCCAGGATGGTCGGTGATAATGCTCCCTTCCAATAAATGTTAGCTTTTTAAAAAATATTTTTAAATTAACTTCAGAGAGAGAGAGAGAGAGAGAGAGAGAGAGAGAGAGGGAGAGAGAGAGAATCACTGATGGGCTGCCTCCTGCACGCTCCACACTGGGGACCAAGCCTGCAACCTAGGCATGTGCCCTGACTGGGAATCGAACCGTGACCTCCTGGTTCCTAGGACGACGCTCAACCACTGGGCGCTAACCCGTTGGCTGGGTTAGATGTTAGCTTTGAGAAGAAAAATGATAAGACAGTGGCAGCCTGAGGGGCAGGGGGAGGGCAGGCACCCATGCTTTGCCTTGGCATTGGGAAGGGGAGCTGGTGGCAGCTCTGGGGGCTGGCCCTTGGGCCCCTGCTGACTCTGAGAACATGCCCCCAAACTTGGGCCGAGCCCACTGTCCGCCTGCATACCCTGCCGGGCCCTGGTGTGACTTGGGCCCAGGCACCTCCCCCCGGGGCCCCGTTTCCTCTCAGTAACTCTGGAGGGTCCAATGGCTTCTCCCTCCTCCCAGGAGGCTGCAGTCAGTGGTGAGGACGGAGGCAGGAAGGGAGGAGGGTGTGAAGGGATAAGCGAGAGCGTGGCGGTCGGGGATGGAGAACTAAAACACCCGAAGAGAGAAATTCCACTTGGAAACTAAATAGAGTTACTTTGTCAGGAAACAGGGCACACGGTACCATAAATATTCAAGTAATTTACTATAAAACGCCATCCTGTTTTATTTTGTTTTATTCCCTGGTCAAAACCACAGCGCGAACCTAAGTGAAGAGCATCAACAGGGCGGGCAGGAGCAGGGGAGGAAATAAACAGAGGGCCGCCTCGCGCAGCACCAACGTGGGGCAAGTCAACCCCACCACTGTCTCCATGGAAACGAAGCAGGACCAGGTGGGCCCCTGAGGCCAGAGAGCCAGGGCACTGACTCCTCTGTTGGGTAAAGCTGGACACAGCTTAGCCCCGGAGGGAGCCCCGGAGATGGGGGCCCCAGACTGGCCAGTCTCTTAAAAGTTCTAAACCAGAGAAGCTGCCCATCCCGTGCCCCGTAAGCACAGGTGTCCCCACAAATGAGGCTGGTCTCAGGGGAAATGGAAAGAGCCAAAGAAATCAGGGTTTGCCCAGCCCGTGTGGCTCAGTGGCTGAGCAGTGATCTATGAACCAGGAAGGTCACAGTTCGGTTCCCAGTCAGGGTACATGCCCAGGTTGTGGGCTCATCTCTGAGAGGGTAGGGGAGCATGCAGGAGATAGCCAATGAGATGCTCTCTCATCATTGATGTTTCTAGCTCTCTCTCCTGCTCCCTTCCTCTCTGAAATCAATAATATATCCTCTATAATAAAAGCCTAATATGCAAATTGACTGAATGTCAGAACGACCAGTTGCTATGAGGTGCACTGACCACCAGGGGGCAGACACTCAATGCAGGAGCTGCTTCCAGCCCACAGGCCCCAGGCAGGCCAACGCAGGTGCCTAAGAGAGCGCCTGATCACTCAACCAGTTGCCCCATAGGGGGAGGCAACTGGTGGCGACAGGGGGTGGGGCTGATGAGTGCGTGGCTCCAGTCTGGCCAAGGTGGGTGTCAGAGGGGGGCCTCCCTGATCTCACCATAGATCGGCTCTGATCTAGGGACCCCAGGGCAGACTGCCTGGAGGCACAGGAGACCCCGGGACAGGCCCAGCCAGGGACAGAGACATGCTAATGCCTGCCCAGCCTGGGCTGTGGGAGGCTGGGGAGCAGGGTCTCTGCAGGGCGGTGTCAGGAGGTAATAATAATGATGGGGGTGGGGGGCAGGGAGCTGGGTTCCTGATCTTTCAAATAAAGACCATTGTGCCCAACCCCACCAGCGGGATGCCTGATGTTGAACCAGATGAACCCAGTGTGGTCCCAAAGAAGCTTCTCAGTGTGGCCGTGAGATGCAGAAAGAGAAAAAACTCCGGCCCTGTCCTCCCCGCCCCCGATTCCCCCCTCCCCTGCTGTTAGCCCCCCCCCCGCCCCCGCCCCCGCCCAGCCCAGTTTTCATTCATCCAACAGGGACAGCAGAACCCACCTACCTACTACCCCACCGTGATGGCGACCAGGCACAGGCACAAAGCTTGCCTGGGTCTCTGTGCACGGGAGGGCACACCCATTGCCATCTGTCCCTTCTCCCCCCCGCTGTCCCTCGAGGAGGCTCAGGCGCCTCATCTCTGACGCTCACTCACCACGTGCGCCTCTCAGGGCGGATGGAACGTTAACCTCAGTCTGCGTCTGTGAGTGAGCTAATACCGCTCCCTCCTCCAGGCCACCCCGGGCACCACAGAGCGGGCATGGGCTCCTGTGGCCTCTGGCATACGCCTGGCGCTCACCAGGGGCCTCAACACACGAGTCCCAGCTCTGCCCCCACGCCGAGGCCTGGGGTTCTGTGTTTGGTGCATGGCAGGATTTGCCGTTGGGAGCGGGCAGGGGTCCTGTCCGGGCACACAGGGCCACCCCGGCTGGCAGCCAGCGGTCCTGCCAGGAGCTCGGGGGCAGACATCTGGGCAGTGCTGTCCTTCTTAGCCCCCCGAGCGAGCGCTATTACTGCACAGGGACCACGCGGGTGGAGCCCTTTCTCTCCGGCTAAACGGTTGTTGGCCGTGGAGCAGGAGAGGCAAGAGGGCCGTAGATCTCCCGGGGCCTCCCACGGGGCGGCTGCGCCAGGAGCCGCTCAGATTCACGGGGAGGGCCCACTCCCAGCAGATAAGCAGGCCGATGCGTCTCCGTCAGAGACTCCCGCTCAAGGGCAGCACCGTAAATCCTGGGGCGGGAGCACACGAGCCAGCCCGCCCGCCCGCCCGCCCGCTGCTCCTTGGCGAGCATCTTCCCTCCCAGGGCCCCGCCACTCTGCACTCGGCAGCCTCCGGGAGACAGCACGCACATAATCTGCAGTTCTGCGTCTGATCCATCAATAACCCCGGGAGAGCCGCCTCCCTCCCACTCTGCGCCGGCTAAGACAACCGCCTGCTCTCACCTCCCCGGGAGCTTCATTCTCCCCCCGGACCGGGGACTCTCCGGCTTCTGCTTGGAACAGCTGTGTGGCTGGTGCCTGCATTCGCCCGCTTGTCAAGCCTTCCCTGCCTGGGCTCCTGAAGACGAGGAGTGCTCCCGACATCCCATGGGAGTGGGTGGGTGGGAAGGGAAGGAGGGGAGCCCCAGCAGGGAGAGGCGAGCCAGATGGAGGCCCAGAGCCACAGACTCAGTTGGTGAGGCTGCTTGTACCTCGATGGTCCCACCTGTACAATGGGTCTCCATTCATTCATACAACCGATGTTTACTCGGCAGGCTTTCTCCCGAATGCTCTGTGTGGCCATGAACAAAATAAGCCGCCGCCCTGAGCAAGCGTGCGTGCTGGCACGGGAGACCAGCAGGGTCAGGTAAACGCACAGAGAGGCTAGGTCACTTGGAGCCATCATGTCCATAAAACACATGGGGAGGGTGCCGGGGGAAAGAGCGACTGGGGTGAGGACGCCATGTACACGGAGGGCTGAGGGCAGTCGGAGGAGGGGGGATGTGAGCTCTCAGGGGTAAGGAGTAGCCGCAGAAGGACGTGAAGGACAAGCGTTCCAGGCAGAGGGAACAGCAGGTGCAAAATCCCGAGGCGGGATAGAGCGTTTCCTGTTCAGGCAGAAAGGGAGCCAGTGTCGCTGGAATAGGGGAGGGGGTGGTAGGAAATGATGTACCGATAAGGAGGCAGAGGATCGATCCCACGGGGCCACAGAATGCAGACGGGCGAGGATTTTGCTCGTAACGGGAGCCACGACATGCATAGGAAGGCTCTGAGCTGGGAGGGCCATGCTCGGGTACCCGTAACTCTGAATCAGACCCCGCCAGCTGCTTTGGGGAGAGCAAGGTGAAAGGGAGAGGGGAGGAAGCCCTTGGTAAGGAAAGAGGCCCCATACTATGTGCGAATATTTGATCCAAAGGAGCTGAGAAACGAGGAGGCAGAACGAAACTCTGAAAGGGGCGATTCAGCCAAGATGAGAAAAGAGCCAAAGCCACGGCAGCCTGGCCATCCGTACACTGGGCATCGGGAGCCAGACGCCAGGAAGACGAGATTCCTGCCCTCAGGGGACCCCAGGCCTGTGGGGGACACCAGCGAGGAGACAATGACTCCAGGCACAGGCAGCCAGTGCTCAGTCCTACCCAGAGAGATCAGGGAGGGCTTCCCGGGGGAGGTGACGGTTGGCCAGCATTTACAGGAAGAGGGTGTGAGGACAGACAACAACACCCAACAGGGGAACTGCAGACATAGTTAGACCCAAGGCCACGCAGAAGGACCAGGGCCTGGACACAAGTCCCGCCTCCCGACCTGGAGAGGCCCAGGCTGGGTAACCGCCAGCATCAACGGCCCGATTCCAGCCCCCACCTTTGAGTTTTCCGACGGAGGCCCCAGACATCGGGGAGCAGAGAGAAGTCAGCCCTGCTGTGCCCTGACCCAGCTCCTGGCCCGCGGGCTGTGACAGAATGAAGGTTGTCTGCCATCCCTCTGTGCTGGTGCCGTTTGTTACACAGGCAGAGCAACTAGAACAGCTCCCCGTTGTCTGCCCTTGTTAGGAAGTTCAAGTTCTCCAAAGCGCGTGGCAGGCCCCTCGCCCTGCCCTGCCCTGCCAGTCCTCTGGGCTCCTGACTTCCCCTTCCTCCTCGCACGGCCTTTGCTTCTGCTGGGTTGGAACACCGTGACTTCTGGACCAGGGCACGCTCCCTCGCTTCACATGGCTCTGCCCTGTGCCCTCCTCCACACCTCCCCTCCCCGCCCCCCCACACCACTCCATCTCCCGGTCTCACGGAGACCCCACTCCCTCCGCTCTCCCTCCTGAAGCTGGGATGTGCCTCGGAGACTGTCCTGCCTGTTCCCTCACTCGCCCGGGACCTCTGTGAGGGCAAACACCTTGGTTCCTTTTGCCGTGCTGTCCCCAGCGCGATGCCTGGTCCAGCTGAAGAAATGCACGCCGGCGTGTAAGAAGGAGATCTCCCTCACCCAGAGGGAACACACACACACACACACACACACACACACACACACACACACATACGCACGGGCGTCTCCTGAGGCCCTCCTGTGCCCCGAGCATTGCTGGGTGCAGAGAACACCCACCTGCCTCCCAAGTCTGCTGAGTGCTCTCCACCGGCAGGAGGCCAGGCCGAGGCAGCCAGAGGGACAGCTCCCTCCAAGGGCCCTGGAATGTATTCAGGATGCCGGCATGTGGGCAGGGAGGGGACGGAGCAGCAGGGAAACACAGGGAACTGTCCCGATGGAGGAAGTCCCTGGCCGTGCTGCTCAACGGGCTGCGGGTCCAGGACCCCACGCTGAGTAGCTCCGGGTTCCGTAGGACCCACAAATGGTTCAGGAAAGGTGGATCTCAAAAGGGAGAAGCCAGGCTGTGTGCCAGCATCTGGTCGCCGAGAGCACGCAGATGGCAGCTGCTCGGAGCAGGGGGTGAGGACCGGCCTGGGGCGGAGCGGGAGTCAGAGTCAGAGTAGCCCCACAAAAGCCTTCCCAGGGCCCACGGGGCTTCCACCAAGACTCAGCGCCCCTGTCCGCACTGGCCCCCAGTCCCGGGGCCTCCCTCACCTCCGGGCTGCTGCAATGCTCCTCCCGGTTTGCAGTTACAGACCCTTAGAGATGGTCAGAGCTGTGGACCCTCTTGGAAACATTCCCATGGACACATGCACTGACAGGGTGACCTGAGATTCCAGAAGCTTCCAGAATTACCCCCCCCCCCCCCGAATTCTAAGCAGCCCCTTGGACAATATGTGGGAGACCCCATTCGAGGGCCACTAAAATCAGGTGGTGGGAGCGATGGCAGGGCACCAGAAGAAAGGTCGCAGGCCTGTGGGGGCTGGGCAAGCAGAGGAAGGGGAACTTTGCCAAGTTTGCCTGAAGGCAGGGCGGGAGCTGGGAGAGACAGCCAGAGCCGGGATGGAAGAGTTCAGGATCCTGGGCTGGGCGATTGAGTTGTGGGGGAGGGGAAGAGGCCTGTAAGGTGGAGGCAGGCCCAGGGGAGGGCAGGGGGCTGGCGGGTCCCCGGGGAGAGCCCTGGGCACCCGGCAGACGAGCAGAGCCTAAGTGCCTCTTGCCTCAGTCTTCCCACCTGTGGAATGGGCAGATGCTCCTCCTGCCCCCTTTCCTCCCCAGTGGGTCCAGCGAGGAGGCTGAGATGAAGCCGGGCCCAGGGAGAGGAGCGCTGGATTAGCAGAGGATTATGCTCTGAAAGGTGCTGCTGGAAGAGGATGCACAGAAGCACCCAGCCTTCCAGGGAGAGAGAACAGATGAGAGTGATAATGCTGGCGAGGGAGGAGGGGGAGCAAGCAGTGGGTTTGCAGAGACAGGAGGGGAAGGCAGCTAAGACAGAGGGTTCAGGGAGGAATTGGGGCTCCTCCTGATGCCTCCTTGTGGCCTCTGAGCCGGAAATCAGGGACAGGCCTTTGGGGCGAATGAAAGTGGAGCGGAAGCTAAGACAAGGAGGTAATTGGCAAAGTGGGCATCTCTGACTGGTCCCTGCCCCTGGAGGACATCCCAGGGGGATTAGGGGGAGGCAGACCCAGCCCTGCCCCCTCTTGTTGACCCCGGGGCACCCAGTTCCTGAGTGTCAGAGACCAGAGGGCACTGTGGGTGCTCACAACGTGCCAGCACCCAGGAGGCTCTCTGCCTCTGCAGACTTAGAGCGCGTGTCCACGGCCTCCATGCCACTCTGCCCGTGTGCAGATGGGGAAACCGAGGCACAGGGATGTCAGAGTCCATCTGCGTCGAGAGCTCATGCTCTCGGCCTCTACTGGTTACTCTGGCTCCAGAGGAAATGGTTGGGGCCCGAAGGGAGAAACTGGAGGAGGCAGCTCTCTGGCGAGGCCTGGGAGGATGAAGGGGCTGGAGTGGGAGGCAGCTGGTGGGGGCGGGGAGTGCAGAGGGACAGCAGGCAGCAGACCGGGCAGCTGAGCTAGGCTGAGTGTAGATGAGAGGCAATTCGCCATCGGTAACAGCTGTACCTCACTGGGAGCCTCCCGCAGGATGGAAGGTCAAATCCGCACAGCGCATCCACACGCCTCTGAGAAAAGGACTCATCATCCCTCTGTGGTAGGCGCTCAGAGAGGGCGAGCGACTTGCCTCTGGTCACACAGCCGGAGCCTCAAATGGAACAAAGGTGTGTCAGCCTCCAGCACCTGCTCCGCCCACCGTCTGCACTGCCTCTCTAAGCATCTACTTAAGATGCTGCCCACCCTGCGGGTCTGACCTCCCAGAGGAAGGGGAGGAGAGCCCTCTGACCTCCAGGAACAAGGTCACTGGGCCTGCGGAAAGACCCCTCCAGCAGGGGCCGGAGAGCTGGGAAGCCCCTGCCTGTGGCCTGGGAGGGCTGCCTGCTCCGTCTGCCCATCCCTCCTGCTCTGTCCGCCCCTCCGGCGGCACACCTCCCGGGATCTCTGGCCTCTCTTTGCCCACAAATGCCTGGCGGCACTGCCTTTGCCTCGCAAGTTAATTTTTCAATCTGATAAAAAGCTCTTTGTCTCGCAGCCGCCTCTCTGCCCTGCGGAGAATGCACCTCCTGAGTCCTGACTCTCGGGGAAACGAACGCTGTTGAAAAGCCAGCAGCCTTCCAGTGAGGCTGGAGGCACAGGGCAGGACCTTGTCACCTGGCTCCGAGCCCCGGGCTATGTGTCAGCATCGGAGCGCAAGCCCTCCCTCCCCCACCAGCATGCCACTGAGTGTCCTCTCAACCCTCCCCAGGATCTGCCCGCGGGCACCCTGCACGACTGCCCCTTCTGGCGACGCTGGCATCGCTGAGCTGTACGACGGCCAGCCTGCCTCCGTTATCATCCCTCTCACACCGGCTTCATTCATTCATGCGTTTGCTAGTTGGTTCACACAACACCTACCAGGGCCCAGCATACCTCACTTTCACCACTCGGCTGCCCGCCCACCACTCTGTCCCACACTACCTATGAGACCCCTCTGCTTCCTTCCTCTACAGCCTGCCTCGCTGTCGATGTTTATGCTGACATGGCCTACCATGTTCAAACGGATGACAGCCATAGCCCCGCCCAGCCCGTCTGCTCGGGAGGCTCCTTGGAGCCTGAGCTGAAGAAATATGTTAATCCGTGAAGTCAGGGCTGTGTCCGTGGACTGTAAATGGAAAAGAGAAGCAGCATCATTGACCATCCTCTGCATGCCGACCACCATGCTGAATGCTTCCCACAACCACATTATTATAAGCACATAGAGGCCCAGTGTGCGATTGAAATTGTGCGAGGAGGCGCCCCCACTGTGGGAGGAGGCACCCCGAGGGGAGCGGGGACCCATGCCTGACTCATAGCGTCTCCTGGCCTCTCTGCCTCTGTCTCCGTGTCCCTTCCGGGCCTCACCTTCGCGCTCAACCTCCTCCTGCCTGGTCATGACCCGTTATGAAGTCCTGGCCTAATTTGCATGTTACCTCTTTATATGTATAAAGGCTTCTGTTTCAGTGTTGAGGACTAAATGAAAGGGGGCAAGACTGGAGGCATTTATTGAATGCACATGTCGACTACACATAGGCTGCCCTCCAAAATGTTTATACACTTGAACAGCTGATAGCATACTTAATTTTCACTCCTTTTTAGGTTAACTGATTTGAAGAAATGGGTGAAGCAAGGCTAGGCTTTGAACTAAGAACATTTATCCTAAAGTGCCACGAGACTTTTTTTTTTTTTTTTTTTTTATGGCACAAAAATGGCACCCATCGATGACTCGAGGGTGTACAAATGTTGAATGAAATGATTCTTGATGATTTTGATTCCATTGCTTTGCGTTATCAGCAGTGCCTGAACGGTCATCCCTTTAAAAACAGGCATTGACCCCCCCAAAAAGTATTCATTTCTGTAGATTCTTTTAAATTTTGAAAATGAACTGTATGTTAATAAACACTGACTTTATAGTCAGTCTAAGTGTGTATACATTTTTCGGGGACACCTGCACATGTATCTGCACATGTAAAACATCCCATGAGCCATCCTCTCCCTCAGTGAAGCTCCCTCTGTAGGTACTGTCCCGTGGCCTATAGCAGTGGTCGGCAAACAGCGGCTCGAGAGCCACATGCAGCTCTTTGGCTCCTTGAGTGTGGCTCTTCACAAAATACCACTTGCGGGCGTGCACGTACAGTGCGATTGAAACTTTGTGGTCATGCGCAGAAATCGGTTTTTGGCTCTCAAAAGAAATTTCAATCGTTGTGCTGTTGATAGTTGGCTCCGTTGACTAATGAGTTTGCCGACCACTGGTCTTTAGTGATGAATAGGAGTGTGGTCAGAACCAGACGGGTTTGAGCCCGTTCTCCTAAGTAGAACTGGCGCCAGTCATTTAACCTCCCCAGAGCTCAGCGTCCTCATCAATGCAACCGGGTAACTCCAGGGGCCCCTCAAAGGCCGGAAGGATTGGCTGGGTTACCCGTGCCATGGGTTCCACATGGTGCCTGTCGCACATTAAGCAATATATACTAGCTACTCAGACTATTACTATTTTTTAAATGTTCCTACTTTCATTTTATTTTCTAATATATTTTTTATTGATTTCAGAGAGCAAGGGAGGGGGAGAGAGGCATATATAGAAACATCAATGATGAGAAAGAATCATTGATTGGCTGCCTTCTGCATACCTCCCACTGGGGATCGAGCCTGCAACCTGGGCATGTGCCCTTGACTGGAATTGAACCCGGGACCCTTAGTCCATAGGCTGATGCTCTATCCACTGAGCCAACCCAGCTAGGGTGCTACTCAGATTATTACATCATTATTCAGACACTAGAGGCCCGATGCACAAAATTCATGCAAGAGCAGGCCTTCCTTCCCCAGCTGCCAGTGCCGGCTTCTCTGGCACCAGGGACCCGGGCTTCCCTCGTAGCCCCGCTTCATCAGGGAGGTCTTTGTCCGGAAGGACGTCCGGCCTAATTAGCATATTATGCTTGTGTTGTTATAGATGGGCTTCTCTTCCTGCTGGAGCTTCCACATCGGCGCCGTGTATATCTGAGTGATGAGCGTGAGCGACGGCGGGAGCTGCAGCAGCCCCATCCTCACGCCAACGCTCTTGGATCCCAGCAACCTGGCCCGCGGGCGTCAGGGCGGGCCTGTGCCAGCTCCCCAGGGAGGCACTGGCTGGGACCCTGGTTCTGCCAGATCCACTGTGCACGGAGCCGCTGCCGCAGCGCCCGGGGAGGCAGAGGGAGCGGGAGTGTTCCCGCTGCTCCCCACAAGGGTGCCACGGGGCTGCACAGACGCTGTTTTCCAAGCCGTTTGAGACGATCAGGTGAAATTCCCTATACAAATACGATTCCCTAATGGCTTCGGGCGGCGAGGGAGACGCCATTCAACTGACTATTTAACAAAGCTGTTTAAAGAGGAGAAACTGTGGGGATCATGTTTTATGCATCAGCTGTGAAAAATTCTCTTTAAAAACCTGTCTCCGTCATCTGAGCGCCCGAGTCCCGATAAAAAGGCCAGGTTTTCTGATGTGTGTTTTACAAGCATACAAACACTCCCGCACACTCAGGCACACGCACAGCCTTCCCGGCTTCCCCCCAGCCCCACCCCCTTCCCCGGCCGGCTCTTCAAGAGAGGCGTTTAGTCCTCCCCCATGCCCCAAAATGTTCCGAGGCGGGCAGGCAACACCATTTCTCACGAGCGCGTGAATAATTCAAACGTCACACCAAGTTTTCAGACTGGATTGGCTTCCCAGGCTGATGTGGAAATGTCGGGGGTCAGATATACTTTAAAGAAAAATCCCTCTAATTAGTTTTGTTTGAACACGACGGAGAAAGGCCCAGCTCGGCTGCAAGGCCGTTGGTTGCCATCTTGACATTGCTTCCGTGTTTATCGGTTAAAGGATTCTGTTGCGTCCGAGATGGGGCATCTCGGCTCCAGAGGCCCCCGTGGGCTGGTGCATGTGCTCTCTCTCCCCTTGCCCGCTTCGAAGGAGACGCCGGGCATTGTACGCTCTGGTGTGAAGCGGGGAGCAGCCTGCCTGGCCTGGAGATCAAAGGCGTTTGGCCAAGGTCGCAGAACCAAGGGGAGCCAGCGTCAGTGTCAGAACTCCCGGCTCCCTGTGTGATCGCAGCACGCGGCTCCATCACCCCAGCCTGAATGTTCTCACCTCTGAGATGGGAATAATGACCCCAGCTCTCTGATAAGGGTTGACGTGAGGATAAAATGAGGTCCTGAATGGTAAGTGGCCCTGCTCAGTAAATGCTTGATAAACTTGAGCGATGATCGTGATCATTCCTCTTAGTCTCCTCCCAAGTTGTTTTCTCTCTCCATCCCTGAAGTTCTGGCGTCAAAACCCTCTCCGAGGCCACCATGTGGAAGAAACCCAACTGCCTTCTTACAGGAACAGACAAGGTTTCTTTTTTTTTAATTTATTTTTATTTTTTAAAAATATATTTTATTGATTTTTTACAGAGAGGAAGGGAGAGAGATAGAGAGCTAGAAATGTGGATGAGAGAGAAACATCGACCAGCTGCCTCTTGCACACCCCCTACCGGGAATGTGCCCGCAACCAAAGTACATGCCCTTGACCGGAATCGAACCTGGGACCTTTCAGTCCGCAGACCGAAGCTCTACCACTGAGCCAAACCGGTTTCAGCGGAACAGACAAGGTTTCATCAGCCCTGTCCTCTAACCCAGTGCGTGCCAACATTCAATGCGCACGCAAATCCCATGAAGAGCGTGCTGAGTGCCAATGCTGGTTTTCAGTAGGTGCGGGGTCCCTCTCTCCCTCCTCCTCCCTCCCTGCTCCATTCCCTCCTGCCCTTCTTTCCTCTCTTGCCTTTT
Organism: Nyctalus aviator; assembly: GCA_036971965.1. Lineage (NCBI taxonomy): Eukaryota > Metazoa > Chordata > Mammalia > Chiroptera > Vespertilionidae > Nyctalus > Nyctalus aviator. The sequence continues at coordinate 36,271,414 of CM072937.1, read as the reverse complement.
AGGGTTGCTTGGAAATCAGACCTTCACAGGCTGGGCCTCCACTGGGAGGAGAATGGAGAATTGAGAGCCAGTCGAAGCCAGAGCAATTCAGCCAGTCAAGCCAGGCCTCCTTCCTTCATCTTTCAGCAGCAGGCACTGAGACATTGTGGCCCGACGCTGCACGCCGAAGTGCCAAGACACAAAACACCCTCCTGTCACCGAAAGCATGTGTGCAGCCAAAGCAGTCCTGATGGCTGGAAGGCTCTGGGGCAGGTGTCTGTCTGTATCGCCCTCCTTCAGAAGCTGGGACCAGTGGCGAGATAAAGCCACTGCAGAGGGAGGTCACCGCCGTTGTCATTTCCATAGCCACTGCTCTCACCTGATCAAGGGGTCAGGGGTTTGCAGCCTGTTCCCAGGAACCCTGAGGGGTCAGAGGAGGAGGAGGAGAGTCACAGCAACATGGACGCAGACTGCTCTGTGGACAGGCAGGCTGCGGGCTCCATCCGGGCTCTCCACCTCCACGAGGCTGAGCCCGCCTCCTCATCTATGACGGACAGGAAGAGCACTTCCCTCGCGGAATGCAGGAAGGGTGGGGCAGACCTGTGTGCCCAGCGCCGTGCCTGACTGGTCCTGCTCTCCCCCTTCCCGTCCGTCCAGGGAGCCGCGATTTAGTCTGCAAGTGACAAGCTGAACAGCAATTGAGTCACAGGGGCGGGCTGGTTCTTTTGTTTACTTCCCATCACAAGCCTGTCTACTCCATAATTCAATTCACTGAGCCCTGGCTTACCCTAACCTCATTCTAAAGGCTCCGCTGCCCAATGTGAGGCTAGAAAACTAAAGCCGTTTAAGCCTCTGCTCCTGCTCTCAAGGAACTTCCTGTCTCGCCTGGAGGAAGCCACGCTCCCCAGAGGGGCAAAGGGAGCTGGTGCGAAACACGAAAACAACGGCCCCAGGGCAGGAGACCCGCTGTGGGGCCTGTAAGGACTAAAACTCATCTCTATTCGCTTTAGAAAAGGGTTAAAACTCCCAACGTTTTACTAAGGGAGGAATCGAAAACAGAGATTCTGACTGGTGTCCGAGCAAAAGGCCGAGGCATCCAAGCTATCTGAGCATGCGCCTGGAAACGCACTCCCCACGTGACAGCTCTGAGGTCAGGTACATTGCGATCCATGACGGAATGAAGGTGTGGGGTGGGGCCTGAGATTCTGCATATCTAACAGGCACCCAAACAGCCCGGGGTTTTGGTGACCATCACAGTTTCAAATATGCCACATCTGCTTTCTCCTTAGGCACATCTGCTCTTGCCAGACCAAGTGCCCCGATTTGGGGCTGGGGAACTGTAGTTGCCATAATGATCACACCTAATCACCGCCCCCCGGCTGTCTTGGTTTGGAAGCTCCCGGCACGGTGCCGCAGAACCGACAGCGAACCAGTCTCGCCCTGTGTCCAGGCCCAATTCTCCTAGAAGGCTGGGCTTGTGCCTTTTATCAGCGGAGGCTCCGTGCCTAGGGACTGGGACACAGTGGCTGCGTTTTAGATCAAGAAATAACGAAAATAACCAAAGGCCCGTTGCGTTTGGCATTGGTGAATGGCCTAATGAAGAGAGAAAGGGGGAAGGAGGAAGGGATTAAAGGGAATGGGAGAGGAATGGATCCTTCCACCTGGGGGGAAGCAACCCTTTGAAGAGGTAGGAGTTGTGTCAGCTGGTGATGGTAATAAAGCCTGGCTTCTTCTGGCAAGTTCCCAAACCTCTGCCTCTCTCCTCGACCCCAATGTCTCCCCCCGTCCTCCCCATTAATGATCATCGAGATCATGATAGCAATGCCGTTCTCTGTGAGTCCGGGGAGGCCGGCACCGTGGGAGGGAAAAGGCATTTGGAGCCTCCGGCAGCTCCCAAACCACACGCAAAGCCTTGGGGTGCTGGGGTGTGGGGGGGAGTTCGTGTAGCAGAGAGGGCAGGCGAGAGCTAGGATCCTGCTGCAAACCCAACTCTGTTCCCTCCGCAACTCTCAGCAGGTCACAACCCACTCCTCCTACCCGAGCCTCAGTTTTCCCATCTGTGAAATGGGCAGTTGCAACGTGATCAGTGGGTTTCAAACTCTGTTACCCGCAGCTGTAAGGGTTCCACAGAGATGGCTGGAAAGAAGAGGCTGAGAAAGGGAGAGACTCAGCCCCAGCCCCAGGTCCACCGGCCGTCAGAACAGCTCAGTTTTTAATCTATAGATAGACTGGAACTCGGCATAAACTTTCCCTTTGAAGAAAGGGTTTTGAGGTTAAAAATAAATGGAGAATTAATGGATTGGATGGCCTCTGAGGTATCTCTCAGCTTTGACATTCTACTTCCCGTCCTTGAATCTATTTCTCAGAGTCCCTTCTGCAAGGTAGGCACGATGCTGGCCTGGAGGGCCGGGCTGGTGAGCAAGCCCGCCCTGCACTCGAGGGCCTCAGTGTTAGGTGGGAACCATGCACGGCGTCATCTTAAAGCGACAGCTGCAGGTACTTGGAGACAGGAGCCGGGTCCCAAGGGCTCTCACTTGATCCAGGCAAGACGGTACCCAAGCCACTTCCAGGAAATGATAGAGACGTGAGGAGGACGAGCTTAGGGACCAACATGTGGAAATGCCCTGACCTCCATCTCTCATCCCCCACGACCCAGCTCTGTGGGCAAAGGGACGTAAGGACATCAGGTGCCAACAGCCACCCAGACGCGTTCCCTGAGCTCTTTATTGCTGTAACCTGAGCACTCCATCGCTTCTTGTACAATGGAGGAAACGGAGGCTCGGAACAGTGGCGTGACCTGCTCAAGTTCAAGCAGCCGAGTCTACCTCTGCTTCTGCCCTGCTTGCCACCTGTCAGGGGTGGGGAGCCTTCTTTCTGCCAAGGGCCATTTGGATGTTTATAGCATCATTCGCAGGCCATACAGAATTACCCACTTACAAACCAGCCTGCTCTATTTGGTCAAACATTTCTTTCTTTCTTTAAAAATATATTTTATTGATTTTTTTTTCTTTTACAGAGAGGAAGGGATCAGGATAGAGAGTTAGAAACATCAGTGAGAGAGAAATATCTATCAGCTGCCTCCTGCACACCTCCCACTGGGATTGTGCCCGCAACCAAGGTACATGCCCTTGACTGGAATCGAACCTGGAACCCTTGAATCTGAAGACCGACGCCCTATCCACTGAGCTAAATCGGTTTCGGCTCAAACATTTCATGAACTCACCCCTCGTGCCTTGGCAGGGCCAGACCACAAGATTTCTTGGGCCTTCGGTGGCCCACGGGCTGGACGCTCCCCACCCCTGCTGTAGAGTCAAGGCCCTCTGGAGCCTTTGCGGAAAGTCATCTGCTCTCTCCTTGGCTGGACCATCGGGTGTCAAGGGAAGGGCTTGTGTCCAGGGTGGGGGCCCCAGGGCCACTGCAGTCTCTGTGTCTCCCTGAAGCCAGCAAGAAATCAGAAAACCTTTGCAACGAGGTGGAACTGGAGTCCCGGTCAGGCCTGCTTCCCTGTTGCCCCCTCTTGCCTGCTCTAACCTTTGAAGTCTGGAGCCTTTCATCCAGGCAGCTAGCGTTCCTTCCATCACGCGGGCTGGTGGGTGGGGGAGAAGGTCCACCTCGCCCGTGCGTGGCCCACGCCGAAGCCCCAGAGAGGATGGTTTTCAAGAGCGGCACACGGATCGTCCTCCGCCAGCCCCCCAGCAACGGCTCCAACAGCAGGAATCAAACTGACCCGAGCTCTGATGCTGGCTCCTCCGCTTATTAGCAACGGGACCACGAGTGAAGCAGTGATCCCCCTCTGAATCTCAGCTGCTTTCCCTGTAAAACCGGAACAATGACACATGACAAGCTCTCCTCACTTCGGCAGCCCGGATACTAAAATAGCGTACATTGTTATTCCCTATTTTAGGAGCAGGATGTGATTTTAATTTAATTTTTGTCTTACCCCGTTATACAGGCGCACAGCTTAAGCATTAAATCTTTACACAAGACTTATATGGGAAATAGCAAAACCCTGGCCCCATTTCTACTTCCCATCCCTGACTTCCCTAAGGGAAATTTCCGCTTTTTAAACAGCTTCATTGAGATATATCCTACATATTGTACAACTTTCCCATTTAAAGTATACAATTCAATGGCTTTTTAGTGTACGCCCATCACAACCATTAATTTTAGAGAGTTTTTATTACCCCCTCCAAAAAAAAACACAACAACAACACAAAACTCATATCACTTAGCCATCAACTCTGTCTCCCCATCCCAGCTTGAGGCAACCACTAATCTATTTTCTGTCTGTATAGATTTGCCTCTTTTGGACATTTCATAAAACTGTAAGTGCAATCATACAATATGTGGTCTTCTGTGACTGGCTTCTCTCATGTAACAGTGTTTTCAAGGTCCACCCATGTGTTGGAGCATATATCAGTACTTCATTTTTTTTGTGTGTGAATAATATTTCATTGTATGCATTTACTACATTTTATCTATCCCTTCCTTCACTGGTTGACGAGCATTGGGTTGTTACCACATGTTGACTATCATGAATAATGCAGTATGAACATTCATGTATAAGTATTTATGTGGACATATGTTTTTATTCTCTTGAGTCTAAATATAGGAGCGGAATTGCTGGGTCACATGGTAACACTCTGTTTAACCAGTTGAGGAGCTGCCAGTCTGTTTTCAAAGCAGGTGCATTGCTTTTACAACCCCACCAGCAAGGATGAGGCTTGGGGTTGTTCCCTAGAAGGCTGAGCTGAAATAATGCTCATAAACTAGTTAGGATGGTTTTACTGGAACAAACAGAGCAGTTCTCTGTTCCCCTTTCCTTATTACCGTATCAGTGTCCTAACCACCTCCAACTTTTCCTAACACTTAGCCTAAACCCTACACAGTTTCCCTCTCCAATTCATTCCATGTTTCCTGAGTCAAAGGCACAGTTTTGCTCTCCAATTTATTCCACATTTACACTGAGTGGCCAGATTATTATGATCTCTGAACGCATAATAATCTGGCCAGTCAGTGTATAGCCTATATAATAAAAGGCTAATATGAAAATTGTCCCCTCGACCAGGAGTTCGACCAGTAGGCAGGCCGGCCAACAGCCCATGTCCCCTCCTCCTGGCCAGGCTGGCCGGAGCCCACCCATGCATGAATTCATGCACCCGGCCTCTAATGTGTGTGTGTGTGTGTGTGTGTAAATATATATACTGAGTGGCCAGTTTATTATGCATTCAGAGATCATAATAATTTGACTGCTCCATGTATATAGTGATGGTTTCTCCAACCCAATCCACCCCATGCACACTGGGGACATTCTAGGAGCCCCACACAACACCCCACTTGCTCCTTTTCCCGGCTGATTGGGAGGACCAGCTCTTGGCTTAACGGTGACAACTGTCCGTGTTCCTGGCACTGTGTGGGTCTGCCCTGCCCGGGAGCACTTGGAAGGCTGCATCCAAATCAAGAATCCGCTGGTTTCCTGAGTTTGTGTCTTGGACCACATGTGTCCTGCCTACCATTCAGTGCCCACAGGTAAGGCCCATTGAACACGGTCTGTCTAAATATAGACTTGCAGCCCTGCCTACCTAAGGCGCCTTCAAACACAATAGGAGATGGAAAAATGCTCTAAGATAAAAGGACATGCAAGATGCAAGGAAGCGGTACATGTAAGAGAACAATGGGATGGGAGATTCATCTCAAGGCAGCCTTCCCTGACTCTGGACCCCGGTACCGTTAGCTCGATGCCCACTACAGCTCACCCTAAGTCTCTCAGAATGCCTCCTTTGTAGTAATCGGGTTTCTTATGGCTGAAAGTTATAAAGACTGAATTCAAGGCAGCTTCAGCTAAAAGGGGACTTTATTGACTCATTTAATGGAAAGAGAGGTGCATCTTACATGAGATCACCAGGTCAGCATTCTCTCTCTCTCTCGTATGAATATGTATGCCTTTGTCCCGAGCCTTCTCTGGCTGGAGACAGGCTTCTCTGTGGGTTGGGGAGGAGAGACGGAGAAGTGGGGGCAGGTGCCAAGCCTCAGAGATGTCTGGGCTTAAATAAATGCAGCTTATTCATCTCAGAGGGCAGGGAAGGAGTATGCTCCCCTCCTGTTTACATATAAAACTTGGGAGGGGGACCAGACTAAGCCTACCTTGGGCCATAGGTCTACTTGTTGGCCATTCTCTGTGGCAGACATAGGCCAACCCTGAGGCTCAGACAGGCTTACCATCCTGGGGTAGGCAGTCCCAACAACACCACACAGAGTGGGAGAGGGGACATTCTCCGAAGGAAAAAGGGGGGACTGGCCCCTCAAGAGAGGGATGTTGAGTAAACAAACACAACAGGGCTCTCCTACACGCTTGTTCAGCCTTCTCATGACACCCCACTGCCCTCCCCGTGCCCGGCTGCTATGACACAACCTCAGTCTTCTTACAATGACACCATCTTCTTACTGAACGCCCGGGACCCATCGAGCCCCTCCTGGGGTTTTCTCTAGCCCCCTGTGTTCGCACCCCCATTTTGCAAAGAACCCACATCTCAAAGAGGTCGGGTCACTTGCCCAAGGTCACACGGCTAGATAGTGGCTGAGCTGAGATTCAGGCGCCAAAGCAAAATCGCACGCTCTTTGCTTTGTTCCTTCCCCTTTGTGGGAACCCCGCAGCCAGCTGGCATCCCTGCTCTCTCTGCCTGCACAGGTGTCTTCTCTCCGCTCCCTGACAGTGACTGGGGGCTTCTGAGGAAGGCTCGCTGCCTCTCTCTGTTCCCCATCATCCTTGGGCAGCCCGGCTCCCTCCAGAGGAGGCTGGGCCATTCATTACGAAGCTAACGGGCTCTGGCGTCTGTCACTCCATCACAGCACCGGAGTCAGCTTTGAAGGCTGCGTGGAGGGGCTGTCTCCCGCGGAACACGAGTGGTGGGGGCTGCGGTGTGGCTTGGCAGAGCCTGGGCGCAGCGGCAGCTGCACTCCGGCAGAGGCGTCCCATCCTGCGTGTCTGTGGCAACGGGTAACCATCTCCTAGGGCTCGAGGCTGACAACATGACAGCTTGGGAGTCAGAGACTACAGTTTCTATTTCCAGGTTTCAACAGGCAATAAAGCACGTGGGTTCTGAGCCAGGCTGCTGGGGTTTGAATCCTTACCCTCCCGCTTACGGTCTATATGAGCTTGGGGAAGGTATTTAACTCCCTCTGCGCCTCAGTTTCCTCGTCTAGGAGAGAGTAGGATAACACAGTGCTCCACAAACGCCTGCCGTTGCTATTCCAGTGTCCCATGGCCGAGGGGACAAGGAAGGGAGAGAAGGGGTGACAATCTCTTAGGCTCCAGGGAGAATGACTAGGGCTAGCTCCTCCCAGGGGCAGCTGTGACATATTAGCGAGCACCCCAGCTCTGGCTCCAGGATGTCCTGTGACCCTAGACCATTCACTTCACCCCGAAGAGCTGCAGTTTTCTTATCTGCAGAGCAAAGGGAATAACACCCTGTGTGGGTTATAGTGGCAGCAGCATCCTGGGTACTCTAACGGCTGGTTAGTCTTCACAAAGATGCCCCGGTAGGAATGCCAGGAGAGTGGAAGCAAGAGGAAGGTAAGCAGGACTTGGGGGCCTTAGGAGGTGGGAGCTATGACCAGGCTCTGGCATAGGATCTGTGAGAGCTACATCTTTGTCACTCTTATCACCATCATCATCTCCATCATCATCATCACCATCACCACCACCACCACCACCACCATCGCCACCACCACCACCACCACCATCACCATCGCCACCTCCACCACCACCACCATCACCATCACCACAACCACTACCACAACGACCACCACCATCACCATCACCACCACCACCACCAACATCAAAATCTTGGTACTAGATGCCTGACTGCCTACAGCAATGGGTAGGACTACTGATGTGAATCCTGCACTAGCCTGTGGATAAACGATTCTCTACACCAATGGTTCTCAACGGGGGATGACTCCCCCCGCCCTCCAAATAAAAAGAACATTTAGTAATGTCTAGAGACATCTGCTTGTCACACCTGGGAGAGTCTCACAGCTAGTGAGTAATGGCCAGGGATGCTGCCGAGCATCCTACGATGCACAGGACAGCCCCCTAACAAAGAGCTATCTGGCTCAGCATGTCAATAATGCCGAGGCTCTGAGAGCCTGCTCACTAGCTATATCCTTGATATTGAACGTGTGACCAAGATCCTGCAGCACGTGGGAGCCTGTTTCTCAGCTCTGCTGAAGAAGAATCTGTCGACCTATTGAGGTTTGAAAAACGTGATCTTAAAAAAAAAAAAAATAAATGTACAGAGTACCAAATCAGCAAAGCAAACTCTTAACCACAGAGGCCAGATGCAGGGCATCTGAGTGGGGAAGAACAGAAGACAGACTAACAGGGGACAGTGGAAGGATGGATGGATTGGTGGCATGAAGATAATTTTGCGGATCATCTAGTACATGCCAGGCGCCATGCCCGATTCTTTGCACAGGTATCTCATTGATCTCCAAGAGCGACCAGGCCAAACCGTGGCCTCCCTGTCATATTTCTTGAAGCTTTCCAGAATCTGTCTATGCCATCTAAACCAGGTTATAGAAAGAATGTCATTTCATACTTGCACTTGCATGCAAAACCTGATTTACAGTCAGCATTTATTGTTAACATCTAGAGTTTCACAGGTAGAGGCACATCATTTTTATATGTGCAAAGATGCAATTTTATCCTTTGTTTTCTCTTAAAGGATCAATAAACATCTTGTTTTGCCTCCAACAAATGTACGAATTCTCTATCATCTGCATTTGTTTCCTTTTATTAAGAGGATAGATCTCAGGTTAACAATACAATTTGGTAACATTGACTCTTCATGGCCCAAAAGCTCAATAATTGCATCGTGGAGATATAATAACAATACTATCGACCATCTATTAAACACCTGCTATTTGTGATGTGTCTTAAATCAGTGCCTCTAATAGGCCACACCTCGTTCCTAGTTTTCAAAAGAAGAAACGAAGGCAGACTTGGGCATGGCACCAAAGTGACAGAACCGGGAATGGACACGAGACCCGCCTGGCTCCAGAGTTCTCTGCCCGCCCCACACAGCCTCCTGGTCAGAGTGGCCCTTGGTTTGCCCTGGAAAGCCCTAGGGCCAGCACTCTAAGTTCTCATGTTGCCTGATTGCCCTCAACTCATCCCTCAGGCTTGTTTTCCCAGGCCTCTTCCTGCCCTCGTCCTCCTGTCTCCCCCGTTAGCAGAGCCTACCTCCCCTCTAACCTCAAGTCAGCCCTGGGTTCAGAAGTTATGACACAAGGTCCTCAGCACAAAAGCTGGGTGGCTGCTGACCTGAATCAGGGCTCAGCAGACTTCCCCTGTAAAGGATAATGTAACGAATATCCTAGGCTCTCTGAGATACTTGGTTTTCATCGCATTTATTCAGCTTTGCTGTCACAGCACCGAAGTGGCCACAGACAATATGAAAACCAATGAACATGGCTGTGTTTCAATAAAACTTTATTGAAAAAAATCTACAACAACAATAAGGGGGCCCCCAGGCTATCGTTTGCCAACCCCTGCCTTTGTGATCTCTAGGGTCTCTTGACACCCTGACATTTATTTTGTGGCTACTGGGTGAGAAAGTCCCCGATTAGAGGTTAAGAAATGGTAGCCTAAGCCACAGCCAGCCCACCAACAGGTTTGGCTCAGCCCATGCAGAGCGTTTCTCCTTTAATACAGTTCAAGCACACCTGAAAGCACACCTAGTACAATGAGCCATCACTCAGCTTCCGCCGCCAATCCCATGTCACCTATTGCCCCCACACATGTTTTTCTGAAGTATTTTAAAGCAAACCCAGACATCTCATTATTTCCCCCTAAGTACATCAACACATCTCTCTAGCAAATAAGCACTTAAAAACAACACAAAACATAACCACACAAACATTATTATCACCCTAACAAAATGAAGGATAATTTCTCATTAGCATCTGGTACCTGGTGCGTATTTAAATTTCCCTAATTGCCTCAAAAAATGTCATTTTACAGGTGGCTTATTTGAATCAAAATTCCGGTAAGGTCTCCACATTGTATTCGCAAAGAGCTTTTACATTTTCGAATGGGTTGTCAACATGTGAAAATTTGGATTTCACATAAGCATCCGATTTCCAACTTCTCTTGGAAGAAAAAGAAATGTTTGCCACTTGGCAGCCTCATCCCCATGGCGACCGTAGCACTGAGCAGGCAGCGCACGCCGGGGTTGGGGACCTGAGCTCCCCTGGAATGGCCCCCACTGCTCCCCGTGCTGTCAGTCCCGCCAGCATTAGAATTTGTGGTGACTGCTCCGAGCATCCTAGTGTCTCTCCCACCTCACACAGGAAGTCACTTGAGCGGTTCCCTGACCCACCTTTCCCTCCACACCCTCCCCCAAACTATCTCTTTATCATTTTTTAAAAATTAATATTTTAAAAAATTGATATCAGAGAGGAAGGGAGAGGGAGTGAGAGAGAGAGAGAAACATCAATGATGAGGAAAAAAAATCATTGATCAGCTGCATCCTGCATGCCCCACACTGGAGATGGAGCCCACAACCCGAACATGTGCCCTGATCTGGAATCAAATCATGACCTCTTGGTTCATAGGTCAATGCCCAACCATTGAGCCACACCAGCCGGGCTCTTTATCATTCTTCTTCTTCCTTCAAAGAAAACCTTAGCATATCATTAGCATAGTACACTTTGATTGGTTGACCGGCCAACTAGACACTTAGCATATTAGGCTTTTATTATATAGGATGTGAGAAATGCCTGGCACATGGAAATACAGAGGAAATAGTCTATTTGTTTACATATGCCTCTGCCTTGTCCTGAAAATGGTTTGAAAAGGTCAGCAAAGCTAAATACAGAAAAACAAAGTGGAGATTACATAAACGAGTAACATAATGTAGGGAGGACAAGGCAAAAGCAAGGGTAAAGTTAATACTCAAAACACCCACACTCTTCTAAGAACTGAGCCACGGGCTGGACTCTGAGCTTCCCAGCAGTCAATGCAAAAGGAGAAACGCTCCAAGCTGCACAGCTCACGGTGCTCCTTCATGTGAAGCACAGGAGGAACCCGGGAAGTGCACAGCCTTCTGACGCTGGGACCTGACAATTCTCCTTCCGGGTGGTTCCCCAGAGCAGGTCCTGAAGCTCCTGAGGTGTATGGGGGAGCTCTCTATGCCACACCTGTAACTTTCCTGTAAATCTGAAAGTATTCCAAAGTTAAAGGTTTGCTTTTAGAAGAATTTAAAAGTCCAGAGGTGGAGCCCGATGCACTGCAGGCTAGACACGGGCTGGCGCTATTTCTGTTTGTAACTCCAGGGGCGCCACTCTCACCTACACATTACCTGACACGTAGGCTCTCTCAATGCCTGCTGAGCCCCACCCATGAGGCTCAATGGATTGAGCACAGTCCCATGTGCCTGTTCAATTCCTATTCAGGGACATATGCCCAGGTTTCAGGCTCAATCCCTAATAGATGGCCTGCAGGAGGTAGCCAGTCTATGTTTCTCTCACATCAATGTTTCTACCTCTCCCTTTCTCTTTGTTTCTCTCCCTTTCCCTTCCTCTCACGCTAGCAGTGCTGGTCTATAATGTATAAAGGTTGTGCAGCCTAAAATGAGGAGGCATCCAACAGATGACCCAGATGTGTTAGGGGCATTTTAAGGGGTGCCAACAGACAGGCGTCAACAACTAGACATTTTTGTCTACGTTTGTTGGTTCCCGTCCATGTCCTGTACCTGGGCAGGGACAAAGTCACAGACCAGAATTAGGAGTAGAACTTGCAGAACTTGACAAAGTTTGGGAGAAGCACCGTTGTGAATAAGCAAGTGGACTTTAACTGGCTCTTTTATTGTCTTTTTCAAAACTATTAACTTTCAAGTGACCCAATAATTATTTTTTTTCAGTAGGAACCCGACGGCTCATGGACAGAACATTATCCGGGACATCTGACTTTAAGCCTACAAGGAAAATAAGACAATGGGAGGTAATTATAGAAAGCACGGGAAAGGTATTATGCTGAATTTTGCAACGGACTGCCCAATTTTAGTCATTCAAAATCTTATTGTTACATTCAGAACCTTCAGTTAATAACTAGACCAATTCAACAAACTGCAGCCTGCCTCTGCGACTGTGCCTCACAAGAGATGACAGGATTCTTAATCTGCAGATGCTTCTTGGAATGAAAATGCAATCGTTGTATTACAATGCTATAATGGACTGTTTAGCTATATCTTTATAAGACAAATAAATCTACCTGAGATTTCCCGCCTTCTTCCCCCACAAAAAATGTCCCTGGATAATGGGATGAGTGAGCAAAGGTCTCAATCACAACTAATGACACAATAGTAGGCTTCCCAGATGTAGCCATCTCTGCCTGCAGAGGTCAGGGAAGTCTTCCTGGAGGAGGTGACTTTGGACTGAGTCCTCAAGGATCTGTAGGAGATTGCCAGTCTGACAAGAGAGAGTGAGCAAAAGGACTTCCAGGCAGAGGGAAAGGCAGAAGCCAGTGCATCATCTACCTTCTCTTTGCCCTTTAAACGCTCTCTCTCTACCCTGCTGTGGGTCCTCTAGCTGAACTGAGTTAGGCCCAGGGGATGCTGAAGATGTTAGTGCATTCCCTGTCTCAGCCACGATGAACTTCCTGCCTGAATCTCACCTGGGATCCTCATGTGCAGAGAGCGATCATCTGTCTCCAGGTCTCTCCTGTTAAGGACACTAATTCCCATCATAAGGGCCCCACCCTCATGACCTAATTACCTCTCAAAGGCCCCACGTTCTAACACCACCACACTGGGGATTAGGGCTTCAACCTATGAATGGGGATGGGGACACACATTCAGTATAGGATTGCCTTATAAACAGACCCCCATTCAGTCTGCTCACCGTGCTCTTAGTTTTATGCCAGCCTCAAGCCAAAATTCCTATCCTGGCTCACTGGGAGGTCAGAGGTGAGAGGGACACAGCTGTCTGCCAGCGTTCCAATCACAGGTCCAAATCGGTCATTCCTTCTGTCAGGCATTTGCCCAGAAAGGGCTGGAATGCTTGCCCAACACAGGAAAGTCAGTCATGAAGCCGGAGCCTGTGGTCTTGGAGAAGCTGCTCAGAAACACTAGCGTTTCTGCTCCTCTGACCTCACCCTCTCCCGACCTTGGCCTTGTGGCATCTTCCCAGACACTGGCAGGGGAAGAGTCAAAGGCCAGGACAATACCGCTCAGACTTTCCCGCACATCAGAGTTCAGGGCGATGGTTAACAAGCTCCCTGGACCAGCGATGTGTTGTGATGAGATAAAGCACTTCTCTACTGGGTGGGTATTTATTACCGTCATCACTGCAGGGCAGGGCAAAGTGGGCTTACAGTTGTGAATACATGCAACACAGAGCTTATTCTTGTATTATTTTCTATTAATTATTGCATTAGTTCCCAAACAAGCCACTGTAAACCTACTTTTGCCCCACCCCATATCATTAAATTATTAAACAACTAGAGGCCCAGTGCATGGATTCAGGAACCAGTCGGGTCCCTTGGAATTGAGAAAGGGTACAGGCCAGGCAACCCCACCAGTGCACCCTCAGGGCTGGGGAGGGGCCATGGGAGGGCTCCAGAGAGTGCCCAACGCATCTCACCCAGTCTTAATCGGCCAGAACCCAGCAGCAGGTTAACCTACTGGTCAGAGCATTTGGCCCCTAGTGGTCAGTGTGTGTCATAGCATCTGGTTGAATGGTTGAACAAACAGTTGGACACTTAGCATATAGGCTTTTATTATATAGGTCTGTGTTTTACACTGTTTATAACAGCCTAGTAACTGAGCAATAATAAGTACCAACAATGAGAATATCACAGGACTTGTACTTACCATGTACCAGGTTCATTACATACATGAGAACACCTCTTCATATAAACAAATTGTGGTGCGTGCACACACACGCGAGCACACACGCGCATGTGCGCGCGTGCACACACACACACACACACACACACACATACACACAGTGGAATCCTATTCAGCCTTTATAGTATTCTGCATGTCGGCACATGCTATAGCATGGATGAACTCTGGAGACCTTATGCTAAGTGAGATAAGCTGGTCTCAAAGGACAAATACCATATGATTTCATGTACATGAGTAGTCAGCTTCAGAGAGCCAGGAAGTGGAATGGAGTCCGAGGGAGGAGGGAGTGGAGGGAAGGGGGAGTGGAGAGAGAGGGAGTGGAGGGAGAGGGGAGGGGAGGGAGTGTTTGGAGGGTGTGGAGTTTCAGTTTGGGAAGATGACAAAGTTCTGGGGATGGATAGTGGTAGCAGTTATGCAACAACGGGTACGGACTTAACGCTACTGAGCTACGCCCATAAAGGAGTTAAGATGGCGAGTTTTATGCTATGCAGGTTTTAGCACAATAAAAAGAAAGCACACGCATGCAATAAAGCCGGGCGAGGGGAACAGCCGTGAATGTCAGAGCCAGGCAGGCCTGGACGTGCGTCCAGCGGATGGAGTGGCCTGTGGCAAACACGACCCGGCCTCTCTGAGCTCCCAAGTGCTCTTCCTGAGTGTGTGTGTGTTGGGGGGGGAGGGGGAGGGGGGTGGTGGTGGCAAGAAAGAACAGCTCTGGGTGTGGATAATGCAGTCATGGTGCAGAGAGCTTCTCCCACAAGCCCTCGGAGGCGGGTGGGTACTGGTGACCTCATTTGGCTGTAATGGAGGTGGAGACTCAGAGAGGTTGTGTGATGTGTCCGAAGTCACACAGCAGGGATGAGCGTGGTCGGGTTTCAAGCAGAAACACGAGTCTAAAACCGGGCACGGGGGTCCTCCGGACGCCGCTGGAAGCACCTGCAGCATCTCACCTGGCACCTGGAGGGTGCCAGCCCAGCCGCCAGGTGCAGGGCCTGGTCGTTAGGTGCTGCTGTAAAGCGTATTGTGTGGGAGGCCATTACCCAGCAGCTCCTCGTTTACGGGCCTCCTTTATATTTACAAGTCCGACGAAGGTGCAATTGAAATAGACCCAGAAATGTGTCTCTAGACGCGTACGTGCTCGGAAACCAAAGCACGGCGGCGAAGGGAGAGGAGGTTCCGAAGGCTGAGGTCTAAATTACGGGAATCAAGTAGAAATCCCTGTTTGGGGAGGAAAGTTCAAAATGCACAAAGAACCAGACGAGATAGCAGGGATCACCGCCGAGGGATGGGAGTGGAAGTTCGGCAGGAGAAAAGCAAACCCAACGGCGCTCCCCGTGGGAGAGCTGAAGGTTCAGAGGGCCCACGCCTGCCTCGCTGCCCAGAGCCCCACACCTCCAGCCATAGAGACTGTGGGCCATTCTGGGCGGGGGCGAGGGGGGGATTGTCTGTTCCATGATACAAATGGCATCCCCTCTAACTATGCAGTGGGCAGCCCTCTCTGCCTCCACGGTGGGCGGATGTCTAAGGACATCAGGGTGGAGATTGAAGGGGAATGATGAACAAAGACGTAGGAAATGTCCTAACTTTCTCAGAACTTGCCGACCAGGCCTTAGAAGGTGAGAGGGATATCACTGACCGTACGAAACTGACTGGGTGCCTCCACTTTTCACCCATTTTGTCCCATTTAATCCCCAGCATCTCCCTTTTGAATGATAAGGAGAGATGCTCAGAGAGGTTGGGTAACTTGCCCATGGCCACACAGCGAGGGAGCAGTAGAGCCAGAACGGGAGCCCAGAACAGGGACTCCACATCAGCCCCTCTCCATCCAGAGCTGGGAAGACTCTGAGCCAGGCTGGGCATGGATTTCTCTCGGCAAAACTGGGCGGAAACAGCCACTGGGGGCAGAGGCAATGAGAAAAATGAAAGGCACAAAAAGGCAACAGTGAGAGTTTGGGGGTAAACAGTATGGGGCCGGGGATTGGCCTGAGCTGATGCCTGAGAAGCCAAGTGGAGGTGGAATGGAAGGCCGGCAGGCTAGGCAGAGGATTTTGCAGAAGAGGAAACTGAGGCCCCGAGTGGGGGGAACCCAGTTCCTCTAAGCCCTGAGGACTGGGGGACTGCAATGCAAAGCTCTGACTGGTACTCGGATCCAGAGGCAGCCTATGAGCTCAGGGCCGGAAGACGGGGGGCTGTGCCCAGCCCTGCCTCGGAAACCTGGGGCCTGATTTGGGGGTTGGGGGTGTATTTCGCCCTCTGAGACACGGTTTCCTTACCTCCACACAGCACAGGGAGGTTGGCGTAGGTGGCATTTCCATCTCTAATAGCCTCTGCTTCCGGAATTTGCCTCTGCTTCAATCAGAAAGGCTGGCAGGATGCTCCTCCAGGGCGGTGGCCGCTCTTGGTCTGGGTGGCCCAGCTGTGCCCGGTCTTTCCCCCCTCGCCCCACACGCCGGGGCTCAGGCCTCATTAGCTGACCGGCACATGGAGCGGAATCATCTCGCCTCCCTCGGCCCCCACACCTCCCTACCTTTCTGAATTTTTAAAAGTGCCTTTACTCGGAATTCATCAAAGATTCATCAGGCCGGGGATTGGCCCGAGCTGTTGCCTGAGAAGCCAAGAGGAGGTGGAATGGAAGGCCGGCAGGCTAGGCAGGCTTGTGAGCACCCAGAGCGGCACTGGGGGCCCTGCCGCCTCTGTCCCCCTCGATCCGGGGTGAGGGGCTGGGGACAAAGGGGGCACCCTGCCCCAGGAAGCTCCACTCCAGCTCCGGGAGGCCTCCCTTCAGCAGGCTGGGCCTCACTTCCCCAAGGTGGGGTACAGCCTGCTTGCCCTCCCATTTCACAGGATGAGGGGAGGATCGATGAGGCCATAGGTGGGACCCCACTCTCTGTGGGGAGGACCCAATCGGCTTTAAAGGAAGGCCTGCAAGAGCTGTTGGGCTGGCGAGATGTGACAGACAGGCAGAGGCGGGGGCGCAGGGAGGTGGGCGGGCCTTCCTGATTGTAGCTTTGGCATCTACCAGAGAGTCTGCATAGGAAGATGGGGGTCACCATTCATTGTTTGAAGTCTGCGCATCACGGAGCAGAATGCCCCTTGGTGTTGCAGAAGAGGAAACTGAGGCCCCAGTAGACAAGCGATTTGCCCAAGAGCATCCGGCCGGTCCATGGCAGAGCTGGCTCCCAGGCCAGGGCCTCCCCTTGTCTCCTCTGCCCCCCACAAGGCCGTTGTCGGGGTGCATCCTGGTCTCCCAGACCAGAGGAGAGCTTGCAGCATGGAGGATATCTCTGAGGTCAGCATCACTCGGGTGGTGGCTCTTCACGATGGAATGTTCTAGACTCTGTGTGCCTTTGTAGGTGCCCCTGGCCTGAGTGGTTCTGTGGAACAAAGTGAAGTCCCTCCAGCCCCCATGGACACTCGGATTCCAGTCCTGTGAGCACTGGGTCCTGGGGTCCAGCTCTCCCTCGTTCAGGAGAGGAAATCGAAGGCCCTAGAAGTCTGGGCTGGATCGGCACTAGGCCTCCGAGCGCCTGGTGAGCGCTCCTTCCACCTCGACATGGCCCCTCCCAGGCCTCTGTCGCCCTCCAGGAGTGTCTCTCGGCCCCCACACGGCCCCCTCCTCTCCCAGGAGGTGTGACCAGGCCAGAGGGCGGACGCCTTGGGGGGGGGCGGGTCTGCACCCCTCTGTCTCAGAGAGGCTCAGCCAGCTCTCAGCCGCCGAACACCCACCGAGGCCCTAGCGAGACAATAAATGACGATAATCACGTTTTTAATAATCGCCTGGAGTTTGTTTAACATACAGTCGCGGCCAGCAATAAATCCAAATTAAAAGCCCAACCGGGAGGCCCGCGCTAAGCTGCGGGGCTGGGAACGGAAGACCGAGGAACAGGAGCGGAGGAGAGGAAGGGCGGCCGGAGAAGGGGAGGACCGCCCTCCCGGCTAGGGTGCCTCAGGCGGGCCAGCGCAGCCACAAGGACCCGGGCAGGACGGGCCTGGCCCAGCATCCACCCCAGCCCTGGCTCACGTCTTGCCTTCCTGCCCCGAAAGGATTTCCTCAGTGGTCCTGGAGGAGGGAATATCTGAGGTCCTGAACCTCAGAGCTGAGAAGAGATAACATCACACCCTGCCTGCAGGCACCCAAGCTCCCTGAGGCAGGGCCCTGGCCTCCTCAGTCCTGCGTCCCCAGCCTGGGCCTCGAGCAGGTGGTCAGCAGGCATCCTGTCCATCTGTGCATCCACTCTTCCAATAGCTGCTGGGCATCTGCGCTACCTGGGGATACAGAGATGAGCAAGATCTCCGCTATCTGGGAGCTCACTGCCAAGGGCGCAGGAAAGCAGGTGGACGATTACAATCCGCGGGATGCATGGAGAGAGAGAGAGAGAGAGAGAGAGAGAGAGAGAGAGAGAGAGAGCCCAGAGAGCTTCCAGGAGGAGGTGTCTTGCATCGGAGTCCTGAGGGCGATTCAGTGCTGGGGAGGGGTGGCAGGGAGAAAGTCGGGGTGGGGGTGGGGGTGGGGGTGTTACTGCCCTGAGGAGAGTATTCCAGACAAAGGGAACAGCATGTGCAAAGGCAGGCAGCGAGAGAGGATGCGGCCTGTTCCAGGAACTGAGGAATGCTGGGTGAGGTGGGAGGACAGAGTCAGAACTGAGAGGCAGCGGGGTGAGGGAGGGATGGGGCGGAAGTCGGCCAGATGGTGAAGTGCTGTGGGAGCACGCTAGGAAGTTTGGACTTTGTCCTGAGGGCAGAGGGAGGTTATTGAAGGGTTTTGGGCGGGGGGATGACAGGACCAGAATTACGGTCTGGAAAGCTCGCTCCGGCTGCAGCGTGGAGGATGGATTAGAGGTGAGGGAGCCCGGGGCCTGGCTGAGCGATGAGGAGGCTGCTGCAGAGATCCCAGCCCGGAAGAGTGATGGCCTGGGCCCCGCGGAAGCAGGAGGGCGGAGGGACCCACACATATTCCCCGGGAAAGTCCCGGGGCGGGCAAGGGCCACGGTGACTGAAGGCGGGCGGACTCCCGGTGCCTGGGGTGGGTGACAGATGGCAGCGCCTATCCTGGCAGCTGCCTGGCGGAGGCACTTCCTCTCGGGGGAGGAGCGGCCACTTGCCCCTGTGCCTCCCTCAGGAGCAGACGGCTGGACACAGCTGAGCCCCCAGACCAAGCGAGCCTGCCACGCAGAGCCACGGCCCTGGAAGGGCTCCCCTGGCCTTTGGGAAGGAAGCAGAAGTAAATTCCAGGGCCGGCCAAAACCGGTTTGGCTCAGTGGATAGAGCGTCGGCCTGTGGACTGAAAGGTCCCAGGTTCGATTCCGGTCAAGGGCATGTACTTTGGTTGCGGGCACACCCAGTAGGGGGTATGCAGGAGGCAGCTGATGGATGTTTCTCTCTCATCAGTGTTTCTATCTCTCCCTCTCCCTTCCTCTCTGTAAAAAAATCAATAAATATAAATAAAAATAAATAAATAAATAAATAAATTCCAGGACCCCGGGGGCCACTTGCCACCATGCCCGCAGCGGCCGTGGGAGGACACGCTCCAGCACGCCTGCCCTCCGTCCAGCCTGGCGATGTGCCCAGGGGCCGCTCCCAGAAGGCAAAGGTGAATCCTCCTGTGTCCAAGCTGGAAAGGGCCTCCGAGAAACGTCCAGGTCAACCTCCTGCTGGACAATCTCGGGAACCGAGGCCCGAGGAGGGCGGTGACTTGCCCCAGGTCACCCAGGGAGTTCGTGGCAGAGCTGGGAACGGAGCCCAGGGGTCCTGACTCGGGGCAGAGATGCTTTCCGGGTTCGGTCCAGGCGTCCTGGGCCATCGTCACGTCCAGCCACGCCCAGGAGTTCACTCGGGTCTGCCTGCCTTGCGGCCCACGGAGGGTCAGACACACGGGGCTGGTAGCAGCCGCAGTGCAGAGCCCTGAGGGCTCCTTCCCCTGTAGATCCTGTGATCTCTCTTCTCCAACACTGTGACTTCCTGGCCCCCTCTGACCTCGGTTTCCTCATCTGTGAAAAGAGCACCCCACGGGTTGGAGGGACGGACTAAATAAGAACGTGCACAGCAAAGGCCTTCTGGGTTGTGAGACAACACGGAAGGAATAACAGCTTCGCTTTTTGTTGTTGCTGCTGCTCCTTTCACAGACACTGGCCCGCACCTGCTCCGTCCCAGATGTGCCTCCGTCCGCCCAGGGGGGAGGCGGAGATGGCGAAGACAGGGGGAGGGGGAGGGAGGGTGCGGCAATGGGAGCCGCCCTCCTCACTGGCTCCGGGCAGAGGGCAGGGGGAGCTGGGCCTCAGTCATCTCAGCAGGAGGGCCGTTCCTGCCGGGGCCCTGCCTGGCCACCTCAAGCCACACCCACACTCCCTCTGGGACCCCAAGATCCCACCCAGACCTGTGACCCCGGCGAGGGCACGGCTCACAGGCCTTCCAGTATTCACCCAACCACCCTTTCCCGTAGGCCAGGCACCGTGCCGAGCGCTGGGCTCTCCGCCCTCAGAGACCTTCCAATCGGACGGGCCTGAGAAGCCCCGGGGGCCCTTCTGCAAACAGAGCACGTGGTTTCCCATGGCACTTAGGGTGAAAAGCCCAAACCCTCCCTGGCCTCAGGGCCCCGTCAACCGCACTGACGTCATGCGCCTGCTGTGCCCCTCACTCAGGCCACGCCAGCCACACAGGACCCCACCGTTTCTTTAAACGTGCCAAGAGCGAAGCCACAGCAAGGCCTGGGCGCTCGCCACTCCCTCCACCTGGAAGGCTCTGGCCCAAGCACCCACGTGGTTCTCTCCCTCCCTTCATGCGAGTCTCTGCACAAATGTCCTCTCCTCCGGCAGGGCCCTGGCCTTCCTGTGAAGGACCGGCTCCCGGCCACTCTCCCACCCTGCCCTGCTTTTCTTCAGGACCCTTCCCATGAGCTTCCTCTGACATTAGTTAGGTTAGATTTTTGTTTGTTGACCTCTTGCCTCTCCCAGAGGAATATAAGTACGGTATGAGGTTAGAGACCTGGTTTTGTTCACTGCACCATCTCAGTGCCTAGAACGGAACTCCATAAATATGGATAGATGGATGGACAGGTGGATGGGTGGAAGGGTGGATGGGTGGAAGGGTGGATGGGTGGACGGACGCTCAGACAGGTGGATGAAGTCAATTCTTGTGGCCTTGTGCCACGAAAGAAGCACCAACTGCGTGTCCCTGCTTCTAAGATGACTTTTCAAAACCCCTTGCACATCTCTGGGCTGTAGCAATGTCCATTTACAGCAGGGCTTCTCTTTCCCCAGAAGCTATTATTCAATCGATGGTGTAGCTCTCAATCGATGGCGTCTTAAAACGGAGGAAATGCACAGGAACCCAGAGCAGCCGGGATCCGTCCTCCCCAAGGACGCGGGGTGGAAACTTCCCCGGGCAAAGCGTGCTTGGCAGAGCTCTCGGGACGAGGGAGCGTTTTCTGCAGAAAGGATGCCCCGGGCGGGAGAGCCAGCCCGCGCGAAGGCGCGGAGGCCGGCGAGGGCACAGGTCCATTGCCGGAGGGGACCCACCGCTGGCGTGCCTGGGGCGGAGATGCTAGGGGCAGTCACGCAAGAGGAGACGGGGGAGGGGGCATTTAGGAAGAGCCTCCAATGTTCCTCTAAGTGCTCTGGAGGCAGGTGGTAGCCATGGAGGCTTTCTCCCTCACTCTCCTGCCTCCTGAGGACCCCATACCCAACACGCGGCAAAGCATCCTTGTGGCTTTAGCAAGACAGGATGACTCCTAACTCTGAACCCCAAATGGATGTTCTCCTCGTTTCTCACAATTGTCCAGGTTATTTGTGGCTAAGACCTCGCCCACGTGGCCTCCAAAGGCTGAGCCCTTGGGGCACGGCGTTCCCCCTGGCACACCCTAGGAAGCCTGGGTGATGGCAGCCAACCCGGACCTCTGTCCACCCAGGACCGCCTTCCTGACCCCCACAGCCTGACTTCCCTCCGGCCCTGGACTAGCGTTCCCCGGGCGGGAGAAGGTCGAGGTCCAGCCCCCTCCTAGTAATTCCATGTGCCCTCCACTGTGCCCAGCACATCACACTCATTACCTAGGCTCCTTGACCACAAAGGTCTTCAATGAGGAGGTCACTGGACACAGGGGTCACGTGCCCAGGAGAACTGGGGAGGGGGGCTGGACACTGCCAGGCTTGTCCGGACAGCAGCTACGCCGGGGGGAGCAGAGGGGGGAGCCCTCCTGGAACAAATGGCGCTGCCATGCGCCAGCCCCTCACCTGCAGAACAGAAGTAATCTTTGAGTTTTCAGCTAATTTGTTCCTCTAATGGACCCATCTTGTTTCAGCTATTACAACGGGCTTTCCCCATTAGCTGCCGGAGACCACGAGGCAGCTGCTCCCAGCTCCTCTGCCTTCACAAGGAGCGAAGGGGCTGGCACATGTGCTCGGGCGTGCGGGGAGCGGGGGAGGAGGGCTGTTAACTCGCCAACATGCATTGGCTCTGAGGCGTCGGAACCCTGTAGCGAGCCCAGTGAAACGTACACAGTGAACACACACAGACTCGAGAATCCCACCAATACTCACACATGGCTGGAAAAGACTCGGCGATGCCTGCGTGATGAAAAGACAGAGCGGGAAAGGGCCTAGAGACCACTGAGCTCCGGGCTCCTCTTTGGATAAAGGGAAAAGCCCAGAGAAGGAAAGCTACTTTGCTGAGGCTGCACAGCACCTGGATGCTAGAGCCAGGCCCAGAACCCAGGTCTCCAAGTTGCAATGGTTTCCTGAAATATGAGCTGCAGAGGCTGGCCCCAACAGCTCCCAGGGGTCCCCAACAGCTCCCAGGGGTCCCCAACAGCTCCCGGGGGTTCCCAACAGCTCCCAGGGGTCCCTCTTCTTGCTCATTTTCCATTCTACTAGCCTGTCTCCTAAGCACAACCTACCCTGTTTCCCCGAAAATAAGACAGTGCCTTATATTATTTTTTTTTTTCTTCCAAAGTTGCTCTAGGTCTTATTTTCAGGGGATGTCTTATCTTTCCATGTGCTAGGTCTTATTTTCGGAGGATGTCTTATTTTCGGGGAAACACGGTAGTTAAGGGATTGCAGCTCTGTCCTCACTGGTTACAGCAGCTACACTCCCCGGCTTGTGCACAGCGCTTCACATGTACAAACTGCTGTACCTCATTAACTCTCTGTCTCAATGATAGACAGAGCTCGTGTTATTTTAATCCCCATTTTCCAGATAAAGAAGCCAGGCTCAGAGACAGTGAGGGATTTGCCCAAAGCACACAGCTTGAAAAGATAAGGCCGGGATTCAAAGCCAGGCCTCCGAAATCCAAATTCCACACTCCCCTCCCCACCCCCTACCCGGAGGGCTGCTCTACGATCATGGGTGCAGACTCCAAGGCTCCTTATGCTCAAACTGCACTCAGAAACACGGGCAGGAACACCCAATGTACCCATCACCCCAATACATATGCCCAAACAAACGAGCCAGGCTGGAGTGCGTCCACAGACAGACAGCCTGCCCCCCTCCCGCAGCCCTCCCCCAGTCGAGCCCGGCCCCAATCTGCCGACACTCCCGGTACTTCATAACCAAAACATCAAGTCACTCAATCAATAGGCTCAGCTGTTGACAACAAGCAAGGGCCGAGCACTCCTAAGAGCTAATAATGCTTCGAGCTATAAACATGGCCATTAGCTGGGCTCCCGCCCTGCCAGGCTGTCTCTGCGGTGATGGGCCGGGGCACCTGCGCCTGCAGCCAGAGGCCATGGCATTTCGAGGTTGGCTGAACCCACTTGGCATGCCCGCACGGAGCTGCTGCTGTCTCCCCCCCTCCCCCCCTCCACCCCCGGCTTTCTGGGTATTTCTGCTGAGAACCCAAGAAGGGGCTGCCAGGATGGGGAACCAGGACCCCAGCAAGACCCTGTTCAAAAGAGGCTTCCAGACCCGTGGCTCAGCCGTTGACTAGCTGTTGGACCTTAGGGAAGTTGCTTAACTTCTCTGCGCTTCAGCCGCCTCTGAAGGCGATAAATGAGAGATAAATGTCTCCCTTTAACTCCCACCACCTCCCAAGGTGATTGTGAGGCTGAAATATGATCAGAGTGCCCAACGCATGAAACATGTTTGAGGGTCGAGGCAGCAGGAGCCTCACTCCTGGGAGCCGCCTGGGAGGGGGGCAGAAGCCAGCTTGGTGGGGAGCAGGGAGGAGCAGGAGCCAAGTGACATAGCTTGATGTCAAACACGGTCAGGCGGCAAGCAGAGGGTCTGCCTGTGTCCCGCTGTTATCTCCAGATGATGTTCACCCAGGGGGGTGAGGAGGCGAGGGATGGCAGACCTGGATGGCTCGGGAAGACAGTGCCCTACCATGATGCCAGCCCTGGGGTAAGGAGGGCGCCGGGGGCACATCTCTCCCACCTGCCTCAGATCCTAAGTCTGGGCACAGGATCACAGCGGCCTCACCTTTCACATGAACCCCGGCCCCAGCAGGGAGTTGCACCATCTGAGGGTTGCCCTTAATTAGTTGTTGTTCCAGCAGATAGAGTCAGGGGGCATGTACTTCCCAACTTCCCAGGGGGAACTAACATGCCTTCTTAGTAAGGAGGATTATTTGAAAGAGGTGTCAAAACAGAAGCTTTTCTTTTCTCTTTAGAAATATCTCAATATTTCTGACTTTCCAATGGATTCTCTTATCTCTTTCTCTCCTCCCTCCTTTTGTCTCTATCTCTTTGTCTCCCTTTAACTCTGTCTCTCATTTATCTCTCACAGATAGTCATTTATTTCTCCTACGACTTACTCTTTTCAGCCAGTTTAGAATCCTTGACAACTTTTTTTTTTTTAAATATATTTTATTGATTTTGTACAGAGAGGAAGGGAGAGAGATAGAGAGCCAGAAACATCGATGAGAGAGAGTCATCGATCAGCTGCCTCTTGCACACCCCCTACTGGGGATATGCCCGCAACCAAGGTACATGCCCTTGACCGGAATCGAACCTGGGTCCCTTCAGTCCCCAAGCCGACGCTCTATCCATTGAGCCAAACCGGTTTCGGCAGGATCCTTGACAACTTTTGAATGAGAGTTCCCACCAATGTCCCAAGATGGAGGCTGGCAAGTGCTTTGGGGTATCCTGGTTCAGCACCACGGACAGAGCTTTGTGTTGGCCAAGCTAGGACCTGGTGACCCTGAGGAAAGGGGTGCTTCCACAGAGGCCTGGAGAAGGGTGAGCCTCGTGAGAGGGGGCTGAGCATCACGAGAAGCAGCTCTGGGACTGGAGAGGGGGGAAGAAGAGGAGTCCCCAGTTGATGGGAATGGGCGGGGCTGCGAGCAGAGGGAGGGTGAAGGGCAGAGGTACGAAAGGAGGTGAGTGAGTGGATTGCTGAGGCTATGCATTCAGGTGTATCTGAGCATAAGGGCGTGGCGAGCAGCAATGCGAGTACCTGTGATATGAGTACAGAAGATATGACGTTCACCTGAGCAGGTGTGAGGCAGGTGGGAGAGATGTGCACATGGGTGCCCCCCAGGCTGACAGCGAGGCTTTCTGTTCCCTTCCTCATTGCCTCCTGGGAGGCCCCAGGGGTGCAGGGCTAAGTCCTAGGGAGGAGAAGTGGCAGGAGAGCTGGGCTCTCGCGTGGGGCTCTGCTTGCAGAAGGAAAACGGGGAAGGGAAGCAGGCCACTCCACCCGGCTGGCGGGTAAATATTTAGAGGGCTGTTTCCCGTTGTATAAACACGCAGCCTGTCTGTTCGGCAGTGTGCACAGAGGCTGGGAGGGGAGAGCTGGCCCCAGGCCAGCCAAGAAGCCTGTTTAAATCCTCTAACTCATAGCTCCCCGCCCACGCTGCTCCGGCCTTCTGGCTCTCAGAGACACGCTCAGGGCTCTCAGCCCACTGGCACGCACGCTCAGGCTCCAGCACCCTGTGTGCGGGGACATTGTTACACATTCAGGGCTTAGAGGTCCTCACACAGGCGCACATGTGAACACACCATGGCAACCCCCAGGTGCACAGCTTACACTCCTAGCTAGACAAGTGCGAATAGCACCTGCATGCCACCTCTCTCTCTCTCTCTCTCTCTCTCTCTCTCTCTCTCTCTCTCTCTCTCACACACACACACACACACCATATCTCATACACAACCAGACCCACAAGCTCACGTATCGTTACGGATCCATCCACTGTAGCCTGTCCAGCGTGGGTCTTCGGCCACACTCCCGATGTCAGTGCAGGCACGTTTGAAGTCGTTCACTTGTTCAATGCAGTTTCAGTGCTGCCCGCATGCCAGGTACCGGGCCAGGAGCTGGGGACACGAGGTGAAAGGCAAGGTCAGCCCCTGGAGAGTTCCCAGTCTGAAGGGGAAGACAGACAGGAAGCAAACAGGCAGGGCAACTGCAGGGGCCTGTGAGGCAGACTTTGCAGGCGAGGCAGGGGGTGGTCAGGAGAACTTCCCAGAGGAAGCAACTGAAAGATGCGTGCCCTAGGAACGGCTGGGAGGGGCATTCCAGGCTAAGGGCATGGAGTGTGCAAAGCAGCTGATAGTACAATGCCTTCAGAGGGGCGGGGGGGTGGGGGCCGAAGAGGGGCAAGTGGAGGGTGCAAAGCCGTCAGGGGATGTGTGTTTCAGGTTGCTTTGCTGAGTTCCTCCCTCCACCGATGGGAAGAAACCTGAGACAGGTCGTCTCACCTGTGAGCTAGAGATCTCTGGGGATCCCCAGGCCCAGCAAGGCTTCCCCTTCCTCCTAGCTCAAGCCTCCTCCTGGCTTGTGCTGGCCATGACCCCTTACGGCCCTGACCCATTAGTACTCCTGTGTGTACACGTGGCCTGTCCCACTGTGGCCAGAGCCTCTCTTATTGTATCAAAGCTGGACCTGCCTCCCAGGCCATGCTGCTGCCAAGCAGGAGGAGGAGCAGGAGACAGAGCACAGTGGTGGTTCCACAGCAGCCGGATGAAGAGGAAGAGCTCTGGGCCATGCACAAGGACCAGTTCTGGTAGGTGCTCTCCCATGAGCACCTGCTCACCTGGGCACACACTGGCCATCGCTGAGCCTCGCCTTTCTCTGCTGTAAAGTGGAGGCAATCAGAGCAGCCCTGCCTGCTTCACAGGCCTCTGATTGCTTTCTCATTTAAGAAAGAATGTGGAACTGCTGTAGAGCCAACTATAAAGCGGCAGGCAGGAATGGAAGGACAAACAGGACAGTGACTGATGTGTGATGGTAATAAGGACCCTGATGCTGATGGTGATAATGATGGTGGTGATGGTGATAAAGATGGTGGTGATGGTGGTGGTGATGGTGGTGAAGGTGGTGATAATGATGGTGGTGTGGTGGTGGTGTGATGATAATGATGGTGACAGTGGTGATGGTGATTATGGTATTGGTGGTGATTGTGGTGATGATAAAGGTGGTAGTGGTGGTGATGGTAGTGATGTAAAGGTGGTGGTGGTGTTGGTGGTGATGGTGGTGATGATAAAGGTGGTAATGGTAGTGATGATAAAGGTGGTGATGGTGGTGATGGAAGTGATGATAAAGCTGGTGTTGGTGGTGATGGTGGTGATGGTGGTAATGATGGTAATATAAAGCTGGTGATGGTAGTGATAAGGATGGTGGTGCTGGTGGTGATGATAAAGGTGGTGATGGTGGTGGTGATGGTTATGATAAAGCTGGTGATGGTGGTGATGATGGTTATGATAAAGCTGGTGTTGGTGGTAATGATGGTGATGATGGTAATGATGGTGATATAAAGCTGGTGATGGTGGTGATAAGGATGGTGGTGATGGTGATCATGGTGACCACGTTCACAATAACTAGATATAATGCCCTGGTCCAGCCTCCCGAGGCTGAGGAGTAAAACAATGGGTATGCTTTGGAGACAGCAGCCCCCCCGCCCCCCCTCACACCAGGGACTTCTCTTCACCCCCTGCCAGCCCAGGCTTTCCCTCCCACCTTCTCCTTCAAGTTACCCCAAACCACAGATGCAGGCTCCAGACCTTCAGCCTGCCCTTCTCCTCCAGCCCCTCCCCTGTACATACCCCTCTGTCTGACTCTGTGTCACCCCTCTCTCTGCAGCCTCAGCTCCCCTTCCAGGCCACCTCCCCAGCCTGTTCCTTCCCTCCCTCCCTCCTCCGCCCAGGCAAGGAGAGTGAGCGCCCTCACCGAGGCTATGTATACCCGGAACACCTCACATCCCCCCTGTCTTGGCCTCGCTCCATTCCGCACCGGCCTGCAGCCAGATTCCTAAGATGGGAGGCAGGATGGACGGAGCCCGCCCTGCTGCCCACCACAGCCCTTTCTCAGCTCCTGGGGCAGGACCCCTGTGACTGTAAGAGGGCTGCTCAAGGGGTGGCATGAAGCCCAGCTCTCTGCCTCAGTTTCCCCCACATGGGAGTGACCTGTCTGTCTCTGGAGATGTGAGGAGAGTGTCTGTCTAGCCTAGGTAAGGGTCAGCGGCTTCTAACATGTGTCCTCACCCAGCCAGACCCCACCAGGCTGTGGCCAGAGGGGAGAGGACTCTCTAGGATGGTCATGTCCTGTCCGGGTCACGGGACATCCATGCCCTCATCCACAGCCCTCCGCTCAGCTCGGGGAGGGGTCGGGACGGGTCAGGGGGCCAGGAGGGATTGAGAGCAGGAGGAAAACAGAGCTGTCAGCCAGAATTGAAGGCGGAGGCTTGGAGCTCTGGTGTCCTATCCCAATAACGACTCCCATCACATCGCCCTCTCTCCTTATGCCTCAGTTTCCCCTTTGCAGGAAGCACAGCCGCTGCCAGATGAAGAAGCCCATAGGGTACCTTCTCTGCAGAATGGACGGGCCTGGTAGCCTCCCGCCACCTCGACCTCCCCGGGTCACCCGCAGACTCCCCCGGTCCCCCTCCCCCTGGCGTGGCTGCGCCTCTGACAGGCACCGCTCGGGCATCCATCATCCCAGCAGAGGCGGCCCCAGCCCCTGACATTCCAATTAAACACTTCACTCTGGCCTTGGTGGCATCACCTCGGCTTGGAATAACGTCATCTATCTTCCCCAGACGGACGGACGGAGCCTCCAGGCCAGGCAGGGGGACAGACGTCCCCCCTCCCCATTCCCCATCCCGGGAGCCGGGCTCCTCACCACAGGGACGCCGTTCAATCACGAGGAACCGCGCTCTCTTGGGGAGAAAAGCTGTCAGCCTTCCCAGGGACAGGCATTCATCTCCGCAGGGGAGGGAAGCAGCCTTGGTCCCCACCAAGGGGAGCCCCGTGCTCAGGCCTCTGCCTTCCCATTCGTCAGCCGGAACCCTGGGATCCCAGGAGCACGGCAAGCGGGGGCCACGGGAGACCCAGACAGGACCTGATGGGGCTCAGTCTGAGTGAGGCCTCCGGTGGGGGCGCTCTTGCCTGACCGACTGGACAGCTTCAGCCTCTCCAAGAGCAGCCTCTGGGCCTCCTGTCCTCGAGGCCTCCTGGACAGTTTGTGTTTTGGGAAAGTCCCAGGCTGAGTCCTGCCCCGGGGAACGTCCTTTCTGATGGGGACGAGGTAAGCCTGCCCGTGGAAAGCCTAGTCCGGGAGGCACAGTCCCTGCCTAGGGGATCCCCCTCCCCCGCCCCGCCGCCCGGGCTTAAAGGGGACACATAGCCCTCCCTGGCAGCCAGATGAGACAAGGCACCCGCCTTGGGAAACACCATCAGGGCATTCACGGTCCCTGTTACATGTTGAGTATCCCCCCTGCACCCCGACCCGTGGGCCCTGGGAGAAGGAATATTTGTGATCGTTGGCGTCAGGTGAACGTGACCCAACGAACCTGAGTGCAAATCCCAACAAGACGCCTTTCTTCCTGTGTGTCCCTGAACTGGTGACTCGGCCTCTCTGGGCCTCCTTTCTCTCCCTGGGAAGTGGGGTTGCCTCGAGGAGGAAGTGGTGAGGCTGTGTGCGTGCGTGCGTGCGTGTGTGTGTGTGTGTGTGTGTGTGAGTGTGTGAAGCCCCTGGCAGAGTGTCAGGCTGGTGGAGACGCTCAGGGGAGGACAGGGCCCCAGTCAGACCAACTCACGGGACAGGGCAGAGAGCCCGCCCGCCAGCTCAGGGGTCCTGGCCCTGATGGGGAAGGGAGCCCAGGCCCCACGGGGGAGGGACCAAACCAGCAGAGGGACCAGGAGCGGAGCCCAGCCTGTTGCAGTCCTCCTTGGCCACCAGGACATTACACAGGCCCATTGGGGTGGGGATGGGGAGGACACACTGACGCTGAGCCAGGAGCCCAGACTGTGGGGCCAGAGGAAAGGACCAAAGCAACTCCAGCTTTAATCATCAGCATCGGTTCCCCCAGGAGCCACAGAGGAGGTTCCGCGGACGCCCCCCCCTCCAAAGAGCCGCGTCTGCGCTGGCAGTTTCCTCCGCGGTTATTTTTAGCTTGTTTTCCCACTAATGATGCTTTTGGGTAGATTTCAGGGTTGTAGCTGTGTGTTCTCTGGGAAACGGGAACGGTATCTATACAAAAAAAAAAGAAAAAAGAAAAAGAAAAAGAGAGAGAGAGCGAGGGAGAGAAGGTTGTTATTCATAGTAATTCGCCTGGATTTGTAAAGTTATTATTAAGCATTTGTCACCACAAAAGTCACTTTGATTTGGCTTTTCTTGGAGCTCTTCCTCCATGCCCGATTTTGCTGCCTTATCTTACAGAGGAGGCTCGGAGAGTTTGGGGGGAGGGGGCTGTTAAGAACAGAAAAATCGGGACAACACTCGTCCCAGAAAGAGAAGGGAAAAGGCAAACCGTTTGAAGCTCGCATCCCAGGGGGAAAACAATGGGTAATGATGACAGCAAACGCACACGGCGACTTCTCCATGAGTCAGGCTCTGCCTCAAAGAGCTTTAAGCACTGCGAGGTAGGTCCTGCCAATGGCCTCATTTTTCAGACGAGGGACTGGGCACAGAGAGGTTAAGTTAGTTGCCCGAGGTCACACAGCAGACCTGACCTGGGTTCAAATTCCAACGCTACTACGCCTTCCTTCCTGTGTGTCATTCAGCCAAGTGACTCAGCCTCTTTGAGCCTTTTCTTTACCTGGAAAGCGGGACCTGCCTGGATTTGAACCCAGCCATCTGGTTCCGGAATCTGGTTCTGAACCACCCCCTAGATAAGCCCCCCTGGCAACCGCCTGTGAGGATCTGAGAGGTGGGTGGTGAGATGGCAACCAGAGTGCCTCCTCTTAGCCAGAGGAAGGGACGGGCACCTGCCTGTGGGGAAAGCAGCGTGTCACCCCAGGCTGTCCTGGAATGTCCCCTGCTGATG
Source organism: Nyctalus aviator (assembly GCA_036971965.1). Classification (NCBI taxonomy): domain Eukaryota; kingdom Metazoa; phylum Chordata; class Mammalia; order Chiroptera; family Vespertilionidae; genus Nyctalus; species Nyctalus aviator. Next base: position 36,240,340 of record CM072937.1, on the reverse strand, counting down.
GATCTTGGGGAGGGCCTGAGAAGTCCAGGGGAGACCCGTCTCCGAGGGCGTTTACCACCGGATGTGCGCTGAGCAGGTGAGGGAGCACAGGCTTTCGGGGCAGACAGACTTGCAGTCAAACCCCAGCTCTGCCGCTCGCTAGCTGAGGGGGCTTTAAGCGAGCGACTTTGCCTCTCTGAGCTCAGTGTCCACATCGCTAAATGGAGATGATGACACTCAGGATTATTGAGACGGTTGAAAAGGTAATGGATGGGAAGCACCTGAGACACTGCAGGACATTGGTGTCCAAATGACTGCCTCTTCTGCCATTCATTCGTTCGTTCATTCATTCATTGCTTAATAAACATTTCTTGAACGCTTAACGCATGTATGGAACTGTGCTCAATTTTGTGGAAGACTTAAAGATGAATAGATATCACCTTTGTCCCTAAGGAGTTTATCAGTGAATCTGGAAGCTAAGAGGTCAGGTGAGCCACATAGGGATTGATTCCATCTTGAGTGATGGACAAGGCTTTGCAGACAAGGCTCCCCGAGGAGGTGGGGAAGGAGGAACGGGGTTTCCAAGCAGAGGGAACAGCAGGCAAAAGGCGCCCAGGCAGAGAAGATACAGCTTGCCAGTAGGAGAAAGGACTCGATGAACATCTGTGGCATTTGGATTTAATCCTGAGGGCAGTGGGGAGCCATGGATGGCTGTATAGCGAGAATGAGACCTAAGGAAGCTGAGCATCAGCTCTGGGAGGTGGGTGGGAAGAGAAAGCAATGATTCCCATCGTGAGGGAGCCAGAAGGAGAACCTGGGGTTTGATCCCACCTCTGAGATCCGCTCCCTGTGTGAAGCCAGGCACCCTGCCCACAGCTGCGGGTCTTCTGTTCCCACCTGAAGCGCTGGATTTCCCAGAAGTCCTATGGCGGTCACATCTATGGTGTAAGGGCTTCCTCCCCAGGCCTCAGCACCCCGGGCTCCCCTCTCGTCTTCCCCAACAGCCAGCCTGGCATTCTCCAACCAAAGCAGGAGTCCTGGGCACTGCCACCCCCAGGCACCAGGCAGAGCTGACTGTACAAGGCAGAGATTGGGGAAACGTGGGGGAGAAGATGGGCCCCTGGCTCTTCCGCCTGCACCAGCACCTGGCCGCACGCTGGCTAACAACAGCGACCGTGGGAAAAGTGCAGGCACATCGCGCATCTGCTGCTCGCTCACTCCCACTCCCCCCTCGCTGGCTCTGCCTCTCTATTCTCCGCTGCACATTTGCTCAGAGCTTTGCCCTGGAATTAAGTGAAGCCGTGTGGGGGTGGGGAGGAGAAGACGGGTGAGCCCAGCCCAGCCCAGATGGCCTGAGTCCAAAGCCTCCCTTGGCCAGGCGCCCGGGGGTGGTCCTAGCTTTCTGTCCGCGTGTGCCAGGGCGGAGGCAGGCAAAGGGGCAGCTAGAGTCAGGGTTTGGCAGAGGGTGGGGGTTGGAGGAAGATCCTTTCTGACAAGGAACTAAAGGTTAGAGTGCTCTAGGGAAATGAGAGTAGAAAGACTGTTCAGGGAGCAGCTCATTTTGCAGAGTGTGTGTGTGCGTATGTGTGTGAGTGTGGTGTGTGGTGTGTGTGGGGTATGTGTGTGGTGTGTATGTGTGTGTGTGTGTGTGGTGTGTGGGGTGTGTGTGTGTGTGTGATGTGTGTGGGGTGTGTGTGTGTGTGTGCGAGTGTGGTGTGTGGTGTGTGATGTGTGTGGGGTGTGTGTGTGTGGTGTGTGTGTGTGTGTGGTCTCTGTGTGTGTGTGTGTGTGGTGTGTGGCTGTGCATACACTTGCAGTGATAAGATGCTTTAGAAGCATCTCATTGTCTTTGACGATGTACGAGTAAAGCTGTGTGTAACTGAATAGCTCCGGGGGTGCGTGTCATACAAGCATGTATGTACCTTTGTGTGCAGGGTGGGTGGGTGGGGGAGTGTCTGCTTGCCTCTCCAGCCTCCCTTCTGAGCCCACCCCAGCTCAGTGCTCCGCCCCTGCCATTTCGGGGTCACACTGTGTGCCCCTGGCTCAGGTCCTTAGCCTGCTCCCTCCTCCTACAGCAGCTTCCTCGCCTCTCTCTTCTCCCCACTCCCCCGCCCCCGCCCCCAGCCTACACCAACTTGTCTTTCCTAAAAGCTCACCTCCTCCAGGAAGCCCTCCCTTTCCCTGCAACACCCATGACGTAGACTGAGCTGGATGCCCCTCGCCGGGCAGCACTCACGGCCACCCTATGCTGCAGTCCCCTGTGTCAGCCCACTCCCCTCTGCTGCTCAGTGGTGATCTCCTTGGAGACAGAAACCACTTTATTCAGCAGGCATCGCTCCAGACACAGAGCAGGCGATTAATAATTCATTTATTCAATAACCATTAACTGAACATCCAACAGATGTCAGGAGAGGGGCATACAGTGGGGACAACACAGGCACCGTGCCTGCCTTCCCGGGTCTCCCCTCAGTAGGAGGAGACAGTCATACCAACACAACCCTATGCTCGCTGACCTGCAGGAAACGGGTCTGGGGGTGCACAGCGTGGGGACGGGTGTGGGCAGAGTTAGGGAAGCTGCAGAGAGGAGGAACTGTCCAAAGTGGGATGGACTGAGTGAATGAATACATAAATGCAATGACCAAAACCAGAGCCCAAGGTCAGTGCTGAACCAGCAGCCACACCAAATCAGGGTGAAACCCCCTCCCCCCAAATGACCTGGGAGCCTCATTCCCTCCGTAGAGGACAGGTCGGTCCCAAGTCCACGGTGGGACTGAGCCAGGAGGTGGCCCTTTGGGGGTGGGCACACTGTGACGCAGGGAGCCAGGCCCGTCCCTCCACAGGGTGAGATTCCTGGCCGTGTCAGGACCTGGCTGTGTGGCCTTGGGCCAGTCCCTTGCTCTCTCTGGAACTTTTCTTTCTTGTCTATAATATAGGAAGGGGACGGATTCTGATCTATAACCCTAATTAAGAATCCCAGAGAGGATTTGCCGTGTTGTTGTGCCTGGGTGCTCAAGACGCGGAGCAGAACTGAGCAGAGAGCCCTGCCATCGGGGCGCGAGCCCTGACTGACTCCGTGGCCTCTGTTTGTCCCCTTCAGCCATGAGGCCGTGTAACCATATCCCACGGAGGCTGGGAAGACTCCATAGAGGAGGTCCCTGGGCGGGAATGTTAGGATAAGCAGGATTTTAATTGGTGGAGAAGAGCATTGATGAAGCATGGGGAATGGGCAGGGTGGCTCAGTGGTTGAGGATCGACCAAGAGGTCATCAGTTTGATTCCTGGTCAGGGCACATGCCCAGGTTGCTGGTTTGATCCCCAGTGGGGGCGTGCAGGAGGCAGCCTGTTGATGTTTCTCTCTCATAGATCTCTCTCTCTCTCCCCCCTTTCCTCTCCCAAAAATCAATAAAAAAAATATTTTTTAAAGAGTGAGAGTGTGGGGAGAGGAGTGAGCCTGGCATAGAGACCGACATCCCTGGTGACGGTGATGGCCGACACCCGGCTTGGCGGGGGCAGAGGATTCACATGGGGAACTAGTAGGATGTGCCTATGGCTCCGTCCTGCAGGTTTCTGGATCCCAGCCGCCAGGGTGAGGTTGGCACAGCAGCTGGAAGGACTTGGAATGAGGCACAGTTAGAGCTGAGACAACCAAGAGGAGCATCAGAGATAAAGGTGACCTTGGCAGTGGCCTTCCAGAGCCAGGGGAGTGAGGTGCCGGGCAGGACCCTTATGTGACCTCAGACCTCAGACCTGATTATAAGGGCCGGGTGAAATTCCGCGGCCCGACCACCAAAACAAAGGGGTGTGCATAAGTATGCCCATGCGTCTGTTTTGCTGAGCACACACGCCAGGCACTGATCTGGGCATTGGCATGCACTGTCGAGCAGTTCCTCTAAAAGACCCGTGGCTTTGGGGAGTTTATATGAAATCAAAGGAGACAGATGCAACAGGCAAGTTATAAGATTAAGTGTCATCTGCTGCGAACCGAAGTCTGGGAGGAGGACGGAGCAAAGGGCAGTGGGATGGCTGTGTTGTTGGACATTCGGCCGCCAGGGCAGGTGCGTCAGCGGAGGTGGTAGGTGAGTAGTGACCTGAATTAAGTAAAGGAGCAAGACCCGAGGTCCAAGGGGAAAGCATGCCAGATGGGAGAAACAGCAAGGGCCAAGGCCCTGTGGCAGGAATGTGCTGGACATACCCCAGCAGGGAGGCCTCCGTGGCTCCAGTGTAATAAACAGGACCGGTGGAAACTGAGTTTGGAAAAGCAGCTGTGGGTCAAATCACCTAGGACCTTGTAGACCATAGCGAGCAATTTGGGTTCGAGAATTGTTAAGAGTTCCTCTAACTGGGTTGGCTCAGTGGATAGAGCGTCAGCCTGCGGACTGAAGGGCCCCAGGTTCGATTCGGTCAAGGGCATGTACCTTGGTTGCGGGCACATCCCCAGTGGGAGGTGTGCAGGAGGCAGCTGATTGATGTTTCTCTCTCATCAATGTTTCTAACTCTCTCTCCCTCTCCCTTCCTCTCTGAAAAAAAAAAAAAATCAATAAAATATATATATTTTTAAAAAGAATCATAAGAGTCAACATTACAGAGCACACATTTGTGGCCAGTACCACGGAGCAATCAGTACACATTAGCTGGAATTTTAAAAGTGGCTGGGGGCAGTGTGAGGGTCAACATTTAACAGATGGAGGAACTGAGGCATGGCGAGGTGAGGCCTGGACCACCTGCCCTGAGCCGCAGACCTGCTCCTGGCTGGAGGATCAGTATGGGGCCCAGCATCTGAGCTGGGAGATCCAGCTGCAGGGGGAGGCAAAGCGGCCCAGCTGCAGGCTAGAGGCTGTGTGGTCACTGTGATAGCCACAGGCGTGCATAACTGTGTATTAAACTGGGGCATATCTAACTCTGGTGGGTGTAGGTTTGTGAGCTGAAGAAGCGGGGGAGGCAAGAGGCTGAGCCACTACTCTCTGGTCGGAGGCTCGATGCCCCCAGAGCCCCTGCCGGCTGCCACTGCATCCTCCTCCCTGCACCGAACGGCCTGTTTGTGCCTGGTGCCCCCTCGGGCCATAACCACAGAAGCTCTGATGTCTCCCTAATCCTGGGAACCTACACCTCACGGTAAAGGTGGCTAAGTGGGTTACACACCTGAGTGATGGCTCTGCTACTTTCTAGCTGTGTGACTCCAAGCCAGAAACGTATCTTCTCTGAGCCCCCGTTTCCTCATGGGGAAACAGCAATCACAATAGCACATGCTTAACAGGGTTGTTAACACACCCGGATAATGCACGTGAAATGCCCGCTCAGTGCCTGGCACGGAGAAAGCATTCAGTTAGCGATTCACAGGACCAGGCGCTCAGTGTGGATGTGCAGAGCGAAGTTCTTGAACTTCCCCAGAGGAGTCTTATCTGTCTCACTCAATCTACATTCAGGTTTCTCCCCGCCCCCCGCCCCTCCTATCCTACAATAAAGCATTCCTATGAAACCTTTTTGCAAGAGAAATGGTGTGACGCAAAGAAGTAATTACCATAGGACGTGCCTTGCTAACAGATGCACAAAATAAACAGAGATGAAGCGCAGATGCTCGCAGACGCGGTTCAAAGGTGTGGTGGCTTGAGGCTGATATGCTGAGTGTTATTCCTGGGGAAAGACCTTGGGGAGCCACCCTCACTGCTCAGGGTCCAAGGTGCCTCTATAGCTGGCTCGCTGCAAAACAAACAGCAAAAATGAAAAAGCGAAAATCCCCTCTGGATGTTTTCCAGTGAGCAAAAACAGGCACTAATCTGTTTTCTAAAAGCGAGGTGGCGGACAGTGAACTTTTGAAAGCGGGGGGATTCCCGTAGTCTGTTCCTGAGCACAATGTTTCACACATAGAGTTTGATTAAAAAAAAAAAAAAATCAAAGTAGTAAAAGAACAACTAACAAAGGTCAAAGTGAGCGGGAAGAAGGAAATAATAAAAATCAGAGTAGAAATAAAGGAAATAGAATCTAAAAAAACTACCCAAGATCAATGAAACCAAGAACTGGCTCTTTTGTAAAGGTACCCTATTTCCCGGCGTATAAGACGACTTTTGAAACGAAAAAAAAGTCAACCGAAAATCGGGGGCAAAAGACCAAAACTGCACAAAAATTACCTGCAGATCTTGACGGCAAAATAAGTGTTTTCTTTGAAGTGGGGGGTAGTCTTATACAGCGAATATAGGCCTAAACCTATGTTTTAACTGTAAAATTAGAGTGTCGTCTTATATGCCGGAAAATAGTAAGACGGACAAACCTTTAATAAGACTCATCAAGAAAAGAAAAAAAGAGAGAGAGAGAGAGAGCCCAAATAAGTAAAACCTGATACGAAGGAGAAGAAGTAATGACTGACACCATAGAAATACAGGGGAGTATAGAAAATATTATGAACAACTATATGCCAACAAATTGGATAATCTGGACCAAATGGATAAATTCCTAGAAACATGCAATCTTCCAAAACTGAATCAATAGGAGTCCAAGAATCTGAATAGACAGATTATAACCAGTGAAACTGAAGCAGTAATTTAAAAAAAACAACAAAAAACTCCCAACAAATGTCCTGGGTCAGATGGCTTCACAGGACAATTTTACCAAACATTCAAAGAAGAACTAACACCTGCCCTTCTCAAATTACTCCAAATTGTTCAAGAGGAGGAAGACACCAAAACTCTTCGTAGGAGGCCAGCATATTCAAATTCCAAAACCAGAAAAAGACACTACAAAGAAAGGAAATCATAGGCCAATATCCCTGATAAACACAGATGCTAAATCCTCAACAAAATATTAACAAAACGAATCCAGCAATATATTAAAGAGATCATACACCATGACCAAATGGTATTTATTTCTGGGGTGCAAGCTTGGTACAATATATGCAAATCAATGAATGTAATAAACCATATAAACAAAATGAAGGGTAAAATCACATGATCATATCAATAGATGCAGAAAAAGCATTTGATAAATTCCAGCACTCCTGTATGATGAAACTCTCAGCAAATTGGGAATAGAAGAAATAATAAAATGCCATTTTTTTTTTTAACAAACCCACAATAAATATCATACTCAATGGGCAAAAACTAAAAACGTTTCTTTGAAGATCAAGAACAAGCCGAGACCGGTTTGGCTCAATGGATAGAGCGTCGGCTTGGGGACTGAAGGGTCCCGGGTTCGATTCCAGTCAAGGGCATGTACCTTGGTTGCAGGCATATCCCCAGTAGGGGGTGTGCAAGAGGCAGCTGATCGATGACTCTCTCTCATCGATGTTTCTAACTCTCTATCTCTCTCCCTTCTTCTCTGTACAAAATCAATAAAATATATATTTTAAAAAAAAAAGAACAAGACAGGGATATCTGCTTTCAATACTTTTATTTAATGTAATATTAGAAGACATAGCCATAGGGATCAGTCAAGAAGAAGAAATAAAAGGCATCCCAATTGCAAAGGAAGAAGTAGAACTGCCATTATTTGCATATGACATGATACTGTATAAAGGGAACCCTAAAGATTCCACCAAAAATTACTAGAATTGATAAATGAACTCAGTAAACTGTCAGGATACAAGTTTCCAGAAATCAGTTGCATTTCTATTCACCAGTAATGAACTATCAGAAAGGGAAACTAAGAAAACAGTCCCACTTACAATTGCATTTTAAAAAAAAAACAACAACCTAGGAATAAATTTATCCAAGGATGTAAAAGACCTGTACTTGGAGAATGAAAAGATACTGACAAGTGGAAGAAACTAAGTGGAAGTATATACCATGTTCATGGATAGGGAGAAACTATCATTAAAAATATCCATACTATCCAAAGCAATCTATAGATTAAACACAATCCCTATGAAGATACCACTGATGTATTTCACAGAACGAGAAAAAAATATCCCCTAACTCCATGGTCGGCAAACTGCAGCTCGAGAGCCACATGCGGCTCTTTGGCCCCTTGAGTGTGGCTCTTCCACAAAATACCATGGCCTGGGCCAGTCTATTCTGAAGAAGTGGCGATAGAAGAAGTTCAAGTTTAAATAAATTGGCTCTCAAAAGAAATTTCAATTCTTGTCCAGTTGATATTTGGCTCTGTTGACTAATGAGCTTGCCGACCACTGTAACTCACCACTGTGGTGGGCCTGGTGACATTTCTCCAGTCGGCATGTGCCTGGTTTGCAGGACGCCTGCCAACAGGAGAAGATAGGACAGACAGGTGTGCGGCTTCACTAAGAAGAGCTCACCATTTGGGGGGCACCTGGGGTCTCCATGGAATTCTAGTCTAGCTTAGCTGGAGAGGGTCTCAGAGATTTCCTAAGCCAACCTTCTCATTGTACAGCTGCAAAAACTGAGACTGTTAATTGAGTATTTTAAAAAATCTTTATTGTTGAAAGTATTACAAGATGTCCTCCCTCCCCCGCCCCCATTAACCCCCATGCACTCACCTCAGGTCCTCACCACACTATTGTCTGTGTCCATGGTTATACATGGTAATTTCATTAGACACTTTGACTTTTTAAATTGAATTATTGGGGTGACATTGGTTAATAAGATTATATAGATTTCAGAGGCACAATTCTATAATACATCATCTGTATGTTGTACTGTGTGTTCGTTCACCCTAAGTCAAGTCTCCTTCCATCAGCATTTATTCCCCTCTTTATTCTCTCCTAACCCCCCTCCCAACCCTACATACCTTTCTCTCTGGTAATCATCATACTGTTGTCTGTCTATGAAGTGGGTTTTTTCTTTTTTTTGTCTAATCCCTTCACCCTTTTTCACCCTCCCCCCACAGCTGTCAGTCTGTTCTAGCTATAAGTCTGTTTCTATTTTGTTTATTAGATGCCACGAATAAGTGAAATCATATGGTATTTGTCTTTCTTTGGTTTATTTCACTCAGCATAATACTCTCCGGGTCCATCCATGCTGTCACAGAAGGTGAGATCTTCTTCTTCTTCTTCTTCTTCTTCTTCTTCTTCTTCTTCTTCTTCTTCTTCTTCTTTTATGGCCTAATAGTATCCCTTTGTGTAAATGTACCACAGCTTTTTGTCTATTCATCTACTGATGGGCACTTGGGCTGCTTCAAAAATTTGGCTATTATAAATAACGCTGCAATGAACACAGGGGTGCATATATTCCTTTGAATTCATGTTTCGGGTTTCTTCTAAATATCTCAGAAGTGGAATCACTAGGTCATAAGGTAGTTTCATTTTACATTTTTTTGAGGTAACTCCATACTTCTTTCCACAATGGTTGTACCAGTCTGCATTCCCACTAACAGTGTGTGAGGGCCCCATTTCCCCCCACATCCTCACCAACACTTGTTTGTTGATTTATTGATGATAATTATTCTGGCAGGTATGAGATGCTATCTTGTTGTGGTTTTAATTTTTATTTCCCTGATGATTAGTAATGTTGAACATCTTTTCGTTTGTCTATTAGCCATCTGTAAGTTCTCCTTTGGAGAAGTGTCTATTCAGTTCTTCTGCCCGTTTTAAAATTGTGTGTGTGTGTGTGTGTGTGTGTGTTGATGTATATAAATTCTTTATCAATTTGTTATATATATATATATATATATATATATATATATTATTGATTTTGTACAGAGAGGAAGGGAGAGAGATAGTTAGAAACACTGATGAGAGTCACCGATCAGCTGCTTCTTGCACACCCCCTACTGGGGATATGCCCGCAACCAAGGTACATGCCCTTGACCGGAATCGAACCTGGGACCTTTCAGTCCCCAAGCCGACGCTCTATCCATTGAGCCAAACCGGTTTTGGCAAGTTCTTTATCAATTTGGATATTAACTTTTTATCAGATGTGTCTATGGCAGGGCCAGACAGCCAACCAGGGAGTAAATGGCCCTAAAGTGAAGGGCGGCCTACCCAGAGGTCACAGGTGAAGGAGGCACAGTCTGTGGGCAGCCCAGGGTTCTATTTTTAGTTCTGCCCTTTAATTGCTCTGTGCCCTTCAGGAAGTTGCTGGCCCTCTCTGCGCTTTAGGATCCTCACCTGTACAATGGGCCACAGCTGTTCCTCCCAGGAGTGTGGGGTGATTGTATGTGTGTGTGTGTGTGTGTGTGTGTCTGTGTGTGTGTGTGTGCGTGTGCATTCTGGTTCCTCCTCAACATGCCCTGCCTCACAACTCTTCCCTCCCCTATCCTTCCCTCCCCCAGACTGCATAGGCCCCTCTGGACCTGTTGCCTGGACTCCGGACAGGCCTTTGCTGCCCTGTCTCCTTCTCAATCCCAGCTGTCACAGTCCCAGCAGGAAAGAGAGGGCATGCACACACCATTTTCTGGAAGGACTTTGGCAAAAGGACTGTTGTCAGGTGGAAGAGCAGGGCCAGACAGCCAACCAGGGAGATGGCACCCAGAAACAGACCAACTGAGGTCTCAAGGCGGTAGGACCACGAGCTCAGGGGTAAGAGGGCCCTTTACAAGGTGATGGGGCCACTCGCTTAAACAGCTATGGGCATCTGATCAAGGGGGCAGGGCGAGGAGTTCCCCTGGAATTGGGCTTCTGAGCCAGGGGGTGGAACCACGTGATTGGCCTCGTGAACGGGGGGGCGTGGCCACAAGAACAGCGGGAAGTGTCCACAAGAGCAGGGGGCGGGGCCTCATAGAGCCCATCTTACTGTCTGGCTGGCTAGCTGGCGGGAGCCTGGGCTATTCCAGGCACCAGCCCAGAGCTGAGGATCAAGGAAACCCCCAACCATGGCCAGTTCTCTAGCTAGAAAGACTCTTGTCCCTGAACAAAATGGAAGCAGCAGAAAGGAGGGGCCCGCACATTACGGAATAATGTGCTCATTGGGGGCAGGAGAGTACACCCCTTACCCAGGTTCCAGCAGCACTGCCAGTTGGGATCCATGAATAGGCGGATCCATGAATAGGCCTCCTCACTGCAGACAGGGCAGTCTGAGGGTGTGGTAAAAAAGGCCGAGATAAGGTATGAATCCCTCTCTAAGTCAGACATGTAAGATTGGAATAGTGGGGACAGCTGGCTGTGGCTTTCTTTTTTCGTTTCTTTTTAAAAAATCCTCAATAGAACCTGGCCCAGGGAGGGAGGTCGACGAAGATCAGACACACTGACCTGGCAGAAGCCTCTGGGTCCACATAGCAGGCACCGGAAGACCCTGTGGCCGAAATTACATTCTCTAAAGAGGGCAGGCTGCCCCCCCCCCGCACCCCCCCAAACGCTCCGGACCCCGGGCCTCAGTCTCCTCCCTTAGATAAGGAAAAACGCAGAATGCCTCATAGCTTATCACACCTGTAATCAATTAGAAGCTCAGCGTGTGTCTTCCCTTCCGGAATGTGAGTTCCATGAGGACAGGCTGGGTCTGCCTTGCTCAGTGTCGTGAGCAGTGCCTGTGATGTTGGAGATATTCACCATATTGTTGTGAAAGGGATGGAGAGAAAGGAGTAAAGGAAGGAGGGAGGGAGAACTGAGGGTGCAGGGAGACTCATTTTTTAAAATCACCTAAGAGCTAGGGGGAGGTTGGCAGGTAGAGACAAGAGCTAGGGCACTGTGCTCAGGTTCCAGAAAGGACGGGTGGGAGTGGGCTGGAGCTGCTGGCTGCTCAGCTGCCCACCTCTGGCGAGAAGGGGAGCTTGGTCTCCCTCACCTGGGCAGTGGGTCCTCAGCTCAGAAAAGCAGACTTGTGTCTTTCCTTTCCGGACTTTCTGTGGAAAGGCCCCGTGCCCCATCCCTTTGGGCGCGGGGGACAGGGGTGGGAGACCTCCCTGCTTCTCTCCTGTCTCCGGAGGCGGCTTCTCCCACACACAGCCTGACTGCTAGCTTCTCTCTCACTGGGGTGGCTAATAAGCCCAAGGGTGACATTAATAGCCATCGGGCATTAGGAGTCTAATGAGAACCATCTTCCTTGATGATTCCAGCACCTTCCACCCCCAGGGCGTCCAAGAGCCGGCCAGCCCTCTCCACACTGCACCTCCCAGCTCCAGACAGATGTGGCAGGGGGAGGGGAGACAGCCTCTGTCTGCTCTGGGCTCTCCACAGGCCCCTGTACACACAAGCAGAGGCAGCAGCAGCACGAAGCCACGGAGGAGAGAGGAGGGAGGAGGGAGGCTTCCAGGAACCGCCCAGGCCCATTTTCCAAAAAGAAAATGCCACTTCACTGGGCGAACAGGGTCAAGAAGTCTAGGTCCCAGGGAGGCAGATGGGGGACCGAGACTGAGCCCCCAGCGGGCCTTGCTCTGCACTACCTCGCTCCCCAGTCAGTCTGGTGGCTTGCAAATCCACAAGAGCCTCACCCCACCCCCCAAGACTTATGTCCACAGGATTGAAGAGCCTGTCCCTCCAGAGCAGCGTGGGACTGAGACCTGAGCCATGATGCCCAAGGATGCTGTAAAATCATTGCCATTGATTCCATGCCTGGCTGACGTTTGACAGTTGACTTGTCGGGTCTGATCTGAGTGGCGCTCTAATGGAATGGGCCTGATGGTGGGAAAGAACGCCCCCCATCCCCCCCTACCCCTCCCTCGTCAGCAGGTGCCTGGGTGAGTCGGCAAGAGGGGCAATACCCCCACCCCCACCCCACGGCCCGGCAAGGGCCTGCAAAACAACCTGTGGGAAGGTGCTTCCCTCCTCTCCGCCCACCCCCTTCCCCAGCAGCCCAGGGGGTTCCCACCCGCAAAGGAAGCTGTGTGGCCAGAGCGGGACCGGGCCCCGCAGTTGGGCTGATCCCCATCTAGAGCCCAGCAAAAGCCCCCCGTAGACTCTGGGGGTGGGGGTAGGGTGCCCCCTCCCCGCGCCTCAGGCAGACGGCTGTAAGACACCCCGGCGCCGGGCTGGGAGCGTGCATCCTTCCCGAGAGGACGCCGGTGGCTACGGAGGCTTCTCCCCGAGGAAAACGCGGCCGCCGCAGCCGCCCGGCTGCACCGGGGAGAAAAAAAATAAAATAAAATAAAACGTAAAACAGGGGCGAGCGGAGCCGCGAGGTGGGCCCTGGCCGGAGTCTCATTACGGAGCCGCGCGCGCCTCCAGGCCCGGAATGCGCAATGGACACGTGGACGGGGGTGGGGGTGGGGGGTGTAAAAAGCGGGGTGTCTCCGCGCCGCGCGAGTCGCGGGCCGCGCGCTCCGGGGCCACGTGACCGCGGGGAGCCGGGAGGAGGGAGGGCGAGCGCGCCCGGCTCGGCGCCCGCGGCCGCCGGGGTGGGCTCCGGTCCCGGGCGCGCGGCGCGGGGAGGGCGGGCGCGCGGAGTGTGTGTCTCTCTCCCGAGTCATTCCGGCGGAGGCAGCAGCCGGCGGAGCGCCGAGGCGGCGGCGGCGGCGGCTGCTCGTACTCCCGTAGCTCCCCCCGCCTCCACCGCCACTTCCTTCTGGCTCCTCGATCCTTCTCCTTCTCCCGCGCGCACGTCCATGGGGAGCCGGCCCCCCTGCCGGCAGCGCCTCCTCTCCGCTCGGCCCCGTCCACACCAGCTGCCGCCTCCCCGGCCGAGGGCTGCGCGGGCGCCGGGTGCCCCAGCCCCAGCCCCTGGCGCGGCGCCCGCGTCTCGCCGCCCGCAGCCCGGGCCGGCGCTGCGCTCCGCTCGCCCCGACTGACTCCGGGGGAGCGCGCCCATGCCCGGCGGCACCGAGGCCGCGGGCGACCGGGCGTCCGGGGCGCAGGGCGGGGCCGGCGGGGAGAAGGAGACGCCGTGCATTCCGAACCCCGGAAAAGTTCAAGGTTTGTGCAGGTCTCCCCCGGGAAGGCGAGGAGCCAGGCGGAGCAGCGCGCCCGTTTGCTGAGACAGCGAGACCCGGGAGGAGAGGGGGGCAGCCGGGAGCTGCGGCGGCGGCTGGCCGGGCCCCTCTCCATCCCGCCGCGTTCACGGCCCGGAGGCTGGAGTGGGCGCCCCAGGCTCTCCCTCTGCCTGGCTTCTCCGAGCCCCATCCTCCATCCTCTCCATGGGGCAGCCTGCTCCGGCCGCGCCACCCTCGCTCCAGCGCCGGCGGAGCCGCGGCCCGGGCAGGCGGCGCTGAGCCGGCCGGGGTGCAGCCCGGGCCCCGGGCGAGACCGGGGAGAGCGCGCCGGAGCCCCGCCTCGAGCTCCGCGGGGGACACGCCGCCGCCGCCCGCCCGCCTCGGGCATTGAGTCCCGGCGGCGTCGCGTAGGCATCGCCGGTGTCGGCGCTCCATGGAAACTTTTCCTTCTCCGGCTGGATTAAAGTTGCCCAGATTTGCTCTTTCTTTGCGAAAAGAAACCATCCGTGTGCACCTCCCCTAGGATGTGCATGCTGGAGCTGCTGCGGGGCGCTTGGAGGAAGGAAGACGCGCTGTCCGTGTGAGCATCCTACCCAAACCGAGAAAAAAAACACACAAAAATCCTGGGGCTGGTGTTGGAAACCTGCACCCTCCCGCGGCTCCGGGTTCGAGCTGGACCGTGCGGCTGGGGGATCCAGCGCTGCTCGGCTGGAGGCAGGCGGCCGCGGGGCCCGGCCCGCACGTGCGGCTCCCCCCCGGGACGCACGGAGCCTGCAGGGGGCACCCGCCCGGAGGCCGAGGCTCCTCCCGCCGGAGCTGCGCCCGCCCCCACCGGCTCGAGGGTGTAGCCGGCGGCGCCCGGGACGCCCCCTTCCCTCCAACTGCCCCTGAACCGCACCCGCCGGCCCCAGAGCCTCCGCGGACACAGCGGGGCGCCGCGGCAGCCCCGAGCCGGAGGGGACCGAGACCAGACCCGGGGCCGAGGCGTCGTCGGCGGCCGCCGCCCCCCGGGCCGCCCCCCTCCCGCCGCGGCCATGGCCCCGCGGATGGCGCGCCGCGGCGGCGCCGCCCTGCTCTGCCTGTCGGCGCTGCTCGCCCTCGGTAAGTGTCGCGGCGCGGACTCGCGGGGGCCGATGCGGTGGTGGCCTCCCGAGGGGCGCGGGGGAGACCGGAGAAAGGAGAACCCCCATCCCATCCCCGGACTCGCAGCTCGAGTTCCCTCCAACCCCCCCCAGCGCTTTGGCGGGAGCGGAGGAGTCCGGCCCCGCCCCGGGGACCGAGCCCGGCCGGGGAAGACCGGGGGCTGGGGCATCACTCCCTCCAATCCGTTCCTCATTAGTAAGAAGGGTCCAAGCCCGAGTGCCCGGGGGCGTGTCCGCCCACGGGGATCTATAGGGATCCGAGGGATCCACTCAGTGTGTCTGAGCCGCCCCCCTCCCCCCCGCAGCCGGCGGGGTGAGTGGGGGGCATTGGGGTCCGCGGGGACCGCGTCTCCCCGCGCCCTGGCCCGCCGGCTGGAGCGGGGCCGCGCCGCCCGCCGCCTCGCTCCCTGCGGCGTCCCCGAGAGAGGAGGGGGCTGGCGGCCGGGGCTCGGGAGCCGCGCCGGCTCGCCCACCCGCCGTCTTGTGAGCTGCATCTCAATGGCCGGCTTAGCGGAGCCGGGAGAGAGGGAGGGGGTCCGGGCGGCCGGCGCGGGCCGGGGCGGCGGGAGGCGGTGGAGCGAGCGGGATCCGCGCTCCCGCGTCCTGCAATCTGTTGCGTCTGCTCCCCAGGCTCGCCCCGGGCCCCGGGCTCCGCGGCGGAAGGTGCGGGGGCGGGCGGGGCCGGGCCGGCGGGTCTGGGCGGTGGGAGGGCAGGGGTCTCTCTCCGAATAGCCCCCCTCTACCCCCCCGGAAATGGGAACTCAGATCCGACGACCCTTCCGCAAGCTGGGGGCGCTCCGGGAGGCCGGGGGCTCAGGCTGAAGGGAGAGGGAGAGAGCTAGCCAGGGAAAGAGAATGGAGAAGAGAAACCCGCTTCTTCCTTCCTCCCAACAAGACACCAGCAGGCAGTGTGAGTGTGTGTGAGTGTGTGAGTGTGTGTGTGTGTGGGGGGGGGTCGTTGCCCCTCGCTGAGGGCTGAACCTGGACAGGCTGGAGAGAGGCTTGGATGGGGGGGGAGGGCAGTGGGCTCTGTGCCTTGGGGGACCCTTGATGTGTCTACTCCGCTGCAGCCCTCACCTGCCCTGTCCCCAAGAGCCTGCCTAGGTGCAGGGTGAGGGCACCCAAGGTCTCTAACCAAGGGCTCTTACAGGGACCGAGGCGCTGCTCTCAGGGCGGAGAGGGTAAGGAAAGGCATGGCTCTGGGTACCCAGGGGCCTGAAGCTTGGAGGGAGGGGGAGCTCCATCCTTTGCCGGTGGATTGCTTCTTCCATCCTGGGAGCTGGCTTGTGTTCCTTTCACCAGACCCAGCCAACCTCTCAGTCCTGTATGAGGAGAATGGGGCAGGACAGCATGGGCGAGAGGGGTGGGTTCCTGTGCGTGTGTGTGTGCGCGCGCAGCTGGGAACCTCAAATTTGCGAGGCTGAGGGTGGGGAAGGACTGAGCTGGAAGGAGTGTTCTTCGTGTCTGTGCGCTGGAGCTTGGCAGGCAGGGAATTGGGCACCTGGCTGGAGGGAACTGAGCTGGGGCCTGCGTCTAGGCGTGGTTCTGTCCCCCTTCTGCATCTGGCTGCCAGAGTTCCCTTCTGAAAGCTGACGGTGGCCGCCCCCCTTCCCCCCCTCTTCCCTCTCCCAGCGAACTCAAATGCTCTTCCTAACTCCCCCCACCCACCTTCCTGAGTCCTCGCCCTGTGACTGACTAGCCTTTCTCCGCCCTCACCTGCCGGAATCCTACCTTGCTGTCCAGGCACTGCCTCTGCCTCTCATGGAGTGGGGCAATCTGCCTCGTTGCCTCCTTAGATGCCAGTGTCTTCCCGGTGCCCTCTCAGGCCTGGGCTGGTGGCGGCAGAGCCGCGGGCTGGTCCTCTGTCCCTTCACGCAGCCAGAGCCTGGTGCCTGCATGGCCCGGGGATGGCTGCTGATGAGTGAAGAGCTGTTTGAGGTCCCCCATTGAGCAGGCATTTCCATCTACCAATTATCTAACTGGCACCCTTTCCAAACCCCTCCCCTGAGTCCCCATCCCATGCCTCAGTCTCCCCTTCCTTGAGGAAGAGTACCAGAAGATTCTGAAAGTTTGGGGACCCTCCCCGGACGGATAAGGCCAGAATCTCTGAAATCCCTGCTCCCCAAATCCATTTCCCCAGGCCTTCCTCTTTCGGGGCTGCCTAGCACCCACCCACCCACCCAAGCCGCCCCTCTCTCCAGGAAAGGGGGACAGGATTTATTCTCTCTGGTTGGGAGTTCCGGGCTCTCCGAAGATGCCGGGTGTGGGAGCAGTTGCAGTTTTTCGTGTGTCTGTCAGGCGGAAGGATTCTGACCACACAGCCGGACTGGGAGCCAAATTGCCTGGGTTTCTGTCAAACTGGCGCCGTAGGGAGGGGTGACCTTGGGCTACCTCCCTCATGTTCCCTGCCTTCCACCAGCAACGTGGCCTCTGGCCCATCCCTCGCCTTCTCGCTTTCTGCCAGGGCTGCTGGGCAGACACCGAACCCCACTCCCTTCCAGGGGCCCGCCCGCTCAGCCTGTGGGGGGACAGCCCCTCACCTGCTCCCAGGCTCCAGGCTTCCACCAGGTGACCTCTGAGAAAACCACTCTCCTGCGTCCGGCCTCTGAGGACACTGCCTGCTCCATATGCAGTTTGCGTAGGAGTTCAGGGGGGGCTGGAGGTGGGTGAAACCTGACGGAGAGTTGCTGGTGTCCGCCCCCTGTTCAGTAACCTTCCCTGGCTCCCCACAGCCCACAGAAGACAGATACGCTCCCTGACCCCCGACCCTCCAGCATCCAAGGCCCTTTATGATTTTGTATCCAGCTGCCTCTTCACGTCTGCGGTACTGCCCTCCCTCTGTCCTCCATGCATCTTATACGGGAGCACGCTCCTTACCTTCCTGTCTCTCTGCTTTCGCACCACCGGACCCTCCATCGGGAATACCCTGCCTCCAGGAGTTCTTACCTAGCCTTCAAAGCCCAACTCAAACACCATCTCCTCCAGGGAGCCTGCCGGGATTACTCCTTAGCGTCTCGCCAGCAGGCCCCATCCCTCCCACAGAAGTAAGGGACCTCTTTCCCGTGCTGCCTTGGCCCTTCATGCTGCCTTTGCAGCAGCACCTCTCCCGGGCTGCAGTGACTGTGTGCGAAGTGGGTGTGGGCATATTTCTGCACCATCCTCACAAACTGGCAGTTAGGGCAGGAGTCATGTCCTCTTGGTTTTTGCCTCACTCTCCAGGGTTCGGCACGTAGTAGGTGCTGAGAAGAAATGAATGGGGTGGGAAGGCAACGCTACATATTGGGGGGCCCTCCCCGTGTCCATTGAAAAGGGCGCTCTGGGGTGCGGGGCAGAAGAGGGGAGAAGGGGGAGGCAGGCAGAGACACCAGGAAGGGAACAGTGGGATGGGATGGGGCAGGGCCATGCCACGCCCCTTGAGTGGCCCATACAGGATGCACGTCTCGAAGGTGACATGTTGTAACGCAGCTCCATAGGCTACGAATGTGGTGTCCCACGGTGCTCTGAATACATGATCGCAAGCGCATGTGTCCTCACCTTTGTGCTCACCAGCCTGGCAAGCTCCCGTTTCTCCTCCTCGTTGTGTCTGTGCTTTGCCTGTCCCTCTGATTCCCTCAGCTCTGGGCTCCTTGGAGATGCAGGAGGGACATGCAGCGGGAGGACTGGGTCAGCACTGGGCCGCGGACAGCTCTCTCACAGCTGGAGTGAGGAATGATGCTTGCCCCCACCCCCACTCGTGCTCCCAACACACACACACACACACACACACACACACACACTCATTTTCTTTCTGGCCACACAGAGCCCTTCGCCACAGCACAGCTTTGTAATGTTTAAGACCAGTAGGTGGGGATGTGCTATAAACTTGGTGCTTGGCTGGAGGAGGTACGGCCTCTCTGGAATGGCAGGGCGGGCATCTCCTCGGCCCTCGCTGGGGGCCTGTCTGGAACCGATAGACCCCAGGCCTGAGATTGGTAACTAGTGCGCGTGATGCTACAGGAACTGAGGCCCCGAGAGGCACCAGCTCCAGCCAGCAGGGTCTGCCCACCCACTGAGTGGGTGTGTGTGTGTCAGGGAGAGCTTTGCTTTGTTGTTCTATGTATAATGATGTCCATCCACAAGGCTGAAACGGAACGAGGTCCACCCTCCTGTAGATGAGGAAATAGGCACGAGAGGAGGGGCGGGGGGGAATTGGGGGAATGGCCGACATCAGCCAGCCAGTTGGTTCTGGAATTAGGACCAGTACCACAGCTCAAAGGGGGTTCCTGATGGACGGAGGGTCTGCTCTGGGCCCCTCAACAGAGATTCCACCACCTCTGTTACCCCTTTCTCTGAAACTTCATGCCAAGATGTGCTCTGGCCTCAGTCTAGTCTCGGGCCCAGTCAAGGAAAACAGTCAGTCACCAGTAGCTTTAATAAGCCTTGCCAAGCACTTGCCAAGAGGGCACGTGGAGGGGTTCAGGAACAGATCCTCAGCTCCCTTACATGGGCTTGAAGTCCGGATGAGGAAATGAGGAAAAGTTCTCGATTCTGAAATTCAAGGCAGTTTGAAATCGGGGTTCAAATCCTGACTTTGTCGACTTTGCTGTGCAACCCCAGGAAAGTCACCTCCCTCTCTGAGTCTTTTCCTCCTCTGCCAAGCGAGAGGGGATGATGCCCACCCAGCGCCCTACCTACTCTTTCGCTCGGTGATGGTGCCCTCAGCTTTAAGGTGAACCTTCTCCTCGCTCCTTTATGCTGGTCTGCCCTACGCCCATGCCCCCTGCACCCATGCACATAGCAGATGCCACGCAGTGGAGACGATTCTTCCTCCCCATTCCCTCCCCAGGGTCTTCCTTACTTCTTCTCTGCCAGTGCTCCATACAGACGGTTGGTAAGAGATTAATGAATCAGGTGTGCGTGCTTTCTTAAAGAAAATAAATTTCTTTTTCTATTTTTTCTTCTTTGTGCTTGTAAATGAAAAGTGGGCCTCCTTATCATCCATCCGGCTGGCTGCGCCATACTCCAGCGGTCCCCGGGGATGAGGCAGTGTATCAGGGAGCACCACTCTGCGAGCTTGCACCTGTTTCTGGAAGACAAATAAATAGACGGGGGTGGGGGTACTGAGACAGGTGAGGCCAGTGCAGTCACAGAGGGGACACGCTCCTCTAGGGACACAGGAATCATGTCTCGTTTGCCCCCTTTGGCTCCTCTTCCTCTTGCATCACCCCGCCCCAACACACACACACACACACACACACACACACACACACATCTTAGCCCCAGGCCTGCTGGCTGACAGACAGCCCAGCAGGATGAAGTGGAAAATGGAAGCAATTACCTGGATTATTCAATGTTTGTTGCATGAATGAATGAATGCAAGAATGACTAATTCAGTGCAAAAATAATAAAAAAGGGTAGACTATGTAATTGAAGAAAATCCCTTTTGCCTGAATTATTTTCTAGATAATTACCTATCTTGGAAAAGTTCTGCTTTTTATCAAACTCGAATCCTTCCCGCTGCATTGTCACTCTCACCTTTTTGACCTGTGAGGATGGGCAACTGATCGCTCCCTTCTCTTGAATGGTTTTTCCCGTTCAGTTCAAAACAGAGGCCGTGGGCAGGGTGTGTGCTTTCTGGCGGAATCTCTCAACTGATCTCTGTTTCCTCGGCCCATCCCTCGGGACCCTCAGAGCTGGGAGAGCCATAGGCCCAGGGTCGCCTGGATAAATGGACTGGCACTCAGAATGGTCCTGGCACTCAGAGGCATCTCCATCCAGGAATCCGTGTCTGAACAGCATCAGACCCCACAGGGCAGACCCCTGTCCCTGAGCGAGAACAGACAGCCAGGACACCTTCAACCCCAAGCTCCTCCCCAAAACACACCCACAGACTCAGCCACAGTTACACTGAGGGACATTCTCTGCTTTCCTGAGGGAGAAGAGGTGGTGGTGGTGGGGGTAGGGAGTGGGGTGTAATATGGTTTCTCTCCCCAGAAGGAGAAGAGACACAGTGTCATCTTCAGAGAGGCCCCAGTCTGACTAAGGAGGCACAGCCCCAGCTCTCACCAAAGCTGACCACCTTTGTCCAGAAGTTATAGGACCTCACCTTGCAGGCTCCGCTGACCCCTGCTTCCTCCAGCCCCCAGGGCTGCTGGAGAGCCTGGCTTTGGCCGGAAGCAGAGTATTCTTGATGGTACAGATAATGCTGCAGGCTTGTCATGGCAGGAGACGGTGTCCGTGGGAGCTCACGGCGCAGGCGCACACTCACAGCCACACCCACGCCGACCACATCTGATTCTCACAGCAGCCACTAGGTGAAGGCAGCGACTGTGACCCCATTTTACAGGAGGCAGAGCCGAGGCTCAGCAGAGTTCTGGCCACTCTAGCTCTGCAAGCCAGGTTTTCTGACCCTGACCCTGCCTGTGGAAGTCATCTTGTCATCCCTGTCTGCCTCACACGTACAAGGAACAGCACAGATGTGGACAGACAGACACACAGACCCATACACCTACGTGAAGATCTCCCCCCGTCTGACCCCATCCTCTATCCAGTCTCATCTCGATCCCCTCACTCCCTTGCTCTCCGGACTTCTCCCAGTGCCTGACGAGTCACACTCCTTTCCACGTGCATGCTATTCACGCTGACCGTAACACTCTTCCACCCTGAGCCCCGCGCTGCCTTCAGGCCCGAGGGCATCCACGTTTCCTCCTGGAAACCCACCCTGGTTCTCAGGCCGACCAGCTACTGCTTGCAACTCATTGGTGACTGGCCTGTGTGTGGCTGTGCGGCCTGACCTCTCTGCTGGCTGTAGGCTCGCGTGGACCTGGGAGGTGGGGTGTCTGGAATAAAGTGGCATCAGATGCTGTGTCAGATGAGTTAGTAAATGCTGACACCCGCACGTATTGTATTGTACTGTACACCTTCCCTGTCACTCAGCAAGTGCTCAGCGCGTCCTGTGGGCCAGGCGCTGGTCCTGATCCGTGAGCGCCACACAGTCCCTGCACTCATGAGCTTGTGTTCTTGTGGGGTCGGGGAGAGCAGACAGTCAATAAGAAATCTGTAATAACAAAAGCATAACATGCTAATTAGACCGGGCAGCCGAACAACCTTCCTGATGTCCTTCCGGACAACCTTCCGAAAGAAGCCGGGGCTGTGGGGGCAGTGGCAAGCTGCCCTGGCTGTGAGGGCTGAGCTCCTTGCACGGATTTTGTGCATCGGGCCTCTAGTGTAGTCCATACGTCAATCGTATTATATGCTAGAAGGCAAAAAGCACTAAGGAAAATAAGAAATTAGGAATGGGAGAAAGAGAGAGTTGGGAGGGATTATGTAGTATTAAAAATATTAAAAATGAATGTTCAGTTAAAAAGTGTCACTAAGCCGGCTCGAAGGAGGGGAGGGAACAAGCTAAGCAAATACCCGAATGTTACAGAGGGACCAGCGCTGAGGGCAGGAGTGGGCTTAACCTTTCCAGGTACAGCAAGGAGGCCCGAGCGGCTGGAGCACAGTGCGGGTGGGGATGATCAGGGATAGATGGGGAGTGGGAGGGAGGCCCCGGTAAGACATTGCCTTGTGGGATGATGCAGTGGGGAGCATGGCAGGGTTTGGAGTCGGAGTGACCTGAGCAGACCCACAGCTGCAGAGGGACTGGCTCTCAGTGCCACAGGGCGGGACCTCGGTCTGCTCTCTTTACCTCCTCGCTCCTCACAGTCCAGCTGTGTCTGCCTTTCCCGCCACCCTGTGGCCACCCATGGCAGGCAGGATTGGGGTGCAGAGGAAGCAACCTGCAGTAGGGGGCCACCCAAGGATGGGCAAGGCTGTGTGGCCGCCCAGGTGTCTTCCGTGGGCAGGGTCTCCTGTCTGAAACGGGGCTGCAGTGCCAGGTGCTCCCACCATCGCTCTGCGAGCGGGGCCTGATGCGTGTCCTCCCCTCAGCTGGGGCGCACGGGACACCTAGCCACCCTCCGTTTCCTCGGCAGGCTCTGTTTTTGTTTGGTTTGGTTTAAAACATATTTTTGTTTGGTTTGGCTTAAAACCTATTTTTATTGATTTCGGAGAGGAAGGGAGCGGGGGAGAGAGAGAGAGACAGAGAAACATCACTGATGAGAGAGAATCATTGATCCGCTGCCTCCTGCACGCCTCCTGCTGGGGATGGAGCCCGCAACCCAGGCATGTGCCCTGACTGGGAAACCAACCCATGACCTCCTGGTTCCTAGGTCAGCACTCCACTCCTGAGCCACACCGGCTGCGCGATTCCGATTTATTAACGGAGTATCTACCTTTACATGAAACCCGCGGTGGGGTGCGGGGGTGGGCCGTGGTCTTACACCGCTCTGACTGGGGGCGTGTGACGGCCAGGATGTCTGCAGGCTGTTGTGCTCAGGGAATGCGAAGCCCAATTTCCCTGGATCCCCGAGCGCCTGGCAGCGACCGAGCTTCCCTGTTGCTTTGACCTCTCTGCCTCTCCGTGTCTTATGTCTGCCGGGGCTCCGATGGCCGCCCCCTCCTCCCCCCGCCAGCCACTGCCACCATAGGAGTGCTGTAGCCCCTGCCTCTTCACCGAGGAGGTGACCTGCCCCAGACAGCCCCCATGTGCCCCTGCCCTGTGGGGAAAGGGAGGCGTATGGGGCCTTTGTCCAATAGGAAGGAACACTTGGGTTGGAAATAGGAAAAATTGCCATTTTCTCAGCTGCCAACACAGCAGAGAAATGATCTCAATTTTCTGGGGCTGTTTTCAGCTGGAGAAAAACTGCCAGCCGCCAGCCCCGTGCAGGAGAGGTCTGAAACGCCGGGGACAGGAGCTGGAGCGGAGGGAGGGGGCGGGGAAGGAAGCAGAGGGGACTGGGCTCCCCACTCCAGCCTTCCTCCCTGGGGATCCCCCCTCCCTCTGACCACACACCTATGTTGGAGCAGCTATTGAACGACCTCGTTATCTTAATGGTTACTTCTATTAACGGAGCGCCTACTATGTGCCACGCCCTCTGCTGGGAACCAGGAATCATTCCCTGGGGGGCCAGCCGTCGGCTGCTCTGTTTCAGCGTGGGCCTGATGCTCACAGCTCTCCTCCTCGCCCTTTCCCTACACTCAGCTCCAAAAGCAAGCTGCTGGGCGCGTCATCACTTCCTGTGTGACTTTTGCTCAAGTTGCTTAACCGTTCTGTGCCTCAGTTTCCTCATCTGCAAACGGTTATAAACATACCCCACTGATAAGATGCTGTGGTGGTCAAATGAGACATTATTTCATGCCAACTAGTTAAGAGTAGTATCTGGCCCTATTAAGTCTCCAAAGAGAACACCTGTCAGGATTATTGCTATTTGCATTATTCGTACATGCCAGGCGCTTCGCACTGAACACGTTGTCTTCATTCTTCGCACACGGCACGTGTCTCACGAGGAGATTCTAAGGCGGTGTGCTGGGGAAGTGAGCCGCGTCTGCACACATTGTGACAAAATGCAGGCACAGGCATGTTGGAAAGGACACAGAGTGTGTGGAGCAAGAAAAGCCTCGTGATTGTCCAAGAGATCTGGGGAGGCTTCGTGGAGGAGGCGCCAGCCACCGCGGGAGGCCTTCCCCAGGTTAGAGAATTCCGTCCCTGAAGACGAATAAGTCAGCACCTCCCGTGTGTCTGAGCCCCTGGGGAAGACAGAAACACAAGGCAAAACTGGCCTCCAGCCTGCCAGCCGGAAGTCCAGTGGGGAGAGAGCACCACTGCCTGTGAAGGCGGAGCAGGGGGCTAGATGCAGGGGGTGCGGTTGGTAATTCGTTACCTGGATAATGTCTTAACGCGTCTCAGAGCTTGGACTCTGCCGTTCAAGGGGTACCGGGGAGCCGCTGAGTGTTACAGAGTGAGGGAGTGGCAGGATCCAGGCAGGGTTCTCCGTAGTGACTCGGTTGGGGGCAATTTGCAGACCGGGGCCATGCTGAAGGACGCGGGTGCAGCAGCTGGTCTGGGGTGAGGGCTCCAGGGAGGCGGAATGAGCACTAGAAGCCACAGAGATTCCACTGGGGCCCTGACTTCTCTTATCTGCTCCTTGGCTTCCGCCCCTGGAGGATTGCATGGCAAATGGGAGGCGCAGAGCCTGCAGCGTAAGGCTCCGTCTTTGGAGCTGGAGCTGTCTTTGTTATTGTATCAGCGAAGGCGCAGGGAGCGGAGGGGACGTGTCTACCGCACCCAGCCAGTGCTGACCCCCCTCGGGGCACCTTATCGTGCGGTCAGGAGTCCTAGGGAAAGTGGCCGAGGGCCAGAACCGAGAGACAAGCTCTCGTTCACTGCTATGAGAGGCCCCGCCTCCTTCTCATGTCTCACCCCCACTGGCAGCCAGAGGCTGGGGGTTCCGGCCTGCTCAGCGGTCAGTGTCAGCGTCTGAGCTCCTGGCGGGCCTCAGAAGCCCTCCTGTCAGGGGATGGTGGTGGGGTTTCAAGGGGCACACACGTAGGTTGGACTCCCAGCCCTGCTGCAGTGTCACTGGGTGACCCGGGAGCCCTGCCTGCCGGGTCTCCCTGCGCCTCAGCTTCCATCGGCTGAGTGGGCATGTGTGTGTGTCTCTCCCGCCACCCCCACCCCCATCATCTCCCCCCCGGGCTGGGCTGCTGCAAGCATGAGATACCACAGTGTGTGTGCAAGTGCCCAGGATGGCAGCCACATGCCCGCTGGGGGCTCAGTGGACGCGGGGGTTTCTTATTTCCTTCCTTTCTGCCGGGAGCCGGGCCTCGCTGCCTGGAAGCGCGTTAAGACAGTGCCAGAGACTTCCCGGAGAGCTGTGTTCTGCCGGTTGGATTGTTCTCTTTTGTTGAGGGTCTGATTTCTCTCGCCCTCAGTGCCTCCTAGCAACATGCTGCTTGTTTTAAGAACAGCGGTGGCCAGCTGCCGGCCCCTGTCCCTCCCTCCCTCCCTCTCCCTTATTTCCCTTCCCAGGAAGGCAGCCACAGGCACGACCCCCATGCCCAGGGCCTCTCCAGCCCTGGGTGGAGGAGGCATTCCTGGGTCCAGCAGCTGGCTCCACGGCAAAGCAGTGCCCGAATCGTACAGGCTGGTGAGGCTACGGCTTCCCAATGTTTGCATCTCCGGCAGCCCTCGAGGTGGGCATCAAGGCTGCCTGCACACCATAGATCGGTGACCCCGCTTCCCATGGCAGGCCACGCCATGGCCAGAGTTACGTCCGGGCTTATAGGGAGCCCCTGATGTGGAGCCCGGGCATCCCTGACACACGTGCTCTGATCCATCCTGGGGCCCCAAAGGGCGTGGAGACCCTGGTCCCCGAGCTGACTCCTCTCCCTCCGCCGTCTCCGAGCCCCCATCTGCAAACACTAGGAGGAAAGCTCACCCTTCCTGTGGGGATGTGGGGGGCCAGGTAATGGAGTTATGCACCTGCGGCTCCTCCATCAGAACTCTGTGATGGTCCCTGTCACCACTTATTGGAGGAGTCACCTCTAACTACCGGATCCACCCGAGGGCCCTGACTCCCCAGCCTCCCGCCACGTTCTCCCTCCGCCTCGGGGATTCTCTGTTCCCGGCTGCTCGGTCTCTCTGCAAACTGTGTGGCCTCAGACCAGTCCTTTCCTTCCGCTGGAGAGGATTGTCCCTGTCTTTGAAAGATGGGTTTACTGAGCTGGATCAGTCCTGTCCAACAGAAATATGCCATGTGCCTCCTATGTAATTTAAGTGTTCCTAGTTGCCTCATGGGAAAAAGTAAAAGAGAAACAGGTGAAGTGAAATTTTTTTTTTTTTAAAGAAAGTCTTTTTAAAAAAAATATATATATTTTATTGATTTTTTTTACAGAGAGGAAGGGAGAGGGATAGAGAATTAGAAACATTGATGAGAAAGGAAGATCCATCAGCTGCTCTTGCACACCCGCCACTGGGGATGTGCCCGCAACCAAGGTACATGCCCTTGACCATAATCGAACCCGGGACCTTTTAGTCCGCAGGCTGATGCTCTATCCACTGAGCCAACCCTGTTTTGTCTGAAGTGTAATTTTAATAATCTATGTTAGCCAATAGACCCAAAAGATCATTTCAACACGCCATCAGCATCAATGAGATGTTTTACATTAAAAAAAAAAAAAAGTTACATTAGATCTTCAAAATCCCGTGTGCACGTTACAGTTGCGTCCTAGCACATCGCAGTTCCATCTGGCCCCATGTCCGCTGCTAGGCGGCCACCCTCCTGGACACGCAGGGCGAGGTGTCCGGGGCCGGAGCCAGCGCTCCGAGGCCTGGGAGCTGGGCCACTCTGCTCGGAGACGCCCTGCCCGGCGTGGCGCCCGCTCGGCTCCTTCCCGGCGTGATTCATGCCGGGCCCGGCGACTCCCATTCATGCCGCCTTCCCTCCCGCGCTGCCCGCAAATCCTGTAAACCGGGGGTCAGATGAAGTCAGTCTCCGGCTCAGAACCTCCACCTCTCGGAGAGTGAAAGTCAAGTGGCTGACAAGGCCGCCGTGTGATCTGTCCCTCTTCCCGGCACTGCCTCTCTGACTGCATCTTCCCTCCCGCCTGCTCCTCTCAGGCCACCCTGTCCTCTCGGCTGGCCTCGCCCAGGCCAGGCACCGAGCCTGGGGAACGTGGACCTTGCTGCATCTCTGCCTGGCATTTCCCCTCCAAATGAGCATGACTTAGCCCCCTAGGGCCTTCAGGTCACCACTGAAAAGCATCTGGCCAGAGTGGCCCGATCCGACAGAGCCCTGCCCCCTCACCTGCTCCCTGTTCCTTCGCCTGACGTGTTGTATGTTATGTGTCTTCTTGTCCACGGACGGACACCGCCATCCCACTTGGAAGGAAGCCCCTGAGAGCAGGGGCCACCTCTGAGCCGTTCACTCCTCTATGCCCCACCCCTGGGCTGCAGTGAATGAATAAAAAGATTGCTCCCTCCCCTCCTCTCACCTTTCCACCGAGGGAGCCACTGGGGAGAGAGATACGAGGGCTAAAGGGGTGAGTGACAGGGACCCGTTCATTTATTCATTCGTTCATTGATTCACTCTCACACTCACCTGCCATATCCTAGCCTTGTGGGCTTGAGAAAGTTACTTTACTGCCCTGTGCCTCAGTTTCCACATCTATAAAATGGGAGAAGTGCATCTTCCTTGTCGGGTTTGCTGTCACGCAAAGACAAACCAACGCGTGCCGGCTTGTAGTAAATGCTCAATAAAAGGCAGCCACAGTCTCATCCAGCGCATGGTTTTGAATGCCTATGCCATGCCACTGGTTGTGCCACACCAAGGGTGTGGTTAATGATGCCACAGACCAGTGGTCGGCAAACCGCAGCTCACCAGCCATACGCGGCTCGAGAGCCGCGGTTTGCCCCTCTGCTGACTAATGAGTTTGCCGACCGCTGGACCAGACTAAATGTTACCGTGTAGTTGGAAGCTGTGAGGATTAGGCGATTGTGTGCGAAGAGGAAAAGGGTAGTATATGGCAGTGGTGACCGCTGCTGTAGAGCCTGAGACCATCGGAAAACACAGATGTTTACATTACGATTCATAACAGTAGCAAAATTACAGTATTTTGCGGCAGCCACTGCCAGAATTTCTATGAACCACAGAAGCCCCGTAGATGGAAGATGCTATTGCTTCCCCACTGGTGCTACGCCTCCGGCTCAGGTCACAGGTGGGAAAAGGCAGAGGGGGACTCTGGCCCCGGACACCATGTCTTCTATTCCTCCTGAGCCCTCACCTCCTGACTGTGTGGCTCTAGGTCCCACGGCCCATCCGTCTCCAGCCCCCAATGTCCTAGAGGGAGCACCACACCCATCCAGCCTGATCCTTGTGTCGTCAGCGCACCCATGCAGGTGTCCCCATGACAAAGGGGGAAACCGAGGCACAGAACGACCAGCGTTCCTCCTCCTGTGTCTCAGCCCTCTGTCCAACATACATTCCCCATGCATCCCTTTTCCTGGGCCCCCGGCTGTTGTCTCTCGGTCTCCCCACCCCATGGGCCGGACCAGAGCTCTGCAGGCCTTCAGTGCTCCCCCCTCCCCCGCCCCTCCGCCCCGGGAACCAGGTTCTCCTCCACGTCCCTGCAAAGCCCGTCTGCCTAAAACCATCCCCGGGCCTTGCCTTTAAAAGTCCTCATCTTTTCTCTTCTCCCTAAACGGCCCCTAAATGATTTCTGTAAATTGCTCTAAGTAGCTTCGAAAAAAAAGAAAAGAAAAAGAAAGAAATAATAATAAGTCAGTGACTGGCTGCCTGACTGGAATGTCAATGGCTCTCCGGCCTTGCCGGAGCTCAGCTCCTTCCCGCCGCGCACTCAGACACGTGACCCCTCTGCTCCCAGCCCCGGACAGGGGGGCACTCGCTGAGGGCTCAGGCCCACGACGGTGCGTCGCCATCAGACGGGGAGCTCCTCGGGGCAGCCACATTGTCCCTTTCCTCTCCCCTCCCCCGACCAGCCTGGGCCTCTCCCAGGGGAGAGCGTGCCTCCCTCATCAGAGGGGGCTTCTTTCTGGGCAGGACTGTAGGGCACTCAGAAGCCCCCTGATTCTCACCTTCCTTGTTCTGCAACCAGCCCCCCACCTTCCACCCCCATAGTCTTGTTCCCTTCTCCTCAGATTAGAAATCTGAGTCCTACTTCCTAAACTGAGCTCTTTCACTGATTCAATCAAACATTCCTTCCTTCCTTCCTTCCTTCCTTCCTTCCTTCCTTCCTTCCTTTCTTCCTTCCTTCCTTCCTTCCTTCCTTCTTTTTACGGAAGCAGGTGTGGGGATTGTCCAGCCCATGGGCCATGTAGAGCCCATGAAATCATTTGGTCTGGCCCTGACAAAGCATTAGGGGCGAGTTAATTAAGTGTGAGCAAATATGGCAGGCTAATTTTTAAGTTCATAGTTTTCTATGGCCCGTGAATGACTTCTAAATATCCAGATGGCCCTTGGCAGAAAAAACAGGTTCCCCACTAAAACTTTCCAAATACCTACTGTGTGCCAGACACTGACTGGATATGTGTCCTTCTTCAGATTTAGCCTCTTTTGAGGCAATCCTGTGACCAGGGCCCCCCAGACAGGGACCTGGTTCTCCTTGGGGTACGGCATCCAGCCAAAGAGCCGGCTGGCTGGGGCCCCATGGCCGTGACCCAGCCTCAGCCCCTGACCATCTTCATGGCCTCTCGGGCTCTTTCCGGGGGGGGCCGGAGAAGGGCCCCTCCGAGGGAGCAGAGGCCAGAGGTGGGAAGACCCCACCAACTCCAGGGAGGTGCCCCATGAGGCCCTGACCTGTCATCCTCCCATCCATAGTCTCTCCCCATGGCCTCCCCCTCCTCCCGCCCCCGGGCTCCAATGTCATGGCCAGGAGACCTTGCTCCCAGCAGCCTAACGCCTACGTGAGCAAGTCTCTTCCCTCCTCTGGGCCGCAGTTTCCTTTTTTGAGATGTGACAGAGTTGGATTCAATGCGTGCTTTGTTTTGTGTGTTTTATTTTGGGCCAGGAGAACACACTATATCCTATCTAATAAAGAGGGAATTTGCTAATTGGCCCTCACGCCATTGCAAAGATGGCGGCACCTATAGCCAATAAGGAGGGAATGTGCTAATTGACTGCCACACCTTCAAAGATGGAGGCGCCCACAGCCACAAGATGGTGGTGCCCAGTCCCCCAGTCCCACCAGCCACCCAAAGCCAGCCTGAGGCACAGGCCAGCCTTGGATGGTGGCTGCCCAGTTGTCCAGGGCTGCCCGAGGCTCAGGTAACCAGGGCCAGCCAAGGCTTGTGCTGCCAGCAGTGAGAGCAGCAGGGGTGTGATGGGGCGTTGTCTTCCCCTGATCGCCTCCTGCCCCTGAGGCTCCCTAACTGTGAGAGGGGGCAGGCCAGGCTGAGGAACCCCTCCAGTGCATGAATTTTCATGCACCAGGCCTCTATACTAATAAAAGGGTAATATGCTAATTAGACTGGCCATCTCCCAGGTGACCTTTCAGATGTACTTCTGGACAAAGCATGGTGGCGGGGCCAAGGCAGAGGCAGTTAGAGGTGATCAGGCCGGCAGGGGAAAGCAGTTAGGGTGATCAGGCCAGCAGGGGAAAGCAGTTAGGGAGATTATGCAAGCAGGGGAGAGCAGTTAGGGTGATCAGGCCAGCAGGAGAGAGCAGTTAGGGTGATCAGGTCATCAGGGGAGAGCAGTTAGGGAGATTAGGCCAGCAGGAGAGAGCAGCTAGGATGATCAGGCCAGCAGGGGATAGCAGTTAGGGTGAGAGGGCACAGACCAGGCTGAGGGGATCCCCCCCCCCAAGTGCATGAATTTCATGCACTGGGCCTCCAGTAATATATGAGTTAATACATAAGTTATGTATAATACAGATTATATATAAATTATATGTAGTACATATTATGTAAGATGCAGACCAAAGCAGAGTTACTGGTTGAATGGAGTGGAGGTATCTTCCTGAGGCCCCATCTGTCTCACTTCCTCCTGTCACCCCCTCGCAGCCCTGGAGACACCCCCAATGAGCCCAGCTGGCAAGCCCTTGGTCCACTTAATCCATCCCTGAAGCCCCTTCCAGTGTGCAAATGGGGAGACTGGGTAATGCTGCCCGATGGGGGCCATCCCTCCACCGCTCTGTCCCCGCTCCGCTGGGTCCCACTGAGTTTTCAGTGACGGTGAAGCCCGTGAGAAGAACTGGCTCTTGCTGAGCACCCAGCTCCCCCGAGGAGCCCTGAATGAGTCCAGCCCCTGACAGAATGCAAGCCTGAGACATGCTCAGAGGCCACAGGTGGGCCACCTCAGGTCGGCCCTGCCCACTCCTGACCGAGGGCGGAAGGCGGATCATTCCCGATGCCCGTGTTCCTCCTGCCCGCACTCCCTTTGATGTGCAGGAGGAGGAAGGGAGAGAGCAAACACAGACACGGCCCTCCGCTTGCTCCCTGATTTAATTGGAACCCAATTAAGTGAATAATTGTTACAAATGGGAAGCCACCTTCCACCACGTTGGAGCTGTGGGCCTGTGGGAATCAGCCTGAGTCTGTAGGATGCAGGCTGGCCCTGCCCGGCCCGGCCCAGCAGGCCAGGGCTTTCCCAGGCCGGGAAGTGAGTGGGGACCCGCAGACCTCCCGACCCTGCAGCTGGAAGGGACGCAGGGGCCAGTGCAGCCCCTGTTGCTGGAGTCTCAGACTCAGTAGTCACAGTCGGCCAACTGTATTGACCCGAGAGGACCACCGTTCCAGACCCACAGGCACTTGCTCTGTCCAGGTCCCAGCGCAGGGAACTAAGTGCCACTATTGAGGCATGGACAAGGGTCTCCAGGAAAAAGAGGGAAGGAGGGAGCCCAGTGGAAAATTGCAAGCCTTGCCCTGCTGGCGTGGCTCAGTGGTTGGGTGTCCATCTATGAACCAGGAGGTCACGGTTCGATTCCTGGTCAGGTCACATGCCGGAGTTGCGGGCTCCATCCTCAGTGGGGGGGCATGCAGGAGGCAGCTGGTTAATGATTCTCTCTCATCATTGATGTTCCTATCTCTCTCTCCCTCTCCCTTCCTCTCTGAAATCAATAATAAAGATATTTTTAAAAAGCAGAAAAGGAAATTGCAAGCCTTAAGCAAAACCTTTCAAGTAATTGGGGAGTAGGATTCCCCGGGCTGCCCAGACTTTGTCTCTTTATTATTATTTTTTAAATATATTTTTATTGACGCCCTCAAAGAATGGCTTGAGGCCGCCCTTGCCGGTTTGGCTCAGTGGAAAGAGTGTCGGGCTTGGGACTGAAGGGTCTCCGGTTTGATTCCAGTCAAGGGCATGTACCTCGGTTGCAGGCTCGATCCCCTGCCCTGGCTGGGGTGTGAGCAAAGACAGCCAATCGAAGTGTCTCTCTCCCCTCCATGTTTCTGTCTCCGTCTCTTCCTTCCACTCTTTCTAAAAATCAATGGGAAAATACCCTCGGGTGAGGATTAGAAAGCAGAACAGAAAGAGTGGCTGAGGCTGCCGCTTCACCGTGCAGTGTGGAGGGGAAGGGAGGCTGGGAGAGAACAGGTATGCGCTTGAGGAACCTGCGAATTTCCTTTCTCACAAAAGGGAAAACTTCCATGAGAAAAACAGAGCAACTTCAGGCAGCGGTTCACACTCAGAGTTCCTTTTGAAATGCCGATGCTTTGGGCCCCAGCCCTAGAGATTCTGAGTTCACTAGCCTGGGTACGGCCTAGGCTCCCAGTGATTCTAAAGGGAAACTGGCGGAGACACAACTCGAGCAAGATTATTAAACATAATAATGTTTGTGTTGGTGATGGACCTGATCGGTTTTGTGTTTTTTTGTTTTTTTTAAACATATTTTATTGATTTTTTTACAGAGAGGAAAGGAGAGAGAGAGAGCTAGAAACATCGATGAGAGAGAAACATCCATCAGCTGCCTCCTGCACACCCCCTACTGGGGATGTGCCTGAACCAAGGTACATGCCCTTCACCGGAATAATCGAACCTGGGACCCTTGAGTCCGCAGGCCAAAGTGCTATCCACTGAGCCACACCGGTTAGGGCCTGACCTATTTTTAAATGACTTGAAGAGAAACTTTTTTGTGTTCTAGCTTCTCATCTTCTTGGCTCTCACTTAGACCTCTGATTCGGGATCCAGAACGCAAAGTAACACTCCTAGGACCACTGTCCTGTCTCATTATACACAGAGCAGGCGCTCAGGAAACACGTATTGAACGAAGGGTAGGGCAAGTCTGTTTGGTGGGCTAGATGGGAATGGAACTGCCACTGATAGCATGGTCTCTCCAGAGAAAGGTGTGGAAATGCGATGCCAAGCTTTGATAGCCAGTTTCCACTGAGCGTTTGATAAACAGTCCGTCTGTAAGTCCGGGAGAGGGAGAGGGAGGGGGAAAGGTGGAGCCCTGGGTCCAAGGGCCGGCGGAGTGTGGCCGGCAGAGCAGGGGGACCCAGATGGAGCTGTGACCCACACAGCGGGTCAGGGAACTTCTCATGGGGCCTCAGCTCTGGCAGAGCAGAGATTCCAGGCGGGAAAACGACAGATGCCGCTGGCGGCTGGGAGCTGTGACGCGGAGGCCATGAGGCCACGGGACCGCCTGAGCCGGAGCTCCTGTCCCAGCCCAGGCCAGCCCACAGGCGCTCTATCAGTGTCTGCTGTGGGAAGGGGGCAGGGACGGGCCCCACCGGGAAGCAGGCAGAAACCAGGAGGGGTCTGGGGTGGGAAGAGTGTCCCTCCTGCCTTCTCACAGTGCGGGGTTTGGGTAGGAGCCCCAGAGACCAAGGACGACTCTGGCTTGCACCTTCCAAAGGTTTCAGGAGACCCCGACTGGACCCTCGAAGACCTTAGGGAACAGCGTGGAAAGCTGAGAGAAGCAGAAGCGGTCCCGATGCCTGGGCAGCCTCGGAAAGGGCAGCACCTGTGAGGGGTTTTGATGGCCAGCCTCCAAGGGACGGCCATTGCACGCAGAATGAGGGGCGGGGAGGCCCCGGCTCCCGGGACTGCCCTCCCTCCCCAGACCAGCCTTTCTGCGGAAGCCAGGCTCAGCTCTGCAGGGAGCGCTGACCTCTGCCCGGAGGCTGTCCTTGTCCCCAAAGGCCCAGCCCTACTTCCTGCCGAGGGAGGACTCCAGAGAGGCGGTCATTCACCGGGAAGATGACCCTGATGGCCTTGGGGGAGGCGGCCTTCCCCGGCCACACAGGGTGACAGTGATTAAATGGACCTGCAGCTGGGCCACAGGGGCCCTCCCTGCTGCTAATTTGGGTCAATTAAGCCAATTTGTCTTTGTCTGACTCGAAGCCCTGTTCCTGTAATGGCTCTGGCCCCTCTGGGGCCTCCGAGGAAGGTGGCCCCTGGCCACAGGCTGCCTCTCCCCCCAGGCCTCTCCCACAGCCCCGGCTCAGGGACATTCTTAACCTTGTGACCCCTCCCATGGCACTGCCCAGGGCCCACAGCTGTCTCCCTACGGCTGACCGCTGACCGGCTGACCTGGACGGCAGGTCAGGCAGGGTTAATCCCCGTTCCAGATTAGCAAGCAGGGCCCTCCGGGGAGGGGAGGGCTCCCAGACAGTGTGACTCAGGGGCCTGTCTGTCTCCAGAGCAGGCCTCGTGAGCGGAAGCAGCATTTTAGGGGAGGGTGGCGTCAGAGGCCAACCCTTAGACTGAGCCCTGAGTTGTGTGAGCTCAGACAGGCCCCTTGGTTCCTCTGGGCCTCACTTTCCCCATCCCTAGCACTGCAGGGCCTGCAGAGGAGGTTGGGCCAGGACCTACAGGTCTCCCCTGTGATGGACTGCCCTAAGGGGCGGGGGTGCAGGGGGAGGGACGCTCTCTTCTGTCTGCCTCTGTGCTGATCAGTGAGAGCCGTTGGGCCTCTCGGCCACGTCGGAGCCGGGCAGGGACAAGGAAGACCCAGAGGCCCGTGGCCCCTGAAGGAGGTGGCCGCTCAGGTTGTATCCCCATGGAGCCCAGCTGAGCCTCGCCCAGAGCAGAGGGAGGGCATGGCCCGGGGCAGTGGTTTCTGGGGCAGGCCAGGGGAGGAGAGAATGGGAGAGCTGTGCACTGGCAGAGGTGGCGTCCACCATGGAACTGGTCCGGCTCCCCTTTCAGCCCCCACCAACGGCTTCCTTCACCCGTCCTTGGGACCAGAGCCGTTTACCCCAAAGGCAGGCGGTGTGTGTGTGGGGGAGGGGGGAGGTCGCGGGGGAGGCAGGTCTGAGCCGATGGAAGCAGGGCCTGCTGCAGACAGATGTGAGTCACTCTCAGGAAACCTTTGGCAGCGCTTCCTCTCGGGCTGGGCCCGCCGGGTGACCCCTTTGGCCTCCGTTTCCGGGGGTTAGGCCCTTGCGCTGGCATCCTTGTGGCTGCAGCCCAGCTGACAGGAAGCGGGCTGGGCGAGGGTCAGGGTGCAGGGCAGTGACACATGGAGGAGAGTCTGACCGCCCAGGCCTCTTCTCCTGGGGGCAGAGGCTGGCAGGGCTGGAGACGCCCGGGGAGGGCTGGTGGGGAGACTGAGGCCCAGCGAGGCCCCACGGGCAGGAGGTGGCTCCCCACCAGCCCACTGCAGCTGTGCCCCACGGAGGCTCAGCCGAGCGGTGCTGTCCTGGTCATATGAATACCCTCCGAGCCGCGCCAGGTCCCGTGGGAATTGGGGTGCGTGCCGTGCCTGCCTCTGCACTGTGTCCAGGGGACAGGGCACACGGTGATGGCCGACGGGGATGCCAAGTGAACCTTGACCTGGAGCCTGCAGGAGGCCCTCGGGGGCCATTCCTTCCCTGGGGTGGGGTGTGGCTGGTCCTCCTCTGGCCAGCTCTGTGCCCTGGTGTTCCTGTGCCCCCAGCATTGCCCCCTCAGCCTCCTTGTGGCCCCTCTCCCGGGCCCACCTCCCTCAGTCCTGTGCCCCAGTGGGCGGCCTCGGCTGGGCTGTCTCAGTCAAGCTCAGGGCACCGAGCGCCAGACCCGCCGCCTGTCCAGCCTCCTTTGGGTGCCCCACAGGCCACCCAGCCTCTCCCCGCAGGCCCGCAGGAGAGCTCTTTCCGAAATGAAAAGCAGACCGTGTCACCCCTTTACCCTAAAGGGTTTCCGCCCATTCCCCATTTCTGTGTGTCGGATGGGATCCTCCAGGCTCCTCCCCATGGCCTCCAAGGCTCCCATGCTCTGGCCTTGCCCACCCTCCGTGTCAGCACCCTCCTCTCCTGCCCTCTCTCCCCGAACTCACACTCAGTGCCCTCTCCACCCAGACGGCCATCGGCGCCTGGACTCGCTGAGCACAGGACATGGACATCCCCAGGCTGTCACGCTGACCCGCCCGCCCCCTTGCTTTTCCTGGCCGACTCTGACTCGCTGTCCCAGCTGAGGGGTCCCCTGAGCTTCCTCTCACACTCACAGCTGACATGACTCCTCGGTTACAGCTGTCCGTCCCTCACCTGTGGGCTGAGTCAGTCATTCCCCTCTCAGGCTCCTTAGCAGAGAGAGAAGAGCCTCTAGACAGCGCCTCACAGCAGCCCAGGCAGGCTTCCTGGAGGAGGCGGGATTTCAGGATCCTTAAATGGTGGGTGTGTCACAGGGAGCAGGAGTGGGGGAGGCCTGTTCTAGGCGTGGCGTGTGGGGGTGTCTGGGAGGGGCCTGTGCACAGCTCTGCACGGGGCTGGAGGAGAAGTCTCCCGACCGGCTCCCCCCTCAGCACCCTCCTCGTAGGTGTCTGGGGAGGGGACGTGAGAAAGAGCGTGAGAGGGACTGGGGGGATGGGAATGGCGATGGGAAACAGGGAGAGGAAGGCCGCTGCAGGCAGAAAGGGCCGTCCGGGGAGGCACTTGCCAGCGGTCTCTGCCCCTTCACTGCCGGATGCTGGGAGCTGAGCGGGTGGTGCAGGGAGCCCGCTCCTTGCTGGCTGGACCGGCCGCCCACTGGGTGCTGAGATGCCATCAGCTCAGGTGTTAATGAGAGCACTTGCTTCTCCTGCTCCGTATCAGCCCCTCAGAGCGGGGGTCTTCACCCATCTCCCCTGCTTTGGCCCTCCTGTCCGAATTCGCGTGCGTGTGCATGTGTGTATGTGTGTGCATGCGTGAGTGTGTGTGTGTGTGTGTGTGTGTCCGGAAGGGGATCAGGGAGACAAGGCCAGGTGCCACCTCATGGTATCACTCCTCGTCGCCCATGGCATGATGGGCAGGCCTTTAAAGGCACAGGAGCTATTCTTCATGTAAAAGGCTGTGAGAATCAGTGACTGCAGAAGCTGCTCCGGATCCCCTGCTGGGCCGGGACCCCTCCATAGAGCCCCAGGGCTCCAAGGAACACAGTTTGAAAACCCCTGCGACCAAACCCACCCACTCCTCTGCCTGGCATGCGAAGCCCTTTGCCCTCCGGTGCCACCCTGCCCACCCAGTCTCAGCTCTCCCCGGGACATGTCACTCAGCCCAAAGCTGCCTCGAATCCCAGCCCCCACCCTGTTTTCTCCACCTGAAAGGTCCCTGACCCCCCCACCACCCCCACCAGACCCATCACACCCAGGCAGTGGTTGAATTTCCACCCAATCTTCAAGACCCGACTACTCAGCCACTCAAATCACTCCTCCTCCTCCTCCTCCTCCTTCTCCTCTTCCTCCTCCAAGCGGTTCTGTGTCGGCATCTGGCTCCTCTCAGAACTCCAGGAGCCTGCACTTCTTCAGAGGCCCGAAGCTCTCCCACCTTTCAGCGCGGTTATTTACGTACTTGTCTGGGCTCCCTGTTAGCCGGCAAATTCCTTCAGGGCAGAAACCATCTTCTTTATCTCTGTCTCCCTGGCAGTTCCCAGAAGGTGCTTGAGCAGGGAAGGGGCCGGATAAATATTTATTTGTCGAATATCTTTATGGTGTTCGTGGCAAGCCCTAGCCTTGTCCTGGGCAGACAGGCTGCACGGGGAGAGGCCCCGGCCCTGCCCTCAGCAAGGCTCCGTCTGAAAGGAAGCAAAGCCACACGCGCGCATTGGCAGGGCCAACAGCAAAGCGCTGCACGGTGGCTGTGAGCGGCTCAGAGGCCAGTGCCTGCCCCAGGCTAGGGGTGGTCCTGGGAGGGCTTCCTGGAGGAGGTGACACCCGGGAGAAGTCAGGCAGAGGTGTGGGGAACAGCACAGCAGGCAGAGGGAACAGCATGTGCAGAGGCAGAGGAGAGAGCATGGCTGGAGCCGCCCAGGCTCAGGCGTGTCCGCTGGGGCGCGGGGGGAGGACGCGAGAGCAGGCGGGGCATCTGGCTCAGAGCACCGAGGGGAGCCGCGGGAACACCCGCGGGAACACTGGACTGGAAGGCAGGGAGCTTCCTGGCGCTGGAGGCGGCGGGGGCACCCTGGGCGGGGTTTCCTCCTCTCGGAGCCTGTGTTTCCATCTGTAAAGCGGGCGCTTTGCCCCGGAGAGTCTGGAAGGCCCCTGTCCAGCACAGAGTTAGAAATGCCAACGGGGCATCAGCCGGGTGACTGCCCGTCAGTCAGCGTGGTGCCGCCGAGAGAAACCAGGACAGGGCAAAGTTGAGGGCTCAGAGGGGAGGTGCGGAGGGGAGGGGCTGGGAGCCGGGGTTCGTGAGAAGCGCCCAGCGTGGATTCTTGTGTGTACCCCTCACCGT
Organism: Nyctalus aviator; assembly: GCA_036971965.1. Lineage (NCBI taxonomy): Eukaryota > Metazoa > Chordata > Mammalia > Chiroptera > Vespertilionidae > Nyctalus > Nyctalus aviator. The sequence goes on along the minus strand of CM072937.1, from coordinate 36,201,569 downwards.
GCCTATAGGCAGGGAGGTTCCGTGAGCCCCGTTCTGTAGATGGGGGTGTTGAGGCTTAGCGATCCAGTGACTGAATCGAGGCTGTGGCTGTGATCCTCTGAGCCTCCCCCCCCCCCGCCGCCAGCCGTGAGCTGCGGCCGGAGTCACTCCCTGCAGGTGGCAGGGCCGTGTCCCCGGGCTGGCTCCACTCAGCGCACACACTCTCCGTCCTGGGTGTCCGCTCAGGACGGGACCTCCCTTCCCAGCCACCCAGTTCTCCAGGCTTCCCCCCGCCTGGCCGGAGCCGGAGCCGGGGCTGCACCGGGCTCTCTGGGGAGAGCTGGTCACTGAGTCAGGGAACCTGCCCCGGGCAGCTTGGAAATGCCCTGCTCCTCCTTCCCTGGGCTGTCTCACTCGCTCCTCCCCAACAGGACGCTCGCTCCCTGAGCTGGGCCTTGGCTCCCGTGACCCAGCTCTGCAGGCCCCCATCCCCACCTCAGAAGTCTGAGCTCCACACCCCACTCTGGCACTCAAGCTCCGGGACCTCCAACAACCGTCTCCGCACCCCTAGGCCTCCCTGAGGACGGGGCTCGGGAGGCTCGCCTCCCGGGATGGCGGGAAGACATCCGAGGTGGTTCAGGGAAGTGCACTGGGGACTGGCGAGGAGGTCCGACCTCGGGCAGGTTGGGAAACATAGTTCCGTGGACCCATACGCCTGGCTCCCCCACTTCCGGGCTCCAGGGCACCCAGGAAAGGAGCCCCGAGCCCGGCAGCTCAGGAGGGCCCGCGTCTGCTTCCGTTCCCTCGTTGGCAAACATGGGATGCTGTCCCGGGGTTACTGTGAGGATGTGTGACACGTGCAGCCCGGCCCTGCACGCCACACGCAACCTCCACGCGTGAGCCCCCGCCCCTGTGTGCCCGCCCCGCACCTCGGGGCCCTGCGGCTCCCGCAGCCCTGACCCCGGACCGGGGCAGCGTGGGCTGGAGGGGGGATGTGGTTCCCTGGCTCTCCCCAGGCCCCGCCCTTTCAAGGCCCAGCGCCCAGCCCGGCCCTCCCCACCACGGACGGGCACGCACTCCAGCACGCACACTGCTCGCTGTCACACACACACACTTTCCTTTTTCTTTGTTTGCGGCTAATTGTTTATTAGGAGATGCAGGCGGCTGCGCCAGTGGGAAGGCTCAGCTTGCTCCGCTATAATTAGGATAATGCACATTAGTCATTTAGTGTAACTCCGAGAGCAGCCCCCTCCGCCCGGCTCCCTACCCCACAGCTGCCACTGCAGCTCACTCAGCCTCTAGGCCTGGCCAGACAGGTCTGCACAGGAGGCCTGGGCCCAGGCCACTGCCCCCCGCCTCCCCTCCCCACCCCTGCCCTCTGCTCACCTCCTTCACCTCCTTCTTCCTTCCTGATGGCCACCCATCCCCTCTCCCTCACTGCCCCCCTCCCCCCGCCCCCCGTCCCGCAATCTCACCTCCCGTTTCCCTTCTCCTTGTCCCCTCTTTTTCTGCTCCTCCCTCTTTTCCTGACTCTAGCTTTCTTTCCTTTTCTCAGCACCCCACCCCCCTTTTTCTCATCCTTGCCTTCTTTTCTCTCTCTCTCTCTCTCTCTCTCTTTCTCTCTCTCTCTCTCTCTCTCTCTCTCTCTCTTTCTCTCTCTCTCTCTTTCTCTCTCTCTCTTTCTCTCTCTCTCTCTCTCTCTCTCTCTCTCTCTCTCTCTCTCTCTCTCTCTCTCTTTCTCTCTCTCTCTCCAGCCCTCCTGGGAGGCCTGAGCAGAGGTCTGGTCAGGTAGGTTAAGAGCAGGGAGAGGCCCCTGGGGCGGAGACAGTGCAGTGTGTGTGTGACCTGGTGTTGGTGTCCAGGCCTCCCCCTCAGGCTGCACCCTGGAGGGTGCCCTCCTGCCTGCTGACTCCCCTCTGTCCTGCCCCGAGGCCCAGCATTCGATCCCAGAGGCCTGGACTGGCCAAGACAGGCCTTTGTCTCCAGACAGCCCTTCCCATGAGCCCAGCGGTGTGGGCCCATGGCCCCCTTCCCCACATCCAGGCCCCACAGGAAGCCAGTGTGTTTGGGGGGTCAGGGTGAGGGCTCCCGGAGGGCTGGCGGGAGCAGGGGCCCTCGGCCTCACCTGGCCTGAGCCGGGCCAGGCTGCAGGGCGGAGGGTGTTACCAGTCCACAGAGCAAGGGCTGTTCCAGCACCGTCCCTTTGTCCCCAGCCCCCAGCCACTGGCAGGCTCCAGACCTGTCCACAGTGACCCGCCTGACCCCTCTTCCTCCACCCCTGCGCCCCCACCCGCCCTCTCCAGCACAAAAGGGACCTCACATCAGGCCCATGACAGCTGGGCGGACTGCGGTCTGGGGCCACGGGGTTGGTGGGGGTGGGGGTGGGGGCAGGGGTGAGGATGGGGCCTCTTTCCGATTTTCAGGAATAAAGGAAGGAGCTGTTCCCAAGGATGAGGGATCTCACCGGCGACACAAAGCCTCCTTGTCTCCACGAGCCTGTGGGAGCCTCTGCTCCTGATCCCGAGACCACAGATGCAGACAGACCCACAGACAGACACACGCCCACAACTCACAAGGGCAGGCTCAGGGCACCGTGGCGTAAGGGGCCAAGCTCACTGCACCCTTTGGGGGCGGGGGGGGGGATGCAGGGCTCTGCTCCTGGACTTCTTCCCCTCGAGTCCCGTCCCCGCCCCCAACTCTGCCTCTGAGCCCCAGGCCCCCACCGCCCAGCAGCCCCTCAGCCCAGAGACAGCTCCCTCCCTCCGGAACTGAACGCCGGGAGGTCGCCCCCAGGGGTCTCCATCCCTTCCTCCCGGGCTTCCTTCCCCTTCTCAGCCTCCCGCTCTGTCACTGCCCAGGAGGCTCTGAATCCCAGTGCCGGGTGTAGCTTACAGGTTCCCCGGGAGCGGAAGCCGTGGGGGAAGGGATGACCCTGCCCGGCCCGTCTCCCCTTGGGATCGCTCCCCTCAGGGTCCAGGTGGCAGGGCTAGCAAGAACGAGCCCCCGGGACTAGCAGGGAGCCAGGAAGCTAGGAACTTGGTTCCCAGGGGCCTCGGGGCTGTGTGCCAGCCGGGCGGCCCCCCTGGATTTCGAGCGGCCCAGGAGCAGGATGGCAGCCAGTCCAGCTGGCAGGGGTGGTCCCAGCAGCAGCCTCTCGGGGTCCCATGGCCACCTGACCTTCGGACGCCCTGGTCCTCCGCTGGGCTCCCCGAAGCACTCCTAGCCCCGCGTGAGCCTCCCCTCCCCTCCTCCGGGCCTCCTCCTGTGTGTCTCTGGGTTCCTCCCCTTTTCCCACAGGGGAGAGGTTGCAGCTCAGCGGCCCGCAAGCGGGAGGGCAGAAAGATTTTAGGGGAGGAAGCAAAAGGAGTGGTCAGGTTAGGATAGATGTTCCAGGATAGGGAGGATGCGGGGGGTGCAGGGGTGGCTGCAAGAGGAAGACCAGTACAGATTGTGTGTGCATGTGTGTGTGTGTGTGTGTGTGTTAGCAGACACGACCTCCCAGGTCAGCACAATCACTCATTCCTGGGGTTCTGTGCTGGATGCCAGGGATACAGAAAGCTACAGGGCCCCCGCCTTTATAGCAGGCACATCGGCCGTAAGAGAATTAGGGTTGGAGTTCAAACGTGTAGGGGCAGGGAGCCATTCACTGGGTCTCGGAGGATCTGTGATGATCCTCCGAGATGATCATGATTTCATTTAATTTGAAATCAATCAATCACTGGCCCGTGATGATCATGATTTCATTTAATTTATTTAACGATGAGGATACCAGCACGCAGACAACAGCTCACGTGGGAAGAGGGTTCGCTGTGGGCCAGGCCCGGGGAAGCCCTTTGCAGGGGAGCTGATACCACGCACGGTCCGTTCTCACAGAAACCCAGGGAGGGAGGACCTGCCGTCACCCGGTTGACAGTTTAGGAGACGGAGGTGAGGGCTGCCACGTTGTTTGCCCAAGATGACCTAGCTAGTAAACGGCAGAGCCAGCGACTGGGGGCCTCCCGGACCCTCTGTGTCTTCATCTATGAAACACTGGGGAGGGACCTGATCTCAGGGAGCTAGTTCCCCGGCCATGGCAGGGGATGAGCTGGCCAATCAGCAGTGCTCCTGGGAGTAAGCAGGCAGGGGGGGTCTCTGGGAGGGGGCTTAGGGCAAAGTGGGGGAGGGTGCCTCTTCTGCAGGCCCCTCCCCCCAGCTGACCTATTCCAGCATTGTGTTCCTGCCAGGCGTGGGGGGGGGCGGTGGGCGACAGTATGGGAAGCTGCCTCTCTAGGATTTACAGCCTCTGGGGGGCGGGGGTTATGGGCTGCTGGAGGCTTCGGCTGCCCTCTCCCCCTCCACGCACTCCCTCACCTCCCACCTCAATGCCCACTGCGGGAATAGTTATTACGTGCACACTGGCTGCAAGTCCCGCCCGGGAGCTCCTGCCCAGCCCAGGCTGCAGGCACACGGTGCTGGGGACACAGAGGCCAGAGGAGAAGGAAGGAGGAGATGCCACCCTGCTCTGGAAAGAGAGCAGCGAGATGGAGGAGGAAGTACAGAGGGGGTCTGGTGGGTGTGGGCGTCTCTTTCAGGCTCCAGACCTCCGGGAGGCACCCATTCTCCTGCTGGGCTCCTCCTCCAGGAGGTGGCTTACCAAGGCTCCAGCCTTGGGTGGGGACACCCAACGTAGATGGCGAATTTGTCAACTTAGAAACAGATAGAAGCAGCCTATGCGAGGAGGAAGGCTGAGCTGTTTTTCTCCAGCACCCGCCTTGTTTCGCTTCCATCCACTGTCATGCGAGGTGCCAGGCGCCAGGCGTGGTGCATAGAGCTGGGGCTGGGTCTCAGTCCCCGCTGGCTCCCTGGCCAGCATCTTCGTGCGAGACCCAAACGCTCAATGGTTCTGGGATGAAACTACGGACCCTCGGGAGGCCCTGCCCTAGTGGGTGAGGTAGGGCAGTGTTTGGGGAGCACCAAGCCCAGCAGCCGTCACACACCCTCTCCTTGATCCCGCTGGGCCCTGCGTGGTCCAGAGCTCACCAGGACTCCCTGCACACACGGCCTCTGCTCACCCCTCGGGTGCCCATGTAGCAGGCAGGGAAGGGGACCACTTCTTTCTTCCAGATGAGGAAGGGGGGGCCCAGAGAGGGGAGCAAACTGCCCAAGGCCACACAGCAGGCCAGGGGCTTCCTGGGCTGGATTCCAGGGACCCCAACAACCAGCACTCTTGCCAGCGTTGGTGCCGCTTGCACAGTCCTAGGGATAGTCTGCGTTGTGTGCCTGTCATCCCTGTATTTGTTCCATTTCACCTTGACAGTGGATGGAAGCGAAACAAGGCGGGTGCTGGAGAAAAACAGCTCAGCCTTCCTCCTCTCAGAACGAAATGACCAGGAAGTGTGAAGTGAGTGAATGAATGAGCATTTTCTGTACCGGAAACCACACCCAGCAGTTTGCCTATGTAGCCGGGACCATTCTATGCGATAGATTATATCCAGGGTCAGAGAGGTTAAGTAACTTGCCCAAGGTTACACAGCACGAAAGTGGCGTTTGATTGCTGTTGTGGCTCCCAAACCACACAGGTTCTTCCTTCCTTCTCTCTCTCCTCTTCTCTCTCTCTCTCTCAATCTCTCTTTTAAATTTATTCTCTTGTGTATGTTTTTCTAATTCTCGGAACAACTTCAAACATTTCCCTTCATTTTTAATGACATTTATTGTTTCCCCTCTAATTTTATAAGCCGTCCATGTTCACTGCAGACGCCTGGAAAATACATAAAAACATAAAGTAAAAAATAACAATCTCCCATAATCCTCACCCCCCAGAGACAACCCCATTAGCATTTTGATGTATTTCCCCCAGAGTCTGCATTTTTTTAATATAAAATTGGGAGCATGCAGTATTGCCAGTTCTGCACCTTGCGTTTAGTTCAAACTATTTGCCGTTCTGAGTAAATTGTTTTTTGGGTTTTTTTTTTGTTTGTTTGTTTGTTTGTTTTTGTGTGTGTGTGTGTGTGTGTGTGTATTTTTTAAAACCAACCTCAGTCTGTAATGGCTGCATACACCCAATCTTACGTGTTTGCTTTTATTGGACCATTCCCTGCTTCCGGGCATTCATTTCTAATTTTTTTTTTTTTTTTTACTAATAAACATGTCATTGCGGTGAATATCTTCCTGGGTAAATCTTTGGTTTGATTTCTGCTCATTAGATTCCCAAGGGGGAGTTTTGGGGGCAAAAAGAAACAGTTTCCAGGCCTTTCAGACATATTTTGCAAGTGTGCTGTGGAAGGCGTGCCCAGCTTACCCTCCAACTGGGAAGGAGGAAGCATGAGCACGCCACTTCTTAAAACTGTTCTAACCCTGGGTGTTACCAATGGAACACAAACACACACACAGACCCACAGAAACAAGAACCTCTCTCAAGCCAGAGGTTTTCCGCTCGGCGGTGACTGGTATATTGGATGATAATTCCCCATTTTGCGAGGGAGGATGGGGACCCAGAGAACAGAAGTAGACGTAGTACTTGGCCTAGGTCAGATGCACGGACCAGCCAGGGAAAGGCAGGCCTGGGGCACGGGCATCCTGCCTTTGAGAGCCTCTTCACTGTCCCCTCCTGGAGAGCTCCCCCCGCTGCAGGTCTCCGGGGTCAGGGGCCTCCCCGCTAGGCCACGCCCCTCCTGCAGGCCTGGAGGTCTGGGTTGGGAGGGGTCTCTGGGCACAGCCCATCCCTGGCCTCTTGGTCATGGACCACGTGGCCCCTAGGCTCCTCACCACCTGCATCCTCTCTCCCATTCATTTACAGGTTTGGCAGGGGCACGGGTCTAGGCTCCGGGCAATCGATCATTCACCATCGGCCACAGCCTCTTCGGTATCTCCCAACCCTTCCTGCTTAGCCCTGAGTTTTCCAAACTTCTGTGATGATCACAGGCCTGGGATGCTGGATAAGCATACAAATCACCAGGTCTTTCATCTGCCCATTGACCGTGAGCCTGGTTCTGGCCCAAGAATCCATTGGCTATTGTTGTGTTGTGTGTTCCGGCTGATTCTTACATGCAGGCAAGTTCAGGAGCAAGTGGGAAAGGATCCCCAAGCACTGACATCTGGTGTAGTGCTCACACACACGCACGCACACACACACACACACACAGCTCAGCCCCCTCGGGCCCTGCTGGCCGCCCTGCTGTGCCCTTAGCCTCAAATTCATCAAAGCTAATGACAATCTTTTTTTTTCTTCTCTGATTTGCAAGCGATTAGTTTTAATTTCGGGACAATTAGAGGTAGACGTAGGAGGCATCTGATCTTGATTAGAACCAGGGAGATGGCCAGAGGCACCCCACCTCTCCCCTGCCTGGCCCTCACCTCCAGGCAGATGAATTTATATATTCAATGTTGGGGGATAAGGGGGGGGCAGGCACTGGCTTCTGGGGGAGGTGGCCAGAGACCCATGCTGTGCTCCCAGAGACCTGGGGCCAGCCTGGGACCATCAGGGAGTGCCTCTGTCCAGCCCCTGGCCCCGTCAGAGGGTAGAATGGACATTTGCTAAGTACCTACTGTGTGCCACCCCGCGTACTATGCAAAGCGGGCCCAGACCCAGTGTCTGCCCCTACCCTAACCCGGCTGGGAAGACAAACGCATAGACAGCTCCATGCCTCCTGGTGTTGGAAGTGGCTGGAGAGACTTCCGTCAGCACCGGCAAAGGGGCACTCGGGCCAGCACCCTGCCTCCAGGGAACATCGGCAGACGTCACTGATGGGGTCATTTGCATCTCGCACGCACACCGGTTCGGAGCTCCTGGTCAGGCGGAACCAGAGCTGGACAGAGCACAGCAGCAGCAGCACACCACCCAGGGATACCCAGGTGGAGGCAGGGAGAGGCCTGAGGGAAGGCTTCAGGGAGGAGGTGATGCCTGGGCAGGTCATGGAAACATGATGGTAAAAGATGAAATAGAGAAGGCCAGAGACCAGGATGCCAGGACGCAGGCTTTATTGAAGAGAAGAGTACCACTGCCAGCTGCTGAGAGAGAGAGAGAGAGAGAGAGAGAGAGAGAGAGAGAGAGAGAGAAAGAGAGAGAGAGAGAACGCTCTCTCGCGCGATGGCCTGGGTCCATGTCCTTTTTCAGGGGAGGATAAGTGGTGGGGCTTAGGGCATTTAGCACACGCCGATTGGTGGTTTCATGTAAGGCCTATGATTAGGGACCTAGGAAGTTAGAAATCGGGGACTTAGGGTATTTGGCAGGTGCTGATTGGTGGTTCAGTGCTCAGGAACGTCTGGCTGCAGGTGGGGTTTACATCTGTCCATCAACTGGAGGAAGGGAGGATATATCAGACGGGACCCCACACCCCGCTACATAAGCACTAGCACGGTTGTGCCCCAATGCCATCTTGTCTGCTCCCCTTCTGAAAGCTGGCTGTTTTCTTACGACAAGTCACTGCCCCTTCTCGAATCTCAGTCTCCTTATGGTCAAGGTTGCTGGGAGTGCCCTGTGCTGGCAGCCCTTCCCTCAGAGGCCATCCAGGCTCCTCTGGGCGCAGACACATCTCTCCAATTCCTCCCTCCGCGCCCCTCCGAGTCTGCTGCCCAGCTGGTGGCCCCTGCCCCCGCCGTGCCGCCACGGGGTCCAGATGGCCAGCCGTGAGGTCGGGCCGGTAAGAGGGTCAAAGGGGACTAAGTGCCACTTAGCAGGCTCTGGGGTCTCGGGCGGAAGCTCAGTGCGGCGGGGCCAGTGGTCTGACTTCCGCACCCCCACCCTGTCCGCTGGCCTGGAGAGTGGGCAGATTGCAGCTCCCTGACCACCGCTGCCCTTCTCCACCTGCACCTAACAGGGTCCCTCCTCCCTCCTTGGTTTCCTGTGGCTGCTCGCAACACCCCTGTGAGGGGACTGATGTCACCACCTCAGTGTTAGAGGTGAAAACTGAGGCTCCACATGGAAGCAATGTGCTCACCGAGTGCGGCAAGGAGCCTTGGACTTGCATCCTCCCCAGGCCTCCGTCTGCTTGCCTGCTTCCTGCTGCTTCCAAAGCAGCTTATCGGCTGCTGGTCCCTGGCTCCCACCCTCATCCTGGGCTCCCACACGCGCCTCGTGCCAGCTGGCAGGGGCACCTCCTCCGAGCCTCTAGGGGTAACTGCAGGGCGGGGTTCCAGGGACCTGCGCTGCCAAACAACTTCCTGTCCTCCTTTGGGACCCAGCTGCCCACCTCCTCCCCACCCTCCGCAGCGGCACACCCTGCAGGCTGCAGAGGGGGGCAGGGTGGCCTGGGAACCCCGTCCTGGGAATGGAGGGAGTATTGGAGTGAAGCCAGACGGGCCTGGGCCCGGGGATGGGAGACAGGGGTCAGTCTGGGGCATACCAGCGAGTTACGAGGTGGAATTGCGCCCTAGCCGGCTTGGCTCAGTGGATAGAGTGTTGACCTGCAAACTGAAGGGTCCCAGGTTCGATTCCGGCCAGGGGCGCATGCCTGGGTTGCGGGCTCGATCCCCAGTAGGAGGCATGCAAAAGGCAGCCAATCAATGAGTCTCTGTCACCATTGATGTTTCTGCCTCTCTCTCCTTTTCCCTCCCTCTCTAAAATCAATAAAAGAAATGTATTTTTTTTTTTTTTAAGAGGTAGAATTGCCGGAACCTGGCGGCTCCTGCGAAGATGAGGGGAGGGGTCTGAGAGGAGGGAGAGGTCAGACATTTGGGTTTGGAGATTGAGGATCGAATTCCCTGTATCTATAGGGTGTGGGTATGGAGTACAGGGGAGATCTGGGGTTCCTGGGAACCCACACCATCTGAGGCCGCTGGGCCAGGGAAGGGCTTGGCTTAGAGGGTCAGGCGGCCCCGGGTTCGAGGGGATAAGTTCTTTAAGCGTCTCGCACCTTTATCCGTACGATGTAAAAATAGGCTTTCAAAAAAGAGAAGCTATTGACGGAAAACCGGTTCAGTCAATGGGGATTGTAATCATATTTGCTCAGGGGATTGATCTGAGGATCAACTCAGCTAATGCGGCTGAGCCCTCGGCGAGGCGATAATGGTGAGAGTTCACACTTCCCGGGCACCTCCCTCCGCCCTCGTGCCCAGGACTTCAGGAAGTCCTCAGAGCCGCTCCTCGAGGCAAAAACACGTTATCTTCGTTTCACACGAGGATGCAGGGGGATAAAGCCTCTTTTTAAATTTTTTATATTTTTAAAATATTTTATTGATTTTTTTTACAGAGAGGAAGAGAGAGGGATAGAGAGTCAGAAACATGTTTGAGAGAGAACATCGATCAGCTGCCTTCTGCACACCCCCCACTGGGGATGTGCCTTTGACCAGAATCGAACCCGGAACCCTTCAGTCCGTAGGCTGACGCTCTATCCACTGAGCCGCACCGGTTTCGGCGATAAAGCCTCTGTAAAGCGCCGAGATGCTCTGCGCGGAAATTAGCTTGACCCCCACGTGGCAGATAAAGACATGGAGCCCGCACCAGGCTAGAGGGGAAGCTCAGAGAGGGAATGAACGTATCTGCAAAGGTGGGGCCAGGCTCCGAGCCCGGGCAACCTGGCCCTGGCTCTAGGCCCTCCCCTCCCCCCCCAGGACCTAGAGCCAGGCTGAGCGCTACCTCCCTCCCCCCGTGGAGTGGATGGCCCTGCGTGGGCGTGGCAGACTGGAGTGCCCTGGGGTCCCAGCACAGCCTCTCCTGACCACCGTGGGGTCTTTCTTCTGTCTGTCCCCAGCCTCCGGCCGTGCCCACCCAGCCAGCCCCAGCCCGCCGGGGCCCCAGGCCGGCCCGGTGCTGCCCATCAGCTACCGGCTGTCCCACACGCGGCTGGCCTTCTTCCTGCGGGAGGCGCGGCCCCCGCCGCCCGCGCCCGCCAACGGCTCCCTGCAGCGCTCCGAGCCCTTCGTGGTGTTCCAGACCAAGGAGCTGCCCGTCCTCAACGTGTCCCTGGGGCCCTTCAGCACCAGCCAGGCGGTGGCCCGGGAGCTCCTGCAGCCGTCCAGCACCCTGGACATCCCCGGGCGCCTCACCGTCAACTGGAAGGTGCGGGCCTTCATCGTGCGCGCCCGCGTGCCCGCCTCGCAGCCCGCGGCCCAGGTGCTGTTCTACGTGGCCGGCCGGGACTGGGACGACTTCGGCGCCACCGAGCGGCTGCCCTGCGTCCGGCTGCACGCCTTCCGGGACGCCCGGGAGGTCAAGAGCTCCTGCCGCCTCGGCGGGGCGCTGGCCACCTGCCTCGTGCGGGCCGAGCTGCCCCTGGCCTGGTTCGGGCCCCCCGCCCCGGCCGCGCCACCCACCGCCCGCCGCAAGCCTCCGGAGGGGCTGGAGCCCGAGCTGACGGGGGAGAGCCAGCAGGCCGAGCTGTACTACACTCTCCACGCCCCCGACGCCTCCGGGGGCTGCGGGGGCGCCCGGCGCGGGCCCGGGGCCGGGGCGGGGGCCCGGGCCGAGAGCCCCACCCAGCACCCGCTGCTGCGCATTGGGAGCATCAGCCTGTTCCGCCCGCCCCCCCGGAGGGCCCTGCAGGAGCACCGGCTGGACAGCAACCTGATGATCCGCCTGCCCGACCGGCCCCTCAAGCCCGGGGAGGTGCTCAGCATCCTCCTCTACCTGGCCCCCAACGCCTCCTCCCCGTCCAGCCCCAGCGTGGAGCACTTCACACTCAGGTAGGCGCTGAGGGGCCAGGGTCCGGCTTCCCTCCGCAGGGGCTCGCCCAGCCTGCCTGTCCAGCATCCTCATCCTAGCTCCTCCGTCTATCACTCGATCGGTCTGAGGAAGACACGTCACTTGTTTGGGCCTCCGTGGTCTCATCTGTCTAACCGCCACAGACACCCCTGCCCTGTCTCCCTGTCTCTCGCAGAGACGGCATCCCGGTGAAGGAGAAATGCCCGCTTTCCCAAGCATGGACGTCCAAAAAGGATAGAACCGGGGCTGGAAGGACCCTTAGGCATTAGCTGGTGCAAACCTCCCATTTCACAGATGAGGAGACTGAGGTCAAAGCGGGGAAATGGAGATCAGAGAGCAGCTCCTTGCTGGGAGCCCAAAGGGATGTGTGTGTGTGTGTGTGTGTGTGTGTGTTTGGACATCTGCCCAGGCCTAGAGTCGGGAGAAAGCTTCAGGAGATTCAGCTCTGTCTGTACCCTGAGGAGGATACGGCTCACCATTCAGAAATGCCTTAAATAGTATCACATCCCCACAAAACAATGATGGAATCCGTGGTTTGAGCCACGTTGGATGATTCTTAGGAAAGGCCCCACCAAAAAACGCCCCCTGCTCCCCCCAAAATAGGACCTGGAACATGACCATTAGCTTCTGGATTCTTTAAGCATCGCCCGCTCTCCTGAGTGTGCTTAAAGTTCAGATATTTCGGGAAAGGATCATACCCGATTCGGTGATTGATACCTGAACATGAATGGGCGTTAAGTCGGTCACCAGAGAGATCTTGGGCTGCATTAACAGGAGTAGAGCATGCAGAATGAGGGAGGTGATAACCATTCTACTTCAGACGGCATTCATGAGAGCACGGCGGAAGTATTGCACGTAGTATGGGACACTACACCATGTATGCTCCATGTCCCGAGGCGGGTGATATGCGTGACTTGAAACTCTGGCGAAAGCAGCGATTGGAGGAACTAGAGATGTCGGGCCCAGAGGAAAGAAAACGCAGAAACCTGCTCCCCTTCCCAGCTTCCTGAAGAACTGCTGCAGCCAAGAGCAGAGTTGTTGTCTCTGTTGTCATATTTCTGCTAAACAGAGGGAAGGGGTTCCAACCCTTAGGGGGCTCCCTGAGAAGCAGCGAGGCCCCTGTCGCTAAGGCCTGTAAGGAGAGGCAGGGAGAGGCTTACAGAGATGGGGCGGAGCTGACTGCAGCTTCCACTGGGGGTCAGGGGCTGTAGCTACGATCTCAGCTTTGAGTCTGGGGCCCAGGGTGACTTACTCACCTGCTCCCCCTAGAGGCCGTGACCAGGTGGGCAATCGTTGGGCCCCAAGCCGACTCCTCCTCCTTCCTCCCTCTTTGTCCCAGGGTGAAGGCCAAGAAGGGCGTGACCCTGTTAGGCACCAAGTCACGGAGTGGCCAGTGGCATGTGACCTCGGAGCTGCTGACGGGGGCAAAGCACTCAACAGCCACCGTGGATGTGGCCTGGGCCCAGGGCACCCCTCTGCCCCCGTGGTGAGCCGAGGGACGGGCCCCTGAGGATGGGGGAGTTCTTGGTGGAGGCGGCCAGGCTTGTGGAAGGGCTGGGGCTTAGTTTGCGGGGCCTTCGGAGGAGTCCAGGTGGGGCACCTCAGGAGTCTGGACAAGGCTCAGAGGGCCCCAGGGGGGAGGGCTGGGATTCCAGCGCCCGGGTTCCGCTCCCAGCCCTTCCTCTCCGGCTCTCCCTCCTTCCTGCCCCGGCAGGGAGGGCCAGGGGCCCCTGGAGATCCTGCAGCTGGACTTTGAGATGGAGAACTTCACCAGCCAGTCGGTCAAGCGGAGGATCATGTGGCACATCGACTACCGCGGGCACGGCGCGCTGCCCGACCTGGAGCGGGCGGTCACCGAGCTGACGGTCATCCAGCGGGATGTGCAGGCCATCCTGCCCCTGGCCATGGTGAGCGGGGCCGGTGGCCGGGCCGGTGGGCGCACGTGTCTGTCCTGGATGCATGTGTGACGGGAATGTGCACGGCTCCGTGTGCATGGCGGTCAGTGCACATGCGCATGTGAGCCAGTGTCTGTGTGTACGATTGCCTCCTGAACCCAGGGGTGCACATGTAAACGCGTGTGTGTGTGTGAGTGTGTGTGTGTGAATGTGTGTACACGCACTCCCAGGCGGAGCAACACTCTGCCTGGTGCTGGAGTGGGACAGCGGATGCTGAGGGGGACTGAGGTGGGAGAAGTCACCCAGGGAGGGACCACTCGGGGGACGTTTCCTGGAGGAGGTGGCCGTGCAGTTGAACCTTGAAGGCCGTGTGGGGGAAGGGCTCAGACAATCAGAGAAGATGAGGGGGAGCTTTGGTCAGGGGAGTGTGCAGGCGGAAGGTGCATGATGGGAATGGGCGTGGTTGGTCGAAGGGAGCCATGGCTTTAGGAAGAGTGCGTGAGGGTGATAAGCTGGAATGATGGGTGATAAGCTGGAATGTTGGGTGATAGCGGGAATGATGGGCTGGGGCCAGCCCAGGAGCACCCTGAATGGCCAGGCACAGGTGTCAGACTTCCCTCGGTGAGTCCTGGGGATGGGGAGCGTGGAAGACGCTGAGAGAAGGTGGGAGGGGACTTGGGAATGGTTGGTTTTGGGCAGCAGAGGGAGGTAGACCGTGGACGCTACTGCAGAAGACCAAGTGAGCTAAGCATCTGAGGAGGTGCCAGGCTGGGTGGATGCACCTCCCTGCACACGTGCACAGGTGCCCCGTGGGAGGGTGCTCACCTGCGAAGTGGGGGCAGTCAGGAGCCGGGGCCCTGGGTGGCGTGTCCCGGTAGAAGATGATTTTCTGCAAACATCTGGCTCAGCAGAGCTCCACCCTCCTCTCCTCCCCACAGGACACCGAGATCATCAACACGGCCATCCTGACCGGCCGGACGGTGGCCATCCCTGTCAAGGTCATTGCCATCGAAGTGACCGGCCTTGTCCTGGATGTTTCTGCCATGGTGGAATGTGAGTCTGACAATGAGGACATCATCAAGGTGAGCTTCCCGGAGGGGGGGCCCTGGGAAGAAGGTCTTAGACCTTCAAGGGGAGGGGAGCCCCACGCCAGAGGGGAAGTCACATCCCATGCAGGTTCCCTTGGCAGGCAAGGAGACTTGAAATCGGGAGCAGGGGTGGGGAAGAGCTGTGGGCATCCCTCGCTCGGCCTGAGTGGGGTGAGGGGAAGCTCTGGGGACCGCCCTGCCAGTCCTGGAGGGCTGCCTGTAGGAAAGGAGAAGAGCCTGTTTGGCAGACCACGGGGAAAAGGCAGCATTACAACTGGAACTCACACCAATCTGGCAAGTGGTTACGGAGCCCCTGATGTGTGGCAGACACTGGGCAAGGCAGTGAGGGCGCAGGGGCGGGGGGCCTCAGAGACAGGCTCTGAACCTGGATGCCGGCTCCACGGGGAGGAGATCCAGCACAGGAGGAAGCTTCCAGAAGCATGTGAGTTAGGCCAGGAGTGAGGGTTGTTTCAGGAAGGACCCACTCTGGGCACACCCCCCAACCTCCTTCAGCTTCCAACGGCCCCTCCCTGAGCTCCTCCCCAGAGACCCCCCCCCTCTGGGCCCTGGGCCCTCCAAGGCCTAGCAAAAAGGGTATTGATCTGACTCAAATGGCCCCGTTGCCACCTCCCCAGGAGGGCCTCCAGGTTTGCCCCTCCCCCTGGCCGTGGCTAGCGGTCATAGGCAGCAGAGGGGGCAGTAATGCGGGAGGGTGACCAGCCACGACCAGCTGTGTGCTGTGCCAGCCTCCAGCAGTTGCCCAACTCAAACGATTCGACTCCAGAATCTGTTCCCTGTTCTTGTCCATCTTTGGACTGGTCCCCCACTCCCATCACCTCCTGGGAGTAGAAGTCTTGGCCAGGCCCGGGGGGCCCTCCCCTGCTGGCAGCGGGCGCAGGAAGACATGGGCCTGCTCCCAAGCACCCAGCATCTTTCCCGATGCCCAGACACACCCACCCCAAACACCGAGGGACCAGAACAGAGTCGCGATGACTGAGATGCCGAAGGGAATTATCGACGATTCTAAATGGAACTCGTTTCCGTCCTCAATGAGATACACTCGGGTTCCTTATGGAGTTTGCCAATATTCTAAGTGGGATCTGCCAGCCTTCGGACGGGATGCTCTGCCTCCCGAAGTGGGAAATGAGCATCTCTGGCAGGGCTGCGGCTCCACGGCCCCCTCCCGCCCCTCTGAGACGGCAAGGAGAGCGAGCAGGAGTTTGGGACGCCCCGGGCTCACCTCCACCAATGAGCCCCAAGCCCAGCCCCCTCCCCGTCCCCCACCAGAGCCTTCAGGGTGTGATCAGCCCGCAGGCTGCACCCCCCACGTGAGGATGTGCGCCCACGGGCACGCGCCAGCTGGAGCACCTAAATACATGGCACCCGGCGTTCCGCCCAGGTGTGCGTGTGGGCGCGTGTAACACGTACACCGTCTGCCTCTGTCCTGAAGGACCGGCGGCGACACCTCTGCGAGTGGGCACAGGTATCCGCCCCAGATGTGTTCAGCAGGCACATGCCCATCCGGGGCGGGGGGGGGAAGTTCGAAGATGCAGGTTGTTCGGTTATGCAATCCAGATGGGCATGCATTTGCAAAAGCTGCAGCCAGTGGTGGCAATCATCCGCTGGGCTGGGCTTGAGGTCTGCTGCTCCTGATTTTTCCTCTCTCCTTCCCTCACTCCCACCCCAGGCTAGAGCAGCCCCCTCGCCTGAAATAGCCAGAGCTTGTTTTCCTGGGACTGCTGATGGGGGGGGGGGGAGGGACCAGGAGGAGCCAAGTCCTGCCCTTCACACACACACACCTCTCCACACACACACACACACACACACACACATACTTGACCTCCGCCTTGCTCAGTGGAGCACCTGCGTCCAAATCGGGACAGGCTGCTCTTCGGCACAGCGAAGGCCTCCCCCTGCCAGACACCTGCCCAGGGTGTCATGCTGGTGAGGAGAGCCGGTCCCCAGGACCCTCAGCCCGAAGGCTCCTCCGAAGTGGCATTAAATTAGGAGGTGCCTCCCCTTCATCTCCACCCCCCCCCCCGCCTCCTTCAGCCTCATGTGACTGGTACTTTCTCTCTCCAACAGCCTCTGGCCCTGCTTGCCAGCCCGCAGCTCCTGGCACTGCCCGGCAGGATGACCTGCAGGGCAAGACATGCCAACCCACCTCCCTCCCCTCCCCAGGTATCCAGCAGCTGCGACTACGTGTTTGTTAGCGGAAAGGAGTCTCGCGGGTCCATGAATGCCAGGGTCACCTTCCGCTACGACGCCCTCACTGCCCCCCTGGAAATGACAGTCTGGGTCCCCAAGCTGCCCCTGCACATCGAGCTCTCGGACGCCCGCCTCAGCCAAGTGAAGGGCTGGAGGGTACCCATCCTCCCCGACCGGAGGTACAGCCCCTCCGCGCACGGCAGACACTAGGGACACTCGCGGGGGACACGGCCCTGGCACGCAGTCTGATCGGCGTGTGTGCGTTAAGGGCCTCGGTGTGCACGGTCTGCGGGTCGGTTATGCAATCAGCCAGCATTTACTGAGCAGCTACTGTGTGCCAGGCACTGGCGGGTGCTTGCAATGGGAGATGAGTGTGGCCAGTGCCTTCCTCAGCCAGGTTCTGGGTCCACCAGGGAAGCCATCATGTATATGCCACAGGGCACAGCGGATGCCAAAAGCAGGGAATTGAGTGGCACAAAGGGGAGAACCACCTCTTCCTCTGGGAAAAGTCAAGGCAGGCTTCCCGGAAGAGGTGACTTTTTTTTTTTTAATATATTTTTTATTGATTTTGTACAGAGAGGAAGGGAGAGAGATAGAGAGCCAGAAACATCGATGAGAGAGAGTCATCGATCAGCTGCCTCTTGCACACCCCCTACTGGGGATATGCCCGCAACCAAGGTATATGCCCTTGACCGGAATCGAACCCGGGACCTTTCAGTCCCCAAGCCGACGCTCTATCCATTGAGCCAAACCGGTCCCGGCAAGAGGTAACTCTTAAGCCAAGTCTAAAAGGATGAGTGGAAAGGGGTTGTCTGGGGAACAGGGTGAGAGACCAGTCCAACAGCCGACAAAATGGAGCACACACGGCTGTACACACGTGCCCCAGCCTGGGCATGCCGAGGCACACGTGCAGTCACATCAGCTGGGCACACACTAACTCACACTGGGTCCCTCTCTGGGGGGCAGGCTCACACACCTGAGTACCCAATTGCAGGGCATGGACACCTGCACTCAGCTCCCCCCACTCACCCACCCTGGCTGCTAGAGAGGAAAGCCAGCAGGGAGGAGAGGAGGGGCGGGGCTAGGAGGAGGAGCAGGCGCCGAGTGAGGGTTGGGCTCAGTTAACTCTGCAGGATTTGGGAAAGCAAGGCCACGTGGGCCAGAGCCTCTCAGACGTGAAGGAGCACTGCACGCTCGCCTGCAGGTCCTGCCCAGGGCACAGGTGTTTTGGACCAGCCTCTGGGTGGTGCTGCTGCTGCTATGAGCAGTGAGGACGCGGTAAACTCTGCAGCCAGACAGCCGGGGTCTGAGCTCTGACCTCTGCTCTTCACCAGCTGGGCAGCCGGGGGCCGTGCCCATGGCCTCTCCACGCCTCCCTCTCCTCTGTAACACCAGCACATGGACACCTACCGCACAGGGCTGTGGTGAGGACGGCTTTGTTAACGGGTAAAAGCACTCTGTATGGGTGAATATTCTAGTGCTCGATTCTTCTACGCACTAGCAAAGCAGGTGCCGCACGCCTCACCGGTGACTCTCCTGTGGTTTGCATTCTGGGTAATTCTGAGTAGGCTGAGAATTCCCCAAATCATCACGTCCTGGGTCCCTTTGCTCACCAGTTCTTCCTCTCTCTCTCTCTCTCTCTCTCTCTCTCTCTCTCTCTCTCTTTCTCTCTCTCTTTAAATATATTTTATTGATTTTTTTACAGAGAGGGATAGAGAATCAGAAACATCGATAAGAGAGAAACATCCATCAGCTGCCTCCTGCACACCCCCCACCGGGGACGTGCCCACAACCAAGGTACAGGCCCTTGACCAGAATCGAACCTGGGACCCTTCAGTCCGCAGGCTGACGCGCTATGCACTGAGCCAAACCGGTTTCGGCTATTCTCTCTCCTTTTTTGCACTTCACTATGAGCAGCAAGAGAAACCCAAGCCGCCCCTTCAACACTTGGCTTGTGAAGCGCAGCTAAGCATCCAGGTTGATCACTTACAGGTTCTGTTTGCCATGCAGCGTAGGACGAGCCAGCCCCACGCCTGGCACTCTGTAACAGGGACCGCCTTTGCCCCGGCACAGAGCGGAGAGCAGGGCCAGGCACACGCTCAGTGCTGAAAAAAGGTCAGGATTTGATGCCAGCTTTCCGCAGGCGTCAGGGAAGCCAAGCGGAGGCGGAGAGGGGCCAGGGGGATTGGGGAGGGCCAGGAAGGCGCCTTTTTACAGGAGGGAAGAGCCTGGGACTCCCAGCTCCACACTCATCAGGAGCAGGAGGGAGCCAGGGACAAGGCTTGCTGTTTGCACACTGCCGTCCACGGGCGCCGGAGAACGGCTGGCAGGGCCAGGGGAGGGAGAGAGAGGCATGTGCAGGCCGCGGCCAGGGCGAGGAGCCCTGATCCAGTGCCCCCTCCCAGGTCAGCCCGAGAGAGCGAGGACGAAGACGAGGAGGACGAGGAGCGGCGGCAGAGCAGCAGCCGCGGCTGCACCCTGCAGTACCAGCACGCCACCCTGCAGGTCTTCACCCAGTTCCACACCACCTCGTCCGAGGGCACCGACCAGGTGGTCACCATGCTGGGCCCGGACTGGCTGGTGGAGGTCACCGACCTGGTCAGCGACTTCATGCGGGTGGGCGACCCCCGCGTGGCACGCCTGGTGGACAGCAGCACGCTGGCAGGCCTGGAGCCGGGCACCACCCCCTTCAAGGTAGGCACCAGGGCAGCGCCAGGAGCCCTGTTCACCCGTGCGCAGAGGATGCAGACGTTCTTGGGGAAGGAATCCCAGGATGCCTCGGGATTCCGGAAGCAACCCCTGCCGGCCCCCCAAACTTATTTTCTTCCCTGCCTGCCTCTCTGCCTGGTGTTCCGCCATCAGAGGCCAAGGTCCTTTAGCTTCACCTGGTGACGGTCTCCCTCCAAGCCTCACCGGTACTATCAACCTTGCATCACCGCGTGGTGGCTGAGACAGGTGTGGGTGAGGCGGGAGAGCAGGTGAGGCTTGGGCAGCTGGAGGCCAGGAGAGGGAGTTCAGAAGCTCCCTGTAGAGGTCATGCCCCATGTGCCTCCATGTGGGAGATGGCGAGCAGGGACCCAGGGGCTGGGATCTGCTCGCAGGATACTTGTTGGTAAAAATGGTCGGTTGATCCGACATTTGAAAATTGGAAAGCTTCTCACTGTTTGTTTTTATTTTTTTTAAATGTATTTTTATTGGATTTTTACAGAGAGGAAGGGAGAGGGATAGAGAGCCAGAAACATCCCTGAGAGAGAAACATCCATCAGCTGCCTCCTGCACACCCCCTACTGGGGATGTGCCAGCAACCAGGATACGTGCCCTTGACTGGGAATCGAACCTGGGATCCTTCAGTCCGCAGGCCGACGCCCTATTCACTGAGCCAAACCGGTTTAGGGTGCTTCTCATTGTGTAGAAGACCAGGTTTCTGGTTTTACAAAATGTAAATCTGGCAGCACGGGGGGGTCAAGGTCTCGCTTTCTGCACCTGCCCCCTTGAGGTCTTCCTGCTAAGGGTTCCCCCTCCCAGATTCTCAGAGGGCCTATCACCTTTGCCGGTACCCCCCAGAATTACGCTCACCTATTACCTGCAGCCCACCCCCCACCCCACCCCCCTGCCTTCCCTCCTGGCAATACGCTGTTAGTGTCAATACTGGTGCCTCCTTTCCAGGAGCATGAGCTCTCCCCGTTGCCCCGGTCCCCACCACTCCCTTTCGTCTCCCTCACACAGAGGTTGGAAGATCGATTGCTATTGTTATTGCTATTGTGCAGGCCTGTTGTTTTCCTTTACATCTGCCCATCTCTCTCATCTGTGCTCCTGCAACCCCCCTACCCCCCTGCAAGGGACCCCTGGACCCTGGTGTCCAGGTGCAAACCTAAGGCAGAGCCTCCCAGCCTGCCCACCCCCTGGACCTCTCTGCCAGTGGCTCCGGGACGCCCCCGATGGGTGATCCTGGGGGTGCTGCTGTCCTGGCCTTCACCCACCCCTGCCCGTCTCTGCCCCAGGTGGTGTCCCCGCTGACGGAGTCTGTGCTCGGGGAAACACTGCTGACAGTGACAGAGGAGAAGGTCAGCATCACGCAGCTGCAGGCCCAGGTGGTGGCCAGCCTCTCCCTCTCCCTACGGCCCAGCCCCGGGAGCAGCCACACCATCCTGGCCACCGCGGCCGCCCAGCAGACCCTCAGCTTCCTCAAGCAGGTAACTGGATGCCCAGCCCACCAGCCTGGGGCTCGGAGTGTAGAAGGAGGGCTCGTGGGCTCTGGCTTGCCCTTGGGCCATGAGTCCCCCAAATTAGGGCTTTAGGCAATGGAAGATCTATGGACCCTCCATGCCCCGTGTGCCTGCTCCACCCCACCCACCGCCGTCTGCCCAGGCGGTCTGGCCAAGGTCTCGCTTTCTGCACCTGCCCCCTTGTGGTCTTCCTGCTAAGGGTTCCCCCTCCCAGATTCTCAGAGGGCCCATCACCTCTGCCGGTACCCCCCGGAATTACGCTCACCTATTACCTGCAGCCCACCCCCCACCCCACCCCCCGAAATGCCAGGACACTGGCTACAGGCAAAGGCGGGAAGGTGACGGTCGGAATCCCAGGGAATGAGAAGGTGGGTGTTGAGCACCAAGCCAGGAGTCCGGAGCCAGAAGCCGTCTGCCTCCACTTGCTCCCTGACCCCAGGCCAATCCCCTCTCTCTGGGCCCGGCTTCCCCATCGGCAGGGAGACCGGTGTAACCAACGGGGGAGACTGGGGTTGGGCGTGTATTCTCAACCACCAAGTGAGTGTCTGATGGGGGTGATCGCAAGGGCAGGCGTGGAGAAGTGGGGTGACTCCCGCAGCAAAAGGGACCTGAGTGAGACCCAAGGCAGAACTTCCCTTTAGCTCATCCAGGGGGGAACGGGGAGGTGAGCAAAGGAATTCTCAAGGCAGCATTGTGTGCCCTGGACCCTCTTCACAACCTCCCAGTCAATCATTCCTGAGCACCTGCCACCTGCCAGGCACATCCAGCCCAGGGCATCCAGCCGGGAGCCAGACACCTCGGTCCCTGCCCTCACAAAGCTGTTCCCACAGGGAAGCCAGCCAGGACTGGCCTCTGACGCCTCTCCCCTTCTCCTCCTCCCCTTCCTCCTCCTCCAGGAAGCCCTCCTGAGCCTCTGGCTCTCCTACAGCGACGGCACCACCGCCCCCCTCTCCCTCTACAGCCCCCGGGACTACGGGCTGCTGGTGAGCAGCCTGGACGAGCGGGTGGCCACGGTGACCCAGGACCGGGCCTTCCCGCTGGTGGTGGCGGAGGCGGAGGGGGCCGGGCCGCTGCTCCGGGCGGAGCTCAGCATCGCCGAGAGCTGCCAGAAGACCAAGCGCAAGAGCGTGCTGGCCACGGCGCCCGTCGGCCTGCGGGTGCACCTGGGGCGGGAGGAGGAGGACCCCACCTACGACTACCCGGGCCCCAGCCAGCCGGGGCCGGGCGGGGGCGAGGACGAAGCCAGGGGCGCCGGCCCTCCTCCAGGCACCGGGAGGTCCCCCCCGGAGGCTCCGGGGGGGCCGGTCACCGCCAGCCCCGCGGTGCCGCCCACCGAGGACTTACTGCCGCTGCCCACAGGCTTCCAGCAGGTGCCGCGCGGGCTGACGGACCTGGAGATCGGCATGTACGCGCTGCTGGGCGTCTTCTGCCTCGCCATCCTGGTCTTCCTCATCAACTGCGTGGTCTTCGTGCTGCGCTACCGGCACAAGCGCATCCCGCCCGAGGGCCAGACCAGCACGGACCACTCCCACCACTGGGTGTTCCTGGGCAACGGGCAGCCGCTGCGGGCGCAGGGCGAGCTGTCCCCGCCCGCGGGCGGCGGCGGCAACCCGCTGGAGGCCGTGCCCGCCTGCTGCCACGGCGACCACCACAGCAGCGGCAGCTCGCAGACCAGCGTGCAGAGCCAGGTGCACGGCCGGGGCGACGGCTCCTCGGGCGGCTCGGCCCGGGACCAGGCCGAGGACCCCGCCAGCTCGCCCACGTCCAAGCGCAAGCGGGTCAAGTTCACCACCTTCACCACGCTGCCCGCTGAGGAGCTGGCCTATGACTCGGTGCCCGCCGGCGAGGAGGAGGAGGACGAGGACGAGGAGGAGGACCTGGGCTGGGGCTGCCCGGACGTGGCGAGCACTGGGAGACCCGCCAGGCCCCCCAATTATGTGCGCAGGAACAAAGAGATTGCCTAGAGGCGCCGTCCCCCGTGGGGCGCAGCCAGGACCCCGGCTCGCACGGGCGGGTCCGTGGGCTGGCGGCCGACGTGGATCTTAAAGGCCCCTGGCCTGCAGCTCCGCGCTCTGCAGGCGCCGCTCCCTCCAACTGCCTCACAGGCGGCCGGCGCCTTCGGGAGCTCGATGGCAGGAGGCGAGCCCAGCCCTCCTGCCTTGCCCAGCCCTCCTCCCCTCGGAGACAGCCTGCCCCAGGAGGGAGGCCAGGGGGGGCCCCCACTGTGAGCGCCCCTGCCTCCCACGTCCCCCGGGGCCCCCCTGTGCCGGGGGTTCTGTGGGGGTCTTGTGTCACAAGCTGCACAAAGACTTTTTTTTTCCAAACCACTATTCAGGGATTTCTGTCCTGCAGGGCAGGGAGGCAGCTGCTGCCTGCCCTTGCCCAGGATCTTGCTGTGGACAAAACTTCGGGAGGGTGGGGGGGCTGGGGGACACGTGTAGCGTCTTCTGGCTTTCCGGGACCTCCTAGGACCTGGGAGCGGACCCCGG
This sequence comes from Nyctalus aviator, assembly GCA_036971965.1. Classification (NCBI taxonomy): domain Eukaryota; kingdom Metazoa; phylum Chordata; class Mammalia; order Chiroptera; family Vespertilionidae; genus Nyctalus; species Nyctalus aviator. Next base: position 36,178,067 of record CM072937.1, on the reverse strand, counting down.
AGGGGTCTGTGGTCAAGCCAGGCACCTTCCTGAGAGCCCAGCACTCCCTCCTCTGCCCCCAAGGGCTACAGGCGTGGCCGGAAGGGGGAGGAGTTCTCAGCCCAGCCCTGGCCAAGCCACGGCCCGGGGCACCATGTCTGGGTGGGCCCAGGGAGACCCCTGCCCGCCCGCCCGCCTCCCTGTAGCAAGGCCAGCACTCCGCCTTAGCCCTCCAGCTCTGCTGGCCGCTGCTCCCTTCTCTGCACCCCCCCCAGGAAACGGAATCCGGTGGGAATGGTGGGGGGGGCGTCGAGGGAGCTGGGAAGGACCTGGGGACGGGCAAGGCCGAGGGAGCCGGGCGTCTCCCTGCTTCGCCTCTCAGCCACTTTTCTCTCGCTTCTACCACCACTGTGTCGGTTTTTTTTCTTAAATAAACGGAGGCGACCAGATTGGAGGTGGGGGCCGCAGCTCCCAGACAACAGACTGTGCAGGGTGGCTGGCTCCGTGTCTCTGCTTTATGTGCATGCATGCACACTCACTCCCCCACACGCGTGTTCACACATGCACATGTGGGCACAGTAAATGACGTGAGAGAGAAACACTGCTGAGCCCCGCTGCCGGCCCGCTCTCCCCGCTCCGGCATCCAGGGCCCATAGACCTCCGAGCTGTGGGGGGAGGACGTACTGACCCAGCAATGTGCCCTGGCGGAGGGGTGCCGCCTCTAGGAGTCTGCCAGGAGTGGCTCCAGAGGGAGGGGCCAGCCTCAGGGCCTCCAGAGTATGCCTCGGAGATGAGAAGGAACAAGGAAATCAAACCGGGAGAGAAGTGGGAGTGCAGTCTGAGCTGGCCGGTTCTTCCACAGCCTTCAGCCCCACCCTCAGAGGAAGCTCCTCCCACCCCTCCCCCATTCCCATCCTCATCCCCATCCCCATTCCTGTCCCCATCCCCATCTTCTTCCCTGTTCCCATCCCCACACCCAGCCCCGTTCCCATTCCCATCCCCTCCTCTCAGGGAGGCCTCCCTTCTCCACGGTTGGTGGGGAAGCTTGGTGGTCCCACGGCAGGAGCCAGGCAGGAGAGAGCCAAGGCTGTTGGGTAAGCCCCTCCCACGGGGGCCTTGGCTGGCCCTGGAAGACCGATCTCAGACACAGGCAGCAGCTCCTGGGGGTGCGGGGGTGCCTGACCTGAGGGGGAGCCTGGCCACCTCCCGCAGCCTGGAGAGGAGGCTACAGCAACCGCCTCAGGGAGGGGAGGAGGCACAGCAGCCAGCTCCCGGCAGAAGGGACCAGGGGCGGGACAGCTGCACCGGCACCGGCACCGGCCGGCACCCGGGAAGGACGCCTGCCTTCCACGGGCCTCTGCTCCTCAGCAGGGCAGCCCTGGGCGCCGTGAGGACTGGGTATCTAATCGGTGCCCGGCAGCAGCAAAGCTCCTGGCACAGACAACGCCTGGAGTTTGCCACATTCGGGTTGGCTTTTCCGGTAAGGGGTGGCCCTGAGGGAAGACTAGAGAATGGCCAGCTCTGCCCAAGAAGGACTGGCAACAAGGAGTGGGTATAGCTCAGGGGCACGAGGAAGCTACCGGGAAGCCATGGCCGCGGCAGAACCCGGGGCAGAAGTACTGTCCTCGAGTCCCCAGAGCACCAGACACTGCTACCCGGATGACCCCTCGGTGACCTCCTCCAGGGGCTCCCTGAGCCCACGGTGCTGGTGGTCAGCAAATGTTTGCGGGCTGAAGTCCAGGCAGAAACTGTAAACGGCTCTCTCATCATTCCGCACTTGGGCATTTCTATACCCTGCCATCTTACCACGCGATCAGTGCGAAAGTCACAGTCACAGAGAGATGAGGCGCAGGTGTGAGTCAGGGAGAAGGAGTATTCTAGCCTGGGTGCGTGCGCCTGGGAGGGGGTGCCGATGCTGAGGTTGGAACGTGGTTCCGTTTGTTTATTTGACACAGAAAGTTCCTACTGTGTGCTAGGCCCTGCCGGGGAGTGTGGAAGGGAAAATGGGCAAGTCAGCCGACCACGGACAGCCGGGATGACGAGTGCTCTCCGTGGTAGCTGTGCCCTGGGTTGGGTCATTCCAGGAAGGGAGGGGGGTGGGTGTACAGGCCCAGAGGCTGCAGACCTGACGCCGCGAGCTTTCTCTCGCTTCCCGGTCTCTGCACGTGCTTGCCCCGTGCCTGGAGCAGGGATCCCTGGGGATAGGGAAACACGAACACATCTGTGCAAAGGTGTGGAGGCCAGAGGGAGTGTATGTGTGTGTGTGTGTGTTGGGGGGGTGGGTGAGGTAGCATAGATTTGGGAGTCAGGCTCAGACCCGAGCTTCAGATCATCCCCCTCTCCCTGGGGGAAGGAAGGAAGGACGGAAAGCGCAAGGGGCCCCGTTAGGAAGAGCTGAGCTGGAAGGATGAGGCCAGCGCCGAGGGAATGGAGACCTGGTGTGTGGCTGGTTTGCAGCTGCGGACTTTGCCAACTGCTAACACCCGCCCCCCCCCCCCCCGCCCCCCGGGGCAGTGGTCGCCACACCACGGCTCGAGAGCCACATGCAGCTCCTTGAGTGTGGCTCTTCCACAAAATACCATGGCCTGGGGGAGTCTGTTTTGAAGGAGTGGCGTTAGAACACTCAAGGGGCCAAAGAGATGCATGTGGCTCGCGAGCCACGGTTTGCCGACCGCTGCCCCAGGGGGATGAGGGGAGGAGACTTGAGCTGCTGCCCAGCACAGATCTTCCCCTCCGGGGGAGACAGCGGACGCCGTGAGAGAGCGGTACCTGTCCGCATCCGGGCGCTCACACATGGGGACATGAGGACCCACACAGGTACCACTGGCCTAAGTCCCACGGCCAACCTTGACGGAGCCGGCTGCCCGGCCGGTGATTTGTGTCCCCAGCTCGTCATTCCTCACTCCCCGTCCGGAGGCCAGGGCTCAGAGGCAATTGCTGGCAACGGTGAGGCCTGACCCCCACGCGTTCAGGAGGGAGCGGGCGCGGGGGCACGCGGCGGGACGTTAAGTTAACGGCCCCTCTGGAAGGGCCCTGGCGCTGAACTCCTCTTTGGAAATCTGTCTTCAGCCCCGAGAACGAACCGAGGGGCCTGATAAAGCACAGTTATTGACAGAGGGCTGCTCTGGGACACGGGGAGCCGGGCCATGAATCAGCCTGCCGGTCAGGGAGCCTCCTCAGACAGCCAGGGCGAAGGCGGAGCCGGAGAGGCAGAGCCAGGAGCCTCCCCCAGCCCCCTGCACCGCTCCACACGGCCAGCCTCCCCGGCCAGCCCGGAGGCAGCCCCATGCCCGTCTCCCAGAGATATGGACAAGCCCCTCCAATGTGTTCCCTGCAGAGAAGGCTTCCCTGAGCCGAGTGGGGAAAATGGAAAACGCACTGAGCAGGCCACAGAAGGAAACCCACGTGCAGTGAGGACATCTCCTAAGCGGGCTGGCAGGGGCTCCTGGGATCTGACTGTGCCTCCGCCAGTGCATCCTCAGCTCTGGATGCTTGTTGCCCTCTTCGTGAAAACATACACGTCACCACGACAAAAGGGGGTCCCCGGACTGCCCCCGAGAGGCCCCCCTACCCTGTGTCAGCACCTGTATTGCTAACGAGCGCCTAGAGGGAGAGGAATCACTATCCCGTCTCATAGATGAGACGTCGGGAGCACAGAAAGGTCAGGGGCTGGGACTCTGTTCAGGGACTCCTCCCTCCCACACGCCTGCCCACAGGGCCTCCTTCCACAGCCTCTCCCCCTCCCTTTCCAGGCTCCGTTCCAGACTCCAGGTCCCTTGTGGGAGGCTACATCCAGGGAAGGGGCAGGCCCGGGGTGGGCTGGTCTGTGTTTCCCCGCCGGGCAGGGACCGCAGCCCCCAGGGAGGGGAGAGGAGGCGGGGGCCCAGAGAACGCCGGCTGTGGCAGCATTTCCAGGAAATCTCCGGAGATGCCAGCGCCCCAGGGTGACCTCCATCCAGCAAACCCTGCTCCAGGAACACACACAGCAAGGCACCCAGCGCGCCCGGGGATCAGCGTGCTGCCTTCATCAGACGGGAGGGACTGGGCGCTGTGGGCGGCGGGGCAAGCACAGCGCCCTGCACACATTCCCGACACACACACACACACACACACACACACACACAGAGCACGCATCCTCCACGCGCACTCTCTGAGCACCCCTGCCCATTCACGCGGGCAGGCACCCACAGACGGCCCTCCTACACACATTTGCGTGTGCATGCGTGCACACCATGCACACACACATACACTCCCTGCAGGCATGCATGCACACACAGGGGCACACCCACTCATGCACACCAGCAGTTGGAGCCCTGCTCCTCCAATGCAGTCAAACCCGGAGGAAGCTATTGCCTGACACAGCGTGGGGCAGAGCCCTCAGCCCCTCCTCCCACCCGGAGGGAAGGCGGAGGTCATGGGGTGGGGGGGAGGGAAGGGGGTAGAGGAGGAGAGGAGGCAGGTCCAGAGTTGTGAGTGAAGGACGGGTGGGCTGGAGTAAAGGCGGGTGGCACTCTGGCTCTGACGGGCCCAGGGTCTCTGCAGAGAACACCTGCTGCCCATCCCCGTAGGTCACCTTCAGAGGGGCCGACTGGGTGGGCGCTTGCTGGAGAGGGGGGTGGTCACGGGCACCGTTAGTCCCTACTTCACACAATAAATACATAGTCGCCCAGAAGAATACCTACCATTTGCATGCGAGCCGTGGCCAAGTTAATTACAAAGATGCCTATCTGCTCATTAAAGCTGACTGGAGGATCCTCTGTTTGGACACCCGCCGCAGTGGAAAGGACTAGGTCATTAACTCTAATGAAATGATTTATTCTGGGCCCGGCGCCTGGTGAGGCGGAACCTGGGGCCAGAAGTCCTCATCCCAGAGGCGAGCCCTGGTTCTTGGGTTGACTTTCTTTTTCTTAAAAAAAAAACACAAAACATACCTTTATTGATTTCAGAGAGGAAGAAAGAGGGAGAGAGAGAGATAGAAACATCAGTGATGAGAATCATTGATCGGCTGCCTTCTGCACGCCCCCTACTGAGGAATAAGCCAGAACCCGGGCATGTGCCCTGACAGGGAATGGAACCGTGACCTGCTGCTTCATAGGTCAACGCTCAACTACTGAGCCACCCCGGCCGGGCTTGAGCTGATAGTCTTTGCATGGAAACCAGAGGGACAGAGAGCCTGGAGGGATGGTTAGCACCTCTCTCCCGGAAGAGGAGCCGGCTACGGCTGGTTGGAAGGAGAGGGTGCCTTGGGCTCACTCTGGCCCGGCCACAGAAGGCAGCAGAACGGACTTCTCCCTAAACTCAGCTCCCTGCCTATGAAATGGGGGTCGATGGCAGCTCCCTCACGGAATTCTTCTAGAATTTAATGAGATCTTGCCCGTGAATAACGGAAAATGCCTGGCCCACGACGCACCCTAGTACATACGAGCTGTGCTTGTGTTGTTCTCCAGGGAAGGACGAGTTTTCTGAAGTGAGGTGACATGGAGAGCTGGTCTGGTTCTCCATTTGATTCTCCAAATTTTTTTTTTTCCAGCTTGGTGTTTAGATGCAGCCTTCCCTCTTAGATGGAGTCAGAGAGCTGGGGTCTGTCAACAAATCTGAGGGGAGGTGGGCAATCCCCAAAAGGAAGGTTTTGGTGTTTTCCTGGTTTGGGGCAGGAGCTTGTGTGGCAGCCCCATAAAGACCTGACCTCACGCTGGTGTGATGACCCCTACATCTCAGGCATTTTCCAAGACAGACCCTTTCCCGAAAGTCTTTGGAGTTTCCCCAAACTTGGGCGCCTGACCAGAATCTGGTGTGTGCTGGGCGAGCAGAGGTGCAGGTGATCGATATTCCTGGTTCAGGGGACCTCACGGGGGATGGGCATGCTGTGAGGGCAGCCCCTGGAGCTGAGGCCAGGGACACGCAGCCCCCAGAAGCAGGCCCTGGGCGAAGGCAGCCAGGGAGCAGTCTGCAGGCCACAGGGAGCGCGGTGCCCCTCCTCCGGGCACAGAGCCCACAGGCCTGCTGTGGGCCATCAGCATCCATCCGCATCTCTGCAGGGGGAGAGAAAGGCCAGCTCACAGCAGGGAGCCCATCACCCACTGGCCTTTCTCTGGGCTCCTTTCCCCAGCTCCTGCTCCCTCCTCCCGTCCCTCTCCTCCTCCATGGCCTTAGTCTCAGCCCCCTGACTGGGCTGTGCACCGGGATAGGGGTGCTCCAGGCACACCAGCCTGGGCTCCTCTGGACAGGGCTGGCTCGGAATCTTGCTTCTGCCAGTGACTTTCTGACTCAGTCACCCAATAGGTACAACGGGGCTGAAGGCGGCCTCTTCCCACGGTTCTTGTGAGGACAAACATTCTTTTGCACCCGGCCTCAGTCACGTAGTAAGTGCTCAGTAAATGGTGGGATGCCGGCATCGCGTCTGGAGATCCCTGGCACGTCACCGACCACCAGCACCGGAAGGAATCCACTCCCGTTTTGGAAGGACACAAGACCGAAAACAGTGACATGGTTTGTCTAAGTCCTGGCGTTTCACTGATAAAGAAGCTGGAATTCAAGTCCAGCTCTTCGGGGCGCTGTTCCCCCTCCCACCTTCCCGCTGCCTCAGGCCCAGGCCAACTTGGCCTTGGGGCGTTCAGTGAAATGCCTGCCTTTCCCATCAGTTCTAAGACGATGTAAAGTTACCAAATGTGAATCAATATTTGTTTTTAAAATATATTTTTAATGATTTCAGAGAGGAAGGGAGAGAGAGAGAGAAACATCTATGATGAGAGAGAATCATTGATCAGGTGCCTCCTACAACCCCCCTGTCACTCACACACACACACACACATACACACACACACACACACCAGGGATCAAGCCCACAACTCAGGCATGTGCCCTTGACCAGAATCAAACTCTGACTTCCTGGTCGAAGCTCAACCATTGAGCCACCCTGGGCCAACTGGAATCAATACATTCTCTCCGCCTCCCCCCTGGTCACAGCCTCATCTCCTCTCTTGTCCTGGAACATCTGCTCCATCGAGGCCCTGGCGAAGGCGCAGCGCGGCCCCCCCGTGGAGTGGATGGATCTCGGGAGAGAGAAGCAGCCGAGGAAGCAAAAGATGCGAGATGTTCATCTTGTCTCCTCGCTCCCCGGGCCCGGCCGGCTGAGGGATGCGCGGTGCTCCGTCAGCGGCATCCGCGATGGATGCGGAACCTGGTGGCACGGTGTCGGCAGCACTTGGTGAGATTCATTTTCCCGCTGCGCTGCCGGGGAGAGGAATGTGGCCGCCGCGCCATCCGTCTGCTCTGCAGCGACGTGGTGAACAGGCGAGCAGCCGGAGAATGGCCTGGAGCGGAGCCCGGCTCATCAGACTCCCCGCAGGGGCTGGGGGGCTGGGGGGCCGCCCTGGGATACCTGGGTCCATGGCTGGAAGGACTCCTGGATGGGGACCCATCAGGTGGGACCCACACCTTCAAGAAGCAAAAGTTAGGAAGTGAGATGGACCATGGCTGGACCTCAGCACCTTTCTCGCCTCGGGATGAATCCAAGAATAATGGCTGGGTTCCCTCCCTCCTCCACCCACTCCCCCTAACCCCTCATGCCATCCCTGCATTGAGTTGCTCCTCTCTCCCTGTCACTCTTGGGATCTCACCCATGGTCAGCACACAAGTCACCTCCTCCAAGGAGCCCTCCCAGATCCCCCCCCCCCCAGCTTGATCCCCCAGTGCTCTCAGTAGGTATCTTATCATCACATTCGGCTGTAGGTAGTGGAATGCGTTTTATCCCACCTCCATCCCCTAAGTGAGAACGTACCTGAACCTCACGCCTCTCCGCTGCCCCTCGGTGAGTTCTGTGCGCTGCGGGGCAATCAAGGCCTGAGACCAAACACAAGCAGAGAAAACCATGTTCGCCTCTTTCCTCCCACGTCAGAGGCGCCTCCTGGCGGGCGCTGCCACGTGCTCTTGTCAAGCACCTGGTGCTTGGAGAACAACGACACACCTGGAGTGAGGTCTGACTCTCCTCTCCGGACTCCTCCCCTTCCCCTCCATCACATCCTCCTATACCAGCGTGGTCGGCAAACTCATTAGTCCACAGAGCCAAATATCAACAGGACAACGATTGAAATTGTTTTGGAGAGCCACATTTTTTAAACTTAGACTTCTTCTAACGCCACTTCTTCAAAATAGACTCGCCCAGGCCATGGTATTTTGTGGAAGAGCCACACTCAAGGGGCCAAAGAGCCACATGTGGCTCGTGAGCCGCGGTTTGCCGACCACAGTCCTACACAGCGTTTCCCAAGTCCTGTGGGCAGCCCCTGCGTCTGTCCTCTACCTGAGATGACAGCAAAGCTCTTTCCTGCCCACGCCCCTGCCTTCCGGCCTCAGGTGCTAAGCAAGGGTGGCCCCTGTGATTGTGCTGCATCCATCAGAGCAGGAAGACGGGGCCGACACAGGGACACGTCTTGTCCTGCGTGACACCCAGTCAAAGCAGGGGCTCGGGTTAGATTCATCCTGAGCCTTCAGAAGCAATCTCTCTCCACATCCTTTAAGTTCCCAGCTTCTTGCTCCTCTGTCACTGGCAGGGACAGGGTTCACTCCCACGCTCCGTCTCTGTCCTCCCGCCCCCTCCTTATCACCAGGACGCCACAGTCCCCTCCTCCCTGTCCTCCGACCCACCCTGCTGTCCCCACTGCACCCTGTGGTCTCAGAATCACCCTTCTACTCTCCATTAGGTCCCTCACCCCTCCGGAGGCTGCCCTACGCCCCGGCCCCATGCAGGTGCCCTTTGGAAACGGCAGCCATGAGGCTCATGCTGCCCAGGTGCTTTCATTCTGCCTCCTTGAGCACCAGGGCCCCACCCCCACTCCAGGACCCTCTGGGGAAGCAGTGGCCCCGCTCACCCGCACAGCTACACACACCAGACTTTGAACCCCCTTGTCTCATCCCCCGGGCCTTCCACCCCGTGGCTCACAGGGAGAAACAGGATGCGGGGAGGGTCAGGAGACCTGGGTTCTCTCATTCTGTGCCCCTCTTAGCCAGACATTGGACGAGCCCCCTCGCCTCCCCATCTGTCCACCAAGAGGGCAGAATCCAGATCTTACCTTGGGGTGGGGGAGTGTGGACCCTTTAGAGAAGCTGATGGAAACCACGAACCCCTTTCTAAGAAACGTCCTCCTTGTACAACAGTTCACACTCAGAGGGGAGTGGTCCCCTGAGGACTTCCAGGGGCTCCCCCTGAAATCATTGGGGGCCCTTCAGCAGGCCCTGAAACCTGGCCCCTAAGGACCTCCCCAGGCTTAGAGCTCTCAGCCGCATGGCTACATGCCGGGAGGAAGCCCTGCTGTCCCTGGCAGCTGGCCCTGCAAGGGGAGGGGAGGGGCTGTGTCTCCCTCATCCCTCACCTGGGGTGTTAGTGGAACCGGCATGGCCATTACTCACCGAGCCAATCTCTCACTCCAGCGCGGGCCCAACCCCACCCTCCTCCAAAGAACCAAATTAAAAGAGATTTGTCCTCGAGCTGCGACAGCCCATCTCTCTCACACCGGCAGCGACTCCTCTCCTGGGCCTGCGGCTGCGCTCCAGGCGGGGATTGCCCGGCGAACCTGGGCAGGAGGCGGAAAGCCCGTGTCTGGGGCCTGGGTCCTCCTGCTTTCCCAGCCCCCTCCCTGCTCAGACCCTCCCTCCAGCCCCCTCCCTGCTCGGTCCCTCCCTCCAGCTCTCTCCTGTCCCACTTTCCGCTGAGAAACATCTTAAACAAATTCTATTTAAAACTTCCGAAGCCATCTCTTCCCACAATTTTAAAGTTCACGGTCCTGGGATTATACCCTCACCTCCCCTTTGTCCAAGCTTGCATCCAGCAGGTGGTTCATTGTCACCTTTTGCTGAAGCCTTCCTATCCTTTCAGGCTGAACGATGGTGTCCTGCTCTGAGTCAGCGCTTCCTGGAGGCTCCTGTCCCCAGGATAAGGGCTGGAGCTGCCAGCCCCTCCATGTCTCCTTCTGGGGAGGGGAGCTATCTGAGGGCAGGACCCTTCGGGTCCACTCTGTAACCCCGACCTGTGCTGGCGCAGAGCACGTGCCACAGGGCTGGCTGCTTCTACCGACAGTGGGCCCACCATGTGCCCAGCCGGCCAGGAAGCAGGCACCTAGCAGAGGAAGCAGGTCAGAATCTAACAGAATGCGCTGTGGCCAGGGTGCGGTAGGTGTGAGCAGGCCCCACCACAACCCTACACCCTTCATCCTCTTACCCCACCTCTCTGGCCACATTGCTCACCCTCTGGCGCTGAATCGGTACCTCCCAGGTTGACGAGATGCCCAGTTGGCCAAGATCCCTTGACCATTCTCAAGACAATGGGGGCCAGGAGAGCTTAGTGCCAGCTCTGCTCCTTGAGAGGAGAGGAGAGGATTATGGGAAATTCCCTGATGGCCGCTCTTATACAAGATGGGGAGGGGCTGGCCAAATGGAGGGAGGCAGACCATTCTCTTGATCTGCCCCAACCACTTGCTCACTTTGGCCTAACTGGTGAGAGGATATTATCCCAGATGCCATGGGAGCAGAAAACTCTGCGGAAAACAACAACTGAAGTCCTCAGAATTGAACTTGGAGAACCTGCTTTGGGGGACATTCCTAGCCCCCCTATATCTCCTTCTTTAAGGGGCTTGCAACTGGAGCAGACGTCTAGACCAAATTGCCATTGCATCTGAGGTCTCCACTCAAGGGGCCCCAAAAGCACTCAGGCTGAGGCAAGAGGGGTCCGTGCCCTTGGTCAGTGAATTTTCTTAAAGCTTCAGATAGCAAACATTTCAGGCTTGCAGGGTATATGGTCCGGTCTCCGTTAGAACCATTATTTTTTAAAAAATATATTTTATTGATTTTTCACGGAGAGGAAGAGAGAAGGACAGATAGCTAGAAACATCATTGAGAGAGAAACATCAACTCAGCTGGCTCCTGCACACCTCCTACTGGGGATGTGCCCACAACCCATGTACATGCCCTTGACCAGAATCGAACCTGGGACCTTTCAGTCTGCAAGCTGACAGTCTATCCAGTGAGCCAAAAACCATTCTGCTCATATCGCTCCAAAGCTGCCATAGATAATATCTGAGTAAAAACCGCCATACAACTCTAGCTACAAAACCAGGCAGCTGCCCGCTGACCCCCAATATCATGCACACACTCACACACACGCACACATACACCCCGAGGAACACGTGGGCACCTCTCGCCACTCAGGATCATTACGCTCAGCACCCACACCGTATAATCCTAAACAGCTGCTCTCACGATTAACACTGTTTGGGCCCCAGGAATATGTGTCTCCACCTTGGACGCTCTAGGTTTGCAAAATAACACACAGCGGAGTCAAAACGGTCGGAACGGTTTGTGGAATCTGCTGCTGACGTCAGGAGAGAGCACGGAGAGCGCTCAGGCCGCAGGAGCCCTTAGGTGAGACAGAAGATGGATTAATTAGCTTTGCAAACCTCTGCTCTTAGATAGCAGGAATAGATGCTTGAAGAGCAGGGCGTCATTTGCAAGTAATGTCAAGTGCCCATTTTCCAGCAGCCTTGCTGTTCCGGTGAACGCTTCTGGAAGCACTCACCATCACCGCGTGCTCAATGGGAGCCGTGCTGCCGCCGAGGCCCGCAGCCAGGGAACGTTTACCTCATTCAAGAGCCCTCGCCATCGTACGGTATATGCGTCTGATGTAAAGAGCAGGAGGCTGGGTCAGGACGTGACCAAAAGCAATGAACGCTTCACGCTGGAGTTGTGAACTGTCGTATTTCTATAATGAAAATATTGAATGATGCGTCAGTAGCATTTTAAAACGTTGACGTTTCAGCTTTGTTTAAATAATTCTGATTGAAATGTTTGATAGTCATTCATTCTCGTGTGAATGATACCTTTTGATTTTAAGAGGCCATTTTGAATGTGTGTGGGTTTTTTTTTAAACCTACATACAAAAGGTAATTTTTAAGTGTTTTACTAGCACTTGAATGTAAATGTTATTGAAAATATACTCCAATGTTGGACTCTGAGTAAAATTGCATTTTAATATATATATATATATATTTTTATCTCTTGCCTGAGCTGTTATCGAGTAGCCACTGCCACTGGGAATGTGGCCAGTGTGAGTGAGATGGACTGTAAACGTGAAATACAGTGACTTCCAGAGACCTCGTAGGACAGAAAGACCACAAATGAGGTCATCAGTCATTGGTTATATTCACTAGCTGTTGACCTAACAGTTTGAACATCTTGGATTCAATAAAATAAATGATTCAAATGAATGTCACCTGCTTATTTTCACTTCTTATGACATGGCTCCTAAAAAATTACATACGTAACTCGCATCCGGGGCTGCCTCTGACAGGCTGCTTTCCCTCAGACCTGGGAACACACACACTTATGAAACAGAACACACGGTATGTGAAAATCTGTGTATAATAACAAAATTGGCGCTTTTTACGGAGCCAAGGTGTGACTACTGAAGTATGATACACATCTATATCTGTGTGGTTTTGAACACTGGTTTGTTCTGAACGCCTCGTGATTCTGATGTTATCGCTTTACTGTTTTGTCGTATTCGAGGGAAAATGGACCCATGGTAAAATGTGCTCGTTTTTAGAACGCAGTTGATGAGTTTGGGTCAGGAATACAGCACCCCCATTCTGCCAGCACCCCAGCCTGGGCCCAGGACAACCCCATCCCCCAGACAGGTCCCTCGTGTTCCTTTGACCTTGAACCCGCCGCCCATACACGGAAGCCTGCGTATTCCACTCTGCACCTGCCTCCTTCTGCAGGTCTTTATTTCTCGTCTTCAAATAGCCCCCTTTGAGAAACTTCCCTGGCGTCGTCTATCGGAATTTCTGGCCCCTTCCTCTCACTCCTGTCACTGCACGCCTCCTGTTCGGCGGGGGTCACTCGTCATTGCATCTGCTCCTCCCTCTGGGGAGAGCTCTCTGGTGGGGGTGGGGGTAAAAGAGGTGATGTGCTGGGGCCTGCATTTGAGTCCTGGTTCCACCGCGAAGCAGTTCCGTGACGTGGCCCTGATGAATTATTGTCTCTGAGTCTCAGTGTTCTTGTCTGTACAATGGGAACAACGATAGCTACTTTGCATCTTTTTCTGTGAGAATTAATTATGTCTACAAAAAGGCACGGAGTAAACATCAGTCTTCCCACACACCCACTCCACAAACCTTTGTGTGGGAGGCCCGGGACCCCCCCAAAAGGGGAGTTGATTACTGTCACCTGGCCCCTGCATCCAGGCCTAGCAGAGCAGACAGGCAGCTAGAAGGTGAGTGAGACAGACAAACACGGACCGCACGCTCGGGGCTCCCGAGTTCCCTGTCCCATAGGGTGCCTGGCGGATGGGCTCCCAGCAACGTGGCTGAGGGTATGGGAGAGATCGCTCCTCCAGGCAGCATGCAGGCCTGGGGCAGCTGCCAGGGCAGGCCCTGGGTGGTGGCAGGACAGTCCCAGAGCAGCTGGGGTCCAGGCGGGCGCTGCCAGGAGCAGGCGGAGGATGCTGGCACACTGCCCAAGGGCGCTTCCCAAACCGCGTCTTCCCCCCATTCCCACAGTGTGGCTGCTGCGCTGCCAACAAGCCTGGCAGCCCCTGGCACCTCCCGTCCCAGAGCAGCCTGGGAGCCTGGGCCTTTGCCAAGCTCGAGGCTCCCGGCCTAAGCCCCGAGAGTGAAGCCCCTGTCCATCTCGCCTCCCAGCTCTGGGCTCGGACGTGGATGCTGGTTGTCCTGAAGCAAAGTCTCCAGCCCCACCCAGGTCCAGGCTCAGCCCTCTCCCGGCGGGGAAGGCCGAGCCTGGATAAATATTTTTTAATTTTAAAGATTTTATTGATTTTTTTTTACAGAGAGGAAGGGAGAGGGAGAGAGAATTAGAAACATCGATGAGAGAGAAACATCCATCAGCTGCCTCCTGCACACCCCGTACTGGGGATGTGCCCTCAACCAAGGTACATGCCCTTGACCGGAATCGAACCTGGGACCCTCCAGTCCCCAGGCCGACACTCTATCCACTGAGCCAAACCGGTTAGGGCCGCGGTTGCCAAACTGCGGCTTGCAAGCCATATGCGGGTCTTTGGCCCCTTGAGTGTGGCTCTTCCACAAAATACCACGGCCTGGGAGAGTCTATGTTGAAGAAGTGGCGTTAGAAGAAGTTTATGTTTAAAAAAATGTGGCTCTCCAAAGAAATTTCAATCGTTGTACTGTTGCTATTTGGCTCTGTTGACTAATGAGTTTGCCGACCACTGGTTAGGGCAGTTGGGCCCGGATCTTGAACTCACTCCTCCATCGCTGGCTCAGGCTTTGGCCTGGGCTTGTCTTTTTCCTCTCCGAGTGCCCATGTTCTTATCTCTAACATGGAAAGAGTAAGCTCTGTCCGCCCTGCCTCCCACACCCCAGGGGCCATGCAGTGAGACCGTGCCCGAGAAGGCACTCTCCGCGCGGGCGCCCGCTGTGTGACCGAGGCCACATGCTGCCCTTCTCTGAGCCGCAGGGTGCGTGGCAGCACCAGGGCAGGCGCTGGCAGAGGGCTGCCTCCCCCAGAGAGGAGAGAGCGCCTCTCGCTGGAGCTGGCTGGGCTGCACGTCACGTTTCCCTTCCAGAAAGCCAAGGCTTGCTTCTCCCCTTTTCCCCCGCCCCCATATCGCCATCCATCCTCAGAGAGGCCCGGGGGGAGTTCCTGTGTCCTGGACAAAGTGGGCTCGTGTCCTGGGAGATAAGTCCGCAACCAGATGCCAGCTCGGCTACCGGCCGCCAGCCTTAGGCAGGGCCCCTTGGTCCCTCCCACGCTAATTACTGCCATCCCTGGCAGCGCCGCTTGGCAGCTCAGTACCCCACGCCTAGCCCAGCCGGTCTCTCCTTTTCCTATCAATCCTTCCGTGTCCCTCCAAGTTTGTCTTTCCTCCCCACCCCCGCCCCCCATCATCACATCCAATAGGCATTCACCTGAGAGTGCAAAAGTCCTGGCCCTGGGCTGGGCCTGGACACCCAGGTCCATGAGACGCAGCCCTGCTCCAGGGAGCCTGCGGGTGGGACTGAGCCCGGCCCTCCGAGGCCCGGGCTGCCCCTGCAGGCGTCGGGTGGCGGATCCGCTTGTTGTGTGCACACCGGGCTCCGGGAACAGGGCCCAGGGGCTGACAGGCACTGCCTCCTGTAAACCTCGCAGCACTGTGAGGTGGGGGCCGGGGCAGGAACGAAACGGGCCCGTTTTAGAGGGATGGCCACTGAGGCTCAGAGAGGCTATCCACGCTCGAGGCAGCACGCCTGGGAAGGACGGAGCCAGAGGTTAGAACCAGCCCACCGGCTCTCAGTCCCTTGCCCTTCACCTCCTACGTGGAGCGCGGCCGCAGCTGAGGGCGGGGAGCCGTAGACGGATGTCTGGGAGGACCTGAGATCGCTAAAGGGAGGAGACTTTATAGCAAGGGTGGGCCTGGCCGAGGAGTAAGACGGTACCAGGCAGACGAGGGAGGAAAGGGGACAGCGTGGAAGTGCACGACAGGTGTAGGAGCACCAAGCTCTTAAGTATGGCCAGACCCACAGAATTCATGGGGCCACACAGGTACCCCCGCCCCTTCTAACCAATAAGAGATGGAAGCCCCAGAAGGACTCCCCCATCCTCTCCTCCCTCCAGCCAGGCAGCCGGACCTGAGCATGTGCTCCAGCCCCACATGTCCACCCTGGACTTCTGCAGGAATGTGCACCCTTTCCTTTTATCTTTCCTCCCTTTATCCCCTCCTCCCTCCCCGCAGACCTCTCCCAGGGCCCCAGCCACCACAGGGCTCCTCCCCTCCCCCTCCCCCTCCTCCAGATGACCCCCTCCAGCTGCTCTGTGCCCCCTGCAGAGGCACCTTCCCCTGCCAGGTGTGAGGTTGTAGGATCCTTTTGCTGTTCCGTGCACGGTGCCTGCTCAGGCCACAGGCTGCCTCCCAGCAGGTAGGACGCAGGCCTCAGAGCGGCAGCGCGACTCAGCCTGCTGCCAGGCTGCGTGCGGGGGGGCCGTGCCCGGCACCAGCAGGAGGGGCCCCAGCGCCGGGAGCAGCCAGCTCTGTGCGAACATGAAAGGGCGGGGCCTTTGGGTCACTTCCCCAGACCCTGGTCCTGTGGTCACTCCCATCCCCACGGCAAGCACGCAAAGAATCACAGCCAGAGACACGCCGCTGATGGGGGTTCTGTGCGTACGGACTAGATCTGCCAATCTGGGCTTTTCCTGGGCGTCTCTTCCCCCCCGTCCCCCCCAAAAAAATGTATACACCCTTAACCACTGATCGCTCAATGGCTGTTTTCTTTCTTTTCAGAATTAACCCACTGGAATTAATCGTTATTCAAAGTCTATATACATTTTGGGGGGACGCCCGATATTTGTCAATGTGAGTCAGCCTGCCTTCTTGGACTGTATCCTCTGAATGTGAATTCTCCTTTAAAAAGGGTGAACCATCTCATGAGGTTCCCTCGCTAATTGCTGAGCCAAATACAATCTTTGAATCATGCTCATTTTATTTCAGGATGAGAGTCCTGCTGGGACTTTTCTCAACACACATTAACCTTTCACACTCCCACGAGGACCACCAGCTTCTCATTGGAAAATCAGGTTGGGGGTGCAGGGGAGGGTCCGGCACCCCCGGTGGCCGGAGTGCACACGCCGGATGTCAGACTGGCCTGGCTACGAGTTCCCTGACCAGGGGGTGTGGCCAGGGGTTGGGGCTTCTAGTGACCCGTCCTGCCTTGTTGCTAACAGAGCTGGGGAGGACCCAGCCCCCCATTCTGAGCAGAAAGGGGTCTACCTCTCCCCAGCCCAGGGGCCTCCAGCAGAGGGCTCTGGGAAAGCGAGGAGCTCTGGAGCTTGGCCCGATCCCTGTCCTTCCAGCAGCATTAACTGAGCACTTACTATGTGCCACGTGCTCTGAGAGGACAGCCCACCAGGGCTCCCTCTTCTGGTCGCTGCTCTCACCTCCCCTGGGCCTCAGCCCTGCTGTGACTCACGTCCCAGCTGGCCCAGGCTGCAGACGGAGCCTACGGAACCAGAGAAACCCTGTGCTCCTACCCCTGCCCCGCCCAGCAAGCTTGGCCCTAAAACCCCTCTATGGTAAGGTGACCAGACATCACGTGGGACAGTCCCGATGTTTAACAATTTGTCCCGCATCTCGTGGCATTTTTAAAAAGTTCAGATTTGCCGAAGCGGGTTTGGCTCAGTGGATAGAGCATCGGCCTGTTGACTGAAAGGTCCCGGGTTCGATTCCGGTCAAGGGCATGGACCTTGGTTGCGGGCACATCCCCAGTAGGGGGTGAGTAGGAGGCAGCTGATCGATGTTTCTCTCTCATAGATGTTCCTGGCTCTCTATCCTTCTCTCTTCCTCTCTGTAAAAAAATCAATAAAATATATTTTTAAAATAAAATAAAATAAATAAATAAAAGTCCAGATTTTTGGAAAGAATTACAATTTGTCCCCCGTCCCGTGGTGTCTTAAAAAAGTTAAAAATCGGAACTTTTTAAAAATGCCGCGGGACGCGGGACAGATTGTTAAAAATCGGGACTGTCCCGCCAAAAGCTGGATGTCTGGTCACCTTACCCTACGGGAGCAGGACTCTCCAGACCCCAGGGCAGCTGACCAGCCTGGATGGTCACTTCCTGTCCTGCCATGGGGCCTCCTTCCCCAGGGAGGAAGCAGCCCCCGTCTGCACCTGAGCCCCGCCGTGTCATTCAGCGCTGAGAGCACAGGGCAGAGTGTCCGTCAGAGTGAGGCTGGGATCCCTCGCCCTCCCGCTCAGGACGTGCTGTGGGTCCTGGTGCCACGGCCTCACCTGCCTGTTCGCCCACCACCGCAGCCCCACCCCGTGAGTCTGCGAGCACAGAGCTCAGGATCCTGGGAAGAAGCCTTCCCACCGCGCCCCGCACCTGCTCAGCTCCGCTCCAGATAAACGCTGCCGGTATTCCCGTGGTTATTAGTTATTAATCTCTCCCATGAAAGGCTAAGTGGGGTCAGGGTTGTTAATGCCGTCCAATAAGCCGGCAAATTGAGGTCCGGACAATAAGGAGATTCAACATGTAAGTTCAAGTACAAAGCCTGGGGACAAGACCCGGGAGCCCTCAGCCCTGATTTAAACTCCCCTCCTCGGAGCCCCAGGGAGGAAGGAGGACGGGACCACGCGGTGAGGGGACAGGACAGAGAGATGAGAATGGCTGCCAAGGCCTGGCCGCCACGCCCAGGAGTCTGTGCCCGGTGTGCTGGATCCGCCCTGGTGCCGTGCAGGGAGCTCTCTGCTCCTGGCATTGCAGCATGGAGCCCCGGACACCCACCCCTCCACCTGGGGCTCCCACTCAGGATGCCCCACCCACCCCTCCCCCACCCCCTCTGGACCACACCACCTGCAGGGGCAGCAGGCAGTCTCCTGGGAAACAGGGGGTCCTGCAGGCCCCAAAGGGGCTCATTGCTGAGCTTTTGGGGGCTCCCACTGCGAGCCCACAGGTGGAGGGATGGCCGAGCTCTTCCCAGGAGACCACAGCCCCACCTCCCCCCGCACACACACACCCTCTCTCTCTCCTTTGTCACAGGGGGCAGGGCAGTGACCCCGGTGACGAACCTCCAGAGGCGGGGTGTGGAGGAGGGAGTCAGTGTCCATGGGGGCGGGGCTTAGATGGCATCACATCCTATTCTGGGCCAGACGTGGCACCGGGAAGCATAGGCGACCCTCCCGTGGTGCACACGCCTTCCCGGACAGCAGTCCACATGCTTTGCAGGTGCTATTTCGTTTAGTCCTCACACCCACGACTACAGGGGAGTGTTGTTACTGTCCCCATTGCACAGATGAGGAAACCGAGGCACAGGGCTGTTAAGTACCTTTGCCCGAGCTGAGCAAGACCTCACTGAGTTGTTCTCACAACAACTCGATGGTGAACGGGATCGTTTTTTGCCACCGTTTCTGCAGAGAAGCTTGCGTGAGGCCCTGCAGTGAAGGAGCAGGGGACTGTGGATGAGAACGCCTGGGCGTTAGGCACGCCCTGCTCCACGTTTGGACTCTTGATCATCACACCCCGTGGCCACCAACCCTGAGCTGTAGGTGCATCGTCACCGATTTCATTTCCAGAGGAAGGAGCCGGCTCCAGGGGCAAAGGGACGCGCCCAGGGCGCAGGGCCGGTAACACGTTAATCCGGCCTCGGGCCCAGCCTACCAGGCTCCTGAGGTCCAGGATGCCCCACACTCCTGCCCAGGTGGTCACCTCCTCCCCCCGCCCCCAAGCGGGCACTGCCCAATCAGGGGCTTGACACCCCTCCGCCTCCAGGCCTCCTTCACGGGGTCCCCAGCCGGCGTAGCTCTGTGTGGAGAGGGCGCGCTCAGGCACAGGGGCTACCGACAGACTGCCTGGCATCCCCGTGGGGGTGTCCAGCCCCTGAGGGTCTGCACCGGAGAGGAGGCGAGGGAGGGGCTGCACTGTGGGCCTCCTGGGGGGGAGGGGGCCTGTTCGGGGAGGGTCTGCGTGGGCCAGGTCTCAGAGAAACTTCCATGTTCCACCCAGGGCTCAGGAGGGTCCCCTGGATTCCCTGACTTTTCTGTTATGTTAATCCTCACCCCAGGATATTTTCCCATTGGTTTTTAGAGAGACTGGGAGGGAGGGAGAGAGAAACATTGATGTGAGAGAGACACATCAGACACGTCGATGGGTTGGCTCCTACAGGGGCCCCCACGGGAGGCTGGGGATCGAGCCTGCAACAAAGGTACATGCCCTTGATGGTGAACTGAACCTGGGACCCTTTTCTCACTGGAGAAAAACCGGCCAGAGCTGGACTCCTTGACCCGTGGGAGGCCCTCACTCCCCCGCAAGGCCTGCCCTCCGTCCCTGAGAGTCTTGGCCTGAGGATCAGCAGGAGCTTGCGGCTGCCCTGGCTCCCAGTCTCTCGTGTCCCAGCTCCCCGCCTTCCGCCTGGGGGTCTGGGTGGCACGCTCTCCCACTCGGGCCCTCTCTCTCTCTGCGGGGGAAGCCGAGAGCCGTACCCTCTAGGCCCCACACGCATCCAGCCTGAGAGCACCCGCCTCATTGGAGGCAGCGGATCCAGGACACTCAGGCCCCACCCAGGGGCCCCTCCTGTGGCCGTGCCCTGGATTGGAGACCCTGTGAAAGGCCCCTCCGGAGAGGGGCTGCCTGTGCCCCGCGTGGCGCCGCACACAGCACGCGGGACCAGCAGGAGAGGGGGAGGGAGAGCAGAAGAGGCAGAGAGGATCAGAGACCCAGCGAGGGGGCGAGATCACTGGCAGAGGGACAGAGGGCATGGAGAAGAGAGAGACAGATGGAGGCTTATGAAGAGAGAGACAGAGAGAGAGAGAGAGAGAGAGAGAGAGAGAGAGAGAGACAGGACACAGGGAGAGGCAGAGATGCACCTACAAATCCAAATATAGACCTCGAGGAAGACAGGCAGCAAGAAAACGGGGAAACAGATGCAGAAAGAGAGGAGGAAGGGAAGGGGGCAGGGAGAGACAGGGAAAGCTAAAGGGGAATTCCAAAAGGAAAACAGAGAGGAGAGGTGGAAGAGGAGGGAAAGACAGAAGCCAGGGGCCCTCTGGAAGAGAGCAGAGCGGGCGGAGAGGAGGCGTGGCCAGCAGGGAGCAGCCGCGCCCCCTCCCATGGCATATGGCTCCTGATTTCTGAAGGCACGAGGACAGTAACCATTAATCTCTATAAATAATTTTATCCACCGAGCCTCCTAAATGGGCTCTCTGTGTCTGCGGAAGCTTTTAAACACCACTGGCTTGGTAAACAGGCAGGCAGCAGACAAAGGCCTCTTCCCCACAGCGGGCGGGGGGTGGGGGGGAGTGGGGGCGGCAGACCAGTTAGGCCGAGGGGGTAATTAAAAGGAGCGTGTGCTGACCAGCCCCTGCCTGCCTGCCTGCCTGGCTGCCTCCGGGAGCCTGGAGCCAGCTCACACTGCCAATCCAGCTCCGTGGTGCGGGCATCCAGCTCTTCATCCCACTCCCCGCATGCCCTCTCTTCCCAGCTCAGTGCTTGCAGCCACACCCGGGGCTGGGAGGGACACCCTGTGGGCACTTGAGATAGTGCCCAGCCCTGCGTCGGGCACCCGCACACGGAGGACACCTTATTCTTCACAGATATTCCTGAGGGTTCCGGAAGTCCTTCTTTGTCTCTAGCCGGCGTCCCTCGTGCTTTCCCCGGCCCTCCGGCCGTTAGAACCCAGGCTCTCTCCATCACAGCTGTCTGCAAACAGACCTGGTGGCTCTATCCCTGACTCTAAACCCCACTGTTGTGCTGGCCACAGGCCCTCCTTCCAACGTGTTCAGGGCTTCTCCGGACCAGCCCTGGATACTGACGTCCCACTGGTTTTGCTTTTTTGTTTTTGTTTGTTTGGTTTTTTAAAAAATATTTTTTTATTGATTTTTTTACAGAGAGGAAGAGAGAGGGGTAGAGAGCTAGAAACATCGATGAGAGAGAAACATCGACCATCTGCCTCTTGCACACCTCCTACTGGGGATGTGCCCGCAACCAAGGTACACGCCCTTGACCGGAATCAAACCTGGTACCTTTCCGTCCGAAGGCCGACGCTCTATCCATTGAGCCAAACCGGGTTTGGCTGTTTTGTTTTAATTCTCACCTGAGGATATATTTTTATTGATTGATTGATTTTTAGACAGAGAGGAAGGGGAGAAAGAGAGAGAGAAAGAGAGAGAGAAAGAGAGAGAGACACACACACCAGCGCTCGGGATGAGGCCACAGTGGTCCAGGGACGTGTGGTTTCCCAAACTCCACCTGCATCCACGGAGCGGAAGAGCCGAGCCCGCCAGCCAGCCTTCCCCTGCGCCCTGTGCCCCGGGCTGGCAGTGGCTTCCGCAGGGACACGGGGTTTTCCTTGGTGCTCCCCACTTCCCTTCCTCGTCGGCCTCTCTTTCCAGCCCAGGGCCTTTCCTTAGACCGTGCTCACGCCGCAGGCTTCACTCAGCCAGTCAAAGGTCTACTGTGTGGCTCAGTGGCTGAGTGTCGACCTATGAACTAGGAAGTCAAGGTTTGATTCCCGGCCAGGGCACATGTCTGGATTGTGAGCTGGATCCCCAGTAGGGGGTGTGGATGAGGCAGCCAATCAATAATTCTCTCTCATCATTGATGTTTTTAACACCCTCTCCCTCTCTCTTTCTTTCTGAAATCCCCCCCCCTCTCTCTCTACACACACACACACACATATATTAAATATAAAGGCAGGCAGGAGCAGTCTGTGCAAAGGTCCTGGGGCAGGGGTATGCCTGAAGTGTTTGAGGAGCAGCAGGGAGACAGGGTGGTGGAAGGCAGTAAGTTGTAGGCAAGGACTTTGGAGAGGTGAAGGGGCCTGGTGAGCACACAAGGGTTTAATCCCAAAGTTACGAGCAATAACTTTTCAGGAATTGATGTCACGTGAAAACACTGGGCACGGGTCTGACATATAACAGTGGCTCAGGAAACCGAAATCCCTCCACTCCCCCCCCCCCCCCCGGCAGAGACCACGTCTCCTCCGAGAGCCTGGGAGCTCCCTGGGGCTGGGCTGAGTCTCCTCATCAGACTCGGGGGCCCCCAAGGCAGAGCCTCTTCAGCCTGGGGGCCCCTCCGTGCTCAGACACTGCAGCCAGAGCCCGCTCCCCCCACCGCCTCCAGCGTCCTCGCTGCCCTGTTTGTGTTTGCTGAGCACTTCCCCCAGCCCCCGCCGTACTGTTAGTTTTCCTGGCTCCTTTATTAATTGGTTTTCCTGTCCTTGGGATTATTTGGTTTCCACTTAATTGCCTGATGACAGCAAGTTTTAGTTTTGTTCTTTTCTTTCCCAGGAGAGGGGCAGATGCTGGAGACGGGCCAGGCTGGCTGCCCACAGCTGTCTGGTCTCCCCTGGGGCAGGCTTTCCTCTCTGCCTGGACTTCAGGGTCCCCTCCCACCTGTCACCCCACAGGGTCCCTCCCACCTGTCACCCCACAGGGCCCCTCCCACCTGTCACCCCACAGGGTCCCTCCCACCTGTCACCCCACAGGGTCCCTCCCACCTGTTACCCCACAGGGTCCCTCCCACCTGTCACCCCCAGGGTCCCTTCCCACCTGTCACCCCACAGGGTCCCTCCCACCTGTCACCCCACAGGGTCCCTTCCCACCTGTCACCCCCAGGGTCCCTTCCCACCAGTCACCACAGGGGGCCAGGGAGGAGGCGGCTGTAGATCTAAGCCACCGGCCAGGTGTGCGGGGAGGGGCAGGCTCTGTGTTTACAGCGGGGTCTGGAGCCCCTTGTCTGTAAAGCGCGTCTCCTGAGCGGCTGGGCCAGGCCTTGAACATGCGATCCCGATCCCTCACGCTCAGCAGCCTGTTAATATCCCAGCTGAGGCCGCAGTGGCTCCCGAGGAACTTGCCTGGGGCCACGGAGCCCGTGGAGGGCAGGACAGGAAGCCACATCTGTCAGATGCAAAAGGCAGACCCTCCCCCCTTTCCGGTGGGTGAGCCCTGCCTCTCGGACTCTCAGACCATCTCCCCACCTTCACCCCGTCCCCAGGACGGATGTGCAAACACACTGAACGGGGAAAAGATACAAATTCTGAAGACGCACCAGGCCAGGGAGGCGACCTCAGAGGGAAAAACCATTGGACCATCTTTCCCCACAGGGAAACTGGCACCCTCTCTGGGGGCGGGGAATGTCTCCTCCCAGCCCGGCCTCCAGGGTAACCCCTCTTCAGAACAGACCTAGTGGGCCATGTTTCCTGAGCAGCCCCCCTTCTATTCCAGTTTCCCATTCGGGGACCTACCTCCTTCCCTTCCCACCATCTAATCTGAAACTCCTGGGGCGGAGTTTCCCCTCCCCACACCTGCAAAGCCTTTTAATATATTTTATTGATTTTGTACAGAGAGGAAGGGAGAGAGAGAGTTAGAAACATCAATGAGAGAGAGTCATCAATCAGCTGCCTCTTGCACACCCCCTACTGGGGATATGCCCGCAACCAAGGTACATGCCCTTGACCGGAATCGAACCCGGGACCTTTCAGTCCCCAAGCTGACGCTCTATCCATTGAGCCAAACCGGTTTCGGCTGCAAAGCCTTTTAAATCCGAGACTCAGACGCCGGAGCTAATAAACCTCCGCCCGCATCCGCGTCGCCTGCAGAAGGGGCGTCTCACTAGGACTCTCCATCCGCACGCAGCCCCAGGACCCTCCCCTCTCTCTTCTCCTTCAGACACAGGCTCATTGAAACCCTCTTTGCACAGATGAGAGCCTTTCAACTCTGGCACCAGAGCTTGGCTTTATTTTTCTGATCCTCGGAATAGATTTTTCTCAGCCAGAGCCTGCCCCCTCCGACCCCTCTGCACTCCCCTCCCCTGCCCTGACCCTCTGGGCTGAGCTGGATTTTTACAGAAGTGATTGCTCAGAGGAGAGGGGACCCGCCCACGGGCTCAGGCACAGCTCAGGCGGGATGGAAACTCAGGTGCCCGGGCCCCCCGTTCGGACTTCCCCCTCCTCCCTCTGCTGCAGACGCCGTGGCCATCACGGACGCCCTGCCCCTGAAGAGGAAGCAGGGGGTCCCTGGGCCAACAAGCATCTCCCCGGAGAAACAGAAGGCAAAGCCATTCCGGCACAGACGGCGAGTTAGGAGGCAGGCCCTGCCTGGGGCCCTGCAGTGCGTTGTGTCCTGAGGTGTGTGTGCGCACGTGTCTGTCTGTCTGTCTGTCTGTCCCACAGGAGCCCGGTGAGGGCAGCGATTCTATCTGTGCTGCCTGGCCCGGAGTTCCTAGCTGCACCTCCAAGCAGGGGGGCAGCACACAGAGGCCAATGAGTGGAGGAAAAGACAGACAAAGGCCCCCAAACGACACTCGACATGAAATTACAATAGCACAAGGTTCGTGTTCAAGCGGCTGCAAGATGTTCCCGGCAGCTCTGGCCCTGCCTCTCCCCCCTCTCATTTTCTGCTGGTCTGGCTGTCTGTGGACTCTGAATCATTCTCTCTCTCTCTCTCTCTCTCTCTCTCTCTCTCTCACACACACACACACACACACACACACACACTTTCACCCCCTACCCCCCAGTATTAGTCTAGAACCTCTTGGTAGAGGAAGCCTATGCTGAGCCAGGGAGACGGTGTGGCTGTAATCGTCATAATGGCTGGGACCTGCCTCCGTGGCCCGGCTTGGCTCCGCTGTCCTTGCTACACACGAGTGCACAGTTGGGGGGCCGGGGTGGGGGGAGGTCACAGGTGTCTGGATGTGACACCTTCTGGCGGCGTCCAAACACCAGGCAGACGGTGGCCCGGGTGGCGCTGGCTCCTGCCCCAGGAAGCTGAAGGCCTCACTCACTGCTGATGCACACCAGCCACGCAGCCGGCCACAGTGCAAGAAGACACCTCCGCAGAGCAGCCAAAGGCAACGTGCCAGCGAGAATAACGGCTTTCTCCCTGTTAGTCAGTTCCTCCCAGGGGCGACGGGACCCCGATTCGATAAGAGGGGGGTCCCAGGAAAGAACAATTAAAGGCCGCCAAGACTGTGCTTGCCTGACAGCCAACATCTGGTTGAAAAGGGAAAACTCACCCTTGTCAGTGTTTTGTTTTGTTTTTTTTCCCCCCTCCACACAAAACTCTGGGTCTGTAGAAAGATCTGGGTGAGGAGCTGGCTGATTCAGCTTTTTGTCCAGGGGTTCAGCTTCACCTGTGTCCAGCCTGACTATGGAGCTGGAGAGACAGGGTCAAGCTGAGGAGGCCAGGACATGGTGAGGAGGAAGGGGCAGCCACCCTGCCCCGTGGGACCTCCTGTCCCGTGGCTCACCCCCGTCTTCACCCCCATTCACAGACCCGCCCCCTCTGTGGAGAGGGCCCGTTTCCCCCCTCCCTCTCCCCCGGCCCCGGAGCTGCGTAAGGCTGAGAGACATTGTCGTCTGCACGTCTTCCACTGGGAAGTGGCCGGCCCAGCTCTGAATGAGCCCGTGTCTTCCCGCTCCCGGATGATGCGGGCAGCAACGTTGATTGGATCTGGCAACCAGATTTATGAATCAGTCGATATTTATTGCAGGGGGACGATCCATCTTGATGTCTGGTCTGTGAGCACAGAACCCAGCGGCCTTTAGTGCTAAATGTTGGCATGGTCTCGGCGAGCACATTTGGGGAGAGGGGGGAGCAAGGAAGAGGGGTCTGACACCCATCTGAACGAGAGGAGATAAAACGTGGAAAGGTGAACTGGGAGGGGCTGGGGCGGAGGGGCGGTTTGGCTCAGTGGATAGAGCGTCAGCCTGCGGACTGAAAGGTCCCGGGTTCGATTCTGGTCAAAGGCATATACCTAGGTTGCAGGCTTGAACCCTGGCCCAGATCTGGGTGAGTGTGGGAGGCAACCAATTAGTGTTTCTCTCTCTGTCTCTCCCCCTCCCTTCCACTCTCTCTAAAAAATCAATGAGGAAATAACATTAGGTGAGGATTAAAATAGAGATAAAAGAGTTCTCTAGCGATCAGTACTATGCCATTGCCGGTGGACTGCCCCGTTGAGGGGGTGGAGGGAGAGTGAACTCCACCCCCGGGAGCATCCAAACTGCCCTGGGAAGATCCTCTGTCGGAGATTCTCGGGGTGACTTCCCATCAGGTAGAAGATTGAACCTGGTGGCTCCTAAAGGTGGCTCCTCCTACTCTGAGGCCCTGTGACGGCAGAAGCGGCAGAATGTGGTGGCTCTGAGCTCGAGCTATGGCATCGGCCAGACCTGAGCAGGTTCTAGCTCTGCCTCTCTCTTGCTGTGTGACCTTGAGCAAGTTAACCTTCTCTGAAAGTCTCTTTTTTTTTTAACCTGTGAAATGTGAGTATAATACCGCTCTGTAGGATTGAGGGACAGAGGAGAGAATTACAATACAACATTATTCAGGGGCCTGCTATCTTCAGGGCGCCTTTGGAAAGCCCCAGAGCCCACGGCGGCTAATTCATCACATCCATCCACACTAAGCAGCAGGGCAAGGCGCATGTGATTTAGGCCCTACCCAGGGCCAAGTTCAAGTTCCCCGAATCTCAGGAGATACACATCTCCAAGAAGTAGGCTTTTACCCAGTTTAATGAGAATGAATGTGAAGCTAAGGCGGCTGAAAAGTGGTTCAGCATGGCTGGCTATGTGGTCAAATGCACCCCTAATCGTGGCCCCAGACAAACGATGCACAAGCGCAAGGCTTTGTCACAGTCCTGGCCTTCCTCACGCCCACCAAAAAGTCCTACTTCCTGCCCGGTATCAAGTATCTATAAAGAACTACAACACAATAATTAAAAACACACACAAGCCTGTGAGGAGAGGGCAGAGGATTTGAACTGACAGTTTGCAATGAGGTAGGTGTGCTGACTGTGCGCCTAACCTATGAGCCAGCAGCCCCACTTCGAAGTGTTTACCCCAAGGAAAAGAAAACATAGCTATAAAAAAAGACTGGTACAAAAATATTCACAGCAGCTTTATTCGCAGTTGCCCCTAACTGGAAACAACCCCAAACAAACGGTTCATGAACAGAAGAATGGATAAATAAATTATAACCACCACTTGGTGTTACGGGGGGGGGGGGGGGGGAGGGAGGGGGGAAGGGGGGGGAAAGTACTGACATATGCAACAAAATAGATGGATCTCAAAAACAGGATGAGGAGGAGTACATGCTATCTGATTCCATTTATGTGAAATTCTAGAACGATTTTTGTTTTTTGTTTGTTTGTTTGTTTGTTTTAACAAATGAAAATGGATTGCTTCTGCAAAGACGAGCGGTGATTAACTGGGAAGAGGTCCGAACAGACTTCCTGAGTGATAGAGCCGTTCCATATCTTGAGAGGGATTTGGTTTACACAGGTGTAAGCATTTGTCAAATCTCCTTGAGGAATACACTTATAATGTGTGCCTTTCACCATTTCACTGACATGGTGAAAATTTAACACACAGAGGGAGAACCACAAGCAAATATTGAATTCTACTTAATGATATGAATGCTAAAGTGTTTGGGGTGGAGTATGCTGATGGTTTGCATCTTACTTTGAAATATCCCCAACATGAAATGTATTAAAGAGATATGTGTGTGTGTGTGTGTGTGTGTGTGTGTGTGTATGTGTGTTTAATGAAGGGGATACAGCAACGTGTTGACAATTGTAGAGTCAAAATGCTGAGTACAAGATTCTGAGCACTCACAGTCTTTTCCAATTCTCTATATGCTCAACATTTCATCTGGTAACTATATCTGGGCCGGTCACAAATGGAAAAAACTCAGAATAGCCTTGAGGGGATGACTGGAAGAAGCCATGAGGATTTCCAAGGGAGATTAAGGGGTCATGAGGCTTCTATAGCCCTTGATGTAAAATAGCCAGTCTGGGCCCAGCTGGCGTGGCTCAGTGGTTGAGCATCAACCTCTAAGCCAGGACAACACGGTTGGATTCCTGGTTGGGCCACATGCCTGGATCACGAGCTCAATCCCCTGCAGGGGCATGCAGGAAGCAGCCAATCAATGATTCTCTCTCATCATTGATTCTCTCTCTCCACTCTCTCTCTCTCTTTTCTCTCTCTCTCTCTCTCTCTCTCTCTCTCTCTCTCTCTCTCTCTCCCCTTTCTATATGAAATCAATAAAGATTTTTTTAAAAAGCCAGTTTGCATGTGTCTCAGATGTTCTCTTGTCATTAGTTGTCCCCAGACAGCCAGATCACCCCCCTCCAATAGGACGTCTGGAGGACAGGACGGTTACATTCCATTTTCCATCTCCCAATGGAGTGTGTTTTCCCGTCAGACCAGAGGATCCCCAGGGCAGGGACGAGGTCTCCCGGTCAGACTGGAGGCTTCCTTTCAGCAGCACCTGGGCCTTACCCAGCACAGCAGGATTCTCCTTCAGCTAGAGCTTACGTCTCTTCAGTCAGCGTGGAAACTACCTCAGGACAGAGACTGACACCATCGGGCCACAGGCCTCTCTGGATGTGTCCGCCTCTGACAGGCCTCTCAGAGGGCTGCCAATAGCGGCTCCGCATTTCCCCCACGACTCCCACTTGAGCTGCCAAGCTGAGCATGCGGCAGAGAGCGAGGGAGTCGTGATTGACAGTCTCCAAAGAGGAACACTCTAGCTTCAAGCATCCCAGAAGCTGACACTCAACGTATATGGGCTTCACATTTAGCCAAGGAAAAGCAGCATTCATTCACTGCAGTGATGGAGACTATACACGCCCGAAAGTGGAGAAATTCTAACTTGAGGTTCCCCCAGCAACTGTAGCTGGGCAACATCACCCCCAGGCGTTGGCAGTAGGTCGCCTTACTCAACAGCTCATTGGGCACAGCTGCCCGCACACCTGGGCCCACGGGAACGGAGGGTGGGGTATTCCCAGAGATCCGAAGAATGAGAGGTGATGCTGAAGCCCCAGGAATAAGGAGAAGAAAGGGAAAGAGCCAAAGCGTGTTCTCTGCTTCCCTTCTTCAGAGGATTCTATCTGACAAGTAGTATGTCTCCCCACATTACACTTTCTCTCTCTCTTCCTCCCCTTCCTTCCCTTCTTCCCTCTCATCAATATATAGATGGACAGCTTTAACTATGATTCATGTTCACAAGGGTAAGTTCCCTAGCGACTGATGACATATTTCCAAGGTGTTGCGTGATTGGACACTAGACACCTGGCTGAGAAATGGAACAAACTTGGTTATTTATCTTTATGTATTTATCTTTCATCCTTCAAGCCAATTTCCCCAGAACCCTTCCCCTCACCTATGACCCCTATAAGTTTGGCTGACTTCCATATTTTCTTTGGAATTCAGTTTCTACTGTGATAACACAGCTTCTTTTCATTCTGCAGGGTGAGATGAAGAGAGGGCCATCAAGCCATCATGAGAACTAATCTTCCGTTCATGGTTTCTTAACGTGTCATCTTGGGTATCAAAAGGCATGATTAAAAAATTGAAATTATTTGCATGCCTTCCAAATCCATCATTTCCCGGGAACTGGGCACCTCCCGTTTCTCCATGCACAGGAATCGAGTGGGAGGAAGGGAGAGTTGTTGAGAGTTTTTTCCTTCTTGCTTTTCTCCTTTCTTTTTTCTTTTTTTTTTTTTTTTTTTGAAACTGTCCGGGGACTGGGGATGCGGTGTTGCTGCTGGTGGTGGCAGCAACTGCTACAATCAGAGCTATTTCAAAGCAAAGAACTAATTTACTGCATGAATGACTTTAGCTCAAAAGAAGAAATAAGGACGATCAAGAGTCCTAAGGGAACAGAATAATAGGGTAATTTACACGGGGAGATGAGGGAGATAGGAGAAACATGCAGGGTAATTCTTTTGCATAATCTTTATTTTATATTTTTGTCCTTTTTCCCTTTGCCTCTCTGGAGGCAGAGCCTCAGCTCAGAAATGCTTCTTGGCCAACCCTCAAGTTGATGCCTGAAAAAAGAAATGCAAGGACAAGGGAGATAGGGTCACTCAGGCCGGGGAAGAGATGGTTACGAGGTGGTTTCCTATAGCCAGCTTCTGTTGGGGGCAATCTGTGGGAGACCCCCAGTGAGCCTTGAGAGGGATGAGGGATTGCAAAGGATAGCTTCATGTGCCCCATGGAGGGCTGTGTGCTGAGGAGCACTCAGCTGGGCCAGCCCCAAACCAAGAGCTCATGATCACCCCTATTATGCACTGACTGTCTGTTTCCCCCAATTCGTATGCTGAAATCCTGACCCCCAATGGGATAGTATTAGAATATGGGCCCTTTGGGAGATAATTAAGTCATGAAGATAGACCCCTCATGTCTGGGATTAGTGCCCTTATAAAACATAGCCCAGAGATACCCCCCCCTCTCTCTCCCTCCCTTCCTTCTTCCCTTCCTCCCTCTTTCTACCATGTGCAGATATAAGGAGAAGAAGGCAGTCTACAAGCCAGAAGAGGGCTTTGGCCAGGATGCAACCACGCTGGCACTCTGATCTCAGACTTCCAGCCCCCAGAACGGTGAGAAATGCGTGTCTGCTGTTCACAAGCCGCCCAGTCCATGTGAATTTGTTGTCGCGCCCTGAACTGACGAAGACCACCAGATGCTTCATTTCCCGGCGCAGAGGCGATCTGGGCTGGCGGGACTCCTAGAGGGCATTTAGTCCAAGACCCACGAATGCAAGTCAAGGCAATGGGTTCCAGGTCTTACTCCAGTGCACACTAGCTGTGTGACCTTGACCAGACCCTGGGGCCCTGAGTTATTTTATGCATAAAATAAAGACTGCCATCTTCATCACTGACATTTGTTAGGACCCAATCAGCAGATGCCTGAGAAAAAGCACTTTGTTCACTGCAAAGCATCGTCTGAATATGAATTACTGTCGTTATTTGTCAATGAAGGAAACTGAGGCCCAGAGGGGTTCAGAGACTCATCCAACATCCCATGGCGAGTGAATGGGAAATGAAGGTCTGGGCCTAAATCTACAGAGTTCTTCCCAGAGGAGAGGTTGTGGGGCAGTGGTTAAGAGTATGGACTTCGGAGCAGGTTGCCTGGTCTGCCATTTGTCAGCTGTGGGACTTGGAGTTAGTGAGGCAGCAGTTCTGGGACACAGTTTCCCTATCACTAAAGTGAGGAGAATAATAGCACCTCCCTCAGAGCATTGTTGTGTGAACCTATAAGCTAACATATGTGAGGCATTGAGAGCAATGCATGCAAATCATGTTTCATCGATGTCAGCTACCATTATTATTTGGGCTAAGCTCAGGAGACTTCCAAATATGTGCTGTCCCCCTCGTGGGCCCTCTTCAAGACCAAGAAAGAAGAAATGAGAGTCGCTTGCAACAGGAGGAGTTCAGGCGAGGCTGTGGTAGACCTCACGTCCAGTAGCGCTAAAGGATCCTCCTGCCTTGGTGTTAGGAGATCTGAGTTCTGCTCCCAGCTCTGCTGCCTAAGTCAATCTCTTCAAGGCCCAAGTATCTTGTCTATCCAATGAAGCTGACCATTCTCTCCCAACTTGTCCATACGCCAGGGCTTGGATTATATGTACCTCTTTGCCTTTCCCAAGGATTAGGGGGCAACATGAGCCTCATCACACACATTCACCACTGCCCTAGGGCCTGGATGGGTCAGGGAGAAGATCTCAAAGCCCTTAGCTGATGGGAAGGGGGGGAGATCCAAACTCAAAGACTGACCTAGAGCTATGTTCCAAATGCGGACAGGGGCCATGGCTTACTGAACCAAGATTTGGAGGGGGTGGAGAAGGAAAGCCCAGGGAATCATTCAAAACATTCTGCCCCCAAAACCCTAAAATAAGCATCACCCATCTGACCTGGACCCTTGGCTTCGCCTTCTCCGGGGCAGAAACATGGAAAAATGGCCGTTGGCCACGCTTTGCTCCCTCGGTTATGATATTTGACCTCGGCCACGGCTTTATATACCCTGACCTTGCCCAGACCTCTTTGTCCACTCACCATAATAAAGTGGCCACAAAAACCCCATAAAGCTCCCGTTATTGCCACAAACATAAGCGCAGGAGTTATTCTCTGTTACCTGTACATAAATGTTCCTGCTTAATGTGTAAATGCACCTATTCTATGATTGAATGGGCTCTCGGTTTATGGCTGTGGCTGCTGCGTTGCTGTAGCCCGTGGTTTTATGGCCCTCATTCCATAACAAGCCTTCGTTTTAATTTTTCTCCTTCCACCCTGCAGCCAGAGTCGCCTGGAGGTGGGGGAAGGGAGAGGGCTCCTGCCCAATCGCTCGAGGCCACCTGTCACAGCAAAATCCTCACCGGAGCCAAACCAGCCCACCTGCTCTCCATCAGAGAAGAAGGTCACCTACCCTGTGGCTGAGCAGCCCAGATGCCCTCCGTGTAGGAGGCCTGAGCTTTGAAAGTATCAAGTTCATCCATAAATGTGCCAGGGCCGTGGCAGCTGTTTGTGGCCCCAGGAGATGCCCAGGCGAGGGCAAAGGGAAGGCAGAGGTCAGATAAACGGGTCATGAGGAGGAAGCCTGCCAGCTGGAGGGCCTGACCTCAGCACAGCATCATTAAAAAAAAAAAAAAAAGAAAAAAAGAAAAAAGAGCAAAGCGAGGAGGGTGGCTAACAGGTACTGCCTCTGTCCGTGGTGCTGAGTCGTGCTTGTAACCTTGGTCCTGGTTGATTCTCCTAACCCCAGACTCCGGTGACTCCTGCCCACCGTCCCTTTGCTTTTCATTCCCTTATTGGTGGCATTGAAGCCATTTTTACACTGCCACAGAGTAAACAGCATCTGCTGCATGTCTCACAGTTGATGCAATCGGTTTCAAGTACTGCTGATGATTCTACTACATTTCAAACAAAGTGCTTCCCTTTGGACAATTCGGGGTCTCCTCTCACTCACGTAATCACTACGCACATGCAGAGGTGAGACGTGGAGAGGTGATGGCATCAGCAAGGCCACTGGGTGAGTGAACCCAGTGACAGCAGGACACCGCCTCACCGCAGATTGACTGCCCCAGGGAGTCCCCAAGCCACCCTGGTGGAGCAGAGGGAGTTGTTTGACATTTCCTTTTTTAAAAGCCTCACCCAAGGATATGTTTCCATTGATTGAGAGAGAGAGACAGAGACAGAGAGAGACATCGATCAGCTCCCTCCCATACATGCCCAGACTTGGGATCAAACCCACAACCTAACATCAAGAAACATCAATTCCCTGACTGGGAATTGAACCAGCAACGCTTCTGGTGTATGAGACGATGCTTTAACCAACTGAGCCATCCAGCCAGAGCTGAACATTTCCGATTTTTCAAAGCCACTAGTGTGGTAAAAAAAACAACAACAACAAACAAACAAAAAACAAACAACTCTCCCAAGAGGCACATTGAAGACCTGGTGGGCATGGACAAGGAGGCAGAAGCCCGACCCCAGCTCCACTCTGCAGAGAAGGGAGAAGAGTGGACTCACTCTGGGAGGAAATCTGCAACGACCAAGTCAAGGCTGCATTTGGGGAAGTTGGGCAATCTGAGAGGCCTCACTGAGATTCCTGTAGGCCAATTCTGTTCTTATCCCTGGGCCTGCCGCCATTCCTTTGGGAATGGACAAATTATGGGGTCTGGACTGGAAATTATGATCTCCCACTTGCTAGAGGTTGAGTGTGGGCCAGATAGTTCATCTCTCTGGGCCTCTGCTTCCACACCTGTACAATGTCTGATAACAAAAATCCCTTTTAACAGGAATCTCATGAGGGTTCAATGAAAGAATAAATGTAAAACGCTCGCAGTATGATGCGGACTCAATGAACGGCTGACGGGGTGTGCTCCTCGCTCTTTTCTGATATACTATGAGACTGTGAACACGTCCTCAGAAATCCAGAAGGGCAAAGGCCCCCTGAGCTTCCAGTTACTACAGCGCAAGCCCTTACCTGCTCAAAGGCCAAGACCAAAGATAAAGGTGGGCTCTCTGAGGCCAACTCTCGCATTGTTAAAATTTTGGTGGGAAACCTAAAGGTCATGGATATCAGTCATTGATGAAAGGCCATGGCCACATCACGGCCACACCACCCTCATCCCATGGGAGGAGAAGAAAGGGTCATAGGAGGGTATAACCTCCCCCTTTTCTTCTCTATTTCCCCAGGGTTCCTCTTCCTGGCCCCTTCTTCCATATAAACAGGAGCCTTTGGGGGAAATGGTCATCCATGCAAGTCCAAACCAATGCAACCAGCATCACTACCTAGAGAGAGGGCTGGGGTTGATGTCCTCTAAGCTCCTTCAGCCCTGACCTTGTTATGGACACACTCAGGCTTGCACACGCTGCTTGTACTCTGGCTAGGTCATTCTTAGACCTGATTATAGCATTGGCCACATGTATGTACAAAACTTGAAGACAGGCAAATAGGAAAAGTATGACTAGTCAGGCCAGGTGGATAGTCCCATTGGCCCCAAGGTCATCACTTTTTTTTTTTTATCTTTACCTGAGGATTTTAATTTATTTTTTATTGATTTTCAGACAAAATGGAAGGGAGAGAGGAGACAGAGATTGGAGAGAGAGAGAGAGAGAAACATCAATGTGAGGGAGACACATCAATTGGTTGCCTCGCACACACACCCCAACCAGGGCTGTGATCGAACCCAAAACTAAGGTGCATGCCTTGACCAGGAATGGAACCCGAGACCCTTGGGTCTGCAGGCCGATGCTCTAACCACTGAGAAAAACCAGCCAGCGAGGCCTCAAGGTCTTCAGAACAATGGGCAGATCCTGCCTCTAAGGGGAAGCTGGTTGAGAAGGCTCGAGAGGATAAAAATCTATAATAATAAAAATGTAATGTGCTAATTAGACTGGACGTCCTTCCGGAAGAAGCCAGGCTGCGAGGGAAGCCTGGGTTCTGGGTGCCAGAGGGAAGCTGGTGCAGGCAGCCCAGGGAAGGAATGAATTTCCTGCATTGGGCCTCTAGTGGAAACACAAAAAAGAATGTCAGGGGCTAGAAAAGACTTGAGAGATGTTATAAATGGTTGATGGACTGAACCATTTACAGATGGGAAAACTGAGACCCAGATGGAGACCCCTCTGAAGTCCCACAGTGACCAGCTGCGCTCTTATGACTTTCTCATAACTCAACGAAGAATACACAGCCCAACAGCTTCCTGTTGGTAGAGGGAGACATGCTGTTTACATGCTTGTCTCCAATTTGAGCTTTTCTGTCCCCGGTGGCAAGGAACAAGACGAGATAATCCTTTTCTCAAGGTTTCCTTGTACAATCTCTGCCAAACAGATTTCAAAAGTGAGAGTTCCTGTCCTGAGCATGAGATTCTCTCTCTCTCTCTCTCTCTCTCTCTCTCTCTCTCTCTCTCTCTCTCTCTCATGCACGCACGCACACACGCTTGTGCGTGAACACACACACACAACCTTTATTACTGGGCTTTCTGAGAGTGATTCTCCTCTTTACAAGAGAAAGGCCACTTGAGGGAGGCCCCACACTTTCTTCCCCCCAGTATCCAGTTGAGTCCTCTTCTGGAGTCATCTTTCTACGTTTGTACTTTGTATTTCTCCCTTTTGGTCCCTCAAAGTCCTTCAGACTATCCCTTCCCTGCCCCCCATGAAGTCAAGGACACTACATTCCCCACCAGCTGAAGATTCCTTCCCTGAGAGAGGCAGCTGTGACACGTGTCCAGCCGGGCAGCCCTCCCCATAGGGAGCTGTGTCTCCCTCACTGGGTCCACATTCCCTCAAGACAAGACGGGTCTCCTCCGAAGGCAGAGCTCTGCCTCTGCCTCTCACAGCTCAGTACTGAGGAGTGGCGTGAGCTCGGAGGAGTGGGGTAATAGCCCAGAAAGCGATTCTCAGGCCAGAGTCCTTCCAGGAAACAGACGCCTTCCTAAAAGTGTGAAGAAAGTACAGCACCCTGCAGCCCGAAATCTCTCCCTTACATGTCTACAGGTTCACACCCTACCTCCCATTCCCCTCCTCCCATCCCTCTCCTCCCATTTCCCTCCTCCCATCCCCCTCCTTCCATCCCCCTCTTCCCATCTCCCTCCTCCCATCCCCCTCCTCCCACTCCCCCTCCTCCCACCCCCCTCTCCCAGCCCAGAGGCATCACCATCATTTAGTGTATCCAATGCAGGCAAGCATCTGGGAATTTAGGGCTCAACTGCTAATGGGGGTGTGTGGCTTGGAGGGAGGGGGCGGGAAAGAGAAGGTGCTCAGGTTTGCTCGCCTGCTGCTCTGGGACAGAGCTACCTCCTCAGCCCCTTCCCCGTGGCAGTTCCGCGTCCGCAGGGCTAGACCAGCCGCCCAAGGACTCAGCGTCTGCGGAAGGGAAGGCCAAGGCCAGCCTGGTGACCCCGATGTCCCTCCAAGACATTCATGGTTCTCAACACTGGGTTGGGGGAGCCCCCAAACGCTCACCTCTTAAGTACAGAAAGAGCCCTAGACAGGACTTGGGAATCGTGTGGCCTAATCATCTCATTTTGCAGATGCCTGGAGACATTTGCATGGCAATTTAGCATTGACGTCCAGGTCTCTGAAACTCAGAACTCCCAACGCCGGGCAGGAGAGAGGGAGGGGTGCTGTGGTGGGAAAGTGGAAGGGCCCTGGAGTCAGATGGGCCGGCATCTGCCTCCTGACCCCGCCATGCTGGTTCTTGGGCAAATCACTTAACCTCTCTGAGCCGGTTTCCTCCGAGTTTAAAGGGGGCGATGGAGGTACTGCGGGAATCTAATGAGACAGTGTGTGTGTGGAAGGGCTTCGTGCATCACAGATGATCAAAGAAGAGCGTTCCGTCTCCCCGCCTGGGCTTCCTCCACGCCAGCAGGCCACCCCCAGCTCCTCCTCAGCCCTGCCCCCCACCAGCCCGCAGGGCCTCCGCCCTCACTTTTCCTGCACACATTTGGGGAGCTGTGTGCCCCCAACTCCCTTTCCCCAGAGTAATGGGGGAGGAGGTGCTGACGAGTCCCGTTCTGAGTCCCTTCTGAGACCTCTGCCTCGTTTCCGTCTTTCCTCCCTACCATGAAGCGAGGCAGGGAGCAGGACAAGGGGGGGAGGGAGGGGCGGAGAAGCTGGCAAGATAGGGCGAGCTGGTCTCTTTGTTCCCAGAAAATGAATGCAATTTCCATTCCTTTCCACAGGAAGCGGGGACCACGAGCAGCAGCGGCCAAGGTGTTGCCGTGGTGAGTAATGGCCCCAGCGATGGCTCTGCCCTCGGCTTGTACCTCATGCCCCAACCATGAACTTGGGGCCAATGAGGTAGGGGGAGGGGTGACAGCTCCAACCCAGCCCTGGCCTCCCTCACCAGCTCCTCCGTCCTCTGCATTCTTTCTCTTCTGGGGGCACTGGGGAGGAGATAGGGCGGGGGAGGGGGGGGGCGGGAGTCCTCCAAAGGACTCCTCCAAAGTTCTCAGAAGCTGCCAGAGTTCACTTGGTTCACTGCCCCCGGGGGAGAGGAAGGCCCAGAGAGGGGAAGGGCCTCGCCTGCAGACACACAGCTTCTCCTGTCCCGTGGCCTCTGAACCACGGGCGCTCGAGCCCACAGAGGCTGGGGGACCGTCTGGCACCCCCCAGGGTCCTGCCACTAGCCCTCGTGCTTATCTACAAAGGAAAGAATAAAAACCCAGCCAGGCCTGGAGGTGAATATCAGCCTTCCCGCTGCGGCTGCTGTGGCCCTAGGAAGATTTCCTTCCCTCCCCGCTCCTCTGTGGAAGGTGAGAAGGGCAGTGCCTCTGGGCCCTTCGGGACTAACTGCCTCAGCGTGTCATGTGGGGAGCACGGGGCCTGGGACGGGGCAGGTCCCTAGGAGTTTGCTCTCATCCTGCCCCTCACCCCCTGCGTGGCTCTGGGAACATCCCCGCCCTTTCGCTTTCGTACCCCAAAGGGACTGGCCCAGGCTCCCTTCAGGCTGGGACACTCAGATCAGGCGGAGAAGACCCGGCGGGCGCCCAGGCTGCCTGAGACAGAAGTGTGGGCAGGCAGATTGGCTTATGCAGAGCACACGCCTCTCCCCGGCATTCCTGAGCTCCTGCCCCTGGGAAAGGCCCGGGGCCATCCCTGAGCAGCCCTGAACCTGACAAGAGCTCCATCTTTCTGCTTCACCCTTCCCACACGGCCTCCTCCCTGCCCCCCTGGTCCCCCTCACCTCCACCGGCTCCATCTGAGAACCCCTCACCACCACCAGGGAAGGCACCGAGCTGCAGTCTACTGCGTGGTTCTACTCCCAGGCTCTTCCCCAACAGTGCCGGGGAGGGCGTAGGGGGATAAGAGCATCCAGGGGGAAGCTCACAGCCCCTGTGTCCTCCTGCCTGTGACACAGGCCTCTGGACAAAATTAAAACCCGAATTCGGGAATGTGTTCTCCAGGGGGCCAGGGCTCCCTGGGCCTGGCTTCCCACAACCAGGCCAGAGAAGCTCCTATGACATCACGTCCCGGCCTTGAGTCTGAGCGCATTCGATCCAGACAGAGACGGGCTGGGGCTGCGAAATCCTGGTCAGTGCCGCTGTCCACCACCCGCAGGCCCCGGGGGGGCCCCCAGCTCCGTGCCTGCCCGTGTGGCCTGTGTGGGCCTGGCCGAGATGGGGGTCATTTGCAGAGCCGGGGAAGGACTTGGTCCAGAGGAGCCGCGGAGCCCCCTGAGGGGCTGGAGGAGCCCGTTGGGCCCTCCCCCGGACCACGTGCACAGACAGGCGCGCATCTGCTGGAGGCGTGTCGTCAGCTGCCTCCCGTCATGCGTGTGGACTAGCACTGCCTGCAAGTGAGCAGGCGGGCGGGGCAGGCCCGCCTCCTGGCTCAGGGTCAGTGCTCCCCACCATGGGCTGCATGTCCTCTTGGGCTGTCCCACCCAGGGAGGGACATTCAGACTCTCTGAGCCTCTTGGCCGGCAGCAAACCTACACATTCTCAGAGAGGTAAGGTGCCTCCTAGCGTCCCCCGGGCCGGAGGTGAGGGTGTAGGGCTCAGAGCCGTGTCCTCCTGAGGGCGGCTCTTGGGCTCACGTTGGAGCACTATGAGCCCTTTCGGCACCCGAAGGACATAGGTCCCCGTGATGCCCATTTTCTAAGGCAAGGAAATCGAGGCCCAGAGGAGGTAAGCCACAAGTTCAAGGACACAGTTATTGCCTAAATGTCAATCTTGACTAGTCTGGTTTCAGAACCCAGCCTCTTAACTGCTATATGCTGCTGCTTCACACACACACACACACACACACACACACACACACACAGAGGTAGCAGGCCCGTGCCCTGGAGTGGACCCCCTTCTGGAATAAAAGCAGCAATACCCTGCCAAAACCAGTGTGGCTCAGTGGGTAGAGCATCGGCCTTCAGTCTGGCAGCTTCTGAAAACGCGTTTGGAGGACTCCCCCCCTCAAACCCCCCCCCAGAAGAGAAAGAATGCAGAGGACAGAGGAGCTGGTGAGGGAGGCCAGGGCTGGGTTGGAGCTGTCACCCCTCCTCCTATCTCATTGGCCCCAAGTTCATGGTTGGGGCATGAGGTACAAGCCCCAAGAGGTCCCAGGTTCAATCCCAGTCAAGGGCATATACCTTGGTTGCGGGCACATACCCAGTAGGGGGTGTGCAAGAGGCAGCTGATC
Source organism: Nyctalus aviator (assembly GCA_036971965.1). Taxonomy (NCBI): domain Eukaryota; kingdom Metazoa; phylum Chordata; class Mammalia; order Chiroptera; family Vespertilionidae; genus Nyctalus; species Nyctalus aviator. The sequence goes on along the minus strand of CM072937.1, from coordinate 36,138,189 downwards.
GATGATTCTCTCTCATCGATGTTTCTAACTCTCTATCCCTCTTTCTTCCTCTCTGTAAAAAAAAATAAAAATAAAAAAAATAAATAAATAATAAAAAAAATCAATAAAATATATTTTAAAAAAAGAAAAGAAAAGAAATACCTTTCCCCCACGATCCCCCTCCCCTGCCCTTCTCAGCTCCTTGCATGGAAAAAAACACCCTCCCCCACCCCCCCTGCCTGCCCCATTCCTCTGCCTTGCCCCAGCCCCATCTCCCTAAGATGGCATCGCCTGGGCTCCCGGGCCCCCGGGCCCTGGGTTGTGTTGCAAAGACGCCCTGGCAGTCGGGAGGCAAGAACAGAATGAAATATATGTAAGATCTTATTAGTAAAGGACATCTGAGCTTCTAATTAAAATTTGCCTAATGACCCAACTTCTCCATCATTTTCGCTCTCAGAGACATTAATTTAATGTGACAGGTACTTAGGCGAGGGGAAAATTAATTTTTCCCTTAAAAAATTAAAGGGGAAAAAAAAAGAGTGCCCTGCTCCCTTATTTATTGATTTATCTTTAAAATGTTTATTTTTCAGCCTGCCTCCCACTCTTTCCCAATCAAACCGGATGCCGGAGACTAATTTGATGAAGGGAAAGGGGGTTGGAAGGAAAGTGTCATTAGAGTGGGTACCCTGGTGGCACCCAGTTGCCGGAGGGGGGCTAGCTGAGATTCTGGGGCAGGGCTGTTGGGGTCCCCCTACTCGGGATCCCCGGTTGCTCACTGAGAGCTGACTGTTGGGGCTGGGATTCCGGGAAAACTTGTCCTATAGGCTGTTTGATGGCAGAGCCACTGGTATCTGTGTCTTCACAGAGCACATGGTGGGCACCTCTCCTCCGACCCCAGTCTACTGCCCTGCCTTCTGCCCGGGTCTCTCTCCCCATCAGCAGGCTGCCGCCGGGGACACTGGTGGGCACAGGGAGCAGGCGAGGGGTGCCCAGGGAGGCAGCCACGGTCTCCTGCCTCCTGACCACCTGGGCCTCTCAGGAGGGGGCATCCTGGCAGGGAAACTGGGCACAGGCTGGATGGCATTAGAGTCTGCACAAACCCATCGGGGTTGATCTGAAGAAGGTAGAAACATCCCTCTGCCCTCTGACTCATTTGTTTTTGCCCAACCGTCTTCTCTTCAGACTTTGGAATGCTCTCTGCCTCCTTCCCAGGGGCCCTACCCCCATCCTCCTTCCCATCTTCATGCACCTCAGGAGCTCTGTACCCCACTCCAGTCCCCATGCCCTTCTGCAGGTCTGGCTTCATCCTTCGGGAGCAGGGGAGGGGCTGGAGGAGGGGAGAGGTGAGGCAAGTGGAGGGAGGGGCCTCTTTTTTAAAGACTGGAAGTCCTGTTACTAACTTCTTCACCACCACTCCCCCTCCTCCTCCTCCCCCTCCCCCTCCTCCTCCTCCTCCTCCTCCTCCTTTCTCTCACTCGCCCCACCCACCTCTCTTTCTCTGATATTCTCTTTTTGTTTCCCCCTCCAGCAATACGACTACTGCTGAGAATCTGGTAGGTTTGGCTTCCTGGGAAGCAAAGGAAGGCTTTTCTAGCAATTAACGGAGGCCTCTGACCGGAGAGATGGTTAAACACCTGGAGAACAATAACTCTCTCCGCTGGGTCCCTCAGGGAGGGGGGGAATGGGGCGGGGAGAGGGCAGTGGGCAGAACTTCTCTCCATCTCCAGCCAAGGGGCCAAGGCCAAACGCAGGAAGGGTTGCTGGGAGGAGAGGGTGGTGGCTGCTGCTGGGGCTACCATACTGGCCGCTTCCCCAGAGCCCCAACCCGGCTCAGCCCCAGCCAGCCTCCCTCCCCCCCCCCCCGCACCCCCTCCCCCCCAGGCTCCAGCTTCACCCCCTCCCTTCTCTGTGATCTTGAGCATGAAGCGGCAGTCCTCTGAGCCTCGTTGGCTGGGCCTAGTAAATGGTAATAAAGACACCCACTGCAGACGTGCGAGCTGGTGGACAGAAACTTGCTTTGGACAGTGACAGAGGACCCCCCCTTCCCTACATCTGTCCCCCTCCCCTCCACCTGTCCCTCCGCCCGCCCGCTGGCTTGAGAGAGCCGCAATTCCACTAATGCAAGCAGGGGAGAAAAAGTGCTTTTAAAGATGCCTGTTCATCTTGCTTTGCATACATTTGCATATTGAGTTCAAGAGGCTCGCCCTAATTCTGAGGATGGAAAATAAAATAAATTAACGAATGCGAGATTAACAAATGTGGCTCCTGCAGCAATTGTCGCCCTGGCTGTTCTGGGCTTGACACCAGGAGACAAAGCATGGTCTCCAGGCAATCAACTTTTAATCATCGCTGGGCAGGAGCCCCAGCCAGAGGGACCCTGCCCTCCCACTCCGACCCACATGTCCTGCTGGGGGATCTGGAGGCCGGGAGCTTGGAGAGTGGGAGGCCGGGCCAGACCCTGGGGCACGCACGGAGGGACCCCCAGTTTGCTCCATTGTGAACTTGCAGTGCAGGATGTGGCCGAGGAGGATGTGCCGGGAACACACCAGCAGGTCTGAGTCCCAGCTCTGCCACATCCAGCTCTGTGGCCTTGGGAAAATCATTTGACCTCTCTGTTCTTTGGTGCCTCAGGGAGCCAACCAGGGAAAATTGTAACACCTGCCCCACGGGTTAGGGTGAGACTCAGTGAGTCAGTGTGTGCTCAGTACTCATAACTGTGCCCAGTCCAAGGCAGGTGCTTGGTAAGTGCTCACTGATGGGACTATTTTTGTTGTTGTTGTTAAATATATTTTCACTAGAGGCCTGATGCAGGAAATTCGTGCACTCAGGGGGGCCCTCAGCCCGGCCTGTGCCCTCTCACACTCCCAGAGCCCTTGGGAGACATCCGGCTGCTGGGGAGGTGGGAGAGGCTTCCGTCACTGCCACTGCGCTCTCCAGCCATGAGCGGGGCTCAGGGCTTCCGGCTGAGCAGCACTCCCTCTGTGGGAGTGCACTGACCACCAGGGGCAGCTCCTATGTTGAGCATCTTCTTCCTAGTGGTCAATGCGTGTCATAGCAACTGGTGGTTCCACCATTCGTTTGATTTGCATATTAGCCTTTTATTATATAGGATTGATTTCAGAGAGGAAAGGAGAGGGGGAGAGAGAGAGAAAGAGAGAGAAAAATATCAATAATGAAAGAGAATCATTGATCGGCTGCCTCCTGCACACCCCACACTGGGGATTGAGCCCACAACTTGGGCATGTGCCAGACCTGGAATCGAATCGGTGACCTCTTGGCTCCTGGGTTGATGCTCAACCGCTGAGCCACGCCTGGCTGGGCTATAGGACTATTTTAGCATCACCACCACCATCACCCCTTTTCTGTGGTAGAAATGCATACAGGCCGGGGAAGCAAAGGCCTAGGTGTTTGGTCTCTTCCTGCCCCTCACCCACTGGGTGGCTTTGGAAACATCCTGACCCTTTTGGCCTTCGTACCCAAAAGGGACTGGCCCAGGCTCCCTTCACGCCGGGACACTCAGATCAGGCGGAGAAGACCCGGCGGGCGCCCAGGCTGCCTGAGACAGATGTGTGGGCAGATAGATTGGCTTATGCAGAGCACATGCATCTCCCCGGCATTCCTGAGCTCCTGAGCTCCAGCCCGTGGGAAGGGCCTGGGGCAATCCCTGAGCATCCCTGTACCTGACAAGAGCTCCATCTTTCTGCCTCACCCTTCCTATGGGGCCCCCTTCTAGACCCCCCAGACCCCCCACCACCACCTGCCCCATCTGAGAACCCCTCATCACCGCCAGAGAAGGCGCCGAGCTGCAGCTCACACTCCACCAGGCTGTGCCAGCATCCGCCTTCACCCACTTTGCCACCTTCTCCCTCACGGCGGGGTGGGTGGTATCGGATCCCATTTTCTAGATGGGAAGGCTGAGGCCCAGGATGAAGATCGTCTAAGAAGTCCCCTTACTTGACAGGTGGACCGGGAGCCAGGAGACCCTCTGTTCTGGGACCCCCCCACCCCCCTCCCATGGGCTGCAGGATGGAAAAAGAAGCGGAGAGAACCAGGTCAGCCCCGCGTCCCGCCTCGCACCTCAAGGCAGGAGCACCCCTGCTCAGCCAGTTGGTGCTGCCGTCCGGTTGAGAACTCATGCTGCTGCCTGCCCCTGGTGAGTGGTGTCAAACGCATGCTCCTGAACGCCCCTGGTGAGTGGTGTCAAACTCATGCTCCTGAACGCCCCTGGTGAGCGGTGTCAAACTCATGCTTCTGAATGCCCCTGGTGAGCGGTGTCAAACTCATGCTCCTGAACGCCCCTGGTGGGTGGTGTCAAACTCATGCTCCTGAACGCCCCTGGTGAGCGGTGTCAAACTCATGCTCCTGAACGCCCCTGGTGAGTGGTGTCAAACTCATGCTCCTGAACGCCCCTGGTGGGCGGTGTCAAACTCATGCTTCTGAACGCCCCTGGTGGGTGGTGTCAAACGGGGGTCGCCCCTGAGGGCCACCACCACGACCATGAACGCCGTCTCCTCGACAGAGGACGTCTCCACCTGCCCTCCCGCCGGCACCCAGGCTGCTAAGCTGGCGGGGGGAAGGGGGGTCAGAAGTCAGAGGCCAAGGGTCAGGTGCTCCCAGTTCCCAGCAAGAATTCTCCCCAAAACCAAACGGGCGGGAGCCGGATGCGGGGCGGGGGACAGGGTCAGGAGGGAAGGTGGCGAAGGTTTCGCCCGCCAGCCCAGCCCCCGGGCTTCTGCTGGGACCCCCGCAGGCCCCGAGGTGGCTGCAGCCCAGCTCCGCAGCCGCTCGCTGTCCCCATCCAGGACCTCCCGCCTCAGCTGCGTCTCCTCCCCTCCCCCTACCCCGCCGCGGCCCTGCTCCGCCAGAGGCCCATTAGGTTGATTAAGAGGCCCATTCCCAAAGGCAGGAGCCATATTTCAGTCCCCAGAGGCCCCTTTGCCCTCCTCTCCCTCCCGGTCCTCTCTGGTAGCCTCCCTCCTCCTCTGCCAAGACCCCCCCACCCCAACCCCTCACAAGCCCTGGCCCCGTCACTGGCCCTCGGGCCCCCAGATCCTAGGGAACGGAGAGGTTGGCCAGACTGGGTCAGGGCTGCAGGACGGGGGACACATGGTTGGGGAGGAGGGAAGGGATCTTTCTGCATTGGTCACATAATTCCATCCTCTCAGTGCCTTTCAGGGGATTATTCCCCACTTTTCTAGAAGAGCAAGCAAACTCAGAGAGGTTAGGTGCAGGGACTCAGCGGTGGGGTGGGAGAGATGTGAGACCTTAGGGCTAAAAGGGAGAATGTGCCAGCAAGCCCAGGGGCAGGTCGGGTAACAGGCACGAGGAAGGTGTGAGGATTTGGTAAATCTTCACACCCGCGTGTCCGTTACCCCCCAGAGGATGGAGGAAACGAGGCAGGGCCCAGAGACCACAGCAGGAAGGTCCACCTGCCCCTGGGCTTGCTGGCACCTTCTCCCTTACAGCCCTGAAGGTCTCACATCCCAGGGAAATCCTGTTTCAGACAAACCAGACAAGGGCACTCCAGTCAGCAAGTGACCTGCTCAGGCCCACACCGCAGCCCCTCTGGGCCTCCTGCCTCCTCCCCCTGCCCGGGCACTCGCTTTCCTTTGTAAGGTGAGGAATAGACAGTGGCATCCAGGTCTTCGAAATACCAAGGACGATAAATAGCAACAACAATAATATCCTTGTTTCTTCCATCCTAAGATGCCATTAATTTTATGTTAAAGTGAACAGCTTTTCCGGGGCAAAAGCGGAGTCACATTACATTACATGTAGAATGCATCATGTTGGCCAAATTAAAATGTTGGGAGGGAAGATAACGGGCATGTCCCAATGAGGAAATACGGTAGTGGTAATCACCCTAATAGGAGGACAGCCAGCCGCGGGGCCCTTCTCCATTGACAAAGCCCCACTCAGTGGGCAGGCGCACTGTTCTGTCTACCCCAGCAAGGAGGACACGGAGGCGTGGGGAGGGCTTCCCCAGCGCAGGCTGGAAGGTCTGGTCACGGACCGACGGACCTCACTCCTCGAGGCTCCCGGGAGCAGATGTGTCAGCAGGGCGGAGGAGGGCGGAGGAGGGCGGGGGAGGGCGGGGGAGGGCGGAGGAGGGCGGAGGAGGGCGGAGGAGGGCCGAGGAGGGGAGGCTCCGTACCCTTCTGGGCACTAACAGCACCGATGACCTCGTAATTTATAGAGCAGTTTTCATGACTTCCCTTCCCCCAAGGCTTGTTCAATAAATTGCCGTTTTATGAATTCCCGTGTGGAATTGAGAGCTCCACCTGGCTCCCACGGCCTTAGGGAGCGGCCGGCGGGAGGGGAAGGGGAGGGGGCGCCCCCGGGCCCCGCATCCCAGCGGCCGGACAGCTCGCCCACGGGAAGGTTTGAGGACACCCAGCCTGGGACCAAGTCCAGGTCCGGGCAGTGGGGGCTGGGGCCTGGCCTCCACGCCTGTAGATGTGGAGGGGACCAGATCTGTTCTGTGGACGGTGTCCCAAGTGAGGGGCACGGTGGGAGGGCCTGGTGCGCTGGAGTTATACCAGGGGCTGTTTTCCCGCCCGGCTTGTAACCATCTCCAGGCTCCACTCAGGTAGGCAGTCTCCCCCCCCCCTCCTCCAGGGAGCCCCCAGGATTGCTCTTTCTCTGCTCTTAACACCCTCCTTACCAACATCAGAGAAAGCCGTACTTACTGATACGGAGAATCTCCAGCGTATATTATGAAGTTAAAAAGGCGAGATGTAAGCCAATTTGTAGAATAGGATTCCAATTTAATACGATACATTTTTACATGTATGAGAGATGTGGATATATCTGTATATACATATAAAAATCAGAAGGTAGATGCCCCAAACGACTAACAATTTCTTACCTCTGCGTGGTGGGACTTGATGTGGAGGGGACGATTTTAATTTGTTTTTGTATGGTTTTATGTAGTGGCGCTGGGGTTGACTTTAACCTTGGAGTATTTTTATCATTATCTTTTCGAGTTAAAAAGGAAAAGATGAACCCGCTCCCCTCCCCCAATACAAAACCTTCTCCTCAGCATCTCAGCAGGGGCAGAGGTCAGGAGGCCATTCTGAAACCAGAACTTGGAGAGAGACTTTTCCCACTCCAGTGAACCAGGCTCTGGGCCCTGTTCCTTCCCGCCTATCCCCCCGAGTCTCTGCCACCAGCCCCCAATCCCACCAGAGGCCCAACCCCACCCTCCCCTTCACGTGCCAGGTGGGTCAGCATGTCAGAGGACCTGCCTGTGCACCCCTGAGTCTCTCCAAGGGAGGAGACTGAGGACCAGTGGGAACTGGAGCTGCTTCCCTCACCATCTTGAAGATGCACCTGGACCCACTGCGGTCACCATAGCAACACAGCATCACCAGGGGGCACTGCCCAGGAAACAGGTTGCCTGGAAACGGGGCTGAGGATGGGCAGGGTGTAACCGGAGGGAATCCCCCGCACCATCTTTCTGAGGAGGGGTCAAGGAGGGGGAAAGCCGGTGGGAGTGGGGGGCCCAGCAGGCCTCTCCTGAGGCCCTGGCCTCAGTTTCCCTAAAGGTACCGAGACAACGGCAGGTGGTCATCAGGGCCTCTCCAGGTGGCCCCGTTGCTGCCCTATCAGAGGAGGTTAAGAGTTTGGGCTCTAGAGCACACAGCCTCCAGGTGATAAACACGCCCCAAGTGTTTGTGTTTCTCTGTGCCTCAGTTTCCTCACCTGTATAAGAGAGGATTAACAGGTGTACCCACCTCTCCTGGTTATTGTGAGGAATGAGTATAATTCTGCTTGTAGGCTATACACTCATAATACAAGTCACTTAATGATTAAAATGCCTGGCACATAGTAAACACCCAATAAACATGTTTATTATTCATCCCCCCTCATCCCAACAGGTTCCAGACAACCCCACCACCATTATGTGCTGAACATTTGCAAGACCCTCCCAGCGCTGGGCGGATGGAGAAACTGGGGTGCAGAGGAGCGTGGCCAAGCTCACCACCCCCCACACACGGCGCTTCTCCCACCACAGCGCAGGGCCCTTTGAGAGGCCTGGCCCTTGGCCAGGACTGACCGGTGGGCGTGGGGGTGATGGGGGCACAGCTGGATGAATGTTGCCTTGGTCCAGGGGTCTTTATGTCTCGGGTTTGTGTGCGGGGAGGTGATGCAGCAAATGGAGGGCCATAGTAGGTTTGTCACCAAAATAGAGAGCTTAGCCAGGCATCATACATGTCATCTCGTGCACCCTCCGCTGATTGAGAGATGGGTGTGACCCTCAATGTGATGTCACTGTCACCAATGGGGGCGCGGAGGCCCAGGACGCACAGCCAGTGCATGGCGTAGCTGGATCCAGGTTCCAGGCTCTGTGATCCCCCGTTGGACTCCCTCCCCTCCCCCATGCAGGTCAGAGTCTGGAGGATGAAGTACAACCCCCACCAAGCCAGGGGCCTGCGGAGCACCTGGGAGCCAGAGGAGCCGGGCGGGGGCGGGAGATGAGCTGTCAGCTCCCATCCGCGTGGGCTTGACACCGGCTCCCAGCTTCCGTGATGGAAGGCACCGGAGGGAACCGGGGCTTCCCGGATTGCGATCATTACTGTCTGGATAGGGACTCGCTGTCTGTTCTTCAGCAGGGGTGGTGCAGCCCCTCCTACACGGACCTCACTCAGTGCAAGGCCCGCCTCCCAGGCCGCCCTCCCAAGTCCCAGGGCAGGTCTGCAGCCCCCGGCTCAGAGCGGGCCTCTCGGCTGCCCTGGTGAGCTGCCTGGAGCGCTCTCTCCGGCCCCTGCGATTCCTCTGTGCCTATCACTGTCCGAGCACGTCCTTCCTCAGGCAAAGCCTGTGGCGGGAAGGACTAATGCACTAGGTTAGGAGTCAGAAGACCCCTAGGGACAGAGTGCCCAGCCCAAGCCTGCGGGGTCCGTGGGAGTCAGAAGACCCAGGTTCCAGTCCCAGCTCAGCCTCAGCTGCTGCCACCCTGGGTCCCACCCCAGGTCACAGGGGGAGCCAGGCAGGGACTCTGGAGGCGGCCTGTCCTTGTTTAAATCTGAGCCATCCTGCCAACCCCTCTCCTTGTGGCTCAGGCCCTGTCTTGTGTGCCATGCGCACTTCAGCCACCTAAAACCACGAAGAAGGAGAAGAATCCCACTTCTCTCTGATCTGGGACCCAGGTCTCCAGCGGTTCCTGCTTAGGATGCCATGGTGCAGTCAAGAGCACCTCCCTCCTTCCCCATCAGAGTGCCCCTCCCCCCAGGCCCACAGCGGCTCCCCAGCGCATGCAAGAGCTCGTTTCCCACCGGGATGCTCCTCCTCCTCCTCCCTCCTCAGACCCCCCTGAGCCCCTCCTTAGCTAGGCTCAGACCCCACCTCCCCCCACACCCTGGAGGTCAGGCTGGCTTGGAGCCCCTCAGCTCCGCACCCACCCTCATGGAGATGTCCCATCTGGGTGCACAGAGGTGAGGAGGGGGGGCACAGGGGTCCCCCACACCCCGTGGAAGCTCTGAAAGTCACCCAGCCATCAGCGCCTCTGACTCAATCCCAGCGGCCGCAGGCCTGCCAGGTGAGCAGGGAAACAGGCCTCGCTCCCTCCCACGGAGCCACTAATTGCTCCAATCAGAATGACAGCTGCTGCGCTCCCTCGGCTCCGCCAGCCGCCTCCCTTCCCAGTCAGGACCAAGGGGGCTTCTCCTCTGAGTCTGGGAAGGGCACTGCAGGGTGGTGGGTTGCAGGGGGTGGGGGCAGAGTCAGCGGAGCTGAAAGGAGGGGCCAGGTGTTCTGTGTCTCTTGCAAACCTTCTGAAGGAGGGGCCCAGGCTCCCACACAGCACGCCTGCTGTCCTGGGTGGGTGTCTCAGATCCGTGCCCACAGCCCTGGTGTCTAACGATGCTTTCTTCACAGGTTCCGTGAGCTTGAGAAGTCACCCACCGCCCCTAAAAAGAATAAAAACCCCACCCGGAAGGATGGCTTGAAGGTGGGTGGGGAGATGGGCGGGGCATCAGGGCAGCCCTGGCCGCTCTAGGAGCCCAGGCCTGGGGGCTGCAGGCCCGCCCCTTGCTTCTTAGAAGGAGCTGGGTGAGTGGGCCTCTGACCTCTACCCCCCCCCTCTTCTGTGGAAGCAGCTTTGGAAGGCATTCAGCAGAAAGCCTGGAATGAGTGTTGGTAGGCTGAGCGAATGGAGAATGCAGAATGGAGAAGGCAGAAGGCAGGGTTCTCCCCCCTCCTCCCGGCGCCTTTGGGAGCCAGGTCTCCAAAGACTGAGGCTCCGGGGGATAAAGATGAGTCTCCCGGCTTCAAAGAAAGGGAGCTTAAAAAGGCTCAGGCACAACACGCGGACATCAAAAGCCTCCCACCCACCGCCAACCAGATGTGCTAAGTGCAGGTGAAGCTGAAATGTGCAGATTCATGTCCCCTAAGATGCACCTGCCCGCCCGGAAGAGACAAATTAGAGAGTAGAGGCCACCCATGCCCTCCCCCAGGCACCCTCACCCCGTATCCCCCCCTCCCTCCCCCATCAACATGCCTCACCAAACACTCTGGACACCTGGATGCCTGAGCTGGCATATCGGTGCTCCCTCTGCCTGGCAACAGTGCCTGAAGGTCAGCAACAAAACCGGCAAGTAGTTACTGAGCGCCTACCCTGGGCCAGGCATATGCAGCAGGGAGTGGGGGTGGGGGTGGGGGGAGGGAGTGAAACAGCCAATAAGATGCAGTCCTGACCTGGGGGAGCCCCGTCCCTCACTCAGAGCTGTCCTGCGGCTGGATGCCGCTGTGTTGAGTGAACCTGTAAGTCCCGTGGAAGCACGGAGGAGGGAGGGAGTCATTCTGCCGGGCGTAGGGGTGGGGTGGGGAGGCTTCCCGGAAGGAAGAGGAGACGTTTGGCTCAGGCTTTGGAAAACAAGCGGGAATTTGCTAGAAGGGGGTGGGAGAGGGGAGGGGGGGAGCATACTGAAGGGAGAGAAGTTAGAGGCTCTGGGAGGGTCCTGGCTGAGGGTCTCAGGGATCAGGTCAGGGGCTGCCTGGTTGTCCAGCAGGGGTTCTCCTGCATCACCGGGAGGGCAGGTGAGAACCCAAATTGCCAGCCGCCCACCCCCGCCCCCAGAGCTTCCCATTCAGGGGGTCTAGGGTGGGACAAGGTGATGCAGGTGATACTGCCTGGTCCAAGGACACTGCGAGGAGCTCTGCTGCAGCCACTGCCCCCAAAGCAGCACGAGATCAAACCAAACCCGAGAGGAAATGATGCCGTCCGAGGCCCGGTAAGCACAAGACACATGAGGCTGCTGCCGGCATGACACGACTTCTACAGCGAACTGTTTTTATGTGACTAAGACGAGCACACTCCAAAACAATGATACCAAGGATAGTCTAGTACAGTGGTCGGCAAACTGCGACTCAGGGGAAAAACACTTTAAAAAAACATTTTAATACTGCACTAATGTCTTTAATTGGAAGTCAACACTTCTGGGTAAGGGGAACGCCTTATGCAGTGGTCGGCAAACTCATTAGTCCACAGAGCGGCAAACCGCGGCTCATGAATCATGTGGCTCACGAGCCGCAGTTTGCCGACCACTGGTCCGGTAAGTCCGTACACCAGGAACACAGTCACTTAGGATCCAGAGCCATTCGCCGCCGCTGGGGGTCCGGGCCGTGCTTTTCCGTGACGGGTAAGTGTTTTACCCCAGCGTCACGCACACATGGAGTCACGTGTTGTGCTGTGACGTCATGACAGCGATGGCCCCTCTGGGCAACAGGAAGTTCCAGCTCTGTTATATGTCGCCTCAGGGACCACCATCGTGTCCCTGGTGCACATTGACAGATGTGTGAGGGCCACGGGACCTGCTGACCAGCTGGCTGGGGCGGGCCGGAGTCAGAAGTTCACCGTCAGGGCCAGCTCTGTGCACTGGAGGACAGAGCCGTGCCCAGGGACACCCCAGATGGCCCATCACCCCCCACCAACCACCCTAAGCGGGGTTCGCACCTGGGCAAGCCCGGGAAGGGGGGTCAGAGCAGCATCTGAGAGCTGCGGGGGGCTTGCCTGGCTGAGCTGCTGAGGCCGCTGCGATTTATGTTCCTTCTCTCCGATCCATTTGGTTCCAAGTCAGCTGTGGACACGCTCCGCCCGCAGCCGCTGATCTTTTAATTTAATTGTGCGGCGCTGGGGTGTTCACTCCCCCTGAGCAAATACATCAACATTGTCACGTTGTAAATAAACAGCCTCCGTCCCCGCGCCGCACCCTCCCCCACGGGCTGGCACAGCTGCAGCAGCTGGAAGGGAGGGAGTCCCTGAGGGGGTGGGGGCGGGATCCCGAGGAAAGGGAAGCTCCTCTGGGGGGAAGTGAGAGACAGACAGGCCAGAGACCTGCCTTCCAGCCAAAGCACCTCTGGGACAGACCCTCTCCCAAGCCCCATGGCCGTGGGGCATGCTCTCTGAGCCTCAGTCTGCTTGCCCGCAGTATGGGTTTCAGGCTGAGGCTAAATACACTGTAGCTACAGACGGGACGTCCCGCTTTTGGCGGGACAGTCCCGATCTTTAACAATTTGTCCCGCGTCCCTTTAAAAAAGTCCCCATTTTGGGGGGGAAATCGGGACTTTTTTAAAACGCCTCGGGACACATTGTTAAAAATCGGGGCTGTCCCGCCCAAAGCGGGACGTCTGATCACCTTAAGCTACAAGGTCCCATCCGCTCGGAAGGGGCTGACCGTGTAACCGCGCTTTCCCACGCAGTCACCGGGCAGCCGTCCGAGCTCAGGCCTCGGCTGATCCCGGCTCCGTCACTCACCCACTGTGACCTGGGGCAGGCGATGCCACCTGTCTGTGCCAGGGCTGCCTTCTCCCAGGAAGGGAAGGCCCCCGACTCTGCAAAGTGGTGAGAAATCCACGCGGCCCACGTAACGCATTCGGAGCGGAGCTGGCGCGTGTGGAGGCACTGATACGCGTTTGGCTCTTAGTGTTATATCAGGGAGGAAATTGATTAGAGAGGCACCGGCTCCCTCCGGCTCCCTGGGCCTCCGTCCGGGTCCCCGGCTGTGTGTGGTGAAGGGTAACATGCAGACAAGATGGGAGGCCCAGGAGGCCACGGCAAGAGTTATGTTTTGGTTTGAGTTTTCTCACTGCTGAAAACAAGACCTCACTGTGGAATATGCACACACACACACACACACGCACGCACACACGCACACACACAGACATGCACACACACACACACACACACACACACGCACACACTCAGTGAGGAAAGTGAAGTCACATGGCAGGTGCCCCCCACTGTGAGGGGGTAACTAAGGAAAGGGAGACCCCACCAGCACGTTCCCACGGGGCAAGAAACGGTGGAAGTCCCACCTCTAGGGCTGAGGTGCCGACAGGCAGAAAGGAACAGAAATTCACTCCCTCCAGAAGCATTCCTAATTCACCCCTCCTGCTCTAAGATTTGAAAACTGAAGAGGTCCCCCGCCCTTGCAGTGTCCCCTCCAGGGGGTGTGATGGGGAAACCTGGCTCTGGAATTGTGTGCCATCCCTCTGGACCCCGTCGTGTCCCGGAGGAGCCATTCAATCACCCCAGACTGCGTGGACAGGGTGCAGGGGAACGGCAGGTGGGAAACGGGCAGACAGGGAGCTGGGCAGGGGAAGCAGCACGTGCAAAGGCCCTGCAGTTGCTGAGACTTCGCGTGACTGGCGGCAGGGGCGATGGAAATGTGCCCTTTTTTTTTTTTTTTTTTTTTTTTTGGTTGTCCAACCCCTCTCCTATGAGCCTCCCTTCCTATGTCTGAGGAGTCCCCTACCTTTTTTTGGCAAGACCAGCTTCCCACCACGGTCACTAAAAACTGCCAGATAGGCAGTCTCCCTTGCAGCTAGGATGCCCCGACCGGGAATCAGACTGTGACCTCCTGGTTCATAGGTCGACGCTCAACCACTGAGCCACGACGGCAGGGCCTGCTGCATCGTTTCGAGCCCGACTTATACCCGGACGTGGATCTTTACGCAGCGCTCCTCCCGCCCAGAAAGAAATCTGCTTTCTCCTCCCCCGAATGCGTCATCACATCGCTGTTATCTGACGCCCTGCACTTGCCACAGGCCCTCCTCTCAGACCCGGGCGCCTGTTCTCTGACTCGGAATTCCCCTCGATGGGACAGAACTCCACTCAGCTTCCCAGAACCGCGCTCCTGGCTTCTTAAACGTATTTACCAGATCCCAGTGCTGCTCTGCAGAGACCGCTGTCATGCTGCTCAGCCCGGGCTGCTTGCACAGAAACCCACCCAGCTACCCAGAATCCCGCCTTTCTCCTCGGAGCCTCGCCGGGCTGTGCCGAGCCCTCGGTGATGGTGTAGAACCCTGACCTCACAGAATCCCGCGTCGGTACCGAGAGGCCTGCTGTGCCCTGCACCCATCAGGGGGAATGGGGCATCGAGAGCATCGGGACCCCGTTCCCCCTGACGGGACCCTGCTGCCCGCTGACCATCCCCTGCCAATCTCTTCGGTCTATTAAACCCGCTGTGGCTGCCCAAAAGCCCTCCCGGCAGGACCAGAACCGGTTTCTGTAATAGATTGTCCAGAATTGGTAGGTGGACAGCCGGTGGGCTGCAGGAAACACCTCTCTCTTGGGGAGGAGCCCATCCTGACGCACGTTCTGCAGTGACGCTCAGGGTCACCCCGGTGCGAGCCCTCGTGAGGTGACTGACAGGAAGAGCAGCTGGGGATCCCCCAAATATCGCCTTTGCTTTAGGGGAGGTGGGAGGACGTGTGCCCCCCCCCCCAAATCAGGGTTGAGGTCCCTTTGGTTCTTCCTCCCCCTGCCATGGACTGGAGCTTGAACTCTGCAGAGCAAGGGACAGGCACAGGCTTGGTCAAGGCCTGGGGAGGGGACGGGGCGGGGGGGGGCGGGGATGAGAAGCACCCACCTTGCTTCTCCTTGTGCCGGCCCTGGCCGCCCGGGCACAAATCTGCTTGGACAGAAATAATCAGCCGAATTAATTTAGCTTTAAATAGCAGCAACGAGAATGTTTCCACAAAATTTTCTCCGAGGACAGCTAAGCAGAATTAATGATGGCACAATATCAGGGAGAAATGTTATTTATTAAGGCCTAATCATGCCGGGGACGGGGAAGTCATCATCCCCTAATAAAGTAGAAATCAGCCGGCCAGGCCGAGTGCAGCCCTGCTCAGGCCCGGAGCCCAGGGGGAGGCGGGGAGCAGGGGAGGCCGGGGAGAAGCTCCCTGCAGAGAGGGCAGCTCCTGTGGGGTCTCGCTGGTCCAGGGGCTGAGCCGGCTCCCGGGCCCGGCCACGCTCCTCACGGCCCTGTCCCCACCGGCCCGTTGGTTCCTGTGCTCAGCACCTCTGAAGGGGAACGGCCCTCAGAGCTGTCAGGACACCATCAGGGAAGGGAGGATCCGAAAGAGGATCTGGCCCCGCCGCCGGCTCCGTGGTTGAGCTTTGATCTATGCATGAACCAGGAAGCTACGGCTTGATTCCCGGTCGGTACACATGCCCAGGTTGCAGGCTTGATCCCCAGTGGGGGGCGTGCAGGAGGCAGCTTATCAATAATTCTGTCTCATCATTGATGTTTCTATTTCTCTCTGCCTTTTCCTTCCTCTCTGAAATCAATAAAAACATATATGTAATCCCAGCAAGCAGAACTGTGGCTATGACATGCACTGCGGCAGCCAACCAGCCTGCTCTGAGCCCCAAACGGCCACCCTACCCAGCCGGCCAGGCCCTCAATCAGCCCCCCAATACTCCAATCAGGGGCAGGGCCCCTCCTGCCCACTGGCCGGGCCTGATGGACCCCCATCGGAGCGGGCAGGCCGGCCGGACCCCACCCAGTCCATGAAGACCAAGTGCTGGAGGCGGCCCCCTGCCCCAGCTGCCTGGCGAAGCAAGCACACGACCTACACCCAGACGATCAAAGCAGTCCACACTCCGGCCAGAGTGATTGTCTGGGGACGGACATTTGGCCTCACCTGGGCCCATAGAGCCAGGTCCTGGGCTTTTGTAGAACCCGCTGTGGGCTGTGCTGGGTGTCTTGGCTGTTAAAGGTAAGCTGGGTGAGGGGGAGGGCGCCGTGCCGCCTGGGGGCAGTGCCTGCATAAGGAGAAGCCTGCGCGGTGGAGAGGGAGTGGTGCTGGTGTGTCATCTTAGCTTCCATGTGTCATAACCAAGCACCATATGTCAGCAGCATTTACCAGTAAGCGTTTATTCACATGGATGTGCAGGCTGGCTGGGCCTGGCTGATCTGGGCGGGCTCAGCTGGTGGGAGTGGCTGGAGTGGGGGGAGGGGGCCCCACAGCACAGGGCTCCCGCCCTCCTTGGGCAGGCAGGCCAGCTAGTTGTCCTCGTACGAATGGCAAAGGGACAGGAGAGCGAGCAGAAACATGAAGGGCTGGACTCAGGACAGTCACACGGTCACTGCCGCCCCATTCCACGGGCCAAACTGAGTCACACGGCCCAGCCCAGAGCCAAAGAACTGAAATCTTCATTCAGAACTGCCAAGTCCTGTTACCACGGTCATGGCTATGGGGAGGGCTTGGGATTCGGGGCCAGGGCTGCAACCCACTACAGGCAGGTCACGGGAGCCGAGCCTGAGGCAGACCCTCTGCCTGAGTCCAGTTGACTTTCCTCCCCCAGTTCTGCACCGCACATGCCTTGAGGGACCACCTGTTTTGTGTGTGTGTGTGTGTGTGTGTGTGTGTGTGTTTTACAATATATTTTTATTGATTTTTCTTTTTTACTGGGGATGTGCCTGCAACCAAGGTACATGCCCTTGACCGGAATCGAACCTGGGACCTTCAGTCCGCAGGCCGACGCTCTCTCCACTGACCCAAACCGGTTTCGGCAAGGATTCCCCTGTTCTAACAGCAGAAGAAACCCTCTTCTAAGAGAACCAGAAGGAGCCCCCAATACACACTGAGCCCCCCTGTGCTGTGCTGGAGGCTGCCCACCCTTTCTCGCCCTGGGACCATCCCCCCTCTGCAAACAGGGATGGGGCTCCGCAGGGCGAGAGACCTGCCCGTGCCCTCGGGGTGAGGGGTCAGGTGGAGAGTGCCTGGAGGGTCTGCCTGAGGAGGAAACACAGGTTCTCCCCTCTTTGGAGCGGGGACCCTTCACCCCAGGAGTGGGTGCACAGCGCCTGTGCTCCTGCTCCCTCCGCCAGCCAGACCCATAGAAACAGCCGCGCGCTCTTCCCGGGCCGGGCCTGCGTGCTCCGCGCGGCTGCGTTCTTCGAGTGCGTGATTAGCCCCGGTTATCTCTGCGGAGCCCTGGGTGTAAGCGTTAAATTGGTATCAACTCCGTTTTACGGATGAGGAGACCGAGCCTCGTACCGATTGGAGAACTTGCCCGGTGAGTCAGCGGTGAGGCCAGGATCCCAACCTCTGCTGTCTGCAGCAGCGCCCGGCCGCACAGCATCTGGTTAGGCTAGAGGGGGATCCTTAAAAGCCCCCTCAAAACCTGCAGGGGGAGGCGGGGTCAGAGGCATCAAACCTGGACCACCCTGCCTCTCCCTCAGCTCACCCCTTTGTGCTAGGGAGCCCCCTGGCCACCAGCCTCCTGCTGGGGAGCCCCCCTCGCTCTGGCTGCAGACATGATAAATGGCTCCAATTATCCCCTCCGAGCTCCGGTGTAATGTACTGTTTTATTAATGGCAGCTAGCAGGGGACTGCAAAGAGCCCACTGCGTGCCGGCGGCCTGGCTCCGTGCTGAAGCTCGCGGGCTCGCTGGGTGACAGGGGGGACGCACCGCCCCATCTCCAGTTTCCCGTCAGGCGCCCCTCCCCACTCAGGCCCCAGGCTGAACGAACACGTCTTCGCCTGGCGCGTTCCACCCATCGCTATGCTTTGTTACCTCCTTGACTGACAAATTAGAGGTTTGAACCAAAGGCGGGTGTGGGGGGGAAGGGGATGGCAGCTGCCCACCCTGCAATTAGGAGGGGGATGAGGGGAAGGGGGAGTCTGGGGGGTCCAGCCAGCCCACAGACACCCCTTCATGTGGCCCAGCTCTGGCTGAGCGCTGGAGAGCGGGTATAGCCCTCTGTTTGCCGCTCAGTCTGCCCTCTGGCCATCCCGCTGCTCCCAGGCTGAGAGGTCCCCCAGCTGGCACACCTGTGGCCTCCGACCACCTTCGACGCAGGCTGGGCATGGCTCACTGGGCCCCTTGGACGGCCGGAAAGCTGGGGTCCGGAGAGGGGCAGGGCTTTATCCAGGTCACCAGACGCGAGGCTCCGATGGCTCTGGAATCCAACCCTACACGAAGCTACGCTAAGCGGCGTGACCGGCCTGCAGTGGAGAGGGGTGGGCACCCTCCTCCCACCGCCCAGGGAGGCTCTGGGCCATCGGGCACAGGGCAGAGCCTGGCACATTCGATGGTGTGGGGTGTGTGTGTGTGTGTGTGTGTATGAGTGTGTGAGTGTGTGTGTGTATGAGTATGTGTGTGTTTGTGTGTGTGTGTATGAGTGTGTGAGTATGTGTGTGTGTGTATGAGTGTGTGAGTGTGTGTGTGTGTATGTGAGTGTGTGTGTGTATGAGTGTGTGAGTGTATGTTTGTGTGTATGAGTGTGTGTGAGTGTGTGTGTGTATGAGTGTGTGAGTGTATGTGTGTGTGTATGAGTGTGTGTGAGTGTGTGTGTGTGTATGAGTGTGTGTGTGTGTGTGTTGTGTGTGTGTATGAGTGTGTGAGTGTGAGTGTATGTGTGTGTGTGTATGAGTGTGTGTGTGTGTGTGTATGAGTGTGTGAGTGTATGTGTGTGTGTGTGTGTATGAGTGTGTGTGTGTGTGTGTTGTGTGTGTGTGTGTGCAAGGATGCTCACCCAATACTGGGAATCCGCCTCTTCCCAATGTTAAGGTGAACAATACGTGCTGTGGGGAGAATGGGACAGAACGCCATTCCCAAAACGTTTCCGGAAGTTATCAGACCATCCTGATGCCCTGAGGAGATTCGGTAAGGGGAGGCAGGTAGCAAGGCCTGGGAGGCCCAGAGGGTGCGGTTTGGTGGTCCCAGCCCGTTCATGGTGATGTTCACGGAACGTCTGAGGCACTCACCCCCCATTACTCTGCAAACCCCACAGACACTCTCCCTCCGGCTGGCCTGGCCTCCGCCGGTTCTTGTTTGGTACCCCAGCAAAAGCCAGCGTGGAACTGGGACCCCACAATGTATCTCTCTCAGGTCCCAGAGGGTAACACAGCACACCCATGGGACACACAGCAAGGTTGTGGGGAGAGAAACTGCAGAAGTGGGCTTCTGCCTGTATTAGGGTGCAAGTCTGGGTGTCCTAGGTCTTTCAGGTTCTCTCTATTGGTTAACTTAAAACGTAAGCGTTGGGAGTTAGGGTGCGGGTGCGGAGAAGAGGGGTTACCTGGTGACCAGCGATCTAGGTTACCCAGGGCTTTCTGAAAGGGAGACCCTCCTGGGTGGGTGGGGGCAGCCTAGCTCCTTATCTGGTCGTTTTGCTAGTAGATGTGTGGCCTGTATTCAAGACGATGTCATGGAAGGAGATACTCCGCCATCAAAAGCTTGATGCCGGGCGCTTACCCTCCAGGTTCCCGAGCCATCCCTCGGAGGATGGGCCATGCTCTTCCAGGAGGAGACGGTGTCCCAGTGGGACTAAAAGAGGAGTGGGAATGAGCTGAGCATGGGGGTTGTGGGGGATGTAATTCCAGGCAAAGGGAACAGAGTGGACAATGGGACACACCCTGGAGGGGAGGAATAGATGAGGCTCAGACCGCCAGGAGAAGGAAACGTTGGGCAGAAAGCCCCAAACGAGACTGAGTTTGGAGGAACAGAGCCCATAGAGCCAGGCCAGAAGCTGTGCTCCCCCCTCGCCAGGATCTACTTACTGGCTTTCAGGGGGACGAGAGCAAGGCACTGTGGGGAGAGCATCCTGGCTCCGGGCTGGAGAAGGGGTGGAGGCCAGCAGGACTGCAGAGGGGGGAGAAGCGAGAGGCTGTTAGCACCCACGGTCCAGAGCAGAGGATGTGGGACTTGTGTGTGGCCTGGATTAGGGAAGAGGGCAAGGGAGATTCAAAACCTAGTAAGGAACTAGCCATTGACTTACAGAGGCCGGGTGGGGAAGGAAACGCAGCGGGTCTGGGTCTCGAGCGATATCACTCGCTGGGCCTCTAGTGTTACATACATGGAATCATAGTCTGTGATGTGTGAGACTGGCTTTTTTTCACTCAGCATAATGCCTTTGAGACTCAGCTGGTGTTGTGTGTGTCAATAGTGCATTCCCTTTTATTGCTGAGAAGTGTCTCATTGTGTGGATGTACCACAGCCATTCATTCACTGAAGGATGATAGTTGGATTGTTTCCAGTCTGGGGTGATTATGGATAAAGTTGCTATAAACGTTCACCTGCAGGTGTTTGTATGAACATCAGCCTTCCTTGCTCTGGGGTATATGCCTAGGAGTAGGCTCGCTAGGTCGTAGGATGTGTAAGTTTAATAAGAAACCAGCACACTGTTTCCTAGAATGATTGGACCTTCTCCATTCCCACGAGCAAAATGTGAGTTTCATTTTCCTCCCATCTTCATCAGCCCTTATTTTGTGTTTTTTGTTTTTCTGTTTTTATTTTTTTTTATATTTCAGCCATTCTTATAGGTGTAATGGCATCTCATTGGGGCCTTCATTTGCATTTTTCTAGTACCTATGATGCTGAACATCTTCTCATGTGCTTGCTTGCCACTAATGCATTCTCTTTGATGCAATGTCTTTTGCCCATTTTTATTGGGTTGTTTTATTATTATTGAATTTTGAGAGGTCTTTATAAATTGTGCATACAAGTCCTTAATCAGATATGTGACTTGCAAATATATTTTGTCTTAGCAGTGTCTTTCATTTAGTAAGGGTTTTTCACTTTAATGAACTCTGATTTATCAAATTTTAATTTTTTTGGATAATGCTTCTGGTGTCATATCTAAAAATTATTGGCCTAGCTCCAAATCACTAAGTTTTTTTTCCTATGCTTTCTTCTAAAGCTTCTATGCTTTCATGTTTTACATTTAGATCTATGATCCGTTTTGATTGAATTTTTGTATCAAGTACAAGGGGGAGGATAAGGCTCACTTTTGTGAATATGGATGACCAATTGTTCCAATACCATTTATTGGAGGGGAAAAAAAAAAATATATATATATATATATATATATATTCGTTCTCTATTGAATTGCCTTTACACCTTTGTCAAAATCAAATAATCTTATTTCTATGGGTCTGTTTCTGAAGTTCTATGCTGTTCCTTTGATCTGTGGGGGTTTTCTTTGCATATGAGTCTTTTGCCATTACTGCCCTGCCTTCATTAATGTAGTATATTGTGTGCTGTAGTGCAGTAAGTCTTAAAATTAGGTACTGCGAGTCCTCCAACTATATTCTTCTTTTCAAAATTGTTTAGACTAGTCTAGTTCCCGTGCTTTTACATATACATTTTAGAATCAGGTCGCCTATATCTGCAAAAAGTTCCTGCTGGATTTTCATTGGCATTGCCTTAAATCTATAGACCTGTTTAGAGAAAATGGATTTTCTTTATTGTGATGAATCTCCCAATTAATCCACAGTGTATGTCTCTCCATTCACTTAGGCCTTCTTTGATAGTTTTCACCAGCATGCCATTGTTTTTAGCATATAGAACCTCTATGTATTTGATTAAAGGTATACATATTTCATTATTTCTTTTAACTTATGGAGCTTCCGATCAAAATGGCGGTGTAGGTAAACGCAGTACTCGCCACTTTCCACAACCACATCAAAATTTACAACTGAAATACAGAACCTCCATCATTCAGAACCCCCTGGAGTCTGGCTGAATGGAGGCCCTACAACTAGGGAATCAAAGAAGAAGCACATTGAGACGGGTGGTGGGGGTGGAGACGCAGGGCAGAATCCCAGAACCAGCTGGCCCCGCATGCAGGTGAAGTGTTTTGAAATCAGGAGGGACATCTTGGCTGTGGAGCTTTCTCTGGGGAGTGAGGGGCCCCTGCCCCACACCAGGCCCCCAGCCCAGGGTTCCAGTGCTGGGGAAAGAAGTCCCACAACTTCTGGCTGTAAAAACCAGAGAGGTTTATGGCTGAGTGATGCGGAGGCAACTGGAGTCCCCGGTGTTCCTCTTAAAAGGCCGGCGCCCGGACTTCCTGGGACTCGCTCCCTCTGAGCGCCAGTGCTGGGGCAGCAGCTTGAAAGCCATGTAGGACCACCAGGGAGGAACTAACTTGTCTGGAATCAGGGCAGGAGCTGGAGGAGCAGCTTTCCCCGACAGAAGTGCTGGCAGAGGCCAGTGTCCCTTTGCTGAGCCCTCCCTGCCACGGAGCTGACAGGCTGCACCATATCTGAAGCTCCATCAAGCCAGCTCACACGTTCCGCCCCACCCTGGTGATTCCGAGACCCCAATCCCTCCCTACTTGCAGGCTCATCCAAGCCATTTCCAGCATCTTTTCCTTACAACTGGCCTCTCCTCCCTCATGCTTTGGACTTTCCTAAAATCTCTCAAACAAGCAGCTGCTGGCCTCAGCATGCCCTGTACCTCTCAATAAGTGGCCCCAGGCCTAGCACTAGCAGAAGCCCATCCTGGTTCACAGCTTGGCCTCTCCTGGGCACCTCCAGGCTCAACACAAGTGGCAGCCATCTGCAGATTGCTTTGTAGCTCACGCTGGGTGGCCCGAGCAGGGCAGAAGCTGACTCTGCATCTCCTGGGAGGCTCCAGAGCCGGTGCACAAGGTGATCGATCAACTTTAACCACCTGGAGTACAACACTACCACCCCCACGAGGGACACATTTAAGGGCAGATGCGGTGAGCACCAGAGCAAGTCCTCCTCCAGAGGGTCGGCTCCTGCACAGCAGCTCTGCAGCTGTGGTCGCAAATGATAATAATTTTTTAATTTGGTTTCCAATGGTTTGTTGCTGGTATAGAGCAATATGGTTAATTTTTTCCGTGTTGATTGTATGTCCTGTGGCCTTGCTAAACCGCCAGTTAATTGTGGGAGTTTTTATTTTTTGTAGAGTCCTTAGGATTTCCTCCATACAAACATCTGGTCTGTGAATAAGGACAGTTCTATTTATTACGTTCCAATCTGTATGGCTTTACTTTTTTTTTTTTTTTTTTTTTTTTTTCTTCTCTGATTGCATTGGCTAGAAGACAGTAGAGAAAGGCTCTGGGAGGGGAATAATGGTTAATGATCTCTAATGCTCTCTACTGCGTGCTACACCCAACGGGAAGCACTTCGTAGACACCATCTCATATTGCCCTCTAAGGTAACATTTCTGAGGAAGACAGTCTTATCCTGATGAGGAGACTGAGGCTCAGAGAGGTTAACTAACTTTTCAGAGGTCACACAGTAAATGAGTGGCAGAGCCAGAATCACCCCAGGCACCGCGGGGCCAAAGCTGGGAGCATAACGATTCCCCAGTGGTGCTCCTGGTTCCGATCTGACCCACTAGAACCTTTATGGGCTGTGTCCACCCAAGAGCCCGGGCCTTGACCCCAGAGATGAGAAGGGTACCTCAGGTCACCCCATCAGACCAGGACCATGAGAGTTTCCGCTACAAGTTTTCTGCTTGCTTTAAAGGAAGAAAGAACCACTATGGAATCCTGAGAAAGATGCCTCAGGCTGTATGGCACCTTCGGTCATGTGGTCCCTCGTCAAAAACTCTGGAGCAAAGATCACTGGGAGCTCATGACCTTGCCCTCCAGGTCAGCATTGTGGACAACATCCTAGGTCGCTGATGGGTGTGGCCCACCAGGGGCTTAGGACAGTGGCCTCACAATCAGAGGAAGGGTTCCCAAACCCCAACGTTTCCACCACCCCAGGTCTCCAGGCCCCTCAGCACCCACCCCCACTCTTCTCCCTCCCCCGAGTCCTCTCAGCCTCACTCTCCCTCTCTCCAGCCCAGGCCCTGGCCTCCTGCGAGATCTTGGTATTCGAGTTTGGCACCCCCTCCCTTGTTCATTCCCCTTTCTCCTTTCCCCTTTTCAGCACTTCCTCCTCCTTTACGCCCCCTCTGCTCTCCCTAGGCCCTTTCCCTTGTCCATTCCAGATAGATTCATTTGTTCATTTGTTCATTCATTCCTTTGTTCATTTTACAGTCACCAAGAGCCAAGTGCTTGCACTGGGTTAAACACAAAAGATACCAAACTGATCAGGACACTGCCTGCCCTGGGTGAGCTCACAGTTCTAACAGGAGGAACACATGAGCATGCAACGGGACGGGTCCCTAAATCAGCCGACCCTGTGCTGGTTTGAAGAAACTCCTCCCTCCCAACTTCCTGATCTCAAGCTAAGCGTTCCCTGTGTAAGCAGCTCCTCAGCCTCGCCTAAGGGCCAGGCTCCCCGAACCCTGCTGGTGCCCTAGTGCATAACTAGAGAAAGGCACCCCAGCACTTCCGGTCTCTGTGCAGGGCTCGGGGGCAGCCCTGCCTGGGTTCACACGGCAGCCAGTCCATCGCTCTGCTTCTCTGGACCCGCCCGGGCCTTGGGCAGAATCAGGAAGGTCTTTGCAAACTGAGCCAGGCTGGTCTGGCCCGTGAGGGAGGCTGGCACCGAGTCCCTCGGGAGCTGCCTGACATCTCCATCTCGCTGGCCGGCCAGGCCTCCTCGTGCTTCTCTGGCTGAGCTCCTTCTCCTCCTCCCCATTCTCCCAGGCGAGGAAGCAAGCGCATCTCTCGCCTGCCATCTTTCCGCACAGTTGGAATCGACGGGTCCTCGGGCAGAGGGACCGGCCCGTCGTCTGACAGCAAACGAGTTCTAGATAAATGGGTATTGGTTTTGCTCTGTTTGTTTTTCATTTGTAGCCATCCTTTGATTTTTTCCCCCTGCGAAATTGGTTAAGCAATGATAGCACGGTCTGCTTCTGCAGCTGCATTGATTGGGCAGCTCTGGAGTCCGGGTCATTTGCTGGGTGATCTGTTGTCTCCAGTTTTACCCCCGAAACCCCAACCCCACTGCCTCTTCCAGATGTGTGGGGGAAGTGGGGAAGTGGGGAAGGTGGGGAGCTAATACATACGGAACATCTATTCATGCCAGGCACTGTGTGGGTGCTTTATGCCAACTGCCTCATTCTATCTTCAAAAAACAAAACAAGCCCATGTGGTAGCCGTCATTCTTCCTAGTTTGCAGATGAAAGAAACTGGGGCTCAGAGAGGTTCCGAAACCTGTCCAGGATTGCACAGCCGGAAGTCAGCAGAGCCAGGTGGGGGACCCAGTACCACCCTTGCCAGGCATGTGTGCTTTATCCCGGGCCAGGTGGTCCTCCTTGGGCCTCCGGCTGCCCCTCTGTGGCATGGAGAGGGCCCGAGGGCACGCCGCCGAGGCCAGGGGTAACGGTGTGAGATATTCCTGCAAGGGGGAAGCTCTGAGCTCACAGAGAAAGGTCAGAGGGGAAGGGTGCCAGCGAGGGGAGAGGGAACACAGTGAGGTCGGAGCAAGGCGGTGGGGAGGGGCCAGTGGACACGTGGAGTGGGGGCTCCGTGTGTGCCTGTTGGGCAGGGAGGCCAGCCACGCTGGGTCTTTGCAGCAGCGACCGGGGGTCTGGTCTGTTCCCTCCTTGAAGGGTGGTCCTGGGGCTGGGACCTGGCTGCCTGCAGCCCCGGGCGTGGATGGCACAGGCGGGTCCTGTGGCCGGCAGAGCCCTCTGGAGACTGGCTCGGCGGCACCCGGCCGCTGGGTGGGAGAGGGGGAGAGGGAGCGGGGCTCCTGGGGGCGCAGCAATGAGGTGAGGGGGAGGGTCACTGTTCGGAGACCAGAGACCGGGGCTCAGCCCTCTGACTCACACACCTTTGCCTTGTGGCCTCTGGTGAGTCACCCCACCTCTCAGAGCCTTAACAATCACAGAGGCTGGTATCCAGGGCTCACCCCCTTCCAGACACTGATCCAAGCAATTTCCATACGTTCACTCGTTTAATCTTCAGATAGCCCTAGGAAGCGTATTACCCCCACTATGTCCGGTGAAATCAAGGGATGTGTGAACATCAAACAAGGCAGAGACAATAAAGCACTTCCTACTGTGTGTGTAGGGGGCAGGGTGTGTGTGTGTGTGTGTATAGGGGGAGGAGTGTGTGTGTGTGTGTGTGAGTAGGGGGAGGAGTGTGTGTGTGTGTGTGTGTGTGTGTAGGGGGCAGGGTGTGTGTGTGTGTGTGTATAGGGGGAGGGCTGTGTGTGTGTGTGTGTGTGTGCGTGTGTGTATGTGGGGGGCAGGGTGTGTGTGTGTGTGAATAGGGGGAGGGCTGTGTGTGTGTGTGTGTGAGTAGGGGGAGGGCTGTGTGTGTGTGTGTGTGTGAGTAGGGGGAGGGCTGTGTGTGTGTGTGTGTGTGTGTGTGTGTGTGTAGGGGGAGGCTGTGTGTGTGTGTGTGTGAGTAGGGGGAGGGCTGTGTGTGTGTGTGTGTGTGTGTGAGTAGGGGGAGGGCTGTGTGTGTGTGTGTGAGTAGGGGGAGGGCTGTGTGTGTGTGTGTGTGTGTGAGTAGGGGGAGGGCTGTGTGTGTGTGTGTGTGAGTAGGGGGATTGTGTGTGTGTGTGTGTGAGTAGGGGGAGGGCTGTGTGTGTGTGTGTGTGTGTGAGTAGGGGGAGGGCTGTGTGTGTGTGTGTGTGTGTGAGTAGGGGGAGGGCTGTGTGTGTGTGTGTGTGAGTAGGGGGAGGGCTGTGTGTGTGTGTGTGAGTAGGGGGAGGGCTGTGTGTGTGTGTGTGTGTGTGTGTGTGTGTGTGAGTAGGGGGAGGGCTGTGTGTGTGTGTGTGAGTATGTGTGTGTGTGTGTGTGTGTGAGTAGGGGGAGGGCTGTGTGTGTGAGTAGGGGGTGTGTGTGTGTGTGTGTGAGTAGGGGGAGGGCTGTGTGTGTGTGTGTGTGAGTAGGGGGAGGGCTGTGTGTGTGTGTGTGTGTGTGTAGGGGGAGGGCTGTGTGTGTGTGTGTGTGTGTGTAGGGGGAGGGCTGTGTGTGTGTGTGTGTGTGTGTGAGTAGGGGGAGGGCTGTGTGTGTGTGTGAGGAGGGGGAGGGCTGTGTGTGTGTGTGTGTGTGTTTGAGTAGGGGAGGGCTGTGTGTGTGTGTGTGTGAGTAGGGGGAGGGCTCTGTGTGTTGTGTGTGTGTGTGTGTGTAGGGGGAGGGCTGTGTGTGTGTGTGTGAGTAGGGGGAGGGCTGTGTGTGTGTGTGTGTGTGAGTAGGGGGAGGGCTGTGTGTGTGTGTGTGTGTGTGTAGGGGGAGGGCTGTGTGTGTGTGTGTGTGTGTGTGTAGGGGGAGGGCTATGTGTGTGTGTGTGTGTGTGAGTAGGGGGAGGGCTGTGTGTGTGTGTGTGAGTAGGGGGAGGGCTGTGTGTGTGTGTGTGTGTGTGGTGTGAAGGGAAGGACTGCGGTGGTGCGAAGGGAGAACTAGCCCTGCAGACTGAGCTGTGCTGGAGCCCATCGGAGGAGCAGCCCCCCCCTCTCAGCGCACCGGACCGGAGGGTGGATCCAGTGCGGGGAGCGGGCAGAGTAGGTGGGATATTCCTGCCATTGTGGGGCCTCCCTGTGAGCGGTGGGAACAGACAGAGTCTAATAAATGCATCCTCTACGCTGGAAACCATGTGGAGAGAGTGCTTCAGAGAGAAACAAGGCAGGGCAGGGGGTAGGGGGAGCACAGGCGGGGCTGGAGGCCTGCGGGAAAGAGGTGACGCTGAGCAGGGCCTGCGGGCGGGGGCCGAGGACCGCAAGAAAAAGGCTCGGAGTGGGCACCAGCTCAACAGGCCCACGTGGCCGCAGGACAGCGAGACAGAGGACACCAGGGGTCAGAGCGGACGGCCCCGATGGGGAGTCAGTGGCAGCACTTTGAACCACGCTCTCATGGCACCTTCCTCCAACCCCGACCCGCCCACGGTGCCCATCACCCTCCCAGAGCCCAGGGACCCTCCAAAGGTCCTGGCCCTGCATTCCTGTCCCTGGGCAGCATCGGAGGGGCGGGAGGGGTGGTAGGGGTGAGTGGGAGGGTCAAGAGCTTCCCCACTCACTTCACAGGGGGAGTGACTGGGGCGCAGACCACCTGCCAGGACTGGAACCTGGATGGGCCCTCCTCCCACCGAGGTCTCCTTCGCTTTCTTTCCTGCACATGCGATGGATTTCGGTGAGATTTATGGGGGGCTCTAAACCTTTTTATATTATGAAATATAACACAAATACCAAAAAGCGAATAATCCGTAACTGCAGGGCTTAATGAGTTCTATAAAGTGAATGCCCAGGAACCACTTGGGCCCGGGGGAATAATGGCGCCAGAATCCACCTCCTCCCGCCCCTACCACCTTCCCGCCCAGGCCACCCCCCTCCCCCCCACCCCCCCCACCCCCCCACCCCCGCAGGACACCATGCCCAGCCTTTATGGGCGGCCTTGGTTCATGTCTCTGCACAGAGCCCGCTCACCTGGGAATTCAAGAGAGTGGGGAATAGCCAAAACCGTTTTTGGCTCAGTGGATAGAGTGTCAGCCTGTGGACTGAAAGGTCCCAGGTTCGATTCCAGTCAAGGGCGAGTACCTTGGCTGCGGGCAAATCCCCAGTAGGGGGTGTGCAAGAGGCAGCTGATCAATGATTCTCTCTCATCGATGTTTCTAACTCTCTATCCCTCTCTCTTCTTCTCTGTAAAAATTCAATAAAATATATATTTTTTTAAAGAGAGAGTGTGTGTGTGTGTGTGTATGTGTGTGTGAGGAATACACGCCAAGTGACGTGGCTCCTGTTTCACTCCCCCGGAAGGCCTCAGTTTCCTCATCTGTAAAGCAGAGGATTGGACCCATTTAGCCAGAACAAAGGGAATGCTAACCAGGCAGAGGAGAATTCTGCTGGGCAATCTGTGTGCAGGCGAGAGGAGTGGGGACCGGGGCTCCCTCCCTCCTCCTCCCTCCCCGCCAGGGCCTGAGCCTGAGCACCTCTTTCTGCCTGCCTTAGAGTTTTAGAGTTTCCCTTCCTAGGGGTCAGGAGGGAGGGCCACTAAGGTTCTCCGGACTCATTCCCACCCCCACCAGAGAGCCTTCTGTCCAGTATTCTGAGTATTTCCCTTTAAAAAGGAAATAAGTAGCACTCAGAAGCCAAGCGGTTTCTTCCTTCCTGCTGCTCTGCCCACACCAGACCAGCCTCCCAGCCTCGCAGCCTGAGCTGGGGAACGCGGTGCCTGTGAGAAGGGAGGGCGTGCGGCCCGCACTCCCTGCGCCCACTGTGTGCCCGGCACTGCAGAGGGGCTCGGTATTCACCCTCCGGTGGCATCCGCCTCCTCACACACCTGGACGCAGCATTAACACCTCCGTCCTCCAGAGGAAGGCGGAGGCCGCGCCGTTGGCCCTGAGTCCCTCCGCTGGGAACAGGCCTGCCCCTCAGCTCCGCCTCCCCGCCCCTCGCCGGCCTGCCATGGGGTCCGGAGGGGGGGGGGGGGGGGAGGGGGGGAGGGGGGGGCGGGCGGCCTCTTGCCACCGGCTGGGCGAAGGGGTGGGTAAATGACCCCAGGAAGTCAGGGGTGATGGGAGGTGAGATGAATTCAAAGGAAGTACAGAGTGGGAGCGGGAGAGAGGAGGTGGCGGGGTTTCCCCGCTGGGGACCACGGTGGATGGTGGAGCCAAGACAGGAAAGGGCAGGTTGGATGGGGGCGGGGCTTAATTGTGAAAACTTTTCGTTTCGTTAGTCACGTCCTTATCCTTTGCAGAGAGCCTGCTGTGGAGTGTGACCTCCAAGAACGGTGACTGTGTGGGTGAGTGTGTGTGTGTGTGTGTGTGGAGGGGCAGATGGACGGATGGACGGAGGGAGGGATGGGCGGCTGGGAGAAGGCCCGGGGTGAACAAATCTACCGCCAAGGCCTCTGTGGGTCCCCAGCGCTCTGGCCGGGCTGGGGAGATACACACGCATTCGGAGTAAGTATCCCACGAACAAGCCACATCACCCACGTGACATTTTCCCGGGAACAGGGTTCCTGCATCTCCTCCCACACCCTTCCTCGTCCTCCTCCCTTCCATGCCCTCCCACTCCTGACCCTGAGTCTCACCTCGCCCACCCTTTCCCACGGCCTGCAGGCCCCGGGAGCCATGGCAGGGAGCTCCCAACTCCTCTGCTGGTCCCAGCCACTCCAGCGGGCAGAGCTGGGGCTGGGAGAGGCCGGGGCCCTGGACGCGGCCCCCCCTAAGCCTGGTGCCCGGGCGGGGCCGGAGTGCCTGACCGCTGGCTCCCGGGGCTGGAGCTGAGCGGCTGCTGGAGAGGAGGAGCTCAGCGGGAGGGACCCGGTCTCTGGAAAATGCTAAAACAAGCAGCCCCGTGGCCCTGCTGGGCCCCTGCTGCCCAGCCTAAGTCAAGGCCGTGGTCTCTCAGCAGTAACCCGCGGCTGCTGGCTGCCTTTCCTGCGGAATAATTTCAGTTGACTAATTTTGCATGATCTCGGCACAGCATGGGAGAGTGCCGAGCTGAAGTGAGGAGCTTGCACCACGGGGAAGGGTCAAATTAGAATCTAAAGAGCTCCCTGCACACTGGCCTCCGCCAAGGCCTGGCATCTATTACACAGGGGCTGCTGGTCACACAAACCACGCAGCGCCTCCTCTGTGCCTTCCTCCCGGGGCCTCCCCAGGGGAAGGGCCCCCGGGTGGCTCCAGCCTTGTGTGGTCATGGGTGGGTCCCCCAACGATCAATGTACCAGGCCCTGCACAGGCGTTACCTCACTGAGTCTCTGCCACCTCTACCCTTCCCCCGCCCCAAACACACACACACACACACACACACACACACACGCGCGCGCGCGCACGCGCGCACATATATATATGCACACACATATGCACGCACCCTGGCAACAGGCCTTGCCATCCCCGAGGAGGAAACTGGTGCAAACTTACCTGACCCAGTAAGGGCCAATGGAGCCTGCAATGGACAAACCTCCAAAGAGGAAGTGCTCATGACCCTAAGAGAAGGCACTGCATCTGGGTTGGGGATGGAGGCTCCACACGGGAGGAGCACCCAGGAGCGGGGCAGAGTGCAGACAGGAATCCAGGAGTTTCCCTGAAGCAGGAGGAGCTGGGGAAGCAGGGCCAGGAGAAGGTCTGGAAGGAACTTGGATTCGCAAGGTGCAGCCACCAGGACCCTGAGGGCTTCCATCATCTTCACGGTACAGATGCTTCTCACAGCGGCCCCAGAGAGGTCAAGTGACTGGTCAAGGTCACCCAGCCGGGGAGCTGAGACCAGAGCCTAATGCTCCTGACTGCCAGGACCCCACCCTCGGCTCGGCTGGGCCTCCCTGAAGGCCAGCCCAGCTCTAGCTCTAGCAAGGCGGGCCGGCTGGGGCGGAGGAAGGGGGTGGGGGCGCCCAGGCCAGGGTCAGGCCGGGAGGGCCACCTCTCCTGCCGTCCCACTCCCGCTCATTACCATTCCCGGCATCGCCCCCTCACTCCCCTTCCTGTGGAAACCCGGCGACGCTGAGAGCTGGAATTTGGATGTTTTCCCAGCATTTGGACTGTTAATTAAAACTAATAAATCTGCCACTTGGAGTTGGATTGAAGAGGAGAGAGAGGGAGAGAGGGAAGGGAGGAAGAGAGGACCCCGGCTTAGGATCCCACGCACACACACCCCTGCAAGGGGCTTTTCCTTTCCGGCCCGCCTCCCGAACCACTTCCTCTACGACCACTTACTCATCCCATGCCTGGTCCTCCAGCCGCTGGGGCCCACCGTCGGAAGCACACGCTGGACCCCTTTAAGGGGGGGGCTGTCTTGTTTCTAAGGCCAAGGCGGGCACACCGTCCCCTGCCACGCCGTGCGACTGAGCAAAAAGCGTGTGACCCAGCTGGGAGAGACCTGGGTTCAAACTCCAGCATCGCCACTTTCTAGCCACAGGCCCCCAGGGAGTCACTGCTCCTCTCCCAGCTCCCCCTTCCTGCCCTCTAACATACGAACTACATGTCTACGGTGACAGGTCAATGTGAAGATGGCATGAGGGAGCATGTGCAGAATAGCCTGTTATTACACACTAAGCATCGCTTCTTGGCCTCCGTGATCTCCTATCCTGCCCTCCACTTCCTCCTCCCCCACCTCCCCTGGCTCCTAGAGATTCCCACAAACATCGTAAATCATAAAGTAATAACCACGATGCCACCTTATACCCGTAAAGCAGGTTTTAATTCACAGAACACCGCTGCCAGGCTCTGGGCTGCTCTGGGCCATGGTAGTGTTTTATTCATCTGTGTTTTCTCAGTGCCCGGCCCAAGGCTAGACACACACAGGAAGAACTCGGTCAGCGTGTCTCAGATGGGTGAATGGAGTACTTTCACGTCAGGAGGGGGCATCCACGCCACTTTCCCGCCCAGCGCTCTGTCTGCTTTGTCATGTAACAGCTTCTCCCTTCCTCTGGGAACTGCATTTCCCCACACACTGTGTACTCCTTCCTCTTCCTGCTCCACAGGTGGTCACATGACCACGCTGGCCCAATCAGAGCCTTCCCCAGAATTTTTCTCTCTGGGACTCCTAGGGAGCCAGTCATGAGGCCAGAGATTGGATGGAACTGCCTGTAGACATGACTCCAACCTTTCTCACGGATAGAGATAAAATCATGTGCACAGAAAGGCAGAGAGGAGAGATGAAACGAGGGTGCCCAGGCCCACTGCTTCTGGCTTTCCTGGGATCGGGTCATGTGAGCCAATGAAACTCCCCATTTCTTCATCAAACAACCAGCCTGGGATTCTGCCATTCACAACCATGACTCACTCAACATCTATTACCTTGTCTAATTTCAACACATCCCAAGCAAGGCAGGTGGGGTGATTATGTCCATTTTACAGATGAGAAAGTCAAGTCCTGAGAAAGCAAATGTATGTCCCGAGGTCACACAGGTGGTGACGGTGGAACCAGAATTGATATCAGAGACGAACAGTTACCGAGAGTGGCAGGGAACGGAGTTGGAAGACGGTGGGAGCAGTGCTAACTCAGTTCCTCCTGGGGTGGAGCACCCTCCAAAGGGAGATGAGACAGGAAGTAGGTCAATGTGACTGCAGAAAAGATAGAGGGGGCTTTCATGCCTTCATGCGGGATTCTGGACCAGCTCGGAGCAGGGATGAAGCTCCTGTGATTATTGTCATTGTGTACGTGGTGGTCACTCTCCTCTCCTCTCATCCCCAGCCCGTTCTGTCTGGGCCACACACACACACACACACACACCCTGCAAACCCACATCTTCCACTGACTGGCCAGGCTGACCTCTGACCCCTGCCGAGGTCTACCAGAGCAACGTGGAGTCAGGGCTCCTGTCCTCTGTTCCAATGTCCTTCTGCTTTGGCCGGGCGGGTTTTTCACAGCCAGGCTGGGGGAAGGGCAGCTCTGGGAGAAAAACACAGGTGAAGGGAGCGTGCCTCTCTCTCCGGCCCCTGTCCTGACCGAGGCCTCGGCAGACCCCTCGGCCACAGGGCCCCGGGGCCGCCACTGCGCGGGGAGCTCCCCGTGTGCTCAGACAGGAAAGACTTGCCAGAGTCAGCCTGCAAAAAGGGTGGTTTGTATTACAACTTAACATTTACCGCTTTAACACAAAAATTACAATGTAATATAATTGCTGTATTAACAAGATGATTACAGGTTTATTTTTAATTAATTCGTAATGTGCTGCAGATGGTGTGGCCCGGTAATGGGACCGAGTTTAAAGTTACAGGAGGAATCGCTCCCCGTGAGCCCGTGGGGGGAGCCGAGACAGGAGCAATGACCTCGTTTGGAAACGTCCAGAGACGGTGGGGCCCAGCCTGGAAGCTTCTCCTGGCCCTTCCGGCTCCCACGTCCTCCATGACAAGCTCTGCTCTCGAACACACCTTCTCCTGAGATACCCGTGAGCATGGGCCCGGGAGGAAACTTCTATATGAACAGTCCAGACTCTTCCACTGGCAGTGAAGACCAAGGCCCCGCACAGAGGAAAGAGCACTGGATTTGGAGTCAGGGGAGCCTATTTGAAACACACCTCTTCCCCTGATTACTTATGTGGCCTCAGAAAGCTCAGTGCATCCCTCTGGGCCTCAGTTTCCTCATCTGTGAAATGGGCACAAATGAGGCCTGCCTTCTGGAGCTGCGGTGAGGTATGAAGCAGCAGGCACTGGCTATGTGTGACTCCTGCAGGGAGCAGATGAGGGTTGAGCTGGCAACAGAACTGGGTTAAAATGCTGCTATACACCCAGCATCCCCTGCTCTCCCCTGCCCCCCAACCCACACAGCTGAGCAGGAAGTGGGTTTGGAGGACAGAGCAGCCCCTAATTCCGGAGCCAGTGGGCAGAGACTGTACCTCAGGGCACAAGTCCTGCCTCCTCCGTGAGTCAGGCTTTCACCTCCAGCCATGAACTGGGAACAACTTGAGGTCAGGGAGGAACCGAGCAGGGCCTGGCCTGTGGAGGTGCTAGGTTATCAGAAGCGATGATGATGATGATGATGATGATGGCGATGATGATAGTGGAGGAAACCTGCTACTCCTTCTCTGATAAACACCCTCCAATGTACAGGGAAGCCCAACAACAAGGAATTTTCTAGCCCAAATGCCAGGAGTGCCAGGGCTGAGAAGCCCTGGTTTGCATTGTTTTCTGCCTCTTCCACAATGAGAAACCCTGTCTTACTCTCTTACAACCGCAGGATGGACACCGTGTGGGAGCTCAAGAGATGCCTGTTGATTGGCAGTGCTCTGGGTACCCAATAAATGGGCGGGTCAAACGCGTTTGCTGGGTGAATGGGCGATTAGCTCAGTGCTTTAAGAGCTGCATGATCTCGGTGAGTCACTGAGCCTCTCTGAGGCTCATGTGCAATTTGCTCTCTTGTGAAATAGCATGAATATTCATTCACGCAACTGGCTTCGAAGGAGAGCTCTAGCCTGCCCACTCTGGGACCATCGGAGGGATCACAGGAGCTCCTTGGATTCATCCTCCGGGACCCACTGACATGTCACCTCCCCTGTGAGATCTTCCCAGATCCTTGCCCTCCTCGGCACCCCCTTCCACCGACACACACACGCACACACCACTAAAACTCTCTCCTCCCTCAGGTACCCGAAGGCCTGTGCTCGCACCTGCCAGGTGGTACTGTCAGCTTGAACTGCCCCTCGGGCTCAGCCCGAGCAGATCCCCCGCTTCCATAACAAACAGTGTGTAATGGCCCCTTTACGATCCAGAAATGAGATTCACAGATACTATTATCCACACAGACACATCATTTGAAAAATAAATCAACACGATGCCCTAACTATAATAAAAAAGCAAAAGGAAGAGTATTTACACTAAAACGTGTATTTCCACATGTAAATGCCGGGGTCCAGTGGCACTGAAAGATGCGGCGGAGAAGGCAGAGCCTCGCACCCGGGTGTCGGATGGACCACGAGGGCCACGGGTCGGAAGCAGCCGACACCTCCGAGGGGGGCGGGTCCGGGACTCAAATACCCCAGGAAGCGTTGCCGTCGGAAATGAGATTTTCCGAAATGATGAATCACTCCCGGTAAATGTTTTCAGCAGAACAGAGTACAGTCTCCTTTCCATTTATATGGTAGTTGTATTCCTGGAAAATGCAGGGTGTATTAAACCCGTGACACAACTACTTTATGTGTATATATATATATATATATATATATATATATATATATATAAAACAGCTACGTCCCAGGCTCAAGTAATTACAAACAGGTTTCTCCTGCTCGGATGTCAAGCAGGATATCTGAGAGCTGAGCTACAGGACCTGAGGCACCACTGCCCTTCGCACCAAATGTCCTGCCGGGCCGGCGTGGCTCGGCGGTTGAGCATTAACCTAGGAGCCGGGAGGTTCGATTCCCGGCCAGGGCACACGCCTGGGCTGCAGGCTCCATCCCCAGTGCGGGCGTGCAGGAGGCAGCTGATTAATGATTCTCTCTCCTCATTGATGTTTCTATCTCCCTCTTTTCCTCTCCCTGCCTCTCTAAGATCAATAAAAATACTCTTTTTTTAAAAGGGATGTGACTAGTTGTGGTCTGTGTCTAAGTACGGCTGGGGATGAGGGAGGGGGACGCTTTCTAAATGGGGGGAGGAAGGGACCCCACAGCCTTGCAGACCTGCTCCGCACCAGGCACTGTGCTAGATGCTTTGTGCCCCTCCTCATCCGGGGTGGGCCATCTCACAGACCTGAAAGCTGCGTCTCGGAGACAGGAAATGCTCCCTCCAAAAAGCACAGAGCTGCTTCCTGGCAGAGCAGGGACCACAGCCCATGGAGGATCTGGAGGAGGGTGCTCCCCAGGAGGGAGGAAGCAGTCCTGCCTTAGGGTACTGGAAAGCCAGGCACAGAAGAAAGACATGCTTCACTCTGCACGTTCCCGAGGCCAGAACCAGGCCAGGGAGTGACTGTGTGAGGAGATGGAGTTCTAACAGACAGAACTGTCCCGCTCCGGAACAAAACAAACGGGCTACATGGATAGGTAGAGAGTGAACGCCCCATCCCTGGACCCGATCCCATACAGACTCCTGGAGCTCGAGATTCTCTGGGAGTCGCTGGAGTCCCCAGCCAGGGTGGCCCAGTGTGCAGGGACAAAACTGGAGCAGGGGGACTGGGTAAGGAATGGAGGTGCTCTGAGCCCCATTTCTGTCTTCCCTGGCCCTCCCAGAGCCTCCAGCATCCTCCTCTCATTTGCTGTTCTCTGGGCAGAGCCGTTGGCTGGGCCAGAGAGGGACCAGGCAGCCCCAGCCCCGCCTACGTGAGGAATGGCAATGAGTTAACCTGCTGACCCCTAATCAAGGCCCGGAGCACCAAAGCTGGATGGATGCAGCCGCGTCTCCAGCTCCAATTTCTCTGCAGGAAGTTCATCTGGTGGCAAGAGGCAGATGGAGCTGGTGCCAGAGCCAGCGGAGATGGACTGGTCCTAGGGGAGGCCACAGCCATGGCCTCAGCTCAGGGCCGGAGAGAGGGAGGGAGCGGAGAGGGGGGAGGGTCTTCTGTGTCTCCATCCCCCACCACCAGTGCCTTCCAGTGCAACCCAGGCTCACAGAGCTAAACTCCCTTACGGCCCCAGGTCACACAGCTCCTACGTGGAGGAGAGGGGTTCTGAGCTGGGCTGTGGGCGTTCTCTGCAAATCCACATCCTAGTCTCTCTCCCTCTCTCCCTCTCTTTTCCTTTCGGCTTCTGTCACAAGGAGGAGAGAGATCAAGGAGACCCCGGTTCCTCCCTTCATTCCCATGGGGGTTGGGGACCAACTGCCTCTCAGGCTGTCCGCAAGGGCAGTACCAAGTGTCACCTGGCCATCCCGTCTGCTTCAAAGCACCTCAGCCACTCAGTGCCAGGGTCCCTGCCTCTCTGACACCCGCCCATCCTCCTCCACCCACCCTCCCATCGCCAAGCCTCTCTCCACGCATGTGATGGAGCAGATGGAATCCTGTGCTTCCCTTCAAGCCTCCTGAGAACATCCGGGTCCCTGGGGAAGGCCCAGCCTTCCAGTCTCACAGTGACCCCCCTGCTACAGAGTGAGGGGCTTGAGAGGAGGCCTCAGTGAGCCAGCCGGAGCCAGGCCTGGGCGACGGACTCTCAGTCCCCACGGAGGCCCAAGCCCGTTAACCTGTTCACTGATTCGAGGGTAAGAAATGCCTGACCAGCCCGTATCCCTGGTCCAGCCCCAGCGCCTCTCCAGAGACTCCTCATTAGCATCTTAATGCGAGCAGCATTTGCAACGAGGCATCCAGCAAATCCCGGCTTTAAATTCATTAACAGTGGCTGGAAGTCTTCGGTGCGGAGGTAGAATTATCGCTAAACTGCTTTTAACTTACCAGCTGCGAGCTAAGCGGCAGAGGAGGCCGGGTCCAGGCTGCGGGAGGGGGCGGGAGGGTGGCTTCCCTCTGGGGGCCCCCCCGGGCTCAAGACCAGGGACGGCGGCTGTGTTTTCTAGACTCTGTTCAACACCCTAATGATGAGTGAAAAATTCAATCAACCAGCTGGCTTGTCCACTTAGGAACAAACAGCCTTCCCGACTGATATTGATGTGGCCGTGTGGTTCGGGTTAAGTTTTGTGACCCTGAGCCTCTATGCTCAGCAGCTGATGGATGACGGAGGAAATGGCTCGCCTCTCCCAGGCGGACCCTCCTGGGGCACCAGGCAACCCCTCCAGGAACCATTTCTGCCGCTCTCCTCACCTGGGAGCAGGGTCCACAATCGCATGTCAGCCACGACCCCATGTCAGCCACGACCGCATGCCAGCCACGATCTCGCCGAACTCCATCTCTGTACCGGAGGATCCCTGGGGCTCCGGGATGCCCGTGTATCCCAGAGCACCTGGCAACGCAGGATGCGCTCCACAAAGATCCGCTGAATGAATTAATTGATCGATTAAAAGCTCCTCTTTGCCGACAGTGTCAATCACAGCACCTGATTCATTGTAGTGTCTCAATAAATATTTGCCGGATAAATGTTGAATGGCAGATAATGTAGTTGCTGCAGGGAGGGGGGTGTGTGGAGGTAAGAAGGTTAGGATTCCGGATTTCAATGCTTTCTCCAACAAATATTTATGGGGTAAGTAATCGGAAGGATGGTTAATATTTATATTAGGTTTCCTATCAGCAAAAGCGCAAGTTAACTCATTTAATGTTTATTAACAACCCCGTGCGGAGAATTCCAGTACCGCCCTCGTTTCTCAGAAGTGGAGACTGAGGCACAGAGAACCTGAGCAGCGTGCCCAGGGCCACTCAGGAGCGGGGACTGGCACCGAGGGGGGCTAGCTCAGGACCGCGCTGCCCAGCGGAAGTGTAACATGGGGCGTGTGTGCAACTGCAAACATTCTAAGGTCCCCAGTCTGAAAAGGGAAAGCAATGGTGAGATTAATGTTAATAAGCTATTTTACTTAACCCAATATATCCAACATATTGTCATTTTCACACAGAACCAATATTAGAAGGTATTCATGAGGTATTTCACATTCCAATAGATCCTCGCTTCCCCCAACGGATGGACGGAGGATGACATAACTGCACCTGAGGCCTGGACATTCCTGAGCCCCTAACCAGGCACCTTATATGGACGGTACATGGAACCACCAACCAGCACCCGCCAAATACCCTAAGCTCCCCGATTCCTAAGTACCTAAGTGCCTAACCATGTGCCTTATAGGAAACCACCAATCAGCGCGTGCCGAGATCCTAAGCCCCGCCCCTTCCCTTTCCTCTCTTCAAAAGGCGTGTTCACCCCAGCACGTGTGAGGCGGCCGGCAGGGGTCCTTCTCCCCTAATAAAGCCTGTGTCCTGGTCTCGGGCCCTGTCTCACCTTTCACATTCTTGTTTTCATACTAACCGTTCTCACTGCAGTGTGTGTTTTACACTCACGGCGTTTCTCAGCGTGGACTCAACATCGCAGCTCTCCACGGCCACACGTGGCGAGTGGCCACTGCACCGGACGGCACTGGGCACCTGTCTGGATTCTCCCCTTGTGTGCATCGTGCTGGCCACTAAAGGACACAAAGGCCGGAACCGGTTTGGCTCAGTGGTAGAGCGTCGTCGGTCTGTGGACTGAAAGGTCCCGGGTTCGATTCCGGTCAAGGGCATGTACCTTGGTTGCGGGCACATCCCCAGTAGGGGGTGTGCAAGAGGCAGCTGGCCGATGTTTCTCTCTCATCAACGTTTCTAGCTCTCTATCTCTCTCCCTTCCTCTCTGTAAAATATCAATAAAATATATTAAAAAAAAAAAAGACACAAAGACAGGCCAGGCCAGGGAGCGGAGGGGCAGTGGCGAGAGGAAGGGTTGGATCTCTCTGCACAGCCCCGGCCTCACAGGCCCAGACGCCATCTTTCCACACAACTGGCTCCACCTGGCCCTGGTGCCAGCAGAAGGGCCTGGGCGGATGCAAAGGGGTCCTGTTTCAATAAGCACCCCCCCCCCCGGGGTCTGTTCCGCGGCACCTGTCTCTGCAGCGGCCCTGCCCTCGAACAGGCAGCAGCAGCAGGAAGGTCCTGTAACTCCAGCTGGAGGCTGAGAGCTGGCTGAGCCATGGACACAAAGGACACGGAGGACATCTCTCTACCCCAGGCTGTGACCTCTGCACCCTCACCCAGACCGTGTCCTTGGTGCAGAGAGGACGCTGGGCTGGGTCTGCCCTCCCCTGTCCCTCCCCTGTCCCAGCTGAGCCTCGGGGTCATGGCTCAGCTAGCCAACCACACGGGTGTCTACCCCCTACCCCCCCCACCCACCCCCCGCTCGCAGAGTCAGCCAGGCGTGGGAAACTGTGTGGCCTCCAAGGCCTGCTCAGCCCTGACCTTCTCAGGTTTAAGCAGCCCACCCCGTGCGAAAGAGGAGGCTGGAGCCTGTCGCCCGAGGCTCAGATGCCATCCTCCTCGCCCTCCCACCGGGTCACCGGGTGCCCACGTGCCCGTGAGGAGCGCACCCGGCCATGTACGAGGACAGAGCCTCACCCCAGAGAGCCCTTCTCAACGGAGCAGGTGGCCTTCCAGGGCTGCCAGGTTCCCGAAATAAAAAACAGGATGTCCAGAGAAATTGGAATTTCAACGACAAATACACAACAGATTATTCTTTCCTGGGAGTGTGTGCCTCTCCATACGAGACGGCAATTAGGTGACGGGCGCTGCCAGCCCCTGGGAGGCGGCCAGGGGGAGGCGGGTTCAGTGGAAACATGTGGAGCTCGTCAGCTGAGGAGGATCAGACATCCGCGTCCAGCAGTCTGCAGCCCCAGCATCCAGCGACCCAAGGACCTCAAGGCTCCGTCACCCCAAACCCAGCCCCGGTTCCACAGCCCGAGGCTGCAGAACAAGACTGGTCCTCAGAGAGGAGGGGACTGGTTAGGGCGTCAGCTGATTAGGATGAGGCTTTCAGGTTCCGGACTGGGGGGACCCAGGCCCAGGAGCCATGGGCGTAGCAGAAGGAGTCCCTCAAGGCGGCCCCTAGCCCCAAAATGATGGGCCTCAGAGCAGGACCTGGACCCTGTTCTGGGCCAGGCCTGGGAAGAAGTTCAAGATCATCATTCTCAGGCGACGGTGTAAATCCCTCCCATCCCATAGCCCATACACGCACATGCACCACACACACACACACACACACACACACACACGCACACCACACACACACACACACACACACACACGCACTGATATTTCCAGCAAGGCCGGGCAACCTGCTCTCCCCAGTCCCAAGACAGACGCCACCCTGTTTGGAGATTGAAGGCTGATCAGCAAGGAGGCTGCGAGCCCCTCCCCCACCACCCCTGCGCCACCCGCTAATTCCCTGTGGGGGGCTGAGGGCCCTGCGCTCCCCAGAGGTGGGCACTGCTGTTCCGGGACATTAGCTTCCTATTAGGAGTCACTTCCCTCTGCAAACACAGGGCGGGGAGGAGCTGGCGGAGCAGGGGCTGCCCCGGGAGCAGGAAGAAGCAGTCTCCCTCCAGAAGCACTTTATTAATTCTCTAATTAATTTACCCCATGCGCTGCAGGGAGCCCCGGAGCGCGGGTAGGATGTGGGAGGAATGTTTGAGAGGGTGGTAGGCTGGAGACACGTAAATGCGGGAGGAAGGCCTGGATTTGCAGGTGGGGAAACTAGGGCTCAGCGTGGGGCGGGGAGAGGTGGGGAGATGCAGGGGTAACAGAGGAGGGGGGCTAGGGTGCCCCAAGTCCAGACGTGGTGGAGGTGGGGAGCTGCTCCTGGCTTAGCTCATCCCTTACCTGGTTAAAGGGCCTGCCTGAGAGGAGGTGGGACTGGCAGGGTGGGACAAGGACCGGGGCCAGGCGTGGGAAGGTGGGGCCGGTGGCCTGGGAGGGGTGGGCCTGTAGGAGCAGGCAGAGCTGCAGGCCTCCCTTCAGCTGGAATGAGTATCACACTCAGGTGGGACTGAAAGGCTGGGAGGTGGGCTCCCCTGAAATTGAACAAACATTTCCCTCTGGATGGAAAGACTGAAGGGGGGAAGGTGCCAGCTGCTGCCCGCCCAGCCCCACAGGTGCAGGCAGAAGCAGGAGTTCCACAGGCAGGGTGTGCCCTCATGGGACCCACTCTGCCACGCACAGACACACTCCTGCCACTCAGGAGCATAGTCATGCCCCCCCCCGCCGCCACACACACATCACACATACACACCACACACACACTCACACACACACATACACACAAACACACACACCACGCACACAAACACACACACCACACACACATACACACGCACACACATATATACACATATATACACATACACACCACATACATACATACACACATACATATACACACATCACATACACACATACATATACACACACCACATATACACACACACACTCACACAGCAGCGGAGGCACAGCCGACGGGGGAGGGTGACTTGGAGCAACAACATGCCCCCAGCAGCCTCCAGAGCTGCCACGTAGGCCCTCCCCGCCAGCCTGACCCAGCAGGGACGGGTCCAGCCAGGAATTTTCCAAGCTGGCCTAGTCTTGGGTGTATCATCATC
The DNA here is from genome assembly GCA_036971965.1 of Nyctalus aviator. NCBI lineage: Eukaryota > Metazoa > Chordata > Mammalia > Chiroptera > Vespertilionidae > Nyctalus > Nyctalus aviator. Next base: position 36,095,893 of record CM072937.1, on the reverse strand, counting down.
CTTTCTTATAACAAACCTTTTGGAACGCCCTTTTGAAGTGAAATGAAATTCAAAGAGAACATAACCCACTTCCAGGTGTAATTGTAAATGCCCTAACTGTAATATAAAGGAGAAATAGACAGGGGAGAAGATTGCAATAAGTAACATGTTCAGTGCGGCAATGCTTGAGCACAGCCACCCACACAGACACACAAATGAGTCAAACGCTTGCGCCTGGCGCGTCAGGAACTGGAGCCTCATGCTGGCGGGTCAGGCGGGTCTTCTCGGGACTGAGCCCCTGAGCACACTGCCTCCCGCAGTGTGGCTTCCACCTGGCAAACAATTCCTAGTAAAATGCTCATCAAACAACGTCTAATCTTTCTTTAAGAGATGATAGATGATAGATGATAGATAGATAGATAGATATAGATATTGATAGATGATAGATAGATAGATGATAGACAGATAGATGATAGATAGATAGATAGATATAGATATAGATAGATGATAGATAGATAGATGATAGACAGATAGTTAGATAGATGATAGATAGATAGATAGATATAGATATAGATAGATGATAGATAGATAGATAGATGATAGATAGATAGATGATAGACAGTTAGATAATAGATAGATAGATAGATAGATAGATAGATATAGACAGAGATAGATATAGAGATAGATATAGAGATGATAGATAGATAGATAGATATAGATAAATAGAGATGGAAAATACCGTTTCCCCGAAAATAAGACAGCATCTTATATTAATTTTTTTCTCCCAAAGTTGCGCTAGGTCTTATTTTCAGGGGATGTCTTATCTTTCCATGAGCTAGGTCTTATTTTTGGAGGATGTCTTATTTTCGGGGAAACACGGTAGATAGATAATGATAGATAGATATAGCAGAAATACAGGTCACATGGAATTAAGTTTCAGCCTCAGACAAACATTCACAGGAGGTGTCTCACCTGTGACACCTGGCAGACATGCCGCATCTTTAGTCCTGCCCACTAAATGCCAGGGTGCCCCAACTCATGGTGCTGACCCAAACACCCCAGGGTTGCACTAGTTTGAAAAACAGCAGCACATCGACCCAGGTGGGTGGGGTCTTTGGAGTGGGGGTCGGGGGGCAAAGGCTGGTGGCAATGGCTGGAGCCGTGGAGTGTGCAAAGGAGACTCACCCACGCTGGGCGCTGGCACACATCGTCTGTGAGGCGGGTCTTGGGGTCCCCTCTGCACCGGGCAGGGGACTGAAGCTCTAGGTGGTTAATTACTTGAGTCCAAGTTGATCTGGATCAAAGCCCTTACTCCTTCTAAGACCCCTCGTGCCCTCAGGAGAGGCTCCGGGGTGGGTGGGTATTTGCATTGAGGATCATGCCACCCAAGTGAAAGAGCAGAGCTTCCCAGCAGGCAGAGGGGGGCATCCCGGTGGGGAAACAGGTGAGCCTAGACACGGAAAGTGCATTCCCGCAGCACGGGTTCTGGGCTTGCAGAGCGAGCGGACTGCGTGCTGTGATGGAAGGTGACTCTGGAAAGACGGGTTTTCCTGGCAGCACATGGCCTTCATGTTCAAGGGAGGAGCCTGGTCTTGACTTGGTCAGACTGGGAGCCACTGAAAGTGCTTGAGCAGGAGCGGGAGGTGCCAGATCCGCCTGCCTGCCTCGCCCCGGACTAGCCCCCTGGCCTTTTCTCCAGTCCCCGAAACAAGGCTCAGCTCAGCGCCTGCTTGTGACACGGCTCCTTCTGGGGCGGGGGCTGTGGAGGAGTTCCCCCGGCCTCCTGAGCACTTTCAGCCGTAATTAATTGTACAGTAACAGGGTCTAATTGCCTTCCCCCTGCCAGCACCTCCAGAGACGCTGAGCTGTACCTGGAAGAAGGTGTATTCAGAAAAAAACAAATTAATTAACACCTTGCACAAAGAGGCTGCTAATTGCATTATTCCTGTGACTTGGGAAGGCACGTTTTTAGGAATGGGAGTTCCAGTCCTGGGCTTGCTGTACGAAAAACCAGGGATCTCAGGGGAAAAATGGCCCTGTCCCTGCTCCTCCCCAACAGAAGAACTGCAGGAACAGCCATCCTGGCTGCAGAATGAAGTCTACATTTTCACCCTGGCCTGGCCAGTGTGGCTCAGTGGATAGAGCAGCAGCCTTGGGACTGAAGGGTCCCAAGTTCAATTCTGATCCAGGGCACGTGCCTCGGTTGCAGGCTCCATCTCTGGCCCTGACAGGGTGCATGTGGGAGGCAACAGTCGATGTGTCTCTCGCACATCAATGTTTCTCCCCATCTCTTCCACTCTCTCTAATATCCCTGGGTGAGTTTATCACCCAAACAAACAAACAAAAAGTCTACGTTTTTCTCTGGGAGAGCCAAGAACCCAGGATCTTCTTGTCCCCGTGTTACAGATGGACAAATTGAAACCAAAAATGACACAGTGAGGTTTGCCAGCTTAGGTGTAAGGAGGGAAAGGACAGGGCTGGACAAGGGCAGATTCTTGCCCGAAGTTCTCTCCACTCGTGAAGAAGGACGTGTGTGCAGATGGGTGAGGAAGGCCCCAGCTGCGGCGTCCTCACCTGGGCCATCACCCACCCCCGGGGGTCCGCCCATCTCCCTGGGGAGCCTGCCTCCCGGGGCAGGGGCTGTCTGCAGGGGGACTGCCCGTCCCAGCCTGGTCCTCTGGGGACCCGGGGCCTTCCCAGCCAGCCTGCAGGAAGACCCGGAATAAAAAGGGCGCTCTGGTTGCTTCCAGACATCCAGGACGGACACCAACGAGCCAGCAGTAAGTACTTGGCTCTTGACAGGCCGTGCAGTTTCGGCCACAGCTGCTCACCTCTGCCACTGCCGAGGGAACAGGGCCACGGACCGTGCAGAAGCAGACAGGCGTGGCTGCGTTCCAATAAATCTTTATGCGCACAAACAGGGGGCAGGCCAGGATCGTCCACAGACCACAGACCACAGCTCTGCCACCCGGGTCTGAAAACCTCCCTGAGGACACATGCTGCATCTCCCGGGCCCAGCACCCAGCACGACCCGCACCCGCACAAAAATCCATCCAAAATGCAAACAGCAGATCACCCGGCATTGTCCTCCCCGCGGAGGGAAGGAATTCAAACCCCAACGAGTCTGAGACCCCCGTGTCCACCGACCAAGCCAGCCTGCAGGCGTCCCCCGTCATAAGATCCTCTCGCCCGACTCATTCATGTTACAGATAAGAAAACCAGAGAGGGAGGCCGCGCTGCCCAAGGTCACACAGCAAGTTGCGAGCAGACCCCAGTCCTAAGAAACAGAAGTCCTATGCCTGCTCTGTGGGGCCCCCTGTCCTCAGGAGAAGCCATCTGCAATGTGGGCTGCGAGCGACAGAGCTGCTCCTGCCCTCTGACCCGGTAGTTCTCCTTGAATCGACCCCCGGGAAACGATGCAAAGCCGGGGAAAGAAGTTTGACAAAGATGTTCACAGCAACGCTGTTGGCGAGATTGAAAACTTGGCTGCCACCCAGACGCCGAACAATAGCGCTAAGCAAACTGTAGTCGTATTAATGCTCTGTGGTTATTAAAAATGACAGCTCTGCAGACTAAGTGGGCACAATAGAAACATTCATGTAAAATACTGTTAAGTGGGAAAAGCAGAAAACGTCTTCACACGTTGGTTACAACCAAGCAAGACAAGTGGATGGGTTAACAAAGGCTGGGGGAGAAGAGGGGAGAGATGAACATGGATCCTTGTTCAATAGAGGTGGGGTGGTGGTTCCCTCCCCACCCCAGAGCTGTTTAGTATAAAAAAAAAAATGTTAAGGGCTTTTAAGTTATCCAATTGTTCTGCTTAGTTGTAACCAGTGACTTAATGATCAGAGAACAATACTGCAGAGTCCTGACCCCCCCACCCGGCCCCCTCCCACACCCCCAGCTTCCCTGCACATGGGTGCTGTTCTGCAGGTCTCCCTCGAACCATCTCGTCAGAAGGATGCTTTGGTGGCATCTGATGGCAGGACATTCCTCCCTGCGTCTGCCCATCTCCTTGAGGCGTCAGCAGCCGGGAGAATAGGCCCTGTGGGGGCATCTTGCCATAAATCCTAGCAGCAGTGGAGGGAACGAGAGGTGAGAGAGAAGCGGAGAGAAACACACAGCGGTGAGAGACAGTGAGCCGGAGAGAGCGGGGAGGCGCCGGTGAGTTTAGGCTTTATGGGAGCGCGCTTGGGGAGAGATTAGAGGTGCAGTTGGTTCCAGGCCCAAGAGGAATTATGAAAATCCACCGTGCAGAGGGAGCCGGTGCAGGCAGGCGGAGGCGGCCTGCAGAGCTGGTGTGTTTGCAGCAGAATCGGAGGAGTGGGAGGGTGAGCTGAGTGAGGAACATAAATAAAAGGGGGGAAGACAGGATTGGGGGTAGCTCTGAGGGAGAGATAGTCCATCCCCATCCACCCACGGAACTCCCTCCTCCCAACTTCCTCAGCCCCAAATTTCTAGCGGTGAGTCCGGTGGGATCATGTCATCAGAGGCTTTGGGTCACAGCACCTCCGTGTCCAACTGATGGGGACCATGCCCGGCCTTAAGCCGAGGAGGGAGCGATAATCCAAAGAGCAGCGCTGGGAGCCAGGCCCTTGGGAGCAGCCTACAATGTCAGCACTGTGACCCCATTTGACAGATGGAGACACTGAGACTCGAGAAGGCGATGTGGCTTGTGCAAGGTCACACTGGCAAAGGGCGGAGCCACTCCTTGAGCCCGAAGTGTGTTTTCCACCACACCACACTGCAGGAGTCAGCAGCCCCTCCAGGGAACAGACATGTGCCAGTTGAATGGAGGCTAGGCATGGCCAGAATAACACCCCGGAGTGTCCGCGTGTGGGGCCGCAGGAGTCAGACACGTTGTGGGAGGAAAGAAGCTTTGGGGGTGGAGCTCATTGCGTGGCCAGGTAGCAGCTCGGCCATGGCAACGCTTGGGTCCTGGTCTATCTCAGAAAGAGCGCACGCACTCACCACCGCGCCTGTGGGCCTGGAGCCAAGGCCCAGTCTGGCGGACAAGCCGGTGAAGCCCTCTGTGCTGAGATAGGCCACCTGGCCAGGGCACAGCTCACTGGACCAGCGTGGGCTCCTCAGAAAGCCCTCCCCTCGAAAGACTCTCCTGGTCAATGTCTCTTTGCAGAATGTGACTTGGAAAATACACTCCATTGGAAAGGCAGGAGGCTGACAGGGCCTGGGAGCGATTTAAAGTTACAAGGGAGTAGAAACCGCAGGACATTCAGAGGTGGGATAAGGGAGGAGGGAGCTGCTGGTGGCGGGAGAAGCAGACAGACCCGGAGAGAAGCCGCCATGGGGGAGCCAGCGGAGCCATCCTCACTGTGTCTCACCGGAGGGACACGCAGCAATGCTCACTGGTGCTGCAGAGATAAGAAAACTAGATCCACTGTTCACCTTGGACCCCAATTTTTCCTCCCAGGTCTAATGACTGTGATGCCTGAATCCTATACACCCCATAGGATTTCTTTCAGCTCTGTTATTCCAGCTGTACAATGAGTTCTCTATGTTGAAGAAACTCAAGTGAATATGCCTGTTCCTTGGAGTTCAAAGGTCTGGGTTAAATACCTTCTAAATGTTCCCACAGCACCTGCACTTCCCGTATCAGCCCATTGTCTCTCTCCCTCTAGTCTCTAAACACCATGAGATGCTGACCCGTTCACCCCTGTGCATTCTGTATCCCCGGCATTTAACAGAATTGAGTGCAAGTGAAAAGGAGCAGTGAGGGAAAGGAGAGGGAGGACCTGGGCCAGAGCGTTGCTAGACAACCAGTCCAGCACATGGTCCTGTGGACCAAGGACTGAAGGAGACCTCCATCCTCTTCCAGCCAACTGCACCCAGAGCAGAGCTAGCCTTCCAAGCTGAGTTTCCCACACAGGCACTACTGGCTTTTTTTGGGGGGGGAATGGTTTTTTGTTGATTGGAGTGTCCTCCCCTTTTCAAGATTATATTGAGCATCTCTGGCCCCTAGCCTGGTAAATGCCAATAGTGGCCCTCAGTCATTGTGAAAACCCAAAACACCCCACACATTTCCATTTCTGGGTGTCCTTCTGGTCACTCTATCCCCAGTGTCTCTGATCATGTCTCCCTCCATTGGCAAATCTTGCAATGGCGCCACAGGTGATTATTACAGAATCTATATATATAAAAGGCTAATATGCAAAGTGTCCCCTCAGGAGTTTGACCAGGTTCAGCCACTCACTATGGTGTGTGCTGATCACCAGGGGGTTCATGGAAAGAAGGAAGGCTCCAGCTGTTCCTGATCGTTGGCCAAGCCTAGGGACCCTACCCGTGCACAAATTTCATGCACCGGGGCCTCTAGTAATTATAATAACAGTGGCCAACATCCAAAAAGCACCTTCTCTGTGGCAGGCACTGTCCTAGACACTTTAGAGGAATGAATTCATTACAGCAGCTTTTATCGTACAATGGGTAATGCTGTGGTCCCCATTTTATAGATAAGGAACGTGAGGCTCAGAGAAGTTAAGCAGCCTGCCCCAGAGCACAGTCCCTAAGTGGCAGAGCTGAGATTCAGGCCTCTATGGATGTGACTCCAACCTGCCAACACCACCCCAGCCTGCAGCTCCAAACTGGTTGCTGCCTGCTTCTCCAGGCCTCACTCTTTCGAGCATATGTGTGCGTGTGTGTGTGCACACACACACACACACACACACACACATCTATCTATGTTGGACCACTCGCTGCTGCCAGGACCTGCCAGCATTTGCTCTGCTGAAACTCCTCCTGAAAGGTGCTTCCCTCACCCACCAATTAGGTCCTTCCCAGCCACAGAGGTTTCTCCACGAGGCTCCCAAGCCTCTCTCCCCGGCAGAATAACCTATTGCATTCCCTCAGCCTCTGTGGCCCCATAGTCCTGTCCCCATTAAGCAGGCAATGCAGGCTGCCTGGGAGCCCAGCTATTTGTGGGTGTGTCATGAATGGCTGGGCGAACTCTGAGCGCCTGCAGCCTGCTCCCAGCATGAGCTGGCGGCCCAGCCTTCTTCTCCGGCCCTCACCAGCCCCGCCGCTGGATCACTCCTCTGCTCCAGCTGACCGGGCCCTCCCTATGCAACCTCCCAGTTTGCCATTTTTAGAAATAGCTTTGACCACCACTTCCCTCAGTCCTCAACCCTGGTGCCCAGGATCCTAGAGCCACCACCAAGGAAATGTCATTTTTCCTCGAGTCTCCCTACCATCCAAGTTGATGAGGGGCAGACAGGTTGCAGGAGTCGCCATGCCCTCACTCTGTCCTCCCCAGGGGCCTGTGACCCTGGCCCCAGCACACATTTCCTCAACTCAGGGCTAATGGCCCTCCTCCCCCACGTGCCCATCGAGGGCCACTCCCAGCCGTTAATAATAGCAGCACCGAGTGGCTCGCTCCTTAGCAATTTGCAATCATTAATTAGTGGAAATTGCAGATCGGGGCCATGAAGGAGGGTGGCGTGATTAAGCTCATTTGGAAATTAAGTTAAGCGAGTGATGGAGAGGGCCAGGGCAGCCTGGCTCAGAGCAAGTGTCCCTCCTGTACCTGCCCAATCAGATGCTGGGCTTGGACCAGGGCTCAGATACCCGGCGGGGGGAGGGGGGGAGAGAAAGCAGGAGGGAGATGCCCAGGGACCTCCTGTTCTGGGTGGAACCGGAGAATCTACAAAGGCACTGGGCTAGGCATAAAGAACTAAAATGGACACCGTGGCCACTCCCTACACTGACATGTGGTCCTGAGTTGCTGACCGGCCCCTTGAGCCCCCTTGGTTCCTCCCCCTGCTCCCTGGCCTCCAAGAACTCCCAGCCACCTGCCTCTCTGAGCGATTCCAAATCCTTAGTTACTTGCCTTTGGGGATTGATTCTGCAGAGGACACTTCGGAGGAAAGAGTTAAACAGTCCTCCCCCTTCCTCCCCAAGGATGCTGAGTAGACAGCTCTTCTCCCAAAGATGAAAGAAAGAGGCTGCCGCGGTGCCCATATTTCTTCCCAAGGAGACACAATTATCTCCCCCACTTCCCTCTCCAGCGAGCACCAAGACGACAGAGCCCTTGATATAGGGCCGCTGGCAGGCGCCCTGTGCTGGGTAAGGATACATCTGAGAGCTACCCCCCTGAGTCATCTCCCCTCCCCTGTCTCTGGGAGGGATCTCAATGAGAAAGGTAATGAGGGGGAGACTGGCAGGTCCCCGCAGGCTCCCAGCCAAGGACCAGGGCTCAGAGGTCCCTCCCAGGGGGTGGGATAAGGACTTAGAGGCCTGCCTCTGCCTTCACCCACCCACACCCTCCTTCACCTCCCATCCCATCCCCAGGGAGCAAGCAGCTCACTGTGCTGTCCCTCCTCCAAGCTCTGGCCCAGGCTGTGTGCTTTGCCCGGAACACCACTTAGGAGCTTAGTCATCTGCTCCTTCAACATGTACTCAGCCTCTACTGTTAGCACCGCTGATGGAACACGGGGTTTGGCGAGATTCACAAGCCCCTGCCTGATAGAACAGGGAGCGACCTTCTCACCAGGAGGCAATTAAAACATAGTGTGGGTGCCGCGGTGGAGGGAGAGCTGGAAAGGGAGCCTGCCGCGCAGGGCTGGTCCGAAAGGGTAAAGAGAAGTCTAGCAAGCGGACAAGAACGCCGGGAAGGGTGTTTTAAGCAAAGGGATGGGCAGCGGCTGAGTCATAAAGATCACAGACATTTGGGGAGCTGGAGCAGTTTGTGATTGCTGGATTGTGAGGAGTGGCTGAGGAGCGGTGAGACACAGAATCTCAGTCTCACAGGGCCAAAGAGCGTGCACAGGGCCACCTCTGGCAACTGAGGGAAGGGTGGCCAGAGTGGGTGAGATAAGAGACAGTGTGATGGGCAAGTTAAGGGGCCACAGGACTAGTACAGGTAAGCAGGGCTGAGGCTGGAACCAGGGTGGAGCAGTGAGCATGGTGAGAAGGGGTGAATTTCAGAGACACCCAAGTCAACACATCTCCTGGAATCCTACCCAGGCTTCAAAGCCCAATTCGAAGTCCCTCCTCCTCCAGGCAGCTTCCCTGATTTCCTCCACATCCACAACAATAAAGGTGGCCTTCCCGGGTGTTCCCAGACCGCTAACCTCTCTATCATCAAATTCGTAATCACATTCTCCCCTAATGTCCTCCTGTTATCCCGTGAATACTCCCTGGAAAGCAGGGACAATGTCTTATCATACATCTACTGTATTTTATTTTACTTTATTCTTTATCAAAAATTTCTAATGTTGACATAATTGCAGGTGTCTCTCTTTTCCCTGCTCTTTGCCCTCCTCCACCTGCCTCACCTCCCCCGCCCTTGGCTTAAAAAACAATTCTGCAGAAGGGCGCCGAGAGTTCATTTTATAGATGAGCAAACTGAGACTCAAAGAAGCAAAGAGCCAAAGAATGGGGTCTTCACTCCCAGGGCTCCGGTGGGGAGACAGATAACATACCCTTAGGGAAATGGCAGTCTGTTGAAGGAGGAATATGTCCTGTCTCAGGGAGTCCCAAGGGAGATACAGCTTTATCCTGGGAGTATCCAGTAAGATGAGGGTATAAGCCCTGCCCAGTGGGAGTCCCCAGGATTGGGGAGCATGGTCCTGGCCTTGGGAGCCCCAATCTGCTGGCAAAGACACAGCCCTTTCCCTCCGGAGCTGCCGATTGGCTCGGGGACCCAGAGGGAGGAAAGGACCTGTGTCTGGGCCTCTTGTCCCACACAGCTTCACTGCCTAGACTGGGGGAGAGATGCAGGGGACAGAGCAGGTCCACGGGGCTGGCGGGCAGTCCAACACCATGAACACCACACTTTACGGTGGCCTGTAGGCCCGTGGCTGCGACCTGTCCATCCTCACCTAGCCCCGAGACACTAAGCACTGTCGGTGCAATTAGGCGGCCGAGTGTGAGCTACAAATTACAAGTGGGGCCGGGCCTCCGCCAGGCCCCGCCGAGGAGCCCCCTCCTGCATGCCCGGCTCCAGCGAGTGGTCATGACCCCTGACCTCAGGACCTCCTGCCCCACAGAGACCCTCCGAGGCTGGGCCCCTGCGCCTCAGACAGCCCTTTGCCCATCAGGAAACTGTAAAGCACTTTGAATAGCTCCACCCCACTGGAATGTCTGTGCCAGAAAGGTCTGGGGTGCCTCTTCTGTGCTTCCGTAGTGCCAGCTTCTAAAATCTACCACACGGGGTGCTAGAGGGATGGGCCTGCTCCCCACCAGACCGTGAGCTCGCCCAGGGCTGGAGCCATGTCTCCGAACACATCTGCTGTGTCTGCTGAGCCTCGCACGTGGTACACACTCCACGTTAGCGGGTGTACCTATAGTCCGTGACGAGGTGGCTCTGACTCCTTGGCCAAGTTACATCCTCTCGCTAGACCCAGGTGCCCGCCTACCACACGAGGGGAGTAGACCACAGCAGAAGTTGCAAACTGGAGCCCCCTGGCCCCACACAGGTGTATTGCATGCCTCATAATACTAGGAGTTTGTGTTATTCCATTATTTGGTGATTTTATACAACTGGAAATTTCATCAAAAGTTCAAATTTCTAGTATCTCTTTGAAAATCAGAAGATGAGACAACCCTAAGCCTACATTCCTAAAACTCTCCAGTCTCCCCCAGACCTCACCTCTCCCCAGTGTGCTCCTGTTCCCTAGCACCTGGCCCACGTCACTCATTTCTGTCGCCTTCCACTGGGCCTCTTACATTTCTCTTTCATAACCTAGACAGAGCCCCACTGTGTCCTGTGACTCTGGAGTCTGCAAAAGATGAGTAAATAGATGGGAGGAGCCTGGCCGGTGTGGCTCAGTGGTTGGGCATTGACTTATGAACCAGGAGGTCACGGTTCGATTATCGGTCAAGGGCATATGCCCTGTTTGCAGGCTACATTCCTGGGGGAGAGGGGGTGTTTGAGGAGACAGCCAATCAATGATTGTTTCTCATCATTGATGTTTCTCATCTATCTCTCTCTCCTTCTCCTTTCCTCTCTCTAAAATCAATTTAAAAAAAAAAGCACACCACATCTTTAAAAGATAATAATAATAAACTAAACAAATAAATAGAGGGAAGGAGATGGTAAGTTAATGTGCTCCAACCCCTCACTTCCTCTATGAGAAAAATCACTTTTCTGCCTCTTAACAGTGGAAACACCTTTCCTGCTCCCAGCTCCTTCAGATGATGAGGAAGGGAAGTAAGTTTATATCAGAATGGACAAGTGTCAAGGACCCTGATGTGCCACATGACACAAAGGTCAGGGGAAGTGTGTCTTGGGAGGTTAGTAGGGAGAGGGGCCCACTGTTCACCTGCTCTGAAGCGATAACCAGCCAAAACTTCCCTGTCACCATCCCCGGTCTCTCCTGAGCCTTTTCCCGGTCAGCACCTCGGACAGCTCCACCGGCGCCCTCTGATCCTGGCTGCCCTCAGCCAAGGGCAGCCACTCCTGTGCCACCTGCCTCCCAGCCTCCGCCTCAGTGTCGGCCCCTCCTTCCTTGTACTGTAGCCATGACGGGCCCTGTGCACAGTCCTCACACTAGACACGCCCTTCCCCATCCCAGGGTCTCTGGTTCCTTCCCCCGGAAGTGTTATCTCAGCTTCAGCATCCCCTTCTCAGGGAGAGCTGCTCAGAACGTGCAGCCCACATGATGCCACCTCACGCTCCTCCCCCTTTCCTCACAGCGCTGGCCTGGTAATGACGCAGTGATGTGTCAGTATTAATTAATGTCTCCTTCCCCAGCGCAATAGGAGCTCTGGGAGGCAGGGCTCAGACTAGTTTGCTCTCCACTGTAGGTCCAGCCCGTAGCTTAAGGCTGAGAGACAGCTGTGGAGTGAATACATCCCTGAGTCCCTTCTATCGGCAGGAGCTATGCTAAACATACAGTCCCTTTCCTAGAGCGGCTATGGCTTTGTTGGTAGTGAAAGACTAGTTTACCTGGAGTTAAAAAAAGCAATCTGATCCACCCCTCCCATTAAAAAAAAAAAAAAAGTTGAATTAAGATTCTAAAGCATGAAGTTATGCCAGAGCCAGCCCGATTCCTGGTCCAGCCTTCTCTTCCCTCTGTGGCTCCATCATTGCTTCTGCCTGTTAATGACCACACACATCACCCCCGCCATCAGCCCCACGAGGGCATCTCCACTGGTGCATTTAACCCCCCAGGGTTCCTGTTTGCACAGGCTCCAACCCATCGCTGCGCTGCTCTCCCGGGGATGGCTGTCTGGCCTCCACCGGCTCTGCACTCTGCGTGTGGACAAGCAGCAAGATTTAATGTTGCCGCTTTGGTCTTTGTCTCTGCAAAGCAAACCCTTCCCCGCTGGGAAACTCATCATCACCAAGCATCGAGCTCAAGCTGCGCTCCACTTAGCTGTTTGCAAATGGTGGTGGGGGGGGGCAGGAGGGTGCGAGTGGCTCGGAGCCCAGGGAGGGGCCTGGAGGCTTGTGGGAAGACACAATGACAATGGTAGGGGGCTGGTGAGGAGGCAGGCGAGGTATGTGTAGGCTTATGGGGAAGGCTGGCTGACTGTGAGCAACACAACCAAGGAGACAGGTCTGCCCCGCCCGCAGTCACACCCCTACACTGACTGTCTTCTCATCACAAGCATAGACTTTGGGCAGCATGGGCTTCGGCACAATTCCTGTGGTATATGCAGGCTGCTCTCAGGTTTCTGTAGGTGGATTGGTTATGTCACCAGGTGTGAGTCCCGGGAATGCACCTGACCTCTATGAGGCTCAGTTTACTCACCTTGAAAATGGTCGCCTTGTAAAGCTGCTGTTGGGATATAATGTGATCATTCTCCGGGACCGGTTTGGCTCTGTGGATAGAGCGTTGGCCTGCGGACCGAAAGGTCCCGGGTTCGATTCCGGTCAAGGGCATGTACCTTGGTTGTGGGCACATCCCCGGTAGAGGGTGTGCAAGAAGCAGCTGATCGATGATTCTCTCTCATCGATGTTTCTAACTCTCTATCCCTCTCTCTTCCTCTCTGTGAAAAATCAATAAAATATATATATTTTTTTAAAATAATCTGATCACTCACACTCACACCCCATGAAGGGTTCACACTTCATAGGACACGTGGCAGATACGCTCTCTTCCCCGTAACAAGCACCTGGCCTTGCTTGCTCCCTACTTTGACTTACCCAACAGTGTGGCTCACCCATCATCACCACCGGGGAGGCCATCAAGAAGGCAAAAACGGGATGGGTGGGTCATGGCCATGCTAGCACGCTGTGTCCCCATCCATTTCCGCAGCTCCTCCAGCCCCACACCTCCCCTCCTCATTCATTTCAGATGTCAGGATTCCCTGGATTGCAGACAGTTACTTATTCTGTTCTGAGCCTCTTCTGTTGCCCCCACAAGCCCTCCCCCACTGCCATTTTGACCTTCGTCCTCTTCCCTCCATCTGTGAACAGGAAGACAAAATACCTCTAGAGGAAATGAAAAGAGTGGGAAGGAACAAAAAAAAAAGCAAAGACCAGAAGAAAGGGGACTACATCCTGCTGCCGTGTTAACCACCCTCATTGAATGACTCTCCTACCTGCCTCTCCTTGTCGGCTCCCATGCTCCTCCATTCCCTCTGACGACCCTTAAAATTGTCTCCCCATCTCATCAAATCTCTCCCCTCGCCTCCCCGTTTGTTCTCTAAGCTGCAGATTACTTTCCATAAAATTCCATTTCTAGCCATTCTCATTACTTACTCGCTTAATGTGACTGGTTGGGGTGGGCGGGGGGGGAGGGGGAGAGCAGAGGAGGAGGAGGAGGGAGGGGGGAGGCGTGTTCTGTGCTGCACTTAGCCAGCCCAGGCACCCGGGCCCCTCGCTGAGGTGCATTACAGTCTGATATGAGGAGATAATGGGCTTCTGTCCCACACAGGGAGCGGGCACTGGCGGACTCGGGAATTGTAGCCCCGTGTCCGAGGGTGGCAGGACTCGCAATTGTCTTCAGTAACTCTTCTCCTGCTGGGAAGACGCCACTGGAAGAGCCATTTCTTCAACAAATATTTACTGAGAGCCTTTAATAGACCGGGCACTCTATTAGGTGCTGGGAGTGAGGCCATGATGAGAGGAGCCCCTCACCCGGACTTGTTGTTGCTCAGGGGAAGAGTTCAGGAGGAAGTGACATGGGAACGACGCAAGCTCAAAGGAGGAAACGAGGGGTTGTGTTCTATTAAAACAGCGCCCGGAACAAGGTCCTGGGGCAGGTGATTTACATCCAGAGATGATCTCAGGGAAGAGCGGGATGAGAGCCCATCATCGGCAGGGTGTTGAGCTGGTCACTGCTAAGAAAACTCAGGGTCCTCTGAATAACCATGCAGAACGGACCTCAGAATTCCCCGTTAGAAGAGCGGAGGCGGGGGCAGTGGCCTCGGACCCCAGACCCCTTGTGTGCGGGTGGACCCCAGAGGGACTCATTTTCCTGCACTTCCGCGCTGCACGTGTGCAGACTGAGCAGGCGTCTCTGGCATCAGAGAAAGCCCTGAGTCAGAAGAACCGAGAGACACCACTTTGCACGCTTGAGATAAGATGCTGGCGGCGTGCCCAGAGCTGTCCACTCAGTTGCACTGAAATCAGGTCAGCTGAGGGAAGGGATGCTGCATGGGGCTCGGAGCATGTCTGCCACAGTGTACCCCCTCGTGGTTCTCGGATATGCTCGGGGCCCAAAATAAGTGCCCTTTGCCACTGAGTTTGTAAGATGTCACTGGCCTTCGTCTCTAAAATAAAAATTCTGCAGGCAGGAAAGTTAGTGGGTCAAGGTACAGCACCAACTGCTGCAGCAGGTCCTGAGGCCACAGCTGATCTTCATCATCTACTTTCTGGACCACGTGCACTATATTGCCTTTACCCTCGCTCAGGACTTCAGTGGACCTGGATTGCTTGCTCCCTGAGGGGTAGAAGCCCTTGGTTACCTGGCCCTTCTCAGGCTATGGTTGCCGCCATTGCCCAGTCTCTACTACCATCAGGCATGGAACCATCAGGAGATGTCCCAGTACATCCCTGAGCTCCATAAAAAGGCTTCTTGGCCCTCATGGGGTAGCAGCATCCCTGGATCTTTATGAAAACCATGGCCAATCACCCCCACCTTTTCTTTTCCTGCTGTTCCACTGACATGAAGAACCCAAGGTGACCACGCATGCCCACAGGAGGTGCCTATCGTGTCAGCTGGTAGAAAGGTTCCCCACAGGAATCAGAACTTTCCCTGCAGCAGAGCCTAGAGTTGTGGCAACAGAAAACACACATCCTCCATGAAGATTATTAGAAATGGTGACGCGTAGACCCAACTCTACTCCCATCCCATGTTTCCAGGGGCTTGGGAACACGGCACCATACAGTAACCATTGATTCAATGCCTATGCCACAGCCTGGAGGGCAGTGCCACAGTCCCACAGCGTGTTTTTCATAAACTGGCCCCCTCCCTAAGCCTTTCAGAGGCAATTCCGGTGTGAAATCAGACCAGCTACTTCCAGATTGTGTGTTATATAGTAGAACCAGTGAATTACACGGCTCATGACCATGCTGACCGCCTTCCCCATGAAATGAGTCTCTTGGTCTGAGATGATGTTCGTGTGGGATCCCATGCCGATAACTCAGGCATGCTTCAGTCCCTCAGATACAATACAAAAAGGCGCTGCAAACAAGAACAACAAATCAAATACAACAGGGAGGAAGGCCAGACAGGTGACTTGAAAGGGGGATCATGGAGACCGCCAGCCTGCACCTTTTAGATATTTGAGGTCAGCACTAATCTCTGCAGTTCCACCTGGATAGCTTTTGAGTCTCATTCTTGTCTAAAAGGCAGGGCGGGGTCTTTCTGTGCGGGGGAGGGGGGCTCAGCAGGTTCCACTGGGCTCTTCTTGCCATAAAAACGCTTACTGCGCAGGTGCAGGCACTGATGTGAGGGTTCTGTCGATGTCTCAGTACATCCATCCCAGTGCTGCACACAAAGGCAGAGAAATGACTTTAAAACGAGTCTCTGGACCTATTACGTGCACTGTAAAGGGGACATCGGCAGGACTGGATGTGTCACCTGGCCTTCATGCACCCCCCATCTCACTGGGGAACTTTGACGGCATGACCGGTCCCCTAGCATCAATGAAAGTCCAGACCCTGATCCATTAGTCCTCAAAGGTCTGGGCGGTCCTCTTTCTTTGGCGAATGGCCCTGGGTGCCATGGGGAAAGAATTGAGGGTATACGTACTGTATATACTCATAGTGGCATTGCAGGTCCTCAAGAAGACCCAGTCTCCCTATCAGTTGATGGGCTCTGGGCCTGAGAACTTGCCCAGATTTGGATGCTATCAGCCATCAGTAACCAGGTTTTTCTTTTTTCCTGGTTGTACAAGTCATGGGATGCCCTGGTCGGCCGCCTACTTATCAAAATCCCCAGGAACACGGCAGTGTGTTATCCATCACCACAGCATCCTGTGTGTCGAGGCAGACCATTGCTAGTCCAAGCTTTCTCATCCCTGTTGGCACAAGGCAACTCAGTCCCATGGCTACATCTCTTCCTGTCGGCTCTGGCTGGCAAAGGACAGCCACCACTGAGCTGCTCAGCGATGCCAGAGCCTTCCTCCCAGCCCATTCCTTATCAGTTTAACGGGGAGTGTCCTCTTGGCACTCCCAGGGTAGATACTAACCTCTGGGTTTCCTGGTTTCATGTAATAAATCCATTCTGAGACATCCACTCCCCTGAGCCACCTCGATGCTTTCCTATGGCCCAGTAAATCCCTGAGCTCCATAAAAGTCTTCTGACACCTTCGAGGAGCCGTCCCATTCTGACATCTTTGAGGAGCATGTTAGAACTGGCTCCAGGAGTCCTTGCTAGGCATTACATCCTAAGTCAAGGGAGAGAGTCCGCATGTTACTAAATCTCCTGTTTCCAGCTAATAGTCCACGCCTCTCCAAGTCTAACCCCTCAAGTCCCGCTCCCATACAGATTCCCCAGGTCCTACTGTCATATGTCAACCAGATCCTCCTGCAGCCAAGGAGGCCATTAAAAATGGCAGAGCATTTGCATGACAGAGGACTTCAGAGCTGGCAGTGCCATGGAGCGAGCCACCGAGCTAGCTATCCCTGAACGGCTCGCCTGCAGACTTTTCCGTTTTGGGGTTTCTGTTACACTCTAACCTAATTTGAATTGATACAGGACTCTAGAGTGGATGCAAACACATTAATGAGAGAGTCATTGCAAGAATCCGGGCAAAGGATAATAGTAGCTTGGACTAGGGGGGGCGGGGGGAGAGAGGAGGGAGTGGCAGTGGAAACAGAGAGAAGTGGATGAATCGAAGGACTATTTTGGAGGTTAAATCTACGGTTTGTCGGGGGGTGTGTGTGTGGAGTGAAACAATTTGAATGGAATCAGGTTCTAGGCATGAGCACAGGTGTAGTGATGGGACTCCATTGGTCATGGAGATCAGGTGAGCAGACACAAGGCAGCAGGTCCCCTTGTTCCTAAGCAGAGGCCAAGGCTCTGACACCAGGTCCCCAAAGGCACCTGCTCCCGTGAAGGAGACCTTGAACCAACTTCCAAAATGAGCTCAACTTCTTAGTAAACCTTCTTGAATTATTCCTGGACACCCACCCCCAATACCACCCAATTTTGTGACTTGCTCTTGACACGCCCCACATCCATTTTCAGTGTTTCCTGGGCAGCTCCGAACATTTCATGCTCAGGGAGTGACAGGAAGCGAGCTTGGCTGGGAGCAGAGTTAACACAGGGACAGACGCTAAGGATAGAAGTGAAAATGAAGCTGTCTCCACTCTCAGGGAGCTCGCGGCAATGAGGGTAGCTTAGCAAACGAACACTGTCCGTTCCAGGGAATCCCCCTGGTTACTGTGTGTTCGGGGTGCAACCGTTCCCCCAGAGAAGGTGGCTGTCCCTACTGAAAAGCTTAGAGAAGTCACCCCAGATGAGCGGCATTTAGACCAGGTTTGGAAGCTGAGATGAGGACAGGCGTTCCTGGCAAGGGTGCTTGCTTATGCCAAGACCTCTGAGGGTGAATCAGCGTCCTAATTTCAGAGAGCCGTTCGCAGCTGAGTATCATTGGAGGGTAAAATGCCCATGATTTTTTGGAGGAAGGAGGAATTGGAAACTCAAAATGCAGTGAGAGCCCATGTCTGAGGGGACGTAGTGAGCCACACTAAGTGTCCTGGACTGTAGGTATGGGCAACCAAGAGGGTAGAGATGAAGAATCTTAGGCAGGAGAGCGCCGAAATATATAGCAAGGCAGTTGCCATAATGACAATAATTGCTAAGACTTATTGAACATTTCCCATGTGCCAAGACTGGTGCTAAGCATTTTTCCATGCCCTCCCCATCCGGGAAGATGAGTATTATTAGCTTCCCCGTTGGCACAGACGGGAAAACTGACCTCCAGGCAGCGTGTGGAACCAGCCCAAGGTGACACAGCTAAGAAGTGGTGGGGCCAGGATTCTAACCAGGGAGGCTGCCTCCAGAGCCCATGCCCTTCCCCAGGATGCTAATGTTAACGTCCCCTCTCACTGCTTCTGTAATGAGATGTGTAATGAGATCCATTACTTTGCAATTATACTTTAAGTCATTAGTGTATGGAGGTAGGGAAGAGGAAGAGGTGAGATGTTTTATACTAAACAAGTTTTCAGTAAATATCTCTGACCAAGGGAGAAACGGGGGCACGAACATGGAAGCCCAGATGGCTGAAACAAAAAAAAAAAAATGCGCTTTAGAGAAACCCTGATTCAATGCTCTCACATTCCCCGGGATGGAATTAAGGCTCAGAGAAGGGGTGACACAGACAGTGGGTGACAGGACTTGACTGGCATTTCTCTCTTCTCTCAGGGAGAATGAGCAGGGACCCTATAGCCTGTTCCTTACCACTCTATGCATCACTAGCTTTCTGCGGATGCTGGAAAAGTGTACTTACTCACTCCCTGGAAGGAAAAGAAACAGCTTTGTTCTTTTCCTTTTTAAACAGCAGAGGTCCCAGAAACAAAGCCAGAATCGGCCCCAGGAAACCTGATGTGCACACTGCCAAGTCCGAGCCAGCGGGGAGTCAGTGCCGGGAAAAGCAACACTTTCCCCGAAGCCATCATTACAAGGAGGACTTTGACCGCAAAGAGAAGAGACTAACAGGTCAAATAAATAGCTCCAGCCCAAGTCCCCACGTCCAGGATGTGTCCACATGAGCAGGAAGAAGAAGGGCTGAGCCTCCAGGCGACAGAGAAAGGCACTGAGCATCAGGAACACTTGCTTCCGCTGACCTGCCCCATATCCCTGGGCTCCTGGAGGGGACACACTGTGCTGGTCACACAGACTTCAGTGGCTCTGGCTACTGGGGTGGAGGATACCACCAGCATCGCCTACACGTTAACGGCTTCCTCTCCCCTGATTCTCGGCCATCTTCCCATGGCCACCAACACGCAGTGGTGAGGGAGCTGGACCTAACTCCTCCCCATCACACTGGGGCTCCTCATGGGGAGGACTGTGGCTCCCACATAACTGTGAGCTCCCCTAGGACAGAGTCTGAGACTCCTCTTGTCTTCAGACCGGGCTTCTGTGAGTGGAGACCTTTATCCCTTTCCAGGTCAGGCACCCCCACCCGATTGGGGGCTGTGTCAGGGAAAGGTCTATCCCCCCTCACAGACTGGGGGCTCCCCCAAGACAGGGTGAGCAAACAGTTGGGAAGGCTATGTAAGCTACTGGGGCCTCAGCTAGCAGCTTGACATTAGATTTGTTTTTGTTTTGTTTTTAATAAGTTTGAATTGATTTCAGAGAGGAAGGGAGAGGGAAAGAGAGATTGAAAACATCAATGATGAGAGAGCATTATTGATCAGCTCCCTTTTGCACGCCCCCTACTGGAGATCGAGCCCACGACCGCAGCCAGGCCACGTGCCCTGACCCGGAATGGAACAGTGACCTCAACACAACCACTGAGCCACACCGGCAGGGCAAGCTTCCTGTTTTGATCCTTATTCTGTGATCTCAGCTCTCCAGTCCAGGGTCTCCCCGAGGCCAGGCTTGACTCTCCCAGGAGACAGAAAACCCTCAGGATGGGGAATCCTAATTCCCCCCAGACTCCATCCTAGCTCCGCTAGGCCCCAGCACCCAGCAGGGGCCCCATGGTCAAATGTGGGGGCGAGACTCAGGGTTTGGGGAAGACCCAGGGACTGGGGGTTAGCGGGGAAAGAGCCCCTCCATCTCCATTGCTGAGCGGGAGAAGAATGAATAAACACGTCTAAGGCCAAGGTCGGAGCAGGAGACAGACCTGAAAAGCAATTTGAGCTGGAGCAGAGGGTGTCAGCAAAGGCAGTGACTGCACTTCCTGAGCTCCGCCCAGGAGGAGGCTCAGCAGTGGTGTGGGACATCCCTGACTGCTTCCAGGCCACTCCCGGTGGCCACCACCCTCTGCCTGGGCCAGAGCAGATCCAGTAACCAGCCTGGTCCCTCCGGCTGCGGCAGGAGAGCTGGGAGCTGTGGGCGCCCATGGAGGGGAGTGGGGTGCGGAGGTCCTGCTCTCCGGAGAGCCACCCTGGCTCGGCTCTCCAGAGGCTTTTAGACAAGACGGTCTGGACTGTGTTCTCCATCAGCAGACACACATGCATGCACACGCGCACACGCACACGCACACACTGACACTTCCGCTCAGGCCTCCAGAAGCGCCCTGGGACTTCCGGGCCATCAGGAGGCCGGTCCTGCGGACAGGCCAGAGACACCGAGAAAAAGGCTTTGGGGCGTTTTCCTGAGACAGCCACGAAGCCGTATTAAAACCCGAGTCTCCTCATCCTGCTCACAGGCCTCACCTCCGCCCGGGCTTCCCATCACCACCTGCACCGCATTAGGGCCAAATTGAATTAGAATAATTAACTTTTGGTCACACTTTTAATTTGGTGCCGGAAATGAGAGCGCTAATGGAGATTAAACAAGGCTCTGGCTCCAGAGACCAGCCTGGAGGCTAAACAGGGAGGCCCAGCTCTGGCGGGGAGGGGCGAGCAGCAGAGGAAAGAGGCAGGGATACGTGTGTGCCATCTGTGAGCCGCGTGCTCGTCCGTGGTGTGTTTACCCATGTATTTGCACTTGAGTACCTGCATACCCGGATTGCATAAGGAAAACGTGCCTGTGTCATGTAGGGAAACGTGTACTCATGTGTGCATGGGACAGGTGTGTCAGAAGGTTTGCACACATCTCTTTGTATGTATGTGAGCACGTGTGTGCGTGGGCGTGAGCACATTGTTTTGCATACGAGGCAGGCAAAACCGCTGGACTTTTATGGAATCCTGTCAGCTCTGGCTGGAATGGGATCGCATCCATGTCTCTAAATCCTCCTGCTGCCTGAGGCTCTCCGTCCACCACCGTTTCCCCGAGAGAGTACACGTCAGCTTGCGCTCCACCGAAGGCGGCCTGTGCAGTGCTGATTGCTGGGAAGCACTTCCTTCCTTCCGCCTCCACCCACAGTCCCAGGCCTGCCTCCGAGGTCACACACCAGGCCACACACCTCTCCTCCATGGCACTTCCTGGCGTGGGACATCCCTGACTGCTTCCAGGCCACTCCCTGTGGCCACCCCCCTCCGCCTGGGCCAGAGCAGACCCAGGAACCAGCCTGGTCCCTCCGGCTGTGGCAGGAGAGCTGGGAGCTGCGGGCGCCCATGGAGGGGAGTGGGGTGCGGAGGTCCACGGAGAACAGGGACAGCCCGGGCCCCTTGCCGCTGCAGTGGAGAGCCTGAGAGGACAGACGGTGCTGGGCCCTACGCATGCGAAAGAGCCGTGGCTGTGATGGGAGCTGAGTGCCGGTGTTTCTGTCCACGTTCATGTCCCACCGTGAGCTTGGCCACCAACATCTCCCTTTCTCGGGGCCCCGCTTCCCTTGGTTTCTCCCCTACCCTCTGGTGAATGCCAGGGAAGAAGCGAGAAGGGGACAGGGAGTATCTAGGACATCTTGGTGTCACGCAATCGGGGGGTCAGTCCATGCACCGCCCACAGCTCCCTGCACAGGTGACCCTGGCCAGGTCCACTTGTCCTTGGACCAGGCCCTCCCACCGCCGAAGTAGCAGCCCGTTCCTGGCCTTCCGTGCCCTCGATACCTCACATCCTCCTTCTCCCTCCAGGGGCGTCTCTCCCTCCTTCCCCTCTTCTCCCGCTTTGCCCTGGATGAACATTAGGAAAACTCCCTGATGCTAATAAGGCCTCCTCCAGGGAGCAGGGCTGGAACTTGGTATCTGAGGCCTGAAAGGTGCGTGGGGTTTGCCAGGGAAGACGCTCGGTGGGGAGTGTCCGGTGGAAGAGCCAGCTGGTACAAGGCTCCCGAGTAGGGAAAGCTTGACTCACTCCAGGATTAGAGAGAGGCTGCTCCAAAGGGCTTCTTGCTCGCCGATGTGGGCCTGAGGGAGGGGCGTCCACGAGGCCTCGGGCCCAGGACGGCCGTGGGCCCTCCAGGCAGGCCGGCTGTCTGCCCCCCACGGCCCCCTCCTTCCTGCGTGAGCTCCGTCAAGCTCCGTAACTACTGGGAGCCCCAGAGGCCTGCCTAGAAAAAGGGAAAATACCTCATAAGCCGGTGCGATGATTTAAATTAAACTGTATCGGTATGAACAGTGCTCAGCACGTAATAGAGACTTAACAAAATTGCTTGGCTCGCCCTCCCTCCGCGTCGGAAGCCTGCGTTGCAGGCTCAGCCCTGTCTCCCCGCTGGGGTGCAGAGCGTGGAGGCGAAACTCGCCCGGGCCCGTGACCCTCGCTCCGTCTATGAAGTGCCACTTGCTCTGAGAGCAGGTTCCTGCCATCTGTACCCTCACGGAACTTACTCCCGCTGAAAAGTTGCCTCCCTGCTTCGGGCCTGGCCCCCGTCACACAAGGTTCAAGCCGGCCATCGGCGCAATCCTGTTAAAACCGAAGTTGGGTCAGAGCCCTCTGCTGACTCTCTCTCACTCAGCGCAAAAGCCAAAGTCAGAGCAATGTCCCCTCCCCCCCACCCCCACCCCCACTCTGGTCCTCATGGTCCCCTTCCCCTTACCGCCTAGCGCTCTCACCTACTTTCCGCTCAAGTCCTTTCTGCTCAGGCCCACTGGTCTCGCTGTTCCTCACCCCTGCCAGGCCTGCTCCTGCCCCGGGGCCTTTGCACATGCACAGACACTCACATGCCCCTCCCTCTGCCAGACTTTATCAGACGCCATCCGCTAGGTAAGGCCCTCCCAGCTGTCATCGGTGAATTGTATCGCCAACACCCCAATCGCCCTCCATGCTTTAAAAGCGCCAGTGTCTGCAGAAAAGACACAGGCCTTGGGAGTCTGGCAGATGTGCATCTCAGCTCCCACGTGGTCACTTAGGAGCTGCCATTTCCACACCCCGCTGGTCAGGGTTGGCGTGAGCCATGAGCTCACCTGATCCCTTCACAGCAGCAGAAGCTGAGGGCATGAGAGAAATGAGGGGAGAGATGGGGTATAAGGCATGCGCCCTTGACCCGCAGAGTCGGTGGGGAGAGGATAGAGGAAGGCAGGGGGAAAGAAATAAACACTCCCTGAGCATCTTCTCTGTGACCTGCTCAGGGCCAAGGGCCAAGCCTGAGCCTTGTTCAGAGAGGTTAATAACTTGGCTGAGGTGGCCCAGCTCCGAGGTGACCACGCGGGAGCTGAGATGCACATCTGCCAGACTCCCGGGGCCTGTCTTTTCTGCAGACACAGGAGCTTTTAAAGGAGGACAGAAGAACCTCAAAAAAGTAATGGAAACTTGCAGACACCTTTTTCCTACCATCCAGTTCCCCAGCGATCATCGTTATCTGTGGGAGAAAAAAAAAAAAGGTTAGAGGAGGTAGGTTTGCTTGGTCTGCAGAAGACAATCTGCGGAGTATGTTGAAAGAGAAGCTCAATTTCTATTTTCAGCTACTTGAAGGGCTTACATCAGGGAGGCAGAAAGATTTGTCTCTATTTCCACAAAACAGAGACAATGGACCCAGCCTGCAGCGAGAGGGACATGGAGCAGACTAGAGGACGAACTTCCTAACGCACCTTGTAAGCTATGTCGGTGAAGGAAGGGCTCCCTCCCTGACGTGCCCTAGACAAGGAAAACCCTCTGTGACAGATGACTTATGGGTAGACCCACCAGTCTTAGGGTCATGGGTGTCGGTAAACACACCCCCACGCGTTCACACACACTTCCTGGAGGCTTGCACATGCGTGTTTCTCCCCGATGAGAAACATAGCTAGACTCCCCAGCCCCTCCCTCAGCTCCCTCTGTGTGGCATCAGGACTGCCAGGGAGGGCCCCCCCCCCCCGGTGGGCGGATGGCATTGGTGCCCTCGCAGGCAGACAGGCAGGGAGCCAGAGCAGACACCGCTATCTTCTCATCACCCCAGGCGGCCACCTCTGAGCCCCCTGCCTTTCAGAAAGCCGAGTCAGGAAATTAACAGGGAGCTGAGACGCTTCCAGACACCTGCCTGGAAATTCAAACCTAAGCCGGGCGGAGACTGGCTCAGGACGGCAGAGGGTGTGCTGGGAGGGCCTCCCTGCAGAGGACCGTGGACGCATGCAGGGGGCATGCACCAGCCCTTGGGAAGGAGGTGAGGGGGGTGTCACACGTGGCCACCCGGGCCTCCCACAGCCAGCGAGTTCTGGGGGAGCCTGCTCTACCCCACAGCAGGAGGCCTCGGAGCAGGGGAGCCCTGGCGACAACGTGGTGATTTGTTCTGGAGCTGCCTCTACCTAAAACGCCCCTGGGGATGGAGGCAGAGGAAACAGAAATGAGGAGGAGGCTTCTCCACAGGACCAGGAGCTGAACAGGGCCTGCACGGATACTGACACAGACACAGGTTTTATAGCCTGGGTTCAAGCCCACACTTCATCACTCACAAGCCCTGTGACCTTGTGTCTCTGTTGCCTCATTAATGAAATCGTCTTAACAACCACAAGCTGCATTAATCAACATAGGCCAACTGTTCTAACAAGGAGTCCCCCAAATCGCAGTGGTTCAAACACACATTTCCTGTCTCCAGTCGAATGCCTGGGAGGCCAGGAGAGCTGTGCTCCACACAGTCACTCAGGGACCCAGGCTCCCCTTCAGATTGCCCAGGGCTGTGGAGCTCTCTAGACCAGCCTTCTCAATCGCAGCACTCGTGGCATTGGGCGGGGTGGCTATGTGTTGTGGAAGCTGTGCTAGGTGCTGTGAAATGCTTAGCAACATCCCTGGCCTTTACCCGTAGACACGAGCGGCATTCCCCAAGGTTCTGACAATCCAAAATGTGTCTAGGTATTGCCAAATGTGCCCTGGGAGAGGAGGAACAAAACTGCCCTTGTTGAGAACCACGGCTTCACCCTTCCGTAGCTAACCAACAGAGGAAGGCAGAACACAGGGACCCTCAGGAGGAGGTTTGAGGAGCCAGCCTGGAGGAAGCAGGGTGGATTACATCTCCCACATTCCATTGGCCAGGTTGAGGTCACATGGTCCCACTGCGGGGCAGTCTGGGAAGTGTAGTCCACCAAGTGTCCAGGCACAAAGGGATGCAGGGTCTGCCTCTGCTGCACCACCTATTAAGGTGTTGGGATGATATGATGAGCTAAGGGTTTTATGTAAATCAAATACTTGGTAAATGGTATATGCTGTCAACAAATACCGATGATTAATGTGTTTGGAGGGTTTGAATGAGTGCCACACCGTGTTCTGCACTTAGTGCATTATCTCACCAGATCCCCATTTGGTGATGCAAAAATTAAGGTGCAGGGAGGGCAACTCCTGCAAAGGTCACAAAGTTGGTGGCTCTGGGGTGCTGGTTCCAGCCCCCACATCGTTACCCTATGCTGTGCTCTCTGCCCCAAACTCCCTGTGACACCATCACATGCAACATGGTCACAGCAAGTCATAGAATCAAGAAAGACGTCCTTCTCACAGAGGAGGGCACGGGGGCCCTGAGAAGCCATTGCCCAGCATTACTACAAAGTGGCAGAGCCAGAGCCAGAACCCGGGTCCACGGGCTGCAGACACAGCCCTCTCTCCGGGGAGGAAGCCATTCTGTCCCACCGTGGTTTAGCAACATGGGCAGGATTCTCTGCTCTTTGCCTTACCACCGCTGCCTGGACCTGCCACTCATTTGCTGGGTGGCCCTCAGCAATCTCTTCAGTAATGACTGTTTGTGTCACCTTGACTGGGCCGCTGAGTGCCCAGGTATGTGACTCCATATTACTCTGGGAAGGATCTGGGAAGGTGTTTCTGGATGAGGTTAAGATCTGCACCATTAGACCCAGTAACGCGGGTGGCCCT
Source organism: Nyctalus aviator (assembly GCA_036971965.1). Lineage (NCBI taxonomy): Eukaryota > Metazoa > Chordata > Mammalia > Chiroptera > Vespertilionidae > Nyctalus > Nyctalus aviator. Next base: position 36,069,734 of record CM072937.1, on the reverse strand, counting down.
CTGGTGTGGGTACGCCTCCAGCATGGGGAGACCAGCCCCCCTTTAGGACAGCCATGGGCCTCCATGAGCCTCGGGACTCCCCATCCCCCTGCCGAGTAAGGGAGCCTTCCTCGCTGCCTGACTTCTTAAGCGGCCACGCTGGTCCCATCCCATGCCTAGACTGGAACTTCCTCCACCAGCTCTCCTGGGTCTCCAGTTTGCCAACTGCAGATCTTGAACTTCACCGCCTCCGGGTGATTCCAGCCCCAGCCACCCACGTCTCCCCGTGACATTTACGTTTTCCAGCTGAGGCCTGAGCTCTGTGGAGCGAGGATAGGCCGTCCCCCGGGGCCCTGTCTGAATCTCTAACCGCAGAACCTGTCAAGACATAATAAATTGGCTGCTGTTTCAGGCCACTGAGTTTGTGGCATGGCAGCCATAGCCACAACTCTATTACGGTCCACCCCATCTTACAGGTGAGAACACGGAGGCAGCGAGAGGTGACGTCACTTGCACAGGGTCCTGACGATACGAGGGAGCTGGGCCAGGATTTCAACTCAGACAACGAAGCGTAAGGAAGGAGGTCAAAGCCCTCTTACCCACTTTTCTCGCGGCCAAATCTCCGCAGTAAATAACTCTTATATCACACTGGGCTGTAACTAACTACCTAGGCATGTCTCTGCCTTCAGACCGAGCTTCTTGGGGGCAGGGATGGGGCTCTCTGTTCCCATTCTCAGCACCAGCTCAGCTCCTGGCCCAGAGGGTGGGTTTGCTGAGCTGACACCACAGGGAGCCCTGTAGTGGAGTGGGCTGGGCTTGGCCCGGAGCTGAGCCTCCCTGCCTGGTCTCCCCTGGTCTCTCCAGCGCTGCCCAGCTGACCACGGGGCTTTCATCCCTCCCAAGCCTCTGAGTCATCATCTGTCCAAAGTGGAGATTTTCTGCCCTGTCTGCTCCCTGTTCCCGGGGGGCCGGCTGACAGCTTCATTAAAGACGGTGGTGTCGGCGCCTCCTGGTCCAGCAGAGCCCACGGCGTGTGTCATCGCTGACCTCACACCCCTGCCTCCAACTCGTGGGACAGCCCAGTTTCGAGTCAAGTGTCTGACTCACCGCTGGTTACGACCATGGACCCCTCCGTCCTGGGTCTGAAGACTGAGTTCCCCAACCGGATGGGCCCATCCCTCCATGGATTCCACGAAGGGAAGACGGAAACCAGGACTGGGGGTCAGCGGGAAGCGGAGTGCAGACCCGGGGTCCATCGGGGACAATGCTAGCCTTGAGGAAGTCACCCCTCTTCTGGGCCTCCTGCCAGCTCCACGAGCAGAACCCCAGAATGACTCCTGAGTGGGTCTTCCGGGAGCTGGGTCCATCCGGACAACGCCTCCCGGGTGGGGGGGGGGGAGGCTGCTTTTACAGGAAGGGACTTCTCCCTCAGCCCCATGCTCTCCCCTGTGACGTCGGACAAACCACTCACCTTCCTCACAGGCTCAAGCCAGTGTCTGGACACCCTTCGACTGAGAGATGAGACAGGCACACAGCCGGCACTGGCTCCGCTGATGAAATAATGACGACATAGCTAATGCCTCTTAACCTTTTCCTAGACCCCAGACACTCCCCCATGGACTTCGCCTACATACATGTATTTATTCCACCCAACAGCACCGGTAGGATTGCTGTCATTCCAATTTTGCAGAAGAGGAGGCTGAGGCACAGAGGGATCAGATAGCTTAGCCAAGGTCTCCAGCACAGGCAGCAAGCGGAGGAGGCAGGAGCCAAATCCTCGCAGACCAGATCCAGAGTCCTGAGCACGTACCCCCCTCACCCCAGTGTGAAGTGCCTGGCACAGCTGTGGCCCCCACAACGGAGGGGAGAGGGGCTGGGACACAGGGAGACCGGGGGCCACAGGAGGGCCCTCCTCCCCCCCACCATGGCGGCGGGGGCAGACCTCCCGCCTCTGAGGGTGAGGAGGGGGACCAGGCCGTCTCTGGCCTGACTTGTCCTTTTGTCCTTCCACTCACACAGGGAAGGGATCCAAGAGTTATTTACTGCGGAGATCTCGGCGAGATGTCCTCGCCGTTACTGTACATCCTTTAAGGTGAAATAAAAATATCTAAAGGGGGGGGGAGGCTTTTTATTAGACATCATAAAAGCCATTGGCAGACGTTCCCCCTGGAAGGGAAAAACGGCATAAAATCCCGCAGTGACATTGCCCTGGAAAAAGCCAGGCTGCCAGCCGGAGTCTGGAGGGAGGAGTGAGCGGTGGGTTGTTACCAGGGGCCTGGCTTTGGGCCCCAGCAGTGGGGGTGGAGAGGTGGGGGGGGGGGGGCTGGGGACACTGCTACACCCCCAGAGCCTACAGCAGAGTAGCGCAGAGAGGAAGTTTGTTAAAGTCAGGAGTGAACGGAAGAATGAGCACAGAGATGGACCCTCTCCAGCCTGACTGCCCCAGCGGGAGGGCAGGTGCGGACAGGAGCGCCCTGGCGCCCAGCACTGAATCTACCCCGCCTCCCCCCTCCGCAGACTGACTTCCTGGCTGATCACCTGACAGGGGGCACGCTCTCCCCGTCCACCTCCCTGCACCTGTGTTCTTCCACCTGCCCGCCTCCATCCACTTGTCCAATAGCAGCAACTCCTCATGCTCCCCACTCCAGCCTCCACCTCCAGGGGCCTCCTCCCCTCTCACTGGGCCGGTGCTCCCTCTGGGCTGCTCCGGGCTCTCTGCACACGGTATCAGAGGTGCCTGTGTTTGGTTTCCCCCGAGAGCCGGTGTTTTCCTCAGTGCGGGCTCCTGCCAGGCAATGCTCACTGAGTGCGTCTCAGAAGGATGAACAAATGAGCAAAGGCACAAGCGAATGGCATTTGCGTGATCCTTGACAGGTTACAAAGCACGTTCCCATCCGTGGCTCCGAGACCTCTGGCTGCCTCCCTGGTGTGGCAGCAGCTTTCACATCACAGGCCTCGCATTACAGGTAAGAAAACAGAGGCTCCAAAAGCAAGAAAGGTGCCGAAGAGAATATGGAAATGAGTGACTTTGAATCCAGGTCTGTATCTGTTGCTTTTCTACTATAGAAAGTTGAGATTCACACACTGTCACAACGCACAAACACACCCAAAAAAATGCATGCACTCACACAAATGCAGATAGATACTCACATACCCAGGCATGTGTGCTCACATGTGTGGGTGCATGCACATGCACAGGTGCATGCCAATACATGCTCATATGCACACACGCATGTGCGTGCACACCTACGCATCCCAGCAAACACAAGCACAGACCTGGCGAGGAAAACAGGAGCTGAGAAGAGAGGGAAGACGTCTCAAAGGCCCCCTCCACGCCTCCCAACACCATAAGGCTCTGCCTTTGATTTCCACTTTTAATTTTCACATCACCAGTTACCACATCAAAGCCATCCTACTGCAGGTGCCCGGGACCCAGGCTGTTTGTAGCCGCTCTGATTCCAAATCCCACTTCCCACGGGGCCCTCATTGCCGATGGCATTTTGCTTCTCATTACACTCCACTCCAGGGAGCAAGGGGAAGCAGGGGTGCTGGTATGGACCCACCTCTCACCTGTTCCCAACTCCTGCTCACTTCTGTGTAAGGCTGCTGACGGAGTGCTGTTCAGAGTCCCGGGGAAGCACAGCAGAGAACACCCCCTTCCCTGCCCCTCCCCCGGGCCCTCACGGAGATAAAACGGGGGGGGGATGGCTGGGGATGGGTGTGGACACTCGACTGAGCTGTGCTCACACGAGGAAAGCCGCCCTGCCTCGCTTCCTGTCAGCACCGCAGGAAAATGGCTGCGGGATTCTGTGAAGACACAAGCAAGGCTGAGAGAAAAGGAGCGGCGACAACACAGCCGCCTTCTCGCTGCTCGGAAGCAGATGGGTGAATAATTACTGACTCAGGAGAGGGGAGGAGGCTGGAGCCTCCGTCAGCAATGGGGGGCCCAGGCCTGGCTGGTGGCTGGCGCAGAAGCCCTAGGTCCTGGGGAGGCCAGCTGCTCCGGAAGTGGGGCTCACATCAGGCCAAATTCTAAAGCATCCGCTGCAAGTCTGCGGGTGACGCCGCCAGACCCTCGGCACCACCCCTCCTCCTGGCACAGGACAGGAGCCATGGAGCTGGACAGCTTTCAATTCCAGAACGGCCCTAGCTGGTTTGGCTCAATAAATAGGCCTGTGGACTGATGGGTCCCAGGTTCGATTCCGGTCAAGGGCAAATGCCCAGGTTGCAAGCTTGATCCCCCTGGGGGGGCGGGGGGAGGGGGTGGTGACTGCAGGAGGCAGCTGATCAATGATTCTTTCTCATCACTGATGTCTCTATCTCTCTCCCTCTCCCTTCCTCTCTGAAATCAATAACAATATATTTTATAAATTCCAGAACGCAAGGCCTCACCCAGAGCGAAGTACTGACGGAAGCAGACGTAGGAAGTAAAAATCTGCACGTGTCCTTCTCCCACTTAGTCTCTTGAACATCAGCGGCCCAGCTTCCACCACCTGGCGGAGCTTGGAGGAGTCCTTCCTAATGGAACAGTCTAGCCCAGGAGCAGACCGGGACAGTGGCCCCAAATGTCCGCCACCTTGAGCACCCTCCACCCTCTGGCCACCACCAGGCCAGGACACGGAGCCTCCAGGCAGCCAGAGCATCCGATACAGAAGACAGGGACCAAAACAAAAAACCCGGGTGGGGAAGGGGGAAGGTCAAACAGAAGCAATGCAGCAAGGTGAAGGGCATCTCAAAGCCTCCCAGCCATCCTCGGAAAAGTAAGAGAAGAGGGGCCTTTGAGGCTTCTGCCCTGTCTTCTCAGCTCCAGCTTTTCTTGTCAGGTCTGCGTTTCTGAATCTAGACTAGGCTCCTATTAACACACACACACACACACAGGCCCTAGCCAGTTGGCTCGGTAGGTTCAGCATTGGCCCGTTGGCCCATGGACTGAAGAGTTAAGGGTTTGATTCCAGTCAGGGGCACGTACCTCAGTTACAGGCTTCAGCCCTGGCAGTGGTCGGGGTGTGTGAGAGAGGCAATCAATTGATGTGTCTCTCTCACATGGATGCTTCTCTCTATCTCTCTTTCTCTCTTTCCCCCTCCCTTCCACTCTCTCTAAAAATCAATGGGGAAAAAATATTCTTGGTTGAGGATTAACAACAACAAAAAAAAAACAAAAAAAAAAAACAACACATTCAGGAGATAAAAAGAATTCCTGGAATGAGAGAGAGAGAGAGAGAGAGAGAGAGAATAGAAAAAATTTTTCCACTGAAGGGTTAGTAATAACATTGAGGAAATCTATAGAAAGAACAAAAGGAAAAATGATTTTAAAAATTCAGACAATCAGTCTAAGAGATATAACATCTAACAGGTGATTCCGAGAGAGAGAGAAATTGGAGGTAAAACAATTATCACAGAAGTAATGTAAGTAAATGTCTGGGCACTGAAGGATGTGAGTTTCCAAAGTAATAGGCCCCCTGATACCCAAGGCACTGCGTCGGGAAATTTCAGAACCCCGAGGAAGAAGGAGAGGTAGGACAGCCACGGGGAGGAAAGAAAAAACCTGGTCACATGCGAAAGCTCGGCAAGCTGGGTGGCACTAAACCTCCCATGAGCTGTCTCAGAAATCCTATCTCCCGGGCCCCACCAACATAAACCCATAAACCAAGAAACACGTGCAGGTGTGGGATCCGGGATACATGATTTCGACAAAAGAGAAGCAAAAGGGATTTCCGCCCTGATGGCGAAGAAAGCACAGGACTGTCGTGTGCCGGTGCGAGTGAGAGAAGGAAGCGGGCCTCCCCAAGGAACGCCCCTGAGGAAGAAGGAACCCGAGAGCCCCCTCCAGGCCTCTGGCCACCCCGAGAGCAGGTGTACATGTAGGACACAGAGTTTGGGGTCTCCCGGCTCAGAGGAAGGATGCTTCTTCCAAAGTGCTTTCTTCAGACCCTGAGAGGCGGGTTTTCCTCACCTTCTACCCCTGAAGGGAAAGCCCTTTGTAGCTCATCCTAAATCACAGCTGGTTGCTATGGAAATGATTGTATGCCTAAGCTGAGCAAACACCTGGGGCGCTCATCTCTCTCCAGAACTGGGCAAGGGGAGCTACCAGGCATTGCTTACTTATTTATTCAGAATCATCAACATCGGAGCGAGGCTGCCTGGTGGAGATGGACAAGGCTGTGTAAGAAGTTTCGGCGGGGCCCGGCTGGTGTGGCTCAGTGGTTGGGAGTCAACCTATGAACCAGGAGGTCAGGGTTCGATTCCCGGTCAGGGCACCTGCCCGGGCTGTGGGCTCGATCCCCAGTGTGGGGCGTGCAAGAGGCAGCCAAGCAATGATTCTCTCTCATCACTGATGTTTCTCTCTCTCTCTCTCTCTCCCTTCCTCTCTGAAATCAATAAAAAAAATATTTTTTTTTAAGAAGTTTAGGTGAGGACTTCATACAATGGCCTGGAATTGATGTTATAATGTTGGCTACCTTTCGGGGGATTTATTTATTTTTGGAAGAGAAAGAATTTCAACCATGAACATTCAAAAAGTCCTAGACATTGGTGACAAATGGAAAATGAGAGGTTACTGAGTGCAAGGCTTTCACAGCACAAAGAACAGCCCCAGGTTACACAGCAGGCTGGGGGAGAGCCACGACCAGAACCCCAGTCTCTTCACATTCCTCACCATGCACATGCTTCCAGAACCTTCTCCAGGGTCACCCGTGTCTCATCCCAACCTCCTACAAAAAAACAGACTCAAGCACCTCTTCTGTGCCAGGCCCTGGGGGTACTTCAGTGAAGAGACGCAATCTGGTGACAAAGGAAGCGTATCAAACGATGGGACGTGTGATACAGGACGTGTGATACGTGGGAAAGGGGTGCAGGTCAGCCTGTGGGGCGGGGAAGGCCTCCCTGGGAGGGCCTCAAAGGGGGGGGTTCCCAGGGGGAGGGGTGGCATCGCAAATGAGAGGCACACAGAGCAGCTGGCTGCAGCCTATGGTCAGAGCTGGGAGCTGAGGATGGAGAAGTGGGCTGGGCCAGGTCTCCGGCTTCTGTTCCCGCCGCACAGAGAGGTGCTACTGGGGAAGGAAGGGCTCATGGAGCTATTTGGTGGGGGGGTGGGGGGGTGCTGCGAGTCCCTGAGTGAGAGCAGGTCGGCTGTGACCTGAGCAGGAAACCGGAAGGGAAGGAAGGGAGTTTGTCTCTTAGACCTCAGGCTAAACAGGGGAGTGGGGACAGGAGGAATGCAATGACTCCCACCCTCTCTCTCAATTCCCCAACCTCCCCACCCCCACCCCGACCCCCCAACCACCCGTCCCAGCCTGCAAGGTAATTATAAGGAAGTTAAACTGAATTACACACGCAGGGTTTATTTTGTGTTTTTCTGCTGCTGCCGCTGCCAATTAGGGTGCAATTAGACTGCCTTCATTAGCAAATGAGATTAGAATTAACATTGTTAATTACTCGTTCTGTTAAATGGGAAGCGGTGTGGTGGGGAGGGCGCTGGGTGGGGGGTGGAGGGAGGGAGAGTCCAGGGGGTGGGGTGCAGCCCTCCTAAGGCTTCCTGGCCCCCCCCCAAGGAGTGAGTGGGGACGGAAACCAGGATTTACCAGTTGTCCGGGCACCGTGGGGCTAGCCAAGATGGAACCTGCCGGGTGAGAAGGCTTGACTGCTCAAGAACACTCACTGCCATTCCTGGCGCAGGTCGCTGGGCTGCACTTCACACGCATTATTCACTTGACCCTGTGTGGAGCAGGTGTGAGCAGCCCCACTCAGAGTGGATCGAAGGGACACTCGGAGAATCGAGGTGACTTCCCCAAGGTCACACAGCTATCGTGGGTGGCGGAGTCAAGCACTCCTCCATCACCGAGCACCACGACCTGTGGCTGGCATAGGAAAGGGGAGCCCCGTATACAGGAGACTTGATGTAGTGGTCGCTCGGCGTTAACTCACTGAATGCTCCATTTTGCCCAGGAGGAAAACAGAAATCACTCGCCTCATTTTTCTCACGAGGACGCTGAGACTCTGAGGGTTGATTTACCATGGCCTGCACGCCCAATCCGGCCTGCCGCCTGTGTTTTGGTGTTTTTGTTGTGTGTGTGTGGTTTTTTTTTAATATATTTTAATGATTTTACACAGAGAGGAATTGAGAGGGACAGAGAGTCAGAAACATCGATGAGAGAGAAACATCGATCAGCTGCCTCCTGCACGCCCCCTACTGGGGATGTGCCTCAACTAAGGTACCTGCCCTTGACCCGGAATCGAACCTGGGATCTTTCAGTCCAAAGGCCGACGCTCTATCCACTGAGCCAAACCGGTTTTCAGTCTGCCTGTTTTTTAAATAGTTTTATTGGGACACAGCCATCATGCCCATGTATTGGTGTGTTATCGGTGTCTTCCTTTCCAACAGGAACAGCAGAGTTGAACAGCGGTTACAATGACTGTCTGGCCCACCACCCCTAAGACAGGTACTTCCTGCCCTTCAGAGAAGACGCACACCCATCGCTGTTTAAATAACTGACCGAAAGCCGTACAGTTCCTGCCTCAAGGTGTGGGTCTGAACCCAGAACTTCTGGTTAATTTGTTGGAGGTTCTTCAGCGACGTTTGCCCAAAGGGAAGGGGGCAGTGCCAGCTGAGCTGGGTTTCCAGTGAGCTCAGAGACCCTCCTCAGTGCCCCAGGGAGAGAATCACAGCAGGCAATAGGCATTTCCTCCTGATTTCAGAAATCAGATTGGGTGGGCTGCTTTTAGCAGTGATCAATCATGAGTGGCTTTTAAAACAGGCGATTTATTATTTCTTAAAAAAAGAAGTCCGAGGTAAGGCAATGCCGAGTTTGGTCAATTCAGCTGGGCTCGGAATACCAGCCAGGACCCAGGGGTTTCTCCCTTCCTCTTCCCACCTCGGCACCTTCACCCCCTCCCTCAGGGTCCTGCTGTGGCTGCCAGGGCTCCGGCGTCACTCCCTCACCCATCAGCTTCCAACGGTGGCGAGCAGGGTGCTGTCTTCCAGACCTCAGGGAGCCTTCTCCGCCCACGCTCTTCCCCTCCGTGGTCCGTGGCCAGAATCGCGTGGCACGCCAGGCATGACTGGTCACCAGCAAAGGAAGGAGGATTATCGCCTTTGGCTTAATTAATCGGGATTCACACTCCTGGGCAGGGCGGGTCCCAGCCTCTCCTGAGCAGCATGGCGGCGAGCACCTGAGTTCTGACAGAGAGAGAGAAGCGGGGGAGCGGGGGACTGTTGGGAAGGCAGCTGACTTAGGATTCCCGTTCCATTGGTCACAGGGAGAGTCCTAGCCACTGAGGCCTCGTCTCTCTTTACCACCACCACTCCCCTCCCCCCGCCTCTTCCCCCTGCAGGGGCAGGAAGGCCAGGCTCAGGGTTCACCTCCCTGGTGGCCTGGCCCCTAGCCCATAGCACAGGCACAGATCTCTCTGGAGACCCTTTGGTCCTCTCTTCTCCTCACCCACATCCCAGCCCACAACCTCACGGGTTTCCTGGGCACCCCCCTGCAGTGCTGCCTCCTCAGTTCTGGTTCTCTCCCTTGTGTTCAATGACCTCACCAGCCGTGAGTCATGAGCCAGGGAGTGGCTGGACCTACAGGCACCCTAGCCGAGAGGTGCTAGGGAACTGTGCCCGCCTGTGCCAGATGCCAGCTCGGAAGTGGCAGTGCAGGTGGCTGAGCCAGCCTGGGCAGGGCTTGTCCTGGTGCATGGAGCCCCTCCCTCCCCTCCATCCTTGCCCAGGCAGCCAATTCATACCCTCTGCTTCCAGATCCCCAGCAGACAGATATTTTCTCTCTCTCTCTCTCTCCTTCTTTCTTCATTCCTTTTAGACCCTGAGCATGTGGGTCCAGTCCTTTGCCAGGACTTCCTTCCTGCCATCTGGCAGGGTTTGTGAGGAAGAGAGGTTAGCCAGGCATTTTTAAAAGTTGAGAGAAGCGGTCAGGTAAGGTAGGTCCCATCTGGGTACTACCTGCAGGCAAAGGCTCAGGGGTGAATTCCGGGGGGCCACTGGCCTTGGTTCAGGAAGAAGAGCTATGGCAAGGCTGAGGGAACCCTGCCTGCAGTCAGCGAGGGAGGGCCTGCTTCTCTTTCCTCCCATCATCCCCACTGACAGCGCGCTGGAGTCGGGCCAGCGCTGATGGCCAGCACAGGTTTGCATTTCAGGCGATGTTGCTGACAGGCTGAGTCTTGGAGAAATCTCCTCTGTGCCAGAGAGGAGGGACATGTTCCCTTCGAACTTGGGTCAATCAGGCAATTTATTCTGTAGCGGAAGGCTCTGCATTAACTACAGCACATGTGTGCGTGCACACACACACACACACACACACACACACACACAGCCTGCTGGCCCGGCGGCCTGGATGGAAACAAACATTTCCAACATGTTGGCCTCTAGCCCTTCCTCTGGTGAGTGGTTTTGACCTGCAGAGGCCCCATTTCCCTTCTTGTGCTGTCACATCCCCATCACAGCTGGATTCTCCTCAAAAAGCTTTAAGCCTCTCCAGCTGTCTGTAGGAGAGTTAGCTCTTCTCAAGGCCCCCAAACTGGCACTGAGGTGACGGATGAGGCTCCCAAGATCCGTGCCCTCTCCCTCCTGCCATCCCAGCCATGCAAGACTCACCCTTTCCAACAAAGTCCACTCCCTAACCCTCCCCCCCCGTCAGATGCCAAAGATTTACCCCCAGCCTGGGGGCCTGGCGGGTGGTGACCCCAAAGGGAAAATCTAAAAAGGGGGGTGGGAAATGGACACCTCTTGAGTTGGACACAGACATGGCAGATGCCAAAGAACAGAGAAGGAGGTTTAAATTATCTTTCTCATCCCAGTCCAGAGCTAGGAAGGCCAGTATCCCTAGAGAAGGGACTTGTATCCCTGAACCTCCGGGGGCAGGCACAGACTATGATGCAGGAATAGGACCATCATTAAGTGACCTGAGACCCCTTCTTCCCATGGGGGGCTGCACTCAGGCTCAGCTTTCTGCAGACCCCCTCTGGCCTGCAATTTCCCACGGCCCCCAGGACTGAATGCTGGGCTGCTGACTCACAGCCAGCCCCTCCCAATAGCTGGTGCCCACGCCCAGGCTGCCTGGAGCCAAAATGTCTAGGTTTTTTCCCCTGTAAGCAGGTAGCTGAGCCTCGGGCGGGGGCTCAATGTCTCCCTAAGGCATGCAGACCCCCTCCAGTGTGCAGCACGGAGCTGGGCCCCGGCATGATGGGAAGAGCAGCGGGCCAGGCCTTCCTTCTCCTGCTCATCCCAGTGTCATGCATCCCCCTTCCCCACACAGAGCCACTTCCTAAACGCCATGTGGCTTTTAGAATCCCCAGGTCCCAATCCTGCAGGACTGGCCTCCTGCCTGGCCCGCAGGGAAGTGAAGGAAAGGCAGACAGGTGGGAAATGGGTATTGTCTGATCACCCAAAGCCTGCCAGGTGCTCCCGGTAAGGAAGACTGAGTGGCCAGGGGGTCTGACAGCCTGAGGAGCAGCTTCCTAACCTCGAGATGAAAGGAAGAGCAGGGGTGTTGGAAGGCTGAGATGATGGGATTTGGGGGTGATAGCCAAAGTCAAGAGGAATTGGAAAGGCCCAGTCCTGAGAGGAGCTAGCCCTGGGTACACATGGGAGGAATGTGGGACATGGAAAAGAGAATTGCGGTCAAATACCAGAAGGCTTTGAATGCCATGTCAGGGAGGCTGGACTTATCTGCCAGGCAACAGGGAGCGATCGAAGGTTTCTGAGCGAGCCAAAACCGGTTTGGCTCAGTGGATAGGGCGTCGGCCTGTGGACTGAAAGGTCCCAGGTTTGATTCCGGTCAAGGGCATGTACCCTGGTTGCGGGCACATCCCCAGTAGGAGGTGTGCAAGAGGCAGCTGGTCGATGTTTCTCTCTCATCGATGTTCCTAACTCTATATTCCTCTCTGTAAAAATGCAATAAAATATATTTTTTAAAAGGTTTCTGAGCGAGGCAGTGACTGTCAGAGCCATGGCCCTCGCACAGACATTAGGGTAGCTCCTAAGGGAAATTTGAAAATGTCCACACACAAAAATAGAAATTAAATAAACCCACAGAAATAGTTTGTTGTCTGTCATCTTGGTAAAGAGAATATTCCAGTCTCGGGCAAAAGACCTTAAATGACTACAGACAGTTAAATGGGCGACCAGGAGCTGGGGAGCTGACTCCAGATAGTGTGGTACCTGTGACCACTGACAAATCCACTGCCCATAGGTGCTCCCCTCCCTCCCCCCGCCCAATAAAAAGTCAGCTCCTGGCCATCCACCTGACATCTCTGTTAATAACAAAGCCTAATTAGCATGGCTTTTTAAGCATCCATTACATTAATTTAACACGAAAATCTAATGGAGCTCTATTGGAACGTTTTTCAGCAAAATTAACCCTGCAGGTTTCTTACACATGTTTTCATCAGGGGCTGTGAGCAGAGGATACCGTGAGAGAATTAGAATGAGCCCTTGTGGTTTTTGCTCTGATCAAGTTCCTCTGTCCCCGAGCCCCCGGGCGGGCGTATAGATCTTTATTTAGCCAAGCTCCTGCCCCCACACCACGTGGTTCCCATAAAGGATGATTAAGATGGTGGGAGAGTCAAGCCCAGGACTTGAACGGGTGCCTGTCTGATACAAACACATTCCATCCTATTCCCAGGGCTGCGATTCTGGGACCCTGGACAATCTCAGGACAGGATCCCTAGAGAGAGAGGAAGTTCCTACCGTGTTTCCCCGAAAATAAGACATCCTCCGAAAATAAGACCTACTTACAGGTTTCCTTCTGAGTGAAATATAAGGCATCCCCCGAAAATAAGGCCCTGTCTCAGAAGGCTATTGCTAAACATGAGAGATTTGGTCCACTGATTCTGAAAGAAATAGAGTCACAAGAAATTCACCAGGAAATTCAGGAAATGGATTGTTATGATGATGTTCCAGAAGATGATGGCATGATTGTCATTGAATAAATGAGTCAATTCTTGATACTGTAGGATTCACAGTTTGTCTGGTTTGTGTTGACAACTACCGTACTACCGTACCGTATACAGGTAATAAATTTCCTTTATTTTCATTTAACAATAAATGTGTACCGTATTCTTCTTCATGGAAAAATAAGACATCCCCTGAAAATAAAACCTGGCGCATCTTTGGGAGCAAAAATTAATATAAGACACCGTCTTATTTTCGGGAAAGCAGGGTACAAGATGGTTTGACCCAAGGCTGTTCCCCACTTGCCTCCCACTATCTATCTTCCAGCGAGGGGTGGCCATGTAACCCAGGTACGGCCTAAACAGAGAGGCAGAAACCTCGGGAAGGGCATTCTTTCTTGAATACAAAGACAAAACTAACTGGAAAAGCATGCCCTCTACACAAGCATCACTCACCCTTTCCTCTTCTTCCCACCTGGAATATGCATGTGAAGTATGGAGCAGCTGCAGCCGTATTCTGCCATGAGGGAAAAGCCCCAGGCTGTTTTCCCCAGGGGGGTAGGGGGGAGAGATGACAAAATGGAGAATGGAAGATTCTGGGCCACTGAAGCACCACAGGGCTGAGCATGGTACCAATCCTCAGCAGCCCACGCCTGAGCTCTCCATCGCTTGAAACAAACTCCGTTTGCAGAAGTCTCTGCTAGACAACGTTGCTGCTACTTGCAGCCAAAAGCAATCCTAACTGCTAGAGCTGAATTCTGGTTCCCGATTCTGTGTGACTTTGGGCACGACTCTGTCCCTCTGAGTGGCCATGTCCTCACTGATAAAATAGAAGGGTAAAACAAAATATGCTTTTCTTTTTCTTTTTCTTTTTTTTTATCAAGCGACCCTAACAATTCCACCCCACCCCTGTGAAACTGTGTTCCATGGGAAGTTCCTAATCCAAGGACACGGGTGCCTGCTGGGAGCTGTCCCACCCCACTCCAGAGAAGCCACAGACAGAGAACACGGGTCATAAAGCCATCCACCCTCAAGACGTCTGAGGGCTGTGTGGGCGCGGATACCATGCGGCTCTGTCTCCGGAAAGCGTCCAGTGGCCCTGGATCCTAGAAGCCCACGTGACAGGTAGGCTCTAGAGCAGGGCTTCTCCCGTGGAGTGTGCACACCATCTCCCGTGGAGTCCTGATCAAACGCACGCCCCGATTCAGTGGGATTTCCTACAAGCTCCCAGTGACGCCCATGCTTCTGGCTCATGGACCACACTTGGTCTCCATCCCCATCGTCATCTCCGCAGCCAGGCCCTCGCTTTGCCCTGTGGCGCATCTCCAATCAGGTGAACAGCCTGGGGCGGTGCGGAGAGCATGGTCTCAGAGACAGGCTAACTCTGCCACGTGACTACGGGATTCGGGGCAAGTCGCTCAGCCTCCCTGAGCTGAATCTCAGGGTCACGGTGCACAGCTTGGATGCTACCAGGCTAAGTCACGGTAAAGGCAAGCAGGGGCCACAGCTGAGGCATGGCCAGCAGAGCCTATTCAGGTAAGGCAGGGTCAGGGCTGACACGGGGAGGAGGAAGGGGGGGCAGAGAGCATGTGCTGAGAGGAGGTGGGAGAGGGAGGAAGAAATTGGGGTGGGTGTGTCAGAGCCTTTGGACCTTAAAAGAAAGTGCCAATTATATGCAAATGACTTCTCCCTCTAACAATGACGTGATTGAATAAAGATGCTGCTCCCCTGATCTTAACCTCCCACTGCCCTCCCAAATGCCTGTCATCCAGGTGGGAAGGAAATCGTCACAGACACTCAGCAACCTTCTGCTCCAACCTCTACCGCCACTTTGCAGGTAGAGGAATGGAGGCCCAGAGAGGGTAAGCCACTTGCTCCAGATCACACAGCCCGTCCGGGGCTAGCTGGGCAGTCTCCCGGGTCTCCTGGCTGGGACTCTGCATGACATGGCGACAGGGAGTGGGGGGAGCAGGAGCAGCTGTGAGAAGGAGCCAGGCTGGATGGGGCAGGAAGAGCCTGACAAGGTGCTGTCGCCGCGCCAACCAAGACAAGCCCTCGGATAGGCCACGCCGCTGAGACAGGAAATAAAGATGACACGCAGGGGCTCCTGCTCCCCAATTAGTGTCAGCGCTTCTCTTTAACCCAGCCCCCCACCGGTGGCAAATCTGGCTGCCTTGCCCCCCTGCCCAACTCCTCATGGCTCCTTGAGGATCTTGGCAAGGCCAACAACTGCAGAGCTTGGGGGTAGGGGCTGGGACCCGACCTGCCTGTGTTGTGTAAGAAAAGCACCCAAGCGCAGCTTTCAAACGCACCTCTGCCAGCCGCCGGCTGTGTGACCTTGGGCACGTGCCTCCCCTCGCTGGTCTGCAGGCTCCTTGGCTATAACATGGAGACAGAAACCGGGAACACGGAACCGCACTCAAAGGTATCTGCTGTGCCTGGCACAGGCAGGCCCTGGGCAGGGGTGACTTCCTGCCCTCTCCCCTGCCCTCCGGCGACACAGCCGCAGCCCTGCCCTGAGCTGAATCGCTCAGAAGCCATTTTGCTCTCGGGCACCTGGGATGAAATTTTTCTTAGCAGAGAACTGGCAGACTTTTTAAAATAGGGATTAAGGTTTACTCAAGCCAAGATCAAAATGAGTTTGCCTTTCTGAGCTCATAACCCAAGACAATTTAGGGGAAGATGAATGACCAAAAATGAAGACTTGGAAATTTGCTAAGTCAGACTGGCCAGTCGTGGGCTCGTGTCATGCACCCCACAGTGCAGCGTGGGGAATACGAGGCTCGGTGAGGCGCCCTGCAGGGCCTCAGAGACCAGGAGGAAGCCCTGGCCGGGGGCTGCAGGGCTGGCTGATGGCCCAGGCCGGAGGGAAACAATGCCCTCCATTCGAATGTGAGCACAGGCACATGGGAGCCACATCGGAGCCAGGTGGGAGAAGCGGCTGGCCCTGCGTGGCCACGCCTTCTTGCCTCTGCCTGGTATGGCCCATCACTGCTCCCCTCCCCTTCCCATAAGCCTCTGGGACTCTGGCCGATCCTGAGGCCCTCGCGGCCCCTCTCAGGCTAGGTGGTTCTGCACCAGCTTCCTGATCATTCCCTGCTCAGGTGCTTCTCCACGGAGCGTGAGCCTTCAAAGGTTCGGTCCCCTTCCCACTCCTCTCCGTGGTGCCGGAAGTGTGGGTCCGGCTGGTCCACACTGAGTACTCCTGCTCCGTACCACCCTGGCCCTGCCCTGCCTCTCTCAGAGAGATGGGGGTGCCCATGGCCCATCTAGAATAATGACATTTAAAACACCTCCTGGGTGCACCCAACAGTGAGACCAGAAAGAGCTCTGCATCTGACGCTTGGCCCAGTGTTACTGCCAACTTGCTGTGTGACCTGGGCTCGCACAGGCCCTCTCTGAGTTTATCTACAAAATGCAGTGGTTGCACGAGATCCCTTCTGCTTCTGACATCCTGACCCCCGCACCATCAAGACCTCACCCCACTTCTAACCACAAAGGGGAGCCAAAGAGGAGAGGAGAGGAGAGGAGAGGAGAGGAGAGGAGAGGAGAGGAGAGGAGAGGAGAGGAGAGGAGAGGAGAGGAGAGGAGAGGAGAGGAGGTGGGGGGGAGAAAGAGGAGGGAAGAGGGGGGAGGGGAGGGGAGGGGAGCTGGCCTGAGCCCTGGGCTTGGCCACGCGGTGCTGGGGTGATGTGAGGGAGTAAGCAGAGCTAACACAGGGCCCTGCCTCTGCTCCTGGCCATCCAGGGAGCCCCACGCTGGTTTAATTGCGCAGAAGCCAGTTGGAGATTTAGAGCTGAGAGCTAGTTTAAAGGAAGGAATGGGGCCTATTTGAGTGGTTATGCAAATTGATTGCTGCAAGGACTTCTGGAAAAACTGATTATCTGACTGTGAAGAAACAGGGCTAAGAATGAGAAGAGGAGAGACTCCACCTTCTGTAATCCTCATCATCCCTCAGAAGCTGACTCCTCCGTGCTTTCCTGGCCTGCAAAGCAGAGGGTCTCTCCCTGTCACAGAGCTGGCAGGCAAAGGCCCGGGGGGCTGGGACAGCTGCTCAGGATCACACAGCCGGTGGGAGGCACAGCTGCCCGAGACCGGCCTAATCCTGATGACCTGGGAAGTCCGTGCCCCTGTTCTCCAGGGGCCACCTCAGCCCCCCAGCCTGGCTCTCTTCGTCCCACCCCAGGAGCTGCCGTTGGCTCTTTCCTGGTGGAGGGTGTGGCATGCAGCCTGCAAGATGACCCCCACGGAGCCTCACTTCCTGGATCATGCCCGCCTGCAGTCCCCTCCCATCCTGTGTAACCAAGGGGAGATGGTAACGTTGCCATTTCCACCTGGTTCTCTCTTACGTGCCCTGGGACAGCCTGCCGCCATGTTGTGAGGACACTCAAGCAGCTCTGTGGAGGTCCATGTGGTGGGCTCAATCCCCAGTGTGGAGTGTGCAAGAGGCAGCCAATCAATGATTATCTCTCATTATTGATGTTTCTCTCTCTCTCTCTTCCTCTCTTGTCAATAAAAATGTATTTAAAATAAATAAATAAAATAGAGATCATCATCATCGTCGTCGTCGTCATCATCATCATCATCATCATCCCTCCCCTGCTTCCCTCACAGCCCATCATGGGGATGTGGTGGGATAAGAATGTAAACTGTGAAGGCGGTGCACCATGAGGAGGGCTCTCCTTAACTCTGCCAGGACCCAACCACCTCCACGCCCGCTGCACGGCTGCTCTGTCCCCGAGCCCATGTTTCAGGAACTTCCTGGGACCTTCTGTAAGGAAGGCAGGACACGGTCCCCTTCCTGCTCCCTGCCTCCTCCCCGCTCCCTGGTGCAGTTTGCTCCCTGTGGCTACCCCCAACGTCCCCAGGAGCATGAAGAGGCCCCTCCAGCCATGATCTTCCCGCGCCTCCTTTCTTTTCCCCTCTCTTTTCCGCAGGCAAACTCAAGACATGGTAACCGTTCTCCCCATTATTCAAATGGCATGAAAATTACCTACTTGGCATTCCTCTTTGACATGGAGCCTTTAATTAGCCACTGGCTCCCATTCCCCGGTATTTCTCCCTGCCCTGCCGCTGCCTCCCTTCCTCCCCCTCCTCCCGCCTCCATTAGCATCCTAATCAGGGATGCCCAGGCTTGTAGGGGAGAGAGAGAGAGAAGGGCTGGTGGTTTCCGGAAAGAGCCATCCATGGCAAAGCGGAAGAGCCTGAGTTCTGGTCTCTGCAGCTGTCACCACCTCTCCCGTGGCTTTAGGTTTCTGTGGGGTCACACACGAGTGGAGGGCAGAGTGGGACTCAAATCAGGGCTTTGGCCCCGGTCCAGATCTCTATGCTCAGCTCCACCCAGCAGCACCCCTCGGTTCATAGCACCTCTCCCCGGCCCACCTCACTTGGCTCCTGCTCTACTCAGCCTCCCCATGGCTGCCAAGGAGCCCCTGGTGCTTGGGCCTCCTGCACACTGGGGCCACCAGGGATGCGAGGGTTTGTGACACCGAATCTGTGGGGTCAGTGCTCAGCCTGGTCCCTGTAGGCCATCGCTGTGGGTGGGTGAGAGGTGGCTGGTGTGTTAGGGGTCATCAGCTGCTGTACTGGCTCTTAAGGGACTGGCCAACTAATTGAGAAAATTAGGCTGTTACACAGGATCAGGAAGGAGGCATAGATGCTGGACAGGCCACACTTCCTCTGGAGTGTATCCATTACTCCAGACTGCTACACCAGGCAAGCCCGGAGTGCTCAGGTAAGAGTTTATCTTGCTCACGGAAAGGCTGAAGCCACCTGGGATGGGGAGAGGGGAGAGGACACCTTCTCCCAACGGTCATTTACTGACCAGGCTGAGGAAGATTCTTCCATGCTCAACATGCAGCCCCCTCGGTCACTCTGGGCCCGGACGTTTGTCTGGCCGATGAGGGAGAGAGGATGGGAAAGACACACCCAGGCCTTCCCTGCCTCAGCCCAGCATGCATCCCTCCAACTCACATTTTATTGGTGAGATACAGACTGGGACACGCAGTCCTGCTGGGCAGCTGCTTCCGCACAGTCACTGCACACTGTGGCCTAGTGAGTTGTCTCTGCCACGTTAAGCCTTGGTTGTATTATCTGTGAAATGGGGGCAAGGAGGGCTGGATGGACTTATCAGAGCTGGAAAGACTCTCAGATTTTACAAGTGAGTCAACAGAGGTCAGGAAGTTAAATGGCTTGCCCATGTTCACAATGGCACACCAACACAATCCAGGTTTATGGACCCTCCAAGCAATGGTAAAAAGCATAGCTGCCACTCACAGAGCACCTCCTCACAGGATCCCTTTGCGAGCATTGTCTCTGATGCTCACAGCGTCTTTGCAGCAGGCGGCATTGTCCCTATTTTACAGATGAGGACATTGAAGTCCAGGGAGAGCAACTTGCCCAAGGCCCCGTGATCTCTTTGGCACGCCAGCACCCACATCTCCTTCCCGTTAGCACCCAGCCTTCCTGTTCAGAAACCCCCAACTGTGTGCACTGGGGCCAGGGCAGAAGGTCACCTCTGGAGGAGCAACCTGACCAGGCTGGCCCTCAATGGCAGCTCTGTGTCCTCTGCCCGCTCCCTGGTGGCCCCTGGGTTTCTGCTGCCCCCAAGACTAGCCTCCTCCCTCAATAGGATCAAGGACGCCCCCATGAACCTTTAACTGCATTCCTTGTTAAGTTACCCAGAGTTGGTTTCCACAGCAAACAGATACCCTGACTGATGCTCGAGCCATGCACATGCCCTGACATATAAGCCCCACTCATTTTTAAATATATATATATATATATATATATATATATATATATAATTGACTTCAGAGAGGAAGGGAGAGAGAGAGCTAGAAACATCAATGACGAGAGAGAATCATTGATCGGATGCCTCCTACACACTCCCTTCTGGGGATTGAGCCTGCAACCCGCCCCCTTCATCCCTGACCTGGAATGGAACCATGACTTCCTAGTTCATAGGGTGACGCTCAACCATGGAGCCATGCCAGGGGTGGGGGGTGGGGGGTAGGGGGGGGTCTAAGCCCCGTTGTCTAAGCGAGCACACTCGCCCTGATGCCCATCCTTGGGTTTTCCTGTCCTACCCTTTTTCATGATCAATGACAGATGTCTCCGCCCTCTGTCCCTCTTTTTTAAGGAAGGAAGAGCTAGTAGATCCCGGATAAACAAAGCTATTGAGAAGGTATAACCTTAAAAGGAAGCTCCCCTCCAAAAAAAGGAATCATAACCAACCGAGCTGAACTCCTTTGAATTAGGCTGTGTTCACTTCACGGCCTTTTGCTGGCTCCTGCTGGGCGCCGGGCGCTGTGCGGGGCACCGGGACCTGCGTGAATAAATCCACACCTTTCCTGGGGCAGCCTCCCTCAACAAATGAAATCCCAGCGAATCAGCAGGATGGAGTCCTCGTGTTTTATGAGATTTTGCATTATGTGAATTTGACACTGTGATAGGAAGATATTAATAAAGTCTCACTTTACATGCAGAATTTGAAATAACGTGGGCCCGCACACGTTCTCTAAGCATGAGGAATGTTGAAGCTGGCAGGCCCGGCGAGCTGTAAAGTGTCTGCATGCTCGCCGCACGGCGGTGCCACTTTAGTTGATAAACAGAAACACATACCAACCTTTGTCAGGTTTAGCAAGTCTGATGGAGCCAGGCCTTCGGCAGCGTGCGTCTCACACACGGCGCGCTGCTCTGGTGTCTGGAGTTCTGGCGGCGGAGTCGGAGTGTGGGGGTTTTGGATGAGGCGTGGAGCCTCTCAATTTCCTCATCTGTGCAATCAGGATAGCAGAGCCTGCCTCTGGGAGCTAACGGGGAGTAAGTGCGATCCTCCGTGCCACGGACTCGGAGCAGGGCTTGCAGCCACACCTTGCGGGGCTGCGGGTTGGCAGGAAGGGGTCGTCAACACTCTAGGAGGAACACGAACTGCCTCCCAGAGCAGAAGCAGAGCAGCCACACCCTGTACAGCCCTGGCCCCTGCAGTCCCCACACACAGCCCCTGGAGTCCTTCCCCAAGGTCAGGCTTTCTGTTGGCACCACGGACACCTTCCTAGTGCCCCTTCCGACTTGAGGGCACCATCCAGACACTTGACTCTGCCAGACTCTGTACTCTAGATTCTGATAAAAGCTAACCCAGCACTAATAGGACCACATCCTTATCCAAAGGAGGAAGCACAGTAGATGGATGCCCAGGTACCACAGAGGCCTCCATGTTCCAAAACCGGCCTCTCCCAAGTGCTCCATCATGGTTAACTTGTTCTTAAGCAGTCCACTGTGACCAGTTCCACCCTGGAACTCACCCTAACCCTAACCATAACCATAACCCTAACCCTAACCATAACCATAACCATAACCATAACCCTAACCCTAACCCTAACCATAACCCTAACCCTAACCATAACCCTAACCCTAACCCTAACCATAACCATAACCATAACCCTAACCCTAACCATAACCATAACCATAACCCTAACCCTAACCATAACCATAACCATATCCATAACCTTAACCCTAACCATAACCCTAACCCTAACCCTAACCCTAACCATAACTATAACCCTAACCCTAACCATAACCATAACCATAACCCTAACCATAACCATAACATAACCATAACCATACCCTAACCATAACCATAACCATAACTATAACCATAACCACAACCCTAACCATAACCATAACCATAACCATAACCAAACGCTAACCCTAACCATAACCCTAACCCTAACCATAACCATAACCATAACCATAACCATAACCATAACCATAACCCTAAGGACTGTCCTGCTGATTCTACTGGTTTGTTGCTCATGTTCGCAATAAGGGAAAAACTCAACTGCAGTTAAAGGTGAGTGAAAATAAAGATGTAACTTTTTCACACCCAAGTTCACAGACGCCACCCCCTTGAATCCTCTCCGCATTCCCCTTGAATCTGCAGTACACCAAGAGCCCCCAAACTGGCTCTGCTACTGCTCAGGGCCTTGGCAAGAAGCCCCACCAGCCAAGGCCTCGTAGCTGTGAGGACTGAATGAGTTGATACTAAACAAAACAAAACTAAACAAAACAAAACAAAACAAAACACAGATCAGTGCCTGGCACCAAGAAGGTGGTCAAGAAGAGGTTAGCTGTTGGCGTTCTTGTTGTCAGCCCCCAAAGACAATGGGGAGCAAACCTCCCCACGGGGGCATTATTTACTAACGGAAGTCCTCTTAAAAAGCACACAAAGCACAATTAGCAGAGTTATTTCAGTTCTGAGGTTTGCTCACTATAAAAGCCTCGCATTTGTCCTTCCCTGATTTCTCTGCTAATTGCAACTGCTGCTGTCCATCGCAGCTGCCACACACGCCCGTGTTGGCTGCATCTAAAGTAGCTGTTCCGGCGGCGTAATGGCGTGTGCTAATTGGCCATCGTGCCAGGATGAATGGAGTTGGGCAGTCGGCGGACACAGGCCAGGACTGGCCCCAGGACGCCAAGCTGCACAGTCCCTGGGAGCTCCCAGCCTCCCCACTGCCCACCCAGGTGTCCCATTAGGATTCGGCCATGAAAGAGTGAAGGAATAGACGTGCTGAGCTAGGAGGCCCAGGAGCTATGGCGGGCCAGTCCTTTCTGTATCTATCTTACAGCCACGTCCTAGCCCCGGACAGTCTCTGATATCAAAGTCTTTGATAAAGAGGCACATTGCTATACACACATTTCTTTCTGCCTCCTGCATGCCCCCTACTGGGGATTAAGCCTGAAACCTGGGCATGCGCCCTGCCCAGGAATCAAACTGTGACCTCCTGGTTCATAGGTCAACGCTAACCATGGAGCCACACTGGCCAGGCTGGGCTGCACTTTTCTTTTTTAATTTCTTTACTCATTAAGGTATCACATACTTGTCCTCAACCCCCCATTCCAATCCCCCACCGCTCCCACTCATTCCCCCACCCCCCTATTGTCCTTGACCACTGATTAGGCTCATATATGCACACAAGTCCTTTGGTTGATCTCTCCCTTTTATCCCCACCCTCCCTCTGAGGTCCAACATTCTGACCCCTGGCTCCTTATCTCTGGGTCTGTTCTTGTTCATCAGTCTATGTTGTTCACCATTTCCCCTAGATGAGTGAGATCATGTCCTACTGGAAATACACTTATAAGAATCAAAAATGAGACAAGCAATAATCTTTATGCGGAAAGGCATATGAATCAGTCTGTAGTGAGTTTCTTTCTGGGCCACCAGTTCTTTTGAGACCCAATTTCAATGTCAAGCAGTTCCTTATGCGTATATGTCAGCGATGATATTTCAGTTCTGGATGGTGGGCAAATGGTGGTAATGCAGGTCCAACCCTCTCTGGTTTGGTCCTGGGCAACCTACAGTGATACACAGCTGCTGACTGCTAGTATGGCAAGGCGACGTCAGCATCTTCCATCTCTGGACTGCTTCTCTTCTGTCTTCATGGTTGGAGTAGTCCTGTCAATTCCTCTCTGTTGCCAGAATCCACATGGTCTTGGAGTTGTTTTCTGAAAATGTATAAACATATTCTCAACCAAAAGTTAATAAAGGAATATTTTCTATAAGTTTGAGTTGGGATGCTTTTTCATTTTTTGCCCAAATGATTTTCCTCTGGCTTGTTTGGACACCATGTGTGTTTTTCATGGGTGTCTTGCTGATGAGCTGACTTTTATTAAGGGTAAAATGAGGGGAGGAGGAGGAAGATCTAGATGCCCATAGAGCAGTGGTCGGCTCAACTGCTCTGTTGATTGAATTTGCCAACCACTGCCCCAGGGTGAGCAGGCCCCAGCCTCCCGCTCTGGTACCTGTGCCTCATGCCCCCTCAGCAGAGTGTGCGAGCCAGCGACGCCCATGCTGCAAATAAATAAATAAAGAGCGTGACTCTGTGTTTGAAGGACAAATGCCAAGTCCCCTCTCGGGGCCCTCTCCCACACCTCCGTACATCACCTCCGCATGGCCAGGCTGTCCTGCCGCCCTGAGCTCGCCTGGCTGTGATATACACCAGACACCGCTTCCTGCACCCTCAGGCCCTGCAGTCGGGGAGAGGGGAGTGGGAAATCCATCCCAGCCACCCCAGGATTTATGCTCAACGTTCTTTTCCTTTGTCGGGGGAGAAGAGGAGCAGGTATTCCCAAAGGGGAACCTGTAACTCATGCAGGTGCGCTGCTGCGTCACACCCTGGCAGCACCCCAGCTGGACGCGGGTTTGCACCGACACCGGGCGTGCACACCGACAGGCACCCAAGGGGTGGCGGTTAAGGCTAAGAGCCCACTTCCCAGCCCAGGGAGCCAACAGGAGACACACACACACAGAATGCTGGGAGGTGGGAAAACTAGTCCCAGGTCCCAGCTCAGTCACCTCTGCACCTTTTGGTGCTGGGGCAGGCCCCTGCCCTCTCTGGCCCCCACTCTCTCCAGCTGCAAAGGGGACGCTGACCACAGAGAGAGCCTGGGCTAAGAGGACTCATCTCAGAGCCTTTCTCCACCTCATATATGAGGCTGTTCTGCCCAAGGCCCCAGGTGGGAGCCAACCCTCTCTCCAGACTGGGCACTGGCCTCAGGGAGGACCCTTCAGTTCTGTGGGAGAAAGAGCCAGAAGACAGAGGCCTGGCTCCGGAGGGAGTGCAGTCAGAGTGCAGGGCACAGGGGTGGACTCTCGAACCCTAGTCTGGCTCAGGAGAGGGTGTCTGGGAAACCCTGCAGGGGCCTGAGCACCTGGCAGTCATGATTTCCTTAGGGAGCTTCTGTTGAGAAGGAAGAGAAGTCCCAAAAAGTAGAAACGATATGGGAGGAAATTACAGTTTGTTGAGATGTTACGAGGCACACAGATACCTGCATTCAATCCCCGTAGCCCTAGGAAGCAAGTACTATCTATCCCCATTTTATAGATGAGAAATCGGAGGTTCAGAGAGGTCACATGACCTGCCCACGATCACACAGCGAGAAAATGGCAGGGCCCGAGGCCAAGGCTCTATTCCAGAGCACATGCGCTTCATGGGACCATTCCACTGTGGGGGCTCTGGCATCAGCCTCAGACACCGCAGGAAGCAGCCTGGCTGGGATCCCCTCCAAGGAATTAGAGCAGTCACTGCCCAGGATGTGCTGAGACAGGACCCTGAGCCCTCCCTCTATCACACACCACCCCCCTGCTCCCCGGAGGCTCTCTGCCCAGCCCCCTCTTCCCCTCAGCTCTGAACCAGGCACCTGGAGGCCAGCAGTCGGACCCCCACTCCTCTTTCCTAAGTTCAGCAGTCTCTCCTCGCTGCCCAGCTCTGCCAGGCCATGCTGTGCCCGTACCTGCTGGGCTCCGGCCCCCCGCTGCCTGACTCATGGCCACCAGGGTAATGAAGTGTGCAGTCTAATTGCAGCCCTTAATGATAGCCCTTAGCCGCCGGAGACAGGTGCAGAGGCGGAGGGTGTGCCAGGGCGCTGGAGCGGGAGGAAGGGGCAGGGGCTCCATCCCACTCCCATAACTGCAGAGGAGAGGAGAGGAGAGGAGGACTAGGGGGTCAAGGGTCAGAGGGATGGGGAATGCTGGGGTGGGGAAGGGCTCCTGGCCCCCTGGGACCACAGAGTCAGCGCTTGGCAGGAGCTCTCCGGCCACCAGATCCTTCAGACGGAACATTCTTAAATAGCTCTACGCAGCTAAGCACTGTGGGGAGGAGACAGGATCTGTCAGGGCAGAGGCCAGCCAGGCGGAGAAAGTATGATGGAAAGGGCAGTGGCGCGAAAGGTTGGACTCCTGGCCCCACCACCAACTTGCTGTCTGGCCCTGGTAAGCCATGGCCCCTCCTTGGGCCCCAATATCCTCGTCCGGAAATCTGGACTTGGACTTGGAATTGTTTAAGCAACAAACGGCACATGCTAACCAGGAGCCAGGCCCTGCATTGGGCCCTGAGATCGGAGAGCACAGGTGAGACCGGGAGACACTAAGAAAGACACAGGCACTGCTCTCAGGGAGCCTGCAGTCTGGTAAAGACGTCAAGATTTGTAACAAGCCCAGGGCATGGCTCCATGGTTGAGCGTTGACCTATGAACCAGGTGGTCATGGTTCGATTCCCGGTCAGGGCACCTGGGCTCGATCCCTAGTGTGGGGGCGTGCAGGAGGCAGCCAATCAATGTCTCTC
Source organism: Nyctalus aviator (assembly GCA_036971965.1). Lineage (NCBI taxonomy): Eukaryota > Metazoa > Chordata > Mammalia > Chiroptera > Vespertilionidae > Nyctalus > Nyctalus aviator. The sequence goes on along the minus strand of CM072937.1, from coordinate 36,043,740 downwards.
TCTCTCTCTCTCTCTCTCTCTCTCTCTTTCTCTCTCTTTCTCTCTCTATTTTAAAATAATAATCTGTGTGTCACAGTACCATTTAGGGGGGTGGGGAAATATCTTTATATCAGTCTGGAACAATATGTACAGAAAGTACGAGGCAAGAGGTGGGGAGAATAATCACACTTCCCAAACCAAGGCCTGGCGAAGCTACTAGAAAAGGGGCAAGAGGGAACACGCAGGGCAGCACGGTGGTGAGGAGAGAGGGAGGAGGAGGAGAGACGGCGGAGGGCATCCCGTACACACAGGGGCCGGAGGGCCGAGCTCCACACTGGACTCCCAGCACCTGACAACTGAACCCTCGTCCAGACCCAGGCTCACGCGGATCCTGCAGCCGCACACGGCAATGTTGGGGGGACTTGCTGACATGGGGAAATGCTCACATATTTCAAGTGAAAAGGCAGGTTTCTAAACAACCTGGCCAGCCAGCGTGGCTCAGTGGTGGAGTGGTTTCTAACTATCTCTCTCCTTTCCTCTCTGTACAAAATCAATAAAATATATTTAAATATATATATATATATATATATATATATATATATATATATATATAAAACATTAATCATATGTCTGGTCTGACGCCATTTTTGTAGGAGAGAAATATCTTTACATAAGTCTGGAAGAGGAGACACCCAAAATTCCAATAGTGGTTATCTTCAGGCCGTAGACTGTGAATAGGTACTTTTTATGTTCTTTACATTTACTTATATTTTCTACTTCTTCTACCAAAAAAAAAAAAAGTCATCATCTGTATAATGTTTAAGGTTATTTTTTTAATAAGGTAAATACATCAAGGATTTTGGCAGAGGGGTGCGGACAGGAGAAGGAATGTGCCAGCCACCTGGGTGCAGCGTGCGGGGAAGATGGAGGGTGAGAGAGCTCAACCAGGATTGGGGGAGAGCGGGGAGCTCAGACAGGATGTGGAGAGAAAGGGGAGCTCAGACAGGATGGGGGGGTGGGGTATAGAGCTCAGCCAGGATGAGGGGAGGGGAAAGCTCAGCCAGGATAAGAGAGATGGGGGAGCTCAGGCAGGATGGGGGGAAGGGAGGGAGAGCTCAGCCAGGATGGGGGAGAGACCGAGCAGAGGCACGGTGAAAAGAGCCTGGGTCACTCTCTGCCCAGTCTGTTTCCCTCCAGCGTCTGCAGTAAACCGCCTTCCTGGCCTGCTCTCAAGCGTTATGCCCCAGAACGAGAATCAGACCTCTGAGGTCCCTCCCTCCCTGAGATCTGAGTCAGTGAAGTAGGGCTTCCAGGGCAGAGAAGGCACCCAGGTAAGAAGACCTGGATGAAGGCCTGGCCAATGTCTCACAGGCCCGTGTCTGAGGTCTCTGTCTGCAGGTGCACAGCAGGGATGCCAGCCTCTGCCGGTGGAAGCGGCAACTGCGGGCCTGTGGTCTGTGTGCGGACTGCTGGGCAGGCTGAGGGCCCGGGAGGATATGGGCTCAGGGAAGCAGAAGCGCACAGGATCACAGGCAGCTCTGCAAACTGAAATGTCGAACCCATTCTATTAGCCTTTCCGAGAGTGCATCAAGGTGACAGCACAGATGTTCGGTGAGCATTTAGCGGCGATGGAATTAGTGGAGACATCGTTGCTCATAGACACAGGAGCACCCACAAAGGTAAAGATTAAAAGCTATAAACACGTGAGTGGGTCATGCAAAGCAAACAACTGACACTAATGTAGTCACTCTGACTGTTAACCAGGTACCTTTGACATACAGCCTAATAACTATTGTGTGTGTGGGTAAGTGGGGAGGATTTATAGAGAAGCAAACAGGCTTGCTCAGAGGGGGAATTTCCCAGTAATTGAGGCTGCCTGACAGTGGGAATATTCCAGCAGAGGCAGCCAGGAGAGAGGGCTGGCTCTTAGGTCCTCTCTCCATCCTCACCCTGTTCTGGCCCCAGGAGGGTGGCCAGCATGGAGCCCGGCCCAGGCCCCAATCCCCTCTGCCTCCTGTGGGGTCTGGCCAATGAGAGCCTTAGCAGAGCATAGAAAAGGGAAAGTATTCTTTCCCAGGCTCCCTATCTGCAGGGCCACCTTCAAGACCTCTGCACAGAAGGTCACGGCCTCCCAGGAGCAGCTCAAGCCACCTCCGGCTTCTGGCTTCCGCTCCTTCTCTCACCCTCGCAGCCCAGGGGGGGGCATAGCCGGGGAACAGCGGTCTCACCCCTGAGTTCCCGCACTCCCCCCCGTGGGCTCCCTGCACCCTGCCCGCACCTTTGTAAACTGTTCCTTTAGTAAACGCCTCCTAATGTGCGTGCGCCATCTGTTTCCTGCTGGGATCTGCCTGGTACCCGGGGGTTCCTAATCAGACAAGAAAATTAAACTGGACGGCCTCTCTCCGTCGCAGAGTTAATTCAGCAGTTCCGTGAAATGTGAGTCAGGCTCGTGTTGTCTCCTGCTCTACTTCACTGCAGCGCTAACCTTTCTGTTCCCCGCCATGTTGGAGGCAGCCGTGGCTCAGGGCTTCCAAAGCCACTGCTGCCCGCGCCCACACGCCTACACGCAGGAAACTGAGGCCTGCCAGAGCTTTGCCCAAGGTCCCAGCCAAACACAGGAAGCCAGGGACCCCAGGACCCCACCCCAAGGTGCCTTCCCTGAGCAGAACCATCCCACTGGCCCTTCCCACAATGGAGGCAGCTGCCCCTTCCCTCTTCCCAACCCCCGTTCCCTCCCCTGTCCCTGGGGGGGACAGGCCTTTGGGGAAAATGATGAGGTTTTTATAGCATTTTGTGGTAAGCACTTAATAACTCTCCAGGCTGCAGATCTAGCTGTGCATGGGCTGGGGATAATTCACAGTAAAATATGACTTTTCATTTATCACACTGACATGTAATAAATACTTCCCAGTGAAGCTTGGGCACGGAGGGGGGGTGAGCCACCATCAGAGGAGGCTCTGTGTCTGAGTGTTGGGGTTCAGGTCCCTGGCAGTCGGGCTCGGGACATGGGCAAACCTGAGCATTGGGGGTCCAAAGCCCTGGGACCAGGGATGCTCACAATGAAATGGGGAACTCTGGGGATTACCAGCCAGTGTGGCACCCCCACTCCCTACCAGCCTTACCAGCATTTCTGGGACATTGAGATCCTCTCTCCTGGAGCCAAATGCCCCCAAAGCCAGTGGCGCCTGAACCCAAATGTCCAGCCAGGTGTCCTCTGCCTCCACCCTCACATCTGGCTCTCTCGGACTTGTTTTAAAGAGCCTCCCACCCCTCCCCTCCCTTTGCAGCACCTCCTTCCCATCCCCACTGACACTGAGCTCCTAACTGGACATTTGAGCCAAAACCGGTTTGGTTCAATGGATAGAGCGCCAGCCTGCGGACTGAAAGGTCCTGGGTTTGATTCCGATCAAGGGCATGTACCTTGGTTGCGGGCACATCCCCAGGAGGAGGTGTGCAAGAGGCAGCTGATTGATGATTCTCTCTCATCGATGTTTCTAACTCTCTATCCCTCTCTCTTCCTCTCTGTAAAAAATCAATAAAATATATTTTTTTTAAAAAGACCTTTAAAAAAAAAAGGCATTTGAGCTGTTCTCCAATTTTTTACAATTAGATAGATCCCATTTATTCTGCATCTACCAGGGGTCAGAAGCACTGGCTCACTTAATTCTCAAAATCCCCCAGCAGCCCTAGCTGGTTTGAGCATTGGTCAGTGGATAGAGCATTGGTCTGCGGACTGAAGGGTCACCGGTTCAATTCTGGTCAAGGGCACATGCCCAGACTGTGGGCTCTATCCCCAGTGGGGTGGGGGATGCAGAAGGCAGCCAATCAAGGATTTTCTCTCATCATTGATGTTTCTATCTCTCTATCCCTCTCCTTTCTTCTCTGAAATGAATTTTTAAAAATTTTTAATAAAAATAAATAAATAAATAAATTTAAAAAAAATACATAAAATGGCATTATCACCACCCCCAGCTCACAGGAGAGGGCTGACACGCAGAGGGCTGACACGCAGAGGGCTGAGCGATTTGTCCAAGGTCACACTGTGATCACATGGTGGCATCAGACCTCAACCCAGATCTGGCTGACATAACCTCCAGCACCTTCAGGGCTGTGTGTCTTAGATGGGGCTCCCCCAGAAGCAGAGGCTGAGACACGGGTCAGAGTGCATGATGTTGATATAGGAGGTGATCCCAGGAGGGATCATAGGAGAGCAGGGAAGGAATGAAGCCAATACAGAATGTGTTGTGACCACGCCACCACAGAGGACAACCACGGGACTGTGGGACAGTATGGAATACCCGTACCCTCCCTTCCCCCCCCCCCCGCCCCCGCCTAGGTAACCCTCCCCAGTGAGGGAGGGAGCTGGGCTTTATCGCCACCAGCTCCTGTCCGTCCCAGTGGAGTTGCTCCTCCTCCCTCCTGAGATGGCTGAGCGGGTTCCAGGAGCCAGAGGAAGCTTTGGGGCAGAGCCTCAGGTTGCCAGCCAGCAGTTGGCAGCCATCGGAAACGATGAGTGCCAAGGGGGCATGGGCAGGGCACCGGCCACGTCTGCCTTCCTGCCCAGGCCCCCGTCATCACTAGCTGACAAATACAGGAGTCAGCCACCTCATCTGACAATCCACCAGCTCCAGGAGCCGCGTCGCTGGCCCGGGGAGGAAAGGCTACGGGAGAGGTTTCCGTGGCGGTGAGAGGCTGCGTGGGGCACGCACTCCCTCCTCTCAGAGCTCTGACTCCACACCCATCCCCCTACCCAGGGCCAACTGTAGAGCAGGGACCAGACAAGGGTGGCCAGGACCACCAGCCGCTCCGACAGAGCCGCATCCACGCAGACCAGGGCTCTGGGACGCCCTTCCAGCTGTTTTCCGCCCGGAAAGTGGACTTTCCTGCTGGGGGTGCCTGACATGTGATGGGAAAGGGGCCTGGGGAGCACACGGACCTCAGTTCGAACCCTGGCTCTGCGACTTGACACTACGGGACCCGGTGCAAGTGACATGTTTGCTAGGCCTCGGGGTATTTTTTATTCTTAAAATAGACAACATATTCCATACCACACACAGTTGAGGAAAGAGAATAGATCAACTCGGGCAAAGGCCACAGTGGAGAGATCTGCATGTAGTGAGCACCTATTTTTTTGTTAATATCTTTTGTTTGATCTCAGAGAGGAAGGAAGAGGGGGAGAGAGATAGGAACATCAACGATGAGAGAGAATCATTGATCCGCTGCCTCCTGCACGCCCTGGGGACCGAGGACGGAGCCCGCCACCCCAGCGTGTGCCCTGACGAGGCGTCAAACCGGGACCCCCTGGTTCGTAGGTCAACCACTGAGCCACGCCGGCCAGGCGTAAGCACCTCTTTTTCTCCCACTTTCTGTCTGGCCTGGAGAGTCGATGGCGAATTCCTTCCATCTTGACCCGGAGACCCCTCAGAGCCCCGGCAAGGAGGAGCCTCGGCGGTCCTGGGAGGGGCGGCTGAGCGCCCCGCTTCCCTGGAAACTCTCCTGCTGGTCTCCACGCTGCCCTCCCTCCTGGTCCCCCGGACAGGAGAAGGCCCAGGTGAACCCCAACATCAACACTGTCTAACTCGCCGAGACCGGTTTGGCTCAGTGGATAGAACGTCCGCCTGCGGACAGGAAGGTCCCAGGTTCAATTCCGGTCAGGGGCATGAACCGTGGTTGCGGGCACATCCCCAGTGAAGGGATGTGCAGGGGGCAGCTGATCGATGTTTCTCTCTCATCGATGTTTCTGACTCTCTATCCCTCTCTCTTCCTCTCTGTAAAAAATCAATTTAAAAAAATTTTTTAAAAAATATTTTTATTGATTTTTCACAGAGAGGAAAGTCCGCAGGCCTACGCTCTATCCACTGGGCCAAACTGGTTTCGGCAAAATCAATAAAATATTTAAAAAAATAAATAAATACTGGTTAACTCCATGGACTCAGGACCTCTCTCCCGTCCTCAGTGATCCTCACAGATCAGGATGTCTGCGAGCCCATTTTTCAGATGAGGAAGCTGAGGCTCGTGGGGATGACAGTTCTCCCAAAGCCCTCAGCAGGGTTATGAGAGAACGGGGACCTGGGTCCTGGGTCTGCTTCTCCTGCCCTTGACCCCAGGGCTCCCTGCCCCTAAGGCAGCATGTGGGTGCCAAAGATGCCGCCCAACCCTGCTTCCCACTACAGATTTGACGCATCGAGCAATAAACGAGTTGTGGCATCGCTCTCCTACCGAAGTGCATTTCTTGCTTACACAGGATGTGTGGGTTTCTGAATAATTAAGTACAACACTCCGCTTCCAGGGCCCAAGACTCCGAAAGGCACAGCAAAATGGAAGCAGAAATTTTCCATCAGCAACTGAGCCAGAGGGAGTTGAAGAAGTTGTTCCTCGTGTCTGAGGACCAGGCGGGCCTGGGCTCCCCCTGGGACAGGAAGCCCGGGACAGTAGGGCCATCAGGGATGATCTGGGCCCCGCACCTCATTTCCGGGCAAGAGAACTGGGGCCTGGGAGGGGGACTCACCCAGGGCCACCTGGAGCCTGAGCCTGAAGCCCTGGGAGACGGCAAAGGTCCTGGATGGGAGTCCAAACCTCAGGATTTGAATTCAGCTCTACTTTTTCGCTGTGTGACCCTGGGCAAGTCACTCTCTCTCTGAATCTTAGATTTACTCTTTCCACATGTTGATGACCCCTTTCTACAGATGGGAAGAGGGAGGTGAGAAGTATAAAAACCGTTGGTGGATTATATACGAAGATGGATGGGCTTTAGAAGCCTGGCCTCCTCCCTCTGGGTCCCAGCATGTACTCTCCTCTCCCTCCCCTCCTCCGCCTCCCACCTCTGCGGACTCTAAGAAAAGCCATAAAAAAGAAGGAATTCTCATCGTTTGCAGCAACCTGGATAGAATTAGAGAACATCATGCTGAGTGAAATAAGCCAGTCAGTGAAAGAGAAATACCACATGACCTCACTCATTTATGGATATTAAAGAACATTATAAATTGATGAACCAAAAGACAGATATAGAGACAGTAAAGCAACAAGCAGACTGTCAAATTAAAGCGGGGAGGGGAGGGAGATCGGGGGGGAGATAAGAGATCAACCGAAGGACCTGTATACATGCATATAAGTACAACCAATGGACACAAAACTCTGGGGAGGGAGGGTATGTATGGAGTGGGTGGGCAATGTTAAAATATGTACACAGATAATAATTTAATAAAAATAAAAATAAAATAAATTTTCAGGAGAAAAAGAAAAAGAAAAAGAAAAGACTGAGGACACACTCAGGAAGCAACAGGAAAACGAGGTCGAATTAGAGCCAGAGTGCCACCTTCAGAGGAACAACAGAACTCGACAGAGGCAGCTGCTAACATGAAGAAGCAGAGTTCAAGGTCAGCAGGCTGAAGGCTGGTCACCTCTCGTGAACCGGCATCATCACTAGCACTCGGTGACTGCCCAGTGTGCCAGCACTATGCTAATCCCCTTACATACTCTGCCACACCCAGTACTTACATCTCTGAGATAGGATCCTCATTTCACAGAATGGGAAACTGAGGCTCAGAGAGGTTCAGTAGCTTGCCTGAGGTCACACAGCCAGGAAGTGGCAGAGCCAGGATTTAAACACAGTGGTTGGCCTCCAAGCTCGCACTCTTAAGCCCTCTGAGTTTCTGCCCCCTGAGAGCAGGTGAGTGTTGGCTCAACCCCCAGGGACTATGCAGCTCAGACAGCGGAGAGCCTCCACATCTATAAGTGAGAGAGATAGTAAAAATAAAATAAAAAAACCTCCTCTCACCCCTGTCCCTGCCTAGACATGGAAAAGGGGACATTTTGTGGAAGGAAAGAGAGAAATCTGCCCACCACCCCAAACAGATTAGGATCACAGATCCAGTACAACTCTCCCATTTTACAGATGGGGAGACTGAGATGTTTGTGGGAGCAGGGACTCCTCCAGACTGTACGGCTGCCCAGGCCAGCCTGTTGCCACCTCTCTTGGGCAGACTCGATACCCACCCTTCCCACAGGGAAGCTCAGGCTGCATCCTAATAAAGCAGCGATGCCTCTGAATGATGTTTAATTATTCTGCAGTAGAATCACTTTCATGGGCCGCGTGAAACAAAGAATTTTAATAAAATTTCGTGCGCTCTAGGGGCTCCAAGCCCCTCCCCATGCTCCCCTTTGTTACTCCTCCTGATCTCATGAAGATAGAACATTTGTCACTGTTTCATTAGGAGCCACAGTGCCCCATGCTATTTATGAGCTTGCTATTTATCAAAAAATTATATTTTTGAGGGAAAAGAAGGGGAGGGAAGAAGTTCATCACAGAGAAGGCTTGGCAAGGATTTTGTGACATTTCAAAGTCCTCAGATCCCTTTTCCTATACAGACGGAATGGGCCAGGTCCCCGATGGGCTGATCCAGGCTGGGGCTGGCCCAGGACTTTAAGCTTTGACTATCCTCCTTGATCTGACCTGTGTCTGTCTTTTCCAAAAACCTTGTTTTATCCGAAGCCATGTAAGCACAAGGTCTGGTGCTAAACTGCTTCCAACTCCCAGTTCCATTCTCCCAAGGCAGCCATGACTAACTTTTTAAAACGCCTCTTCTTATATTTACCTCCATTTTTCTAAATAATATGTTTCTGCTGATACTTCTTGCTTCATCAGTTTCAGACACAATCTATTGGCTTACTGCTGTGATAGATGAGGATGGATCTCCCTCACCACCGGCACCTCGCCGTGCCATATCTCTGTTTTCAGTTCTTCCATCAGTTACCTCTGTGATGTTCCACCCTCGGAAGTTGCACTTCGGGAAGAAAGAATCTGAAGGCCCTGGCCAAGTAGCTCAGTTGGTTAGAGCGTTGTCCCAATACGCCAAGGTTGCGGGAGGTTGCAGGTTCCATTCCCAGGAGGTCACAGTTCGATCCTTCCCAGTGGCTCATCTGCGCTACAAAGAAAAGCTGGGGACAGAGATTTTGACTCCAGGAAAGAATTCACATTGAAAATGCTGGGGCAGGAGCATTACTAAAAACAATAATTCCTTTCCCTTACTGCGCACTCCCAGGACACAGAGGGAGGGGACAAGGGGAGTGAAATAGGGGCAGCTTGATAGGTTAGCTGGAACAACAAATGTCCCTTTGAGTTTCTCCAGAGAAATGTAAAGGTTTGGGGGCGGAAGGGGTGTTTGTGGAGGGTTTTTTTAAAATATATTTTTATTGATGTCAGAGAGGAAGGGAGAGGGAGAGAGATATAGAAACATCAATAATGAGAAGGAATCATTGATCGGCTGCCTCCTGCACACCCCACACTGGGGTTCGAGCCCACAACCCAGGCACGTGCCCTGGCTGGGGATCGAACCGGGACCTCCTGGTTCATAGGTCGATGCTCAACCACTGAGCCACGCCGACCAGGGCTAGATACACCACATTTTATGTACCCATTCATCATTGGTGGCATTTAGTTTGTTTCTACCTTTTATGAGTATGCTGCCATGAACATTCATATACAAGTTTCTGTATGGGCATGCGTTTTCGTTTCTCTTGGGTAGATACGCAGGTGTGGACTCACAGGACCATAGGGTAGCTCATGTGTAACTTTTCTGAGGAAGTGCCAGACTGTTTCCCAAGGCGGCTGCACCGTTTCACTGGGACATTCTCACCATCAGTGTGTGAGGGTTTCCATTTCCCCACATCCTCACCAGCACTTGCCATGACTTACCTTCTTTTTTAAATCCTGGCCATCCTGCTGCTGTGAAGTGGTATCTGACTGGGGTTTTACTTTGCATTTCCCCAGCAGCTAATGGCATTGACCACCTCTCTCACGTGCTTCCTCGCCACTGGTACATCTTCTTTGGAGAAATGTTTATTCAGATCCTGTGCCCATTTTCATTGGGTTATTTGTCTCTTTATTAGTGAGTGGGGAGAGTTCTTTATATAGTATCCTCAATGCAAGTCCTTTCACAGGTACATAATTTGAAAATAGTTTCTCCCCTGCCATTGGCTGTCTTTTGATTTTCTTGATGATGTCCTCTGAAGCACAAAGGGTTTTTATTTGGGTGAAAATAATTTAGTTTGCTGTTGCTGCTGCCGCTTGTCATAACCCCACCTCAAATATTTTAAAAATGAGGCAGGTGTTTAACAACTTGCCTGAGAACACATAACAGTAACTGACAGAGCCCAGGCTGCTTCAGAGGCCCGGGCCTGCCGAGCGGGTGCAGGCACTCCTACCCCTGCCCATGTGAGCCGGGGCGGCCACAGCATCCGGCCCGGCAGTAACAGGCTGCTCCCTCACAGACGCAGATCCCTGAGCCCCCGCTCAGCACGTCTGCCCCACGGCCCATGGGCACAGAGAGGAGTCTCCCTCCAGGAACGTTCTCTACGGTGCGGCCTGAGCGGAAAGAACCTCTCGACGCAGGTCCCCCCGACTCCAGAGACCGGGAGCTCGCCCGGCAGCATGAAGAGATTCTTACAAAGTCCTTCATGCTCCACTTTTACGTTTCCCATTCATCACCTCATTTTTCTCTAATAAACAGTCATTCCTTCAGTAAATATGTACCAGGCACCTATGCAATGAAAAGCACTGAGCTGAGAAGCTGGAAGACAGAGTGCCTTTCCTCTTTAGAGCGCCCTGGGGAAGGGGAGAAACGACTGTCTCTGGTCTGAAGAGGGGGAAATGGAGGCGCCGCTTTGTGACCCGACCAAGGTGACAAAATCAGACAGTGGTGACCTGGCAGGGCCTAGGTCTTTGGACTCAGTGTCCAGGACCTGTCTATATCACAATGAACTGTCAATGGGGTCAAACTCAAGGTTATCCTTGAGTTTTCCATTTAAGAATGGCACTCAGCTAGGCCAGTGTAGCTCAGTGGATGAGGGTCGACCCATGAACCGGGACACATGTCCAGGTTGCTGGCTTCATCCCCAGTAGGGGGCGTGCAGGAGGCAGCCAACTGATGATTCTCTCTTATCATTAATGTTTCTCTCTCTCCCTCTCCCTTCCTCTCTCTGAAATCAATAAAAACACATTTTAAAAGATTGGGACTCACCCATTAGAGAACAATTACCCGAGCCCAAGAACACAAAGGCGGCCACCGATGGGTCTCACAGCAACCGCTCCTCCTGCCACGGCCTCGGAAAGGACCTCCCGTCGGGACTGACCTGGCAATCCAGCTTCCGGCCGGGGAAGAATGGGTCCAAACCCATCTTTCCATTATTAGTATTATTATTTTATAACTAATTTTCTAGTCAAGTCCTTTATTTGTACAAAAGCCCATCCAGCCGTGAGCACATTTTCTTGTCTTTGAATTTTATCTTTTTAATTAAAAACAAAAAACTCACATAAGGCAGCACAAACAAAGTCACCATCAAAGACTTCCCTTCCCAAAGAGCAGCCCACAGACAGGGATGCTAGTCTTCCCGCTGGCACAGGGGGTGGCATTGCCCAATGCACTTCACCTCCACGGGTTCAAGTTTTTCCTCTCAAACAAGTGGCCTGGGCTCTCTCTCCTGAAAGCCAGTTGGGAGGGAACAGAATGCCAGGCAAGAGCGAACAGGGTGCCGGAGGAACCCACGGGCAGCCCCACTGGGACAGGCTGCCCTGGCATCCAGAGCACAAATATGCTGCCTGCCAACTGCCAACAGGACCGGTTCCTTCCCGCAGGCCCAGGGTATGGGCTGTGAACCTGGATGAAAGGACTCTGGAGTGTCTCGCTTTGATGGAAAAGGACCCATGATTCCCCATTCCTGGCTGGGTGCTCTCTGAGCTCAGCCTGGGTCTCAGCTCAGGGGAGACTCTGAACTCCCCTCCGCTGGCCTCTCCTGGGGCTTGGTCCTGCTCTGATAGCCTCCTTATCTTTCCCAGATTTCTTTTCATTCTTTCCAATGCCCCCCTAGCTCCTGAGAGTCTCAAGAAATTCTCCAAACATACTCACCCTTTCCTGGGTAATCCCATTGTCCAACCCCGCCCTCTCCCTCCCAGTCCTGTACCAGGCTTCTCAGACGTCCAACAAATGTCATGAAAGGGAGGGAGGGAGAAGAGAAGGTAAAGGAGAGTGGAGAGAAAAAGATCAAGTGGCTCATTCACGATGGGGCCCGCTGACCAGGACCCTCTATGTTGGTTGCATAGCGTATATTTATCTGATTTACCGTCTCCGCCTCCGAAGCATCATTTAGGGGCCTCTCGGAGAGAATAAGCCGCTTGCTCAGCACCCACAGATCCCAGTGGGAAAGGCCAGAATCCAGCCGGGAATGGTGTCTGTCACCTTTGCATCACCAGAGAAGTCACTTGAAGAGCAGTCCCTCCGCCCTCCCCGGCCGGTCAGAGAACAGCCCCCTCCATGTCAGAAGAGCAAGACAGCATGTGGCTCCGAGAAGCCAGGTCCCGGGCTCCTGGGCGAAGTGGCTAGAGATCGTGGAAGAAACCCAGGCTGACTGACTTCTGATTCTGCCACTTGCCAGTGGGGTAAACATCAGCAAGTCATAACCTCCATTTTCTTATCTGGAATGAAAGGACATCAACACTGACCTTCCGAGCACTTACAAGAACTGAACCAGCCAAAACCGGTTTGGCTCAGTGGATAGAGCGTTGGTCTGTGGACCAAAGGGTCCCAGGTTCGATTCCGGTCAAGGGCATGTACCTTGGTTGTGGGCACATCTCTGGTAGAGGGTGTGCAGGAGGCAGCTGGTCGATGTCTCTCTCTCATCGATGTTTCTAACTCTCTCTCTCCCTTCCTCTCTGTAAAAAATCAATAAAATATATATTTTTTTAAAAGGAAAAAGAAAAAAAGAACTGAACCTGACCGTGGATATGAAAATACCTGGCACAGAATATGTGTTGCATTAATACAATCCTCCTTCCCTGTCCCCCCAGCCCTGCTTCTCGTAGGCTCAAGTCCTGGATTCTTTTAGATTTCAAAGCCTGAGCAATGGGCATGGGTACAGTGGTTTTCTTCCCGCACCCCTGCCCCACGGAGGAGGCATGGCACAGGGACAGAAAGCGGCCAGGGCAACCTCCACAGCCAGGACGGCCACACGGGCTGTGCCTTCTCCTCCCTCCCCCTCCTCCACCCTCCGACTGGGTACCAGCCATCTTCATGCATTCCCTTCAACCTGCAAGTTGGCACACAGGTGCCACAAGCCAGATGTTTGAGTTTTGTTAAGAGCAGCTTAAATAAAGCCTTTAAAACAATAATTCTCAGCCATGAAAGAGACATTTCTCTTCTGGCTTCATCTCTCTGACACACAAGAGTTGTATGTGTTTTTTTTTTCGTGTGTGTGTTTTTTTAAGGAGAAAGCGGGGGAGAAAATCAAGCCTTCTACAAAGCAGGAACATGTGTAGAAGCGCCCGGATTCTGCCGTCATGCTCAGGCCTTGCTGATGTCGCCAAGAAAAGAGAAAAGAAACTTTGGGGAAGAGCCAGTTTTCTGCAGCCCCGGGCACGCAGCTGCAGCTGCAGGAGGTGTCTAGGGGAACCTGAGCAGGTGGTGGCCATCTGACCAACTCCCCGAGGCAGATTTTAAAGAGATACACGCTTGGATGGCATTGGCGAGGTGGGGAATCAGCCTCCTTCTCCTGACCCCTCTTCTCCTCCCAGGTGGAGATTTTGTGAACAATGTGCTCCAGACAAGGACGAGAGAAGGACAAAGCCAGCCCTCCCACCTCCCCGCGTGATGCATTGAAAGGGTGACCTGGATCCGCCCTCTGCAGGCCTTCCCAAGGAAGGTGGCCTTGAAGGGGGCACGCACGGAGGCAATGCCACCCAGAAGACTGTCATAGGCACAGTTGCACATCCCCAAGAGCCAGTTACAACACGTCATTATTGTCTTAGTACAAATATCTACTATCACAGCTTGAAGACCAGGCTCTTAGAGACTGCTAGGCCTGGTATAGCTTTAAGAACAGACCCTGCCACCCTAGCCAGCTTAGCACAGTGGATAGAGCATTGGTCTGCGAACTGAAGGGTCCCAGGTTCAATTCTGGTCAAGGGCATGAGCCCGGGTTGTGGGCTCGATCCTCAGTAGGAGGTGTGCAGGAGGCAGCTGATCAATGGTTCTCTCCCATCATTGATGTTTCTATCTCTCTCTCCCTCTCCCTTCCTCTCTGAAATCAATTTTTAAAAAAATGCATTAAAAATATATATTTCCAGGCTATTGTTACCACAGAATAACCTAGCCTCTCTCACAGGTCTCAGCTGCTGGCTCCCCATCTTGTCCCAGCCTGTCTCTTCTTGGGAAGGTTCCCCCCTCCCTGCTCACCACTACCTCCTATCCATGCTCCCCAACGGACAAGGAGCTACCCACAACCGCCCTGTGAGACGGATCAGGGACATTACCTTAGAGGTGAGGAAGGTGCGGCTTAGAGACTGAGGGACACAGTCTGGGACAAGCCAGACCTCCTCTCTCTAGAACCTGTAGCTTGTGCCACTCCCCAGAGGCCCAGAGACAGGCCCATGACCTGCCAGAGGACCTCATTCCCCCTGTCCACTGGCTCTTGGGGGGACATCAGAGTCGCCGAGAGGCGCTCTCCCGAAGCACAGCCGAGCAGGGACAGTCCAGGCTCCGGAACCAGACTGCCTGGCTGCACACCCGGCTCTTTCCTTTCCAGCGACGGGGCGGCTCCCTTCACCTCTCCCAGCCTCACTGCTCATCAGTAAAATTAGGTACACAACTTCCCCTACAGGATAAGGTTGCTCTCTAAACACTGGGCGCCTTGCCCAGCACCTAGTAAAGCATTAACAAAAACATAAATAAGATTAGTATTATTCAGGTTCAGGCATGAGATGGGGGTTTTTAATTTGTCTTAAAAATGAATGCATGCCCTCCGACCCCCATATTCACAGTTTTTATGTAAACCGGACGCTCCCCTTCCTCCCCACCCAGTGTGCACTGACCATCGCCCCCCTGGGAAGACATCCCTGGCTTCGCCCTCTGGAAGGTGGTGAGGAGAGGGTCTCCACTGATGAACATGCTCTTAAAGCACCAGACTCATTATCTGGGCCCTGCTGGCTGCGCTGCTTTACTTCTCCGTGGTGAGCGAGCAGCGTCCTAAGTCATGAACAGCCCTGTGTGCTGTAATCAAATAAACTTACAGCAAAGCTAATCAGCCCCACGTGGGTGCTACGGGTTATGATTATTCTGCTACTTAGAGATAAACTCTTAATGGTAAGCAACAGCTCAGATAGGACGCATTTGTGTGTTTCTCCTTTGTCAGTTCTGAGTCTTTAAATAGCGGCAGCCTTCCACTGAATCCGCACCACGGACACGTACACTGACGTTCCTTCTCGGGGAATTCCTAAGGCCCTGGATCCATCGGCCAGGGCTCCCCATCGCCCACCCACCCACCCAGCCACCTTCAGCCTGGGCTGAAGCTCCAGGGGCCTGCAAGTGTCTCCTCCATCCCTCCCTTCATAAGGGTGGTAGAATGTTACCAGCTCATCCATCGGTCTCAGGGCAGGAGTAGAAAGAACATAGATTCTCAATTAGAATGTTCTGGATTCAAATTTGGGCTCTGCTGTTCACTAGCTTCCAGGTCCTGGAATGAGTCACTTAGAGTCTCAAGACCTTAGTTTCCCCACCTGTGCCTGGGGTCATGTAAGGATAAGTGTACTCACGATGTTTTGACAGAGTGGCACCTTGCGCAGATTCAGGCATCGGGCTGTTTGTGTTCAAATCCCAGCTTGGCCACTCGTAGGCTGTGTGGCCTTGGGTAAGTCGTTTGACCTCTCTGAGCTTCAGTCTCCTCTTCTGTGAAATAACAGAAACAGGGGGGTGGCTGTGGGGCTCGATGGGGACATCCCACAAGAAGTACGGAGAGTGCCTGATGCGCAGAGCGCACCTGACGGATGTTTGCCGCAGTGGTTCTGAGCACCATTCCTTGTCCGGCTTACCACATCGGAGGCACTCCTGCCGATGCTCGGCTCCCTCTGGGGTACGGTGAGGCAGGACATTGGAGCAGGGAGAAGGCAGGGAGGAAACCAGACAGGTGGGGAGGCCAGCGCTTAGGCAGGGCTGGCTCCAGATCTCAGGGCTCTGACTTGACGAGCTGGTGGACCCCAAACGGTGGGCCTTCGCCCTTGGCAACTCGGAGACAAGGTGCCCTGCAGCCCTGACTTTGAAATGTGCTCTGTCAACCATGAGTGACTAATTTACAGCTTTGATCTTACTGTGTTGCTGAGGAGGAAAGGGAGGAGACCGTGAAGGCCCTGGGTACCAGGACACGAGAAAGGATGGCAATAACCTTGCTCTGGCCTTTCTGGACCATCAAGCCTCCCTCAGAGACAATCCCCACAGTGTGGATGCTGGAAGGCCTACTGGTCCTTCCTCCCTGGGGACCACGCCCCCAGATCCCCGAGTTTAAGCCAGGGCATCAATAAGCCTCGCAGGAGAGAGAAAGGAAGGAAAAGGTAATGAACATGTGAGTCACACAGGTGTCATGCTTTTACCAGCATTGCCAAATGACTCCAATGGCACCCACTTAGATCCCATCTCTCCTGTTGACAAACCACTCTTCTCCTTCATTCAGAAAACACTGAAATAGCCCTTTCCTCACCAGCCTGTGGGTGTGAATGGCACTAACAACACCCAAAATACTGTGAGCTCCAAGCACCTATCTGCCAACACAGGCATTGCAATCCTTTCCAAACTCCCTCCCTTGTCGGGAGCCAGTCCCAAGGGGTCGCTCCCTCAGGAATAGGTCTAGGCTTCCACTCTCAATTGCTCTGCAAATTTGCTATGCCAAACCCTTCGCTAAGTAAGATAGGCTTTTAAAAACAATATTACTATTACGCTTGCCACGTATTTTTGAGCACCAACTTTCTAGCAGGCACTGTGCTGGGAATTCAGCATTCTCTCGCAGGGTGAGGAGTCAGTTCCCTACATTCGACATATGTCCAGATGCCAGCAAAAGGTTCCACCGCACACGGGCCTCAACGGGTTAGAGAGTAAATGAAATGACTCAGTCAACACTCGGCTTTTTCTTTCTGGGGACACTCAGTCTACCGACGTCACTGGGTTCCCATGGGTTTGATGGCCAGCCACACGCCTGTTTCCAGAACTTCTCCCGCCCTCAGGCACGCTGCCGCAGCCAGACCTCCCACCATGGACTCTCTCTCGGGGACCCTACTGATCCGCAGTGTCTTGGCTTCCACCGGTCCACAGACCCAGCTCTGAATATACCACCCCAACAGTGGACGGAGCTAAGGGTTTGGGTTCCCCACCAACTAAGTCTTACTCTCCCATGTATCAGTGAATGCAAACAGATGCTTGCGATCAGAAGGGTCATCCCCGCACAGGCCGCCTGGATGAGAGCTTCAGCTGACCTGGAGGCTGCTGTCTCTCTCCCCAGCCGTGACCCGCAGCCGCAGGGGCCTCTCCCAGCACCGCCCCTTCTGGGAGAAAGGGAGCATGCTCGAGGGTGACATCGCCGCTCCCCCCAGGGCTGGGCCTGCTCCTCTCCGAGGAGCCCAGTGTGGAGGTGCCTGGAGCATAGGTGTCGCCGGCATGGGCACCTCCATCTGGCCCTTCCAGCTAGAACCCAAGGGGAGCGGGAAATGTGCTGGGAGAACTCTGAAGGGGTGGGAGGGTGTTTCGACGACCCATAGACCAGCCCGGTACACACAACCCAGACTTGATAAGCCATCAGGCCTCTGCACCACGTAGGGGTTCCCGCCTTCCCCTGGACCTGGGTTCCAATTTATGGTTCCTGTGGCCTCCGACCTCCTGCTTGAGGCCAAGTCCCATTCTAGGCCCCCGTTCTGGTATCTATGGCCAAATCCTTGGGCTTGAGAGCTTGCCTCAATACCTAACCAACAGTAATAAAATCAGTAAGAATGGCTAATACTTGTTAAGCACTATAAGCCAGACAGTTATACATAATTCATTTAATCTTCATAGGACTTGTGCGGTAAGTACTATCTTGAACCTCATTTTGCGTATTTTAAAACTGAGCCATGTACCCCAAAGGCTGAGGACCTTCCGGTATCTAGTAACCCACCCATGTGCTAACACATGCCCAAGACCAACCCCTCATCTGACATTTCTCATCAACATCACCCTTAAAATGGCTCCAAAGGGTAAACATTATGGTCCCATTTTGCAGATTCCAACACTGAGGCTCAGAGGCTTGAAGGACATACTCGGGTCTACCCAGCTGGTAAGTGGCCAAACCAGAAAGTGTTTGACAGCCTGCCTTCATGCTTCCTGCATCCCCTCTACGCAAACACCCAGCATCCTCAGGGGCAGGCAGGCACCCCCTACACACACCTCCTCCCCTCCCCGCCGCTCCTAGGGAGGCAAGAGGAAGGAGCAGGGCCCAGGCGAATGAGGATTTGGGGAAATTTTCTGAGTGGCTGAACCCATCTCCCCTCCGCCCTCTCCCTTCCCCCAGAACCTTGGTGAGGAGACACGTGGCGATGGAGCCTCTTGTGAAACTAATTGAAAGGCCCTCCAAGCTCTCCAAGTGGGTCCTTCATTCCCCTGAACACCGGGCTCTCAGGCTCTGATTGGCAGCCGCCCCTTCGCCACATGGGGGGAAGGTGTCCCTTAAGCATCTTGCCCACCCTCAGCCCCAGGGCTGGGTGTGCCCCGAAACCCTCTGACCCCAGCACAGCAGGAGAGGGAGAGAGCCAGACCAGCCTTGCTTTCCCCCTCTCCCCTCTCCTCCTGTGTCTGTTTTCTCTAAACAAACCTTCTAGCAGACAGAAGAGTCAGCCGCCTTCCAAGCTTCCGTGTCCTGTCACCAGTCTTGTCCGGCCTGGCCTCCCGCTACATCTTGAAAGAAAAGGGGCATCCCCTGGACAGCCCACCCGGCTCGGCATCCGGCCTGGGGTGTGTCCCTTCGCCGCAGCTGGAAGAGTCCGGGAGCTGCTGACACCCCGCCCCCCTCCTCCTCTGTAAACGCTGTGTCTCCAGGAAACCACTCCACCCGCCTGCCCCCCATCTTCCTGATGCTTCGTGCCCAGTGCAGAAGTGGATGCTTCACCACATCGGCCCAGGGTTCACCTTTCCCGTTCAGTGCCCGCTGCCACACACCTTCTTTGTGTGATAGCCGAGGCTCCGGGAGACTGGGCCCCCCGCCGGCCGCCGGCCGGGCAGGGCACTGGTGTGGCTCGCACACCGGCACCAGGTAGAAGGCTCTCACCAGAGGGTGTGTGGAGAAGCGGTGCGCCCTTTCCCTGGGAGGGCGCCCCCCCGCGAGGGTGGTGGTTCTCAAGCCGTGGTAGGCCTAGCACCGCCACGGGGCCGAGGGCCAGCTCCACCCGGAGCCGGGCACCACGTGGGTGCTCAGAGTGGGTCCTTCATTCCCTGAACCCTGAGCAACGCCAGCGCTTACCTGGGCACTTACCAGAGAGCTGGGTGTGCACTGCGCACTTCACACCCATTATCCTATCTGCTCCTCGCCATAGGCATGCCACATGGAAACCATTAGCCTCCTCTTCACACGGGGAAACCGAAGATCCGAGGGGTTGACGGAGCTGAGCGGGTGACACGGCGGCGAGGTGGCAGAGCGGGGACTCAGTGGGGCCTGTCTGGCTCTGGAACGCCCCCTGGGCATCCACACCCTCCTCCACCCCGCAGCACCCCCGTGTTGTCTGGGTTTGAGTCTCCATGTGAGTCCACGACTGAAAGGACCACAGGCTTGGCTGAGACTGATGGAACCCTCCTACCCCCCCCCACCTCCGCCCCCCACTTCCGCCCCTCACTGCTAGGATTCAAAACGGCCAGGGGACACCATCAAAGGCAAGACATCCTGGTCCATTGCAGAGCCAAGGCTCCGGCTCCAGGAGATAAGCCTCACCTGTCAGGTGGAAACCCGGGCGCCCAGCCACCTGCAGTGATAATTAAAGGGAAGGCTGAGTCTCCAGGCAGCTGAAGCTCCCTCCGCGGCCTGCCGGCAGGTACACCTCCCCCTGACCTCCTCCCCCTGCTCCAGCCACCCGGCCCCAGTCCTCTTCGTGAACACAGAGCCTTGAACCTGCCGCCCTTATGTCACCAAGCCCACAGGCACTGAGGGTGCCATTCCCGGGCGAGCTGGAGGAGCAGGGGCCACCCTCTCTGGCCCAGAGCAGGGCCTGGCTTGCTGAAGGTTCCCGGCTGCGGGAGAGCACCGAGGCACTCGGGCGGCACACGTACGTGAAGAAATCTTCAGAGTCACTTTTAAAAGGCGGTGGTGTGCTGCCCGGCCAGCACGGCTCAGTGGTTGAGCATCGACCTATGAACCAGGAGGTCACAGTTCCTGGTCAGGGCAAGTGCCTGGGTGGTGAGCTCCATCCTCAGTTAATCAATGATTCTCTCTCATCATTGATATTTCTCTCTCTCTCTCTCCCGTCCTTTCTGAAATCAATAAAAAATATTAATAAAATAATATAAACTTAAAAATGAATATTATTCTTATATTATTATAACGAGCTTCCCTGTGCTCACCTGTAAAGCGGGTGGGACTTCCGGTGGGCCTACCTCAGAGGCTGCTTTGGGAATTCAAGCAGCTCCCTGGAGGGGAAGCTTTGTCCAGTAGCGTCATGTCTGGGGTTGTGACAGCTAACGGCGACATGGCCGCACACCCTTACAGAGTGTTCACAGGCAGCAGCTGCCGTTCTAAGTGCTCGATGTATACGAACTCATTTTATGTTCTGAACTGCCCTCTGAAGGGGGAACTATTATCACCCCATTTCACAGATAAGAAAAGGGAGGCACAGGGAGGTTAAGTAAGTTGCCTGAGGACACCCGGCTAGCGTGTGACTGTGGCAGGCTGGAGAGAAAGGACAGTGTAGCACTAGGCTCTGCGCTAACCATTGGGCTAGGGGCCTCTCTCCAACTGAGCACCTCCCATGTGCCTCCCCTCTCCCTTAACTCAGCAGCCGGAGATTGGAGCCGTGTCTCCTCATTCCCCTCTCCGTTACTCCCACCCCATCCCAGCCTTGTCTTCCTGAGCCCAAAGCCCCTGCCGCCCTCTGCATTTCTGGACACCCGGGGGGATGGGCAGTGAGGTGACCAGAGGCTGGACATAGCCACCCCTGCCTTACACTTCCGGCCTCAGGGTTTCCACCTCTCCCTGCCCAGGCAGCCAGCTGCCGAGCTCCCACCTTCTCTCCCCATTGCGACATCTAAGCTGCCTGTCCTAGGCGCCCATCAGGGGCTGCAGGGGGGCCTGGTGCGGCCATAGCCCGGCACTGAGCTCTGGAGTGTGGGTGGGGGCTTTCCCCTGCACCGACCTGAGGTGGCCCTCAGAACACCCAGATGCCCCCCACACACACCCAGCTGTACCCCTGCCTACCCTCACCCCACCATCTTCCCTTCTGGCCCTTCCCACAGGCCCCGGGGATGGGGAGGAGGGGATCCAGCTCTTTGCCTCTTCCTACCAGACCCCCCCTCTCCCTCCCCAACCATTAGAGCAGCAGGGCTCCGCAGAGGGTGTGTGGGGTAAGGCTGCCCCCCACAGGCAGCCGGGGGAGGAGGTCTCTTCGCTCAGAAAGCCTGAAACCTTTGTAAGTACAGAGCGGGCGGGGCTATTGGGGGGAGCCCAAGTCGCTTTGCTGGATGGTCTCTGGGGTCCTGAACCTCGCCCCAGACTCTGAGGCTGGGAGAAATCTGGGATCCCAGGAGCAGGCACAGAGTGGGGGTGTGGGCAGAGGCGTTCCAAGTCCAGCATGTGGATGCGGAGGCAGGGGACAGAGATGAGTCAGAACCCTGCCCAAGCTTAGGGTCAAAGGGCAGGTACCCCCACCCCCACCCAACACCTGGGCCCTTTTCATTGTCCCTACTACTGGCTGTGGGCAGCTTTAAGCAGCATCCCTGGAAGTGCTTCTGGGATCCAACCAGAATCCTTCTGCTGCCACTGGAGCCCAGCTCCAGGGGCCCCGGTCCTGGTGGGCCAGGG
The DNA here is from genome assembly GCA_036971965.1 of Nyctalus aviator. Classification (NCBI taxonomy): domain Eukaryota; kingdom Metazoa; phylum Chordata; class Mammalia; order Chiroptera; family Vespertilionidae; genus Nyctalus; species Nyctalus aviator. Next base: position 36,021,918 of record CM072937.1, on the reverse strand, counting down.
TGGGGAGGGGAGCGAGCGGGCACAGCATCGTGTTCTCAGGGCTGGCTGGAGCGGAGAAGTGGGCAGAGCAAGTGCAGGAAGGGACCTGCGGGGTGGGGGTAGCCCTCAGGGAAATCCTCAGGCCACGAGCAGCAGAGCGGAGGACAACGTCTGCCGAAGACAAATGCCTCCGCTGCCTTCGGCCAAGCCCATTTCCATAAAGACATTATCCTCTCGGCTCTTTCCCTCATGGAACATGTCTGTAGCAAGGGAGCCCGTGCCCACGCCAGCAGGAGCACAGCTAGCCAGCACTTCTGGGCGGCAGGAGCAGGGGCTGGCGTGGCCCACCCCGCTGACCAGGCCAGGGCCTGTGGGAGGCAGCTTCTTAGCGTGGCCTGGGTTTGGATCCCAGCTCTACTACTTCCTCCTTAATTTTATCTGTTAAGGAGGAAGAATAATTCTCATCTCGTTTAGTATTTGGAAAGATTTAAATGGGATATCACCTCAGAAGGTTTTTTTGTTTTGTTTTTTAAATATATTTTACTGATTTTTTTACAGAGAGGAAGGGAGAGAGATAGAGAGCCAGAAACGTCGATGAGAGAGAAATATCGACCAGCCGCCTCCTGCACAGCCCCACCGGGGATGTGCCCGCAACCAACGTACATGCCCTTGACCGGAATCGAACCCGGGACCCTTCAGTCCGCAGACCGACGCTCTACCACTGAGCCAAACCGGTTTCGGCGCCTCAGAGGGTTTTAACACAAAGCTAGGCACATATTCGGTGCTCCACACCCATTCAAAAGGAAGTCCTTCCAGAGATGGCCTTTTTCAAACCATCTGGGCCTAATTACCAATTATTCTTGGGGAAATTACCATTTCTGTGGTAATTCAGTCCTTGCCTGTAGAGCAGGGATTAACAATACCCACCACAGGACTGCGATTACATCTAATAAGGCAGGATGTGTGAAAGTTCCTGACACATAGTAGGTCTGTGCTGAGCTGGAATTATTGGTCACCAGATGCCATCAGCCAATCATTGGCCAGAGCTGGAACCCCGACATTTCAGAGGGAATTCTGAAGCCAGCTGAGGGGTTTCCAGATGGCCCCTCCAATTTTGAGTTTCCCCATCCAAACAGCCTTCTCCATCCTGTCTGAGGGCCCTGGATTCCAGGCACCGAGCCCCTGACCCCTCATCAGAAGCAGCAGCAGGAAGGTGTGCCCATGAATTGGTGATGTCACCAATGGTTCCCCAGTATCTTATGGACAAATCAGCTCCCCGGCTGCATCTCAGCCCCCCTCTACTCCCCAGCTCCAACTCCAAGTCCCGAGCATCCACCACACTCCGCATCTGTCTGCTTGAGCCCAGGATCCAGCATGACAGGAGGGGCAGGCTTCTGCCTGACTCCCTTCAGGACTCCGTCCTGGGAATCCTCCAGTGCTGCCTGGCCTTGGCTAAGACAGTCCCCTGAGCACCCCATCTAATCAGCCATGACTGGGGACCCGATCCCTTCCTAAGAGAGAGTCATAGGGTATCACTTCAACAGGACCACTCACAGGTTAGAACAGCAAGGCCCAAGGAAGGTGACAGTCAAAGAGTGAATCATCAGTGACAAATGAGAGAACAGACCTTGGATCTCCTGAGTCCTACGCCAGACACCTCCCCTGCACCTGCCCTTCTCCAGAAGCTGGGAATAGCTCCACTGAGCTAGGGAACACTGTCTCTGCACATTACTCGGTGCTCAAGTGCATAGGCAGATCTGAGTTCAAATCCTGATTCTCCCTCTTTTTGGTCAGGCCCCTCAGACAAATCCACTTAAGCTCTCTGAACCTGTGTTTTACCTGTAAAACAGGGGCATACTTGCCTACGTCTCAGGATGACTGGGAGGATTCAGGGAGATGACAGACGCTGGGTAAAGGAACACAGCAAGTGCCTGACACTTGGGGAAGCAGTTGTCATGCAGCCCCTCTGTCTTCTTATATATTTTTCTAAATATATTTTTATTTTAAATACATTTTTATTGATTTCAGAGAGGAAGGGAGAGGGAGAGATGAAAACATCAATGATGAGAGAACAATTGATCAGCTGCCTCCTGCATGCCCCTATTAGGGATCGAGCCTGCAACCTGAGCATGTGCTCTGACTGGGAACCGAACTGTGACCTCCTAGTTCATAGGTTAATGCTCACCACTGAGCAACACCAGCTGGGCAAGTATCTTCTTATATTCACACACACACACACAACACACACACACACAAACACGTGTGTGTGAACACCCTGCATGCACATACACACCCACTCAAACATACACACACAACACATACTGCACATATTAATAAAGGGGAAGAAAATAAAAGCCTCAAGCCAACAGCCTAGAACTTTGTCCTACCTCCACACACACTGGCTTTTGATGGCACTGGATCGGGGGAGCAGAGAAGGAGGAGAAGAGGAAGCTGGAGGTCAGGACTTTAGAGGGGGCAGGAATTCACTGAAAAACTAACTATAAAAGTGACCCTGGTTTTCCACGGCCTTCTCCTTGGCAGTGCCTCCATAACTCCCATCACCTTCCTCCAGGCAAGAGCTGCCTTTACCCATAAGCCCACAGCCCACTCCTCCGCACCCATGTCCAGGCCAGGAGGACATGGGAAGCATTGCTGGGACCTTGATTACAAGGTGTTCCCTTTGGAAGCGAGGGACCGCAGCCTACACTGGGCAGGATAAGGGCCGAGGTGGGGCCACAGCCCTGCCGAGAAGGGAAAGGGACAGAGGCTACTCTGAACCATCTGGGCCGCTTCTCAGAGGCACAGCTGTAAAAACCCACAAATCCCGTGAACTAGGATTTCGATCCTCATTTGCTTGCAACAAAGCAGCCTGGCCCAGAGGCCCAGGGTCAGAGAGCAGGCATGTGGTTGGCAACTTAGGTCTGCCTGACCCCATGGCACTGGGATCTCAGGGCTGATGCCAGCGGCGTGTGAGACACAGCCTGCTCAGAGAGGCTTTGCCGAATGCCCAGCGCCCGCAGCGCCGCTGCCACAGGAAAACACCCGCCTGGCCCCGAACCAGCCAAACCAGCCAGTGAGAGCTGTCCCTCCTTTCCCCTCCAGGAGCTGTGGCCCCTACTTCCCAATGACCCTGGACTCTGGGCTGCCACAGTGGGTCATCAGACCCCTCCCAAGTTCCTCCCAGTTCCAGGTCTCCGACAAGCAATGTCCATCCACCCCTGGGGCCTCCATGTCCTGCTTGCAGCCCTGAGCTGCCTCCGAGAGCCAAGGCCCTTTGTTACTGGCCCACCACCACTTCTAGCAGGAGGCTCTGCACACAGCTGCGGCGTGGCTGACAGCTCCGTGGAGAAGCAATAATGGGCACAGAAGTATTAGCTGAATTCCTGTCCAGCTAGCACTCCCAGGTGCAGGCCCCGGGAGGGGCTGGCAGCACGGAGAGCCCCTGTCCAGCACAGCCAGGGCCTGGGCCATCAGCTGTGCGCCCGCTGACCCGCGGACAGCTCTCCCTACATCCTTCACCCAGAACCCACTGCTTCCCAGCCCCTGCCATCTGGCTTCTCCTGCCGAACACACCACCCTCCCACCGTCAAGCCTTCTTTGCCTCACCCCGTTATCCCCTCTCCATCAGTTCTTCCTGTAACTCAGTGGTTCTCCTTGCTGGCTGCTCATTAGAATAACCGAGGGAGATTCTGATCCAATGAGTCTGGGCGGGCCCTGGGCATCAGCTCCCCAGGGGACTCTGCAGTGCCAAACTGAGGACCTCTGGCTGCTTCTCGTCCTACCTCCGCTCAGAAGCCAGCTCTTCTAGGCTCCCCTTCCCTAACTGTCCCTCCACTGCCCATGTGCACTGGTGCCCCTCCTCTGAACTCAAGGTAGCCTGGTGCCTCTATCAAAACCCTTATCACAAAATGCTATAATTGACTTCATTACAAGTCTGTTGTGCAAAGCCTACAATCATCTCAAGGCCAGGTCTGGGTCTTGTTCATTTCTATATCCCCACCACCCAGCATAGGATCTGCCATGAAGAAGAGGCTTCAGAAATGTTTGGTGAATGAATGAATGAATGAATGAAGAGACCCCGGTGCTAATGCTCTGCCACTGATTTAAATGGGATATCGCCTCAGAAGGATTTAATGCTGAAAGGATATCGCCTCAGAAGGATTTAATGCTGGAAGAACTAATGCTCTTCCCCTTCTTCCTCAGACAAGCCTCCCAGATTGCTAAACTGTCCAAAGCCCCCTTTGCCTAATCGTCCCACACCAGCCCAACCTCTCTGCCTATGAAGGGTCATAGGCCTGGAGTACCCACCACACCAACCTGGGAAAGCCTCTCAGGTCTTCCTAACTGCTCCAGGAAGCCCCCACAGCTAACCAGGTGCACCCCAACCATTCGCCTTGATTTAGAACACCCTGGTTACTTCCCCATCACTTTCTCCAACACCTGGTCCTGGACTAACTTCACAAATGCCCCTTGGGAACAAATTCAAGACTAATAATCAAGAGACTTTAGTTCCTGCTGCCAACTTCCTGTGTGATCCTGGGCCAGTCACTTAACCTCTCTGTCTCTCAGGTTTCAAATAACAGTACCCTCCTAATGGAGTTGCTGTGAAGATTAATTGGGTTAATAGACCTAAGGCCTTAAAGTAGCACAAGACACAGAGTAAGTGCTGTTATCGAAGCGTTTCTTCGCTACTCTGATCTACCAACTGAGGGACGGTTAGCCACTGGGCTTGAGGACTTGAAAGTCTGATGCATCACTTTACTGCTTCGTTTGGCCTAAGCTGCCACCAGCCAGGGACCAGGCCAGGCCCACACTCCCACCAGCTGGTCCCAGTCTGGCGATGGTTCTGTAAACACAGCCGTGGTGTGCCCAGGCCACCGCCCAGCCACAGCCAGGGCTGGAGGATGGTCCACACAAGGTCTCAGCCTCAGAGCGCAGGCACACCCCAGAGTGCAGGCCAGTGTTAGAAGAGGAACCTTTTTCAAAGCATTTCGGCCACCACCGCATCCTACTTGTTTTCCCTGCTCTCTTTTCAGCCTTCGTTCCCACTCACAGAGGCCCGGTTTGATTCCCTCCAAGCCCCTTCCTCTTCCCTTAAACAGACGGGAGCATCAAAGCGCGAAAAACACTGAAATTGCCGACCGCAATTTCTCTCCAGAGATGACAAATTTGCTGCAATTTGTATTTCCAAACAGGAGCAGCAGCTCCTGAGCCCAGGCAGGCTCCCCACCCCCACCATCTCCTCATCTGCACAGCACCCCTCCCTCCCTCCACCCCTGCAGAGGAGGGGGCACTCCCCCTCTTCACTCTGGGGACAGGGTCAGAGCCAGGGCAGGAGACAGAGAAGAGGCCCGGGTAGCCAGACCCTGGAGGTTCACTCCGCCACACCTCTTCCGACAAGGGCAGACAAAGCGCCCAACGATGAGTCCTGAGACAGGCGGAAGGGCAGGCTCTGCTTCTCATGAGCAATGACAACGGGCACTGAGCCCACAGGGCATGGAAAGCTGGGCCGTTTTATTTACAAAATCTCATGTACTCCTCCCTCCCCCAACTCTGACAGTGGGTGATCTTTTCCCCACTTCACAGGAGAAGACACACCTAAAATGGGCCATGGTTACTAAGACATGACATGGAGCCTGTCACCGCCCTGACTCCAAAGCTGGCATGCTCCCCGAACTCCTGGAGACCTTGGGCACCTCGTTAAGCCTTTGTTTTTTCATCTTCAAGCTGGTTTGGACCAATGTTTCTTTATAAATACTTTTAAATATATGCCCTGTTTAAGCAACATTAAAATCTTATACCCCTTCTGTGCTCTGCATTATAAAAAGCATAGAGGATTTTTTTTTTTCAGAGAGGAAAGCAGAGATAGAGAGAGAGAGAGAGAGAGAGAGAGAGAGAAAGAGAGAGAGAGAGAAACATAAAAAGAAAGAGAGTCATTGATAGCTGCCTCCTATACACCCCACCCTGGGGATCGAACCTGCAACCCAGGCATGTCCCCTGACCAGGAATCAATGCTCAACCAAATTGAGCCACGCTAGCTGGGCAGCTTAGAGGATTTTTTGTTTGTTTTCCAAAACAGACTTCTGCTTTCCAAAGAGAAGACTCATTTCCAAAGATTCTAGCCCAAGTCTGCTTTTTCATGTGCTATTGGTTTTTTAGAGAGAGGAAAGGAGAGGGATAGAGAGAAACACAGATGAGAGAGAAACATCGATCAGCTGCCTCCTGCATGCCCTCTACTGGGGATCAAGCCTGCGACCAAGGTACATGCCCTTGATCAGAATCAAACCCTGGACCCTCAGTCCAAGGGCCGATGCTCTAACCTCTGAGCAACTGGTTAGGGCAAGTGTTACTGTTCATAGCGTTATTATAATTAATGTCATCACCCAACCTAGAGATTGGCTCTGATCTGTGAGTGAGGAGTTTGGGAATAGCCAAGTCACCCATCATCTTCCTTTAAAGAGGAATCTCAGGGAGGCAAGGCATGATCACAGCTGTAATTGAGTAGAAACCCCATCACTGCATTAGGTCTAATGCCTACAGATGTTTGATCAGCAATAGAAAAAAAAGTCCCTCCCAGAAGCAAGTCTGGACAGTGTCCATCCCAGCTCTCACTCTGGGAGAGAACTTTGTGGCTAACCTTTCTTAGAAAACCTATGTAAGTGATGGATGAAAGCTCTGCTTAATTAAAACCAACCAATAACAACAATAACAGCTAATGCTTTGTGAGGTGTCTTCTAAATGCCAAACTGAGCTAAGTATTTATCATACACGAGTTCATTCTCCCTCACACAACTCCAGCTGGGAGGAATTATTCTTCTTCCCATTTCACAGAAGAGGAAACCGAGCTCCAACGTGGAGAAATCCACACAGCCAGTAAGGGGCAGAGCCCACGCCTGGGCCTGGCTCTCTGTTGCTAAGGCGGCATTCATCCACCTGGCAGCTGTGTTTCTCTGTATGAGCCACAGAGTAGCATCCTCACCGGAGGCATCTGCTTCCTACATGTGTCTGTCAGTGTGAATCAGCCCCAAAGGCAGAACCTCTCTAAGCATGAGGACAAAATTGGGATTTGGAGCCTGGGAGGTTATGGGCTAGGTCATGGGACCCGTCCAGCCCATAGGAATCGCGTATGTATGTCCTGAACCTTCTTTTCAGAGAGGGAAACAGGCTTAAGGTGGCACACCCAGAAATGGCAGAATCAGGTTGCCCTGTCTCCTTCCTGCTGCCTCTCTCCATGGCCCCTCAAGGACTAAGAAACCCAGGCGAAGGCTATGATGGCTGGGAAGTCCCCTTGCGTGTGTCTGCAGTGGAAAGAGGTCCCCGAGCAGGACCAGGGGATTCCATTCAAGGCCATGGAGCCCCATCATGCACAAGGGCAGGCTCGTGTGGGCTGCCAGCTGTCCCAGCTAATTATCCTCCATCCCCCTCCCCCACCACCACCATTACCATCACCATCACCAATAAAGGAGGGGCCAGCACTGGGGAGGGGTGCTAAGTGAGAGCATGGCTTCCCGGAATCTTTGTAGTCCCTTTAGCACAAGATAAATTGTTGCCTCTGATTCAATTTCTTCCTCCCTCGCCCCCGCCCCGCTCAGCTTCCTAAAACAATAAGAAAACACATTTCTCATCACTGCATTTAATCCTTCAGGCGCGGAGCAGGAGCTCCCCGTCGAGTCCCACGCGTGAAATGAGGAGGGAGAGACAGGCCAGGGAGGGCAGTAGGAGGGTGAGTGGAGTCCGGGAGGAGATTCAGAGGGGAAGACGCTGGAAAGGAAATTCGGTGGGGGGAGAGGGCGCAGCGAGCTCTACTATGCCCTTAGGAGTTAATCATTCTGTCACTTAACTAGTATCTGTTGAGGCAGGTCCTTCCGAATGTCAGACAGAGAAGAGAAAGACACAGTCAGGATTCAGCATGTAGTGGGGGCACTAACAGCGTTCTGCAAACTCTGACAGGGAAAGTTCTGGACTCTGAGGAAGCAAGGAGAAGGGAAGACCACCTGGCTGAGGGAGGTTTCGCAGTGGGTGGGTATTGGACCTGCCCCCCTCAGAAATTCACCAGGCAGGTGACAGGAGGAGGGAAAAGTCGTTTTAATCGTGGCATTCCATTACAATGGCCCTTACAGTAAACGTGCACGGGGCTTTCCAGTTGGCAGAGTGCTACTGCACCGTCGTTTTATTAAGTCCCATGCCATCCCAGAGAAACAGAGATCAGCTTGGCACCCCCATTCTGCAGATGAGGAACTAGAGGCCCGGTGGGGGTGACATGGCTTACCTAACTCTCCGTAGCCAGTCAATGGCAGAGCCGGAATTCAAGCTCAGGTTTGTCTGACTCTGAAATCCATGCTCTTTTTACGACCCCGGGGATGCCCGTTTCTTCCCAGAGATGGCGGACTGAGCCCCAGGTGGGGTTAAGGAAGGCTGCGGACAAATGGCCACAGCTCCCTGAAACCCGACAGCTGCAAACCAGGGCTTTGCTGCTCAGTGTGTGTTCTGAGAACGAGCTGCATGGGCAGCACCTGGGAGCCTGCTACACAGGCAGGGCCTCAGGGCCGCCCCGGCCTCTCTAAACCAGACCCTGCTCTCACACCATGCCCGGTGCGGCGGCTGTCCACCAGCGCTGGAAAAGCCATGCTCTGCAGCAGGGGTGGGGAACGTCCGGCCCGCGGGCCGTGTAAGGCCCGAGAAATCATTTGGTCTGGCCCTACCAACGCATTAGGGTGAATAATTAAATGTCTGGCCAAATAGAGCAGGCTACTTTTTTTTTTTTTTTTTAACAGAGAGAAAGAGAGATGGATAGAGAGTTAGAAACATCGATGAGAGAGAAACATCAATCAGCTGCCTCTTGCACACCCCGCCCTGGGGATGTGCCCGCAATCAAGGTACATGCCCTTGTCCGGAATCGAACCTGGGACCTTTCAGTCCACAGGCCTACGCTCTATCCACTGAGCCAAAACGGTCTCGGCGCAGGCTACTTTTTAAGTTGATGATTTTGTATGACCCGCAAATGATGTTATAACTATCCAAAGGACCCCTGGCAGAAAAAAGGGTCCTCACCCCTGCGCTACAGTGTCACTTCGGGTCAGACTCACTCCACCGGGCAGACAAGTGGCGGGTTTGCTGCTCCATTGTCCCTCTCCAGCCTCCTGGGGACAAGGAGAGGGATGATACCGGAGGTGCAAAGTCACCTGGCCCAGCCCTCGGTGAGTGTGAGGCTCTCCCACGGTTTAAAGTTCTTCCACCTCCTGCTTCTGAGAAAAGTAAATTTTGTTGAACTGCCCAAGGCCACGCTAATCTGTAATTATGCCGTTAATGTCTGTCTTCCCCCAGGTAGCCATTATGCAGGCAGTTGCTGTGGCGCCCTGGCTTTAAACAGCTTGCAGATTTCCTGGCAGTATTAATGGAAGTTTTGCAAATTGATTTGGGGAGATTAGGTGGAGAGAGGCTGGCGTGACTTGACTTGAAGTCCATTCCAAGTGGCTCAGATCCTCCTGTCCTTGATCCCTGCCCACCACCTCCTGTTCCCATCTTATAATTGATAGCAACAAAACTTCGAAATTATTCCCAGGGATATGGGCAGGGCAGGGACAGTGGCGGGGGGAAAGACCCAGGATCAAACCAGGAAGAAGGCCAAGGATCTGCTGCACTCCCTGTATGGGGTCCCTTAGCAGTGGGCATGGATCCTCAAGTATATCCCATTTCTAAACCATCCATCCCTTCCATTGCAGAAAGCAAGGACCCATCCTGACTCCAGTATTCCAGGGAGGGGGAGTAGCCCTAGCTCATACCCAGTAGGCGCAGTTAGGAGATAACTTGGGCCTCCTGGCTCCTCCCAGGCCTAAGGTATATTCCCCTATGCGGGGCCACCCCTGCATCTCTGCCCTCATCCCTCTAGCTGCCAGCTTCTCTATTGCTCCTCTCTCACCCTATGCACAGTAGCCTCTGACAAGCTGGCTAAAGCAATCCTACATTCTGCCCAATAGCTCTATCCCTGACTCCAGAGCATCAGGCACCTATGGGCTCACTAGGCCCATGCTCCACATCCTCATTGCCACCAGCAGCAAGAGAGGTTTATGGGCCTGGGTTTTATTCTAAAAGTATGTTTTCAATTAAAGTTGAGAGGTATGAAGGAATGCTACCTCATGCCAGGCAAGCAGCCCCTTTGAAGCTTCCCCTCAAACAGATGGTTTATAGCGTTTTTAATGAATGAGAGATGTGCACATGGGGGCCATCATAGCCTGCAGCAAAACCAAGAGGCTGTAGAGGGGAGATGGTGCCCGAGCTGGAGAAGGGAGCCCTTCTGCCCTGTTCCCTCCATACGAGCCTGACAGACCGCACTGGGACCAGCCCTGAGAATGACAGCTGGTACCCCGGGCCCTGAGCCCTGTGCCACCACGTGGGAAAGGAAGGAATGCGGAAGGGCAAGCCACTCGATACAAATCAGATGGGGCTTAAGGGCCTCTGCAGACCTCGCTATAGGATATTTTAAGCCTCTCTCATACAAAAGCCTCCTTTCCTCATGTCTCCACCTTGAGCAAGTCTTTCAATGCCCCTGGGCCTTCGTATTCTCACGGGGAAGATAAGGATTGAAGCGCCATAAACCTGTAGGCCTGAAAGGATCATGAGGTCCAGCTAATTCAATCACCCGGGCTTGAACACGGACCAAAACTCTGCCGCCAAGAGGTGGCCAGGTGTCCAAGGCCAGAGGCCTGCCGACCGCCCTGAGTCACACAGCGGCCAGGGTCACCTGCTGTCAGCCCTGTCAGGGTTAGAGTGAAGGGACTCTGCCTCCCTGGATTACGTCTGATCACTGGAGATTTAAGGACACACTGTGTAAAGCTGCTTTGTAAACTGACTGTAACTACCTTTACTCACCTGAGCAGACAACCCGGGGCCAAGAGTAGAGGAAGTAGGGGTCAGCCAAGAGAGGGCGGCAGAACAGCAGCCAAAGTCTTGCTGCTGAAGCCCAACAGGTGACAACCAGCCCCCAGCCCTACCCCACCCCCAGAGTTTCACACCATTTCTCTCCACTAATACTAGCAACAAATATTTTATCAGCCGGTTGCCACGTCATTAGTCCTGAACTGACTTGTTTGGTGCGCGCAACAGGAAATATTTCGCTTTTAGAGAACAAGAAAAAATAGGTTTATTTGTGTTACGCTTATTAATTTATGCAGTTATTCGTTGTCTGGTAAGTTAATGTTCAAGAAAAAAAATATTCATTTTTATTAAAATGTTCTATTATTTTAATGATGACTCATTTATTTCAGCCCTTTGTGTTCAGCATGCCTCTATCCAAATAAACCTATAGTTTCTATGAAAATTGGAGCTTTTGTTTTTTTGCGGCCCACATAAACTTCAACCTTGTTTATCTGGCCCGTGTTAGCCTTTGAGTTTGACATGCTTGACTTATACTCAGCCTATACTCAGCCTCGTAAGAAGCATTCCTCTTACTCCTGATTAAAGAATGTGAGAGAGCCCTGCGGGGGGGGGGGGGGGGGGGGGGGGGGGGGTCAGCTGGTTGAAACCTCATCCCCTACACCAAAAAGACTGTAGGTTTGATTTCTGGTCAGGGCATATTCCTAGATAACCAGTTCAATCCTCGGTCTGAGCACATCCAGGAGGCAACCAATCAATGTTCCTCTCTCACATCGATGTTTCTCCCTCCCTCTCACACTTTTCCCGCTCCCCCTCCTCTCACCCTGTCCCTCCTTCCCTCCCACTCTAAAAAGCAATGGAAAAAATTATCCTCAGGTGAGGATTTATAACAACAAAATGAGAGACTAGGAGGAGACTTCTGCTCTGCTTGGCATTTCATGCATAGCATCACTGAGCCCTTCCATCCGCTCAGCAGAGTGATGCTTTGCCTGTCCTGATTCCCTACCCCCGCAGCATGAGAATCCTGATTTTTATCTCGAATGCCAATGTGTCTAACTAAAGACTACATTTTTTTAAAAGTTCTTCTTCTTCTTCTTATTATTATTATTATTGATTTCAGAGAGGTAGGGAGAGGGATAGAAAAATCAATGAGGCAAATCATTGAATGTCTGCCTCCTGCATGCTCCTCCCCCCACTCCTGCACCCTGGGGATGGAGTCCGCAGCCCAGGCATGTGCCCTTGATGGGAATCAAACCCTAAACCCTTCAGTCTGCAAACTGGCTAGGGCAAGATTACATTTTAAAGCCTCTACTGCAATTAGGCATTGTCAGAAGGCTGAGCTGTGGCTAACAAAATGCAGAGGAAGTAATTACATGGGACATCTGGAAAAGCTGCATAAAAGGAAGAGTCCCCTGAGGTGGGCCCTTTGAGCCTGTTCTCCCGCTTGGAACGCAGATATAATAGCTGAAGTTCCAATAGACATCATGGATCATAAAGGCGAGTCTGAGAATGAAAATCATCTGTTCAGAATAGAACAAAAAAAAAAATTAGGATCCAGGGCCCCAGATGATACTGAGAAATCCCTGATTTCCCTGCCCCTGAAAATGAGCAAAAAAAAAATCAACTTCTATACTGTTTAACTTATTAGTATTCCTTATTTCAGGCAAATCCCTATCCTCACAGATACAGTAGTTATAACCATCGTCTCCATTTGGACACGGAAGCTAACAAGTTGCCCTCAACCCCACGGCCAAGTAAGGGAAAGCAGCGGGATCCAAACTGGAATCTAATTCCCAAGTCCCTGCTCCCCCCATCCCTCTGGCAAGAGCCGTGTTTACTCTCAGTAAATCATGAGAAGGCACCGGCCTTTCAAGAGAGTTTAAAACAGCCGACAACATCTACATCCCGTTCTTATCTCCGGGACACACATCAGAGCAAACTGTCTCTAGTAGATACATTAACCACATACCAGGCAGCAGACAGGCTTTTAATTTCCCATTTAACAGATCTTCTGTCCAAGTCCCAAGGTGCCAGGCTCCTGCAGGGCTCCCGGAAGCACGTCCCCAAAACTCATTCTCATGCAGACTTCACAATGGACTCTTCTCCAGGGGAAACTTGTGTTTATTAATTCCTTAGAATTTCCTAGATGTCGGATAATGGTGTTTGTAAATAAAGACAGTTTTACTTCTTCCTTTCCAATATGAAGTCCTTTTATTTCCTTTTCTCATCTGACAGTGCTAGCTAAAGCCTCTGGTACCATGCTGAAACAGAGGTGAAAGTAAACATCCTTGCTTTGTTTTCTGATCAAGCATGGAAGGCATCCAGGCTTTCACCATTAAGTCTGATGTTTCCTGTGGGATGTTTGTAGATGCCTTTTATCGGGTTAAGGAAGTTTCCTTCTACTCTACGTTTACTGGACTATATCGTGAATCTATAAATGATTTTTGTGTGAATACTGAGATGATTGTGTGGATTTCGTCCTTTATTATACTAATATGGTGTATTACATTAATTGATTTTTGGATGTTAAAACAACCTTTCATTCCTGAAATAAATCCTACTACTTGGTCATAGTGTATGATCTTTTTTTCTATGATGTTGGATTCAGCTTGCTAATACTTTATTGAGGATTTTTGCTTATTGTTCTGTAGTTTCCTTGGATGTCAAAAATGTTATTGTTGCCCGGATGGCATGGCTCAGTGGTTAAGCATTGACCTATGAACCAGGAGGTCACAGTTCGATTCCTGGTCAGGGCACATGTCCAGGTTGCAGGCTCGATCCCTGGTGTAGGATGTGCAGGAGGCAGTCAATCAATGATTCTCTCTCATCATTGATGTTTCTATCTTTCTATCCCTCTCCCATCCTTTCTGAAATCAATAAAATATATTTTTTAAAAGAATATTATTATATTGGAGGTCCCCAAGAAGGTTACATGGGATTAAGTCCAGAGAAAACTGAGTTCAATTTTCCAAGGGCCCTCTCTCAGAGAGTCAGATAAGATGTTCTCCATTCCCCCAGCAATAAACTGTGACAACATGTGTGAAATGTTGCCATTCATGAAGCTCATTAGAGACTCAGTGCTCAGGGAATTTTTTGAGAGACAGGTCATGTAGGCACCCTATGCCTGACATGTACCCAAATTCCAGATTCCCAAAAGGAAAGAATATTTAGTATTAACAATAGTGTTGACAGCTTAGCTTAGGCACAGGGAGCCACTTTTGTTAGTTAGGTAGTGGAAACATTCCCAAACTCCAAGATACCAGATGCCACCAAGGACTGACCTTGTAAGCAGGCCTTTCAAAGGATAGGAGTCAGGCCTTCTATGTTAACCCTTTTCTGCACACCTGCAAGCAAAACAACATCCCAGAAAGTAAATAATGATCAATAGAAAAGAGTAAACGCTAATGCTGGCATTTTAGCCATAGGAGGGAGGAAGGGAGGTCTGAGTGTCCGGACATTCTAGGGGCCCTGGAGCCACACTCCTTTAGCCCACTCATGTGCATATGTACAGGCGAACCTGCATCTCCAGAGAGTTTACTTTGGAGTGACAGGAAACGCCCTCAGCTCGTGTCAGGCAGTGCTTTTCCCTGCACGGTAAGGAAAATGGCTTTTCCAAGCCTCGTGGCTTTTCAGCAACACTAGCCCTCCACCCCCATCAAAACTGCACAGGTTTCGTCAGTCACATTTTGGAGTAAAGATTGAGAGCATGTCAAAGGGGGAAGGGGGGGAGTTACAGGAAAGCACACACTCATTTGGCACACTCTCAAGCATCCAGCCTGCCTCCAGGCAGCACAAGTCTGATCCCACATTCAAAGCAATGTTGAGACTTCTTTAGTTTTCTGGCTATTGTCACTAGTTGATTCCACTCAACTTATGTCACAGACTAACCTCTGATGCATACCACTGATGGTAATAAAAATAACAACAGCTAAATGCTTGTTAAGCACAAAGTATGGAACAAGCACTCGTGAAGCAATTTCATATACTATCCTCTCGGCAATCCTGTAAGTTAGGCTGGCCCCAAATCACCACTCATAGGTGGCAGAGATGGAGCACTGTGGCTCCAGAGCCAGCATACTAAACTGCCAGCATGACCCCACTGGACGAAGACAACTCCACATAGGAGAACCCTTCACATTCTCTGACCCGAGTTGGGGGTGAGGCAGAATAGAATACTTCTTGAGGCTAAAGTTTAATGACAACAATGAACCAAGTAACACAAACAAGTGGGGAGATTCCTGAACAAGGTTTCCTTTCAGTGGTCCCATCGTCCAGAGGACATCTCGAAAAGCAGCTGCATTCCTGGCTGTCACAAGGAACAGGGGTGCCAGGAAAGCAAAACATCCTACAATGGATGGTACAGTCTATGCTATGTCAACAGCACCGCCACTGACAAACGCTACGTAACAAAATGGCCCCTGTATACAGCGCCAGGGCTACAGAAGCAAGAGGGAACAGAAAAGATCATGTTAAGCTCACTGCTTTCGAAGCCTTACCTTATGAATCTTGAGCTTTTGTGAAGCACCTGCCAGGCAACCATAGGGCCCAAGCCCGATCCTCAACCTCCACATTTAGGTTAATAATCTCCAAGGCATGGACAGGAGCCAGGTTCAGGCCCACGGGCTATTTGTCCAACAAGACCCTTGGCTGCATTCTGGCGCAGGCAATGAGCAGACATAGGGCTATGCCAGCTGATTCTTGGCCTAAGCACTTGAGAAATGTTTAAGCAGGTCTCAGAATGCAGGAGAGTGTGGTCATCGCTCATTGTAGCTGTAGTGTCAAGCCCTCTGCTAAACATGGAGAAGATGGCAAGTCAGGTTGTGGGAAAACCATTCTTAGCGTCTATGGGGTCTGGAAAAATATCTGTATTCTGGTACTTCCCCTCTCTCTCTGTCCTCAAACATATGCCCCTCAGTAAAGGATCCAACTCAGGTGCCCAGGCCTCCTTTCTAAAAAAAAAAAAGGCTAATATTTATGAAATAAGTAAATAACGGTATAGTCAAAAACCAACAATCAAGTCTACATTGCAAGGCATCCTTTATATTATAGCTTAGCAGTATATGTGTTTTTCACTAACGCAATAAACCATTCATCTTCTAAACACTAAAACACTGATCTTCCAGTTTCCCATCTCTGTCCCTTTCCTATAGAGCCTAAACATCTGGCCAGGAGACATATGACTGAAGATTAAATCTAATTCATGAGGCACTTGATTTACTCATTGATATGCTTAAAGACTTCAATCTAGAACAGGATAAGGAAAGAAAGACTATTTATAGAATCAATGGTGATCTCCTTAATGATCGTATCCTTGTTCCCCTCCATCTCTTTGACAATTATATAGGAGGCTGTAAAGGAGGAGTGAATGGATTGTTACAAGGCCTTAATACATAGAGATACTAAACTGAATTATGTTTAAGAGCCCAAACCCTGAGATGGTGTGGTGTTTGTGGGAGGCTGGAAGGATAGTAATGTATGACTATCAGACAGGATCAAAATATAAAACAATAGTGATGACACCAATAAAGTGATCTCAAAGAAATAGTTATTGTTATGGAAAGGAGTATTAGAAAAAGGCAGGTAAGAAACAAACTGTTAGGAGAATGGCGGACAGGGGGATAACGATTCTTGGCTCCTGAAACTGAGAGATTTATGAAACAAACTTAGGATAGTCTTTTTTTTTTTTTTTTTTTTTAATATATTTTATTGATTTTTTACAGAGAGGAAGGGAGAGAGATAGAGAGCCAGAAATGTCGATGAGAGAGAAACATCGACCAGCTGCCTCTTGCACACCCTGCACCGGGGATATGCCCGCAACCAATGTACATGCCCCTGACCGGAATCGAACCTGGGACCTTTCAGTCCGCAGACCGACGCTCTACCACTGAGCCAAACCGGTTTCAGCAGTCTTTTTTATTTTTAAAAGTTATCAAGTTTTTACATACTTAAAAGTTGGCTACTCTCCAAAAGAGAAAAAAAAAAATGGTTAAACAATTTACATTAAAAAAAAAGATAGGTCAGGCCCTAGCCTATTTGGCTGTGGATAGAGCATTGGCCTGCAGACCAAAGGGTCCCAGGTTCAATTCCAGTCAAGGACACCAACCTCGGTTACAGGCTCCTTCCTGGCCCAGGCCTTGGGGCAGGCACATGCAGGAGGCAACCAATCTATGTGTTTCTCTCACATTGACATTTCTGTCTTTCCCTCTTTCTTCCACTCTCTAAAAATCAATGGGAAAATATCCATGGGTGAGAATTTAAAAAAAATTAAAATTAATTAATTAATTAAAAATTAAAAATAAATTAATTAATTAATTAAAAATAAATAAATAAATAAATAAATAGCTTTCCCTGGCTGGGTGGTGCAGTTGATTGGAGCATCGTCCCATAGCCAAAAGGTTGCAGGTTCAATCCCTGGACAGGGCACGCATGGCAGGCAACCAATCATTGTTGTTTTTGTTTTTGTTTTTTCTCTTTTCTTCCTCTCTTCTCTCTCCCCCATCCTCTCTCTCTAAAAATAAATAAATAAATTAATTAATTAATTTAATTAAAATCAATAACCATATCCTCAGGTAAAAATTAAAAAATAGACAGACAGGTAGGCTTGGCAGTTATAGCACAAGACAGATTTAGCTAATGTGGACAACCCTCTACCTCATCTTCAATTCACAAACACTGAAAAATGCCAGATAAAATGCAGCATATTTGAAACTGCTTAGCTTATTATGAGATATTACTTCACATTCATTTGGACAGCTATTATCAAAACAACAGAAAATAAGTGTTGGTAAGGGTGCAGAGAAATTAGAATCCTTTTAATTTGCTGGTAGATATATAAAATGTATGGTGATTTCTTTAAAAATTAAACAGATTAGCATATGACCCAACAATTCCAACTCTGGGTATATACCAAAAAAAGTGAAATCGGGGACACAAATGGATATTTATATACACATGTTCATAGCAACATTAATCACAATCACCCAAAAATAGAAGCAACCCAACTGCCTATCATCAGATGAACAGATAGACAAAATGTGGTATATACAAACAATGGAATATTATCTAATGTGGCTCAGAGGTTGAGTGTTGACCTATAAACCAGGAGGTCACAGTTGGATTCCTGGTCAAGGCACATGCCTGGGTTATGGGCCCAATCACCATTGTGGGGTGTGCAGGAGCCAGCCAATTATTATTCTCTCTCATCATTGATCTTTCTATCTCTCCCTCACACTTCCTCTATGAAATCAATGATTTCTTTTTTTAAAAGGAAGGAATTTCCAACACTTTCCTCAATATGGATGAACCTTGAGGTCATTGTGCTAAGTAAAATAAGCTAGTCACAAAAGGACAAATACTGTATGATTTTACTCAGTATTCAAACTCAGGAGGGTGATCTGGGTTGCAGAGGTTCCCTCTGAGGAGCAAAGGGACCCTGGCCCACAGCAGAATCCCCAGCTTTAGGACTCCAGTGCCAGGAAGAGAAGTCCCTATAATTTCTGGCTGTAAAAGCCAGTGGGGTTTGTGGCTGAGAGAGACAGAGGGCTGCTGGAGACTCAGGTGTTCCTCTTAAATGGCCCACACACATTTGGACTCCCTCTGAACTGCAATTCTGGGCAGCAGCTCAAAAGGCACCTGGGACATCCAGGAAGGCACTGAACTGTCTGGCATCAGGTCAGCCTGGGCACTATATATGTTTCCATCAACCTGGCTATGGCTGTTAGGCCACCATGGTGATTCCCTAAAACCCAACTTGCTGTTTCAACCCAAGCTGTTTCCAGTGGCTTTTCCATGCAAATGGTCTGTCTTCAGACTGTTTTAAAATCTCTCAAGCAGCATCTAGCCTGAGCATGCCCTGTACCTCCCGTTAAGTGGCTCTAGGCCTGGCACTCACAGCAGCCAGCCTTGGTTCACATCTTGGCTTCTTCTGGGCACCTTCAAGCCCAGCACAAGTAGCAGCCAACTGCAGATTGCTTTGTAGCTCATGCAAGGTGGCCTTGGGCAGGGCACAGATGGTGGCTGACCTTGACCTGCATCTCCTGGAATGTCCCAGAGCCATGGCAAACAGCTGCAGATCACATCGAAGCACCACCCAATCACCTCCACAAGAGACACACTCAAGGGGCAGACTCAGCGGGCACCAGAGCCCTGCTGAACCAAGTTCTGCTCTGTGGAATGGACCCCAGAACAGCTGATCCGCCACAGTGGTCACAGCCAGTCTTCACAGCCAATCAACCTGAGGGTAAATCCCTCCCACTGAGGTGCCAATAACAATCAAAGCTCAACTACAACAGGAGAGTGTACACAGCCCACACAGGAGTGCACAACTGGAGTGCCCAGCTCAAGGGAATGGAGAGGCGATGCCAGTGGATGCTACAGGACATCTACCACATAAAATTAGAATTCTTAGGGGGAAATATTTTCATTATTACTCTTGATTGTAAAAATCTTCCTTATGTTCTTTATACCTGGATGAAATAATTTTTGAGACTGCTAAAACCAGCAAATATAAGATGCATTTATTGCATAAAATTAAGAATGGTGCAGGCTATATAAAGGTAGTTGGATGTAAAATGTGCTAAATCTCAGCTTCTGGAAGAGTTGATTTTGAACTCAATCATCCTTTGAGAGAAGACATACCAGCTCGCATAATTTCATCA
Organism: Nyctalus aviator; assembly: GCA_036971965.1. NCBI lineage: Eukaryota > Metazoa > Chordata > Mammalia > Chiroptera > Vespertilionidae > Nyctalus > Nyctalus aviator. Next base: position 36,002,410 of record CM072937.1, on the reverse strand, counting down.
ACCAGGAGAATGTTCGCAGCAATCACTGTGCTGAAGAAAAGGGTGATAAGGTAAGTAAAACCTACCAACTCCTCTTATCTTTTCTCCATAGCAATCTGCAGCTACTAAAGGTACTTTGTTTTTCAGTGATGTTGGTATGAGATTTTCTGAGACACAGCTATTATAAATACAAAGATTACCAATTCTTTTGCTAATAAAGTGGAAGCTTGATTGTATTTTCCAGCAAAACTGACCTTATTTTTAGCACATGATATGATTTTCCCACTATGCATTGGTACTATTTCAGTAAAGTCATTTCTTTCCCTTTCCCCTCAAATAATCAGAAAGGTTAACATTTTCTATAACTTACATTGCTAGAACAAAAATGTTAAGAGGGACTATAAAATGGCAGAAGTTAATCTTAATAACTGAATACCATGCCTTTTCATACACTTAGCCATTTCCCCAATGTAGGATGGCAAAAACAATAGAAAAAAATTCAATGTTATCAATTATATCCCCAAAAGTCTTTCTCTTATTAATACAAGCTTACCAAGAGTGAAGAAGTTGTTTTTTCACACAATAATTATCCCAAACTCCTGCATCAGCTACTACCATTGGCTCTCCTGCAAAGCAAAAACATTTTAATACTATAATTTATAATAATAAAAGGGTAATATGCAAAATTAGACTGGACGTCCTTCCCGATGACCTTCCAGACGAAGCCACAATGGCGGGGGCCAAGCCCCTTGCACAAATTCTGTGCATCGGGCCTCTAGTGTTAATATATTAACATTTGTTGTATATTCCAACAATATTTAATATGTCACCAAAACTAGTATTGTCACAGTAACCAATGACCTCCATGTTGTCAAATCCAATGGTCAATTCTCAGGCCTCATCAATCAGCAGCACTTAACACATATGATCATACCCTCCTGACCTTCCTTCACTTGTCTTCCTTCACCTGCCTGTTTGTGTTTTTGTGTGTGTGTGTTTTTCTTTTGCACTAGTGGTTCCTTTTCTGTCTTCTTTGCTGCTTCTTCCTCTTCTTCCCTGGGCTCTTACTATTGGAGTACCTAAAAGCTCAGTGCTGGATTCTTCTCTTCTCTCTACAATAACTCTTAGATGATCTCCTCTAGTCTCCTCTACTTATATATACTCTGATGACTCTCAAGCTTTTATCTCCAACCCAGACCTCTTTCTTGAGCTCCAGACTCATACATCCAACTGTCTATTTTACTTGAAAGTCTACAGATACTTCACAATTAACTCTGCAAAACTTAATGCTGGTCACCACCCCCCACTACAACCTGCTCTGCCCACAGTCTTCTCCAATGGCAATCCCGACCTTCTAGTTGTTAGCTCCTCTGCACAGAGTAGTCAGTGATCCTTTTAAACATAATTAGGCCATGTCACACCTCCGCTCTAAATTGCTCCCTATTCCACTACAGTAAAAATCCGAGTCTTTAGACTGGCCTATATGTCTCTACATAACTTTCTACTACCTCCCCAATCTCCTTCCTCCTTCTCTATATCGTCTGAAATATTAGACAGTGATTTTTTTCCACTGGCCATTCCCTCGGCCTAGGATACTTTTTCCTCGGTGCCCCACGTGGCTACATTCCTCACTTCTTTTTATTTTCAATAGACATATTCTCACTAATGACTATCCTCTTTAAATTGAAACCCCCTCCCAACCCTCCTGTGCTAACATTCACAATCATCCTTATACTGTTATTTTATTTTCTTCATAGAATTTATTACTCTTAAAAACTGCTAAAAATAACATATGTATTAAGTTTATTTTTTACTGTCTATCCTTGCCCACTACAATATAAGCTCACAAGAACAAGGACTTTGTCTGTTTTGCTCTGTGTGAATCCCAAGAATTAAATAGCAAGCACTCAATGACTATTCCTTTAATGAATAAATAATTTTAGAAGTTCGAAAGTAAACTAAAAGGCACCCAAAATTTAAATATTAAAATCATCCAAACCTCCACCCCCTTACTATAAGTTCTGGGTCACTACAGTATAAACTCTTTCTTTTTATTAGATAGGATTTTAATGTTAGATAGCAGAAAAATTAGATTAACTTTTCTTCACTTTCTTACCTGTATTCAAATCGATACCAACAGGTTGTTCTGACTCTAAATACTCAGCCTGAACTTTTACTAGTGTTTCCTGAGGGTCATAACCAGAATTCTGAGCAAGAACCTTGAGAAATAAAAATAACAATAAATATATGTGTGGAATACCTTCACATATATATGTGGAGATATATATATATATATTTTAAAAGGCACTGCTCTCTAGCCTTGGGAAAATATATATTCACAATATAATAATTATCTCCCTTTGAGGAATTTCATTCTTAATCTAAATCAAATGACTACTTTATATATCTGGCATTTTTTATATTTACTTAAACATTTTCTCTATGTTCAGCACACTAAATTCTGAGTAGGGCATTAGGGTTCTCCCATCCCCACCCCACTAAATTAATTTTCCTCCTTGCAAAAGATTTTAAAAACAGTCGAAACCGGTTTGGCTCAGTGGATAGAGCATCAGCCTGCAGACTGAAAGGTCCCAGGTTCTATTCCAGTCAAAGGCATGTACCTTGGTTGCGAGCACATCCCCGGTAGGGGGTGTGCAAGAGGCAGCTGGTCAATGCATTCTCTCATCAATGTTTCTAACTCTCTATCTCTCTCTCTTCCTCTCTGTAAAAAATCAATAAAAATATTTTTTTAAAAAGGTTTTAAAAACAAAAAACATGAAAGGAATTAGAATAGTATTCTTGTTTCCTCTAGTTCCTCTAGCCATGTCTTCCAGTTTTTCCTGGGCACTTACAAAAGGAAGCCTGCATCTCTGCAGCATCTTTGTGCTCCTCATCAACAAGAGGAGAGTCATGAAGTGTGGCGACAGGGATGGAAATACCTGCACTCCAACCCAGGTTTATTTGCAAGTGGTCCCAACCAACAGCTGACGAGTAAAAAGGTATGACCAATGCATACTAGGTTTACCAATTTGCATCAACTAAAGGATCAATATTTACTGACCTTGCTGCTTTGGGGAAAGAAAACCATAGATTTCTCATTCACAAATTATGAATAATTTTAAAGCAATTATCCAAAGAGACTTTGCTAGCATTGTTAGTAATCTTGTAATTCATACATAGTAACAGCATATTTGAAAGTTTTTCTGTGCTTCTAAGTGGTTCATAACCAGGTTAAGACAAAAGCAAAGGAATGGTAGTTCTCTATCCTACTGATACATGAAAAAATATTTGGTTTCTCTCCTTTTATAAAGAATTATAATGAAAATGGAATGCAAGGTCATATTTGGGAGTGCTAAACATCCTGAAGTTTCACTTTGCACAATTTAAAGTGATAATACTTTGGATACCACCAACAAAATAAAGGTCTGCTCTAAAATCTAATTAAATCTTAACTTGTAAACTTTTTCATTATGATTAATCAAGAAGCATTTTTGAAGGAAATTTTTTTATTACTTCAACTTTTGGAACTCAGAGAATAAAGCAAGGGGGTATTTTGGCTACTTCATTAAACTCCTATAAGGATTCTGAGCTGTTATTACAAAAGTTTCCCTGCTTTAGCTATAAAAATATCTTAGACAAACTGTGTGAATAAATGCAAATAAATGTCTGCTGCTAGATAATATATGCAAATTATAATGAAACACCTTATGTGTAATAAGATGCTCTCTGGCCATTAGGATAGTTGTACCTTAGGAATAATGAGTAAGGCATCAGCAAAAGCTTGGACTCCAAGGCGAGCTCTTCCTTTTATACTGTGCTTGTACTTAATAAGAGCTTCAGCTATTGTCACTTCAACTGCACCAGCTCCTGGAACCACACAGCCTATTGGAGGGGGAAAAATTATTGACAAGACATGTCATACAGAAAAAGAAAACAGAGAAAAAAGGAACTAGCTATTCAAGTGCACTTTATTATCTAAAATATATATAAATATATACAGAAGTAAAATGAGTTGCACAGCTCAGTGATTACTCAGATGTCTTTTTACCATTCTTTCATGTCTATTTTTTGTCTATCAGATAAATCTGGCCTATTGTTTATAAAATGTGTTACTCTATTTTTGAGATATGATTCACATCCCCTAAAATTCAGCCTTTTAAAGTTATACTTTTCAGTAGTTTTTAGTATAATCACATGAATGTACAACCATCACCCCTATCTTATTCCAGAACATTTTTAAAAAATAACAACAACCCTGTACCATTAGCAATCAGTCTCTATTTCCCCTTTGCCCAGCCCCTGGCCACCGCTAATCTATGCTTGGTCTGTATGTCTTTGCCTTTCCTAGGTATTTCATATAAATGGAATCACATAATACATAGCCTTTTGTGTCTAGACTTAGCATAATGTTTTCAAGGTCGTCATGTTGTTCCATATATTAGTATTTATTCCTTTTTGTGGTTAAATAACACTCCATTGTATGGATATACCACATTTTTGTTTATCCATTCATCAACTAATGGATATTTGAATTGATTCCACTATTTGGTTATGATAAAAATGCTGCTGTGAACATTCAGTTACAAGTTTTTTGGGTGGACATATGTTTTCAATGGGGCCGGGATGAGCAGGAACAGCGCAGTGCCCAGCCCAGCATCGGGCCTCCCTGGCCACTTGTTGCCTTGCACACTACTTCATCCCCCAAGGGTCCTGATTGCAAGAGGGTGCAGGCCAGGCTGCGGGATGCCACCGGTGCACGAGTCCATGCACCAGGCCTCTAGCTAAATAATAATAGGTGATATTCTTCCCTAATCTTTTTTTTTTCCTCTTACAGTTTAGATTCAGTGTTATTTTGAATTAGTGTTAGGTGTCCAGCATAGTGGTTAGCATGTTAAGTATCCAGCCTGTTTTGTCTTCTAGATGGAAAGTATAGTGTCAGACACCAGTGACTGACTGGGCGCTAAATGTGTTAGACAATGATAAACTTTACACTGCACCTGAGGTAATGAAATGCGTTCTAAGCAGTGAAAGCTTCTTAAGGGTTTAAAAATTTAAAAAATGATACTACAGCATTAAATTAAGTCCTTTTTCATTTCATAAACCGAAGATAATTAAAATGGCAACATATTATTAACAATATTCCAAAGGGAAAAAGCGTCACAACCCAAATTATAAATTGCCCAAAGTAAAATGAAAGTATAGTTATCATTAATATATTTTAAGGTAGTATACATACCAGATAGATTTATTACCATTTTAAAAATATGAGTTTCATATCCATCACACTCAAAAAAAACTTACCATCTTCAATGGCATTTCTGATGGCACGAAGTCCATCCCGTACAGCATCCTTGATTTGTGTGAGAGTATGCTTATTTGGTCCCTTAACCAACAAGGTGACAGAGCGAGGGTTAACACAGTCCTCAACAAAAGTGAACTTTTCTTCACCCTAAAGAATAATACAAGAAGATATAACTTTAATATGTAATGCCATTATGTCAATCTTCTTGTGAATTTTTCTTGTCAAACCTAACTAAATATATGTTAAAAGCAGATAAGTTATATTTGAACTCTTAGCATTTAGGTAAATAAATTATAAAATCTATCCTGTGTATTTTTCAGACTTCGAAATGTAAAACCTGGATTAAAAGTTTCAATATTTAAAAAAGGTGGTAGTTTACTGTTTACTTTCTAACCACTGCCCCCAGAGATACTCACTACTGCATATTCATGCACAAGACCAGCATGTCCCAAGGAATCTACACTGAGGTCTTCAAGAGAATTCACAGCTATTCCACCACAAGCAAGAGTGAGTCTGAAATTACATATATGTCAACATAGGAAAATATAAAGACTAATTTCTTAAAGGTGAAAACATATCTAACATGGAAGACTTCATTGTCACTGTATTATATTGCTTCTAAATCTGTTTTAAATAAATAAATCCTATATAATAAAGAGGCAATATGCTAATTGACTGCCACACCCTTAAAGATGGCGGCCACCCTATCCCCTCAGCCCCACCTGGGCAGCAGGCATGTGGCAGGCTGGGCCCGCCCCCCAAGCAGGTCTGGGCCACTCCATGTGCCTGCCTCTGGAGTCCCCCAGTCTCCTTAGTCCCCCAGCCACCCAGGGCCAGACCAAGGCACAGGCAAGCCTTGGATAGCAGCTGCCAAGCCGCCCCTGGCCGCCCGAGGTAACCAGGCCAGCCGAGGCTTTCACTGCCGGCAGTGGCAGCAGCAGAAGTGTGATGGGGGAGTCGCCTTCTCCTCATCACCGGGTCACCTCCCGCCCCTGAGGGCTCCCGCGGACTGTGAGAGGAGGCAGGATGGACTGAGGGCCCCCCTCTAGTGCATGAATTTTCATTCATTGAGCCTCTAGTAAATAAATAAAATGTTTTAAGATGATGAAAACTACCCAGCCAATCTGGGTTGAGTGTCAACCTATGAGCCAGGAAATCATGTTTTGATTCCTGGTCATGGCAGCCCATCAATGATTCTCTCATCTTATTGATGTTTCTATCTCATTCCTTCTCCCTTCCTCTCTGAAGTCAATAATTTTTTTTTTTTTTTTTTTTTTTTTTAGCCGAAACCGGTTTGGCTCAATGGATAAAGCGTCGGCTTGGGGACTGAAGGGACCCGGGTTCAATTCCAGTCAAGAGCATGTACCTTGGTTGCGGGCATATCCCCAGTAGGGGGTGTGCAAGAGACAGCTGATAGATGACTCTCTCTCATCGATGTTTCTAACTATCTCTCTCTCCCTTCCTCTCTGTACAAAATCAATAAATATATTAAAATATATATATATATATATTTTTTTTAATGAAAACCTTTCTTGTATTTCAACAAAGTTTTGAGGTAGATTAATCTTGATTTTTGACAGTTACATTATTTACTGAAATCAGAAACAAAATTTGGAATTTGTACACTACTATTTTGCTCAACAATGTTTGTGTCTAAGCTAAAAGGAAGATATGGGATAATTTCAATTTAATCTGTTAATAAACTTAGGACACATAATTATCTGCAAGCTTACCTTTCCATATTTCTTCTTTTTGCTCTGCGAAGAGCTACTATATTATGTTTTGCAAGTGCATCTAAGGACAATGGATCAATTCCCTATAATCAAATTAGCACAAAAGTTACAAGCATGTTTTAAGCTAGTGATCCTAAAACTTTTTTATCTCCGCACTGCTTCATGCTTTTAAAAACGATTAAGCCCCTGACAAAATAATCTGATGAACATTAACAAATCCAGAGACGCAGAAGCATGGAACAGCCTGTCGAACCTCAGAGGGAAGGCAGGAAAGAGTGGGCGGGTGGGTGAGAAGTGATCAACCAATGAACTTTGTTGCATATATGCATGATACATGGGCACAGACAATAGGGTGGTGAAGTCCTGGGATGGAGAGTAGGGGCAGGCTAGAAGAGATCAATGGGGGGGGAGACATATGTAATATTTTCATCAATAAAGATTTAAAAATAAAGTTTATGAAAGGGCATAAAAAAATGTTAAGCCCCAACGATATGGCTCAGTGATTGACTTGTCAACCTATGAACCAGAAGGTAACAGTTCAATTTCATCAGGGCACATGCCTGGGTTTTAGGTTTTGATTAATGATTCTCTAATCATTGATAGTTCTGTATCTCTCTCCCTTCCTCTCTGAAATCAATAAAAATATATATTTTCTAATTATTAAGAGCCCAAAGCATTTTCGTTTATGTAATCTGCATCTATACTATTTATCATATCATTAAAATTGAGGAATTTTTTAAATGTTTATTAATCCATTTAATAGAATAAGAAATCATTTGTTAACATAAATAACATTTTTTAATTAAAATTTACTCTAGTTTCCTAAACAAAATATACAGTGAGGGTGAGATACTGTTTTAGACTTTTATAAATCTTTTTAATGTCTGTTATATATGTTTTTTGTTTTTTCTATTGATTTTTTTCCTTTAGGAAAGAGAGTGAAGGAGAAGGAGAGGAAGAGAGAGAATGACAGCAAGAGGGGGAAGCATGGATGTGAGAGAGACATCAATCAGTTGCCTACTGTACACACCCCTACCAGGGATTGAGCCTGTAGCCTAGGCATGTGTCCTGACCAGGAATTGAACCAGCAAACTTCCTTGCAGGGGATGATGCTCAACCAACTGAGCCACACTGGCCAGGGCTTTAATGTCTGTCTAAATAGAAGACAGCTGGATTCTCCTATCTGCTTCTGCATTCAATCTGGTGCAATATGTTGTTTTGTCTAAAGTATAAGAAGAAGCCTCACAGAGACATGTATTGGAAAAGAGAGGAATATTTTAATAGCCTTTTCAGATAAATGTGGACATTCTTCTTTGATACTATACCAAAACTCAATAAGTGGTTAGTTTCGATGGGAAATATGGAACCATATCAATGAACTCTCGAAACTCTCCAACATTAAAATCCATTTCTATCTTGCACTTTGAATTGATTATTAGGCATTTAGAAAATATTGGTTCACTAAATTAGGCAGAGCTTCCAAATGCTGATACATTCATGGTAATACAATATCAAATATTTCACCTTTGCTAATATCATCACAAATATTATCAGAAAAGCCTTTTAAATATCAGAAAGCTGTCAAGTTCACAGTGGCAGATACAGGTTTTCCAGAATTCTAATTTTTGTTTGAAGGCTCAAATGTTATCATTGGCAACAAATACCGTCTGTTTTCCTTCAAGTGGCAGGATTGCTGCATTCATTTTTTTAGAAGGAACTACCAAGCACCCATGTCTAAATAAAGATAAATTTGTCTGTCAGTCATTCTTTCCAGTAAAAACGGCATTGCATGATTCTCAATCACACAAGAGCTTTCCTTCAACACAACTGTATTTTGATATGCCGCAAAAGTGTTTTGTGCATACTTCATATTTTGTCACACTGAATTCTTTAAGGATCAACATTTAATTAAACTAATAAGCTTTACTACTTCTTAAACACATTCCTAAGTGAACTCCTTTTTTAAAAACTGCCAGTGTGTAGCAGTGTGGCAACGAAAGGTATGATGACCACTAGTATAGTTTGGTGCTACTACTTTGATTTGTGCTAAGGCATCAGCAGTTTTGCATCATCACTGCAAATGCCAACACAATATAAAAGCATTATTACTAATGTAATGAAAATAGTTTTGTCCTCACCAACTCCCTGAAATAGTCTTAGGGACTCCTTCAGGACCACAGACCACACTTTGAGAAACACTAAAGAACATTTACAAATAGTTAAAATCTAAACATTTTTTTCCTCACCTTTTGATTAATGACAACAAATCCTTTGTTGGAATTAACACAGACTTTGTCTTTCAGGTCTATTATTTTTTGTACTCTGTCATCAATAAATTTTCTTTCAGCTTTTACCAATTTTTCTTTTTCTTGAGCAGTTTTATAAAAGAAACCAGAGCTCACCTCACTAAAAAATTAATAAAAACAAGCTAGTGAGGGCAGTGGTGAGAAGAGGAAAAGGTAGGAGTTTACACTATACAGTGGGAGGAAAGAAAGAGATTAAAAAAAACAGTTTCAAATGTTATAAAGAGTAAATGACATACATACGTTTTTTCATATTCTAGTGATACATTGCAAGTAAGGATATATGCATTTTCTACTCGCTTCTTCATTTCTGGGTGACGGGCACCATGATCCAAAACTAATCCTCTGATTAACCTATTAAAAATATGTAATGTTTCTTTCTTTGAATATACACTCTAAAATTTGATATAAAATTATAATTATACTCTTTTTAAAGAAGATGTTTTTATTTATTTCTGAGAGAGAGAGAGGGAGAAAACATCAATGATGAGAGAGAATCATTAATCGGCTGCCTCCTGCAAGCCCCCAACCGGAGACCAAGCCCACAACCTGGGTATATGGCCTTGGCTTGAATTGAACTTGGGACCCTTCAGTCTGCAGTCTGACGCTCTATTCACTGAGCCAAACCAGCTAGGGCTAAATAACAGAATTGCCAGGGCATACACCTACAATTCATCGTTTCCTTATACCAACTTTAATCCTAACACATAATTAGTAAAATTGGAGAAGATAATCTACTTTACACACTGTGATTGTTAAAGCACAATGAAAGCAATCCAGAATTATCCTCTAAATTATGTGGCACAAACATATGACACAGCTGATCAAGTAATGAAAGGTAGGTACACAATGAGTTTCTAAGGAACATTTATTTGTTCAAAATAATTATATGGAACAACTGAAAATCACTCATCTAAATGTCCAACAAAAGAGTACTATTCAGCAAATAATGGCCCAAATATTTCAATCATGAAAACTATGTAATAACACGGAAAAATATTTACAGGGATGGTTGATAAGCACAGAATGACAAATTGCATAAAAAACATGATTATAACTGTTCTTTAAAAAAAAAAATAAGCACTTTGGCATTGAAAAGAAAAAAAAATGAAAGGAAATTAAAGAGTAGGGTTATGCTTGAATGGTTAGGAATACAGATCATGTTGAGGGGTCTTTTTCCTGTTTTCCAAATATTCCTTCAAGAGTAAAAATTCCTTTTATAACTCTTCAAAATTCATTTATGCCCAATTAGGGAATGGCATTTCTATGTATGAATCTTTTATAACCAATATTTGTTATACATTAAAGATATAATTTTTTGAATAAATAGAAGGAAGTTTTCAGTTTAAATCTAACTAGATTACTCTAACTCCTAACTTAATGTGAAGATATTTTAATTAAGAAGAAACAAAATACATGTTCAATATTCTTCACTCTTCAAACATCCTTTACTGTTCCCCCCACCTCACTCTCAGCAAATGTCCTTGCTTCTTTAAGAAAAAAGAAACAGTCCCATTACTACCTCTTACCAATCCACCAGCACTTAAACCTGAACCTCCTATCTGTCCATGCTCTTCTCTAAGGTTAACTCCTCCACTTGTGAACTGTATTCCATTTCCTCTCTCTGCTCCTGCATTGTTCCCTATTCCCCTAAGTCTTTCTGCCTAAAGGAGCATTCTCAGCAGGATACAAATTTGTCATAAAAAATTCCCATCTTTAAAACAAAGAATTCTTTGCCCCCAGCTGATGTTGCTCAGTAGTTGAGTACTGACCTATGAACCAAGAGGTCACAGTTTGATTTCAGGTCAGGGCACATGCCCAGGTTGCAGGTTGTGGGCTCGGTCCCTAGTAGGGGGTGTGCAGGGGGCGGCCAATCAATGATCTCTCTCATCACTGATGTTTCTATCTCTCTCTCCCTCTCCCTTCCTCTCTGAAATCAATAAAAATATTATTTTTAAAGAAATCTTTGGGTTGAAGCCTTGTTCTCTTCTAGCTACTGCCCCATTTCTCTGCTCCCTTTTATAGATAAATTCCTCTGAGTTGTCTACATTTGCAACCTCACTTCTTCCCAAACCATTCTCTCTTGAGCCCACCTTCAATCTGACTTTCATGGCCATCCCTTTACTGAATAAACTTTCATTAAAGTTACCAAAAAACTAAATTTCCCCCAAATCTAATAGTCAATTCTCAGTTCACAACAATTTGCTCAAAATTCCAGCAGTATATGACATAGCTGATTATTCTCTCCTTCTTGAAATACTTCTCTTAGTTTCTGGGACACTACCCTCTGTTGGTTTTCCTCCTATCACACTGACCACCTTTCTCAGTTTCCTTTGCTGAATGCTCCTTATCTTCTCAATTCTAAACATTGGAGTGTGCCGAAGTTCCCAATCCTTACATTTCTGCTTTTCTTTATCTATATTTACTTCCCAAATGATCTCATCAACTCTTATAGCTGTAAGTCATCAATACATTGATGAGTTCCAAATATGACTTCCAGTCCAGACCACTATGTGCACTCCAGAACATCTCTCCTACTCTCTACTCAACCACTAATAGGCATCTAAAAATAACATTCCCCAAACTGAACTCCTGATTTATTTCCCCAAACCCGTTCTTCTCAGTCTTCTTCATGACACCTCCATTTTTCCAGCTGTTCATGCAAAAACCCGAGACATCCTGACTTCTCTGTTCCTGCCACATTTTATGTCAAATCGCTGAGAAATCCTCTTGCTCCTTCTCATATACCCTGATCTAAACCATTTTTTTTATTTTTTAAAATATATTTTATTGATTTTTTACAGAGAGGAAAAGAGAGGGACAGAGAGTTAGAAACATCGATGAGAGAGAATCATCAATCAGCTGCTTCCTGCACACCCCCTCCTGGGGGTAAGCCCGCAAACAAGGTACATGCCCTTGACCGGAATCCAACTCAGGACCTTTCAGTCCCCAGGCGACGCTCTCTCCACTGAGCCAAACCGGTCTCGGCCTAAACCATTTTCATTTCTCACCTTTATCACAACAGATTCCTAAATGGTCTTCTAACTTCTGCCCTTGCACCTCCCACCCTACTGCACAGTTTATTCTCCACATCACAACTGAAATATAAATCCCTCTGAAATACAAATCAAAAACTTGTTGCCTTCAACAATAGTAAGCTAATTTGAACCAACACTAATACCAAAAACAATGTTGGGTTAAAAACAAAAAAACCTTTAAATTCTAGAAAGCTTAAGATAGTAAAGAGCTACAAAATAATTTTCTTTTCAAAACTGAAAAGAAAACCAGAACTCTAAGAGTTAAGTAGAGAACTTGGGATCTCCTACTGCAAAGTCATTTGACAATTCAGGCAAATCTGAACTTTGCTTTCAATGACCTCACAATGAGAGGGGGCAGAACTGAAAGTTCAGAGTTCATCCAAGGTACAGTGTCTACTAGAAGGCCCTCTTCACATTAAGTGGGAATCCAATAGGCTGTATACTCAGGGTAAAAACCAGAAGGATGAACTAAAAGCAAGCAGCCCTCACATGAACTTGCAGTTAGAATTCACAACCGGTATTTCCAAAAAGCCTCAGTTGTGGATGTAATTTAGTATCCGGGCTCCTTACAGCAGCAAATTCAAATTCTCTGCAGAAAAGCACCTTCACCCTAGGTTGCAAATTATTTCTACAAATACTTTTTTCAAACATAATGTATAGCACATATAGAAATAAAGTATGATGCGTGAGAAATAGCAAAATACAATAAACACCATAAATAGACAAGCCAGATTTTAAATATTGTAATTATCAGACATGGACTATACAGTGTGGGACAAAAAGTAGGTTTAAAGTTGTGAGTATGCAAAATAGTTTATTTTTGCATTATTATTTTAATATTGTATTATTTACTTGTTTTACAACTGTAAACCTACTTTTGTCTCCCCTGTATGTTTAAAGAAATAAAATGTAAGTTTGGGAAGATATGAAAGGAATAGGAAACCATAAATAGTGACATGATAAATTTAATAAACAACTAAATAGAACTTCTATAAATAAGTAAAGATATATATATTTTTAATAAAGTATTTACTGATGAATTATGATATTTGGACTGGCTTTAGAATAATCCAAGTTTAGGGCAGGGGAAAGAGAGAAAGAGTCTATAAGGGTATTTTTAGCCATAATCTGAAAATAAATAAAGATGAATGACAGACATGTCACTATTCTATTCTACTTTTATATATGTTTAGAATGTTCCATGATAGAACACTTAAAATTAGTTAAGCCCCAAATCAACAAGATGCCATATACTCTGAGTATATACATATTCAGGCAATGTTAATTGCGTGGCATCTCCTGCAACTTTTTCCTCTGATTCTGCTGTATGCACAAGGAACACACAAGCACATTTCTGCCTTAGGGCCTTTTCAACTGTTATTCCCTCTGCCTAGAACACTCTTCTAGATATTCAGAGACCACCTTAGTCCTCTAGTTTAGTTTCATGTTGGTCTAAAATCACACTTATTCTCACACACACTGTTACTCTAGCCTTTTCAGAGCATTTATTATCACTTATTTGTTCACTATCTCCAACTAGAAATGTAAGCTTCTTCGAGAAAGAAACTGGCTCTGGTAAGCATCCAATTAACATACGTTGAATGAATAACCAATGAAATTAATGAAAGAATATCTGAAGATAACCAAATATTCTAGAATCTATGTATTGCCAAAGTTTATGTAATTTACTTTGTATCTGTTTCTGATTTGTGCTTCATCTCCATGATTTCTACCATGAAGAGATCAATAGGATAGCCCGGTCTTGTAATAGTCAACACAGAATCCACCACGGCCTGAAAGGGAAGTGAAAGAGAACAGTCAGTTATTTAGACTACTAAAGAACACCACTGGTCCAGGTAATCTATCACCAGATTAAGCAAGCAAAGAGCTTCGGCTCCAAAACACAGGGCAAGGCTAAAAGTGCCACTTGATCATGGACTTTAATAACTACAGCCTAAATGGATTTCAAAGATCATCAAGTCCAAACCCTTTATTGTACAGATAAGGAAACTAAGACAAGACCTCAAGGAGTTGTGATCTTGCCGCATGGCTCAGTGGTTGAGCATCAACCCAAGAAATAAGAGATTCGGTTCCTGGTCAAAGCACATGCCCCAACTGCACCCTCGGTCCCCAATATGGAGCGCGCAGGAGGCAGCCAATCTCGATATTTCTCTTTCATCGAAGTTTCTTTCTCTCTATTCCTCTCCCTTCCTCCCTCTCTCTAAAATCAATAAAAACATATTTTTAAAAAATAAGTTATGATCTTAAAGATCTTAAAACAAGGTCTGAATAGCAATAGCCAGGCCAGGACTGGAATTCAGGTCTCTGGAACTGCCAAGCCACTGCTCCTTCTACTATACCAACACTGCTCAAACTTTTCCACCAACGGACACCTTAATAAAAAAGAAGGAATTCTAACATAAGGGAGGAGCTCAAATTTGCTAGCTATTAACAAAGGAAATTTTTAAGTCTTGTGTTTCATCATGAAAACTTTCCATGTCATGACATTATTCATACATGTTTGTTTTAATGTGAAATAATACTTTTCCCAAAAAATCATAAAGTAAAATTGACATTTCAGAAAGATGTATTTTATTTTTTTCTGCCAAATATCGCCAGGGATATGCAATTTGAGAAACATAGCCCAATACACCCCATTGTTTAGCTCAGAAAGTAATGACCACAGAAATAAAGTGCTACAGTATAACCATCCTAAAATGTAAATAAAGTAAAACACACACACACACACACACACATACACACACACAATTTCTGCTGAAACCGGTATGGCTCAGTGGATAGAGTGTCAGCCTGCGGACTGGAAGGTCCCAGGTTCGATTCCGGTCAAGGGCATGTGACTTGGTTGCAGGCTCATCCCCAGTAGCAGGTGTGCAAGAGGCAGCTGATTGATGTTTCTCCCTCATTGATGTTTCTGACTCTCTATCCCTCTCTCTTTCTCTCTATGAAAAATCAATAAAATATATTTTTTAAACCCACAATTTCTTAGAAAAGATTACTAGATGTAGCATAATATTTGGTTTTGGAGCCTAAATAGACTATGTCAAAAAAAATATTGGATAGTGAGAGCATCAGTGCTTCTGTAACTCCAAAAGGAAATGGGGCCCTAACCAGAGAGCATGAAGATTCTGAGCTACTTGCTATATGTATCCCAACAGCAGATAATACAGCAGTCTTTATTTAGACTCTGCTCAGTAAGAAATTGTCTGATTTTAGTCTGATATCCCAAATAGGTTTTCCTGTTGGTAAGGATAATTGACCAGAAATAACTCAACTGTTCCAGTCCATTTGGAACTTACATTCCTCAAAGTAAATTAGTATGACAGCATTCTGACTTATATGAAAATCTCTTGTGAATTTGGTTATGAAATCATCATTCCTGATACATTAATATATTCAAATTTCAGAAACTGCAAAGCTAAGGAGCAATGATATCACCAAACTATAACCTCTTAATAAAAGGCTTCCCAAAACACCTAACCTTGATTATGTTACATACATTCCACCTTTATTTTTTTTAATATATTTTATTGATTTTTTTACAGAGAGGAAGGGAGAAGGATAGAGTTAGAAACATTGATCAGCTGCCTCCTGCAAACCCCCTGCTGGGGATGTGCTCGCAACCAAGGTACATGCCCTTGACCAGAATCGAACCTGGGACCTTCAGTCCGCAGGCCGATTTTACTGAGCCAAACCAGTTAGGGCAATATATTCTACCTCTAGAAGTTATCAAAACAAATTATGCAGTTCCCAGAAGTATTAGCAAATCAATCATGCTTCATTAAAGTTGCAACCTTAACTACAAAGCACTGCCCAAACAACCTCTCCATGTATAACCTAACGTAGTTAATATGGACATGTAGGTATGAGACCAGTACTTCACCCCAGTGGCATCCACAGGGGATGAGCCAGAGGCAGCCAAGGACCTCCCAACTTTCAAATTAACTTAAAAGAAGGCTTAATGTGATCCTTTTTAAAAAAAAAAAATTATACATGCTGTTCTGACCAATCAAATCTAGTAAGCAAGTCTATAATGTTTGTCTACCAAACTATTTTACATTCAAAAAACCACATGCAATGGTTGAGTATCTTATAGGAAAAATAAAAATATACCATGTGTCAGGCTCTCCTCTTTCTGAATGTAAAAAATGAATCACATACCTCTACCAACACATCAGCCAGTTCAGCATGAACTTTAGTTTGTAGAGATGTTCTAGCCACTTCTAAGAGGATGTCTCTTTTCATCTCTTTTTTAACTGTAATTTCGTCCAAAACTTCAAGTGCTTTTTTCTTTGCTTCTTCAAATCCTTCAGCTATTATTCTAGGGTGCAAGCCCTATTAAAACAACACAAAACTATAAATTATATATGTGCTGCCGAAGCGAGCACATAAAACTATAAATTATAAAGTAAATCATCCAAAAAGTAACCATCCTTTCCTAGTAATAGGTATGTCTGCAAAAAGTAATAGTGCATCAATATAACTGTACGTACATAATTTATAAAAGTAATTTTTCAGTGCTTCACATTTAAAACAATCTCAAACTTACAGAAAAATTCTAAGTCCAGTACAAAAAAAAAAAACTACGAAAGTTCTTTTTATTTCTGAAAATATGACACATGGATATCATATGGTCTTTCTGAATGGGCACAAAAGAAGTCCTTTTAATACAGAGAAAAAGAATCAGCACTGGCTTAGAGAGAAGTGGCAGACAGACACCACCCTCATTAAATGTTCAAAGTTAACACCCACAGTCATGGGATAAATAGACATCATGTGCCTCATGATATGATGCATCAAGAACACTACAGCACTTCTATGGCTTTCCTGCTGAAAGTTTATAACCTGAGTCTAATCTTAGGAAACAGTCAAATCCAAATTGAGGGACTTTCTACAAAATAAATGGCCTGTACTCTAAAAGTAATACTGTCATAAAACACAAATGATGGCTCAGGAACTCTTCCAGCTTAAAGGACACTAAAGAGACATGACAGCTGAATGTAATGCATGAACCAAGATTTTCTTCTGCTATAAAGGACATTATTGGGATAAGTGATGAAATTTGAACAAAATCTGTATCAATGTGTCAGTGTTAATATTCATTTCCTGGTTTGATCACTATACTGGATAATGTAAGAGTATTTCCTTGTCTTAAGAAATATTTAGATGGTCATATCTGCAACTTATTCTTATACCATTCAAAAAAATATATGTACCTTATTGTATACTAGAGGCCCGGTGCATGAAATTTGTGCACAAGGGGAGGTGGTCCCCTCAGCCCAGCCTGCATCTTCTCCAATCCAGGACATCCCTCTCACAATCCAGGACTTCAGGCTCCTAACTGCCCCCGTGTCTGCCTGCATGATCACCCCTAATTGTCCCCCCCTGCCAGCCTGATCACCCCAAACCGCCTAGCTGCCCCCACCACTGGCCTGGTTGCTCCCAACTGCCCCCCCCCTGGCCTGGTTGCCCCTCACTGCCAGCCTGGTTGCCCCCTCTGCCAGCCTGATTGCCCTTCACTGCCCCCCTGCCAGCCTGATCATCCCCAACTGCTCCCCCCGCTAGCCTGGTGGCCCCTCACTGCCCCCTCTGCCAACCTGGTCACCCCTCACTGACCTCCCTGCCAGGTTGGTCGCCCCATGCAGCCTGCTGGTCAGTCATTTGTTCATCCCTTGCTAACCCCCCTGCTGGCCTGGTCACCCCACAAGCCTGCTGCTCAGTTGTTTGGTCATCCTTCGCTAACCCCAATGCCGGCCTGTCTCCCCATGCAGCCTGCTGTTTGGTTGTTACTGTGAGGGCATCCTGACCAATTTGTATATTACCCTTTTATTAGTATAGATATAAACACACAAATACACATTTATTTTTTTATCTGAGAAAGACAAGTGTCATTCTTTGAAACATTCTTGCAACTTTTCTACAGAGCTGACATTGTATTAAAATATTTTAACTGTATTTTTTTTTTAAGTAATATACAAACTTACTGAAGCAGGAACTGGATCTAATTTATCCCCTCCTCCATTCCTTTACATCAGTCCTATAACAATTTCTAAAAGTTGCCACTTATTGAGCATTTGAGACAGACACTATTCTAAAGAGCTTTACATATATTATTTAATTTAGTCTTCTGGACACTATGAAGTGGGAGTTGTTATTATTCCTATTTCACAGATGAGGAAATTGAGGCTTAAAGAAATACTGTAATTTTCCTTAGCAAGCCTGACTCCAGAAGCTGTTAACAACCATTTTCAAAACATCTTTCCTGTCTAGGACCTCACATTCATTGCTGGTGAGAATATAAGCGACTATGGCCACAATGGAAAGCAATATGAAGACCTACCATCTGACCCAGCAATCCCTATTCTGGGTATCTACCAAAAAAATTTTTGAAAACATTTATTCATAAAGATATATGTACCCCTATGTTCATTGCAATATTATTCACAGTAGCCAAGACATGAAGATAGCCTAAGTGTCCTTTAATAGATAACTGGATAGAGAAGATGTAGTATAAAATTTTTTTAAATAAATGAAAAAGATGTGGTACATATATATAAAATGGAATACTACTTAGCCATAAGAAAGAATAAAATACTGCCAGTTGTAACACCATGGATGGATCTTGAGAGTATCACACTAAACAAAATAAGTCAGACCGAAAAAGACAAGAACCATCTGATTTCACTCAGATGTGTGGTATAAAACAGAAATCAACAAACAAAACGAAACAAACTCATAAACACAAACCACAGTATGGTGGCTACCAGAGGAAAAAGGGTGGGGAGAAGATGGAGAGAGTAAAGAGGTGCCAAATACATGGTCACAGAAGGAGACTAGACTTTGGATGGTGAGTACACAATGCAATACACAGATGATGTATTATAAAATTGTTTACTTGACACATTTTAACCAATGTCACCCCAATAAATTTCATTTTAAAAATAAGTTTTCTCCAGTTATTTTTTTCAAACCACAATTTGGTTTCAACTTTATCAGAGATGTGTTTTTTTCTTAGGCATTAGTCATGGGTACATGACTCATTTTGTATCTTCTTAAATCTCTTAAATTTTCCATTTTAAAAATATATAGCCAAAACCGGTTTGGCTCAATGGATAGAGCATCAGCCTGCAGACCAAAAGGTCCCAGGTTCGATCCCAGTCAAGGGCATGTACCTTGGTTGTGGGCACATCCCCAGTGGGGGATGTGCAAGAGGCAGCTGATTGATGAAACATCTCTCATCGATGTTTCTAACTCTCTGTCCCTCTCTCTTTCTCTCTGGAAAAAAAAAAAAAAAATCCAATAAAATATATTTTAAAAATAAAAATAAAAAGAGATATATATAACCCCAATAAAAGGCATTGTTTTTTTTGGGGGGGAAGCTAATTATTATTTTCCTTTATAATTGTCCAAAAATATCTTCATAAACATTTTTTGCCCTCTAAACTTTGCCCAGCTTTGTGGCTTACTGGTTGAGCATCAACTTATGAATCAGCTCATGGTCTAATTCTTTCTGGTCAAGGCACATGCCCGGGTTGTGGGATTCCCCACTAGGGGGCGTGCGGGAGGCAGCCAACAATGATTCTCATCATTGATGTTTCCATCCCTCTCTGAAATCAATTTTAAAGATTAAACTAGTTTACTAGTGTAAAAAACCCAAGTTTCCATTCAAAATAAAATACCACATGATTGTGAATTCTATGAAATTATAATACCTCGGAAATGTACCGATCAGCTTGTTTAAGTAACTCCCCAATAATTAGAACATTTGAAGTAGTACCATCTCCTGTAATGTCATCCTGGGCTGTGGCTACTTTCGCTATCAAGGAAGCTGTTGGGTGTTGAATTTGCTGGAAAAAGCAAGCAACAGATTTAAAGAGAGAGAGAATAAAGAAATAAATAGTCTATCAAACACAAGATAACCTAAGGGCCAATAGTAAAATCAAGA
This sequence comes from Nyctalus aviator, assembly GCA_036971965.1. Taxonomy (NCBI): domain Eukaryota; kingdom Metazoa; phylum Chordata; class Mammalia; order Chiroptera; family Vespertilionidae; genus Nyctalus; species Nyctalus aviator. The sequence goes on along the minus strand of CM072937.1, from coordinate 35,982,092 downwards.
AATGAAATAAGGGTGAAGGCTTGGGGAGGGGAGGGGAGTAGGAAGGGAGGGTGGTCAATGGGGGAAGAAAGGGAGACATCTGTAATACTTTAAACAATATTTTTTAAAGACATGAAATAAGCGTCATTCTACAAGTTCACAAGTTTTGTATTATCACTAATAAATGTCAATGCCGAGAGTTAAAAGTTGAGAACTAATGAGATTTGAACATTTTATAAGTCTTTGCTGCAGAACGCAATGACATTTCCAAAATTAGGTTAAATCCTTCAATTTCGAAGATAAATATATTTACTAAAATTGCAAAGGACTTTTTACTTTTCCATGATTACAAAGAACATAATGTGGTGCCTTTAAAAGATTCAACTAATTTGGACGCATTCCTAAGCTGTTACTTAGACTATATACTGAGATTTGAAAACAGCCAAAAAACATTTTTACTGAGGTTTAATCCAACAAATATACCTCATGATTGCAATAGTTAGCTGCCAGCCTTGGTTTAAAGATATACAAATTGTATTATGCGCTCAGTTAAGGCTTATTAAGGTTTATTAAACTCAGCAGCGTCAGCTCACCATCTCATGAAGCAGCACATTGCCATCTTTGGTGAGTTTGATATCACCTGCACCGGAAACAAGCCTGTTCAGAAAACAGTGATGTTATTAACTTCGTATGGCAAGAGTCAAGCAAGACATAGCGCTCGCCACTCCGCCATCATTAGTATAGGGAGCCGGGCTTGGAAAACTTCCATCATCCAGAGAGACACCACAGTAAGTGCCCCATTTGCAGCCCACAGAATCACTTTTCCCCAGATGGACTGCCATGGCGATTTCACTCCAAATGGACAATTCACAAGTTTGAGGATTAAGTGCAGTTGGTGAGTTATGACAGTGGTTTGGTCCAGAAGAGTACCTGCAAGTCTACCAGCCACACATTTGTGAACTTCCTGCAGGTTTGTTTTGGTGAAATATTACCATTCATTCACCTAGTTCAGTTTTATCCCTCATCCCTCTCATTTATGACAGCATCAAATTCTGTCATTCTACAACGTAAAAGCCTCTCAAAGTACTCCCTTTAGTATCCACATATATCTGAATTTGAATCTACCCTCCATTTATCTTTCTATAAGGCAGGATGAGTCAGTTTACTGATCAAAAATCCTTCAGCCCAGCTGGGGTGGCTCAGTGGCTGAGGGTGGACCTAGGAACCAGCAGGTCATGGTTCGATTCCCAGTCAAGGCACATGCCAGAGGTGGTGGGCTCCATCCCCAGTAGGGGGCGAGCAGGAGGCAGCCAATCAATGATTTTCTTATCATTGATATTTCTTTCTCTTTCCCTTGCCCTTCTTCTCTGAAATCAATAGAAATATATATATTTTAAAATCCTTCAGTGATGTTCATGTTCTCTATCATTTTCAAGGTAAAATCCATACTATTCAGCAATGACATAGCTGACCCTTCCCAATCTGGTTGTATCTATTTAAAATGTTTCATCTATAAAACGAAATCTTGTGGGAAAATCTTATGGTTCCCTTAATACATCACGTATGTTTTTGTTTCTCTTGGATTTACACCAATTGATTTTCTTGTTCCTGAAGTTGCTCTATCTAAAAGACCTTTGCTCACTTCTCCAGCTGGTGAATTCTAACGCATCTTTCAAGACTCTGATAAAAAATAATCCATTATCTGAGTATTTCCCTTCCCCATTATTCCTTTCCTCAGTATTATCACATGACTAAAAATACAATGCATGGCACATATATATAATAATATATAGAATATACATTCATTTCTAACAAATCCCCTTGAAAACTAAAACTTTATCTTGGTCATCTCTGTGTTCTCAGCATCCCATTTAGTTCATAATAAGCATCCTCTTTTACTGTTCATTTTGCTCATTCCTGTGGCTGTATCGCTCCTCTTACACCTCTTACTGTTAATTTGCTCAATCCTGCCGAAACCAGTTTGGCTCAGTGGATAGAGCATCGACCTGCAGATTGAAAGGTTCCAGGTTCGATTCCAGTCAAGGGCATTTACCTTGGTTGCGGGCACATCCCCAGTGGGAGGTGTGCAAGCGGCAGCTGGTTGATGTTTCTAGCTCTCTATCCCTCTCCCTTCCTCTCTGTAAAAAAATCAATAAAATATACTTTTTAAAAATTTGCTCAATCCTGAGGCTGTATCTCTCCTTACATCTTTTTGCCCTCCCTAGTCTCTTTCCTTCACTGTCCTAAATAATGGTGCTAAATCAACACATGCTGAATGGATTAACAGATACGAAGAACCCTAGGCACAGAGCATCCAAGTACCGGTAACTTGCCAAAGGCCTCACAGGTAGAAGGGAAACTTGGAATTGAACCCATACCTGTCAGACTCCGAAGCCCGGGCCCTCCCCACAGCACCCTGCCAACCACCACCAAACCCAAGGGCATCCAGGCATCCAGTCTGAAGGAGCAGGGGAGTCAGATGGCTTACGTTTCCTATGAAAAACTGGACTTTGAAACTGCGTATGACCCTTAACGAAAAGTTGGTGGGGCGGGAAGGGGCTGGATAGGGAATCATAGCTTCACTCGTGGGGCCTTTTCCTTGGGGGGGGGGGGGGGGGAGAGGGGTTCCACCTCCCCGCACTGGGCTAGACATGACCTCGAGGCAGGAATGAGAATGAGGGAAGCCCCAGGCCCACAAGTGTGTGTCCACAGTGACAGCCAACACACCCCCGGCGCCCTAACCGCCGCTCCAACCGCCGCCTCACATTTTCATGGTGCCCTTGGGACCCAAGTTGGTCCTCAGCACATCCTGCAGCCCTCGGGCAGCGCATATATTGACCGCCAAGGCCGCCTTGGCCCGCGCCACCTCAGCCTTGGCGTTTAAGGTTTTTATGGCAGCCATGGCCGAACGGTTGTGGGACCACCGGACCGTCCCAAACAGCCGGAACCGAGACTCTGATGTGAAACCCAGCGCCAGGTCCCACGCTCAGGAGCTTCCGCCAATCCTCGCCCGGGGGCGGAAGTGACATCATCGCGCATCGCCGAGGCGGAAGTCGGGCTCTCCTCGGGGTCGGGGCGCGAAGATGGCGTCCTCCGCTTCGGCTCGGCCTGCGGCCGGGAAGCGAGTGGTGAGCCAGGATGAACTGCGGCGGCTGATGAAGGAGAAGCAGCGCCTGAGCACCAACAGGAAGCGCATAGAGTCTCCGTTTGCCAAGTACAACCGCCTGGGGCAGCTGAGCTGCGTCCTGTGCAACACCCCGGTGAAGAGCGAGCTGCTGTGGCAGACCCACGTCCTGGGGAAGCAGCACCGGGAGAGAGTGGCCGAGCTGAAGGGCGCGAAGGAGGCCCCCCCGGGGCCGTCCGCCAGCGCGGCGCCCCCGTCTGCCAAGAGGAAGGCTCCGGACCCCGACAGCCACGACGCCAAAAGGCCGAAGGCCCCGCAGGTGCCCCAGGCGCAGCCCTCCACGTCCGCTTTGCGCACCGGCGCCGACAAAGCGGGAAAGGAGTCCGCTAGAGCGACCCCCGGTAAGGCCTCGGCACTCGGGTTACTCCCTGATTATGCAGAGGAGGAGGAAGAGGAGGAGGAGGAGGAGAAGAAGAAGGGAGGAGAAAAGCCAGAGGGGGACGCCAGCACGCAGCCGCCCGACGCGCAGGGCAACAAGGAACACTCACTCTCCTCCTCGCTGGAGGCAACAGGTAGTGGGCTGCCCAGAGACTTCTCGACTACAGATCCTCCCAAGGCCCCTTTAGTTCCTCACTCGGGCTCCATTGAGAAAGCAGAGATACATGAGAAAATAGTGGAGAGGAGGGAGAACACCGCGGAAGCGTTACCGGAAGGTTTTTTTGACGACCCCGAGATAGACGCGAGGGTGCGCAAGGTTGATGCCCCCAAGGACCAGATGGACAAAGAGTGGGACGAGTTTCAAAAAGCCATGAGACAGGTCAACACCATCTCCGAAGCCATCGTGGCCGAAGAGGACGAGGAGGGGCGGTTGGACCGGCAGATTGGGGAGATCGACGAGCAGATAGAGTGTTACCGTCGGGTGGAAAAACTGCGGAATCGCCAGGATGAGATAAAACATAAGCTTAAAGAGATCCTGACAATAAAAGAGCTGCAGAAAAAGGAAGAGGAGAATGTTGACAGCGACGATGATGGAGAACTGCAGGATTTGTTGTCTCAGGATTGGCGGGTGAAAGGGGCTTTGTTATAGGATTGCAAGGACCTGATATTTCTAATCCCTATAAAAAGTGCTGTCTCTCCCTATACCGGTTACTCCATCCGGGGAGGTTTGATAACCTGATGAGGCTGTTGCAGTACAATATGAGCCTGTGAAAATAGCACTTTGGAAAATTGGTGTAAACTATTTTTGAGGTAAAGTTTGCAAGTGTCTCAGTGTTACATGTTAAAATGCCAACATTTTCACATATTTACGGATTTAAATGGATAATCGGGTTGGAGAATCTGTAAGCTGTAAATATTGTACACATAGTTAAATATATATTTACTTAATTCTGTTTTTGAAATTTACAAATGAATAGAAGTAGAACCAACAGACAGGCTTTTTGATGAATACCAAGTGTATTGGGGGGACCCCCCTTCCCCAGTTCAAACTCAAGAGGGTGGGAGAGCTTTGCGTTGTTTTTAAGAACACTATGCATAGATTCATAAGTCATTCACAGCTAAACAATTCTCTGTATTGTTTCTGTTTCAAACACATGCTGTAGGAGAACATGGTGAAAATATATGCCAAATATGACCAGCCTCCTTAACCCAAAGTTTGTCTCGAGTATACCAATGATTCTTGGATGTAGGTGCACGTGAAGGTCGCCTATGAAGCTTATTTATTTATTTATTTTTTTTTATTTATTTATTTTTTCAGAGAGGAAAGGAGAGAGAAACATCAATGATGAAAATCATTGAATGACACCTGCATGCCCCGCACTGATGATTGAGCCTGCAACCCAGGCATGTGCCCTTGACTGGAATTGAACCCCTTCAAAAATGAGGAGTAATAATAACCAAGGTTTATATAGTTCTTACAATATAGGTGAGGCAGGATTCTAAGTGCTTTACATGAACTCAGTCTAGTTTCCCTAAAGCCCCTGTATTATGGAAGAGAGGAACAGACAGAAGGTTTGAAAAAGCTTTGAATGCTAAATGAAAGAATTCTTCCTGTAGGCAATGTGGGAAAAGTGGAAGTTTTTGAGCAAAAAAATCATACCTGCTAAAAACTTATGGAAGATTACTCTAGTTGCAGTATATACACTATAATATTTATAATAGGGAATATATATTCTGTGTAGAATGGAATGAGCATAAATAGAGGGAAAGGTAGGTAGTAAACTACTTCCAAACTAGATTTTTAAAGTATAGTAGACTGATTAAGTATGGATTGAGAAAAAAGGACTAGATTTGAAAGAATTTCACAGGAAGAGCTAACATTTCAGTGTCTAGAAATGGGGAGAAAAATGAGAGATAAAGATAGAATTGAAAGCTGAAACCGGTTTGGCTCAGTGGTAGAGCGTCGGTCTGCGGACTGAAAGGTCCCGGGTTCGATTCCGGTCAGGGGCATGTACGTTGGTTGCGGGCACATCCCCAGTAGGGGGTGTGCAAGAGGCAGCTGGTCGATGTTTCTCTCTCATCGATGTTTCTAGCTCTCTGTCTCTCTCCCTTCCTCTCTGTAAAAATCAATAAAATATATTATAAAAAAAAAAAAAAGATAGAATTGAAAGATTTGGGAGTTTTTTAGTGTTTATGCCTAAAGTTACCTAACACTTAATGAGAATATTCATTACCTTATTGCTTTTGGTAGAAAGTCTGCTTTCTTGAGCTGTCGACTGATTGGTGATAGCAACTTCAGTGTGATAACATAGAATGGGCATGCCTGCCTCAACTGTATGAAAGAAACCAGTTTTCTATCATTCATTGTTTATTATTTCAAAAGATGAGAAGGTACGAAGATGGGCTTGAATGGTTGGTCCAGTTCTGTGTTGGCTTAAGAGGCGAGACTAATGATCTGGAGCACTGTCCATTTAAAAATATAATGCAAGCCACAAATATTTTTTAACTTTTTTAGTAATTACATGAAAAAAAGAAATGCAAAATTTTCATAAATTGAATCCAAGTATATCCAAAATACTGTTTCAACATGTAATCAATATTTAAATGCTAGTGAAATATTTTACAATGTGGGGGTTCTACATTTCTGAAATCTGGATGTGTGTAACGCATCTCAGTTTAGACTGGCCACATTTCAAGTACACACTAGCCCTATGTAACTAATGGCTACATAGTACACCCTAGCGCTATGTAACTAGTGGAGATTTAAAGAGAAAGGTGTACTGGTGGAGCACCGGCTAGTGTGCTCAGTGTTTAGAGCATTGGCCCATGCACAGAAGGGTTTCAGTTCAATTCCCAGTCAAGGGCAGGTACCCGGATTGCAGGTTTGATCCCTGGCCCCAATCAGAGCACATGCATCAATGTGTGTCTCTCACATCAATGTTTCTCTTTCTCTTCCCCCATCCCTTCCACTCTATAAATCAATAGAAAAATATCCTTGGGTGAGGGTTAACAAAAAAACAAAAACGGGTATATAGGTTGGAAAACTAAATAGGTATATAGGTAGTGGGCAGAACAATTTGCAGTAGTGTTCATTCCTGACAATGGGAGTTATTGAAAAGGTAGATTGTCAACCATTGTGGAGGCCCTCAACTGCCATGCTATAAAGAGTTGGAACTTTCTCTAAGTTAACAATTGAGTATTTTTTTTAATCGCTTTATATATAAAGAGAAAGAGATTTTTCCCCCAGAGAGCGAGAGAAACATCAATGATAAGAATCATTGATCGGCCGCCTCCTGCACACCCCCTACTAGGGATCGAGTTCATAATTATGGGCATGTGCCCTTGACTGGAATCGAACCCAGGTCCCTCTAGTCTGCAGGCTGACATTCTATTCACTGAGCCAAACCAGCTAAGGCAACAATTGAGTATTGAGGTTGTTGAGTTCTCAATTATTAACACAGTTAAAGAAACGCTTAAGCACTGCCAGGTATGTTACCACACACATAAGCCCTATGGAGTTTTTAGGAAGTCCAAAAAAGCTCTCAAAATCTGTTCCTAGTGCATGAGCAATAGGGCTCTGACCAAAATCAAATGAATCCTTGTTAGATCTGATAGCCATATAAACAGCTACACACATTGGGGAGGTGCTTTATACCTCTTTGAACTGTGTCAAATAGGTTTTGGCATTAGACTGAATACCACCAATGTTCCCAAATTGTGAGAATTAGTCCCAAGATTCCTTCCAGTCCCTTGTTCTCTTTTTAGAGAACCCCATAATTTAGCCAACAATACATTAGAATTATTATAAATGCTACAAAGGTAATCCTCTCACCCACTTACCAGTTTAATACAGTTCCCCTACTTGGAGAACAAAGATTCTGATTTCCTAACTAGCCTTCAAATGTACATTTGCTTTCAATGTACAAAATGCTTTGATTTAATGATGGGAAGTAATGACTACTTTTTACATGCCAGGGAACAAAATAAGAGGCTGTGGAATTGAAATTGCATGAAAAAGAATATAATTTAGACCTAAAACCTCTAATAGTAACAATTCCTAGATTAATATGGAGTAACAGGAAGAACAAGAAAATTGGCAAGAGAAAATAAGACACAATTTCAGGTTCCCATTCTAGCTTTTCATGGCTAGTGATCTTGGGGAAAGTCATCTCTCTGAGCCTTAGCTTGCTTCATTGTAAAATGATGATACCTCACAGGGTGTGGTGAGAATCAAATGACATGTAAAAGAATAGTAAAAAGAAAAGAAAAAAAAAGTAAAAAAGACCAACCTGACTCTTGAAAGTCAGAACCAGAAAGAGGTTTAAAAAATATATTTTTATTGCATTCAAGGAGGAAGGGAAGGAAGAGAGGAATAGAGAGAGGAATAACTTTTTTTTTAATATTTTTTATTGATTTCTTACAGAGAGGAAGGGAGAGAGATAGTTAGAAACATTGATGTGTGAGAGAAACATCGATCAGCTGCCTCTTGCACCCTCCCCCACTGGGGATGTGCCCGCAACCTAGGTACATGCCCTTGACCATAATCGAACCTGCCCTTGACCATAATCGACGCTCTATCCACTGAGCCAAACTGGTTTTGGCAGAGAAAAACTTCAATGATGAGAATCGGTGATTAACTGCCTTCTGCATGCCCCCCAACCCAGAATGGAAGCGCTACCTCCTAGTTCATAGGTCAAGACTCAACCACTGAGCCATGCTGGCCAGGGATTAGAGCAGATGGTTTTGTTGATATTTAACTCTTAAATCCTTAATCTTCCAATGAGTCAAGTGGCATCTCACCTTTTAAAGACTTTTTAAAGTTTCCCAGCTAAAGACAGAGATGGCCTAAGTACTGTTACTTTTGCTTGCAAGGTTTGCCCAGGAAAGTGACAGCTTTCTTAGTGTAATTATGAATAGTGTCCCCTTTCACTCTCAATAGTATTCCTTTTTGGAGAGGAGAACGTGAGAGAGATGCACCTAAAAGTTAGATATCAAAGAGAGAGAAAAACAACACTGGAAAGCCTTAATGGATGTAGTACATTTCTTATTTATGATGCACCAATGGGCTAGATACTTGGCTGGATGTTGTAAGCGGGTATTTGAGTAAATATATGGGTAGGAGTGGTGGGTAGAAAGATAACCTTAGATTTCTTTTTAATACTAAGATCTAGTAGCCTGTATGATACCAGGAATTTAGAAACTTTAAATTTGAATAGGGAGAAAGAAAAATCTACATCCTATTTTCGATCTACCTTTCCTCCCTCGATGATCTCCATCCATACCCATGAGTTTAAATATCACCTTAAATTGACGACTCACAATTTACAGCCCCAGCCTTGACTTTATTCCCGGGAGTCATCCTTCATTCTCTTAGTCCCCAAAGCTACTGCATGAGTTAAGTCCTGGCTGCTCTACCTCTAAATATGTCCGGAATCTGTCCACTCCTTTCTGTTTCCACTGGTCCCAGCCACCCCACCAACATCTCTTACATCAACTGACTATTTCCCTCTCCCCAGCCATAGTCTGTTACCAACAACATAGAGTGATCTTTTTAAAATTTAGGTCAGTCAGTCTGTCACTTAAAACCATTATATTCTCCCATCACACTGGGGGCAGGAATCCTGGTCCTTAAGCCTACGTGGCGCTCAGCGATCACTAATTCAAATGTCTACTACTTATGAACTAATGACCACACTCCCATTAAAGGGGGTTAGGAAGGGAAAGGCGAGCATAACTGATCTATGTGGAAACTATCATTCAGGAAGAGTGGCCCGGGTGATCAAGTTGGTTTTTGGGTGTGTTTTGTGTTTGTTTTTTGTTTTCAAGAACAACTGCAAGTCAAGATCGTTTTTGTTTTCAGTGAAATCTCACACACGAGGTGGGCTGAATATGACGGTCCCCACTTTGTACCTATCTTCTAACTTCATCTGCTACGCTCTTCCCCTTGATTCTCACTAGCTAACTTTCTCCTCAAACATGCCGTTTCAGGACCTGGGCCTGTGGTTCCCTCTGCTTGGAACCTGATTCCAAATAGCATGGCAGTCTTCTCATCATTCACTTCTCGGCCCTAAGATGACATAAACGCCCTCTTCCCGAACCTCCCATCACTCCCATTATCCTATGAATTCATTAACTTAACACTATCTTAAATTAGCTTATTCATTTGTACATTAATTGTGTTCCTCCCCCACCAACCAGCTTGTAAACACAGGGCAGGGAGCTCGCATGTCTTGTTCACAACCTAAAATAATGCCAGGCACATAATAAATAGAGCTCAATAAATATCTGTGGGATGAATATTACCCTCAGAGCAGAAAGTTGCTTGGGGAAGTGGTAAAAAGATCAACCTGACTCTTGGGAATCAGAAGCAGGACAAAAGTCCATTGAACAGCTTAAAGGACTTAGAAGTCTTTTCCTGGCACAGGAAGCCCTGACCTGTTCTGAGGGAAGCAGCATAGGCCCTGGGTGATAATGGGCCGCCTCTGCATCCAGCTGCTAATAAGAATTCCTCATGGCACCAAACGAGCAAAGAGGGATGTCCACATGTCTGCGGGGGGGCTAGTGGCAGGTCTGATTGCCTAGAGGCCTCTTGAGAAGAGGAGGACTAAAGCGAATCAGTGGCAGAGTGAGATCAGAGTCAGCAAGTACAACATTGCCTCCCAGCTGCTCTCAGTCCTCAGTCCCCTTCTCTGCCATCACCATTTTGTTTGGCTCATTTTGCCTGTCACTTGGCAGTCAAAGCTACTTTGGAGCAAGTCGCTGCACTCAGCCATCCTTCAGTGAAAGCACTGCCAGTCTGTAGGAGGAAAGGGGTTCCAACTGGCTGCTCCTCCACTTTACTAACAGCATTTGGCAGGCTACAAGCACACTGGGGAGCCAGCGGTCACCTTTAGGGGAGTTCAGAGGACCACACTGATTGGGTGGCTGATGATGGTGCTATTGTTTTTATTATGTGTGTGGGTGTGGGTGTGCGTATGGTCTGTTAATTCTGCCAAGAGTGATTATAAGAGGATATCAACAAAGGTTGGCAGATTATTATTACTAGTTACCACTTACTGGATTCCTACATGTGCTTGGCAGTTTGCTAGGGCTTGACATATACCCTCTCTGGTCCTCACAACCAACTTGTATATAATATCTTCATTTTACAGATGGGGAAACATGCTCAGAAGTGAAGGAACTTGCTCAAGGCAACAATTCCAAAGTCCCTACTATTACCCTCATCAGTATTTAACATGACTTATATTTTCAAATCTCAACACCTCCAGAGTAAGTAAAACAATCACCTCTTACGTTGCAGGAGGAGGAACACATAAGGCCAAAAGTGGTAAAGAGTCGTAAATTTATTAGGTCATCTAGAGACCTAATGATGCCAGCACCCGATGGGGAGTCATATTTTAAAGGACTCTGGGCAGGCTTTTTCTGGGCAGAGAATTCTCTGGGCTGGTCCAGATCGGGGTGGGGAGTTGAGGGGTGCAGATAATAGTGATAGGTCAAGTGGAATGTGGTCTATGGTAAGCAAAAGGGAATGCTGGTTGTGATGTAGTCAAAAGGTCAGTTCCCAGGGTTATCGATCCAATTACTTGATCAGAGGTAACAGTCTCCATTTTAGACATTTTTTCGAAGGTCACTCAGCAAATTCATTGCCAAAGTAGGACAAAGATGTAATTTGATTCCCAGTCCAATAGTCTCTCTACTATTTAATAATAAAATGTAGGAAATGGGAGCAGATTCCCCAAAATAGCAAGAATTAAAATTAAGTTGATGCCAAGTTCAAGGGTGCTGTTCAGAGATTTTAGCTGAGTTAGAACTCCCTGCCCTGCCTTCCCCTGTTTCACCAGCAATAAATTTGACTCCCAGTAGTCTCCAATGGGAGCAAGAATAATGACTTCATTTCCCAGACATCCCAACTGGGAAACGAGTCACACCGTGCCCTGTGTTCCACCACTTTTTAACGCCCTGCCTTTGGGTAAGTCACTTCACCTTTCATCCTCAAGTACAAAACAGGGAGAGTAATCGTTTCTACCTCCTGGGACTACTGAGAGGATTAAATGAGTTAAATGCATGTAAGTGCTTTTATTTTTTTTTAAATATATTTTTATTGATTTCAGAGAGGAAGGGATAGGGAGAGAGATAGAAACATCAATGATGAGAATTATTGATTGACTACTGCCTCCTGCTCACCCCCTACTGGGGATGGAGCCCACAACCTCTGGCACAGGCCCTGACCTGGAATCAAGCCTTGACCTCTGGTTCACAGGTCAACACTCAACCACTGAGCCACACCCACCAGGCATTTTATAGCCTTTTTTAACCAACCAGTAATCTAGTGCCAGTAAGTAAACTATTTTCCTGAGTTCTGTGAGCTTCTCTAGCAAATTAATCAAACCCATCAAGGGTGTTGGGGGAAGCTCACCTGAAGTGAATGGATACTCTTGTGTAACTGAGCCCTTCACCTGTGGAGTCTGACACTAACATCAGGCAGGTAGTGTCAGAATTGAATTAAACAGCAGGCCACTCAGCTTGTCACAGAATTGCCTGGTGTAGGAAACCCGTATCTGGTGTCAGAAGTTAAGTAGTATTCAGAGAGTGTTGTATGTAATGGAAATGGAAATGAGTTTCTTCCTTTATAATCACCAAGACCAAGACTGGAACTGAAGCAGGAGGGGGGGGGGGGGCACATTGGGCTGCATAGCTGGAAGGCTTCAGAAGGAGGGCCCCGAGGAGAGAAAAGGGTAACGGCTCTCCTGGTGTAAAGGAAATGGTGTGAGGAAACCAGAGGAAGGAGTGTGCAACCTGATCTCCAACCTCTGCCACCACTTCAGAGCTAGAAAGCCAACTGTCACCAGTGATGCCTAGCAACCGGCCCAGAGTCCAGTGGAAGAGACAGAACTGAAGTTTGCTTCCCAAATAGGCACATCTCTGTAAAATACACCTGCCCCTTGAAAGCTATTAACCTGCTTCCTAAATATAACCACCAGAACTTCACACCAGAAAACCCAACCTAGAAATTCAGGGGAGATGGTAGCAATGTTGCCTCGCTCACTCCATTCCTGTGACCTCAGCCCTGCACTGGAAGCCCCTGTTCCTGGGACATAGCAGCTACTTCTCTCTTCAGTAAAATCCACAAGCTGCTTCTTTCACCTTCGGTAAAAGCCAACATCTCGTCCTAACCGGTTTGGCTCAGTGGATAGAGCATTGGCCTGCGGACTGAAAGGTCCCAGGTTCGATTCTAGTCAAGGGCACGTACCTTGGTTGCGGGCACATCCGCAGTAGGGGGTGTGCAGGAGGCAGTTGATCAATGTTTCTAATTCTCTATCCCTCTCCCTTCCCCCCTGTAAAAAATCAATAAAATATATATATATATATATATATATATATATATATTTTTTTTTTTTAAAGCAACATCTTTACAGTGGTTTATAAGACCCTACAGAATCTATCTTGGGATACCCTGCTGACCTCCTCTCCAACTCTTCTCAACCAACACTCCTGCTGCTCCAGCCCCACCCACCTCCTTGCTAGCTCCCAACATGAGACACATCCTGGCCTTTTACTTGCTGCCCCCTCTACCTTGGAGCTCCACGTGGCTCTCTCCTTCATTCTGTCCAGTTTTTACTCAGTTGTCACTGCATTTGAAAAAAAGGTAAAAGTAAAATTGAAATTAATTCTAATAACAGATTTTTATTTAACGTGATATATCCGAAATAATCACTTCAACATATAGTCAACATAAATATGTTATTAGATATTCTGAAGTCTTTTTTTGTTTGGTAACACATCTTTGAAATCGGTGTGTACTTTACACTTACAGCACATCTCAATTCAGACCAGTCACATTTCAGGAGCTCCAGAGCCACATGTGCTAGTGGTGACAGCATTGGACAGCACAACGCTAGGGAAAAAGAGAGTTATGGAGACCTTCAAAACAACACGTAAGGGCAGTAATAAGAGTATGTACAGGATCACTCAACTGCCAGAATGAGGACCTAAACCTCCAGTGACCTTCTAACCCCAAAGACCTTGTTCATTCTGGGACACAATAGAGACTACCTCACTTCAAACAATGGGATCGTGGCTGGCCTCAACCAACCAAACTTAATATCTCCAAAACAAAACTCATCCTCTCACCATGAGTGCCTCCTCCTCCCTTCTCATCTCATTTCAGTTGATGGCACCATTATCTACCTACTCACTCAAGCCATCCTCTTTCATCTTTAGGTTAATGAGTACTTTGTCCAGAAGGTAATTTAAAATCTAAATGTTTATCAAAAAATGCTCCTTTCTCTCCACCCCAACTGAGCTTCATCTGTCACAAGAACCTCCCCTTCCGCCCAGGTTCTATTGAGATATAGTTGACATACCTAAGTTTAAAGTTTCAGCATAATGGTTTGACGTACATAATTGTGAAATGATTATGGTCATAGGTTTAGTTAGCATTCATCATCTCATATAGATACAATAAAAAGGAACAAACATTATTTTCCCTTAAAATTATGGACTGCTTCATGAATTTGCCTGGACAGGAGCCCCGCTTATGTATTATTCCAATTTTAGTATATGTGCAGCCAGCACCAAGAACTTTCTAACTAGTTCCCTTCCTCAGTCTCTCCCCACACTCAGCTTCAACAGTAGTTACTACTGCATAAGGCCCTACAGGGCTCTCCATCCCCTACCTATAATGAAGGCCAAGTTCTTTTCACATGGCACGTAACTCCCTCCAGGATCTTATCTTGGCTTACCTCTCTAACAATGCCCCATAGTTTGCCGGTTCTGGAAGCTGAACAAGTTTACTTAACCTCCTCAGAGCCTGCTACTCTTCTGTTAAAAATAGCCACCCTAATCTCTCAAAAAAAGCTGACCTGCGGTTTAAAAGACATCATAAATACATTTTAAACAGAACACAATCGGGATTTACTCTCCCCGCCACTTCTTTGCACTTTATATCTGCTGTATCTACCGAGTGCCTGTTTTCAATGCAATAGTGTTTGTAGAATACTTACTATGCGCTAGGCCCTGTGTGGAAACAAGACAAGAGGGTACACAGAAAAGTAGGCTGAATGACATTCTCGTGGCCTTCCTCAAGCTCATTCCAATACAGTTTCCGCAACCAGTATCTTTAACAGACTACACAGACTCTAACACTATCAGCAAATCAAAGTCCAGGCCCGGCTTTAGCCCCCGGGGGCCACCACGTCCCAGAACCTCTGCTTTCCCGGCCCCGACCGATCGGAGACCAGGAAGCCTGCACCCCGGAGCGCGGCGCCGCCCCGCCCGCCCTCACAATCCCCCACGTGGCAGGCGCGGGGCGGGGCCGGCGGCGCGGGGCGGGCCGGGACCTCCGCGCCTGCGCGCTGCGGCCGGCGCTAGGACCCGGATTTAAAGAGACAGGCGACACCACCGCGGCGGCGGAGCGCGGCCCGGGGGCGCCGGGTCGGAGGCCTTCGCTGGGCGCCGGAGCCGGGAAGGCAGGTGAGCAGCGGCGCGGCGGGTCTGGCGGTGGGGAGGCCGGCGGCCCGGCGCGAGGTCCGGCGCGGCCGGGAGGCGCCCCCTCCGCTCCTCCCCCGCCCGCCCGCCCGCCCGCCGCGGAGTGCGGGCACACCCTCGGTGACGTGGCGGCCCCCCGGGAGCCCACGGGGGCCGGCGCGCCGCTCCCCGGACCCCCAGGGTCCACGCCGCGGAGGGTGCCCCCGCGGGGCCGGCCGCGTCCCTTTCTCCCCCCGGCCCTGGCTGTGTCCCCGGGCCCCCGGCGTCGGCCTCCCGGGAGCCCCAGCCCGGAAAGCCCCGCGGGCAGGTCCTCCGGGAAAGGCGGCGGCGGGGGCTTTCACTCCCCGCCCGTGCGGCCCCCGGAGCCGGGCCCGGGGCTGGGACCCGCCGCTTCCCTCCAGGCGGCGCCGCCGGCTCCTCGCGGCCCGCGCCGCCCCCGGCCCGGCGGCCTCCACACCCCGGGCGCAGGGGCCGCCTCTCCCGATGGGCGTGGGTGCTTCGTAAACAGCTCCGAGGAATGTTCTCAGCTCCTTTGTGAGCCTGGCGTACATGCTTCCCTGTACTCCACCTCCTGGTTCTTCATGTTTATTGATCTTTAGAGGGAGAGAGGGAGGGAGGGAGAGAAACAATGATGGGAATCGGATTGGCTCCCTCTTGCACGCCCCCTCCTGGGGGATCCCGTCTGCAACCCGGGCATGTGCCCTGACCAACCGGGAATGGAACTGGGACCCCCGGTTCGTGGTCCATGCTCAACCACCGAGCCGCACCAGCCAGGCTCTGTGGGTCCTAAACTTTTGGAGGTTGGAGAGGGTTTTTTTTTTGTGTGTGAATTTCATGGAAATCATAGAGTGCTCCAAAAAAAAAAAAAATGCATTTATGAATATGCACATTTTGTATACATTTTTAAGGCGTTCACAGTCCGCCCCGCACAAACCACACACCAGCCCACCCATGGACTCATTCTAACTTCCCGACACATTCTGGGGGGGTAGGTATTATTTCCCCTGTTTTAGAAATAAGAAAGCTGGGACTCAGCCATAGCCGGTGTGGCTCGTAGACCCTCAGACTGAAGCATCCAGGCTTCACATTCTAGTCAAGGGCTCCTACTTTGGCTGCAGGCTCCTGTCCCCAGCCTGGTGGGGGAGTGTGCAAGAGGCAACCAATTGATATCTCTCTCACATCGATGTTTCTCTCTCTCTCCCCCACTCCCTTCCTCTCTCTCTCTAAAAATCAATGGGGAAATAGTCTTGGGTGAGGATTAACAACCAAAACAGACTCAGGCATTTCTCAAAGATAACATAGCCCTAAACTGTAAGGTCACACTTGCACTCTCATCCTCGATTCCCATCCACCTGCTTTCCCCTGCATCACATCGCACTACGTTAAGTGAAGTCTGCTTTTCATTATATGTAACCCAATAGCGGTTTCACACAAAGTATTGTACAGGTTGGAGTAATTTCCAGTATATTTAAAATCAGACCTATGAAGATACTTCAGAAAATAGGAATCTAGGAAAATGAGGGGATACCATGCACGTATTATTCCTGTTTCCATTGGGATTGATTCATCCGTTCCTTTGATCTTAGATAAGATACTTCAGCATTCCCTGACTCGAGTTTCTGAAATATAAACAGGCTAATTGCACATCGGGAGCCTCTCTGTGTGCCCAGCTCTGTTCTAAAGGCTTTACTCTTGGAGTGACAAGTCCTTGAGCTTGGCACAATTATTATCCACACTTTACAGCTGAGGAAACTGAAGAAAGGAGAGGGTAAGTAACCTACCAGGGTCACCCAGCTAATGAGCTAGGACTTGAACACAAGCAGTCTGATTCTAAGGCTTCCTTTAATTGCTTCCCAAAATAGGGCTTCTGATTAAATTACTGATCTACATAGATGTGGCTTAGTTTCCAAGGGTGGCATATATCCATACTTCACATTAAAAACATGGAGCTGGGCCTGCGTGGCTCAGTGGTTGAACGTTGACCTATGAATCAGGAGGTCACAGTTCAGTTCCCAGTCCGAGCACATGCCCACGTTTCGGGTTAGACCCCCATTGATGTTTCTATCTCTCCCTCTCCCTTCCTCTCTGAAATCAATAAAAATGTATTTTAAAAAAACAAAACTTCATGAGCATGTAATTTTTCTTGGTGATTAAAAAAAAAAAAGCTTCAGGTCTTGTAATATTAGGGTCATCATTCATTTTGAGTATCGGGTGTTGCTGATGGCCTGAGAAAAGCTTTTACGTTATTTGGATTCTCTTGGTTGTGACTTGCTAATTATATATGTGTACATTAGATAATTGAATACCCTTTGCAGACTGAATTTTACTGTATTAGAACTCTTCATCCTCATCGGCATTAAATCTTTTATCCATTGGAAAGGGTTTGATGAGTCGGCATAGACTGTATAGGACCTTGGCCTTGGGGAATGTGAAAGCCTAACTCCTCGTGTATATCTCACCTTTTCTGCCTCTCTCCCTTTCTTGTGCAGCTGTATGACTTGGACTTTCAAGATCCTCTTTCCACCGACCCTCCGTGTACTCGGCCGAAAAGAAGTCCGCCTGTTCCGAGAACATCTCCGGCCAGACGCGAAGCCCTTCAGCCAGCGGTCCGAAACCGATTGGCTTCATGGGCGCTGCCTCCTCCAGAGGAGAAAGCCCGTTCTGCCCTTTCAGAAAGGCAGCCTGAGACCACGTGCCACCTGCCTTGCCTTCTGGCCGGGGTCGCATGTGGGGCTCTGCAGCGGGCCCTGTGAGATGGCCGAGCAACGGTTCTGTGTGGACTACGCCAAGCGCAGCACAGCTGGCTGCAAAAAATGCAAGGAGAAGATTGTGAAGGGCGTGTGCCGCATCGGCAAGGTGGTGCCCAATCCCTTCTCGGAGTCGGGGGGTGACATGAAAGAGTGGTACCACATCAAGTGCATGTTTGAGAAGCTGGAGCGGGCCCGGGCCACCACAAAGAAAATTGAGGACCTCACCGAGCTGGAAGGCTGGGAGGAGCTGGAAGATGCTGAGAAGGAGCAGATCAGCCAGCACATTGCAGGTGGGGCGAATACTGCTTTCTCGTCTCACTGGTGCTGAGAAGGAAAAAATGACAAGGAGAGTAGAGTCCAAGGTGTATCTGTCTATCTCCTGTTCATTTTATTTGAAAATGATTTCAAATTCACAGAAGAGTTGCAAGAATCAAAGTAGTACAAAGAGCATTTCTATTCCCTTCACCCAGATTTACCTTTCGTTGACATTTAACTGTCTTTGGTTTATTGTCTGTGTTTATGTATGCTCTCTCTGTTACTCTCTCCTTACACACACACACACAGTTTAAGAATAGGAACATTCTCTTAGGTGACCATCCCACATACAGCTAGCGACTTTAGTAAATGTATTCTTTATAATAGTGTAATCTACCATCTGTATTCCAGTTTTGTCTGGTTGTTAATACCTTTTATAGCATTTCTCCCCCTCCAGGATGGAATCCCTATCTTATGATGACGAATTAAATTTAGTACTATCTCTTTGGCCTCCTTTAATCTGGAACATTCCAGTCTTTTATTACATTGACATTTTTTAACAGAATATTTATTGGCAGATCCGTTTTTTCTATCAATGTATTTTCAGTTTGGGCTCACAGATAACCTCTTTTTCCTGGTGGCTGATAATTTTAGTATGCTTTATTAATTTGGTACTTTAATGTACAGTTGCGAGATGCTTTGAGCTGGTTTCTGTGTCCTGAGTGCCTTTATCTTGTTTTTTAAAATGTTTTCAATTACTCCCTTACTCTCTGGCATGACAGGATGCTCTTAGGTTTACCTTCTGTGTATCCTCTGCCTGCCCTGAGACCCGCCATTCTCTGAAGAGTCCTGGTTCCTGTTAGTGAGGAGTGGCATTAGAGACCAAAATCTGAATGCTACGTGTTCTTGTTGCCCGGAGGTATCTTTGGTAGAACTAGAAAATGTATGTGTGTAATGAAACGCACATACACAAACACATACAAATAATAAAGGCTCACCTACATGCATATTTACATTAATGTCTATTTTAGAAATCATATACTGATAGTACCAAATCCAAGTAGTCCTTAATGACCATCAGTGAAGTAATATTTAAAGTAATACTCATATCTTCAATTAAATATAGTTTTTGTCACTGTAGAAGGATTCTATGGCTCTAAAAATGGACATCCTTGTTTTGTTTTGTTTTTATTCTTGTCTTTTGAGAGGGGAAAAAGACATCCAGGAGAGAAAACTTCTCGTATATACCTTTCTCAAGCTCCCTGTCCTCCTGTGCCCTGCCTTAGCCATTGGCCTCAGCCTGTTGCTCCTTGGCCCATCTCATTCCGAGGAAGGAAAATATACTGTCACAGCTCAACTCAGCGGCCAGAAGTTTTCCTTCTCTGCCCTTTTCACTTACTTTCTTGTGTATCTATAAATTGGGGCTAATTCCATGAAAATACTTGGAAACCTCAGCATCTATTGAGATAATGATTTCTGATTTCCCCCAAGTAATCTGGAGATTATTATATGTGGAATAAGAGGTAGAGAGTGTTGATGAAAATGTAAGCTATTAATAAATAAAGGGTAACTGGGTCTTTTGTCCCCAGAACACCCTTTCCTATAACCATATTACCAGGTACCTCCACCTAGACTGCAGTCAGCCTTGGGGTAACACCATGGTTACCGAGCAGGGCTGTAAGAGCAGTTGGTAGGTCATTTGGAAACCTTCTCAGGGATCTTCCGCTGAAGGCCATGTTCCTTTCTTTTGGGTCCTACAGACCTGTCTTCCAAGGCAGCAGGCGCACCAAAGAAGAAAGCCGTTGTCCAGGCTAAGCTGACAACCACAGGCCAGGTGACATCTCCAGCGAAAGGCGCTTCACTTGTCACCAATACCAATCCCCGGAAGTTTTCTGGCTTTGCAGGTAAGCTAGGTTAAGTCCTCCTTTTAATTCGTTATCCTACTTGGGACTGTGGCTAAGAGTGAAATTCTGTCTCATTAATAATTTGCTTCCATCTGAGCAGAGACAGATAATGCTAATTCGCAACACTCTACCAATATTGCATTTCTTTGTATACTTTATTGTAACAGAAAGATATTTGCTTTGTGATTGTATTTCCCTTCGAAGTAGTTACTTGGGTCAGACAGCTTATTATAGCCTGCCCTTTACTTCCTTGTTTTGTTTTTATAATGAAAGAATTTTGAAAAATTGCTTCCTTAAACTTGCCCAAACTAGAGATGAAAGGAGAAGGCAGGTAGCATACATGCCTTATGTAACAGACCGCAATGAGCAAGGGAGGGGCTTTTACATATGCCATTTTTGTTCTTCAGTTAACTTAGGAAGTACTTCCATTAGGTCTCCTTTGTAATGAAAAAGTTGATATTCAGGTTTATTATGGAATTAGTATTAATACTGAAGTCTGTTTAACTCCATCACGTGTGCTCTTTTCCCGTACATCCTCTTGTGCCTTATTTGGAAACATTGTCTGACTAACTCAGGTCGGAAAATGAAGCCAAAACACATGGACATAGGAGTTGCTTGGATGGTAGCTTTCTGTGAGTAAAAGAAGTTTAGACCTGAGGTCAGAAGACCTGGGTCCTGGTTCCAGCACCGGACCCAACAGCTTGCTCAAGGGACCAAGTCACTCCACCTCTGAGCCTCTGTGGCCTCATGTGAGAAGTGGGAATGGCAGCACCTGCCTCCGGTATCCCACAGTGTTCTCACGAGACTATAAGAGAGAGGTTGTAAAAGGGTGCCTGAGTCTATGGGATTTTTATTAGTTTAAATTCTGAGGTGCTTTTTCTGTGTTAATGGTAGGCCAAAGGTAGAGAACAGTTCACGTGGCCATCAGGACAGCATGTTTCTGGCAAGGCCCTGGTCCTGGGGAGGGAATTTGGGAGAAGTTGAGGGAAACAAGGTGATCTGGTTCTTGCTGAACATCGATGCTTTGAAGATTTGTCCGCTAGCATCCTATTTAGACTCCAGATCAGAGATGAGGATGCATTTATAATTTACAGAGCCAGAGCTGCAGTTTACATCAGCAAGCTGCTTGCTAATGACTCTGCTGCAAGCTTGCAAAATGAAATTTGTTTTGTAAATTGTCCCAGAGACCTAGAGGGGATCACTGAAGAGGTGTACAGTTATTTTGGGGTGTCTGGAAGAAATGCCCTACTCGTTGGCAACCTTTAAGAAAGAAAGGAAAGTGGTGATGGGGGTGGCAAAGGGCTGGGAATGTCTCTCTTCTCAGGCCTAGGTCTTCTCGTCAGGAAGAAGAGCTTGAACTTGATAATATTGTGGCTTCTTCCAGCTCTGACAGTCTGCAGTAGCAATGATTCCACATTGACTAACTCGTCCTTTGATTTCTTCCTCCTTCCTCATCCCAACTTGTCCGGGGTCAACTTTACATACAACTGCTCTGAGCCCTCCTGGCCACTTTTGGCATGAGGTGGCCTTTGTTCTCTGGGGCGCTCTTATAAAAAGATGCTCCTCTCCTGGTCCTCTGCTTGGGTGAAGCCACTGTTTCTTTGCCATTAATAGCTGTGAGATTTGGGGAAATTACTTTACCTTCATTTCTTTATCTATACAATGTGATGTATGTACCCCACAGGGCTATGTTGGGGATTAAGTGAAGCTACCTATAGGGCACCAGTAGAGTACCTGTTGGTTTCCCTTTCCTCCTCCTCAGTAAAGAAAAATTAATCATCTCTGATGTTTCCTCTCCAACAGCCAAGCCCAACAACTCTGGGGAAGCCTGCTCAAGCCCCACCCCTAAGGCAAGTCTGTCCTCAAGCAAATGTGACCCCAAACACAAGGATTGTCTGCTGCGGGAGTTTCGGAAGTTGTGCGCCATGGTGGCTGACAATCCTAGCTACAATTCAAAGACCCAGATCATCCAGGACTTCCTTCGGAAAGGCTCAGCTGGAGGTGAGGCTGGAGCATTCTGGGTGGGCTTTTCCTCTAGAGAGCTCAGAGCCATGGCCGGATTCATGGGCATGTGAACTGTACAGTTGCACAGGTTGAATGCTCTGCTATTGCTGGCTTGAAATTCTTTTTTTCCTTTCTTCATATATATATATATATTTATACACACACACACACACACACTAGAGGCCCAGTGCACAAAATTTGTGCAAGGGGCTCAGCCCCCGCCACCATGGCAGCTGCCTCTTGCTTCCCAGGGGCTTCTGTTGCCTCTGCCTTGGCTCCCCACCGCTTCGGCTTCGTCCGGAAGGTCATCCGGTCTAATTAGCACATTACACTTTTTTTATTATAGATTTATTGACTTCAGAGGGGAGAGAGATATAGAAACATCAATGATGACAGAGAATCATTCTTCAGCTGCCTCCTGCATGCCCCTCACTGGGCATGGAACCTGCAGCCCGGGCGTGTGCCCTGACTGGGAACCGAACCATGACCTCCTGGTTCCTAGGTCGACGTTCATCCACTGGGCCACGCCGGTTGGGCCAATTCTTAAGAATTTTGAACAAAGAGCCCCACATCTCCATGTTTATGATGGGCCCCACCAAGTATGCAGCCAGTTCTGCTTTGAGCACATTAGAATCTTTCTTCCCCTGCCCTGATTCACTGTCCTGCGTGTTTGACTAGGTTTTTGTGAATCACTGCACAGCTTGGAATAGAAACTTCCAACTCTGCTTCTTCCATTCACCTAACAAGTCATCATTGAGCATCTACAGTGTGCCCATCGCAGGGGACACTAAAGTGAAAGTCACGGCTCTGCTCTGTGGGAGTTCACCCAGGGGCCACGTTAGGGGAGGCAGGCACATGAACCCCCAACACTGACCTCCGGCTGTCTGAAGTGCACAGGTGCTGGAGCAGCACAGGCAGCAATGGAGACATCCCTCAGTTCCTCGACTTTATGTATTTACTTGTTTAAGCTCCTTTCGTCTGTCTCCAGATGGTTTCCACGGCGATGTATACCTAACGGTGAAGCTGCTGCTGCCGGGTGTTATTAAGAGCGTTTACAACTTGAATGATAAGCAGATTGTGAAGCTTTTCAGCCGCATTTTTAACTGCAGCCCAGATGACATGGCCCGAGACCTAGAGCAGGTCAGAGGGAAGGGAGGGTGGGCGGCACTCCAGGTGGGGTTCCGCCAAGCCCAGCACCTGCGATCTCTCTTTCTGGTCGGGCACAGGCTGTTTCAGGAACTGAAACCCCTTTGAGCTAGCTTCCGTTCTCAGAGAGCTGAAGGGGAGGCTGCAGCTGTTAGTTTCATAAGGTTTTGAGGATTGAAGTCCTATTACTGCTGAGCCACGACAGCCAGTGCTCGAGGTTCGGGATTTAAGAATTCTTGCTATCTCTGCTGGGGCTCTTTTTGGACCCCGTTTTTTTCTTGCTTCTTCCCCTCTCCCCCATAACTTGGGCTTGCCATTCAGCTTTGGTGTGCCCATGGCTCTAGCCCTGGCACCGTGGAAAGTTTCTGTCTGAGCACCCCTCTCCCCCGTTATCTGATGACCATATTTGTCTCTTAGTTCAAATTCTAACGGGAATCAGATTGGCTCAGCCGTGAATTAGTCCTTGTGTCACTTTTCAGCTAAGGCACTTGGCCAGATCCTTTAGTGAATGGAGGTACTCCTTCCAGACACTGGGTGGGATCAGTGTGTGTGAGCTGGGGACAGGAGCGATGATTGAATCTCTTCAGGTCCTAGGGATTGGGGATACCCTTGGCCACTTTGGGGTTGCAGCAGTGGCGTTTTGGTTTTTGGAGACAGGGTGACGTGTCAGAGACAATCAGAGTCTTCTTTGAGCAGAGCAAGTCTTTCCCCCCAGCCGCCAAGAGCCTGCTCACCATCCAGGAGGTGGACGAGTTCCTCCTGCGGCTCTCCAAGCTCACCAAGGAGGACGAGCAGCAGCAGGCCCTGCAGGACATCGCCTCCAGGTCGGGGGGCTGCCCAGTGCGGAGGGGCGAGGGGAGATGGGATCACTGGGAGGAAGGTTTGGGGATCAGAGCTCTAAAGAGACCACGTTGAATGTGCCTCCTCCCCCAGGTGTACAGCCAATGACTTGAAGTGCATCATCAGGCTGATCAAACACGATCTGAAGATGAACTCAGGTGCAAAACACGTGTAAGTACTAGCACCTCTGACAGCCTAAGCTGCCAGCTTCCTTTGTTGCCGGCTGGTGTCAGGACTTTGGAGACGGATCTGGATTTGAATCCTGATCCTACCTTCTTCTTTTCTGGGGGACCTGTCACTTGGCCTCGCTCAGCCTCCGTTTCCCCATATGTAAATGGAGGTAACACACCCTTCTCACGGGAAGCATAAGACCTGTCAGTTGCCCCTCCAGCCCCCACTCGGCTAGAGTAGCATCCACACAGGCACAGAGTCTCAGAAGAGCTCGCTGTCCAAGCTCTTTTCTCCTGTGACGGTCTTAGACAACAGGACATAGCCCTGCCCCCTCTCTCCTCTGTGAGGACAGCCCGCTGTCCAAAGCAGTACGGTCAAAGGCGGGGTGTGTACCTGTGCTCCTGTCCACATCGGCAGGTTGGACGCCCTCGACCCCAACGCCTACGAAGCCTTCAAAGCCTCGCGCAACCTGCAGGACGTGGTGGAGCGGGTCCTCCACAACGAGCAGGAGCTGGAGAAGGAGCCCGGCCGGAGGCGAGCTCTGAGCGTCCAGGCCTCGCTGATGACCCCGGTGCAGCCCATGCTCGTAAGGAGGCTGCTCGGCCCTGCCTCTCCCCCTCCCTGGGTCCCCTCTCCTTCCTTGGGAGATGTGGGAGGGTGCGAATGCCGATTCCTCCCCCTCCCCCAAGGCTGAGGCCTGCAAGTCCATTGAGTATGCCATGAAGAAGTGTCCCAACGGCATGTACTCTGAGATCAAGTACGACGGGGAGCGAGTCCAGGTGCATAAGGACGGAGACCACTTCAGCTACTTCAGCCGCAGTCTCAAGCCCGTCCTACCTCACAAGGTCAGGCGCCTGCCTTCCTTCCTACCGGGACTGGTTTTCCCTTCTGCCTCTTAAGACTCGGGGCCGGAGTGCCGTAGCCATGCCAGCTCTGCTGTGCCATAGGTTTGTTTTGTGTTTGTTGAGTAAATGAATGAATTCACTCATTCATTCTTGGACTCTTCTAATGATGAGGAGGCCAGCCAGAGCCCAGACCAGGGTTAGTCAGCACAGAGCCCCAGAGGACAGTGGTGCTTCCCCTGCCCACAGTGAGGGTGGCACAGAGAGCCTGTCTGGAGAGGGACTTGTGATGGTTTTTTTGTGTTTTTATTTCCTGCGTGCTCTCCACTGAGGTAAATTATGGTTCAGACAAAGGGGCTATTGGGTTGTCAGTCGTGAATTTGTTGAACAAATACTTACCAGGTGCTTAGTCTGTGCTAAGCACTGTTCTAGGGGTGGACATAGAGCAGGAAAAATAAAAAATAATAGGACCAAAGCTTGCTCCTCTGAAAGTTACATTCTGCTGTTAACAAAGCCCCAGGGATGGCATGGAGAACCTCGTTCCTCAGCCCTTCTCAGCTCTCAGGGCCTCTGTGAGGCTTCCTTCAGGAAAAGCAGCTGGACATCTGGCCCCATAGCTAGTGAGTGTATGGACCTCCTCTCCATGCTACCCCTTCTTTCCTAGCTCAGAGGCCCAGGGTGGGGAGGCCGTGGTGTGCGGCTTACGTCCTTCCCTCAGCTGGGCCCTCCTGCGGGCACACCGAGCAGTCAGGTGTTCGTTCGGCTGTCCAGGGGACGGCCGGCGGCCCTTCCCTCCCCAGGGAGCCCGAGTGCGGGCTCACTGCGCCGGGCACACAGAGAGCCGCCGGGCACACGGGGAGCCCGAGTGCCAGCTCACTGGGCCAGGCACACGGGGAAACTGCTCCTGGCAAAGCGGCTCCGTGGGCCTCCTTTATCCCGGGAGGCATGGAGCCCAGCTCCACAGAACGCGAGCCCTGTCCCTGCTCCTTTATAGTCCCATCACCCCTTACCCCTCCTGTGGTTTTGGCTCGTAGGGGATTGGAACGGGGTGCAGGCCTGTCCTGTCCCCACTCTAAGAATTACGTGTGGTTGTGGTCTGTGTCCCCTGCCAGGGAGGAGTGGACCACAGTCACGGACCTCACTGCTGCATCACTGAGTAGGCTGCCATGGAGAGCAGTGGGCTTCTCCCAGTCAGGAACTGTCAGAAACTGGGGCTCTGCCTTGATCAGAAAAATCCAATTCCAAGCATCCTTTCTTACCGCTTTGAAGATGGCTCTGGGTTCAGAGCTTCCACTCAGAGAAGTCTCTCTCGGGTTTCCTTGCTGCTCCTAAGGGGGTTCATTTCTTTCTTTCCATCTTTTCCCATCCAGTCTGTTCTCACCCCTCCTCCCCAGATCTCTGCCTGCCCACCTTTCCTGCCTCCCTTCCTGTTGGCCTGCCCCTGCGTATTCTCTGTTTCTTCCTTTTCTGCCAAACTCCTCGGTAGCCCATAGAAAAGGACTTAGCATGGCCCGCCTCCCCCTGGGTCTGGGCAGGGTTTTGAAACAACCCCTTTCCTCTGTCCGGTGGCTGACAAGGCCTAGGTCTGTGTGGTCCAGGAGCTGGGCTTCCCTGTGTTGGTGTGTGTTCCTGCTGGGGCCTGGGCTTTGTTTTCTGTGGCGTGGCTTCAGGTCCTGCTGCCTGCTTCTCCCTCACTCAGTGAGTCTTCTGCCTCCAGGTGGCCCACTTTAAGGACTACATCCCCCAGGCTTTCCCTGGGGGCCACAGCATGATCTTGGACTCTGAGGTGCTCCTCATCGACAACAACACAGGCAAACCATTGCCCTTTGGGACGCTGGGCGTGCACAAGGTACTGGCTCAGGGCAAAGGTGCAAAATAAGCATGTGTCTGTGTGTGCACGCGTACACTGAAAGTGGAGAGCGATCGCTCACTTGGGGTTGGGCTTATTCTTCATTTCTGAACTGTTTTTCAATTAACCCAGAGTTTAAATCTTCCTTTTTTTTCTTTCTTTTTTACATAAGAAGGATCTAGTGTTGGGAACTATTATTGGGTTGATTTCTATTCAGGACCATTTGCTAAGTGCCCTTATGGACCAGGGACCTCAGAGCACAAATAGGTGCTTCAGAAGGTCTCTAGAAGTAACTGGTATTATCCATTTTATCCTCTCATCTATTTTTCCCTCTGTACCTACTACCCTCCTCTGCCCTTACAGAAAGCTGCCTTCCAGGATGCTAATGTCTGCCTGTTTGTTTTTGACTGTATCTACTTCAATGATGTCAGCTTGATGGACAGGTGAGGAACCTATTTTCAGTTCTGAGTAGGGAGGTGGGGAGTTCAGATTGGAAAGGAGGGGGGAGAAGGGGCTGGATCGCATACCTCTGTGCCCAGGAGCTGGGCAGGGCCAAGGGCAGTGGCAGGAGAAGACAGAGGCTGCACACTTGCGACACATCAACTCCCCGTTTAGTGCTAGGAAGAGAAGAAATTACTAGGCCTCGTTTCTGAGACCCTAAGCCACAATCCCGCCCCCAAACTTTCTCCGCTACAGCAGAATGGACCATTGACAAAAACAGACTGTGAGCACAGTAGGGTTTCAGTTTCTCCAACAGCACCCACGGGGACTTGAGGCAGATGGTTTTCAGCTCAGAGGGTTTGCCTTCTGAGAGGCTCACAGCAGGAAGCTCATGATGGGAGGGCGGGGGGCGGGGACTGTGGGCGAGACCATTTTAGGAAGAACTAGCTGCCTCCACATTCTTAGGCTCAAGAAGCCAGTACTGGCCGCTTCCACACTTAGAAAGTGTACCCGTGCCACCGCCCCCACACTGGCTCACATCCTTGAGCGCGGAGGGGAAGGGCAGTGGGGGGGAGAAGGAAGTGCTGAGGGTAGGAGTTGGGGTTTGGGCTTCAGGTCCTGAGGCCTAGAGCCTGCTGACCCAAGAAACCACCAGCCCTGGGCCAGGGATGAAAAACAAAGAGTAGGCGGCCTTTTTTGGGTGGGACCAGAATTCATACAATCTGTTTGGGCTGGAGGCCGGTAGGAACTACAGGATGAGGTGGCTCTATGCCACAGCTCACATTGCCTGGGAGGGAGCCCCTGGAGCCTTGATGGGCAGAACTGTTAGACACAGGGCTTGAAGCCGGGGCACAGTGTCATGAGGCAGTGTGTCATTGTGTCCCTTCCTCTTTAGAACTAATGGGGGAGGGAGGATCCTGGCCTGACCCGGCTCTCGTGCCCCCTGTAGGCCTCTGTGTGAGCGGCGGAAGTTTCTTCACGATAACATGGTTGAAATTCCCAACCGGATCATGTTCTCAGAAATGAAGCAAGTTACGGTGAGAGAAGACCCCACCTAGACAGCGCCTAATGGCTTGAAAGCAGGGCAGAGAACCCCGTGGGCCCGATGTGACCGAATGAGTTATTTTATGGGGGCTGCTGATGTGCATGTGTTGTCTCCTAGTTTCCACCTAGGAGGGCAGGGCATGAAACCTCCTAGATGGGCTCTCTGTGTCTCAGAGACACAGCATCTTGGCTTTGAGACACAGGGAGTCCCTGCTCTGCAAACCCTTTGTTCTGTGTATTCAAGTCAAGGTGTTTCTACATAGCACCCTCTCAATTCTCATACCCACTCGATTCTCAGCATCTCTCCTCTTATCCCTCAGAAAGCATCCGACCTGGTCGACATGATAAACCGGGTGATCCGAGAGGGCCTGGAAGGGCTGGTGCTGAAGGACGCAAAGGTAAGATGGTCCCAGGCGCTGCCTTCTCCCGTACACAGCCCTCCCTGCTGAGCCTTTCCAGCCCTGGCCAGGAGGTGGCAGTGGTGGCCTGCGGTGTTGGGGATGGGTGCTGAGGGGCATCTTTCCAGGGTTTGGACAGCTCTGTCTGGATCTAGAGAATGGGTTGCTATGTCTCCTGTAGTGCTGGAGCCCAAGGGCTCTTCCCTAGAGTGGGATGGGCAGTGGGAGGTCTGATACGTTGTGTGAAGAGTTAAATCCCGCCCTCATGGCGTTTCCATTCTAGTTTGTGGTCTCTCTCCTGCTTCCCCTCAGGGTACATATGAGCCTGGAAAGCGGCATTGGCTGAAAGTGAAGAAAGACTATTTGAATGAGGGGGCCATGGCTGACACCGCTGACCTGGTGGTCCTCGGGGCCTTCTATGGGCAAGGGAGCAAAGGTCAGGGTGGCTCTGGCCTTGGGCAGACACTTCTTTGAAAGGCACCACTCGGTACGGGCTGGCCCTTTACCGGTTTGACTTGCCAGCAAGGCCAGTCATGACTTGCAAAGTTCTGGATCAGCGAGCGGCTCCCAACTCAGCCCATGTCACCTCAGCACAGCGATATCTGAGAGCTAAGGACTTGGGCAGGCAGGGGTCAGACAAGAATAGCCTGTGCTAGCCCAGCATAAAGAACCACCACCAACCAAGGGGTCTGGCAGCCTTCTCCTCAGAGAAAATCTCAATTTCCTGGCTGGAGGGGAAGCTGAGGTCTGAAGAACTAGTACTCTTAGGAACTACTGTGTGTCAGGCACAGTTCGTTTCCTTTTAGTCCTCACCAGAGCCAGACAAATTGTGTGATTATCCCTAATTTACTGACGAGGAAATTGGGGCTCGAAAAGGTTAAACTTACACAGAGAGTAAGAGGTAGACCCAAGAGGTGAGCTCGCACTCTGAGGCCAAGGCCCAGGCCCACTGCTCGCCAGCAGGCTGACTTGTGGGCGGGTGGAGCGGGCAGAGAGCGCTCCCTCCGCCCACAACCCAGTCCTCCCTCCTCCCAGGTGGCATGATGTCCATCTTCCTCATGGGCTGCTACGACCCAAGCAGCCAGAAGTGGTGCACAGTCACCAAGTGTTCGGGAGGCCATGACGACGCAACGCTCGCCCGCCTGCAGAAGGAGCTAGACATGGTGAAGATCAGCAAGGTAGGGAGACCCGCTGGCCCCGGCCTCGGCTGGCCCTGGTCTCAGACAGGCCGCACTTTTGGGACCGCAGGTGGCGTTTATCTGTGTTCATGGGAGCAGTGTTAGGCCTTCAGCGTCTCCAAGCGCCTGCCTACCTTGTGGAAACGGCTGTAGGCACTCCAGGTCACCCCCTCTCTGGGCAGGGAGGACCCCACAAGCTGGGGGTCAGCCTTCTGTGCTGAGTCACCTCTTCTCAGCCCCATGACTGGGAGAGGGTGAAGTCTGGTTTGGGCTTGGGAATAACCCAAGACAACGTCTTTTTTCCTCCAGGATCCCAGCAAGATACCCAGCTGGCTGAAAATCAACAAGATCTACTATCCCGACTTCATCGTCCCAGACCCGAAGGTACCAACCCAGCGGCCTGCGGTCCTTCAGCCCATAGCGGAGGCTTGCAGATTCTCTAGGGCCGCAGAGATGGCTTCTCAACCTCACGGGCAGTCCACCCAGGGGCAGGGGTCTGGGCTGCGCAGCCAGCACCGAGAAATCCTCCTCACTGGAGAGGGAGAGCCTGCCCGCCCAGGCAGAGGGCTGCTCTGGAAGGGACCTGGCCCAGGCCCCGCTCCCAGGAAGAGAAACTGAGGCCAAAGAAGACAGGGCCTCCAAGGTCACACAGCAGTGGGACATGACCCATCCCCCGCCAGCCAGGGCTTGAGTCCTGTCTGCCCTGCCCCCAGCTGGGGGGGAGATGCTGCCTCTTACCCGTGAGTGACCAGGCTTTCCTCCTGACAGAAAGCTGCCGTGTGGGAGATCACAGGGGCCGAGTTCTCCAAATCCGAGGCTCACACTGCCGACGGCATCTCCATCCGGTTCCCTCGCTGCACCCGGATCCGGGATGATAAGGACTGGAAATCTGCCACCAACCTCCCCCAGCTCAAGGTGCCAGCTGCACGTGTGTCCTCCACCCATTATCCCAGCCCTGAGACCGTGGGCATTCGGCCTGCTCCCATGTCCTCTGTTGTCTTCTTCCCGTTCCACCGACAGGCAAGGGCAGGTAGGAAGGGACACCAAACTGCGGCAGTGCCAGGAGCTCAGCGCCGGGCACCCGGCTGGGTGCTGGGTCCTAGAGCGAAGCTCCTACTCTCACAGCATCCTGCTGGGGGCTCGGCCCCAGGCTAGTCTCTACGTTGTTAATAAGAACAGAATAATACAGTGATTCGTACAGATCACTCAAGGAAACGGAGCCAAAGTTTAGAAAGGTGTCCGGGAAGCTGGCTGCTTTTCCCTAGGGATTTGTCTCTCCTGTCTGTTCCCCAGCCACCTGTGCCTAAAACAGACCACCTCTGAGGCCGTCCTCCCTCCCCTCCTCCGCAGGAACTGTACCAGCTGTCCAAGGAGAGGGCAGACTTCGCCGTGGTCACTGGAGACGAAGGGAGCTCCACTCCAGGAGGCAGCAACGGAGAGAGTGAGGGCACGTCGGGGCCTCCTGCGCCTAAGAAGGCCAGAATCTCCCCCAGTCAGTCCTCCCCCAGTGCCAAGAAGGCAGGAGGGAAGCTGCACCACTCCAACAGCAAAAATGGTAAGAAGGGAAGGGCAGTGTGAGGTGGACATCAAAGGGCAGAACCCAGTCTCCCATTCTAGCTCTCAGATCATGTGATTCTTTGTCCAAGCAGCTGACATTGACTGCACTCCTGTTGTGTGTCCAGCCATGGGCCAGAGTCCATTCAGCTGGGCACCCTCCATTGCTCAGTAAACCTGTGACAGGACTGGGAGAGCCCATCTCTGGGCATTAGCTACCTCTGAGCTCTCCCTTCTCATCCTGCTCATAGCAGAGCAGGCCTGGCCCTGTCTGCTGCCCTGACCTCAGGGACCACTGTCGACTCCCCATACCCTCTCCTTAGCTCTTACCCCACACGCTCTCCTGCAGGCCACAAGCCGACGGCAAAGCCTTCCCCTGTGAAAGCGGGGGAGAAGCTGGTCACGAAGTCTGCTGTGAAAGTGGGGGAGAAGCGGAAGGCCTCTGATGAGACCCCCTGCCACGCCAAGGTGAGGGTGAGGAGTGCACCAGGGGCTGGTTTGGTCCAGGGCCTCATGTTCCCAACAACCTGCACTTGAACTTTGAGAGATGAGCAAAGGTGCTTTGGGGACTAATGGCCTAACCCCTCCCCTCCTCAGCTGCTCTACCTGTGCCCTCTCGTTGCCTTGCAGAGGCGGCTGGCCAGGGAGCCGAGAGGAAGGAGAGCTGTGTCTGCAGGCAGGAAGTAGACAGCCCAGCCCAGCCGAGAGGCTGCAGGGACCCACCCGGCTGCTGATCCCAGTCACAGTTGACATTAAAGGGGAGAAAGCCCAGTGTGGGTGTGGGAGTGCAGCAGCGTGAGTTTGTGCTCAGGGCGGGTGCAGGGCCAGCCAGCAAGGAGCGGAGAGGGCACGCATTGGCTTTTTCCCCTTAGAGCTCTCTCAGGTTTTGACTACACAACCACTTAGGCCAGAAACTAGGCTCAGCCCTGGGGATGCTGGTGGCCCAAAGGGCAGATAAAGAAGCAAGCCTTTGGTCACTGGAGAGTGTGAACACCCTACCCACACCTGCCAGAAGTCCGGCAGCTCAGGCCCTGCCTGAGGCCCCAGCAGACCTGGGGAAGCTTTGCTCTTTCCCTACCTGAAGCCCTTGCATCCATCCACAGCAGTGAGCTGGGCTCCTGGCCCCCGTTCTAGCTGTTGGTGCAATGGACTGCTTGAATGAGCATGTCACTGCCCACCAATCGCTGGATGTCCTTAGAGACGTGGACTTTTCCCTTCAGGCGCCAGTGCTGGGCGTCTCCTCCCTTTCCTCTACAGCAAGCATGCCAGACTCGTGCCCAGCAGGTCACGTGCCTCAAGTTTGACATGCTTGCTCTGCAGGGATGGAGGAATGACATGGCCTCAGCCACACTTGTGCCGGGTAGCAGGCATAAGACCCCAGTAGGTCTCCATCCCAGTGTTCTCTGAAGTGTCTGGAGGATGGGGGTGTTGATGTCTGTCTTTTCCCCAGTAAACCGTTTCCAGTCATGTCCTGACACTAGCGAGGCTCCCTACATCTCTGCTCCTATTCTAACCCTCCTCTGGCCTATGCTCATCTGAGTGGAGACCCACCTGCCCAGCACAGATTGGCCCCACCTCCGACCCTCCCTGACCCTGTGCATTTGCAGGCGCAGGTGCTGTTGGACATCTTCACTGGGGTGCGGCTCTACCTGCCGCCCTCCACGCCAGACTTCAGCCGGCTCAGGCGCTACTTTGTGGCATTTGATGGGGACCTGGTACAGGAATTTGACATGGCCTCGGCCACACATGTGCTGGGGAGCAGGGACAAGAACCCTGAGGCCCAGCAGGTCTCCCCAGAGTGGATTTGGGCATGTATCCGGAAACGAAGATTGGTGGCTCCCTGCTAGAACGGCTGCCTCTCCTCTCCCTTCGGCCGACCCTTCCTGGCCGGGGCAGAACCCAGCCGGACAAGGATGGACTTCCTTCTCCAAGCAGCGCGTCTTCCAAAACCCACCCGCCGTGCCGTCTCCAGCAGGAGTCAGGTGCTCCGGTGCCATCACTGCCCTGCTGGCTGGTGGTGACCTTCCAGATCTAGGTGCTGGTTACTGTCTTTTAGTGTTCTGTAAAAAGGGGCCTTTCTTCCTTTTTAAAATAAAATATCTTGCAGTTATCTCTGCCCTTCCCCCACTGTCACTCCCTGTAAATCTCTAGTGACAAAGGAGTGAAAGCCAGGCTCCCGAAGGTCTTCCTGCCTGCCCCTCCCTCAGAAATGCTGCTTATATTTGGCAAAACATGCATTCAGTCTGGCCCTTTTTGCCAGCAATGAAGCCTCATCTGAAAGGAAACAAATTAATTTTATGACTTAGTTGTCTGGTTCTCCTGTTCCAGGGTGTGGGTCTGCTCTGAGCCAGGATCAGGAAGGAGAGGGGGGCCTTTACGAAGGAAAGGGAGGTTTGGGCTGCTCCTCTGGGGGAGACAGGCTCCAGGAGGATCAGCCTCCCCACCATCTGGAACTAAGACTGCTCTTGAGGATAATCCCAGGGACAAATCTACCCAGCCTGCTTACGGGAAAGACTCCTGTGCCACCCAAGACTGACTTTTTTTGAATAAAAGGGAAACATTTCGTGTACACGAGTGCTGTCCAATAGAACGTTTTGCAGCAATGGAAAGGTGCCTTAGACCTTAACACGGGTTAGCCGCATCAGCTGTTGAGCGTTTGAAATGTGGCCTAACCCAACTTGATCACGTGTGGTAGTGACTGCCACACTGGATAGTGCAGGGAGAGCTGGTTTGAATCCAAGTCCTGATATTCAATAGCTATAGCTGCACACGTCACTCACCATCTACACCTCCAAAAGAATGGGGTTAGGAATTGCACCTAAATCATGGAGTTACTGTAGAGAGTGAACGAACTCAAGTTCTGAAAGCACTCAGCACAGCCTCGCCGAGTTGGGGAAAACGACAATGGCATGCATGTTCAGACCCTGCCCAGGAGAGGCCTGGCTCAGCACTCGCACAGCCGCCTGTGACAGCTCACATGACCGCATGCAGCTCACAGGTGGCACCTGGTCCTACACGCTCCTGTGTTCTCAGGCCTGCTTCTTCTGTGGGTCAGTTCCCTTTTTTCATAGTAAGCTAGCAGGCCTGTGTCCCCTCCCCTGTGAGGGGAAGAGAACTCAACCTCTGGAACTTTTGTCGGGGCCTGTAGGTTGAGAACCATCCAGCCCCTCCTGGTTTGCGCAACAAAGGCAATATGCTCTGCAGGAAGGCCATCTTTAACCCAATTGACCTGGGTCTCCACCTGCTGGTTAAAATGTGTTGGGAGGCGGAAGCAGGAGGGGGAGGTGCTGCCTTGTCTCTGGCTCAGGACATTGGGTGCTTTTGAATAGGCACCATTCAGTCTGGCTTCAGTATTGGGAATAAGACACCCTTTTTATTCTATCCGCAGTGGAGACAAAAGCTGATCCTCTGAGCACTGACCTACATAAATTTCCACCCCCTTCTCCAGCCTCCAGGCCAAACAACCGGACAGGGCAGCAGAACAAGGCACTCCTCCCCTGGAGAATCTGCCAAAGGACACTGCCGCTGCCCTTTGGCCCGACTGACCAGCCCCGGCCCCGCCTGTCCTTCCTGGGTGCTTACACTCAGGGTGCAGCCTCAGCTGAGGGGTGTGCTTGCTGGGTGCTCTCTTCCATTCACTGTTTAAACTGCTTTCTTTCTAGTCTGCCTAACATGAGACTTTGAGCTGCTGAGATTATATCATACATAGAACTCTGTTTCCTTTCATGTATTTCCATAGACCTTGAGCCTTTGTAAGCTGTTGCTTGGCAGCAGATAGAGGTCATCACAGTGCTCAACGGGTCAGCAGCCCGAACAATGAGGACAAAAGGCTGTGGCTCAGCCTCAAGCCTTTACACACTGGACAAGTCTGTCACAGGGCAGCGCTGCACACAACCTCGCTCTCCCAAAGGCTGCATTCTCAGGAGACCCCCTCCCCGGGCATTTGATCAAGGAGGTGTTTAGAGGCCTGTGCACACACAGCAGTCTGCCCCCAAGGCTGGGCCAACCTCGGAGCCGCTCCAGCTACCACCACAGCTGTATCCAAAAGCCGCCATCCATCTTTCAGGATGAACTGGACACACTGGCTGTCCTCAGACTGTTCTACACGTCACCTTTTTAAAATTTATTTTTATTGATTTCAGAGAGGAAGGGGGAGGAAGAAACATCAATGATGAGATAATCGATTGGCTGCCTCCTGCATGCACTCTGCCTACACACACTGTACTGGGGCGACTGAGCCCCCAACGAGGGCATGTGCCCTGACACGGAATCCAATCATGACCTCCTGACTCACAGGTGGACACTCGAACACTAGGCCATACCAGCCAGGTCATTCATGTATACATAAAATCTTCAAGGCCCATCTCTCACCAAACCAGTGGCAAGGTTTGAACTCACTGCTTCTTCATATTTGGTCTTATAATTGGTCCTTTTTTCTACCCAGCTCCCATCCTCATCTAGGCTGTTCCAGGCCTCTCCCTCATGGTAGTGAGCTCTTAAGTCACAACAACACTTAAGCTTCAGTTTCCTTGTCTGTGGAACAGGGCTGTCTTGACCAAAGCCACAGGACATGACCCAAGCATCTCCAACAACAATGCTGTCTAAGTGCATACCTGTGTGCGCACACCTGGGATTAGCCCGTGGTTGATCAACTCGTGTTGGTCTTAACTATCAGATCTCTGACAGCCTCACACCAGATCGGACAGGCATCTAGAATGAAACTTTATTACAAAATTAAAAAGCAGAGATCTGTAACAAAAAATACACATTTGGGTTTGTATTACACCCAAGTCTGAGAGAATCTTAATATAAGCCACTTGAAATAACACATTTGCATCCAAAAAATTTCAACAAATTTATACAATATTATTGAGCGCTAATTCCTGTACAGCTTATTCTTACTAGCTTGGATCCAAGTATTCAAACATTATGAACCAGTCAGCTCTCTTGTTTTAAAAGTCTCAACTGAAGTTTTTCAATCACAGCAAAAGCCAAGAAGTAACTGGAAGAATCATGTTTCCATGATAAAATTAAGACCAAAGATCCATGAGGGGCTGGGAGGAGTATTCAAGAATAAAAATCAAGTTTTCTAGCTAGGTTAGATAGTAACTAAAATGGGATCTTGGAATTCCCAACTTTTATTTGGTGTAATAAGATACAAAAAAAAAAAAAAATCAGGATTGCTTGACACTATTTTCCTTAAGAGAAAACCGTCACCAAAAGAGGTTAGAAGACAAAGGCAAGTTCTTTCTCCAAAATGAGTAAATGACATCAGTTCTAATTCTTACTGAGGTTACAAACCAACCATTACCATATTATCTTTAACTCATGTTAGGAGGGAAATTGGGAGGCAGGGAGAGGTAAGGCCTGAGCAAGTTTTAAGTAGGAAGAGAACCAGCTTCTACCCTGAAGTTATTGCTAGAGGTTAACTGAGTTGCATATACATAAACCTGCTTCACAATGGAACTGAGTAGATGAATCCTTTGCTAAACTGGTAGGCATTGTAAACTATAGTATTGACTGTCCAGCAAAAAAAAATGTCTTCACCGGGAAATCTCCATTCCCTCGGTTCCTACAAAGGCTATGGCCCAGAATTAGATCATCCAGGACTTGGTATAATGTTGAGGTAAGTGGCCCAGTGATTAGCTGACAACTACTTGATGAAATTTGGTTTTCCTACAGGGGATTAGTGGTTGATGATGGAGGGAAAGCCAAGTATGTCTGAACCAATAAACAGGTCCTCTTGGAGGTTTCCCACTGCTTTCCAGAGTTACGATTGGTTCTTATCTTGGCTGCATTGGGGGGAGGGTGCCTGCCAAGGCCCTCGGTGTTTAGGGTTTGTTTGCATAGATCATCCATTGGTAACGGCAACACACACAGCTCCTCTGAGAGCATGTATGTTTGTGCTTGGCTAAGCTGGCCCAGCAAACGTTTCTTTAGCCCTTTGGTTCTTCCAGTGCTGTAAAGACCCTAAGAGGGCTCGGGAACACGACCACTCATTGCACGCTCCTTCCTAAGAGCCCAGAGAATGCTTCTTCCTCATGTACCCCCAAATCAGTACACTGAGAAAGAAAATAGGAGGGAGCCCCCACCAAGCTGGGGAGCTAAGGCTTCCACTGTCTGCTCAGGGCTGAAACCAGCCTCATTCGGTGCCTCTGATACCTGGAGGGGCTCTGTGACTCACAGATTTGGTCCCAGGAATTTTTGAGAAGACTGGCTAGAGAAGAGCTAGGCTCTTTGCCTAAGTCTCGATGCCTTGAGTGAAACCATGTTTAAATCTTCTGGGAAAGAGAGACTTCTTTCACAGGGGCAAGGGGCTTAGAACTGTCTGTTGGAGAAGTCAAAGTTAAGCAAAAAGCCTTTGATTCCACCACACACTCTCCCTTTTCTCCAACTGAAATGAAGGATGGTGCTGAGTCGGGCCCCAAGAGAAGCAGAGATGATCCAGGCGCCATCTCACAGACACTGGAACTTCCCAGCAGTTTGGGAACCAGATGCTTCGCTGGCCCAAGGTCAGGTTGGGAGACTGACAGCTAATCCCAGCACTGAAGGTAGCAGCTCTTAATGACTTGGAAGGTTTTCAATAGCATTTGTGTTTCATTTTTTACCAGAGAGAAGTTGACTGGTCCAAATTCTGTCCTAGGGAGAATCATTATTGGTCTAGTAAGCTTAACATCTTTTTGGTCTGAGGAAACAAATGGATTTTAGGCAATGTAGCAAGAAACTTTAGCAAAGGCAAGGTTAAAGCAGAGAAAGCCAGTGAAACCAGAAATAAATCCAAATGTGCTGGGGAGGAAGAGAACCATTTCTACCAGGACTTCTGATTGGTGAAACACAGCCAGCAGCTTAGGGGTGGGGTAGAGGAGGAAGGGGGGAAGGTACGATACAGTCCAAGTTCTGGAAAGTCCTCTCTCCATCAATTTCCATCACCCAAGATCATTGAAACAGGGACCTGCCCAAGCGATCGACACGTCCTCACGGCCGCAGACTCCGCCAGCCCAGAGGTGCACCTCCGCGGCAGCACAGGCATGCGCAGAGGTGACGGCATCTCTGCTTGCCCCGGTCTTGGGAACACTGCAGGTTTTCTTGTCGGCCTGCCCCTCTGCAGCTGCCAACCCTGAGCCCAGAAACCTCACACTGTGTCCCTGTAAGGCACTGAAGAAGCCGGTACCGAGCCCTCAGGACCGGAAGACGTGCACGGCTCGGATCACGTACTGCCGACAGATGGGACACTCGTTCATGCGCTTGCCACACTTGGTACAGGTGACCATGTGGCCACACTCCAGCAGGACACAGTCAATGGGCGAGTCCATGCAGATCCTGCACAGGTTCTCTTCCTGGCTGGGTGGCACTGCTCCCCCTGGACAAACACAGGGCGGGAGAGGGCACAGTGAGTGTGTGGAGGTGGGAGAGCACAGGCACACTATGAACAAACCCCTCAGGCCACACACCTCCCCTCAGCCGGGACCCCAAGGGAATACTCCTCCAGTAACTAGTTCAGTTGCTCGAAGCCGCCTCCACAGACTGGGTTTTAGATTTGAAGAACAAAGTATCTGTAGATCAAATGCCCCCCAGAACATGAGAACTAAATAAGCCAAGTCCTCAAAGCTCAAAAGAAGT
Source organism: Nyctalus aviator (assembly GCA_036971965.1). Lineage (NCBI taxonomy): Eukaryota > Metazoa > Chordata > Mammalia > Chiroptera > Vespertilionidae > Nyctalus > Nyctalus aviator. Next base: position 35,943,068 of record CM072937.1, on the reverse strand, counting down.
CATTTTCAGACAATTGCTGCTGTAATACAGAGAGTGAATGGCACTTAGGGACTCATTATCCCCTGAGGCAGAACATGCTGAAAAGATAAAAAGTGGTTCAGAGAAGTTAAGGTATAAATGCCACTGTAATGAGTGATTAAGGATCGCGAGGCTTACCTGTAAACATATCCCCAATTTAATAAAGCCAAGGGGAGGGGGGTCCTGTGCTACCTCACAATCTCCCCTGCCTCCCCGGCGTCCTCAGAAACTTCCTTGTACATGAGCCCAACAGATTATGCAGGTCCCTCTCTGTGCTGCACCCGCAGGACTGCATGCGTACCTCCAGGAATGCTCAGCACACTGGGTTAGAATGTCTGAATTGGCCTATTTCTCTCTCCCACTATACTATGAGTTCCTTAATCCAACAAATTCATTCCATTTCTACAATTGCATACTTAGCATTTGCTAAGTGCTCTGAGGTCAGGTATTCATCTTTGAATCCCAAAAACGCCAGTCATGTGGTAGGTGTTCTCAAAACGTCTAATAAGTTAACATCTCCCCAGGGAATAACAGCTCACACTTACGAAATATGTGCAGGGACCAGACAAGGAAGGTCCTGAGAGCTTTGCATATTTTAACTCATTGAATCCTCACAAAACTACCAAGTACCTTCTCTTACTACACATGTTAAATATGAAGCAACTGAGGCCAAAGAGTTACGTGGCCTGCCTAAGGCACACATCTGCTAATTCAGATCCCAGGGGGCCTTCTGGGCAGTGGCCTAAGGGCAGGGACTACCAAGATGGTATTAAATGCTCAGTGCATAGAGTTCCTGACAGCTCACCCTCTTATCTGAGTGGTGAGATACAGGGGCCAGTATCCTAGTTTAGCTGCACAAACAGAAAAACCTTCATGACCAAAACCCCAGACACCCCAGCCAGGTAGCCTGGACGAGGTAGCCATAAATAGGAAACTGGAATGTATCAGTCACCTCTACCATTCCCAAATGTCACCTCCCCCACCCACACCTTCCCCCATCCCTACCCCTCAGGGGCTCTGTTGCTCCTGCACTTTCTTTTCCTGTTTCCTGAACTATTCAAAAAATCAGGAAACACTGCAGTGGACCGGCTGTGAAAGATCATGAGACCTGCTTACCCCTTTGAGGAGCTATTAGCCCTAACCAGGAAGGTTTGGAAAGGGCTGAACTACACAAAGACCTAAAGTGAGCAGGAATAACTGACAGAATGTCATCCCTGATTACTTCTCTCAGGAATAACAATAAACTCATCAACTCAGTTGCCACATTCTCTCAGGAAAAGAAAGGAAGACACCAAGAGGATCAGCATGATCGTGGCACCAAGGCGAGGGAGTAAATCTAGACCCCCAAATGGTTTGGGGGAACTGAAGAGAGCTCAACTCTTGATAAGTTATCAGCCAGAAGACTCTGTCCCAATTTAAGCAAACGGCCATTTTACTAAGTAATAATTCGGAGTCTTCTGAAAGTTTCAAAATGCTCTGCAGCCTCTTACACCATTCTAAGAATGTTCTCTCTTGGGGAGGAGCTCAACCATAGAGCCTTGAGGCTTTCACAAAGGTATACCAGAGCGTTTCAGAATGATGCCAAATCCCGTCAGATTCCCGCAGGGCATTCTAGGAGTACCCAAAGGCTGGGGCGGACTTTAACACACAGGTGGATGTGTGGCAGCTGAGGTGGGATATGCATCTTGCGCCTACAGAGCGCCGTGTGTGACACCTGCCTGATCTGTCCCCAGACCTGGACAAACAGGGCTCTCTCATATCACCACCTTTCTTGTTGGTACGGAAACTGTTAACTAACCCCAGTGATTTCCCTGAAAATGAGAACGGAGTGCAGGGGAAGGTGTGCCTTAATACGAGGAGAGTGAAAATGAACCGAATGTGGCACACGCCACCACTCACTTCGGTTAAGTATTTCACAAATGCTGGCTTCTGAGCTCTGGTAGCCCAGAGCCTTGCCAATCAGTCTCCCCCCATTATGCTGCCCTGGGAATTTCAAAAGATGCTGAGAAGCCCTGGCTCTCAGAGAATTTCCTCACACCCTCTGTCCAGATGATGGCATGCTCAGACTTCTACTGGGGCTGAAGGAAGGGAAGGAAAGCAGAGCTAAGGGCATAAGCCATTTCCAAACAGAAGCAAATACATACCATTTTGGTCTTCGGCACCAGACACTGAAAAGGAAAGAGAAAGAAGACATCTGAATATGTATGTGATGATCCCAGGAAAGCCTCCAACCTCCCTGACTTCATTTCTGATCTCTGCTCTTTCCCTGCTGGGAACCAGGGTGGCGAGAACCCAGAGAAACACCCCCTCCCCACTCACTGCGCACGCTGAGGACTCAGAACGCCCCTGCTGGTGTGTCTGGTCTCAGAACAGGGGGCTCTGCTGGTTTGCATGGACAAAACTGCCAAGCAGGAAGGATACTGCCTAAGCACAATACCTGTTCCTAGTGCCTTTTCTTAAATATATTTTTTATTGATTTCAGAGAAGAAGGGAGAGGGAGAGAGAGATAGAAACACCAATGATGAGAATCATTGATCCGCTGCCTCCAGCACACCTCCTACTGGGGATCGAGCCCGCAACTGGAACCCTTGACCAGAATCGAACCCGGGACCCTTCAGCCCGCAGGCTGACCTCTATCCATTGAGCCAAATGGCTAGGGCCCATCCTTATTGCTTTAAAGCTAGCATTAAGTCAGGGAAGAAGGTACAGTCTGTTTCCGTCAGCCAGGGCATCCTGATCAAGTTCCCATCGGAAGGTCCCATCTCCTGTTCTCTATGTCCTTACAATGCTAGGGCGATTCTTGAGGTCAGTCCCAAAGGGAAGAATGAGCCTGATCAGGTGAATGGCCAGGCATCCCCTAACTCCGATGAATTTGAACTCCTGGGAGAGGAGAGCCTGAAATCTGACTTCAAGCACTGTTAGCATGCAAGGAATGGAAATGTGGATGGGCAGGAACTAAATCAGTTGGGAAGGGGAGGAAAGGGGAAAGGGCTCTAAGTGAGATCATGTCAGGAAATGCAGAGTTCAAAATGGCTAAACACATTTCTCTTCTGCAGGACTTTCTGCCTTTACTAGTAAAGTATCTACCACGAATCAGCAACGGAGAGTCGGGGGGAGAGCGGGGGAGAGTCATAGCAGAAAGTATTTTTCCGAACTCATGTGATCACAGACCTAGATACTTTACTGGAAGGCACCTGAACATGATACCATGTAGAATGATTGGGGAAATGAGTAGAAGGAAAAGCCCAGATACTGGTATAACAGTTCTTTACACAGTATGCGCAAGGATTTGCTCCCTAATCTCCCTCCCGCTTAAGTACTGTTGGAGGTAGTGGTGGGTGTGGTGGGGGTGACATACAGTGGGAAAGGCCATGAACTTAGACCAGGAAATTCTCCATTCCAATCTGGTTCTAAAATAGAAAGGGCATGAATAATGCCTATGTCATAGGCTGCTCTGGGGATTAAATAAATGTACACAATGCCTAACCCAGTCCTGGCACTCAACTCCAAGTGACAGCTATTATTAGATGGGCAAACGTGTGAGGGGACCCCTTCCTTGGAAGATGCTGTTATGCTGTGAGTGACAGCTGTCACTCAGTCCCTCACCCAGGTGCTGGAGGCCTTTCTGATCCTTGTACAGCCGCGTCACCCTCTCCATCAGCTCCCACTTCTCACAGCAGCCCTTGTAGTTGACGAAGTTACGAGCCAGGATCTCCTTCAGCTGCCGCACGTTGAGACCTTCAATGTCTTCCAGGTCGGTCAGGTCGGACAGAGAAGCCCTCCGGCCAGGGACGAAGCTGTCCTCTGAGTCGACGGACTACACAGGCAGAGATGAGACGGGTGGGCTGGGCTCTAACTCCCCTGGCCCCCTCTCCAAGGACCCGAAGCACTCACACCGGCGTCTGGTGGCTGCCCTCAGGAGCAGGAGCAGAGGCAGGGAGAGTGCCTGGCACAGCGCTTTGCACCGAAAAAGACCAGCCCCTGCCTGACCCACTCTGTGCTCAGGCCCAACAGCCACAAACCCAGCGGTGCGTGTGAGAGGAGCAGCACCGATTTGAGTCTGATGACCCTGACTTTGAATCCTGACCCTCCACTGACTAATGCTAAGTAATATGAGGCGAGCTGCTCCTCCCCCAGCCTGCCTGCCCCCGCACGAAGGGGAGAGCAGAGCCAGCACACTGGGCTCCTGTGAAGATTCAATGCGGCAGCACAGGAAGCCTCCGTGCATGGTGCTGGCCTTTCTCTCTCCCCGCTGCAGAGATGTCTGCTTTCCCACAGAAGAGGCAGACTTCCCCGGCGAGCGCTCCTCTGGAGGCAGCCTTGACCGTAACTCCATGGCCCTACCGGCTGAGCCCTCCGGACGGGCCCCACCATAGCGGAGGCCGGCCTCCCTCTCAGCTTCCCTCCTGATTATCTGACCTCCTTCCCCTGACAATGGCCACTGTGTGCTCGAAGCAGAACAACAATGAGATCTGCGCAGCAACTCCAGGAGCCTGCGCCCTGGCAGCTCTCATAAAGTCAAGAGACTGGAAACGAATGGGCCGCGCGGCTCCCCAGTCTCCGCTGTGACCTCACAACTCCGCACTAACGTTCTGATAGTCCCGAAGGAACATTAGAACCAAACCCCACTCCTGGCACAGAATCAGGGCTATCATCACAGACTGCTTCTCTTCCCCACCTCAGGGTCTATGGAGAGATTCCTAATAAAGCCCGAGAACATGAGGAAAGGGCAAAGCCAAGACCCAGACCCACACCGAGCAGAGGCCCACCTGCGTCTCCTCCTCAGCAGGCGCCCTGGCTGTGCTCTCCGGGTGGATGGGTTCTTCTTGGTCCTGAGACACGTGGCCATTGGCCTGTGGGAAGAGAAAGGAGCCATCATATCCGCAGAGATGGCCCAGGGATTAGCAGAGCTCTGACCTGTCCTGAGCTCACACCATGTCCCATGACTCCCACCTGCTTCCGAAATCTAGTCTGGCACAACAGCGTGACAAAAGCTGCTCTCTCATACTGACCTTGTTAGGCAGAGAGCCAGAGTGCATGAATTCTGCCCACCGCAGGATGGCATTCGCCCACTCATCGCTGATGCTCCTTCAACACTCCAGTGGATGGAAGGTCCAGTGTCCACTGCAGGAGGCTGCTCCTAACTGCCACTGATTGTTTTTTGCCACTGACCCCAAACTGCCCTTTCTATAACATCCACCCCCTCCATCCTTGGTTTGCCCCTCAGACAAATGTCTACTGCTTTCTTCAAACTGTTCATAGCATGTCTTTCCTTCCTCAATGCTAAATCCTCAACTGGCCCAACTGAAACAGTTTCCGGACCCTCACCACCTTACTCCTTCTCTTCTGGCCCATCGCCACTCTCATATTCTGGAAATGGGGTCCAACCAGCCCAGCAGGTCACACTATTACTAAGTGCTACCTTGAAACCTGTCAAACGTTTATTTTTAAAGCATCCAAGAGCCTACTAGCCTAAGACTAGGTAAGACAAACACCTATGCTTAAAAATTTCACTCTGCTCAGAATTCTAACCCCTCAAACAGTTCGATCTGGGTACTTCTTCAGAATTTGCCAAAGAGTCCTCAGAACTATGAGGCTCTTATCCCATCACCATTTAAGCCACAAGTCCCTTAACTAGATCCTCTTCACCCACTACTCCCTCCAGGCAAAGCCTCCTGTGAGCCCATAGCAAAAAGGTGTCTGAGCCCACAGGCCTTTCCCGGTAGTGAGGCACCAGCAAAGGGACAACCTAGAAAACCAGTCACCAGTGGCCCCAGCCACTCATTCCCGATCGGGATCCGTACATGGAGCTAATTAAGAAGAGGCAAGCAACTACAGCATGAATGAAAAGTAAAAATAGCCGCCGCCACCAAAAATGCCAAGAGAGAATAAGATCACGTGTGTAGCAGAACAGGTACTGGGAGGCACCCGAAACCACATCTTATCACCACCTCTCGTTTTCTCTCAGCTTCATGTAGAGGTGGCACGGGCTGGCCTCCTGGTGTCACCTGGGAGTTACACAGCAATCTTTCAGAGCCTAAGCTGTTCCTAAACAGGCAGCTTTTGTAGGTCCATTTTTTTCTTGGAAAGAGAAACTGGATCTCATACTGCAAAGCACATTGCCTTTACCCACTGGCTAAATCAAAATCCACAACCAGCATCTGTCCAGTTTTGCTTACTCCACACACTCCCTTCCCTAGCAACGGCTGCCGGGGCACTAAAGTAAAGGAGAGAACCCGGTGGAGCAAGCACTGTGAGATTTGCACGCTAGGTGCAGCTCTCTGTGGAACTGTCAGGTGGCCTTACACAAGTTACTTGACTTCCCTTACGTGTGTGTTTCTGGCTTGCAAAATGTAGCTCTCACCAGAACGGGGGACGTGAGCTGACGCGAAGGCCCTCTGAAAACATGGGAGATCAGAGAAGTGCCCGAGTAGGTCTGGCACATACTGTAAGCTGGAGGTGCATCTGTAAATTTCCAGTTAATGACAGGAAGCTTAAAACCTATTCCTTTCCTTGAAAACCCTCCTGAGGCTCTTTGGGGGAACAAGGTGCTCTCCTAGCTCCCCCAAACAGAGAGGAATGCTCCGCCGAGCACAGGGAGGAGGTCGCAGCAGGGGGTAAAACCTGCCCAGCAAAGTGAGAGTTAAACACCCCGCTGGGTGGAAAGCATGCTCAGCCAACAAGGGAGGAGGGGAGTTGACTGCGGGAAAAGTATGCTATCACACTGGCCTTTAGGCCTCAGTGCCCCTCAGATCAGAACCGGGGGAGATCTGACAAAAGAGACCATCAGCGGGCAGCAGCCATCCACTCCTGGGGAGGCGGGGCGGGGCGGGGCCGGGGAGTGGAGGCTGTGGTGAGTACTATGCCAGCTCTAAGATGCTCAAAGCTCTTTGGACGTGACATCACACTAGTCAATCCTGCCACTACCTGGCAAGAACGAAAGTGGCCTGGGATTAACCTCATCTCATTGTTAAAGGCTCAAAGTTCACATTGGGTGACCACAGATCAGTGACAAATTGGGTGTGGAACCTGGGTGGATCTTGTAATCTCCCACTAAGGCACTTATGTTCACCTACAGGACACCATCACTCCTTACACAGTGGTCAAGTCCACCCGCCTCATTCTTACCCCAGTTAGGCTGCGTGCCTACCTTCCCTCTTAGAGAGGCTTTCTGAGGGCAGAGACCACGCATCACTCATTCTGCACTTCCCCTGCCTGTTCAGAACTCCGTCTATGTGCTGCTCTTAGCTCACCATTCCACGGCCCTCTGGGATGGTGTAGGCAGCGTCTTGTTCATCCTCTGCCCAGCACCCCTGCCCAGTGACCGGCCAGAGAAGCAGCGCCCTTGGCTTGGCCTGTGTTCCCTGCTCTCCCTTCCTTCTCATGTTCTTTCTTTCCTATGTGCCTTGGGATGGTTACAAAGGACCCAGCTCCCCACCCAGCTAAGAAAGCCCACAATAAAGGTGAGTCCGTGGGAGGGCAATTAGAACTAAATTTGGAAAGTTAACTGAGTTTTCTCAAGTGTTTCTGGAACAATAAATTTTTTTTAATGTCTAACTGGGATGTATATGTATTAAAAAAACACCAAAAACCTGGGACTGTGAGTTATCACCTCTGAAAAAAGCCAAAGCCTGAGTGTGGTGGTGTCAAGGAAATAGCACTCATGCATCAGTAGGCAGCAAGGTTTCACATCATCAAGACACTTAAGCTCCCACCCCACTCCCACAAGCAGGCAGGAGGGGAAGTGGGCCCTCCAACCGGCAGACTGCAAACGGGCCGGGCCGTACCTGAGGATTTTCCTGAGCCCGGGCCGGGGGGACAGAAGTGGCTTGTGAGGGTGAAGAATGGAGGCCGGGTGAGGTAGGAGGTATTGTGCTGGCATGAGGCTGGGTCAGGAAGGCCTGCTGCTCAGGGAAGTCCGGGGAAAAGGTGGGGGCACGAGTCCTGGCCTCCTGGGAGATTACAGGCTGCTGGCCAAGCACCAAGAGCACCAGCTCCTCTTTTTCCCGGCACATTTCGGTAGAGATGTCATGGAGGTTGAGATAGTCCCGCAGGTCCTTCACCTTCATCTTCATGAGCTCCTCCCGCTGAAAGGCTGTTGCTCGGAATCGTTGGCAGAGAAGGCAGAGGCGGGGCCCATTTCCCACTTGGCTCGAACAGGTCATGCAGAAGTTTTTCTTACAGTCCAGGCAGGTCTGCTGCTTAGAGCAAGAGGCAGAGGAAACCGTAATGTGAAGATTTCAGGTTAGAAGTATTCAGATTGCAAGCCCTCTGTATGCATCTGTGTGTCCATGTATAGGACACTACATTTATTATCCCATGTGGGCTTTATTTATTTTATTGAGAGAGAAATAAAGGCTGTTAAGACTACCAGGTTTGGAATAAAAAATCCCTACATTTTGCCCTGGCAGGTGTTGCTCAGTTGGGTGTCATCCCATGCACCGAGAGATTGGGTTCAATTTCCAGTTAGGGCACATGCCAGGGTTGTGGACTCGATCCCCAGTAGGGGGTGTGCAGGAGGCAGCTAATTGATGTTATTCTCACATCGATGTTTCTTCTCCCTTCCTCTCTCTCTAAAAAAAAAAAATCAATAAACTATTCTTTAAAAATAAAAGTCCCTACATTTTTATTGTCTCCCTCCTCCATTTCTTATGGTGTCACCTTGGGTGTGTAACTTAGCTTCTCTGGCCCTCAGTTTCCTCATCTGCAAAATGGGGGTGGTAATAGAATCTAAATGTATCAAGGTTGTGGTGGTGGTTATTACTACTATCATTTATTAAATTTACTGAGGGCCACTATATGCTAGAGCTACAACAAGCTTGTCGTTTAAATCTCAAAGCAACCCTGCCAAGTAGGTATTCATATACCTCCGTGTTTCACAGACAAAGCAACTGAGGCCTAGAGTTATAAGTATCATATTCATGGGCAGGCAGCCAGCAGCAGAGCCAGGATTCATACTCAAGGTCTGTCTGAGCTTGATGCCCACAATCATGCTCTTTCCCATCAGGCCATGTTGCCTAACTCAGTCCCATTCAGGCTGACAGTGGTACTGGTTCAAGAGCCTGGCTCTCCATCTCCAAACTCCCAACCCAGTGCCCCACCCAGAGGCTGGTCCCCAGGCTCCCCCAGCCCAGGAAGGCCCGCTCAGAGCGCTGGGAATTCAGTGGGGAAGAGAGCACATCCAAGACAAATATTTAGATAGCTATAGGAGGCCCTCTGGACGTGATTCAGGGAGCTCTCGTTGGTGGAAGTACAGAGTGTCTCAGAGGGCAACACGAAGGCCTGGCAGGCAAGCTGGTACTGCCTGGCAGCAGCAACTCCCGCAGTCACAGACAGCACAATACATGAAGGCTTGCTCAGCTCACAGGAAGCAAATCCTCAGCCTCTCGCCCCACAGGCTGAGCGAGCACAGTGACATCTGACTGAGCTGCTGCAGCCAGGAGTGGGTCCCACTCCCACAGGAGAGTAACTCCTGGGCACACTGTGATGATACTAAAGGGCACGCTCACTCAACCGTTTATAGAAATGAAAACCTTCTCATCCTGTGGTGACTTAAGTATTAACCTCAACATTTCTGCTCCCTCTTTTCTATTCAAGCCAACAAGAATGCACAAGAGACTTAGATTCTCGCAGGCAAAATCACACACTTGTGTGGGGCTGAGGCACAAGTCTGCAGAGTGAGACAGCTATATTTAGTCTTGTCCAAGGGTCATTCATGCAGTGAGGGGAGGCGGGCATGTTTACCACCCAGTTTGACTATAAATACTTAGAAGGCATTGCGAAAGGGTACAGATCAAGTTCCCTATTCTCCACACAGTTAGAACCAGCCCGTAAAATGTTCAAAACTGGCTTCAAAGGACGCAAGGCTGCACTCGCTTCCTCATGGCCTGGGACCAATAGCAGCTCAGGTGGAAAACAGACATCTTGGAGTTTGGGGGTTCATTCCCACCAGAAGCTTTGCTATTGGGGACAAAGTGTGTTAGGATGACTGATAGTGAAATGAAGAGGCTTCAATGTCACAACGCTGTAGGTCCTGACAGGGACCATTACTTGTCAATGCAGTTTGACAAGACCTAGCTTGACACAATTAAAAAGCCCTGAGTTGCTCAATCAGCCAACTACTCTCCAACAGGGACTCTGAAGTCAGCCTGCATCGGAAACATACCCTGAAGGAGAAAGAGAGCTCGAGGCTAAAATCCCAGTTTGCAGAGGCAGGAGAGAAAGGGAAGGGAAACACAGCTGGCCAACAAATGTGGGCAGAATGAGCCAAAGAACCATGCTCGTATGAATTCTAGCAAATGGAGCAAACCAACTGAGTAACAAGATAGCATGGAAGATGAGTTGGTGGAGCCAACGTGCCTGCATAAATGCCAAGAGAACACACACATCCAGCATTTAAAACGCCGGCAGTGGAACCTCAGCCAGACACTGCCCTTCATGGATGCCAGGGGAGACGCCCTCCTTGGTAACCCGCCCCTCACTTATTCCTCCTCCTCCCACCACCCATACGCCCTGGCACTTCCTCACCCTCCCAGCCCCTCCTCCTCACGGCCCTTCCTAGAGGCAGGCATTCATTGCTGCATCCCCCTGAGAGGGAAAAGGGCAGCCAGGGGGGACACACTCAGGTAAGTCCTGGCTGTCCACTTGCTAGCTAAGGGAACTTGTGCAAAACAGAAAACACCCCAGAGCAGCAGACCCCTCACCTGAGAAGTCAGGTGGTCTGTCGGCCTCCGGACTACTGGAGGTATCACATGGGACTGTGTATATTAAGCCTTAGCATTAGGCGGTATGGTACTCACAAACAGCTTCCTTTTGGCCTCATCTCTGAGCTTTTGCAATACCCAGGACCCCAGCCCCTCTCTTCCCACTCTGAGATTTGAATACCTCATCCATGTTTCCAAACACAAACTTGTCTTCCTCCTCAAACTGATCCAACTAAAGAGGCTGAATGCCAAACTCACTATAGAATTGTCAGGGCTGCTAATACCGGCAGGTATTAGCAATGCAGATGGGATATTTGGCTTGTGGCAGAAACAGCCTGCCATTTCTCTACAAGACTGGAAACTCTGGGAAGGCAGGAGATTCATCTTTCTTAGGTTCTCTCTGTGACATCCTTGATGTTATCTGTGCTTTGTACCGAATGAGCATTCAGAAAATAGCGCGTGAAGAAAAGAAAGGTAGTAGGATCCACGTACTCATTTCAATTCAACCGCTTCAGACAAGACATTTAAAAAGCCCATGGCTGTTAAATGCCAAACCCTTCTGATGAGAATGTTGATCCACTTAAGCATAAAATTACAAATGAAAATTTCTAATTGGAGAAAACATCCTTAATATTCACAAAATTCACTGTGAATCACACAGAATTATTTCTTACTTTTGTAACAAGAAAATATCCAAACTGGAACTTGCCTTCTCCCGACCCTCCACAAAATATTCCTGTTTCTGCTTCCTATCTTCTTTGTATGGCTATGTGTTTGCCCCCACCTCCCGGCAGACTGCAAACTCTGTTAGGCAGGCATGTCCAGCCCAAGCAATGCCTGAGACACAGTAGACATTCAATCATTTATTTTTCCAATAAATAGGGGGGAGAGTTCCTTATTTTGATCATTTGTGATGCTCCTAGGCAAACTTCCCCTACATTTCACCTGTCATCTTCAAATTTACCTTCTTCCCCTACATTTCACTTGTCTTCATATTCAAGTAACTTAGTGTCTGGGTCTCCTATTTTCCATCTGTAAAATGGGTTAACAAGTACTACTTCACAGAGAATGGCATGAAGAGGTGCTCACTAAATGAGCTATATGACCAGTCTCAGCCACCACACTAGACAGCCTTGAATCACTTCTCTCCAGGTTCCAGTGGGCAAAAGCTCCCCAAGTGCTACACTGTCACTAGTGAAGCCATGTCTGCTACAGGACTGACCAGGTCTTTGTGTAATGTTCTCCTCATGGCTCCAAGCTCCTTACTAAGGCAGTCATGGCCCTTCACCACCTGATCCCACCTTTATTCTACCCTAACTTCCCAAGTGCCCGCACGCCGGCCAAACAGGACACTCACAATTCCCAAATACGCCTGCACTTGGCCCACACCGGTACCTTCACTTCAGCCACTGCTCTGCAAATCAATAAACCTTCCTGGAATTAGCAGCTAGAATGACCAACTTACCAGCAATGCCTGATTCCCAGCACTTACTTAGCTGACTACTAGCAGTTCCTTTGCACACGTAGGCCTCTTTAATCAAGAGGAAGTGCCTTAGGGAAAGGCCTAGGTCTCTCTCTCATCTCATCTCTATCTCCACAATTAGACCTCTAGCAGCTAGCAGGCTGCCAGTACAGGATGGGCCCTCGATGAAAATCATCAGCATGGAATTAGCAGCCACAAAGCAATGGACGTAGAAACTCTCTGGTCTACTTTCTCTTTTTCAGATTGTTCCCACCTCAATTGTCCATTATTTATTTAATTTATTTATTTAAATTTTTACTGCCTAACCACTATGTGACGGTCACTGTTCTAAGCACTGGAAATAAAAGGCTGTGAACAAAGCGGATAAGATCTCTGTTCCTATGAACCATCTAAGACATGCAACCCACAAACATATTTATGTCAGGCGGTGATAACCACTATAAAGAAAAATAAAGCGTCTTCCCTTCCTCACCCAACCATCGTTCCCCTGTCTCTGAGGGAGCTTTCCTGACTCATTCTCATTCTCCCTCTGGCTGAGAAATGTCAAGAACTCGTTAGATCCCCTGGTTCTCCCAAGGTTTAAACATGCTTGACATACTGAACCCCCAAGCCTGGAACACCATCACTGTCCTGTGCTCTTTCTCTCTCCATTTCCCCTCCATAAAGTATATTAAGAAGGTGGTCACAATCTCCCACAGATACTGAGAAACTTCAGTTAATTTGGGGGGAGTCAAAAGCTATACATGTATCTATGGAAGGAGGGGTTGTCAGCACTCCTAACCCCCACATTGTTCAAAGGCCAACTGTAAGTGTATATATATAGATATAGATAGCTATATATAGATATCTATACTAATAATAGGGTGATATAAAAATATCTATACTAATAATAGGGTGATATAAAAATATCTATACTAATAATAGGGTGATATAAAAATTGATCAGGATGCTGTCACGGTAATGACCAATCAGCAGGCTGCTGCTCAGCAGGTGCAGGTGGACGGGGACTTGCAGCGTCAGGGACGGGAGAGTGGCCTCTCTGGCTGGGGGTCTGCAGGTGCGTGGAGGTCCACCGGCCTCCACCACGGACTACCCCTGGCTCCGGCCTACCTATTTGGGCAATCCATCGAGGAGCTCCGGATGGGTGGGCGGGATCTACCTCTTTGGGGCAATGGATCAAGGGGCTCCTGCACTGTGACAGGCACAGGCCAGGCTGGAGAACCCTACACCTGCCCCGAGTGCATCAATTTTGTGCACCAGGCCACAGTAGATAGATATATAACAGTAATGTGGAGGTAACTACCAAAGAACCAGCCCAAAGAACTGAAACTAGCTGCCTCTGAGAAGAGTGAAATGAGAAGAGGGGAGGGTTCTACTGTTTGTAACAAACTTTTTGAACAATTTGACTCTAAGTTATATACTTCTGAAACTGTAATAATTTTTTAAATTGTTGAATAACAATAAAAGGTTATACACTACCAGGTTAAAAAAAAAAAAGGTTCAAATAAGCCTACTGCAAATTCACGCTGCTCATTTACACAAGGGTTTTTCCTATTCCTTCTTGCCGATTACTTTGCCACTTCTAACAGCAGTTGTTCCTAACAGTCCTCACAGTATGACTGGGAGAACAGCAGCTCTGGCTACCAACAGTTCCTTGATGTACCTGAGGAGTCCTTGGAACTACCACCTTAGGTAAAGAGAACAATTTCTTCATCTGTAAAATGGGAATAAGTAATAGTACAGATTTCATAGACTTTTGTAAGGAACCAATGAAGGTAAGGCATTTGAAATGCCAAACTCAGCACCAGGCATGTGACGAATACCCAATAGTCCTCCTTCCATCTCATCTCAGATCCTAACTCCATGCACCGTTGCCATCGCTGAGAAGACTGAGGCCACGTGGCACCGAGTTCCTTCTATTCTCCACTTCGGTCTCAATCTATTGACTCAACCTTCCGTCTAAGTACAAAAGGAGGGGCACCTCTGCCCACCGAGCCACGGCTCCCTGACCGCCTGCAGCAGCCTTTCTGGCTGAGTTCTTGGGTAGCTGAGCAAATCACAATAAAACTCTGCCATGTGCCCGCCTTTGCTGCACTACAGTGAAGTGCAGGCAAAATACAACCTACAAGGTAAAATGCCAATCCTCCACCATTTACAGACAAAAAGGGCAGGTAGGTCAACACTTCAAGCTCCATTCCAAGCTGCAGACGTTCTGACATGTTGAATGTCTTCTGAGAGACAGCTTGAGCGTCAGAGACCTAGTTTGAATCCTGACTCTGACATTAATAACTATGTGACCTTGGGGTTCTACCTAAGGAGGGAAGAGAAGCAGTATTTTAATGTCTCTTCTGCTATTTGTCCGGAACTTCACATAGTTTCCTTTTAATTGTTAAACTCCAAGCCTTAATTTCTCATAAAATGCGAGTTTAGGAATCCTAAAACTTACATCATAGATTTATTGTGAGGATTAAGTAAAACAAATTGAAATTGCTTTAAAACAGTCCTGGCATACAGCAGATGGTTTAAAAAGGGTTTCTTCCTCTCAATTTTCCTATTAACACCATTTTAACATCCCATTCCGGGTTACAAACCTCCCCTTCTACCAAAGAATGCAGAATACAGTTCTTTCTCCAGGTCAAGGTTCACGTCAGCTCTAATGGCGCTTGACCAGAGAACACACTGCCTCCGGGAGTTGACAAAGGGAGTGCCACACCCACACGCCATTACCCAGCCAGTAAGTTTCCTTCCTGCTCACTAATCTGGAAAACATGCATGGAGCACTCCAAATTGCCACAGTATATAAGCTCCAGTCTGTGTGGTTAAGGTCTTGATGTACCGGAGACATCCATGGCATTGCTTCTGCTAAAATGAACACGTGAATCTGCAGCCAGGCTCTTTATGAGCAGCTAATGAAGGAAATAGCATGGAGTGCCTGCTACGTTCCAGGCATTGAATGTACTGGCCTTTGTAGCTTGTCTCATTTTATTCTCACAACACTGTGAGATGGGTACACCCGCTACATCCCCACTTTATAAATGAGGGAAAGGATCTCAAGAAAGGTTAAGTCATACAGCTGGTAAATGGCAAAGCTGATATCTAAATTCAGGTCTATCGGGATCCAAATCTATGCTGAGTTGCTTTGATTGTGCTTGGTTAGTTTTTCCTTTGTTACTTTTGCAAAATGAATGGGTCTGGGTTACTGGCATTGCACAAGCAGAGGCAAGGCAGCAGGCAGGATAGAGAGACCGGGAAGCTGGCCCAAGGGCCTGAGGCGGTCAACACTCACCTTCCTGGCCATGCTTGCGAAGTGGGCCCCACAGGCCTTGCAGCTTGGTTCCGAGCCTGTTGGGGAAGGAAAGGAGCTGTACCCAGGATTGGAATAGGCCTGCGCCCTGGCTCCCTGGGGTGGTGCGGCCTCCTCAGGCTGTCCATCCACGCAGAACCAGTTGCAACAGGTTGCCCACATGATAAAATCTGACGAACGGGAAGAAAAGGGGAAAGGTCAGAATTAAGACATGCCTCTAGCATTCCCATTCCTGAGGGCGTAGGTGAGCTGGGACACTCACACCACTCCTGCCGCCAGAGTCAAGGCAGAATATCTTGGGACACAGAATGTGTTCCTACCACCTCCTGCACCACCACGTCACCTTTGCCCATAAGAAGCGACTACAGACACCTGATCTGCCAGGATAGCACGGGTGGCCAGCTTGACACACTACCTTTGAAAGGTTGCTGATCCTGTTTGGATTTAATGTGAGATCTAACTTCAAATAAAATCTCTTCCCGTAGCGATTACAAGGGGCCTAACAACCACTTCATTCAGGAACATGACCTTCTCCTAGAGCTCCCAGATACAACTTTATCATGCACACACACTGCATAATTCCATGCTCACACTATGTGAAAAGGTATTATTTCCTGTATTCAGGTGAGAGGTCAGGGTCATGCACTAACATGTAGAAAATAAAGATTCAGAAAACCAGGTCCTTCTGACTCTAAGCCCCAAGTTGTGCTCCCTGCACCATGCTGCTGCCCCTGGCTTCCCCTCCCGCCAGCCAGCAGAACTAACCACTCTGACATTTGTACCTGCAATCCCACGTAAGCTTCCATCACAGCACCTAGCGCAGCTGGTTGCAGATACACTCACCCTTTATTTTCTAACGCTAAACCACCGTCCCTGGAGAGAAGTAACCACTTCTTATTCACGCCTGTACCTTCCCCAAGCAGTGTCCTGCACAGAGTAGATGCTCAATAAATAAAATTCAGCTTCATTGCTCAATCAGTGCCTCTGTGAGTTTATTAAAAAGTGTTGGATTATTATTCCCATTTGACATACCAAATATAGGTACTAGGGACAAAGGGATTGGTGATCTTTTAAAAAAAAATAATAATCCTGCAAGCCGCCCCTGGGGATTGAGCCCACAATCCAGGCATGTGCCCTTGACCAGAATCGAACTTGGGAACTTTCAGTTGGCAGGCCAACGCTCTATCCAAACCAGCCAGGACGGGATTGGCGATTTTTTAAGATCACAAAACAAAGAGGAGTTAATCTCCCAAATGTAAGAATAACCTAAAGATGCCGAAACCGGTTTGGCTCAATGGATAGAGCGTCGGCTTGGGGACTGAAGGACCCGGGTTCGATTCCGGTCAAGGGCATGTGCCTTGGTTGCGGGCATATCCCCAGTAGGGGGTGTGCAAGAGGCAACTGATCGATGACTCTCTCTCATCGATGTTTCTAACTCTCTGTCTCTCTCACTTCTTCTCTGTACAAAATCAATAAAATATATTTAAAAAAAAAAAAAAAAGAATAACCTAAAGATGGCAAGACAATCCACTAAAATGCCAAGTAATGCCGTGATAAAGTAAGAGTGTGCTTTTCTCAGTAGACCAAGGCATTCAACATGAACATTTTGAGCCTGAACTCTATGTTTACCAAGATAATAAATGACACATTTAGTGTTATTACTCAATAATCAGTTCACATAAAAGAATGGTACTTTCTGCGCTGCCTCCTAACTTCTTGAAAGTGCCTTTGTGAAATCATAGTTCAAAGATATGATAAGCTGGAAGGAACTAAGAAGCCAACACGTTCAACCTTGGCCCTTTTATAGAGGAAAAGTCAAAGGCTCAGCAGAGGGAGTAACTTCCTGGTTTTACACATCTATAATGTCAGGCCTCTGACTACTCTAGGGCCTTTTTAGCTTCCCAACACTTGCCTCCAATACACCTGTGATATAACTCATTCACTTTTGTAGGCAGATCCAATTTACATCTGCCACACCCCACCTCAAACACTTACCTGTGGCCCCATGAGAACAGGAACCATTAGTCATACAGTATTCAGCAGATAGGTGGCTCAACAAGTACTACTGAGTGAATGAATCACACAATATGTAAATCTTAACTAAGCGCACATATGCTCCATTTCCTACAGGGTGAGGGGGTGCGTAATCTGCCCTACTGGTATTTAACAGTTCACATGGAATAATGAAGTAAAGAGCAATTAATTAAATGAGTTCTTTGTTGTTAAGAGAATGGAGACAACAGTGGTGCAGTAGCCCTCTGAAGGAGGGATTCTGTAATTTCTTAAATCATCGATTGATAAAAACACTGTGACAGTCTAATAATACAAAGAACACATAGGATCTGGGTAAAACGGAGGTCCCAAGACCCATTTATGGGCTATGTTACCCAAGTCATAGCCTTTCTGTACTTCATTTTTCTCATCTGGACATTCTCTGGCTGTGAAGCACTAAATAAACATTAGTTGTTGCTACTATCATCATAACAATATTTTAACTACAACTTCTCTGGGGATGCACAGGCAAGAAGCAAACCTAGAGATTTCATGACTACGATTTGGCTTTGTAGGCTTGTCCCCAGATCTTTGCCAGAGTTAGCCGTCTGTGTCAATGAACTGAAAGGTAGGGGGAGGGAGAAAGGAAGCAGTCTTGGATGAATCCCAGGGACTCTGACTTGCACAACAGGACAGTGGAGTCACTAACTGGATAAGCCCTCAGGAGGAGGCATGTAGCTGTGTGGAGGGGGCAGGCTAAGATGATGACTGGAGTTCTGTACTGTGGGACATGTTGATGTATGCACAGCACGGGGGTTTGGTCTCAGTTGAAGATGAAGGTTTGGGGATCCTCAGCCTTCTACAAGTAGGTAAATAAACCCAGAGTGGGTAGAAAAGAGGCAGGTCTGTGAGAACCCTTGGGAAGACTTGATCTACAGGGCAAGCAGAGGAAAACCAACCAGCAGAACAGAGAAAGGAAGAATGCTCAGAGGTGAGAAAACTGAAAGAGAGTTATGAGTTTCAAGAAGAAATTGTCCACACTAGCCAGAGAGTAGAACAAACAAAACAAAACAAAACAAAACAAAACAAAGCAAAACGGACTAGTTTTAGGAAAATGTGGATATGCTCTTTGCCTGAGCAGTTTAGGAAGATAACCATAGGTTGGGAAGTGAATAAGTGAGGACTTGCCAGACTCTAAGCATAAATTATTCTTTCAAGGAACTTTTGACTGTGACTAGGAGAGAGAAGGCATTAGCTGAAGAAGATCCAGGTCACTAAACAGAGAGAAATGTAGACATATTGGAAGACTGTAGAGGAAACCCCTGAAGATTAAGAGGTTATAGAGGAAGGAAGCTAGTGATAAATCATGGGAGTCAGGGCCAGAGTAGCAGGAAACGTGGCACCTAGTGACCAATCAGATCCTGGATAGACACTTCTGGGCAGGAGAAAAGTCACCTCTCACTAGAGAGTGGAACAGAAGTAAAGACAGATATAATCAAAGATAGGCTTACAGCATGAGCAGAAAAAAATGAAATAAAAAGGAAAAGGAGGGGAAATGATAGATTAACCATGAGAAAACACACTTTCCTCCACATTAGGAATACACAAATTGCAACTGTTTCCCAAGAGATAAGAACTTTGCCACAACGGGAAAACGCACTGGTGAAGCACCCTCAGTAGGAACCAGTATGTCTCCAACGAAAGCTGGCCCGCTGTGCATTGTTTCAACTCGTGCTTTATTTCAGAAGCACCGGCTATGTGCTGGGAACTGGGGCTTACCAAAAGTGATTCGGACAAGGTCCTTGCACCCAGGGGACTTCAGCCCAGGAAGGCAGGACAGCTCACCCTGACACAGAAGCGAAGAAAGCTCTCCCTCGCTTGGGAGTCAGGAGAATGACTCATCCCAGCACTACTTTCATTCTCTTCGCTCTGTCTCTAATCTTCACTGCCTCCTCTGGGGAGCCTTGGAGAAAAGCCCTTGGCCTGTGTGAGTATTTGGCTACTCTTACAAGGTCTTGGCTCTGTGAGAAGACTGGAAATTTGTCCCTGTTATTTCATAAGCCCCACGTTTGAGTGAAGAACAGTCTTATCCTGGGGATATGTACATGTGGAAGGAGGGGTTATTATGGAAAGGGCTAGGTGGAAAGAATCCCCAGTGCTAACATACCTCACACCTGCTCATTCAAACAGAACAAGCTCACCAGTCAACAGACTAGGCTTTTACTCTTTTTGACATATATTTCCATACCAAAAAGACACATTTCCTAATGTGGTCAGTTAAAAGTACTCTCATGCCCCCCCTGACCAGTGTGTTCAACGGTTAGAGTGCTGGCCTGTGCACCAAATGGTCAAGGTTTAATACTTGGTCAGGAGCAGGTACCTGGGTTTGCTGGTTCCATCCCTGCCCTGATGGGAGCATTTGTGGGGCAACCAATGGATGTGTCCTCCTCTCTCTCCCCCTCCCTCTCTCTTCCACTTTCCATTCATCCTTAGGTGAAGGTTAACAACAACAACAAAAAAAGTACTCTCTTGCCAAACTGGAAAACCCTAAGTCTAAATAATAACTATCTTCAGGGTTATTTTGGGGGAGTGAAAGAGTTTGTAACTTTAACATTGCCATACAAACTACACATTCTTCTCTTGGGAATATTTTTTTTCATCCCTCGGCCCTAAACAGATTCAAACACATGGCATCTGCTTATGTAACTTAAAGGTCTGAAAGTGGAACCAATGTGAGGTGTATGAAGAAGTCTCCCTATGTTAACAACTTTGAAAAGCTTCCTTCTTGGATCTGCAAACCTCCTTCTGATCGTGAAAGAAAATTACCATATCTTCACTGAGGGCTTGAAAAGCCCTTCTCCAAATCCCCTCGCACTCTTCAGAAAAGAGGGTCTGGGAGACTTAATCCTCAAACAAGGTCTCTGCCTACTCTCCCACTGAGTGTGTTTGAAAACTGCCAGCTCTCCTCCTCCTCCACTTTGCCTGCAGGGAGCAGGAGAGATGTAGGGCTGGGGTGAACAAGAAAACTGACATTCCCGGGGGGAAGAGCCCTGTGGTGTGAGGCAAGAGCGGCTAGCTAGCACACAGATCCTGTCAGCTTGATAAGTATGCTGCTATTTCTTGGGAGGCTGATCCCTGCTGAACAGGAAAATTACAGCGGTAACCCAGGGTAAGACAGATGACTTATCCCGGGCCGGTGAGTACAGAGGCAAGAGGGGAGGTAATGTGATTTCTTCCTACACAACCACTTCACTTGTTCACCCGATCAAGTCAAATCATTTTAAGTGGCTCAGTGGTTGTCATGGGCTTTACCATGGAGCAGAGAAGGGTCAGAATGTTCCCATGGACTGGCCCGCGTGGCCCAGTGGTTGAATGTCAACCTATGAACCAGAGGGCCATCGTTCAATTCCCTGTTGGGGCACATGCCCAGGATGCGGGTTCGATCCTTAGTGTGGGGCGTGCAGGAGACAGCCAATCCAAGATTCTCTCTCATCATTGATGTCTCTAGCTCTCCTTTCCACTCTGAAATCAATTATATATATATATATATATATATATATATATATATATATATATATATATGTTGGGGTTTTTTTAAGAATGGCCACATGGCATAGAGGGTCAGAATGTCAGTGTCCTGGTAAAACTAGCGCTAGTGTGCAGTGCAACTCCAAAGCCATCTTGCTAACCACCAAATTCTACAACAGTAAAGTCAAGTCCCCAAGGTTCCCATCCAGTCTGCTGTCATTTTAATTGACTGGTCTGTGTGTCCAAGTACCCCTGCAACAACGGGCTTCCCAAGGATGCAGAGACAGCAACATTTTGGAATTAACATATATATGGTGAACACACTGTATAAGACTTCATAAAAATCTTTTAAAAACATCTAATTAGAATGCCCCCAAATCCTCAAATAAGCACCTTTCTGATGTAGTAAATCAGAAAATGTCTAGATGGGCAAGCCTTACAGAATCATCTTGTTTATTGAGAATGGTTTGCCTACTGCATACCATATTCCTGGAATTATTAAAAGCATCTATGCTCTCGGAGCATAAAGAAAAGTATCCCACGTCATGGATCATTACTACAGAATGGGCTTTGCTTCATCTTGCATATTGTCCATAAAAAGCAATTAAAGTATAATTGCAATGGCTTTGAATAGCTATGAAAAGCCTACCAATGTGGCTGAGCTATGCCTCTTTGAAGTAACTGATAAATAATGACATATTTTAACAAGTAAAGAAGAAAGTAGCCATTCATTGGAAGACTGCTCTTATCTGCCCGGCACTGAGCTGCCCGGCACTGAGCTGCCCGGTACTACCCAGTGTTATTTTATGCAATCCTCACAACAATCTGGCAGGGCAGATTAGTCCTTCCCATCTGCAGGTGAGGCAACTAGAGTTTAGAGAGGTTAACTGACTTGTGAAAGGTCATAGCTAACGGGCAGTAAGCCAGGATTTGAAAAGACGTCGCTTAGACCCCGAAGCCTATTAAGTCATCAAACCCTAACTTACAATTTGTGGACTTTAGTTATATTTCAATTAAACTCTAAGAGAGGTTTTTAAGCATCTAGGATAATATTTGTAATTTGTAAAATAAATAAATAAATAAATAAATAAATAACAAAGAAAACCATTCTGAGCCCATGTCCCCACTCCTTGGTAAAGGCCCTTTCCTCTGCTCTCCTCTATATCAAGATTTCTCTCAGTATTTGACTCCACTTGCTCAACCTAGAATTCGCTCTTCAGCCTTCTCCAATCTAGCTTGGCCTAACCACTGCACCTAATCTCTGCAAGATCACCAAGGAATTCCAAGCCACACTTCTCCATCTCCTGCAGGACCCAGTGGCCCTCCTTCCCTCCTCCCCAAACACTCCCCCTGCTAACCATTTCTGAACTCCAGAACAACGCACTCTTGATTTCCCTCTTACCTTAAAGCTTCTTTGCTGGTTCTTTCCCCTCCCTCTTTTCTTAAACGTTGGGAGTGCCTAGGCTGTCTTTGGTGCCCACTCTCTCTCCCAAGGAGACCCCAATCAACTTACAGGCATTATCATTAGCTTAAATACCCAATCAGTGGCTTAAATACCATACTTAAGCTGAAGACTCATATACATTCCCATCTCCCCTGCCCCTGACAATGGCCTAAATCACCATCTCTCGTCTATTACATTTCCCTCCTTAGACCCACTGAACTTGCTATTTGTTCCTTCTGCCTAGACTCCTCTCCAAACCTTCACATGTTTGGCTCCTTCTTGTCAATCACCCCTTAGTCTAAATATCACTGTCTAATCTTATACATGAAACTGAGTACCGGCTAATATTATTGTTTACTTGTTAACTGTGTCACCTAACTGAAATAAAAAATCCATGAGGGCTGGGACTTTGTGCTGTACTGTATTTCCAGTCTAGAACAGCCTCCTAACTAGATTCCCAGCTTCAGTTCCTGCCCCTCGCAGATTTTTTCTCCACAGGCATGTCCACTTCCCTCCTCCCCACAAAGCACACACACTTAAAGCTCTTGAACGGATTTCCATTGCATTTTAGGAGAAGACCATTGCATGTGCCATCAGCCTCTGCGTGTTCCATCAGCCCCTGCCTACCTCTCCAATTCACAACATGCTCCTTTCCTCACCACTCACTGAGCTTCAAGCCAGGTACCCTTTCCATTCTCCAAGCATACAAGCTTCTTCTCCTGGCTCCTTGGCATCCTTCAGGTCTCAATTGAATAGTGCCTATTTAGAGGATCCTCCTCAGCCACACACACACTCTCATTGACCTTTTCATTTCCTGCGTGATAACTACCATCATCTGTAATTATATTTATTTTGTCTTCACTTTTTTACTGGCATCATCTAAGCACACTGCCACTTCACAGCAGATACTCAAATACTTTGTGGAATGAACAAACTGAACCCAAAAGAACACTCAGTGTTTTATCAATACAAGCTGGTGAAGCAAGTACTAGTTATCTCTCCTTAGAGCCCAAAGCATTTTATCAATATTTATATGACATAAAGTGACTATGAAAAAAAAAAATCCCTTATCAAAAGCAAAGGGTAGCTAACCTTGGGCATGTTACGTAAGCTTTTTAAGTCTGCTTCCTTCCTCACCTGCATAAGGAAGATAATGCCTCCCCTGTTAGAAGGTAATTGTAGGGATAAGAAGTAACATACATAAAGTGCCTAACCTATAGTAACTGCTCCGTAAATAGCTCATTAAAATAAACATAGGCTGTCGTGTGTGTCCTTCCCCTTCCCCCTCTCTGTTTACCTAAAGTCTGAGTTTCCTACCACCCAAGGGGCCTGGGTAGGAACCCTAGCACAGCTGATCACATCACCCATACAATAATCAATCATTATTCTGAGCACTCACCTGAAATTTAAAATCATCTCTCCACGTAGAAGGCTGCTTACTTTAAAAAATAAGTTTGTCTGAAAAAGAAACTTGAACGCCCTTTGAAACTGTTTAACTCAATACAGAATCTCAGAATCGCAGTTGGAATTTTCCAGTAAACCTGCCGGAGGTGTCCACCTCGGAAGGGGAAGATTTACAATGCTGGTGGCAACACGAGCATCAAATGGGGCAACTGTTGCGTTTGTAAGTAAGTAAGCAACCCACGGAGTACACCATACTGCAGACCGCTCTCACTTGCTGGGTGTGGGACAATGAAGCATGTTCTCTGTGATACTGAGAATATTTCTGAGCTATTTATTTGAGAATAAAGAATTCAGAACACCTAAGTCACAGAGGCGACAAGTATACTGTGGAACTTTAGAACTTAAGGCCTAAATGAGATCCGCAGCCCTGCTCCAGCGGTCTGTGGGCAGGACATAAACAAGGGTACTTCACAAGGCTGGGCCACAGCAGAGGACCTATTGTATTAAATGAGGCTCTAAAACTTAACAGACAGTTTGCATAGTTCTTAGATAAGAATTTCATTTTAGGGCTAAATTTTTAGAAAACAAACGAGTAAAAAAAAAAAAAAAAGTTCCCAAACAATCATTTTACCTTGGTTTTAAACTGTCAGTCTCACCTGACCTTAAAGCCTGGCTCTAACACAGTAACTGAATGCGCTTGAGAAAGTTGCCTCTCTGAGCTTTAGTATAACATGAATGGATGTACCTATTTGTCACAGCTGGAGACAGAGTAGGTGATCGGTATAAAGAGCACACCTTTGTTGGTCAAGGCATGAGGCAAGTTACCAGGCTTTCAATTTACAGAAAAAGCAGAAGGTAGTGTTTCAGTAAATAGCAGGCATTATCATAAGGCATGGGGCTAACCTATATATATAAAAGCCTAATGACAGGAACGACCAGTCTACCAGTCACTATGACACACACTGACTACGACTACCAGGGGGCAGACACTCAATACAGGAGCTGCCCCCTGGTGGTCAGTGTGCTCCCACAGCCAACCTTCCATGACTAGCCAGTGGCATCAGCATCCAGCGACTGTTTCCTTCCACGCCCGACCCAGTGACTGTCGCCTCCTCTCCCGACACCGCCAGAGCCTTCAGGCCCCAGGCTGGAACAGGAAAATGAGGTAAGTGGCAGCAGACATGGCCCCTTTCCCAGGGGGACCAAGGGCCTGCTCCCTCCTTGGGGCCCATGTCCATCCCTTCCTCTGTCCTGCAGGCCCTGTCTGGCAAGGACTGGGCCGAGACAGCCCCGATAGGCCCTGATCACCGGCCAAGGCGAGGGACCCCAGCCATGCACAAATTTCATGCACCAGGCCTCTGGTGTTAAATATTTGCCTCTCTCCCAAACAGCTTCTAGAGCCTCTATACAAATTGACATGGTAAAGATTTCAAAGATGCTAGGGCTCAGGCTCAGGCTCAGGCTCAGCCTCCTCTATCCACTGCCGAAGTAATACTTTCATAAAAATTACCAAAGCTTTAGAAGCTTTAGGGGAGAGAGTCTGCTGTGCTGTTTCTTCCAACAGCAGACAGGAGGAAAATTGGGGGAGTTATTTAGACTCAGGCACTCCCTTTCTCAAATGATCATAGAAATTTTCATTTTTAAGAATCATGTGCCAAGTGGGTTGTTATATTTGCATCTATTCTCTCATTTAATACAATAATCCTGCAAAAATCAGAATTTAAATGCTCATTTGTAAATAACGAAGACTGGGTAACTGGACCAGGGTCACACAGAATGAAAGTGATAGAATGTAAGTCCAGTGTTTTAATTAATTTGTAGTCCTACAGAAAGAGGGCTCTTTTTTCACCATCCATACTCCTTACCCTTAGCACTAGGAATTCAAGGGCCTGTGCACTGGGAGAGCAGGTTAATAGACTGCCTGTGAGAGAGGACAACAGAAATCACATAAAGTGGCTAGCAGAGAGGGATTATCTAATACTAATTTCTACTTATTTCTAGGGACACCAAAAAGGGATACCTACCCACCAAGCCAACCTTTCAAGACTCGGAGTGGACAGAAAACCACCCCTAGGAACCCCCAGCATTTTAATTTTTACATCCAGGAAGTCATCTGCATTTCCTACTTTCAATTTCAGGGTACAGGAGCTATAGATAGACCCCAATTTTCTAAAGATAAAGCCCTTACTCAACATTTAGAACATGTTTCAGTTTCCATTCTGGACATCTCCATTCCAGCTGAGTAGGGGTTTTTGACCTAATTGTGTCAACTACAATTAATGCTCTATACCCTCCTTTCAATAAATTTTTCACTGGTAACCATTAAATAAGACTGAAAGTAAATCCTCAGAGTTCAGAGCCTCCCTCGCCCTGCTCTTAGCTCCAGCTCCCCTACCTTTCCATTCTTTCAGTCCCTCAAACGCCAAGCTTCTTTTGGCTTCAGGAACCTCCCTCGAGTTATTTCCTCAGCCTCCATCTACCTCCCACAGGTGGCATTTATTTCCTGAGGAAATCCTCTGGCCCGTCTGCTCTCATGGCATCTCGTACACCTCCCGATAACTTCAATTCATTCATCTGATTATTTAGCAATACTGTCTGCCAAGCCTTCTTCTGGTTGCTAGCATTCCAAGAACAAAAACTGGCACAGTCTCTGCATTGCATGGTGATTGCATTCAGAGGGGATGAGCATTTAAGGAGCACTGTATTTAACAACTGCCTAACAATCTGTATAATTCTCTTTTTGTTGTTAATCCTCACCCCAGAGTATTTTTTCCATTGATTTCTGGAGAGAGAAATGGGGGGAGGTGGACAAGGGGCACTGACATGAGAGAGACACATCCACTGATTAGTTACCTCCTACTCTCACCCTTACCTGCAACCAATGTACATGCCCTTGTCCAGGAATCAAACCTGAGACCCTTTTGGTCCATGGGCCAACTCTCTAACCATTGAGCAAATCTGGCCAGGGCTCCGTTGATTTTTAGAGAGAACAGAAGGGAGGGGAGAGACACATCAATTGGTTGTCTCCAGCATGTGCCTAATCAGGGCTGGGGATAGAGCCTACAACCGAGGTAATGAGGTACATGCCCTTCACCAGAATCGAACCTGTGACCCTTCAGTCCTTGGGTAGATGCTCAAAGTATAATTCTTTTTAAAATGTTCATCTCCCATGGTTAGGTGTAGAAAGTGAAACAGGAAACAAGAGTAAGTCTACTTTACAGCATTAGTCCCAGCCTTAGTGCCAGGTAAATGTGATCACCAGGTATTTATTGAAGTACTAGTGGTCTGGTGCAAGAAATTCATGGGGGGGGGGGGGGGAGAGAGTGTCCCTCAGCCGGGCCTGTACCCTCTCCAATCTGGGACCCCTAGGGGGATGTTTGACTGACGGTTTAGGCCCGATCCCATGGCAGTCGGACATCCCTCTCACAATCTGGGACCGCTGGCTCCTAACCACTCACCTGCCTGCCTGCCTGATTGCCCCTAACCACATTGTCTGCTGGCCTGCTCACACCCAACTGCTCCCCCTGCCAGCTTGCTTGCCCCCAACTGCCCCCCAATGGCCTGCTCACCCCCAACTGCCCTCCCCTCCTGGCCCAGTCACCCCTAACCGCCTCTGCCTCGGCCCCACCACCATGGCTTTGTCCGGAAGGACATCCAGAAGGTCTCCCGGTCTAAAGAGCATATCACCTTTTTATTAGTATAAATTACTAATGGTAACAGCATTAGAGCTTTAAGAGGGTGAGACAGAAATTCATGCTTGAAAACTCCCCAATCATGATTCTAGGGTAATGAGCAAATTAAGGGGTTTAAACACATATAACCACATAAATACCTGTAAGGAAAAGCCTACCTCATACATGCTGAAGATAAATTTTAAGCGTCTGCTAAGATTACTTGAGAAATAAGAAAAGAATGGTAACAGACTACTTTCTGAAAGTAACAGAAAAATATTAAAACGGACGATTAATACAGCATTAGAAAACCGGAAAGAGCCCCAAAGATAAACAACAGACCATCACTTCAGGCCCCAATGCCCTCCAGGGGCTTGGGTTTGGAATGGCGCTGTGATGAGAATTGCAAAGGACACAAATAGAAACGCACAAAAAGCAAATGGAGAAATAAAATAACAGAAAAGAAATCCTAGAAATCAGAGACAGACCTCCACCAGATACATCCAAGTCCAAACAGAGCTTTGCCTGTAGCTATTGACACGCACAGCACAAGCCAGGTGGAAAGAGAAACATGACAAAAGGATGTATGAACTGGAACAGAGGGTAGTGGAGCATAAAGTTAAGGTGATACTGTGAATAAGGGGAAGAAATGGAGAGAGGTTTCACTTGCCACTGGTAATAAATGAGCTCTTTTCCTGAAGTGATAACTGTTGTAAACAACAGAAAAACATACATAATAATCACAAGTTATAAATGTTCTTGGAAACTCCCTGGTTTCAACTAGTGTATGACAAATATCTGCAGAGGGGCCTCAGCATCTGCTATGAAGTTCAGGGAAAAGTAATTCTAACCAATGCAGTTGTGCCAAAATATCACCCTCGGGGTCTGACCAATTAAATGGCTGCTTCTTAGTGTGAAGTTTAGGAGATGACAGATTGAACACTGCAGCAGAGAAACTACACATTTAATTTCAGCCTAGGCGTTTTGCCCCAAAGGGTGAGTCAATCAGGAAAAGAAAGCAGTTCAAAGTAAAATCTCCTAACAATGCTGAAAACAGAGTAAACGGGCCTGCAGTTTAATTACCACAGGATCCTTCTTCCATCAAAACTGATGATAAAGCTCGTCACGAATAAAGAGACTAATCCCCCGAATACTCTCTTGTGTAGAAAAAGGACTTACTGGATCAGCTTTTATGGGCCTTCTGAGGGAAGAAGCTGCTTCCAGGAGACATTATCACAGGGACTGACGAATGGGTAACCAGGATAAAAAATGCTCATGGAGAGGGTCTCTGGCACTCCTGCCCTAAGAAAAGGCAGCCCTTCAAGACAGACATTGTGTCTAGTATCAAAATTAGGCATTTCACCTTTCCAAAGTGGACTGCACAAGTTAATATAGCCAAGTGAGCTGCAGTATACAGAATGAACAAAGACTCTAGATTCTATTGGTATTTAAAGCCTAGTACATATCCTGTTTCCCTGAAAATAAGACAGTGTCTTATATTAATTTTTGCTCCCAAAGATGCGCAAGGTCTTATTTTCAGGGGATGTCTTATTTTTCCATGAAGAAGAATTCGGTACACATTTATTGTTAAATGAAAATAAAGGAAATCTATTACCTGTATACGGTACGGTAGTACGGTAGTTGTCAACACAAACCAGACAAACTGTGACTCCTACAGTATCAAGAATTTACTCATTTATTCAATGACAATCATGTCATCATCTTTTGGAACATCATCATAACAATCCAATTCCTGGATTTCCTGGTGAATTTCTTGTGACTCCATTTCTTTCAGAATCAGTGGACCAAATCTCTCATGGTTAGCCTAGGAGGGGGCCTTATTTTCGGGGGATGCCTTATATTTCACTCAGAAGGAAACCTGTAAGTAGATCTTATTTTCGGAGGATGTCTTGTTTTCGGGGAAACACGGTAATAGATACTCAATAAAAGTTGGCTATAAATAATTTCATGAATAACTTTAAGGTTCTTTAAAGTTACAAAGGTTATCTGCTAGATCCCCCATCTATCTTTTTGTTAGACATGCTGATACCTTTAGTCAGACTCAATCTAGTTTTCCAATGATGTTCTAAGAACTAAATGGCTCCCACCAGCTCTTAATTTTCTAATCCCCAAAGAACTCCTCTCAGAGGCCATCACTAGTTTATCCTGGATGCAGCCCTAGGCTGTTCCATTTCTTCCCAATTCTACCCCAGTGCTAAGGAGTTGGTCACTTTTCCCACAATCCAGCCTGTTTTAACTTTCTCCCTTAGCTCCTCGGCCCCTTCTATCCACCAAATCCAAAGAATTGAACACATACACTTGTGCCCTCCACCTGGTGCTCCAAACTGCTTGCACTGCACTAACGTCAGATGGGATTTTGTGATAAATCCATGGTGAATTCAGAGTCCCCACCCCCTTCCTTCCACAGTCCTTTGGCTTGGTTTGATGTTTGATCTCAATCTGAAAATTATGCTGACTTTCCAAAATGTTTTCTGCTCCTGCCAGGATGTGTGATGCCTAGTACCTTTCCCAAGAAGCAGAAATGGGGATTTCTAGTTGGTCTAATATCCCAAAGAAAACCTCTGTATTATCACCATATTACCTCCTGGTGACACGTGCCTAACCTGGTCCCCAGGTTTTACTCTTTGCCTATGTCCCACAACAAAGTGCAAACTGGCTCATCTTTTCTATTCCTTTTTTCCTAAGGAAAAAAGACACCTATAAAGAAAGAGAGAGGAAAAAAAAAAAAAAGACACCTGTGCTGATCAGGAAATAATGCTATTCTCATCGATGCTGAAATGTGCTACTACTTTGCCCACGTGGTCCTGGAATTACAAAAGTGAAAGGCTAGTCCTCTTTGCAATGTGGCAAGGACACAAAACGCACAAAAAGCAGGACCCGACCTTTTTCTGCTTCACATTCATTAGTTTAGGGTTTGAGACCATCAGAATGGACCTGTTCTGAAATAACTCGAGCAGTTATGATAACCCACAAAGATCCCAAAATTAGTTATTTTATAGCCAATCCAGCCTCCTGAAGCACATAATGAAGCAGATTTCGCAGTGGGAAACAATGAGGAGTGGGAGGGGGGAGAGGGTTCAGAAAACAGGGTTCCTAAGGCTGTTTACCAGCTGAATGACCCACAAACAGATTACTTATTTAATCGCTTCTCCAGAAACTTGCTTAGGGGTAAAACAATTCAGCAGTTAGCAATAGGTCCAGCCTTCAATCTCAAAGAAAAATTTTCAACTCAAAGACCAATTTGTTAAACTACCTAGCTTAGGAACTGGGGAAACACTCAAAAGATGAGCTAGAAGTCCTGGAATCCAACAAAAGGAACCTATAATTTGAAAGGCTGGTGAACTCTAGGCTAAGATCTTCTATTGTTACTTAAATAATAATAGCCAAGCATAGCAGTGCCGAAGCGGCAGGCGGCCGGGGAGGAGCCCAAGCTGGGGTGGGCACAGCTCCACTGCTGCTCATCCCAGCCCCGCTGCACCTGCCGCAGCTCAGTAGCACTGCTGCAGCGCTGGGCTGCACTCGCCAGCCGTAAGCCCAGCTTCTGGCTGAGCAGCGCTCCTGCTGGGGGAGCACACTGACTACCAGGGGGCAGATCCTGCATTGAGCGTCTACCCCCTGGTGGTCAGTGCACATCATAGTGACCAGTTGACTGGTCGTTCTGGTCGTTCAGTCCTAATGGTCGCTTAGGCTTTGATAGATAGATAGATGATAGATAGATAGAGATGTAATAATGGTGTAAGCTAGGAAACTCACAATGCCTCAGCATCAGAAAGACAGACCTGATCCCTAGAAGAAAGAGCTGTATATGGGCCAGGGCAGTAATGGTCTAGGTCAGTGGTCGGCAAACTCAATAGTCAACAGAGCCAAATATCAACAGTACAACGATTGACATTTCTTTTGAGAGCCAAATTTTTTAAACTTGAACTTCTTCTAACACCACTTCTTCAAAATAGACTCGCCCAGAACGTGGTATTTTGTGGAAGAGCCACACTCAAGGAGCTAAAGAGCCGCGTGTGGCTCGTGAGCCGCAGTTTGCCGACCACGTGTCTAGGTACCTTACCTCCTTTTCAAACCAGAAGCAGACATTTCTTCGGTCACACTCAAATACTCGAAGTCTTTTTAACCACAGTAAGTTTCAAAACACAGGCACACAACTTACAGTAAAGACAAGCACATCCTGTTTGCACTTGACTTCCTGTTCTGAGCTGTCTCTATACACGGCTGTTTCCTAGCCACAAACAGGTAGGTAAACTTTCATATCTACCAACAACTGGTTCGCTGGACAGCATTTCAATGACAATAAAACATACTATTCTGTGAGTCAGGTAAGAGTCACCTGAAAAGCATCAACAAACAAGCAGGGGCCCTCTCAGGCAGTTTCTGGATTTCCCCTGTTTTTACCAACATCTGACCTAGAGTAAACAATAAAAACACAGAAAGTGCTGAGCTAAGAAAATTAAGCCTGAAACAAATAGAGAAGGGACAATTTTCTGTCAGCCAGTTCCCACTGCGCAGAATCCCAGAAGCAAATCTCCAAGAGTGATCCAGCCTGTACCAACCTGAGTCTACTTTTCAGTCCTGCAAAAGCCTTCGGTTCTAGAGACCGAAGCCTCCACTTCGAGTAAAACTCCCACTGCTTTCACAGAGGTCGTGTTCCCCAAGTCACATTCAGCACTGAGAGTGAACACAAGGCAACGAATAGCCCTGTTTTATGGGCTTGTCATTTAGCCTCTTTGGGTCTATTTTCTCATCTGGAAAGGGTTGGATCACACCAATCTCTTAATGTTTCTTCCAGCTGTAGAAAAAAATCCAGGGATTCATCGCTAACAGTTAGCAGAAGCTTCTGTGTGTGGCTTCCTGCGTTGTTTCTATGGCCAAATAGAATGCCTCTAGCATCCCAGTCCCACTATGTGAATATACGCATTCATCCACCTTCCAAGTACCCAAGGATTTTTTCCCTTTCCCTAGAAATGTCGATCAGAAGGTTTCCCACTTGAAAGCAACAAGCCAGCAAATATTATGTTCTTGATACACGGTCTTTTTGTTAAGATCTTAATGCAACCATCCTGGTCATATGATTCCTGGAGAGAATAGAGCCAGCCACAAAAGGATGGAGAAAATCTGACCAGCAGCATGTGGCACTCCCACACAGTGACTGCTAATGGGGAAAGAATGAGGCAAAATCTGGTAAGAAAAGAGAGTGGGGGAGACAATTTCTGTGAGTCAGTGCAAGAGAAAGCACAGCAAGGTTGAAAGAAAAGGAAATGGAAAAGGAGTAAGGAAAGCAAAGGAAGAAGAAATCTAAACCAACAAGCAGACACTTAAATCTGAAATTCTGTTTGTTCATTCACTCATCCAACAGAGATCAAATGCCCGCTGTGCGAAGGGAACTGAACTAGACGCAAGGGGAGATACAAAGGTCGACCAGATAGACCTGCACAATGGGGCTCTGGTTTAGTAAGAGATAAAGGCATGTACACAAACAACTGACATGTACGTGCTGTGCCATAAAGGAGACAGAAAAGAATTCTCCTATGAGACCCTGAGGAGAAAGTGATTACTGCCAATGAGGGAGCAGATGAGGAGGCTTCATAGAAATAATGACATTCGAAGCAGAAAACACACAGAACCAAGGACACCCAAGTAGGAAAATCAAGGACATATAGGTACAGTGAATAACTAGATGTGACTTGAGAAATAAGTGTCACAAAGGAAGGGATGGTAATAATAGTGATCCAGAGAGCCATGGCTAAACTGACTAGCTGGATTGGAGTCAGACTGTGTACTTCAAAATCAAACTCGGACTTTGAATTTAAATAGAGTGGAAAAGGAGGTGGGGAACAAGGGAAGATTGACAAGTTAGGAGCTGGAGAAATCTTATAACTTAACCCATAAGAATTTAAAAAACAGAGGAGGCCATTTCAACTCCAGAATCACCCAAGGCAGAGAAATACTGGAGGCAGGTGACACTCCATCTTCTCTGCAGTGGGATAAGATGCTTCCCTGAAGCTTAAATGGGAACAGCATACAGTAGCAGCCAGAGATATGGACTGAGTCAGATGGACTTATTACCCCTCTCAGTTCAACCTCTTAGTATCTTGGAGACAGCCCTGGCTTCCTCATTTGTAAATTGAGGATAATTGTGCCTACTTTGCAGGAGGACCACTGGGAGAATTAAATGTCCTACTGTATGCAAAGCACTTAGTACAATACCTGGCATATAGTAAGCAATCAATAATCTTAGCTTTTTGTAACTGTATCCTTCCCCACAAACTATTTTATCATATTATCCCATGTTCACCAAGGAAGCCTGATATCATTAAATTTCATTTCTCAGATCTCTTGATATTGAAAAGCAATATCCTAACAAAATCCAGAATCCTGTTACAGGAAAGGAATCCTTCACTCTAAAATAATAAATTGGCATTCCTTTCTCAGCACAGTCACACAGTTCTAAATAGAACCCTGTCACCAAAAGACCTATCATTTTCAGGTGCAAAACAAAATACATTTTGTGCCCTGAGAACCAGACTTAAAGCATAGTAACCAAAGCCCTCGGGGGTCTTCCTGAGAAGCTAGATGGCACCCACCAACACAAATGGGAACTATTACTTTCTTCTAGTTTATCTAAAGTAATCTTCCAACCCTTATCCCCTCTTCCACTTCTTTGTCAGATAACTAGAAACCTCCGCACCTACTTTACCAAAATAACCAATTCCGTCCATTTATTCTGAGGCAACAGTGGTACAATGGAAAGAACACTGGATTTAGGGGTCCAGTGGTCCCACGTTTTAAATATATTCTACAAATCTGTATTCCAATCTATGTCCACTGCCTTAAGTGCCACTTTTTTTCTCAAGAACTACAGCAAACATCTCAGTAGTGGCCTCCTCTTTGCTGCTCTATTTGCTACATGGTAGTCAGGGTAACCTTTTGTTTAAAAAAAATGTATACTCACCTAGACCGGTTTGGCTCAGTGGATAGAGCGTCGGCATGAGGACTGAAGGGTCCCAGGTTCGATTCCGGTCAGGGCATGTACCTTGGTTGCGGGCACATCCCCAGTGGGGGGTGGTGTGCAAGAGGCAGCTGATCAATGATTCTCTCTCATCGATGTTTCTAACTCTCTATCCCTCTCTCTTCCTCTCTGTAAAAAATCAATAAAATATATTTTAAAAATTAAAATAAATTTAAAAATGTATACTTTTTTTACTCTCCTGCTATAAAGCCTTCACTGGCTTCCCAATATGCCTTTGTTAAAGCCTGGACTCCCTCCCTATATGGCCCCCATGTGCTATGTGCCCTGCCTACCTTCCTCACTTTACCTCATGATGATCTCCCTCTCCAACTGCACCTCACTCTGAGCCCTTGGTGGTCTCCTTTCAGTTCCTCAAAAATAATAAATTATTTACTGCCGCTAGGCCTACATGCGTGTGGTTCCTTTCCTTCCTGGAATACTGTCTGCAGCTCTTTTCATGAAGCTGGTTCCTTTATCAGTCAGACTTCAGCTCACCTCCCTACAACACAGTTGTCTGACACACCATGGAAGCTCAAATAAGTATTCACTGAATGAATAGGTTGCCTAGTCTTCATTCAGATAACTCCAAATCTAAATATCTGGAATGAGTCTCACCCTTTAATTTCAGTACCTCATTTCTAAATGCCTGCTAGATATCTGACCCCAAATTTAGCATCCCAAGTACACTCAAAACCAAACCCTCATCTCTTCTGAAACCAGTTCATCCAATATTCTGAAATTATATGAGCAATATAATCCACACATTCTACTTCAGAACTATGATTTTCCATTCATTTGCTCCACCTGTCCAAAATTCTAATCACCCTTTAAAATGGAATTAAACTATCCATTCACTCACGCATTCAATCAACCACTTATTCATTCAACAAATACTTACTGAGTATCTATTATGAGGCTGGCACTACATTAGATACCGGAAAGCAAAGCAGACCTATTTTGTCTATCACACATCAGTCAAATAATCATACAAATATGTAGTTATAAACTAAAAAATGCTTTGAAGGAAAAAGTGCTAGAAACTATGAGAAAAAAGTGAAAAAGAAAAGAAACACCCTTTTGATGACGTGCTAACTGAATGAGATGTAACTTATACTAGGCTGACTGGAAGGTAGAGCATGCCAGGTGGAGGGTTCAGCCATGCCCTGGTAGCAGACCAGTGGGCCTATCGTAGAGCACCTACTGTTCTGCCTTAAATATTACATCTATCTGTCTTGTTCCCTTTCCCCAACCCCACTGTCATTTTACTGAGAGTTACCTGAAGGAAAAGACACAGCGTCTCTTATGTGCCGACCCCCTCAGGAGATACTGGGTCACTTGCATGGAACCTAAGGAGTCCATGCCTGTAACAAGCTTTCAGATGACTCTCATATGCAGCCAATCATATGCCCAAACTATCTATTCAATAAACGTGTATTGATTTATTCTCTCATTAAAAATCTCTAAGGTCGGTGTGGTAGATTGTTTCCAAAATTGGTGCCAATATTCCCAACCATCCTCCATGCCCTTGCGCAGTATGACTTTGACCCTCTACCCATGTCCGTGTCCCCTCCCCTTGGATGTGGGCTGCACTGTGACTTACTTAAACCAAATGCATGGGACAAAAGTGATGAGGTATGATCTTCAGGCCCAGGCCTTAAGAGACCCCGCAGCTTCCATTATGGCCCCTTGGAAGCCAACCATCATGTAAAAGGAGCCTGATCTAAATTAATGAATGATGAGGCCAAGAGAGAAATGGGCCTCATGGAGGAGAACCAAGATGTCCCAGCCAACAGCCAAGCATGGAGTCCCCAGATATTTGAGTGAAGCCATGATAAATCCTCCAGTCTAATCAATATCTCATAGAGCAAAAGTAATATGTCCCTCTTCCCTGAACTACTAAACCCACAGAATTATAAGCAATAAAATGGTTGTCATCTGAAGCCATAAAAGTTTTAGGGTGATTTGTTACTCAGTAATAGATAACTGAAACAGTCAGAAATTCGACACTGTTTTAGCAGTCATTCAAGCGTTTCTCAACTTTGAAGCTCAAGAAACCCTTCTTCATGTTCATTAAAATTACTCCTCCTTCAATTTAAGCCCATTTCCTTTTAAGTCTTTGAAGTACATAAGAACAATTACTCAAAATCCCCCTGGCAGAAACTATTCTTGTACTTGTAGATGATAATCAAGTCATGCCTTAACTTTTTCTTCTCTAGGCTAAAATCTCTTTTAAAAAAAACTTCTAATGAGACTTATTTTTTTTTAATTTTGTAATCATCTTTATCCTCTCTTAAGTGTGCAGGGGCCAGAATTAGATGTCACATATCATTATCTAACAGATTATTTCCTAGCCCTTATGGTTCATCTTTCTATAATCAAATTTCACATAGTCCCAAATACAGCATATTAGCGCCTCCACAGTTGTGAATTACCCTACAAACTTAATCACTTACTAGAATTACTGTGAAGCCTTTTCTGCTCTTAACACTCAGCTTACTCCAACTGGCCAGGCAGTTCATTTGGTTAGAGAGTCATCCCTTGGTTAGGGACCCAGGTTGTAGGTCCCTAGTCAGGGCACATGTAAGAAGCAAACAACGAATGCATAAGTAAGTGAAACATCAAAATGATATTTCTCTCTCTTTCTCTCTCAAAAATGAATAAATAACTGTTTTTTAAAAAACATTCTATTTTTAAAATACTCTATTTTTGATGACTCCCTTCACTTACCAACTTCGTTTGACAGTCCAATTTTGCAGTAGGTTTTTTTGTTTGTTTGTTTTTTTTAAAATATATATTTTATTGATTTTGTACAGAGAGGAAGGGAGAGAGATAGAGAGTTAGAAACATCGATGAGAGAGAGTCATCGATCAGCTGCCTCTTGCACACCCCCTACTGGGGTTATGCCCGCAACCAAGGTACATGCCCCTGACCAGAATCAAACCCGGGACCCTTCAGTCCCCAAGCCGACGCTCTATCCATTGAGCCAAACCGGTCTCGGCTAATTTTGCAGTAGGTTTTAACAAATTCTAGACATTTGAAGCTTAAGAGGTTGGAGTGGGCACACCAATAATTTCCATGAAGGTCTCTTAACATTGCCATGGCCTTTCCATAGATGAGGCAGGGTCTGGGTACCTCCTCCTTCTACCTCAAAAATAAAGGGGCCTTGGAAAAGGAAAGAGTTTTAGCATCTGTATACCGAGCGAAGGTGCCTTTGCTGTAGAATCCAACACTTAACTACAAAGAGACACAAACAAGTTGCTTAAGGTAATGTAAAAACACATTTTCTCTCTGAGTCTTACCTGAATGTATGCCTAGATGCCAGAAACAGCTTTATAATCACCAGTAAAATAGAAATAATAAAGCCTACCCAACACAGGGTATTATAAGTATCAAATAAAATGATAGAAGGGAATAATTTTGTAAAGTACTATAAAAATGTTAGGTGAGCCCTAGCTGGTGTGGCTCAGTGGATAGAGCATTGGCCTGCAGACTGAAGGGTCCCAGGTTCGATTCCGGCCAAGGGCACATGCCTGGGTTGTGGGTTCGATTCCCAATAGGGAGCATGCAGGAGACAACCAATCAATGTTTCTTTCTCATCGTTGATGTTTCCAGCTCTCTATCCCTCTCCCTTCCTCTCTGAAATCAATTAATTAAATAAATAAATAAGAAAAAGAGATTTTTAAAAAAAATGTTAGGTGACATTATGGAACTCAGTTTTAGCAAGCCCTATAAATCTTCAAACTAACTTTGAATGGTTAGCTGATCGTTTCAAGTGACATACACAGAACAAGGCACCATGAGCTCAAGTTCATCAAACA
This sequence comes from Nyctalus aviator, assembly GCA_036971965.1. Classification (NCBI taxonomy): domain Eukaryota; kingdom Metazoa; phylum Chordata; class Mammalia; order Chiroptera; family Vespertilionidae; genus Nyctalus; species Nyctalus aviator. The sequence goes on along the minus strand of CM072937.1, from coordinate 35,904,667 downwards.
GAACTCAAAAACACACCATCTTGTAAGAGAACTTACAAATTTTCTTCTACTGCCAAGAGTAACAAAGACATTTGGACTAGTGGTTTGACCCTGAGGACCCACTTCAGTCACTGTCTGATGGAACTAGGTCAGAGACCAGGAACTCAACAGACTAGTGGAAGAGACCCATAGTGCTGCAGAAATCTAAATAAGAAAGAATAACTCTATATGAGAAAGTCAGAAAAGGTGTAACATCTGAACTAAGTCTCCTAGGGGAGGTGGTGAGCGCTTTGCCGGATATAGAAGAGGCGGCCACTGGGGAAAGTGCAGTCCTAAAAGGACATTGTATAACCAGGAACTAGAAAGATGCAAAGTCCAGGAGAGAAATGGCTGGGAAAGGAGGAAATAAGACGGTAACAGTAACAGGTAGGGCAGGGTCAAATTGTGAAGGACTTTACCTATCAGAGCTAAGCAGGAAATAAGGAACCAATGCCACTCGGAAGACCCGAGACTGAAAAGATTAGATTTGGCCTTTAGGAAAATAACTTTGGCAAGAATATGAAGATGGAGCAGAGAAAGACCTATGGAGTGGCAAAGTCAGGTCAAGATTTGCTAAGGTCTGAACCAGAATTTAGAAACTCAGATGCCTAGAGGCAGAGTGAGTAAATCTTTAGTGTATAAGATCTGGGAGAATGGTGGCATCTGTAGCCTTTGAAGAGTGCAGGCCCTGCCTAAAAGCAGTCGCACACAAAATTGTAAGCCATTGGGTTCGTTAAACAAAAGCATCTAGTTTTCCACCTCTGGTAAATATAGGCAGTACAACAGGAATAAAGAAAAGACACACAACCCTAACCGGTTTGGCTCAGTGGATAGAGCATTGGCCTGCGGACTGAAGGATCCAGGTTCAATTCTGGCCAAGGGTATATGCAAAGGTTGCGGGCTAGACACCCAGTGGGGGGGTGGGGGGGATGTGCACGCAGAAAGCAGCTGATCAATGATTCTCTCTCATCACTGATGTTTCTATCTCTCTCTCCCTCTCCCTTCCTCTCTGAAATCAATAAAGAAATGTATTTAATTTAAAAAAAAGGCACAAATCAAGCAGTACTTCAACACAATAGTAAACAAAAGGGTTTAGTAACTGTGGGTTTAGCATACTTACAGAACATGAGGCATAAAGAGAGTACTAGTAAACAGGAAGACTGTCTGGATATAATTAACAGAGTTCAAACATACAGCAATATGAGCAGATAGCATACTGGGTAGGGGAGATAATGGTGTGCATGTGCTGAATTGAAGGTGCCTTTTAAACAACCTAGTAGGCTTATCGAATTAGACAAAATTTGCCAAGATCTATGAAGTTGGAGGTAAGGATCTGAAGTTTGGGAGAAACAGCTGAGCTGGTATGAAATACTGAGCATAGCTGAATTTATGGATGTAATAAAGATCCTCAGAGGAAGGGGGTGGGGGAAGAATGAAAACATACTCAAGGCAAGCCAATGAAGAGGGTTGCTGGGAAAAAAGTGGTTTAATAGTGCCAAGTGCTTTGGAGATTAAATAAAATTGAATAAAACCAGAACATGGGTTTGGGAATTAGGAATTTACTGGTGATCTTCAGGGAAACATCACTAGGATAATGGGGGTGGGAGCCAAAATAAAGGGTTGCTAAGACTATCGGAGTTGTGGAAGTAGAGTAGAGGCCAGTGGTTGGCAAACTCATTAGTCAACAGAGCCAAATATCACCCAGTACGATTGAAATTTCTTTTGAGAGCCAAATTCTTTAAACTTAAACTTCTTCGAAGGCCACTTCAAAATAGACTCTCCCAAGCCGAAAACCGACTTCTGCACATAAACCACGAAGTTTCAATCGCACTGTACATGTCCGCCCGCACGTGGTATTTTGTGGAAGAGCCACACTCAAGGGGCCAAAGAGCCGCATGTGGCTCTCGAGCCTGGGTTTGCCAACCACTGGTAGAGGCCCTTCCTCATTCTACCCTTATTGAGAACCGACTATTTGCCAAGCACCCTAGATATAATTTTAACAAGAGAAGCTGATTCTCAATATGTCGTATGATTGGGGTAAACACAGACTTTCCTGAGTTTCCAGTCTTGGTGAGTAAGAAGATACTTCACAGAGGAAGGACTTCCAGGCAGAAGCCAGTTCACTGGGGCTAAGTTGAGGCAGGGTGTTTCAGAGAAGGCTATTTGTCCAAAGGCCTGAGGCAAAAGAGAACATGGACACTTGAGACAATTGTAAGGAGCAGAAGCAAACTTCAAAGGGGGCAATTACCTAGTGTTTGAAGATTTTAAAAGTTTAAAGGTGAAGAGGGGAAGATAGGGCAACAGCCTCAACAGAATTAGGGATGATGGGAGGTTCTTCCTGTTGTACCAAACCTGGGTCCAGCAACCTTGACATTTGGGTCCTGGCTAGGAAAGAATTCAAAGCCAAGACCCAAACTGTAAGAGAACATTTACTTGGTAAATCATAGAGGTAGAAAAAGCAATTCCTAAAAAAAATGGGCTTAGGAAACAAGTTACAGAAGTAAAGGAAGGGCCCTTGGAGTTTGGGGGCTTGGGCTTGCTGCCAGGAGGGAGAGCGTAAAGGGTCCTGGCCTAAGGGTTTTAAGGGTGAAAATTTTAGGGGAGGTCCCTGGGGAAGATCTCAATTGCATATTAGCAGTTTCCCAGGAGTGTCCTTTCAGGGTTGTGGTCTCCACTGATTGCCTGCCTGCAGCAGGGCAAGGTGTTATTACTCAATGCAGCTGGTCCAGACATGGCTGGTTTTATTGCTTCACTGGGCCTTGGAGCTGAAATACAGTTGGGAGGTCTAAATGTTATCTCTAGGGAGGAAAGGTCAGGGGTTCAAATCTCCTGACCAGCAATATGATAGGGGAGGAAAAGTCACCCTGGTGGTGTGGTCCCAAGCTACAATTGTCCTTTGCTAGATACCTGGGGCTTTCCACCCTGGTGACCTGCTGTACCTAACCCATTGTCCTTGCTCTGCTCATGTCTAACTGCCTGCAACATTCCTAATAGCTCAGAAAAGAATAGGGAAACGCACTGGTAGACTGAATTCTCTACAATTCAATATTCATGATCACTAGATAGATAAGCAAATGTTTGCCTTCTCCCTTTCTCTAACAATAGTTTAGTTTATCGAAACCATTTCTCACAAGACACAAAAAGAACAGAAACCAAGAGCAAAGATGTATAAAGCTGTAAATCTGTTTGACTTCTCTAAGGTTGATCTAACACGTGGTCTACTTAGGTCTAAAACCACATCCAGATGCCGAATGAAATGAAAACTTTCCCCTGTAAGCCCCAGAGAGTTGAAGGATTAACTTTAAGATACCAAAGATAAGGCCGTAACTCACTTCTGAATAAGGATTTTCCACTGCAGCTCAGTCTAGCTAGTGGAACTAAGAGAAACCGTCTGAGTTACCTGATTTTGCCTGTTTCAAAACATTGCCTCTGCAGAAAGCAAGCTGCCTCCAGTTCCTGCCGCTGAGTCCTTGGAGCCATATTCAGATGAGATCATCTCAGGAGCCAACAGCGGGCGCTTTCAGGCTAAGTGAATGGTGCCGCCTGGGGACATATCTTTGGTAAGCAAGGCTGCCACAGAGCAGGCAGTTACCCAGGGCAGTGCTGACTCATGCCAGGCAAAACTCACATTTCCCAAACAACTCCGCCCGAGCCAACCGCAATCAACTGCAACCGAGGAAAGAAAAGGCGCCCCACTGATTTTTTTTTTTTTTTTTAATCGAGTGCTGATTACTGGGGACAGGTAAACCTCATTCCTCTAATGCTGGTCACTCGGTGGACTCTGGAGCCTTTACTCAGAAAACTCGGGTGGTCACCTTCTGAAATTTCATCTGAGAGCAGCTGGGGCTCAGGACAGCAGGATTACTGCAGGTAGCAGGTTCCCGGCTCCGAGGATTTCCCCCAAGAGGCTGATAAAGTCACTTTGCATTTACAAATTAGAACGCCTTGGTCAGAGGGCGAGGGGAGCTTGCTCAGTCATCACAGGCTGTTTAAACCACAGGCTGAGTTTTTCTCAGCTCTAACCAGGCTCGCTGTTTTCCCCCCACTAGGCCTTCTATTTCTTTAAGACAACTTGAGTTCTCTAATTAAGATAAATACTGGAGGACTCTTTTTCATCGGCTGTCACTTTCTCTTATACTAAAGCTAAATTACCCACCATCAGCTACTAGATGTTTAAGGAATATAGGAGTCTGCGAAAACTGCATTAACACTTGCTTTTAAAAGGAAAATCCTTACATTTTTGTTGATTTTCATTTATTGGCTAGCTTAGTTTTAAAAATCAATTCTAGAATGACTGGCTCATCAACAACAATTATTTTTTAAATATATTTTTATTGATTTTTTTACAGAGAGGAAGGGAGAGAGATAGAGAGCTAGAAACGTCGATGAGAGAGAAACATCGACCAGCTGCCTCCTGCACACCCCGCACCGGGGATATGCCCGCAACCAATGTACATGCCCTTGACCGGAATCGAACTTGGGCCCTTTCAGTCCGCTGACGCTCTGCCACTGAGCCCAACAGGTTTTGGCCAACAACAATTATTAATTTGCCCTGACAGGCTAGAATTGGCGTTGGTGCTATACAATACAAAGAAAACAAAAGATTAAGTCCTGGCTTTCTTTGTGTTTTCATTTAACAAAAAAAAAGAAATTAAAGTTTGCATCAGATCCTTCGGTTCCTTGCTCACAATTTCCCATGGTCATTAGTTATTTCTTAGCCCAGTCACTCGAGGCACCACACCTAGCCTCAAAGTGGACGCAGCTACCAACCCGATGGTCATTCAATATATGGTATAGGTCAATTAAAACACACATGGAGACCATCATAATTTGGGTTTTAAAAAATATGCTACTTAATTCTATTCCTTCTCAAAGAGCAACTTTAAAAAATGTTTTTTTATCCAACTCTCTTAATTCCCCTTAATTATATTATTCTGATAAGTCAGCCTTCCTGAGCTTGCATAAGGTTTTATGTTCCCTCTTTTCTTTCCTCCCCCCTTCAGTGTTTCCCTTTTCAGAAAATGGCTGTGTTTAAAGTTTTCCTACAGTGTATGTTAATCAGTCCTTTTCAAATGATAAAAGCATCCTTACAGCAGTTAACAACCGTTATCTCAGGGACCACACTTTACAAAATGTTGCTGTAGTGGACGATAAGTCACAAACATTCTAACACGGATGGAGCAACTCTCAAGGCACATCAGTATATACAATACGGAACCTCCACAAGGAAGAAACGGTATATTGTTGGAGGCTCCTGACTCCTGGTGAGTAAATAAGGAAGAGAAAATCCGGAGGGCATTGTGCCCAGGAAATAAATGTAAATTATATGAACAGCAACATGAGGACCAGAAACATCAGAACTTTATAACTATACTAAGATAAACACCAGTGCGAAGGGCAGCTGATCAATGTTTCTCTCTCATCAATGTTTCTGTCTCCCTCTCCCTTCCTCTCTGTAAAATATCAATAAAATATATATATTTTTAAAAAATCAACAGGGGTGCTTATTGAAAATTATCTTTGCCCATCCCAGGCCCAGACACTGAATTCACAAAAGTGGACGGAGGCCCCATAGTTGGGATTTTTAATAAGTATCCTCCTCTCCCACGTGATTCTGATGCAGACGGGCCTTGGATCGTGAGCTGAGAGACAGGTCATAGGTATGTGTCCTAAGCACTGTTCCCAGTAAAACGAAGTTTTTGTTGAAACACCACTGAACTGTAGTCTCACTGAGCATGTTTTAGACATTAGTCACCTCACCCACAAGAACCGCCATGAACATAACAATTGAACTGAATTTATTTTGCCCGTTGGACCATTATTTTCTTCAAGCGTCCAGAGACTATTATCATAACTACTTTTAAGGATTTTGGCTGTCACCCATAGTGGTGCGATACTGAGACATTTCCACACCTGGGATGCAGTACAAGGGGCTTAATGGAATTTTTATGCCTGTGACAATTAAAATTCACTTGACTCAACAGAATAGTAAAATAAAACAAAGGAGAAAAACTCCCCAAAGACAGGGGTTGGAAGTAGAGGCTTCTGACTTCCTGATGAGGCAGTTTTGCCCAGAAATTCAAACCATGGGATGCTATATAGCTCATATGTCTTGAGAGTACCCAAATGCCAACTTATCACCGCAGCATCAGCCAATGCAGGCTTACTATAACATTTGGAAGCACAAACCTGCTGTATAAAATGGCCTCTCCTGGGAGACAAAGCCTGTCGCCATGGTGGAAATCATTCCATCTTGGGGCCGGGAGGACCAGGCAGTCCCTTTAATCTTTAACGAGCCACTTTCATGTTCAGATACAGAGCTGGCACTGTGTGAGGTCCAACCCGCTTCACAGCACTTTGCTGCAAAACAACCCGGAGCTGTGAAGGCACACAGGCCAAGCCTGTCCGCGCCGGTGCCGTTACCAGAATCTGTTCTGCAATGTAACTGTAGGCACTTTACTATCCACTGTGGTATAATACTTCAGAGTTCAGAAAGGTATCCAATATCAAGGGGATAGCAACTGCCTACCTCAGGTGCAATGAAATACTGGGCTCCTAATGTCAGGAACTAAAAGCACAGCAAGCTTGCAGGAAAAGGAAAAATCCAAAGCTGTCAGGAGTCTGAGGACCTGAGGGCAACACTGGAGAAAGGAAGTCAGCAGCGTGGCCAATCCGCTATCTTGGCCAGCGCACTTTCGACACCTGACAACAGAAATCTGGGCACCACTGGATGGGTGTAATTTCTATAAAGAGCTGCTGATTCAGAAAAAGGGCAGGGAAAGGTCCCTGTCCTCCAACTCCTTCACCTAAACAGCTTCATAATGAAATGGCTAGTAAGCTCCAGACCTATTCCCAGTAACCACCCTCTCAGAACAAAGATTCTAAAATTCCTCTTCAAAGACTCCCTGAATCCTTTACTGTATACCTCTGGATTCTTCTCCTCCCCAAATACATACATACAGACACACACACACATACACTCTTTCTCTCTCTCTTCCTCCCTCCCTCTCTCTCTCCTTTCATTCTCTCCCTCTCCAATCCCTCACTCCATACTCATGCTCTGCCTCCAATCAGTCAAATTTCCTAAATTATCATCCACACGATTAAGTTACCTTCATTCAGGTCCTCAAGTCTAGGAGGCCTTTGTTGACATGTGTTTCATCTTGACAGGTGTTGCCTCGCCAAGCAGATAAGATTACCTGTTCACCTACAGTTAATCTTCAAACTGACTTCTGAAGGCTATGGAAATAAAAGAATAAGACTGCGCAGCTTGAATGTCCCATCAAGGTAATCAAAGTAATGGAAGAGGGAGAGAAGACAGATTGCAAAATAAAGACCGAACTGTACTTCAGCAGCACTTAAGAAACACCATCTGACTAAGCCACTGAGGAGCGGACAAATACCCAAAGGACTGCACATTCTCTAAAGATTACTGTGCTCACAGTTCTTGCTTCCCTCAAGGTTCTGCAAGAGATCACATCATAAAATCAGATGCGTCATTTTAAAAATGGACAGATATATACTAACATCCAGAATTCTGATTTTCTTGCAAATAAAACTACAACCTTATTTCAACCCAAACCCCTGAAACAGGAATAAAATCTGTTTCGTTTAGATCTTTCAAAGGTTTCTCTCATCCCTTTTATAAGAAAAGAGAAAAAAAAAAAAAAAAAAGGTTAGAGAAAGGAACCCAAAGCTGTCTCAGGCATTAAGTGCTTTAAAAAAAAAAAAAAAAAAAAAAAAGCACAGGGAAAAATGTCTATTATACATTATCCATTGGAGTAAAAAAAAAAAAAAGGCACTATAAAACAGCAGCTGGGGAATACACACAGGACACACACACACACACACACATAAATATATACACAGGATAGATATACATAAAAGGATGGACAAAAGCAGGTTTACAGTTGTGAGTGCATGAAACAGAGTTTATTCTTCTATTATTATCTATTAAACTGTAAACCTACTTTTGCCTGCCCCACATATACAGAGAGAAAAAGATACAAAACACATATAGTTAAAATGTCTAAAATCATTTAATAGTCATTTCCAGTAGGTATGGGAGTTTGCCTTCTGCTTTACATATATATATATAATTCTGTGCTATTTTAGTTTGTTTTGTGTGGGTTTTTTTTTTTTTTTAATATATTTTGGTTGATTTCAGAGAGGAAGGAAGAGGGAGAGAAAGATAAAAACGTCAATGATGAGAATCATCCATCGGCTGCCTCCTGCACGCCCCTTATTGGGATCGAGCCAACAACCGGGCTTGTGCCCTTGGCAGGAATCAAACCCAGGACACTTCAGTCGGCAGGCTGACGCTTATCCACTGAGCCAAGCCAGCTAGGGCTACTTTGGTATTTTAAAATGAGTAGTTCAAGCTAATTAGTATTACCAGAAAGGAAGAACCCAGGATCACTTTACAAATAATCAGAAAAAGAACAATTTTATCAAGTTCTGAGGGCCATTGTGAGCCATATATTAGTATACTTAAGGCTACATTCATTGAGGCACATTTATAAAGAATAAAGCAAAAATGCATAGTTTGGGGATAGCATTGGTTGTTCACCATGGCTGGGAGCACTGTGCTAGAAGCAGGGCTGTGCTAGGTACTGCCAGACAAAGGAAGAGAGTCTCATGCTCACAGTTCTTGCTTTTCTCTAAGTCTAGTCTTACTTGGTCTTCCCTTAAGGAAACCATAGCAAGGAAATTAAAAATGCAAGGCAACAGACCACTGAGCACTGTACAGAGGCAGAGCCACATGGAGGGATAACAACCCTCAACTCAAAAACCTTTGCTTTTTGTCAGTCAGATCAGCTTTACTAAGTAACCTGATTAACTTTAAAACCAGATATGCTGCCTGTTAGAAAAGCTAAAAATAAATAAATAAATAAATAAATAAATAAATAAAATGGTGACAATATCAACTGCTGGCAAAGATGCAAAGAAACTGGATCTCATACATGGCTGGTGGGACTGTGAACTGGCATTGCCACTCTAGAAAATAGTTTGGCAGTTTCTTTAAAAACCTAACCCACTAGATGCAGCAATTGCATTGCTGGGCACTTAATCCAGAGAAATTAAAATTTGTATCCACACAAAGTTCATAACCGCTTTATCTGTAATAGCCAAAGACTGGAAACACCAGAATGCCCTTCAATAGATAAATGGTTAAACTGTGGTACATCCATACCATGGAAGGATAAGCAAATAAAGAGGAATGAATTATTGCTACCCTCGACTACGTGATGGAAGTGCTAAATGAGAAAATGCCCATTTCAGAAAGTCACATACTATTAGGATTCCATTCCCATAAATTTCAGCAATGACAAAATTATAGACAGAAAACAGATTACTGGTGGCCAAGGATTAAGGATGATGGGGGGAGGGGTGACTGTAAAATGCAATTATTATTATTCATTCAACTGTCCAACCACTATGGAGTACTAAGGAAGTGTGAAAACTTTGTAAAGCAAAGTACATTTCATATTATTTGGCAGTGCCTCCTATGAAAAAAAAAAGTCTTTAAACATGGATCAGGTAGTGGTCCAACCACCTGAAATACATTTCAGGCATTATTTGTGTCCTCTCCCTCCAGGTTTTTGTTTTTTTGTTTTTTGGTGAGTTTTTTTGTTTGGTTGGTTGGTTTTTTATTGAGCAGAAGCTAGAGTAAAATTTAAAATATGTAGTGGAATTTTTAGTGTTAGAGCAAAACCTCCATTTAGAAAACTTGAACTCTTACCAAAATAAAATGTAAAAGTATTTTTTTTAAATATTCACCATTGCTCTAACTGGTTTGGCTCAGTGGATAAAGCATCGGCCTGCCGACTGAAGGGTCCCAGGTTCGATTCCGGTCAAGGGCATGTACCTTGGTTGTGGGCACATCCCCAGAAGGTGTGCAGGAGGCAGCTGATCGATGCTTCTAACTCTCTATCCCTCTCCCTTCCTCTCTGTAAAAAAATCAATGAAATATTTTTTTAAAATATTCACCATAATAGCTCCTCAATTTTGTGCATGAACATTTAATGTGTGATAAATGTAGTAAAATATCAATTATTCAGACTCTGATAGAAGGTCAGATTAAGTAAGTAGCTGCTATTTCTTCAAGAAAAAGTCATATTCTTTTAAGTATATACAGTAATTTAAACTAATCTGACAAATTGGTTCATGGTTGGATTTTAGCATAAGCTCTTAGGATTGACACTTTAATGAACAGAGAACAATAAATCTGAAATAATCAAACCAATTATTCATATGTTACTGGTTTCTTTGCAATATTTTAAGTACTTCATTGGTGGAGAATATTTTTTCTATATAATCTATCGTTTTGTGGCAAGTTAAGCTAGTGAACAAATTTTAAGCCAAATAAAGGAATCTAATTTTTAAAAAATTTTAAACAATAATCATTTTTAATATTGCCTTAGAGCATAGATGCCAATATTGCCTACAGAAATAATAGCACCTGGTATAACTTAATATTTTTATATTAATTATAGCATCCCTTCAGGTATTTTTATCTGAGCTGCCCTCGAGCCATGAACAACGAAATCAGAAGGCAGGAAAAGTAACCATGCTGAATGAACTCACTGCAATTTTGAGCTCAGCATTCAGCCAAAAAGTATCTGCTTGAAATCAAAAGCATCTAAAAACTGCACCAATTAGACCAATAAATTGTGAAAGCTCTGGTTACCAGGTAGGGCACCTCACAGGTGACAGGCTTCTCACTGCAAATAGTTTTGCTTCTGACTCCAAAGTTTCGGTAGCTGTCTTCAAAATGTGAGGGAGAGGTCAGTGGAAAAAATTTAAATGATACTTCCTCTGTGATTCTCTAACCCAGTCCTCACAGGGCCTCACACATACTGAAAGTTTTACTTTCTATATTTACTAATCAGGGCTTCTTACTAAAAGTAGTCTATCACCATTTATTTCACGATCACTCACAACAGGAGGCATCATGGGATGCCAACATCTTTATATCTTATGTAGAAGCCAATTTATTGAGAAGGCCTATTGACAAACAGGAAAGGAAAGAGGGAGGGAGGGAACAAAAACTACCAATAGCCGAAATCGGTTTGGCTCAGTGGTAGAGCGTCAGTCTGTGGACTGAAAGGTCCCGGGTTCGATTCCGGTCAAGGGCATGTACATTGGTTGCGGGCACATCCCCGCTAGGGGCTGTGCAAGAGGCAGCTGGTGGATGTTTCTCTCTCATCGACGTTTCTAGCTCTCCCTCTCTCTCCCTTCCTCTCTGTAAAAAATCAATAAAATATATATTAAAAATAATAAAAATAAAAAACTACCAATAAATTCTCCTCTAACCCAATGCTGTTTAGCCAAATGTGCTTTTAAAGTGAATAGTTTATATAACAAATACAATTATAATTTTAGAATTAGGAATAAACTATTGATTGAAAACAATCCTTCAATACAAATAGAATTAAAACTAGTAAAACAAGTAACAAGTATTGCTAATATCTTTAAATCACATTCCAAACAAGGAGTCCCATTTATAAAAGGATAATTTTAAACCCACATTATATGAAATGGAACCTATTTCTTTTCTTTTTCTTTTTTTAATATACTGTATTAAAAAAATACAGAGGAAGGGAAAGGGATAGAGAGATAGAAGCATAGACCAGCCACCTCCTGCACATCCCCCACCGGGATGTGCCCGCAACCTAGGCACATGCCCTTGACCGGAATCAAACCTGGGAGCCTTCAGTCTGCAGGCCGACACTCTATCCAATGAGCCAAACTGGTTTCAGCTTCTTTTCTTTAAAAAAAAAATATATTTTTTTATTGACTTTAGAAAGAGAGGAAGGGAGAGGGAGAAAGGAGAAGGTGAGAGGGGAAAAAGGGGTGGGAGAGGGAGAGAGAGAACATGGACTGGCTGCCTGTTGCACACCCCCTACTGGGGCTGGAGCCTGCAACCTCACCATGTGTCCTGATGTCTGCAGAGGTGCTGCATCAGATCCCAGCTTCATTCCCAAACACTGATTATGTAGGTTTAGGCTAGGAACCAGGAATCTATCTTTTTAAAAAATACATTTTTATTGCGGAAACCGCTTTGGCTCAGTGGATAGAGTGTCGGCCTGTGGACTGAAAGGTCCCAGGTTCGATTCCGGTCAAGGGCATCTACCTTGGTTGCGGGCACATCCCCAGTAGAGGGTGTGCAAGAGGTATCTGATCGATGTTTCTCTCTCATTGATGTTTCTAGCTTTCTATCCTCTCTCTTCCTCTCTGTAAAAACTCAATAAAATATATTAAGAATATATATATATATGTTTTTATTGATTTCAGAGAGAGAGCGAAACATCAATGATGAGAAAGAATCATTGATCAGATGCTTCCTGCATGCCCACCCCCTGGGGAGGGAGCCCACAACCTGGGCATGTACCCTTTACTGGACTTGAACCCAGGACCCTTCAGTCCATAGGTTGACGCTCTATCCACTGAGCCAGGAGATTCCTATACCCATTAAAATGTGACATCTATTTCAGTAATATGTAATCTTATTTATGCCTTTATGAATAAAGGTCACAACTTGTATGTAATCCTTGATAAATTATTTTAAGTAAAAAATATTTTAAATAAGTATATTAAAACACATATTAATATGCTTTTATAAATTTGTAATATATTATAACAAATTTCAACTTTTCCCCATTTTAAAAATACGGTTTGGTTGGGAAGATCAAATGTACATATTAAATTACACATAAACATTTAACTACATGCTCTGGCATCAAAAACTGCTTTCCTGACATGATATTCAGAACTCTTAAATTTTGTTCCAATCCCTCCTAAGCAAAACTCCTGGCTTATTTTTATAATGTTTGCTGTTTCTAAAAAGATGAGACGAGACAAGGTTGTCATTTGCAAGTGTTTCCTCAAATAACAGAGCAGGTGTGGCTAGCCTGTATCTCAAACAAAAAACAAATTAGATATAATTGTAACGTAATTTTTTTAAAAGTATGTCTTTATACCGAAACCGGTTTGGCTCAATGGATAGAGCGTCGGCTCGGGGACTGAAGGGTCTCGGGTTCGATTCCGGTCAAGGGCATGTACCTTGGTTGCGGGCATATCCCCAGTAGGGGGTGTGCAAGAGGCAGCTGATCGATGACTCTCTCTCATCGATGTTTCTAACTCTCTAACTCTCTCCCTTCCTCTCTGTACAAAATCAATAAAATATATATTAAAAATAATAATAATAAAATAAAAGTATGTCTTTATTGATTTTTAGAGAGAGAGGAAGGGAGAGAGAGAGATAGAAACATCAATGAGAGAGGAACATCATCGATCAGCTGCCTCGTGCACGCCTTATACTTGGGACTGAGCCCATAGCCCAGGCACACGCCCAGACCAGGAACTGAACCAGCAACCTCTTGGTTCCTGGGTTGATGCTCAACCGCTGAGCCACACCAGCCGGGCTAATGTTTGTTTGGTTGTACATGAGACATGTTGATGTGCTGTATAAATTTTTTTTTAAATAAATGAAATTTAGGAATCTGATGAAGACCATCTAGAGGTGAAGCTGCAGGTCTATCATATTTGTGTCCCCTCTTAATCAGCTGATTCACTGTCACTATTCAAGCTATTGGTCTGCAACTTTGTCAACAGTCAGAGCTGGGAACACAGAACTAGATCAGTGGGCGCTGGCATGATGATTCAGCGTCACCTGGAGCGCTGGGTCCAGCCATATGGTGAAGGGGGTGGAGTGCCTGTTTGACAAGTTCTCTGGAAATATCATGGCCTGCCCCTCCCCACCTGCTCTGTAGCAAACAGTGGCTAGAGTAAACTTCAGCTTTGACACAGAACGATTATGCCAACTCTTCTATCAATATTTGGTCAAATTGCTAGGGGCAGGAGGGAAACATAGCATAGTGGAGAATAGCTACAGTTATAAAAAATATTAATTGCGCTCTGTTAGTTGTGATTGTTTTATTCTGATGAAAGAAAGCACATTCTAGCCTGGCTGAGAGTTGTATGCCCCCAGACCTGGATGCGGCCCATTCTCCTCACCAGAGGCCCCAGCCCTTTGCAAACCCCAGCCCACATTGCCTGTAATCTGTAACCATTATACCCACTCTTATTCCTCCTGCCAACCTCTCCGTGTCATATCTGTCCTCCGATCCCATGTAAGCAGCTGGTTTCTGGAGGGGCGGGGGCGCGGAGCAGATTTTCGTGGATGACCTGGTGCTTTCCCATCCTGCCCGCATTACTGTAACAATGCTCATGAGTCAGCCCTTTCTCTGCTTAACGGCTCCAGTGGTGACAGGCAGCCCGGACATTGTTGTCCGGTTTCAAAATGACCACGTATGGTACCTGAATCCAGTCATGCCCAGAAGGTAGGAAATGCAGAACTAAGAATTTCCCACTGTGGACTGGTCAAGTGCTAGTCCCTTGGTTATTTCTTCCCACCCCGTGCCCCTTGCATGAAATCTTAGTCCCTGTTCCTCTCCATCTCCATCCAGAAAATCCAAATTGCCCAGTGATTGCTAATGAACTTCAGTAGACTCACTCATGCGAAAGCCCTAGAACACATTCTGCCCTCGTTTTCCAAATTAGAATGCTCCTTTTGCCCAGCATTTTCAAATAAAGGCTATGCTCTAGTGAATCTTCCTCCACGCCATATAAGACAATAACTTAGCCTGGTCACGAAGGGTATAATTAATTGGCTATCGGCCCATTCACTCCAGGCCTAGGAAAAGGTTGGGAGTCAACAGAGGAGGCTTGGTTATTTCTCAAGCAGACATCTTAATCATTATGAAAATAATAAAAATAATTTAAAAAAAAAAAAAAGGTTAGATTTGAAGAAAATGCTGGAGGGACCACACAATTTCCCCTATAATTTAGGATAAAAAACATTGATTCCCTGTGCCATAAGTCTGTGCGATCAGGACTAAGACTGGAAAGATTTTCCAAAGCAAATGAAGAGTGAAATAAGCAGGAAGATGGCGTTGGTGAGGGCATTCCATTTACTTAAGAAAAGCCTTTTTTTCCTTTTCTTTTTCTTTCTTTCTTTCTTTTTTTTTTTTTTTCCTTTCAGTTAACATAATCCAGCAGTTACAAATAAACAATGGTGCTGATTACTAACAAATTACATTTAACTACTCAGAGGCTAGCAGAGCCTCCACTTGGCCAAACTTCCTCCTATAAATTTCGGGATGACTAGGCAGCGTCTCTTTAAAGAGGATCAAGGCAGTTAAAGGGTTTCAGCAGATCATTCCGGCTCCAAACAGTTCAAACGGGGCTGGGCTTCCCCTACCCTTAGAGCCGGCCTGATGGAAACAAAGGGCGCCACAGGCAAGCGATAATGAAACCACATCGTTAATGCAATTCTAGAAAAGGCATGTGCATCTTAAACCAGGAGATGTATGCGAGCCCGTGGCACTGGGAAGGAGCAAATTTTAAAAGTCAAGTAACTCCTGCTTAATGAAAAATTTTAAGTTCAAATTCAGCACAAGTTCAAATTCAGCACACAGAGTTGTAGCCACTGAGAGAGCAAGGTTTCACTTCTTTTGTAGGAGAGGACAAGGAGAAATTACCAGACCAAGGTCACTTTTCATTAAGGGGAGAGGTGGGGAGTGAGGGGGAGGGTAGAGGGGTCGGGTAAGATTAGCAACCTCAACAGATAAAAATCTGTGTAGGTCCTAACTCCAAGAAACCGGCAGCCTGGTGAGAATCTCTCCACAATGCTGTAGGGAATTACGTGCGGATTCTTTTTTAAATGTAACGCCTCCTTGAGAACAACTTCTGCTCCTGAAGACTGGAGCCTATGATCCCGTGAAAGGGCGTCACAGAAAAATTGTGAAGTGGATTTGCCAGGCATCACAGCCTTTCCCATCAGGTCTGCAAACACTATGATCTAAAAAGAAGAGAGCAGTGAATTGGGGAGAGAATTAAATAATACAACTTATCTGAGAAAACCACTCTGTTCCCTAGTCTTTGCAAAAGTTCACATGCTCCTGTAACTGTAATATACTTAGGGGTTCCCAAAAATTACACACATTTCCTCAAGAGCTGTAGAAAACAATATAATCACAGGGTAAAGGCCAAATACTGTCTCTTTCGAATGCTTAAATAGCCAATTATGTGTCTTAATACATTCATTCTATAGAGAGAAAGAGACTATTACAGTAAAGTTGAATAAGACATCTTTAAAAATGTACCCTGGGGCCTACATACATTCAACAGACAGTAAAATCACCCTCAAAAAAAAGCAGTTTTATGCAACGTCTAGTATTTTAATTTCCCAGCTGCCAACAAAAATATATAAGGAGCAGAAATTAAACTAATTATGTCAGCAGCGCAGTGAACAAAACTTTAATTGTATTACACAATCGTTAGACATTTGTGGAATACAACAAAGGCCCTTAAGGGCAGAACTTCTTTAGAATATAAATGATTCCCAGTCAACACGACAGAAAATAGTCTGTTTGGGCAATAAAATTCATGGTTGGGATGTAAAAATTCAACCAACATCATAATTCAATATACAAAATGAACAGTGTAAGAAACAAATCTTTAGAATGGGCTGTAAGTCACTCTGTGACTTACATATGCTGTATCCTTAATGGGTCCTTCAAACTAGGATTGTACTAATCAGCTTTTTTAACATTCTGCCCACAAAAGAGCCTATTCATCTGGCTGGGAGACAGGTGTTAGCAACCGGCAACCTCTCAGCCTGGCGTTCCAGGGGCCTGCTTCAATAATGGAAGGCCAATTTGAAAGAGGGAAAGGAAAGGGAAAAGGAAACAAGAGACCGAAGGGGAGAAAAAGGGAGATGAAGAAAGAAATGGATGTCAGGTGCTACCTAATGGGGACGCCCTCAAAGCCTCCCGGCCTAAACGGAGCTATGTAAAGCAGGATGTGGATAGTGTTAAGTTATTCCTGCAGACAATAACTCTGGATATAAGCCTACATTCCACACCTAAAAAAAAAAAATTTCTTACCCACAATCTCTAGTTCTTAATGTGAGGTCTGATCAAATAATTGAATCGATACCTCTCCCCTGGGAACTGACCTTTAGGCCACTTCACAATGGACATTCCACTTGCTTAGATCACATTCCACCTGCTAAGACCATTATCTCTCCGCTCTGGAGTTCCCCAGAATCCGGCCCTGCACAGAGAATTCTCCGCCAGAAAAAGCCTGCCTAGTCCTTTAAAAACCTCGACTCTCAGTCTTTGGGAGCCGGCGCCATTTGGGGGCTCAGCCCATCTGGGTTTCCGGATGACCCAATAAATTCGTCATCCCTCACCCCTCTGGCCTCGTGTGTTCCTCCTTCGGCGACCCTAACATTTAACTTTATTCCTCATTCTTTCATACATCTAAAAAAGCAGAATGAAAGACAAATACCACTAATACCATATGGTTTCACTTGAATGTTGGATCTAAAGAACAAAATAAACAAAATTGAAACAGGCTCAAATATAGAGAACAGACTGATGGTTGTCAGAGGGGAGGGGAGCTGAAGGACTGGGTGGAAAAGGTGAAGCCCAAGCCAGTGTGGCTCGCTGGTTAGAGATCATCCTGAAACTGTGAAAGGTCTCAGGTTTGATCCCAGCCTCCCACCTGTGGGGCAACCAATCAATCTCTCTCTCTCACTCTCTCTCCTCTCTCTCTTTCTCTCTCTCTCACTCTTTCCTCTCTCTCTCTCTCTCTCTCTTGCACACACACACACACACACACACACACACATCAATCTCTCTCTCTATCTATCTATCTCTATCTCTCTCTCTCCAAAAATCAATGGACATGGCTTTGGTGAGTATATAAAACAAAAAGGTGAAGGGATTCAGAAGTACAAATCGGTAGTTACAAAACAGCCATGGGGGTGTCAAGCACAGCATAGGGGATACAGTTAATAATCTATGTCTATATGCATAAAAGCCTAAGGGACTACACGACGGAACAACCTATGATGAGCACTGACCACAAGGGGGCAGACACTCAATGCAGGAGCTGCCCCCTAGTGGTCAGTGCACTCCCACAGCCCGAGTGCACTCCCACACTCCCACTCCCACTCAGCTGACCCACCCATCCCTGTGGCCCTCCAGCCCAGCGGCAGCCACTCACTCCTTCGGTAGTCCTGCAGGCCCAATCTCCAGAGAATGGGCCAGGCACCGACGGACCAGCGAAGCTGGCATGATCCCAACAGCGCAGATTCCCCTCCCTAGACGCTCCGTAAGAAAGAAACAATATAAAACTGGCCACCAGGTGGCTCCCGACAACCAGCACGAATGTCAGTGGGATGGACCGGATCCCAGGTGGGAAGGGCCTCCCAGCAGGTCCCCCAACCCACCTGGTCCCCCCACCCACCTGTGCAAGAATTTGTGCCCCAGGCCTCTAATATTGTAATAACTACGTATGGGGCCAGGTGGGTACTGGAAACATTGGGGAGGGGGGGAGAGAAACACTCGGTAAAATATATGACTGTCTAAAACATATGGAGTACCCCTGAAACTAATACAAAATAATACTGAATGTACACTGTAAGTGAAAAGTTTTTTAAATTTAAAAAAAAAAAAAAAAAAGCTGACTGAGTAGATATTCCTAGAGATATAGAGAAGGCTAGATTTAAGAAGTAGACATCTTAAGCCTACAGAATAAAAATCTTACGAGACAGTAAGAGAAAAGAACATTCACTGGCTTGCCTACAACGTACACAGATAATATTTATCTCTTTTAATCCACGTAACAATCCTATCAGGCATTTTTTTTTTCCCCCACCGCACAGGTGAAGAGAAAATGAAGCTCACTGACATTAAAAACACGTACGTCTAAAGGAGCTTAGCCAGGAGATGGAGGAGCTGGGATTCAAAACCACAATTGTCTATTTCCCACATTGTTCAGCTTTTCCCAAGTTTAATTCCCTAACATATTTAGTTCCCCAATTCTGTTTTAACTCAGGTGGTTCTGTATTTCAATAATTTTTCTTCTTTCCATGAACTCAGCAAAGTACTTGTGACTACGTTTTTACTGACTACTACGCATCTTATTATTTTCAATAAGCGCTTCAGCTATCTAGAAGTGAAACATCTGGCTAGTTGGCTTTATTTAAAAACCCTACATACAGAGAATTCCCAGGCCTCTCTCCTCTCCAACACTGACCATAACCAGATTGACTAGTTTTCAGACTTCCAGCTGTTTCCACATTATCATTCATTTGTCAACTCAGGAAATACAGGAAGCCACTTCACCAACCCTCCCTCGTGACTCCCACTACATAATACAGCCGAGCCGAAACCGGTTTGGCTCAATGGATAGAGCGTCGGCTTGGGGATTGAAAGGTCCCGGGTTCGATTCCGGTTAAGGGCATGTACCTTGGTTGCGGGCATATCCCCAGTAGGGGGTGTGCAAGAGGCAGCTGATCGATGACTCTCTCTCTGTACAAAAGCAATAAAATATTAAAATAAAAAATAAAAAAAGACATAATACAGCCAAGAGGGCCTCTCAGGAAAGCAATTTACATAAAAGTTATAAAAGCTCCTTTTTACCTGTCAGGACTAGGAAATGGGCTATTCTAGCAAATCAAACATCCTGAAAAACATGATGCTTTTAAAGGGACTAACAATTTATAAAGAATTTCAAAGCAATACAACAGTGGCTCCCAAACCTGCTACGAGTCAGCATCACCTGCGGAGCTTTTGGGAATGATGCCCGAGTTTTTATAATGTAGATCACTTACTCCCTCCATCAAACTCTGCAGGAGGCGGGACTAGAAAACCTGTATTTTTAAGGAACTCAGCTGCAAAGGGCTAGGTACCACCGAGTCTTTCAAAGAGCACTGGCTCTTGAAAATCCCTTGCAATAAAACATGCTAAAAACGCTAAGGCTGCACTGAATACAATGTGACCTTTTTGATGATTCAGGAGAAGGCAGGCTCTCCAGTTCATCACTATACTGGCAAAACCAGAACGAAAGGAGAAGATTTTATATTGGTGGAAGGAAAGCTGGAAAAGACAACTTTTGTTTTTCTATGAGATTCAAAGAGCTGGTTTTCCCTGAAGGAAATGTAGATTTTTGTGCTTGCTTTGAAAAAGGAAAATGTTTCAAAATGTACAGAACTCTCTTAACCAACTGCTGAGCTCCAATTCAGAATGTTAACAGGCCCAACGGCATCAAAAATGGGGAATATTCAACCTGAATAAGAGAAAGCAGAGGAACTTCTAGACAGTCTTAACGAAGAGAAAAGAGGACAATGAGTTTAAACTAAGAATGGCATTAGAGGATTAGTTAGAACCGCTGTCCTGACTATGGCAACTGATAAAACCTGGAACCGGGAGAAGCAAGGTCTTGATCACAGGAGGCTGAGGATTCCTACCTATAGGTGGGATGGCTTTCACGTGAGCTCAATAGGATTTCTTATCAAGAGCCCAACTGGTTTTAGGATTTTAAAACTCCAGGGATAAAAAAGTCAAAACATGAAAGTGACCAGACCATGTTGCTATGGAAGAAATGGGACTCCGTGCATTTGAATATAAAACTACTGTCCTTACAACTGCCAAACTCTTTCTTACATTAACACAAGTAACTACTGCCAATACGCAGTAACCAAACAAAAATAATCATCAGTAACCACAACCAAATAATGATGATGATGATGATGATGATGATGAAGCAGCTCACCCACTGAGACTACAACAGCAATTTAAAGTACATATTTCCATTAAATTTTAAATTGTTTCTTAGCTCTGTATTGCAGGGGTTTTGAAATTCCAAGGGCAGAGTTTAAATCTTTCCTCCCAAAACAAGCACTATGGCTAGCACAAGTTTGATGTCTCTATACTTCCAGTAAAATATTAGCAACAGCCCAGCCAGCATGACTCAATGATTGAGCACTGACCTATGAACCAAGAGGTCACCATTCAACTCCGGTCAGGGCTCATGGGTTGTGGGCTTGATTCCCAGCAGGGAGTGTGCAGGAGGCAGCTGATCAATGATTCTCATCATTGATGTTTCTATCTCTATCCTTCCCTCTCCCTTCCTCTCTAAAAATCAATAAAAATATATTTTTTTTTAATAAATAGCAGTAGTAGTAAAGGTTCTATTATAAGGATTAAAAAAAAAAAAAAAAGTCAAGTTGGAATGAGTCCCCCTAACACACCTCAGGTGTAAGTGCTTTCAAAAAAGTCCTAGGCACCACTCTCTTACAGACGGGTGTGGCTGTATTAAACTCCACAATAAACATGTAATTAGGGGGAAATTGTCCTTTTCTGTTATTGTTGCTATTTTGTCTTCTTAAATGCTGGTAACTGAAAACGCCTTTTCCACTGCTATTTTAAAGCTCTTAAAATGATATTCCTGTTAGATGGTGCGCCAAGCAGAGTTATGTTAATGGACTTGGGCTGGGGAAAAGTTTGAAAACTAATTCCTAAGCATTCTGAGAAGGGCTCTCTCCTTTTGTGTGTATTATTTTTAGCAACTGGTTAAATTGAGTCAACTTAGAGAGCTTACAACCCTTAACCCCAGTGTAAACAGTCAGCTTAACAGCTGTCTACCTGATCAATATGAACGTTTTTAGTGAACGGGTCTTCATAATTATACACAGACACTAAAAAGGGGGTGTCCTAGATTACATGGGGATTTTCTTCAGGCACGGCCAAGTTACTAGGAAGCTATTGCAACATTGTCCTATACAATTTCCAAACTTAACGCCGCTATAAACAAACTGTAAATTTTTTAAACTGTATTCTGAAGCCTAAAATTATTAGAAAAAGTTGACAACGTTTCAGAGACACATGGCACTATCTATTTCCTAGAATGTGAAAGAGAATGCAACCAGGAAGAAAAGGATAAGTAAGTTGTCCAACCTGAAATCCCCTGAACAGAAGTATTCCCGCCAGCTGCCACCGCTGCAACTCTGTATACAAACACAGCCCAGCACCACATCCCCTCTCTGCCATTCCTAGAAAAAACTGGTTCAATAAAACGAACAGCCTTGACCACATTTCAGTAACTTGAACTGTCACTGGGAAAAGCCACAAGCTCCTCCAAAGGGTGGTTGTAGCAACAGGGGTGACCGGAAGTCTTCCCCGGCGAAAGGGATGGACTACGGTCCTTACTGTTTTCTTAGAAGGTCACATGCACCTGGGATGTTTGTTCATCGCGTCGCTGGCCTTCTGCCAGGGTGCAAAGGGACGGTGGTGGGTAAAACCCTCTTTCCAAGCTCACGACACTTCTGTCCTGGGGGGACGGGGAGAGCCTGGAGCTCTCTGTTGATTACACAAGCAGGGTTTGTGTGTGTGTGTGTGTGTGTGTGTGTGTGTGTATGTGTTTCCCCCCTAGAACCAATGACAGGCCCACAAAAAGGAGAAAACGCGCTGTTCTCATCTCCTGCCAGCCTGGAACCAGGCTCTGAGTAGACAGACAGATGCCTGCCTGCCCGGCTCGGGCTCCCGGGTCCACCCTCCTTCCCCATCCCTGGTCCAACGTCCCCCGGGCGGCGAGCTGCAGGCAGGCCCCGCGCCCCGCTCCGCCCGAGCCCGGGCGGCCTCCCTCACACGGCCCCCCACGAGCACAGGACAACTCCCCAAACTTCTCCGCCCAGAGCCCCCCACGCCGCCGCCCCCCACGGCGCAGCGGGGACGGCCCCTCTCCGGAGGGGGCGCAGGCCGCCCGTCCTGACTCAGTTTACTCCGCCGTAAAGCAGCCTCTTCCCCGTCCTGCCTGTCTGTCCGTCCGTCCGTCCGTCCGTGCGGCGTTCGGGGAGCGGAGGTTCCCCAGGGGAGACGCGTTCCTGGAGGGACCGGTCCCGGGACAGGTGCGGGCTGCCCGGCACGAGGCTCCAGCGGTGCAGGCGCTCCCCATCCCGCGCCCCCGGGGCGGGGCGGGGATCCCAGGCCGCGTCCGCACGGAGAAGGCGCCCCGGACCGGACACCGCGGCCGAGCAGCGCCCCGGCTCCAGCCTCCCCCCCGGACCCCTTCCCGGGCCGGGCGCCCCGCGGGTTAGCGCCGCCGCCGCCGCCGCCTCACCTGCCGCGGCCGCCGGCTCGGCCCGCACCTGGGAGCGGAGGCCTGAGGCCCGGATCCGGGCGGCGGGCGCCTCAGGCTGGGGGGCTCCAGGCTCCGCCGCGGCCGCGTCTCCGGGGCTGAGGGGCAGCGGGGGGCAGCCGCGACATCCTCACCGGCGGCCCCAGGAAGTTGGCCCCCCCCCCCTCAGCCATCCCCGGCCGGCCGCCGGGCTGGCCCCGCCCCCGCGTGGCCCCGCCCCCGGCGGGACACGCCCCCTCGCGGGAGCGCGCCTCCTCCGCGCCGCCGCGCCCGAGCACCATAGAGAGGGGCGCGCGCCGCCGGGACAGCGCGGCCTCCGCGCGCGCGCGCGCCCCCTGGCGGAACCCGGCTGCCGGTGCCCGAGCCGCCGCCGCCGCAGGGCAAGGCGTGGGTTCCCGGGTGTCAGGGCGTCTGCTCTCCACGCGGAGAGATGAGGGTCCAGGTCAGAGTCTCCGCTGGGCCATTGTCCAGCTTGGTGACCGTGGGCGAGTCCCTTAATACCTCTTCGAACTCGTTGCATAATAAAAGTTGGAAACGCCCTGGCTGGTTTGGCTCAGTGGGTAGAGCGTCGACCTGTGGACTGAAGGGTCCCAGGTTCGATTCCGATTAAGGGCACATGCCTGAGTTGCAGGCTCGATCCCCAGTGGCATGCAGGAGGCAGCCAATCCATAATTCTCTCTCATCATTGATGTTTCTATCTCTCTCCCTCACCCTTCCTCTCTGTAATCAATAAAAATAAAATAATTTTTTAAAAAAACAACAGAAAAAATGCCAATTTAAAAAAAAAAAAAGTTGGAAAGTTGCCACACCTTCGAATCTCCTTGTTCCTCGTGATGCTATAAGCAGGTGATGGCTCCCAAGTTACATTGGAGGAAACCCAGGCCCACAGGAGCTCACTAGCCTATTCAAGGTCCCTCAGCTAGAAGGTATCATTAGCCAGACCTGAAGGGCATTGTTAAATAAAAAACTTAACTTCCATGCTGAAAGCCTTTTTATTTTTTTAATATGTCTTATTGATTTGAGAGAGAGAGAGAGAGAGAGAGAGAGAGAATCATTGATTGGCTGCCTCCTGCACGCAACCCAGGCATGTGCTTTTGGCCGGAATCAGACCTGTGTTCCTTCAGTCTACAGGCCGATGCTCTACCCACTGAGCCAAACCAGCCAGGGCTGAAAGCCTTTTCAAAAGAAAGGGTTTACTGGGCCATAAAGGACCAGGTCCCAGGGCGTGAAGTCTAAACCAGCAGCAGCAGCACTCTAGGTGGGAAAGGCAATATGTCCCGCCGTCCTGGCCTCTTTCTCATGGAGGGGGAGGAGGTTGAGGGGGAATGTAAAGTGTTTGGAAAGCATTTACATCGGCTACAGGTAAGGGTGTTGCGATAAGGTGAAGTGAGGGAGCAGTTCTATGACAGCAGCCTCTGTAAGAAAGAAATACTTACTACTTTTGATTGCTTACAGGCAATGGTCCTGAAAGTTTATGCCCATGCAAGATCGTATGCCCCAACTAGTAGTGGGCTAGTAGCCGTCTGGATGTGGATTCAGAGCTCCAATATATATTCAGGAATGTGAGCCGTCTGTCACCTGGCCCAGCTATGACCAGGCTAACTGTCCTGTCCTCCTATTCTCCAGCCCGCTGTAATTTAATTTAAAACATTTCAGAGTCAATATCAAAACCCTCGTTTGTTCCCCCTGCTCTATAGCACCTCTCTCAGCTAGCAGTTCCCTGTCTCACCCCCAGAGCTAGCTCGCTTCACCTTCGGAAGGTGAGCAAACGCTCCCAGGGAAGGCGGCGGTGCAGTGAAAATGGCTGGTGCTGAGAGCCCATCCTGGCCCTTCACCGGCTGACTTAGTCTTTCTGAGCTCGTTTCCTCGTCCCTGAAATGCAGGTTGGTAGGAAGATTTTTATTTTTATTTTTAATATATAATTCTTTACTGTTGGAAGCAATACTGTGTCTCCCTTCTTCCCCCATTGACCCCCTCCTTTACCCCCTGCCCCAGGCCATTAGCACCTTATTGTCTGTGTCCAAGGGTTATGCATATATGCATGCAGACAAGGTCTTTGGTTGATTATCTCCTGCCCTCCCGCTCCTTTCCTCTGCACTCTGTTCCATGCTTGGTAGGAAGATTTAAATCAGCTAATGCACAGAAGGTTCAGTAAACTGTAAAACACCAGGGTTGCATGGGGAATCATTAGCCAGCATGGGTTAAAAAAAAAAAAGAAAAAGGAAAAAAAAACCTATCATCATGAAAATAATATAAATCTGAATCCTTTGATTAGAGGATTTGAGCCTATTGACACTTAATTTTCTTATGCTTTAGGTTCCTATGGAAACCTCCCAGAGGTCTTCTGAGCAATTTGTTTTGAGTGTGTTTTTTAAAGTTTGGTTCATTCCTTTTTCTTTTCTTTTTTTATTGATTTTTTACAGAGAGGAAGAGAGAGGGACAGAGAGCTAGAAACAGATGAGAGAGAAACATCGACCAGCTGCCTGCCTCCACACCAAGGTACATGCCCTTGACAGGAATCGAACCTGGGACCCATCAGTCCGCAGGCCGATGCTCTATCCACTGAGCCAAACCGGTTTTGGCTTGAGTGTGTTTTTTGGTGGTTGTTTTTTTTTTTGCATTTTAAATAAGGAACATCACAAGGAAAAGTTAAATGAAAATATTTCACGTGCGGACTGTCCCTTTACAAATATCATTTACAGTCTTCCCCAGAACCCAGCAAACTGAGTAGTAGGATGCCCGTGTCATTAATGAAGATCTGAGGATTAAGTATTGACCCAAAGCCACACAGGAAAAGGCAGAGCTGGATTTTGAAACCGGGTCTTTCCACCACCAGAAACTGATGGAATGACTGGCCTCCTGGACGCCTCCCACACCTGAAATAAACGTGCCCGCCCATCTTTTTCCTACCTGGCTACTTTGGTAACTTTCCTTGATGCAATTCCCTGCCCTCTCTGCTTCTCTCCAGGGTTTTATTTCCCCACATGAAGGCATTTGTCTCCTCTTTCCCCCTCTCTGGTTCCTTGTCTCCTGAGATGCCAGGCCCTTGTGCAGCCTCTCTTATTGCTGAAATGGATTTGTGATTTATGATTAAGACACAGCACTCTCTACCTGATCTCTCAGCTCTCTCCTTCTGTCCATGCTAATATAGTTATAGAACATTAATAGGTCTGTGGACGAGAGGGGCCACATGCTGACCTGACAAGCCCAGGGGAGGCCTGCATGGTGGTCTTACAAACTCAGAGACCTAAGTCACCACAAAGGATGGTCTGAAATTAAACGTTAACTAAATGCAGTGATGGTGGGCAGTTATATCCCAGGCCGGTATCTTCACTGACAAGGTCATCCTTTACCTTAACTGCGCCTGTCTTTTTACATCAATGATAACACACCCTTGAAATGTCTGAGTAACTTGTAACTTCTCTGTTTCTGGACCCCTTGGGGCACAACCTAAAGTGCTTGGGTGCCAGGACAGACAACACAAATTATCATGTTAATGGTCCCTGCACCCACCTAAGTATGGGTCTATCATTTTACTTTTTATCCAATTTCCAGTGGTCCCCCTCTTCCTTGCCCTCCCCCAACCCTACCCCGGCTTTTCTTTCTTCCACCTCTCTAGTCTATACCAATGGATTTCAAGTAACCCACCTACATCCCTTCCTTTGATGGCAATGTATAAATACAGATGTAACCCGGCATTCCCTGGAACATTATCTCAATTCGTTGAGGTTCTGCTTCCCAGCAATTGTCAACAGGTTGGCTCAAGTAAACTCACAAAAATTCTTTACAGGTTTGAATGTTTTAATGGTAACAGGTCTCAGCCAAGGATGGAGTGGGACCAAAAGATGTCTTTTTGTAAACTTAAGTTTACAAGCTGAGCGCTCGGTTCCTATAGGGAGTGTGCTTCATCCACTGTTGAACCCAATCATTGACGTCTGGATTCCAGACATGCCGTGGAAATCAGCTTTCCTGCGTCCTCGGGCCATATTACAGCTAAAACCGTGGAATGCTGCTAAATAACGTGCCTGTCGCTGGAGCGGGGCAGTCTCGGAGGGAGCTGGTTCGCCCACACTCCTCCTTTCTCCACCTTCAGCATTAGCGCCATCACTATTTTTCATCGTTATCGTACGCTTCCAGAGAGGCACTCAATAACGTACCCATTGTTTAAGTAATCCGAAATCCTCTTCAGTGAGCAATCGTAGTTAGCAGGAATAAAACACTAATTTGTCTACCAAGTGACATATTTATAGGAGCTATTTACTTGGCCATATTTTTATTATTTCTACTCATTTGCTAAGTACTTTCCAATACATATTTATGAAGCCCATGCCTTTCCCCAAACAGTAGTGAGATAATAAATCATATTATTTCTCTTATTAGCAGCAGCATGGCTTATATAAGTCCCAGTGCCCTAATTTTTGTTTGTTCTGGCAAGAACCGGAAGCATTCATGGTGACTACACCCCTACTATGTGCCTGTGAAAGGCTCTCCACATCGATTATCTGTTTAATTTGCCTGAGATATAGATTTTACCACTAAGACAGAGATATCACCTTGTTCAAGTAACTCAGCCATAAAGGGCCAGCAGGGTTTTGAACCCAGACCTTGATTCCAAAAGCCTAAATAGAATAATGTCTGTACAATGTAAAATATTCCTTTCCGAGAGAGTCTGCATAGGTTTCCCCAGAATGGAACAGTTAGAAATAAAGAGACACAGGGTGCTAACCCCAGTTTTTCTAGGAGAGGTTACTCTCTGAGGGAAGTTATTCCCTAAGAAATCAGTGGAGGGGCTAGCCGGTGTGGCTCAGTGGATAGAGCATTGGCCTGCGAATCAATTCCTGTCAAGGGCACATACCTCGGCTGCAGACTCCTTCCCGGCCCAGGCTCTGGTCAGGGTTCGTGCAGGAGGCAACCAATTGATGTGTTTCTCTCACATGGATGTTTCTCTCCATCTTTCCCTTTCTCTTCCACTCTTCCTTAAAAAATAAATAAATAAATAAATAAATAAATGGAAAAATACCCTCAGGTGAGGATTAACAACAACAAAATTCAGAACTGTGCGTGCGGATTGGAAACTAAAGGCAATGTGGGGACAGACAGAGTCCTGGCCTAGGAACCAGGAGTTCTGGGTTCCAGCCCTGCTCTACCACTGGGACCATCCTACTCCTCTTTGGGGCTCAGTTTCCTTCTCTGTTAAGTCACAGGATGGGACAGATGATCTTTTTTTTTTTAATATATTTTTATTGGTTTTGTACAGAGAGGAAGGAAGAGAGATAGAAAGTTAGAAACATCGATGAGAGAGAGTCATCGATCAGCTGCCTCTTGCACACCCCCTACTGGGGATGTGCCCGCAACCAAGGTACATGCCCTTGACCGGAATCGAACCCGGGACCCTTCAGTCCCCAAGCCGACGCTCTATCCATTGAGCCAAACCGGTCCCGGCAGACAGATGATCTTTACAGGCCTCTCAAACCACGTCAGTCTAGGGTCCTCAGCCAGGAGCTGAGCACCTGGAAACATGGCAAATCTCCCGAGGGCAGAGATGGCAACCAGGTTCCACGCTGAATGCCAAGCCCAGCTGATTGGCTGAGATGACAGGGAGTGCTCTGTGGAGAAAAACTGCAAAACACTGAGCTCTGCAAATAAGAATGCTTGGTTGGTTGGTGATGTCTGCGTGGGCTCAGGATGTCCACATGGGGCTGGCAGGGATTTGTCATTGCTAGCTTCAAGGACCGTTTCCTACCAAGGCTGCAGAAATGCCAACTGCTCACAGGGTAAAGATACTGAAAAACCCTAGCTGATTTGGCTCAGTGGGTAGAGCATCATCAGCCTTCAGACTGAAGGTCCCGGGTTCAATTCTGGTCAAGGGTACATACCCCAGTTGCAGGCTTGATCCCCAGTAGGGGGCATGCAGGAGGCAGCCAATCAATGATTCTCTCTCATCATTAATGTTTCTATCTTTCCCTATCCCTTCTCTCTGAAATCAATAAAAAAAAAAAAAAAAAATATATATATATATATATATATATATATATATATATATATATATATATTTATTCTTTAAAAAGGATACTGAAGCCGAAACCAGTTTGGCTCAGTGGTAGAGCGTTGGTCTGCAGACTGAAAGGTCCCGGGTTTGATTCCAGTCAAGGGCATGTACCTTGGTTGCAGGCACATCCCCGGTAGGGGGTGTGCAAGAGGCAGCTGGTCGGTGTTTCTCTCTCATCGACACTTCTAGCTTTCTCTCTCTCTCTCCCTTCCTCTCCGTAAAAAATCAATAAAATGTATTTTTTTTTAATTAAAAGAAAAAAAGAATTAAAAAGGATACTGAAGATTAACTCCTCCCGTGGTGTTCTGTGAGAGCAGCCGCACCAGGGTTCCCTCAGGCTCACCAACTCTGCCCTCACTCGGGTAGATACCCTCAAGCCAGTGTCCCACGCACTCCCAACGCGCCATGATTCTTGCTGCTGTCCCTGCTGCGTTTAGCATCTCTAAATGTCAGATCATCGGTCTATGATTCTGACACCCCTTTTCCTGCAGCCAAGACACAGCTAATTAATTACACAACAGGCTCTCTGAGAAAGGCAGCCTTCCTTTTAAAAAAATGTGTTCAGTAAACAACCCGATCATTTCTCGGCTTTGCCTTTTGTTTTCCCATCCCCAGTGTCCTCCTCTCCTCCCAGCCAGGGTGACAGCTCTCAGCTCTCAGACGGATGGCTACCGTGCTGGGAACAGACAGGGGTTTGTGTGTGTGTGTGTGTGTGTGTTGGGGGTGGGGGGTGGAATTCAAATGCTAGGGCACTACGCCCTGGTACAGCTGGCTGGAAGAGAAGGGTAATTATATTGCATCTCGGAGCCACCGGCAATGAATTTCTTGCATGAAGACTAGATTTGCCATGTATTATTTATGCCAGCATCAATTTTCCCAGCTGGCTCTATTTACTGAGCAAATTCTCCTCTGTCTGTATATGGGGAAGGCCACGCATAGTTCAGCACCTCTGGGTACTCTGCTATGGAGGCGCCCCACAGGGCATGGCGCATATCACACAAGAGTCCGGGTTCACCAGGAGCGGGTCACATCCTCCCTTCACTAGAGAACAGCACTGGGACTGCAGCGAGCTCCGTCTGCCCTGGGCCTGGGGATGCCCGCCGGTGTGTGACACCAAATCGGCAAGAGCCAAACCACCTTTGGGTCCTCACTGGCGGAAACTGGGGCGGGAGACGGGGGGGGGGGGTGGGGGGGGTGAGGGGGGGTGAGGGGAGGACGCAACATCCGGGGGGGAAATTAGGTGGATCTGGGGCTTAGGAAATTTCCTTTTTATACTTTTAAGACCAGGACCTAAATGAAGAAGAGTTTTGCATTTACTTCAACTCAGTAACTCAAAAACAGAGCTAAGGGGAAGAGAGCCTCATTTACAGATGAAAAAAAAAAACAGAAGCAAAGGCAGGTTTCATGGTTCAGTCACTGTATTAGGACGGTGTGCAGGCACGATGGTGATGCGTGAGAGGTTATCCATCCAGTCACTAGTGTGCCTCTTCAGAGATGCCCAAGCCAGGGTGAATGAACTTGGCTCCAGTAGACACGTGCATGGTAGAAACAAAGGAAGAAAACTTGGCTCCAGCATGAATATCTGGGTCCTCCACTACAGCACCCTCTCTGGCCAGTAGCTCTAAATGTTTCCACAGAGAGAGCAACTGAAGAATCTGAGATTCCCTTGTGCCCGGCCCGAGAGTGTCTCCCGCATCCCAAGAGCTGGCTGGCAGTGAGCGGCAGGCGGTCCTGGACAGGAGGGCCTTGAGGCCTCTCCCTTCCCAATCACCAGCACAGTCATGCCTGCTCTCCCTGTGACAACGGGCTCTGCTCCAGAGCCCCCCAGGCCCCAATGTCTACCGGCTCCTGGGAACCTGTTGGCTGGGAGAAGGCAGGAAAGAAAGGTACAGTTTTAGTTAAGCAACCCAAGTTTTTGGTTGCAGGTTCTCAGCATCCAAGAATTCCTCTATAAGACATCCATGGGCATAGACACTACCCTCAAGGGCCCAGAGGATTCGTTTTTGTTTTATTGTGTTTTTTTTTTAATTTTTAAAAAATATATTTTATTGATTTTTCACAGAGAAGAAGAGAGATGGATAGAGAGTTAGAAACATCGATGAGAGAGAATCATTGATCAGCTGCCTCTTGCACACCCCCTACTGGGGATGTGCCCGCAACCAAGGTACATGCCCTTGACCGGAATCGAACCTGGGACCTTACAGTCCACAGGCTGATGCTTTATCCACTGAGCCAAACCG
This sequence comes from Nyctalus aviator, assembly GCA_036971965.1. Lineage (NCBI taxonomy): Eukaryota > Metazoa > Chordata > Mammalia > Chiroptera > Vespertilionidae > Nyctalus > Nyctalus aviator. The sequence goes on along the minus strand of CM072937.1, from coordinate 35,873,365 downwards.
GTTTCGGCTGTTTTATTGTTGTTAGTTTCATTTTTATTTACTGTTATCAGTTTTCTTTTCCCCTGGGACTGACTCACCAGACGGGGAGATTTAGTCAGACACGCCGTGCGCTCACTGCCTGGCGCTCCCGCTCCTTCGCCGACGGCCAGCACAATCCGGGTGCTGGGCACAAAGCTCCAGGAGCGGCCCAAGGCAGGCTTAAGCTTCCCGCTGTCCCTGTCTCGGGTCATGTGGTTGGTCACCTGGGGAGGAAAGAAACAAAGACATACAGATCCATATGCTCGCAGAGAGGACACCTGTTCTGACGCCTTCGTTTCACTGATGGGAATGCTGAGGCCTCGCATGGAGACACTCCTTCCCCAGGACTCCATAACTTAGCCACACAGGTCCTGAACCAGACCCCAGGCTCCTGGCTTGCGCACAGCTCTTTCCACTGAACCGCAATGCCTCAAGCTCGACTCCAACCAAGGGGATGGGGCATGCGTCCGGGAACGAGCAGTGCTGCCTGCCCGTGGTGGTCTCGAGCCCACTACCCCCACCCCCAACCCAGTGACAGGCATCCTGAGACGCGTCCAATCAGCCCTTTGTGTCAGGGCGTGCATCTCTGTGTATGGGAGGGGAGGAGTTTTGGAATGAAGGCAAGCCCTGGCCGGCAGCTGGCAGCTGGGGAAAGGAGGCCCCAGCTAGCAGCTGGAAGGGAGGCCCCAGCCGGCAACCGGAAGGCCCCCATCGGCCCTGATCGCCCGCCAGGCCTGGGGTCCCTATCTGTGCATGAATTTCGTGCACCGGGTCTCTAGTATAGTCAGAAAGCCTCAAATATTTACTACCTGACCTTTCCTAGAAAAGGTGTGCTGGCCCCTGTAACATAGGTATTAAACAAGATAACATGTGACTGCTACAAATGGCATTCTCGCCCTGCCGGTGTGGCTCAGTGGCTGAGTATCGAACTATGAGCCAGGAGGTCAGGGCTCCATTTCCAGTCGGGGCACATGCCCACAGGCACCTTTCAAAGGGGATAGAAACGGATATTCTGTCTCTTGGTTGCAGTCTTGACAGGAAACAAAGCTGTCAGTCAAACTTGAAACAAGAAGAAAGTTACTTTATGTGAATTTACTTAACTTCAAGAAAAAATAAATAAAAACAAGACTACCTCTGATCCCTTAGCTGTTTATCGGTGGATCCCCTCAGGGCCCAGGGCCCTAAATGGCCCAGGGAGGTTGGGCTGTGACCCTTTCCTAAAGGGCCATTTTGGGGTCCAGAAGCTGCCAATATAAAGGCAATAAAGAAACTGCCGTTTAAGGGAAATAGATTTCTAGCTACAACTAGAAATCAGGTCCATTTTCCCTCTTGGTGAATCCCAGGGATCAGATTTAGGACAAGCACGCTGGCCCAGCGCCCTTCCTCACCACCACCGCCACGCCGAGGTCCCGGGCCAGGGTCTTCAGCTCCAAGGCCAGCTGCATCATCAAGGCCAAGCCTGGAGGAGAAGCAGAGCGGGAGGGAGAGGGCATGAGGGACTGGGCTGGCCCTCCGGAGACTGGACTCCAGAGCTGGGGGACAAGGTCACATCTCTGACCCTGGGCTCTGCCACACACATCACTCACCTTCCCTCTGCTGACCTCCCAGAAGTGGGGAGACCACGGCCGTGACGGAGTCCACAATGACCGCCTTCACAGTTCCTGAAGAATCGCTCACCTAAGGGGTTGGGGGGGAAGCAGGTGTCACGAACCACTTGGCCTCTCGGGGGCGCCCATTACAACACAAGCTTGATTCTACTATAAACTGGGAAGAGCCCAACGGGTGTGTGGCTCAGTGATGGAGCAACCACCCCACGAATCAGGAGGTCACGGTCGATCCCGTCAGGGCTCATGCAGGTTTGCAGGGAACCAATCCAAATGCCATTCCGAACCCCTCTTGCTTGTTAACGGAACTGCAGATGTGATCGGGTACCGGACACAGATCTGACATCAGGGAAGGTGGGCCCGGCCCCTGGCCTAAGGCATACGTATAACTGTTTGGGCCCATTAGATGTGAGGCGAAATGGGCAGTCTGCTAGCGGGGTTTTGGGGAGATTTTCTTCCCTGATAAAAGGGGGAGAAGTACAAAAAGAGAGGCATCTGCTTCCACTGCCCACATCGTGGATGTGATGTTTGAATAGGAGGCTGAACCCGGCCGGCGGGGCTCAGCGGCGGAGCGGCGACCTAGGAACCAGGAAGTCACAGTTTGATTCCCAGTCAGAGCCCATGCCCAGGGTTCCGGGCATGATCCCCAGTGTGGGGTGTGCAGGAGGCAGCCCATCAATGATTCTCATCATTGATATCGTTATATCTCTCTCCCTCTCCCTTCCTCTCTCTGAAATCAATTTTTAAAAAATGTATTTTTATAAATAAAAATAGGAGGCTTAGATCAATAGCAGCCACTTTGCAATCGCAAGGGAAAAAGCGCAAAGAGACTCACACACACACACACACACACACCAGCCTAAAGCCCTAATAATGTGGCCCTGCCAGCCTCCAGACTCCTGTGAGATAATTAAATGTCCTCCAAGTGTAAGTGTCTGTCAGTCACACTCTATTGCGTGCAGCTGAAAACCGATCCATCGGGCGAATGCAGAGATGAGCCTGGCATGCTCCTTGCACGCAAGGGGCTTACTGTTTAGCGGGGAAGATGCGTGTGTGCACAACGAGGCTCTCAGGAATGAAGGAAGCTCTCAGAACCCCATCCTGGGAGTGGCAAGCCCAGCTGGAGTGGCCAGATTGCACATCTGCATCCCCAGAGAGTCTGCCGTAGGACACCTGCCCCCAAATAGACGGCACCCGGCCAGCTGGGTGCAGCTGGGAGGAGCGGGACCGCGGACCCACCTGCTGGGCCACGGCACCTCGGAGGTCCTGCAGCACATCCAGCATCTGGAAGACGTCAAAGGCACGCACCACCTGGATCCTCTGGAGAGCTCCTGCCTGAAGGGGCCGGAAAGAGAAGGGGGGCTCTGGATAAGAGGGAGCAGGGTCTGTCCTAGCCGGTTTGGCTTGGTGGATAGAGCGTCGGCCTGTGGACAGTCAAGGGCATGTACCTTAGTGGCGGGCACATCCCCAGTGGGAGGAGTGCAGGAGGCAGCTGATCAATGTTTCTAACTCTCTCCCTCTCCCTTCCTCTCTGTAAAAAAATCAATAAAGTAGCCAAAGCCGGTTTGGCTCAGTGGTGGAGCGTCGGTCTGCGGACTGAAAGGTCCCAGGTTCGATTCCGGTCAGGGGCATGTACATTGGTTGCGGGCACATCCTCAGTGTGGGGGGGGGGGGGTGCAAGAGGCAGCTGGTCGATGTTTCTCTCTCATCGATATTTCTAGCTCTCTATCTCTCCCTCTTCCTCTCTGTAAAAAATCAATAAAAAAAATATATTATATAAAAAAAAAATCAATGAAGTATATTAAAAAAAAAAAAAGAGGGAGCAGGGTCCAGCAAGACAAGGGGGATTTTAAGGCTGAGCAGGAAGAGGCATCTGGATACAAGGACTCAGTACGCTTTGTCTAACTGGCCAGTTCTCACTCAGTACGCTTTGTCTAACTGGTGGCTGCCGGGGTGCTGAGCTGCAAAGCTAAGTCAGAGCACAGTGGGGAAGAGTGATAGGACTGATGGGTGGTATTTGCCCTGGGCAAGAAACGGGATAGGAACCCTGACGCTGGTGTTTCCCAGCCCTGAATTAAGGTGTGCAAGGAGCTGGGGGGATCGTGTGTGAAGGGCATTCACGTTGGGATGATGCTATAACACGGAGACGGGAAGGATACAGGAAGTATTCTTAGAACAGCAAGTTTCAAAGCCAGCAGGGCTACTCATCCCAACGGCTAAAATCCTTATAACGTAAGGGATCCTGGGGTCTCTGTATCACCGCTTTAAAGGGACCCAGCACTCCTGCCCCTTACCTGCTCCTCCTCATCCGGGGTTCTGGCCTGCAGTAGCTGGAGGATGCGGGAGGCTGTCAGCCCTCCATTGGAATCCACGTACAGGACGTTCTGCTGCAGGCCATGGGCCACATTGGCAGCCACACAAAGACACACCTGAGGAGAGACCGGGCACTGGGTGAACTTGAGCCCTCCAAGACTGCCCAGGATGGGAGCTTCCCACCGAATCCATTCAGATCCCAGTGTCATGAATGGGTCAAGTTCAAGGCCCAGTCCTCACCACCCATCGTCTCTCTTCCAAGCTCTGAATCACCATCTACTGGCGGAAGCTTCCCTGGGGATCCAGGATCATACACACCTCCCTCTCCCAGTCCTCTGGCTCTGGCCGTGTGTGTGTTACCTGGGTTTTGCCGCTGCCTGGGCCGCCGGCGATTTCAGTCACTTCTCCAGTATAGAGACCCGCGTCGAGCAGTTTGTCTAGGCTGATGGCAGAAGAGGAAGGAAGAGCATCAACCCAGGGTACTGGAGAGTAGAGGGAAGTAGCAGCCATGAAGAAAAGCAAGACATTGGTTCTGTCTGGAGATGCTCTCAGTGTCTCCGGCCAGGAGGTCTCTCTAGAAAGAGTTTCCTTCAGGGAAAGGGCGTGGCCAAATGTTCCTCTGTGAGCCCTCCTCATCCTTTCGCTAGAAGCTAAAAATCATCTCTCCCGCCAGGCCGGCGTGGCTCAGTGGTTGAGCGTCGACCTATGAACCAGGAGGTCACAGTTTGCTCTAACAACTGAGCGAGACCAGCCAGAGCTCACCATTTTTACTTTACTCGTTCTGGTAAGCGCGCAGTAGTATCTCAGTGCGCCTTAATCTACATTCCCCTAAGGAACAAAGATGGCGAACATCCTTCTGTGTGATTATCTGCCACCTGTGTGTCCTCTTTGGTGAAGTGTCTGTTCATGTCTTTTGACCATTTTCCTTTTTCTTTTTCTTTTTTAAAAAAATATATTTTATTGATTTTCCACAAAGAGGAAGAGAGAGGGGTAGAGTTAGAAACATCGATGAGAAAGAAACATCGACCAGCTGCTTCTTGCACACCCCTCACTGGGGATGAGCCCGCAACCAATGTACATGCCCTTGACCAGAATCGAACCAGGGACTTTTCAGTCCACAGGCCGACGCTCTATCCACTGAGCCAAACCGGTTTTGGCGACCATTTTCCTTTTTCTTTGCTATTTTTAAAAAATATATATTTCTTTATTGATTTCAGAGAGGAAGGGAGAAGGAGAGATAGAAACATCAATGATAAGAGAGAACCATTGATCAGCTGCCTCCCGCACGCCCCCCATTGGGGATCCAGCCCGCAACCCAGGCATGTGCCCTTGGGCGGAATCGAACCTGGGACCCTTCAGTCCGCAGGCTGCTGCTCTATCCACTGGGCCAAGCCGGCTAAGGTCCCATTTTCTAATTGGACTATTTGAGTTACTGTTAAGGTTTAAGAATTCTTTATATATTCTAGATGCAAGTCCCTTGTTGAGTGTGTAATAGTTTAAAATATTTCCCCCGCTTTATAGATTACCTTTTCATCCTCTTTTGCCGAGGAAGTGTTAAATTTTGAACAATTTTTCATTTTGACTTAAAAAAAAAGTATTATCAATTTTTGTATTGCTCATCCTTTCATGTCAAGTCTAAGAACTCTGTGCCTAGTCCTAGTTACCAAAGATTTTCTCTTGTTTTGTTCTAAAAGATGGATAGTTTTAAGTTTCACATTTAAGTCCATGATCCATTTTCAATTTTAGGTTTATTTATTTATTACCTGTGATGTTCAATAGCTCCAACATCATTTGTTCAAAAGGCTATATTCCTCCTCCACTGGAGTGTTTTTGCATCTTTGTAAAAAATCAGTCAGATACATCTGGGGTCTATTTCTGGGTTCTCTATTCCGCTCCGTTGATCTGTATGTCTATCTCTCTGCCAATATCACATTTGTCTTGATTACTACAGCTATATAGTAAGCGTTAACATTTGCTAGAATGGTTCCTCCAACTTTATTCTTCTTTTTCAAAATTGTTTTAGCTGTTCTAGGCCATTGGCTCTTCCATAAAATTATTAGAATAAGCCTATTTCTACAAACAACCTTGCTGGGATTTTTGGTCGGAACTGCATTAAATCTATAGATCATTTTGGGAAGAAATGATATCTTTGCTATGTTCAGTCTCCCAATCCACACATACAATATGTCCCTCTATTTATTTGGGTCCTCTTTGATTTCTTTTATCAGCAATTAAAAAAAAAATACAATTGATTGACTTTTTAGAGAGAGGGAGGGAGAGGGAGGAAGGGGAGGAAGAAAGACAGAGAAACATTAATTTGTTGTGCCACTTATTTATGTTTCAGTATGTGCCCTGACTGAGGATCGAACCCACAACCTTGGTGCCTTGGGATGATGCTCTAATCAACTAAACCACCTGGCCAGGGCTCACCAGCAATTTTTAATTTTCAGTATACAGATCTTATATCTGGTTTGTTAGATTCAGACCTAAGCATTTCATTTTCTTGGAAGCAATTTTAAATGGTATTGTGTTTTTAATTTCCATTTCCACGTGTTCATTTTGAGTATATAGAAATGCAACTGATTTTTATGTGTTACTCTTATGTCCTGCAACCTTGCTGAATTCACGTATTAATTCTAGGGGTTTTGAATTACTTCCTATTTACTTGTTTTTGTCTGTCTCCCCCACGTGGCCCAGGGCACCCTGGGGCAAGAACTGGCCCGTGTTCAGTATTACATCCAGGCAACACTGGCACAGTGCCTGAAACACAAGAGACCCACAATAAATATTCCCAGAGAAATAAGCTATAGGACATGCCATTTAGTCCTATTATTATTGGCCCTCTGGCTGTGGAACTCAAGACACGGCCAATTCCTAATTTTGGGTTCTGTCCTTGAACCACCATGAAACAAATAACCACCCTCCATGTCCTGCCCACCTACTGGTTGGATTCTCCTACACCAGAGCCCTTACCAATCCCTCCGTGTCCACAAGCATCCCTTAGCTCACCCTACAATCACCTTCACCGGTGCCAGTCCTCGGAAACAGTTCCTGAGACCTCCCGTGACCCCTCTGTCTATGCCAAGTAGCACCTTAGTAAGCACCCCATCCATTTCAATCCCAGGAACCTCGTGGTTATAACCACAGACCCCTGCCAGTCAAAACACTGCAGCCCCCGTAGCATCTTAGAACAGCTGCCCCTGACTCTGTTAAAAAAGGCATCCAGCCTAAACTGGTTTGGCTCAGTGGATAGAGCGTCGGTCTGCGGACTGAGGAGTCCCAGATTCGATTCCGGTCAGGGGCATGTACATTGGTTGCGGGCACATCCCCGGTAGGGGCTGTGCAGGAGGCAGCCGGTCAATGTTTCACTATCATCGATGTTTCTAGCTCTCTGCCCCTTTACCTTTCTCTCTGTAAAAAAAATCAATAAAATATAATTTAAAAAGCATCCAGGCTCTGCAATTCCTGGATCCCATTCCTCCCACTGAGATCAGAGAACCCCAGTCTCAACACAGCAGTGCTTCTCCAGGTGTGGCCCCCACCTGAGCCTCACCTGCCAGGGCACCCAAACAGTTTTAAAAAGAGGCAGGTATTGCCCGGCCAGCCCTCACATCAGCAGCATCAACTGGGAATTGATTAGAAGCACAAACTCTCAGGCCCCACTCAGTAGGAGGTGTGCAGGAGGCAGCTGATTGATGTTTCTCTCTCATCAAATCTGACTCTATCCCTCTCCCTTCCTCTCTGTGGAAAATCAATAAAAAAAATTTTTTTAAATAAAAAAATAATACACTGTGAAGGGCAAGCGCGGTGCCCAGTTCTTGGTAAGCACCCAGAGAAAGCCCACCGGGTCCTCCACGCCCAAGGCCTGCCTCCTTCCTAGAGCTTTCCCTGGGCCGCTCTGATCTCCCCTGCAGGGACCCACTGCAGCCGCCGTCCTGCCAGGCTACCACCGGACTGCTCCCCAAATGCTTCCTCCGAGTACGTCGGTTTTATAAGCTCCCTAAGCCCAAAGGGTGCTTCCTGTTCCTCACTCCCTCCTTCTGCTGCCTCACACATTTCTATTCCTCTGTACTGGGGTCACCTGCTCGTCTTCCGGCCCAGGGACGGGATCCCATACTCCTTTCAGTACTCCTTTCAGTGCGGGAGCCTTGCCTCAGGCGTACACCGATCAACGGCACGTACCTGGCAACCAGGAGGCCCTGATGGGTAACAGATTCAGACCAAGCAGGAGGCGCCAGCACTGTGCTGTGTGCACCTTGCCGAGAGAATGTGTGATGGAAGCAGCAAGGGCCCAACCAGCCCAAAGGCTTTTGTGGTGGCAAGAGTTCATCACATTTCACACCAACAGGCCAGGGAAGAGGCCGGGCTCCCTCAGTCAGAGAGCGGCTGCTGTTTGGGGCATGAACCAAGTTCTCGGTCAAATACCCCAGGGCTTGAGCCCCACTCCACCCTTTGCTCCTCTTGGGCTAAACTCAAGTGGGTTCATAATCCTGAATTCACAGTTTCCCTGAAGAGATTGCATAACCTATATACAATGGCTGGCATACAGTAGGCACTCAATAAATGTTAGCCCTGTATGTTCTTTCTTGTCCTATTCTTTTTTTAAAATTATTATTTAATATATTTTATTGACTTTTTTACAGAGAGGAAGAGATAGGAATAGAGTTAGAAACATCTATGAGAGAGAAACATAGATCAGCTGCCTCTTGCACACACACCGCCCCCCCCCCACTGGAGATGTGCCCACAACCAAGGCACATGCCCTTGACCAGAGTCGAACCTGGGACCCGTCAGTCCACAGGCAATGCTCTATCCACTGAGCCAAACCGGTTTCAGCTCTTGTCCTATTCTTAAGTGAACTATGACGTAGGGCCAAAGAAGAGTTGCTCTGATCTGCTGAATAGTAATGAAATACTGACATCTTGTGTTATATGACAGCAATTATCAATCGGTGGCAATTTTGTTCCTCGGGTGTCATTTGGCAATGTCTGGAGACATTTATAAAAATGGATTTTAGCCGAAACCGGCTTGGCTCAGTGGATAAGAGCGTCGGCCTGCAGACTGAAGGGTCCCAGGTTCGATTGCCATTAGGGACGTGTACATTGGTTGCAGGCACATTCCCGGTGGGGGGTGTGCAGGAGGCAGCTGGTCAATGTTTCTCTCTCGTCGACATTTCTCTCTCTCTCTTCCTCTCTGTAAAAAATCAATAAAATATATTTTTTAAAAATTAAAAAAATAAAATAAAAATGGATTTTATAGAGAAGAAGGGAGAAAGAAAAAGAGAGAGAGAAAAACAGATGTTAGAGAGAAACGTGGATCAGTGGCCTCCCGCATGTCCTGACTGGGGATGGAACCTGCAACCTGCTTATGTGCCCTGACAGGGACTAGAACCCACCACCTTTTGGTGTCCAGGAGGGCACTCCAACCAACCGAGCCACACCTGCCAGGCTCTGGAGACGTGTTTGGTTGCACAATTTGGGGAGGAGGGAGGTGCTCCTAGCGCCTGGTGCACAGAGGTGAGGAATTCTTCGGCCAAACATCCTCCAGCTCATGAGAGGCCCCCCCACCACCACTAAATAATGATGCACCAAACCCATGTCAGGAGTGTGAGGCTGAGAAACCCTGTTAGACGGTAAGAGAACGCAGGAGCCCTGACCATCAGTCCCTGCTGCCCTCACCCCTGCTTGCCAATCCCTGCTCCCTAGACCAAGCATGTCAAACTCAAAGGCTAACGCGGGGCCAAATCAATTAAGTGTGCGGCCCGCGGGCCGCGAGTTTGACACGCTTGCTCTAGACTCCAGCGTCAAAAGCCAAGCCGGAAGCACCCACGTGCTCCGGCGTCTCACCTCCTTCCCCGCGAGCACATACACACCTTGCAATGCCCGTGGACAGGATGGCGGTGGAGGTCTTCAGTTCCTCGTAGAGGTCAGCGCCGTTGCAGGGGAAGGCTGAGAACTGGGCCAGCAGCACCCGCCGCAGGGCAACCAAGGCCTGCCGGAGGGGGTGGGGGGGGCAACTCAGGGTGGGCGGGGCGCTTCCACCCGGAGGACCCGAGTCCTCTGCAAGGAGCAAGGAGCAAGAAGCAGGCGAGGGCAGGGGCACCCCGATCCCGTATGGCCCCCTCTCCTCCTGACGGAACTCTGAGCACCCTCTGCTCCTGTGGCTCGGGGACAGGCACCCAGGGTCGGAAGGAGCAGACCGTCAGCTTCACCTTATAAGACAAGCCACACGTCCGGGCCACCTCCTCCAGGTCCGCGGAGACCAGGTCCGCCACTGAAACCGAGACACGTGTGGTTGATGGGCACGGAGGGCGCGGCTCTTACCCATCTGCAAAGTGGGGTGGCCATCCCACCTCGAGGCAGGCTATCGGAGGGAGCCCAGGGCACTCACTCACAGAGCCGCAGGGGTTCCGCCCCGTCGGAGGGAGGCCTGGCTCCCCAGAGGGGAGGGGAGCAGGGGAGGGAGGGCCGGCCCCGCCCCGCCCCGGTGTGCAGGGCGCGGGGTGCCCAGCTGGGGGCACGCGCGCGCGCGGTCACCTGTCCTGATGCCGTGGCTCCTCAGCAGCTGCACCATGTCCTGGGTGAGGCCCGGGCACAGCCCGGCCCTGAGCACCCCCATGTTCCCTGGGGCCCGGCGCCCGCCGCTCGCCCCGTGGGCATCCGCAGGGCCCCCTCCAGGCGCCCTTTTCCGGAGCCCCGACGGGTGGCGCAGAGGGGCCGGGTCTCCCGCGCCCGGGGCCCGCCAGCCCGGGCCGCACCGCCTCTTCCGGCTTCCAGGCTGCGGCGCCGGCGGGCAGCGCCATCTGCTGGCCGTGCGGGGCGGATGCGCGCCCTCCCGCGGCCAAACAGGCCCCGCGGATCCGCACAAGCTCCTGCACCCGCAAGCCCTGTGCACACACTTGGGCATCCACATTCGCCTCTACCCCTTCCCCAAACACGCACGCAGACCTACCTAGGTGCCTCTATGGGCCAGAAAGTTCCACCAGTCCCTGTGCTCAGGGGACCCACCTGTTAGTGAAGGCAAGACAGCGAGGAGGAATGAAATCAACCAGGGAGGATATGACAGAGTCTATGATGAGCGCTAAGAAACAGCAGAGGACACAGACGACACCTGAGTCTCTGTACTTACTTTATTTTTAGAGAAAGGGGGAGGGAGAGTGAGAGAAACATCAATGTGAGAGAGAAACATGGGTTGCCTTCCGGACACTCCCTGACCAGGGATCCAACTGCCACCTAGTTATGTGCCCTGACCAGGAATAGAACCTGCAACCTTTTGGTGCACGGGGACAGTGCTCATGCAACTGAGCCACACCGGCCAGAGCTTTAACATTGTTTTATATATACCACTTGAAAAAAATGACAAAAACCTTGAGTATACAAAACACAAAGCCCTGAGTATATAAAACACATAGGATTTGTTATTCTGAATGTCCTTTGCTTTTGCCTCATCCTCTGGAAGAAACAAAACAACATTACAGTCTTATCTCCTCATAATCCAGTGAGATAGGTGCTATTTTTACCCCTAGTTCTCAGATGATGAGGCTGGGGGAGGTGAAGTCAGGGGCCAAAGGTAACAGAGCCTCTAAGGGCAGAACTGGACTTAGAGCGGCAAATTCACCTCTAAGTGCAAAGCCTGTGCTGCTTTAACAGTTTCTCTTCCCACCCCCAAAGTTGTGTGTATGTTGTTTTCCTACCGTAGCGTGATTCCCCTGAGAACAGAAATAACGTCTGGTCCATCTGTGTATCCCTCTGCAGCATCCTCCACTGTCACTCAACCCAGGAAGACCCATGGGACACGTTTAGAATTCTGGCAGTAAAACTGGGGATATGTGAGCCATGAATCCCATGGGCCAGCTCTCCTCTCCCTCTGCCTCCAGACCGGACACAGTGAGGGGTTGCTGCCTAGAATGTCTGGACATGGTGCCTCAGCATTCCACAGCCCCCCAGTCCCGAAGACCAGTTCCGTTCCGGTGTCTCCTGTCTCCCTGCCAGGGTGCCTCTCCTATCGCCGTTCTCCTCCTTCCCCAGGGCAGCTCCACAGGGCATCCTCGGTGGTGAGCCTCTGAGATCTTTGCAGAAGGGCAGGGCCACTGACCACCAGGCATTCGAGCTGGAAGGGGGATGCAGTCTGTTCCTTGGCTCCACCTGGCTCCAGACCCGGGCCCCGGCCCTGGGCAGCAGCGGCCTCCGGCCAAGGGGGAGGCTGTCCCCTAATTGTTACCCTCTGCGATGATTATGAAGTCAGCTCATTGCACCCCCCCCTCCCAGCCAAACTCCCCTGCCCCCCAGTTTCTCTTTACTTCCTGCCAGCTTGGTTGTCGGCTGTGGTCCCAAACTCACTCGATGGCATCAGAGGTGTTCTGTAAAGTGGGAGACGGGGAGGAGAACATGATGAAAAAGGAAACTCTTGTTTTGGATCAAACGTCGAAGCCCTTTCTCAACCCCAAGTCTATGAACAGGATGGTTGCCACCAAAGGACTCCCTCTTTCCTCAAGGGGAAGCTTGCTTAGCTTCATGGAGGAGGATGCCATCGACCTTCCCAATCTACCGTAAGATACAAGTCGGGTTCTGTCCTCCTTGCTAAGGCCGGAGCTGCGGGTGGGGAGAGGCTTGAAAAAGGGGCACTTCCCGGACCTGTCACAACCTGGGCCCTGGACTCCCCGGGGAGAGCATGTGTGCAGGTTGCACCATGGATTCCTGGGCCCACGTCCGTTCTTAGACACATGGAGGCCTCCTTCTCCAGGAGGCCTTCTGGGATTAGCCAGAGATTTGCTGACAGGACTCCTCATCCCCTTACGTCTAGTTAGGGCTCTCCCCACCTTCCCCAGGATCCTCCCCCCCCTCCCCTGCCTCTTCTACTCTTCCATGGCTCTCCTCTCTCAGTCCTCCCTTTTGATGCCTTCCCCTTCCTGATTATGTCCCCCCCAATAATCTGTCTGTCTTCAGACCAAGGTTAACTGCTTCTCCTTGGTGGTTCTGGGTTCCCTTTACTTCATTCCACAAAACTCTTTGAGTTCCTGTAAGGTGTCTGGCCCAGGATTTAAGAAGCTCCCAGCATGGGGCGTGTGTGTTTCTGTGTGTGCGCGCGCATAGGTCAAAAATCAAGAATAATACAGACCATAGCTTGGTCTGTGCTATGACTGGGCACCTTGATAAAATGAAGGAGGTTTAGTATAGCTTGGGAGAGGGTGCAGCTAAGGCAGGCTTCTTGGAGGAAGAGATATGTGAGCTGAACGTCTAGGAAAGGAAGGGAAGCCAGGAAGGGTGGTAGAGGTGTTGATATGATAGTAGTGAAGGGGGTGGGCTCGGCCTGAGGAAGTTATCTGCAGGGCAGTTTCATGATGTGTGGCCATTATGGTAACACACAGCCCCACATTTAGAAGGGCCCTGTGCTTAGTTGAATGTCCTGTTGTCATTCTCTTGATATTCTTTTTTTTTTTTTTTTTTAAATATATTTTATTGATTTTGTACAGAGAGGAAGGGAGAGAGATAGAGAGTTAGAAACATCGATGAGAGAGAGTCATCGATCAGCTGCCTCTTGCACACCCCCCACCGGGGATATGCCCGCAACCAAGGTACATGCCCTTGACCGGAATCGAACCCGGGACCTTTCAGTCCCCAAGCCGACGCTCTATCCACTGAGCCAAACCGGTTTCGGCTATTCTTAATAATTTTTTTTTGAAGAAAGGGACCCGCAAACAACGTAGCTGGCCCTGATTCTATAAAAGGGATATGGTGTCCATTTCCTAAAGGGGTATGGGTGTTCCTCCTCAGGCGTTTGGCAAAGGCTTACTGCCTAAAGAATCTGTAGGTGGCGGGTATGGTTAAAGTGATGGATGCTTAGAGGAAACCTCATGCTCCCGTAGTCCTCCTCTGGGACTTTGCCCCCTACTGTGGAGGGAAGCCTTAAAGTTTTAGCAGTTTCTAAAACTGTGGTTCTCAGAACACCTGCCTCAGAATCGTCTGAGGATCCGATTAACTTTACCAGTTTCCCCAGTTCCATCCCATCCCATCCCATCCCAACCAGGGACCAGGGATCCGCACTTCCCACTTGTGTGCCCCGGTGCGCAGATGCGCTGCTGCTCAGCAGTAAGGGTGTTGTTCTGAGCTGTTCAGAAGCAGCTTGGGCCCCTTGTAAGCCAGGCCCAGGAGCTTCCAGGCTGCACGGGCCGGCTGGGTGCTCACCTGTCTCCCCTCGCACTCCAGGAAGGCGATGCCAGGGGAGGAATCTGAATGCAGCTCTGACGACACCAGCATCTCCCCCATCTCGTCGACCTTGTTGAATCCCATCAAACTGGCCGTGACCCAGCCCAACAGCAGCTTCTTTGCAGGGTTGCTGGAAGGAGAGCTGAACAAGCTCAGCATCACCTCGGTGGCCAAGAACACAGACAAGGAGGACCTGGCCCTCTGCCCCCATCGTCCTACATCCCAAATAGCCCCCGCGGGCCTGCTGGACCTGGACAACCCTGAGCCGGACACAGACACCTCCTCGACATCCTCCAAGTCCTCCGTGGTCACGGACGTGCCAGAGGCGCCCTTCATCTGTGAGCACACAGTCAGCGATTACACGGCCGTGGTGCGTTCTCCTCCTCATGCGCTTGGCAAAGGCTTACTGTCTGCCCGCCATGTGCCGGCACTGAGCTGAGCTCTGTGGGGAGCGTGAGGATGCCTAACCCCGGCACTCTGACCCCGAGTTCATAGGTTAGGAGAGAGGGCATGTTTGTAAGGAGCTCCAGTGCAAGCTAGAAAGGGGCTCATTGCTGTAGGAGGAGTTCAGATAGAGCCCACCAGGAAGTCAGAGGGAAGGACACAGTGCTTCCAGGCGCAGGAACTAGCTCTTGGTGACACTGGGGCAGAGGTAGGATTTAAACATCTAGAGTTGGGGGGAAAGGCATTGCCTGGAGGGCTGACACTTAGCAAAGGCTCATGGGTGGGAAGGTCAGGGAGGAAACACCCAGGCCCCAGTGCACACTTTCCTGTGCCTGCAGACTGGAGCATCTTGTTAAAAACAAGACTCCTGGTCCTCACCTGGTTGGCTCAGTAGGCCTGGGGGTGGGGGTGAGGATGCACTGCCGACAGATTCCGAGGTGATGCTGAGGGCCCCGGACCCCAGGTTGAGAAGCTCTGTCCTAGCGGAATGGATGGGGAAAGTCAGTGTGGGGTCATTTTCCAGAAGCCCTCCGAAGTCAGGCTCCTTTAAAGATTTTTCTGTAAGCCACCGAGACCAGCTTTTTGCAGAGCTTGATTTCTGGTGATGGAAGCAATCGGAGCTGTGTTTTTTAGGAAGATAAATCTGGAAGCTCCATTGTTGAAAGGCCTAGAGCAGCCTTGCTCAAAAGTGTGGTTCCCGGATCCCCACCAGGGTCAGCATCCCCTGGCAGCTAGTTACAAATTTAAATCTCGCTCCCCCGCCCACCGGACCGACTCCCAGACTATCAGGGCAGGCAGGGACCAGCAGTCTGTTTTAACAAGTCCTCCAGGGTATTCTGGTGCACCCCAGTTTGGGAACTACTTGGCCTAGACAGGGGAGGAACTGTAAGTGGAGAGCAGCCAGGGGACAGCAGGCCAGGGATGTGCAGTTACTAAAACTCCCTGGGGTCCTTAGCCAGGCTTGCTTGGCAACCACTGCTGCTGTAGCTACTGGTTTGATCCCTGTCACTTAACTGCTATGTGACCGTGGGCCAGCCACTTACCCTCTGACCCACCTGCAATGAGTGAGGTGGTCAAGACCATCTCTTAAGGTCCCTCTCAACGGACATACTCTAGAACAGCGATTTGCAACCCCGATGTGCTGCAAGAATTTTCAAAGCATGCATGTGCCATGGTACCGGTTGACTATTTAGTGCCAGGTATGGCATGTTTTTTTAAAAATTTTATTTTTTATTGATTTTTTACAGAGAGGAAGAGAGAAGGATAGTTAGAAACATTGATGAGAGAGAAACATTGATTCAGCTGCTTCCTGCACACCTCCCATTGGGGATGTGCCTGCAACCAAGGTACATGCCCCTGACCGGAATTGAACCCGGGATCTTTCTTTTTTTCTTTTTAAAATATATTTTATTGATTTTTTTACACAGAGGAAGGGAGAGAGGTAAAGAGCTAGAAACGTCGATGAGAGAGAAACATCGACCAGCTGCCTCCTGCACACCCCCCACGGGGGATGTGCCCACAACCAATGTACATGCCCTTGACCGGAATCGAACCTGGGACCCTTCAGTCCGCAGGCCGACGCTCTACCACTGAGCCAAACAGGTTTCGGCTGAACCCGGGACCTTTCAGTCCGCAGGCCAATGCTCTATTCTCTGAGCCAGACCGGTTTTGGCGGGTATGGCATGTTTTAGCAATTCTCAGGGCACACTGGTTGAAAAGCGCTGGTCTAGAAGAAATGGGAGGAAGGCACGCTCCACAGTAAGTGGGGCTGGGCAGGGAGAGCCGCATATGCTTCGTGCTGGTGGTTTCCGCATCCGGTTGGGGGACCTTGCACCTCCCATCAGACTTGCCTCAGCTCAGCAGGGACAGAGGATGGGACGGGGGCATTCCCACCCATGTGGGGGGGGGGGGAGGTGCGAGTCGGGGGGACGGGAGGACAGCCCGGGCCAGGTCTGAGGAAGCTTTGGGGGCTCTCTTCCCCACTAGATCTCCTGGACCTACGCCCTGAGCAGGCAGCCGGTCAGTTTCTACCAGGTCCTGTTGCAGGAGATGGCCAAGAAAAACGACAAGGCCCCCAAGACCAAGAACTGCCCGTGGATCTTCCACAAGATCTTGGGGACCACGGTCAAGCTGATGGAGCTGAAGCCCAACACAAGCTACTGCCTCATCGTCAGGGCCATCAACACAGCGGGGGTGGGGAAGTGGTGCAAGCCCTACAAAGTGAGCCCTGGAAGGTGGGGCCCCACGGGGTTAGGGAGAGGTCTACACCAGGCGCTTTGGAGGTTGGGGACACCCGATCCCCCCAGGACACCTCCCTGCTTGCTTTCCCTCTGCCTGCGCAAATCCATTTCAACTCCCAGTTGCTCCCTTCTGGGAGGCTTAAGGCGTAAGCCCACTGAGAATGCAAACTAACGTACCCATCAGCATCACTCTGATGTTCATCTTGCAACTCGGTACCAATGACTGTGAATGGGTCAGGAAGTCCATTGACAGGTAGAGGACAGGGGCTGGGCTGAAGGGGGACAAAGCAGGGAGCAGCCTGGAGGGGGGGGGGTAAGGGCATGGGGTCAGGTTGAGGCCCAGGTCCACCTGTGGTTGGGAATATCACGGGTTTGAGTCATGTCTCCTTGTACCGGTTTCTGGTGTTGCGAGGTAGGTTGATAATGCTACTAAGATCCCCTTTAACAAACCCACACCGGGGACGGCCAAGACAGAGAGGTCAGGTCCGGGAAGGAAGTCTGAGGGGTTCTCTTGTGTGATTTCAGTTTGCGACCTTGGCCAATGACCTGACCAGCTTCCCCGAGAACAACCCCATCCAGATCACCGTGCGGCGCAAGGAATCGCAGAGGAAAACGGTGACCATGAAGCAGGCCGAGATGCGGAGGATGGAGGACCTGGAGAATGTGTTTCCCTACTGAGGGAGAGGGCCCCAGGGCCCTGCAGGCCAGGCCAGCCACCGCCCACAGCTGTAGTCACCCCCGCCCCAGGTCCAGGCTAAGCCCAGACCCCTCATTAAAGAACTGCAGGTCACTCAGCACCTCTCCATTCTGCTTCATGTCGTGCCCGGCCACCACAAAACAAACGAACTTAGCACAGACCTTGGTTGAGCCCGGGGATTCTAGACAAGGGATTATAACCCAAACACACAAAATATAAGTTATTTATTTGGTCACAGAACCTGGGGTCTGGCTCTGAATAGAGCTCGCAGCTGGGAAAGGAGGAAGGGGCGGCAGCCGGGTCTAGTCACTGCCCCGCCTCCTGTCACCCCTGATGGTACCGAGAAGGTGCAGAGTGCCGGCCAAGGGCTGAGCTCTGTGGTCACCTCCCGTGACCTCCGGTCTCCTGCTCTGGGGTCTGTGCGAGGACAGCAGGCCACACTTGTTCTCCGGGTCACCACCCCGGCCTTCGGTCTGTCAGGGCAGGCAGCTGGCACAGGCCAAGTCCAGGTGGGGGTCATCTCCTCCATCTGTGGAGAGAGGAGGGAACAGCTGGGGTGAACCGCAGGAAAGGGAGGTGCCATGCGATCCCAGGAGCCCGCCACAGGGAGAACCTGTGGTTTCCCCCCAGCCACCCAGAGCCTGGCTACCATCTCCACTTCACTCAGCCCTGGCACCCGCTGCCTGCCTCACCTGGGCCTCAGACCAGGCTCGGGCCTGGGGTGCCCAGCAAGCTGTCCTATGACAGTGACAGTCGTTTACAAGCACGCAATGCTCTGGTGCCAAGGTGTGTTCACGGCCTACCTCTGCTCTTCCTGGCTGCTAAGGTTTAATAGCCCTCAAGAGACAGTTAGCCAAGGCCTCCAAGACTGCACACTGAAGGGAGAACCAGGGTTTGAACGAGGTCTTAAGACTCCCAAGCCCAGTGCTCACAAAGAACTATTGCCTCGTGCTGGTGCGACCCTGGACCCCCCCTCCACAGAGCAGCCTCAGAACTGTCCGGGTCTCCCATAATCCCTACAATGCCCGCCCTGGCAACCTGGCAAACCCTCCGAATTCTACGCCAGAAGGGAAAGTCACAGAGTAACGGCAGAGCCCAGCACACCCATCACCACCCCCCCAACTCACATGCGGAGGCATTTGTCCTTCCCACCACTTGCCACTCTCTGGCCATCTGGACTCCAGTCGACAGCATACACCTAGACCGAGGAGGAGGAGGAGGAAGGAAAGCGGGCCAGTGAGGCGGTGAGGGAGAAGGCCCAGGCCTCCATGCCATACCCACAGGGTCGGCTGTACCTCATCCGCGTGGCCCGGCAGGTCTGTGGCCAGCTTCTGCGCCTTCACGTCCCACACCTTCAGTGTGCTGTCACTGCTGCCACTGACCAGGAGCCGGCTGTCGGCGGACCACGCAATCTGGTACACGGCGGCCACGTGGCCACGCAGGGAAGCCAGGTACCTGGGCCGCGGGAAGAAGACGATGATGATGGAGGTTAGATCATCAAGCACGCCGGAAGGGGCCTCTATGCCCATAGCTGTAGTTTTCAACCTCAGCTGCGTGTTAGAATTACCTGGGAACGTTCACAAAATCCCACTGCCTGGCCCCGCCCCAGGCCGATGGAATCATTGCTGCCCATTATGCGTTCTTAAACCTCCTCCAGATGAGCCGCTTCTAGGGTGTCTCTTGCCAGGCCTCAATCGGACCCACTCAGCTTTGCATGCCTTAGAACCCAACGCCGCCATCTGCTTGGCCCCTCTGCCCAGCATCCCCCCAAAAGGACAGTTGCTTGCTGGCAGGTGGCGTGGAGTGAAACTGGGCCAGGCGCACCTGGAACTTTCAGACCAATACAGACTAACTGTGTCCACCGGGACAAGTTATTAGGCATCTCTCACACGCAGTTTTCCTACCTTACAAAGGAGCCGAGTGGCGTTTGAAAGGGCTGCTGTGCAAAAACACACAGCGGACACACAGGTGCCACGGGCTTCTCTGCTCCTTCCTGCCCGTGCCCCTGCCTCTCCGCCAAACTAATTAACCCCGAGGGCACTGCGCCTCCCTCACTGCACGGGGCTTCCCAGACTTGGCGACAAGCAGAATCACTTGGTGGCCTGATTAAAACGCAGGTGCCGTGACGATCATCAATAAATCAACAAGTGTGGTGAGGATGTGGAGACAAGGGAACGCCCAGGCACTGCTGGTGGGAATGTAAATTGGTTCAGCCGCAGCAGGAAACAGTAGGAAGGTTCTTCAAACAACTGCGAACAGAACTGCCGTAGGACCCGGTATTTCCACTTCCGAGCTTTTATCCACAGAAATCCAAATCACGAATTCTAAAAGATGGATGCGTCTCCGTGCCCACTGCAGCATTACTTACAACAGCCAAGACATGGAAGCAACTTCAGCGTCCATGGACAGAAAACAGGTAAAGAAAAAGGGGTGCATGTATACGATGGAATATTATGCAGCCATAAAAAAAAAAAAAAAGAATGAAATCTTGCCAAAACCAGTTTGGCTCAGTGGTAGAGTCTGCGGACTGAAAGGTCCCAGGTTCGATTCCGGTCAAGGGCATGTACACTGGTTGCGGGCACATCCCCGGTAGGGGGTGTGCAAGAGGCGGCTGATCGATCTTTCTCTCTCATCGACGTTTCTAGCTATCTCTCTCCCTTCCTCTCTGTAAAAAATCAATAAAATATTATATATATGTGTATATATATATATATGTATATATATTTATATAAAGAATGAAATCTTGAAATTTGTGACAACATGGATGGACCTAGAGGGTATTATGCTAAGTGAAATAATACCATATGATTTCACTTATATGTGGGATCTAAAAAACACAATAAATGAACAAACAAAACAAACTCAGATAGGGAACAAACTGATTTACAAAACAGTCCTGGGGATGTAAAGAACAGCAACGGGAATATAGTCAATAATACTGTAATAACCACGTCTGGTGTCAGGTGGGTAACTAGACTTCCTGGGTGGTTACCTCATAAGGTATCTAAATGTCTAGCCACTATGCTGTACACCTGAAACTAATGTGATATTGTATGCCAAATATAATTGGAAAATTAATCTAAAATTCTGATTTGATGAGATCCCGAGATTCTGTATTTCTATCAAATTCCCAGATGTTACTGCTGCCAGTAGTCTCTGGACCCACACTTGGAGGAAGGCCAGTGTTAAGATCATCTCTCTCCTCAGATGTGAAATGAACTAGCATTTTCAGTGCCTACTTAGTGCTGCTGCTAAATACACCATTTCATCCAACCCTGGTAACAAGGCTGACGGGCCAGGTGTCTTCTCATGAAAGAAGAGGACTCAGCGGCTCAGGAAACCCAGACACTTGCCACACTGGTCAGTGGCAGAACCGGGCTCTCCCGGAGCAACAGTGGCCTTCCCCTCCCTCCCCCACCTCCACTCACTTGCCCGTCCTGCCGTCCCACAGCTTGATGGACTTGTCGAAGGAGGCGCTGGCGACCAGGCGGGAGTCCGGGGAGAAGAGCACCTGGTTGATGAGGGCCTGGTGTCCCGTCATCCGTGCGAGGGGCTTCTTGTCCTCTGCTGGGGACCACAGGAATAAGGTGAAGTCGTCGGAGCCAGACACCAGCCTCTCTGGGCCCTGGCCCTAGGGGGGGGCAGAAAGACAGCGTTAAACACGGTCTCAGACGGAGACCCTCACCTCGGCAACAAACACGCTACTGATGACTCAACGCCAGCACGGCGGCCAGGACCGAGCAGTGAGGCTTGGGCCAGCTACCAACTCCTGGGAGTTACTTCCCCCGAGCCCCAAAAAGAAACTTTACGAACACAGGACAATTCCACGAAAAAGCCAGGTATGGAGTGGTGTGTTAAAAAAAAAAAAAAAAAAAAAAAAAGGGAAGGAGCTGAGACTGGTTTGGCTCAGTGGATAGAGCGTCGGCCTGCAAACTGAAAGGTCCCAGGTTTGATTCCAGTCAAGGGCATGTGCTGTGGTTGCGGGCACATCCCCAGTGGGAGGTGTCAGGAGGCAGCTGATCGATGTCTCTCTTTCATCGATGTTTCTGACTCTCTATCCCTCTCCTTTCTTCTCTGTAAAAAAATCAATAAAATATATTTTTTTAAAAAGGGGGAAGGATTGCCAAAACCGGTTTGGCTCAGTGAATAGAGCATCGGCCTGCGGACTGAAAGGTCCCAGGTTCGATTCCGGTCAAGGGCATGTACCTCGGTTGCGGGCACATCCCCAGTAGGTGGTGTGCAAGAGGCAGCTGATTAATGTTTCTCTCTCATTGATGTTTCTAACTCTCTCTCTCCCTTCCTCTCTGTAAAAAAATCAATAAAAATAAGTATATTTTTAAAAAAAGAGTACACGCTAATAACAATAACACAGTAAATATGCAAACCAGTAACAGCTGCTTATTATCACTATCAAGTACTACGTACTGTACGTAACTGTTGATGCTGTACTTCTATACGACTGGCAGTGCGATAGGTCTGCTTACACCAGCATCACCACAAACACGAGCAACGCACTGCGGGAGGATGTGGGGGAGGGGACATCGCTAGGCAACAGGAGTTTTTCAGCTTCACTATAATGTTATGACCATCGCACACGCAGTCTGTTGTTGACTGAAACGTCCTTATGCAGCACGTATTGTATACAGTGTATGTGTATACATGCATGTGTGTATATATGAAGTCTGGAAGGGAAAACAAAATTCTGGCAGTAGATGCCTCTAGAAGGATCGGATGAGATATTTCTCACTATCTCTTTTTCTGTGTTCTTTGAACTTGTGGCCATGTGAATGTGTTACCTAAACTGAACAAAATAAAAAAGAGAGGCATCTTGGGAACGCCATGAACAGAGAAACAAACAGAACGAAATAAAACAAAATGATCCCCAGCACACGAAGACCTTAGGAGTATAAACTAGGATTTCCAAGAACAGCTTTCCAGAAGCAGCACTTTCTGGGGCGGGGCTAGAGGCAGAGGGGCCGAGCGTCTGCAGAGGGCTGCAAGCTCGAAGCCAGACGGGCACTGAGGTGGGGGTGGCAGCGGCTGGCACACACTCACCCGCACGGCGTTGTACCGCTTCAGAGCCCTCTCCTTCAGCTCCTGCACTGTGTCCACGCACCGGAGGGGAGAGAAGGTGAGGCGGGAGGCCGATTAGAAAATCCAACGCAAACAGCAAACACCCCAGCCGACATCCCTCTCCTGCTCACTCACAGGACCCCTGCAGGTCTTGGGGGTTAACCGAGGCCTCCGCTGGCTCAAAGGCCCCTGTGCGCAGGGCGTAGTCGGTGCTGAGGGCCATGGTGTTCACCCAGTGGCCGTGGCCTTGCAGAGTCCGGCAGAGCACACCCTGGGGGAGGAGGAGGTAGGTCAGATAGGTCAGACGCACATGCCACCCTCTAACCCATGGAAATTGCATCTCCAGATTAGCCCAGGGCCCTCGGAGTCAGGACCCTCCTTCACTGGGATCTTCACCAAACCACCCTCATGGCCTCAAGTCTCTCCTCATCGGTAAAAAGAGGGCACTGGCCCAGAGCAATGTTTCCGAAAACATGTCTCATGGAAGGAAGCGAAGTATGTCAGAATGAAAAGGCTGCGGTCAAGCCGAAGCCGGTTTGGCTCGGTGGATAGAGCACCGGTCTGCAGACTGAGGGGTCCCAGGTTCGATTCCAGTCAAGGGCATGTACATTGGTTGCGGGCACATCCCCGGTAGGGGGTGTGCAGGAGGCAGCTGGCCGATGTTTCTCTCTCATCGACGTTTCTAGCTCTCTATCTCTCTCCCTTCCTCTCTGTAAAAAAATCAATAAAATATATTTAAAAAAAAAAAAAAAAAGAAAAAAAAGAAAAGAAAAGGCTCCGGTCAAGTCAGGTTAGAATAGAGGGAAACAGGCCTCCTTCCCCAGGAAGGCCCAGAGCCCGCCTGTGCTAATAGCCACAGGGCCCCGTGCTCCCAGTGTCTCCTCGGCCTGGCTCTCAGGACATGCTCTGGAGCCACCCGTCCATGCTCCCCCCGCGCGGGCGCCCGGGGCCTGAGATCTGCCCAGACCGGCTTCGGCACCCCCCAGCTCTCACGTCGTGAGCCCGCCAGACTTTGACGGTGCGGTCCTGCGAGGCGGAGTAGAGGAGCCCGTCGCCTCCCCAGCGGAGGCAGGTGACGGACTGGGTGTGGCCGGTGAGGATGCGCTCGCAGCGGCCAGAGGTCGTGTCCCAGACCCGCACGCTGCCATCCTTGGAGCTGCTGGCCACGTAGCGGCACTCGGGGTTCCTGGGAGGGGAAGGGAGAGGCGACCCCACTTCAGACCCGGCAGCGCCCGCCTCCCCGCGGCCCCTCCCCATTCCCAAGTCCAGGGGTCAGGGCTACGTCTGCGCAGCTTCTCGACCCCAAGGCTCAGCGGCACCTGCGGGCGGCTCTCGGGCCCTGTGGCCCGTCTGCGTCAGGTGCGCAGGGGGAGAGCTTTGAACCCCTCGTTCCTCGTTACCCCGCCCTGTCCGTGTCACTCACACGTGGAGGGGCTCCCAGCTCAGGCCCGTGATCCACTTGCTGTGGCCGGCGAGGGTCCGGCCCACCTGCTTCCCTGTGCTCGGGTCCCACAGGAGAATCTGAAAGACAGAAGCTCACGTAAGCCTCCCTAAGGTCCCCCTGCCCCACCCACCCACCCACCTCCCTCAGCACCCGGAACCCCACTGGGTCCCCGCCCCGTCACCCTGACCACCACCTACCTGGCCATTCTTGCAGCCCGAGGCCAGCTTCTTGCCGTCGGGGGACCAGGCTATGCTGAGGACCCAGTGTCTGTGTCCTGAGAAAGAAGGGGAGGGAGAAAGGAGGGACACCTGTTCCTACCCCCAGTTCCTAGCAGTGCCCGGCACACAGCAGGAGCTCCTAAGCTCCTTGCTGAATGAGTGGACAGGATCGGGGAAAAGGAGAGACCAGGTTTCCTACGCAGCAGGAGAACACACGCCAAGCACTAGAACCATGCGTCTTGCTGTACAGAAAACTCTGTGTAATTCCTCACATGACACGTGATCTAAAAGGTGTTTTCATGCACGTCATCCCTTGACATTCTCACACTGGCACTAAGGTATGAGGCAGAGCAGGAATGACCAGCCCCGTTTTCCAGAAGAGACAACAGAAGCTTGAAAAGGGCGTACGCTCTCCACACACACAAGGCCCCGCCAGCGTGGCCCCCAGACTAGCATCAGCAGCACCGCTAGAGGCGATTCCGATGAGCGTTTCAGTTTGAGAACCACTGTGGCAGGGGCTGGATTTAGGCCAGGTCCTCCTTGCCACTAGCCGGTCAGCCCCTCCCCACCCCTCCCCACACCCCCTCCCTTACTCTTAGGTCTAGTCTGCTTGTTTTTAAGAGGCCGACTAGGCTCAAGGGTGCAGTCTCTACTCGGGGACAGGTAAATCACTAAAGGGACGTGAAGGGGTTGGAATCTGCCCCCCTTCCCCCCGGTCAGACCCTCCTAAACGGCTAGCTGCATACTGACCCTGGCATGTGAAATGCGGTGTCTCGGTGCTGAGGTCCCAGAAGCGCACGGTGGTGTCTCCAGAGCCGCTGGCCAGGTACCTGGAGAAGAGAGGGGCGGCCTGACCTCTGACCCCGAGACACTGCCCATTTCTGCTGCCTGTGCCACTGTCTTCTGGGACCAGAGTCTGGGACCGGACTTTCCTCTCCCGTGAGAAGGAGACACACACCCCTGCTGCCACCTGGGAGAAGACCCCAGGAGGTCATTTCGCTTCTCTTCCTTCCCGAAGGGAATGGCCACAGCTGTAACCAGATTTAAAGCTTCTCACTAGCCAAAACCGGTTTGGCTCAGTGGGAGCTTCGGCCTGGGGACTGAAGGGTCCCAGGTTCGATTTCGGTCAAGGGCATGTACCATGGTTACAGGCACATCCCCAGTGGGGGGTGTGCAGGAGGCAGCTGATTGATGTTTCTCTCACTGATGTTTCTATTTCTCTCATTGATGTTTCTAGCTTTCTATCCCCCTTCCTTCCTCTCTATAAAAAAAATCAATAAAATATATATATATTTTTTTTAAAAAAGCTTCTCACTATCCTCACAGGACCGTGAGGAGCAACGAAACCCAGTTCCACAGATGAGGAAGTAACTCAGGTCACGTGACCTGCCCAGGTCACGCAGCCAGAAGGGGCAGAGCTGAGCGTGCGGCTCAGTCTCCCAAGATCGAGTCCAGGAAGGCCTCTTCCAAGGCAGGTGACCTTGGCCTTTGTGGGGGCAAACCTCCCTTGGGAAATCCTACTTGCAACCTGAGCCCAGAGCTGGGGTCTAGGATAGGCTGCCCGAGGCCACACGGATCATCACGTGGGGGTTCCCTCCTCACCCCACCCAGAGGCTGCACCCCTCCCCTCCCCTCCGTAATCCCGCAGCTGTCCTTACTTTCCCGTGGGGCTGAAGGCCACGGAAATGACCGCCTCGCTGTGACCCTCCAGGGAGCTGGTGCAGCGGGTCACGGCGCGGACCCTGAAGACGGCCTGTGGCTGGTAGATGATGTCGAGGACCTTCTCCGTCTCCACCGCCTGGGACTCCAGCGTCCTCCCCAGCGAGGACACGATCTCGGCATCGTGGACGTAGAAAGCCAGTGGCAGGGGATCCTCCTGGAGGGCAGAGGGCAACTCTCCCACCAGATGCCGGGCAGGGGCCCCTGCACCAGGGAGGCTCCCCAGGGCGAGGAGGGAGGTAACACTTCCTTCCTTTCAGCCCCCATCATTCCCCACTGAGTTAGACCTGCTTACTCCTCGAAGAACAAGGGAGGAGGTGGGGGAGGCTGACACAGCACTGTAAAACCCTTCTCTGCATCCCACAACAACTATGGGAGGTAGGCATTCATATTCCCACTTGAAAGATGGAAGAAAAAAACAAAACACAACCTGAGGCTCCGAGCATCTAAGAAATTAGTCCAACATCCTATGGCTAATGACTGATTCAGATCCGTTAGTGTTCTTTAAGGAGAACACTCGAGTCCAGGATTAGCATACACCATCCTGCAGTGTTCCCCGAACCACCACACCTCGCTGTGCCATGTGGAAGCAGCATCCAAAGAGCTGCTTGGAAGGCAGGCTCTGCTTCGGCCCTAGGCCTCCCCGAGTCTGATGTAGTAAGTCCGGGGGGGGGGGTAAGCACCTCCCACCCCAACACAGGGCAGCACTTGGGAGACACTGGCTCGGGAGTTATAAAGAGCATGGGCTTTGAGTGTGACACATCTGCATTCCAGCTCCAAAGCACCGTCTACCACCACGTAGCATCCCCGTGCGAATGACCATGCCTCCGGGCTACCCCGCACCGTGGGGCGGATCCAGGAGGGGCCGTGGCGAGGGCTCTGCATCTGACCAGGCATCCGATGCCTCCCAAACGCAGTCTCCCTCCGCGAGAGGACCGCGATGGTCTGTCCGGCCGGCATGTACACGGCTCTCACCCCGATGTCTCCGTCTGACCCTCCCCGGGGGAGGGCGGCCCTCCACGGGCTCGCGCAGGGGTGCATCACCCACGCGGGGAGTGGGGGGTGGAGGGGGGGGCCCCCGGGAGCCCCCGATCTTAGGCCTTTGGATCCCCGGCGGGCCCGCCCCCGGGAGGCGCCGCCCGCCGCTCACCTGGGCCAGCAGCGCGTTGCAGATGAGCTGCAGCTTGTCCGGGGTGATGTCCACGGGCACGTCGAACGGGGAGCCCAGCAGCTGCCCGCCCTCATCCTGGAACTGCACCAGCAGCCGCTGCGCGTCGCGCGCCGCCGCCTCGTCCTGCGCCGACACGCGCAGCGGGCGTCAGCCACGCGCCCGGGAGGGAAGGGTCCCCGCTCCCGCCTCCCTCCCTCCCTCGGCGCGGACCTCGGGCACCAGCGCCCCCGCCCCCATCCACGCACACCCACCGCCACCGCCGCCGCCATCCTGCGTCCCCACGTGGAGGAGGAGAAAGACGCTGGAGGGACAGAGCGCCGCCCCTGCGGGCGGGTGGGGCCGCGGATCGCGACATCGCCCCCTGGTGTTGCGGAGGGGAAGTGCCACGCCGCGCCAGGCCTGGTACCCAGGACCTCCCTCGGACAGCTCGCAGCCTCCGCCCGGCTCAGTCCCTCGCAGTGCCTTGCAGAATGCAGACCTGTCTCTTCAGAACAGGGATACTTACCCCACTTTACAGAAGGGGAAAATCGAGGCTCTGAGCGGTGTGTTTTCCCAAAGGTCACAGAGATAGGAAATGGCAGAAGACTGAATAGGCTCCAGGCAGCAAGCAGCCCTGTAGGGGATGAGTGATAAGGCCAGGGGCAATTGGGTTGAGGGCAGAAATTATTGTTCTTTTTTATTTGAAAAACGTGACTTTTATTGTATTTTTATTATACATGTTTATTTACAAAAATTAGAATATATGGACAAGGAAAAGAATAAAATAAAAATCACTATAACTTTATACACTCAGAAATAAATCACTCTTTAAAAGCATTTAAATTTATTGGGGTGACACTGGTTAATAAGATAATATAAGTTTCAAAGGCACAGTATTATAATACATCATCCGTATATTGCATTATGTGCTCATCACCCAAAGTTTAGTCTGCTTCTGTCACCATATATTTGACCTCCTTTACCCTCTTCAATCTCCCCCTACTCCCTTCCCCTTATTATTATTTTTAAATTGATCAAATCAATTAAAAATTGAGTACAAAAGCATAAAATGTCTACAGTTCTCATTACTGTCAAGCAATAACAATAATAATGACAATAATAGCAATTGTTCTAAGTGCTTTACACATATAACTCTTAATCCTCACAACCTTTTTCTGCCCACTGTCCGGGCACCCATGGGGGATGTCCTATTGATGGGATATCCACAGGGAGTGGGCCTAAGCCAGCAGTAAGACATCCGTAGAGCTGCCACAGAGGTGGTAGAAGCTTACACCACTGCCGCTGCACTCGCCAGCTGGGAGCCAGGCTTCTGGCTGAGCCGCGCTCCCCTTGTGGGAGTGCATCACCACCAGGGGGCAGCTCCTGCATTGAGTGTCTGCCCCCTCGGTGGTCAGTGAATGTCATAGCAACTGGTCGTTCTGCCATTTGATCAATTTGCATATCAACCTTTTATTATATAGGATTGGGATGACATGGGTTAATACAATGATACAGGTTTCAGGTATGCAATTCTACACTACATCATCTGTATATATTGTATCGTGTGTTTTAACCGCCCCAACTCAAGTCTCCTCCCATCACCACTCATCTCCTCTTTACCTTCTTCTACCTCCCCCACCTCCCCTGCCCTCCGAACCACTTACATTCCACAGTGAACAAGTCTGCTGGTCTTTCTGTAAAGCCAGGGCATTTCCAACAAGTGAATGCCAGAGGGTAGGAAAGTTGTGGACAAGGGAACAGGGGAAGGAACTTTCCTCCCTTTTCTTCCCTCCTCCCTCCAGAGGGCATTTCTGGAAGCCTCCAGCTCCTCCGGGCCCTGGGCAGCTGTCCTGTGCTTCCACGTCTGTCAGCCCCTCAGCTGTCACTCTGCTCCCAAAATAGCTGTGGGTGGGGGAGGGAGGAGAGGTTGTTTATTTGGGATGGAGGTGGAGAAGGGGCATCAGAGCTGTGCCTAGAGAAGCAGATCGGCTGTGGGGGGTTCCCATACATTCTGGATTTTTCTCTCACTCTTTGGGGTATGAGTTGCCTGAGGCCCTAGGACAGCCCCTGAGCAAGGTGCTGGGGCAGACGTCAGTCAGCACCCACCTCCACGTGGTACTGACTGTCCAGTCTGGGCAGGGGGAGGGCCCTGGGTATCAATGACAGGCTCCAGGGGCACCTGCCCCTGTGTCCAAATATGGTCTGGAGCCACTGGCAGGGGCGATAAAGTCTCCCGGGAGGGGCAGGCCGAGGCTGGCTGGCTGGGGTTCACCGCGGAGCTCAGAGGAGCAGTGTCGCAGGAGAACAGACCCAGAGCATTCATTGTCTTTGTGAGAAAGTGAGGAGCCATCGGACTGTTCCCGGGATGGGGAGGGAGAGGGGGGCTGGCACGGACCTTTAGGGTCTGCAGTGAGAGGTCAGGCCTTTGTCGTGGTGGCTTCACCTGCCCAGCTGGGAGGGGTCACAGGGATGCGGAGACCCCTCTCATCGCGGCCCATGCTCCAAGCTCCGAGTTCTTCTGGGCCATGGCCTCAGGGGTGCTGGGCCTAGGTCTCCTCCAGGCAGAATCCTCACTGTCTGTCCCGGAGGGAGGGGACCCTGGAGCTCCAGACCTCCAGCCCGGAATCCAGCCCTGGGTCTGGAGGAAGTAGCTGTCCACCCAGAGCCGCCTTTTCCCGGCAGATGGCGGAGGCAGAAGCTGTGCAGCTGAAGGAGGAAGGGAACCGGCACTTCCAGCTCCAGGACTACAAGGCGGCGGCCAAGAGCTACAGCCAGGCCCTGAAGCTGACCAAGGACAAGGCGCTGCTGGCCACCCTCTACCGGAACCGGGCAGCCTGTGGCCTGAAGACGGTGTGGAGCCGGGCGGGAGGCTGGGGGTGGGAGGCCGGGGGATGGAGGCTGGGGGAGTGGAGGGGTGGGAAGAGAAGGGGACTGGGATGCAGGCATTATCCACCCTCCATCCTGCCAGCCCTCTCCCCTGGGCCCTTCAGATTGGAGAGGGGCACCTCTCACTGCTTTCCTAGACCTTCTGCCCGGCCCACTCCTCTGGAGACAGCAGCTCCCCCAGATCCAAACCAGCCAGGGGCTCCCCTTAGATTGTTTTGTGGCATCTTAACCACAGCCTGGCGAGGCAGCTGCCCGCGCTGTAGGTGAGAATCTCAAGGCTCAGAGAGTTCAGTGATTTCCCAGGGAGTTAGTAGCAAAGCCCGAATGCAAACCCCAGTTTGCCTGATGCCAAAGCTCACCCACTTTCCCACAACCAGTGAGGGGCCCCCCCAAGGCCTCTGACAGCCCAAAGCTCCCAGCCACTGCCCCTGCCTCCTTCCCTTGGAGACCCCCTCAGGCTGTCTCTGCATTGGGCCCACATTAACGGAGTCTCCTCCTCCTCTTTCTCAGGAGAGCTATGCTCAGGCCGCTTCCGATGCCTCCAGAGGTGAGCCACCCCTTGGACCCCCCCGCCCCCCCTCTGTTTTGTCTGAGAGGCTCTTGACATTCCAAGGCAGGGGTCGGCAAACTCATTAGTCAACAGGGCCAAATATCAACAGTACAACGATTGAAATTTCTTCTGAGAGCCACATTTTTTAAACGTAAACTATATATATAGGTAGGTACATGGTTATTAACTTAATTAGGGGACTCCTAAGCTGGCCTTTGCTAAAAAACTCAAGGGGCCAAAGAGCCGCGTGTGGCTCTTGAGCCGCAGTTTGCCGACCACTGCTCCAAGGAATTACAAATTGTGTGAACTTCATCGCAGGGCCTGTAGGCGGCGCTTCACATGTGCCATCTGTGTCTAAGTCGCATTTGTGCAAACGGAGTTGCCTGTTAAATATGGTGCCGTGGACTCTTCCTTGCTTAAGAGGTGCTTTTGGGAATCTTTTTCATGGCGTGGCACTCACCCCGTTTGTTGAAAATTAGGATATTGCCATGGGGGACCCCCAGAACCGGGTCCATCAGCCCGGTCCTCTTCCGGGGGAGCCAGGCTTCCCTGTGCCACGACCACTGGGAGGAATAAACATAACAAAATAAACATAGGTCAATGTTGGCGTACGCATGATCAAAACGGGAAGGCTTCTCTGGGCTGCAGGTCTGTGTTGGGTTTTGATCCGGTCGCCATTCTTTGAGGGGAAACAGAGAACCTGGGGTGAGTGCAGAAGGTCGGGGACCAGCTGGAGAGGGGACTGGGAACATCCTGTGGACAGCAGTCAAAGGGAGTGGCAATATTTAGCTCCGAGAAGGCAACTCCCAGGTGGGACGGAGCGCTGCCTTCAAACCCCCAACAAGCAGATGCCGTCATGAGGAAGAGAGATTGGGTTTCACCTCGGGGATTCCAGGGCTGCCTGCAGGACAAAAGGGCCATGTGACAGAGAGAGGTTTCAGGGCGGAAAAGGGAAGGAAGGGCTCGATGGTGGGGCTGCCGGGCTGCCTGGGGAAGGAGAAAGCTCCCCACAGCCTGAGGGATGCAAGCACCAGCTGGATGAGGGATGCTTGTTGGGGGTCATCAGGTAGCAGATTCCGGAACATCAAGGGTTGGGCAAGATGACCCTCAAACTTCCTTCTAGACTTAAGACTATGATTTAGTATATATATATATATATATATATATAGAGAGAGAGAGAGAGAGAGAGAGAGAGAGAGAGAGAGAGCCGAAACTGGTTTGGCTCAGTGGATAGAGCGTCGGCCTTCAGACTGAAGGGTCCTGGGTTCAATTCTGGTCAAGGGCATGTGCCTTCGTTGCGGGCATATCCCCAGTGGGGGGCGTGCAGGAAGCAACTGATCGGTGACTCTCTCTCATCGATGTTTCTAACTCTCTATCTCTCTACCTTCCTCTCTGTAAATAAAATATATTTTAAAAAAAATATATATATATATAATTGATTTTTTACAGAGAGGAAGGGAAAGGGATGGCGAGTTAGAAACATCAATGAGAGAGGAACATCGACCAGCTGCCTCCTGCACACTCCCCACCGGGGATGTGCCTAAAACCAAGGTACATGTCCTTGACCGGAACTGAACCTGGGACCGCAGGCTGATGCTCTATCCCCTGAGCCAAACCAGTTTCGGTGAAATTATGATTTTTACTCTCCCCTTAACAAAGGGGAACTTTGGGTCAATCGTCTGTATGGGTAGGTAATCTCAAAGGAAGAGATTGGGGGGATGGGAAGGTGGGGAGGAAGACAGTCTGTAGCCCGGCCCCCTAAGGCCCTGCCTGTCACCCTCGCTAGCCATTGACATCAACTCCTCGGACATCAAGGCCCTGTTCCGGCGATGCCAGGCGCTGGAGCACCTGGGGAAGCTGGACCAGGCCTTCAAGGACGTGCAGCGCTGCGCCACCCTTGAGCCCCGGAACCAGAACTTCCAGGAGACCCTGAGGAGGCTCAATGCTAGCATTCAGGAGAAGGTGAGCCCCACCTCCGTCCACAAGTCTTGGCTACCTCCCCCGGTTCCTGGCAGGGGCATGTTAGAGAAGCAGGACGTCAGGGCAAGGCTAGTCCTTGTGAACACGTGGCACAAGCGGGTACCCCGTGTGTGAGTGACCAGAGATGCCAGGATGCTTGTTTAAGGGTTCGAGCCCACACGACTAGAACTTTTACATTCCAGATGGAGGTTTTGGTGGTGGTGTTTTATTTACTTATTTATTTATTTTTTAGTGTGTGTGTGTGTGTGTGTGTGTGTGTTTAATTGCATCAGCATAACTGCAACTCGTCCCTTATTTCTAGGAGGATAAAGGCAGCATGAGATACCTGTGAGTGGGTAGGGGGTAATTGGTGGCAGATGGGGTCAGGAGCCAGTAGGAATGGGACATCTTTTCTAGGAAGATGGAGTGCCATGAGGAGAGCTTGGACCAGAGATGAGAGTTCCTGCCCCCCTAGTCCTGTCTTAGCTACCAATTTCTGAGGGACCTTGTGGGGTGGCAGTTTCTCCTCTGTAGGACCAGGAGGGTGACAAATCGCTCAGCTCCCGGCTCCCGGACTCAGTAACTCCTATGTGCCTGGGGCAACCCCACGGTGGGACTCCTCTGTGGGTCCACTGTTCAGAGAGTAGACTCAGAGCTGAGGGAATACGAACGAAGGAGTGATCAAAGAAAGGGCCGTGCGTGCATGGGAGACCCTCCACGCCCTGAAGGCCAGGATAGAAATGGAGGGGAGTGTGGACCAGCACAGCCATGCAGTGGGAAGTACAGAGGAGCTGGTGAGATGGGGAAGATGATCAGTTTGGTCATTTTATGAAAGTCTCAGAGCACTGGGGTTGAGGTTGGGATTGTGAGGGACGAGGCATCTAAACATAATGGTTTCCATTGCTTGGGGAGCCACTCCAAAACTGCTTCAGGTTTCTGATCCTGGAGGCATATTTCTGTTTTAGCCCATCTTGAAATGTCTCATAGCTCACCGTTTACTAGACTCCAAAATTGGGGTGATGATCCCTTGCCTTCCAAGATGTGTGAGGACCAAATGGAAGGGTGGATGTAACTGGATGGCGAGCTTTGTGGGGCAAAGACCTGCTTTTGTTCACAGTTCTCTCCCTAGCATCTGAGCACCTGCAGCAGCGTCTGGCACGCAGTAGTTGTCCAGGAAACGTTGGTTGAATGAGTGAATAAATGAATGAATGACAGTGCGGGGAGTCTAGAGTAGACACCGTAATATTCACTGGGAGGAACGTCCCATGGAGCGGACTGAAATACGGACCTCTGCCTGTTTCCTTCCTCAGCTGCACGTGCAGTTCTCCACAGACTCCAGGGTACAGAATATGTTTGATATTCTCCTGGATGAAAAGAGTGAAGCTGATAAGCTGGAGAAGGTGAGTGCTGGCCTTGTTTAATTAATTTAACACTTCTCTTCCTTTTTAAAGTCCTTACCCATAAGCAGAAATGTTTGTTTGTTTGTTTGTTTGTTTATTTACTAGAGGTG
Source organism: Nyctalus aviator (assembly GCA_036971965.1). Classification (NCBI taxonomy): domain Eukaryota; kingdom Metazoa; phylum Chordata; class Mammalia; order Chiroptera; family Vespertilionidae; genus Nyctalus; species Nyctalus aviator. Next base: position 35,839,335 of record CM072937.1, on the reverse strand, counting down.
CATGAAATTCTTGTACGGGTAGGGTCCCTAGGCCTGGCCAGCACCCAGGGCTGATTGATCAGGGCCTTCCTTCCCCTGCTGGCAGGAGCCTTCCTGCATTCCATACCGCCCCCTGATGGTCAGTGCACATCATAGCGAGCAGTCGAACTCCTGGGAACACAGTTTGCATATTAGCCTTTTATTATATAGGATTTACCAGTTTGTTTGTTGTTTGTTTTGTTTGTTTATGTTCATCCTCACCTGAGGATATTTTTCCATTGATTTTTAGGGTTGAAGGGAGAGGGAGAGACACACGGAGAGAAACATGGATGTGAGAGAGACACATCAATTGATTGCCTCCCATATGCATCCTGATCAGGGCTGGGGATCGAGCCTGTAACCGAGGCATGTGCCCTTGACTGGAATTGAACCCAGGGCTCTACAGTCCATGGGCTGACACTCTATCCACTGAGCCAAACTGACTAGGGCTACCCAGTTTTATTTGAACATTAGTGCAATCAGAGTTGAATCTATAATTCTGATTCTGCTAAACATTGTTTGTTTTACAAGTTGCTTCGTAGTCTTTTTATTTATGTCCTTCATGATTGCAATATAGTTCATCAAGTTGGTCTTTATGCAAGTTACTGTGTCTTTCTTTTGAATTATATTCCTGGGCTATGTGTCCAGGAGTAGGATTATAGGGAGGAAGAATGGAAAGATGTTTTGAAGACCCAGTTTTTGAGCCAGACTCTGCACTTGGCCCAGGGCCGAGACCTCTGCAGCCAAACCTTCCTCCAGACCGTCACTCCCTCTTCCCTCTTTCAGGCTGCCAACAACCTCATCGTACTGGGCCGTGAAGAAGCAGGGGCTGAGAGGATCTTCCAGAACAACGGTGTGGCCCTGCTTCTGCAGCTCATGGACACGAAGAGGCCTGAGCTGGTGCTGGCTGCGGTGCGGACCCTGTCGGGCATGTGCAGTGGCCACCGAGCGAGGGTGAGGGCCTGGGCGTGGGCCCGGGTCTGGGAGCTTGGCATGAATGGCTGCCCGGCCAAGGACCTGGAAGGGTGACATGATGGCAGGGTGTGGCTGGCATACATGGGCCCTGATACGAAATCTGAAGTGTCCCCTCCAACTTTGGTTGTACGGTCCCGGATTCAACAGAGACCACTCCTCTGCTTTTTTTCTAATATATTTTACTGATTTTTTTACAGAGAGGAAGGGAGAGGGATAGAAAGTTAGAAACATCAATGAGAGAGAAACATCAATCAACTGCCTCCTGCACACTACACTCCCTGCTGGGGATGTGTCCACAACCAAGGTATATGCCCTTGACCAGAATCGAACCTGGGACCCTTCAGTCTGCAGGCCGATGCTCTATCCACTGAGCCAAACCGATTTCGGCCGCTCCTCTGTTTTTCCTCAGAGCTGGAAATGGGTCTATGTGAACATGAGGCTATTGAAAGTCATCTGTGAGGAAGAGCTGAATGCAAAGGCTATGATAGTTTACACTTCTTCATGCTAAATCTTCAAAATCCAGTGTATAATTTGCACTCATAGCACCTCTCTCTCAAAGTGAACGGCCCCAGTACTCGTGCTCACTGACTCCACGTGGCCAGTGGCTTTGAACCTCTGGAAAGGTTCACCTAGGCTTGTGTCAAGGGCATTCCCAGGCCACGAGCCAGAAGGCACAAGCTGATTTCCCTCCTGCATGGGGAGGTGACCTCCCACTCCCTAACTTGCACAGCAGCTGGGAGGGAGGGACCCACGACTGACTGTGGTTTGCTGGGGCCTAGGCCACGGTGCTTCTCCACGCGGTCCGCATAGACCGACTCTGCAGCCTCATGGCGGTGGACAACGAGGAGATGTCCCTGGCCGTCTGCAACCTGCTCCAGGCCATCATTGACTCCCTGTCTGGGGAGGACAAGCGGGAGCACCAAGGGAAGGAGGAGGCCCTGGTTCTAGGTAGGAGACAGTCTTCAATGTTGGTTCCGGAGGTTGGGAGCAAGGGAGAGTCGGTTACCACCTCAGATGGGGAATTTCCTGTGTGCGGACATTGTCTGGTGTGATTGTCATACTTATTTTCTGGTGATAAAAGTAACAGGTGCATAGCAGCATTATGGACAATGACTTAAAGGTAGAAGCAAATCGAGTGTCTATTGACAGATGAGTGGATAAACAACAACAATAACAACAAAAATATATATATATACACACAGTGGAATATTTACTCAGCTTTAAAAAGGAAGGAAATTGTGACACATGATACAACATGGATGAGCCTGTGGACATTATGCTAAGTGACATAAGCCAGTCTCAAAAAGACAAACTTGGTATGATTCCATATAGATGCAAGCTTCTGAAATTGTCATACTCTTAGAAAGTAGAATGGCGTGGCCAGGGGTAGGGTAGAGGAACTGAGCAGTTATTTAATGGGTACAGAGTTTCAGTTTTGCAAGATGAAAAAGCTTGGGGGATGGATGGTGGTGATGGTTGCACCTCAATGTGAATGTACTTACTGCCATGGAACTCGGTGCTTAAGAACACAATGATGTTTATTTTATATATACTTTACCACAATTTTAAAAAGTAACAGCGGCTCATTGGAGAAATTTGGAAAAACTTAGAAATATGTAAACATGAAAAACAACAACAATAACAACCCATCTTGTTAACCTTTTTTTCTATCCATCCATATAAATATCTATTTGAAAAAATATCTTATATATTTTATATATGATTTACACCCTCCTCAGGTCCCAATTTTGCTCTCCGCGGCCTTACAGAGTAAGTCTGTTTGTTATCTCACCCTCGTGACAAACCTCTGTCTGAAAAGCGGGCCGCCATGTCCACTTACATCTTTCCTTCTCTAGCCAGATAGCCTCATTCCTTCATCACCTATTTACATGACACGGTTTGGAAAGCTTCCTCCCTGCCTGCCCGCCTGCCCGCCTGCCTGCCTTTGGGCTCCAACCTAAAATGAGAACAATAGTCTCCAAGTCTCAGAGGTCAGACAGGGCAAAGCAGGACAAGGCATTTGCCTTCTGAAATTCCCAGTGGGCAGGGAGGACCGGGCACCCCAGACAGAGGCTTGCATTCAGGCGCCAGGCCTGCCTGAATCTGCGCGGAGTAAGATGTCTGTAAGGAGGACAAATTTCCTTCCTGGGAAAATGGTTTATTAAGTCAGTTCATTAAAAACCACACAAAACATCCCTGGGCCCCTGCCAGTCGTGACCAGGAAGGAAGAACTAGCTGTTCAAGGGTGGAATGGGCTGTGATAGAAGTCAACGCTCAGAATGGCGGGAGGACCCCCAAGTGCTGTCTGTCTAGGGAGTTCCCTCCTTTTGGGGGGTTGCGATGGACAATTCTATACTCTCCCGGGAAACTCCACCAGCCAGGAAGCAGTAGGTTTGATATGTCCAGAGTCCTTCTAGAAGCCTCTTCCATTCCTGGTCCTAAATACTCGAGGCTCCCTGGTCCTCTCTCTTTATCCCTGTTCTCTCCTCCGCAGACACCAAGAAGGACCTGAAGCAGATCACCAACCACCTGCTCGACATGCTGGTCAGTAAGAAGGTGTCCGGCCAGGGCAGGGACCAGGCCCTGAACCTGCTCAATAAGAACGTCCCCCGGAAAAACCTCTCTGTTCACGACAACTCACGCACCATCTACGTGGTGGACAACGGTGAGGGGGTGGGCGGGTCTGGGCTCACTCCAGCATTCCCTGTGGATGTCCCTTATCCTGGGCAGAAAGTAGAAGTCTTCAATCCCAATAGAAAAGCCAGGAAAAATCATCAGCATGCTAGGATCCACTCGCGGGCTGGTGAAGGTACAGGCCAAGTCTCTGAATTACGGGCCTGGCCATACCCAGAAAATGTCTAAATGCACCCAAACCACATCTGATCTGGGTGAAGTATCCCAACAAACGGGGGTACGTGTTCAAGGACAAACAGGATTCCACCAACCACAGGGTCACGCTCCCGAAGTCTCATGGTTGGCAAGGCCTTCTGGAAGGGGGAGATGGCATCACCTGGGCGTTACATCAAGCCCAGGGAGAATGTTCTAGCCCAGTGGTCGGCAAACTCATCAGTCCACAGAGCCAAATATCAACAGGACAACGATGGGCATTTCTTTGGAGAGCCACATTTTTTAAACTTAAACTTCTTCCACCGCCACTTCTTCAAAATAGACTGGCCCAGGCCGTGGTAATTTGTGGAAGAGCCACACTCAAGGGGCCAAAGAGCCGCATGTGGCTGCCGCTCTGCTGACTAATGAGTTTGCCAACCACTGTTGTAACAGACAGTCCGTGGAATTTGTTAATCTCTCCTAAATTAACGTCTTTTATTGAGGCTATATAATCTGCTACAATAAATCCTCTCACCCATTTAATGGCATTTACACTAGTCGTTGTTCTTAAAGGTTCAAGTCGGCTTTACCAGCTTGGAATTCATTCTCCTTTGATATTGCAGTTCCCTTGTTTGGTTTTCACAGATCTCCGCAAAGTGCACCTTAATGAATTACTCTAGTGCTTAAGCCTCACCCCCAACACGCTGGCCTCAGCTCTGGACTTCTTTGCATATATTACAAAGGCTGAGCGCCAACAGCACACCTCTTCCCTCTGCACGAGGACGCAGGCCCAATCACATGGTTCATGGTGTACGGTGGGTGGGGAGCCATAGTATCGTTCTAGGCACCAAAGTGAACAGCACTTGTGTAAAAATGTGACTTAAATCCCTGGCGCGCTAGCGAAAAGCTGCGATGTTGAGGCCGTATGTCTTGCAAACTGGGCTGGACAGAGCCCCGCAGGGGTCTTACACTGTCCGCCGCCATCCGTCCTGCAGGCCTCAGGAAGATCCTGAAGGTGGTGGGGCAGGTTCCAGATCTGCCGAACTGCCTGCCCCTGACCGACAACACCCGCATGCTGGCCTCTATCCTCATCAACAAGCTCTATGACGACCTGCGTTGCGACCCTGAACGCGATCACTTTCGCAAGATCTGTGAGGAGTACATCACGTGAGCTTCCCGGAGGCCTCGTGGGCCGGCCGCTGTATTAGTGATCAATAGCCCTGTAACAAATTACCCCTAAACGTAGCAGCTTACAACAGTAATAGTCAACCATTTGAATGGCCCGCTGGGTGGTTCTGGCTTTGGGTTCTCTTGGCCTGGGCTGCAGTCATCTGAAGGCTCGACCGAGGCTGGAAGATCTGCTTCCAAGATGGTGCACTCACCTGGCTGGCACACTGGTGCTGGCTGTTGATGGGAGGTCTCTATTCTTCCCTGGGTGAACATCTTCCTACATGCCCATCCCCGTCTCAGAGTGTGCTTCTTGGGGAACACCCCCCCCCCGACACATCTGTTATTGTCCTCTATCCTCATCGTAAGTCTGTGAAGTAGTAGTACGACCCTTAGTTTCCAGATCAAGAAGCTGAGACTCAGAGAGGTTCCGTGGATTGCCCAAGGTCACCCAGCATATGCGTGGTGAATCCAGGGTGCAAATCCAACCGTGTCTGCCCCCCAAAAATCTCACACTTTCTACCACCCTCGCCTTCTCTTTTAGGGCCAAGTTTGACCCCCAGAACATGGACAAGAATGTGATTGCCATCCAGACGGTGTCGGGAGTCCTGCAAGGCCCCTTTGACCTGGGCAACCAGCTGCTGGGGCTGAAAGGTGTGATGGAGATGATGGTGGCACTGTGTGGCTCGGATCGTGAGGCAGACCAGCTGGTGGCCGTGGAGGCCCTCATCCATGCCTCTACCAAGCTCAGCCGTGCCACCTTCATCATCACCAATGGCGTGTCGCTGCTCAAGCAGATCTACAAGACCACCAAGAACGAGAAGATCAAGATCCGCACCCTGGTGGTAAGTGGGCTCGGTGCCCGACACCACGCCAGGCACCAGGGACATCAGGATGGAGGAGGTCACCGTCTGAGGGCATCACGGGGCCCTGCAGAGCAGTGTGATATGGAGGAGGCTGTGAGAACATAGGTTCAGAACGGCGGACCCACATTTAACTTCCGACACCTCCGTGCTTTCTTTTTTCTTTTTTCTTTTTTTCTTTTTTACCTCCCCACCCCCTCCTTCCTCTCTGGTTATCACTCTACTGTTGTTGGCCTAAGAGTTGTGGATTTTATTATATATTTTTTGGCATTAGAAATTATGGGGGATTTATTTTCCTTCTTTATCCTTTCTGTAGAGTTCAAGTTTTAATAATATGTGCATATGACTTTTATAATCAGGAAAAATAATTTAAAATAACTTGTGAAACTCCCGTAAGTCACATTGTGATTTTCCTGAAGTCACCCACAGGACCACAGAGTGTTACCTGCAAACACACAAGGCGGTGTGAGCAAATGATTTTTTTCTTAATCCCTTCATCTTGTTCACCTCCATGCTTCTGAAAGGCACTAACACTGATGAGTTTTATCCAGAAAATATTTTCAGAGCTAACTCTGGAAAGTCAGTTTATTTGATTAATCACTTCCTATATGGCACAGTCAAACCTGCTTTATTTCTTCCATCTTCATTTTACAGAAGTTATTTTCATTGACCTTTTCCTCGTGAACAATTATAGTGAGGATTTGTGTCATTTATCTTCTTTTGTTTGTATCAATTTAGAAAAGATGAATTTTAGCTTCTGGCATTGTGAGTTTTCTCTTAGAGAAGAATTTTTCCCCCCTAAAATTTGCTGAGCAAAATTCTGCACATCTGAATTTGTTACCCATAAGATAGGATTTCTCTGTGGGTTTCTGTGCTCTGACAAGTCTCACCACTGCAGTCTCAGATAGGATTAGTATTGTCTTGTGCTGATATTTCCAAATGGCATTCAAAACATCTGTGGGGTCAAATGGTGGAGGAAAAGGGTCAGAGTAAAAACCTCCAGCTTGCCTGGCTGGGGTAGCTCAGTGGTTGAGCATTGACCCATGAACCAGGAGATCGGGGTTCGATTCCTGGTCAGGGCACATGCCCGGGTTGTGAGCTTGATTCCCAGTAGGCAGCCAACCAATGATTTTCTTTTATCATTGATGTTTCTCTCCTTCTCCCTTCCTCTCCCTAAAAATCAATCAATCAATTAAATATATATATCTATATCTCCAGCTTTTTCCACACCTTCCTTCACCTGGATGCCTCAGGGAAGGCATCTCAGAAGAGGTGACACCTGAGCTGAGTTTTGTAGTATGAATAGAGGTTTATCCGGGCAAAGAGAAAGGGGCAAAGTGTCCCAGCCACAGGGACCTGTTTGAGCAGGGCACTGTCCCCAAGCTTTGGTGCCTCTGGTCCTCCAGATGTCCGCCGTCTCCCCTCCTCCGCAGGGACTCTGTAAGCTCGGCTCTGCAGGTGGCACAGACTACGGCCTCAGACAGTTTGCCGAAGGGTCCACGGAGAAGCTGGCCAAACAGTGTCGCAAGTAAGGGGGTCCTATGTTCCGCAGGCCTGCCCTCTCCTCCCCCGGGGGGGGGTGTTCTAGTGTCCGCCAGATTGGGAAAGGCCCCCACCTGCTACCCACCGCCCTGACACGAGCCCTGGCGCCTGCCCCGGTGTCTCTCCCTCCCCGGTCCCAGGTGGCTGTGCAATGCGTCCATAGACACGCGGACCCGGCGCTGGGCCGTGGAGGGAATGGCCTACCTGACGCTGGACGCTGACGTGAAGGATGACTTCGTCCAGGACATCCCTGCCCTGCAGGCCATGTTTGAGATGGCCAAGGCGAGTAGAGCCCTGGCCTCTGGCCCCGGGAGAGATCCATCAGATCCCGGCTCACAGCCTCCCGCTGTGTCCTCAGCCTGGCTGTCCCCTCTAGTCCCTGGCAACCTGGGCCAGTCCTTTGCCCCTTTCTCATCCTCATTTTACCTGACTATAAAATGGCTCACAGCTCTCTCCATGCCTTCCCGGAAGTGGGAGGATGAACAAGAGGGTGGTGTTTTGCCGAAACCGGTTTGGCTCGGTGGATAGAGCATTGACCTGCGGACTGAAGGGTCCCAGGTTCGATTCCAGTCAAGGGCATGCACATTGGTTATGGGCGCATCCCCAGTGGGGGGTGTGCTGGAGGCAGCTGGTCGATGTTTCTCTCCCATCGATGTTTCTAATTCTCTATCCCTCTCCCTTCCTCTCTGTAAAAAATCAATAAAATATATTTAAGAGAGAGAGAGAGAGAGAGAGAGAGAGGATGGTATTTGTCCCCCTGGGATTCTCAGGAAGTGAGGTCTGAAGGACCAAGAAGCAGTACCTAGCCTCTTCTGGGTCCTCTCTCCCCTCCAGAGCTCCTCTCAGACTCCGTTTCTCCTCCTTTTCACCGCTAAAGGGGAGAGTCTGTACCAGAGGGTGTTCACCGCCCATCCCATCCCCACCCAGCCCAGGGGAGGTAGTCCCACTATGTGAACGTGTGTTTTGGCCGGGACTTTTCAAGAAGGCACAAAGCCAGGGGTGTACTCAGAGGACTTCCTCCCATGCTTTCGGGGTGCTGCTGAGGGTGCCCCCTGCTGGCACTTCTCCAAGCTGAACTGCTCGGGCCACACACTCCGTCCGCCCAAACCGACCTGTGGACCGTGCTGGGGGGGGGGGGGGGGAGGGGGGCTTCTTGGGAGCAGAAGTTTGTTCTGAAGTGTTCTCTCTGCCTTTTTCCGCCTCCCCCCGCCCCGGTGCCTCCAGACCTCTGACAAGACCATCCTGTACTCGGTGGCCACCATCCTGGTGAACTGCACCAACAGCTACGACGTCAAGGAGGTCATCCCCGAGCTCGTCCAGCTCGCCAAGTTCTCCAAGCAGCACGTGCCCGAGGAGCACCCCAAGGTGGGGGCGGGGACGGCGCAGGAGGGGGTCTGTGCCGCCCACCCGTCCTCCAGGGCGGTGGAAAGGGAAGAGAGCGGGGTCTGGGTGTTGCTTGGGTGTGTTTGGGAGAATTTGGCACAAGGTAAACCGGAGAGGATCATGGTGCATGTCTCCCACTAGGTGGCGCTCGTGTCTTTTCTTAGTTCTAATGTTCTGTCTTGGCGAGGTGGGAGCGGTTTGATTTGGGGGAGGTTAGGAACCCAATCTGTAAGCCTGAAAAAACTAACAGCCACGATGAACGTTTTGCCATGTATGTTGTTGATTTGATGGACATCAGACAGTTGCATTTTATGTTCCCAACACAAAAAAAAATTTATTTTCTGGGCTATCTGGATTTAGGGATATGGGTGCTACGTAGGAAAAAGGAGAGGAGAGACATGGATCAGCAGTGGCCAAGATGTCACAAATTCCCTTGAGGCCCTCTCTTCCCCCCCACCCCCCATGATTCCCTGCACACAATGGTATACTTTGCTTGTGGTTTGCATATGAATACATATGCATCCTATTCCCACCAGAAAAAAAAAAAAAAGTAGACTTTTTAAATGATCAGAGTAGCCGAAAGCAGTTTGGCTCAGTGGTAGAGCATCGGTCTGTGGACTGAGGGGTTCCAGGTTTGATTCCGGTCAAGGGCATGTACCTGAGTTGTGGGCACATCCCCAGTAGGGGGTGTGCAAGAGGCAGCTGGTCGATGTTTCTCTCTCATCGACGTTTCTATCTCTCTATATCTCTCCCTTCCTCTCTGTGAAAAATCAATAAAATATATTTTTAAAAAATGATCAAAGTAATAAAACTGTGTTTACAACACAAATAAAAGGGTGGAGAGCAGGCAAAAGAAATTAAGAATTTACAATGACATCATCCCCCCCCTCCCCACAACCCTTGCCATTTGGGTATGTTACTTTACCTACCAGAGGCTTTGTTTTTTTTCTATGCACCTTTCCCTCCCCCCCCTTTTTTCCCTACCCCTCTCCCTTCCTCTCTATAAAAATTCAATAAGATATATTTTTTAAAAATAATAAAAATAAAGTTCCTGATGATGACATTGGGCCTGCCCAGATAATCTAGGACTATCTCCCCAGCTCAAGATCCATAACTTAATCATATCTGCAAAGTCCCTTGTGCCATGGAAGGTAACATATTCATGGATTCTGGGGATTAGGACACAGACACCGAGGGCCCATTATTGGAAGTACCCCAAGAAGTCAGAAATGTGCCATCCTAGTACCAATATGGACTGGCCTGGTGCCCGGGCCCCTTGCCCATTGCCCCCTTTGTCTCCCCAGGACAAGAAGGACTTCGTGGACATGCGGGTGAAGCGGCTCCTGAAGGCTGGCGTCATCTCGGCGCTGGCCTGCATGGTGAAAGCAGACAGCGCCATCCTCACCGACCAGACCAAGGAGCTGCTGGCCAGGTGTGGCTGCAGGGGGCCGGGGCTGGGCTCTGGCTGGGCAGGGAGCTAGAAATGGCCCGGAGTCAATAAGGGAATGAGCCATTTGGGGGGGCGGGGGGGCTGGAGAGCAGCCTAAAGGGGTTCGGCATGGAAAGTGACATGGCGGGCAGGTCCTCACAAATGCAAGTTTTCATCAGGAGGAAAGAGGCCACTGTCCAGTTGCGTGGTTCCCCGGTTTTGCGTGGGACCTGCTAGTCCAGAGATGGAAGGCACCGTATCTATGCGACCTGGCGGGCAGGCAGCCGGGCTCACGGGACAGTCCAAGGCAGCGGGTGCCATGAGGGGGAAGGCAGAGTGTTGGTTGGAGCCCAGCAGTGGCACCCCTCCAGCCAGCCTGGAAAGGTGGGCAGCCAGGAAGGCTTCCTGGAGGATGTGACAACTCAAAGGAGCCACTCCACTGCCGGGAGGGAAGGGCTCCAGGTGGGTGGAACAGCATACACGAAGGCACCAAGGACGGAGGAAGAATGAGTGCATTTGGGGTTTTCCTGCTCTATGTCTGGAGCACAGAGTGCACAGGAGCGAGTAGTGCTAGGTAAGACCAGAGAGGGAGGGCCGAAACCGGTTTGGCTCAGTGATAGAGCATCAGTCTGCGAACTGAAAGGTCCCAGGTTCGATTCCGGTCAAGGGCATGTACTTTGGTTGTGGGCACATCCCTGGTAGAGATGTGTGCGGGAGGCAGCTGGTCGATGTTTATCTCTCATCGATGTTTCTAGCTCTCTATCTCTGTCCCTTCCTCTCTGTAAAAAATAAATAAATATATATATATAAAGACCAGAGAGGGAGGGAGGCAAGGGCCAGGTCCCAGGGGTCCCGGGTGTTTCTCCTGGGGAATAGGCAGCAAGGGGCCATTGGTTCTCTCCCCGAATAAGGATGAGGGGGCCCTTTGCAGCTGCACTTCCTCCATAGCCTCTTACGTTCCTTAAAGATATATTTTATTGATTTTTTTACAGAGAGGAAGGGAGAGGGATAAAAAGTTAGAAACGTCAATGAGAGATAAACATCAATCAGTTGCCTCCTGCACACTCCCCACTGGGGATGTGCCCGCAACCAAGGTACATGCCCTTGACCAGAATCGAACCTGGGACCCTTCAGTTCGCAGGCCGTCGCTCTATCCACTGAGCCAAATGGGTTAGGGGGTTAGGGCGCCACTTATGTTCTTGGCAGTACTTCCCAAGGGGCACGCGCACACCGGCAGCACTTTCAGGGCTTCCCTGGCTCTGGCCGGCTGGCCTGCTGATGCCCAGGAGGGTGGCCGGCAGGTTAAATGCCCTCTATCCTTTCTCCACAGGGTGTTCCTGGCCCTGTGTGACAACTCGAAGGACCGAGGCACCATTGTGGCTCAAGGTGGTGGCAAGGTAATTGGGTGGGATAAGGCTCTCGGCATCCTAAAAGGCACTCTACTGGGGAGGAGCGTGTGTGCGTGTGCGTGTGCGTGTGCGTGTGCGTGTGCGTGTGCGTGGGTGTGCGTGTGTGTGCGTGTGTGTGTGCGTGTGTGCGCGCGCGTGTGTGCGTGTGCGTGTGTGTGTGTGTGTGTGTGCGTGTGCGTGTGTGCGTGTGTGTGTGTGTGTGTGTGTACGCACATGCATGCATACGCTATGCCTGACTCAAGAATAAATGCACCCTCTGTCCCCACCCGACCCCCTGGAATATGGTCATTCCGGAAACTGTGCTGTCTGTTCTCATGGCCCCAACCCCGTTTCTGCCGGATTCTGGGATGGGTCATGGGACTTCCTGTGGAATCCCGTCTGTTCTCCCGGCGACGGGGAGGAAGCCTGGTGCAGGTCCCGAGGCCGTGCCCGCTGCTACGGAAGACTCATCATGGCGTCCTGTCCGTCCCCATGTCCGCTGCTGCACCACCTTGGGCAAACGACTCAGTCTCCCTGAGCCCCAGCTTCCTCGTCTGTGAAACGGGGTGGGGAGGCACACCCTTTGCAGAATGTCACGGGGTGTCTGTGAGCCAGGAGTGAGCACGCCCTCTCTTGCAGGCCCTGATTCCCCTGGCCTTGGAGGGCACGGACGTGGGCAAGGTGAAGGCAGCCCACGCCCTCGCCAAGATCGCTGCTGTCTCCAACCCGGACATCGCCTTCCCCGGGGAGCGGGTGGGTGTTTGGGGTGGGGTGGGATGGGGCAGTGGGAGGGGTCTCCTCTGCTCCTAGGGGCCTTTCTCCTTGTCACCCTGCTCCTGGCTTGGGAGGGCCATGGTGGTGTCACAGAGAGGGCAATGACTAGCTCTGCCTGCCTCCCGGGGCTGGCCTCTGGGGAGCTCCTCTCGGCTGCAAAGTAAAGGGAAGGGTCCTGCTTCTGAGGATCAGCAGTAAGGTCCAACCAGACCTATGGGTGGACAAGCGCTTTGGAAATTCTAAAGCTGGACACCTGTAAAAGTCAGGGGCTGGGGGCTCATAGCCTCCACCTGTCCCCCGCTTCCCTCCTCCCGCACAGGTGTATGAGGTGGTGCGGCCCCTGGTGAGACTCCTGGACACAAAGAGGGACGGGCTGCAGAACTACGAGGCCCTCCTCGGCCTCACCAACCTGTCCGGGCGGAGCGACAAACTGCGGTGAGCCGGGTGTGGAGGGAGCAGGCGTGAAGACAGGGGTCCCACGGAGTGCTCGGTTGAGTTGCACATATGTGTATATCACGTGCGAAAACTGCCCCCCTCCAAGGGCTGGGTCAAAGGCAGCGGAAGAAAGACAATGGGAGGGGCTTGAATCAACTTGGAAAAACCACATGGAGAACGTACAAGCCCGAGGAGATGAAAAAGCCTTCTTTCTTAAGTTGTAAAAAGATGCCCAGGAGGAGGGATAGGGAGAAGTATGCTCCTTCTCTGAAGCAGGAGACAGTGCAGGGTACAGTACTGGGTTGAGCTTCCTTTGGTACCAACTGGTCTGAGCATAAAGGTATTTACTGGCTCACGTAAATACAGTCTGGGCACTCTGGATTCAGGTGAACTTGGTGCAGGGGTTAAAAAGCTGTCCTGGTTCTCTGGGCCTCTCCTGTCTGTGTGTTTATTTGTGTGTGTGTGTGTGTGTGTGTGTGTGTGTGTGAACGTATTTTTATTGATTTCAGAGAGAGGAAGGGAGAGGGAGAGAGAGATAGAAACATCAGTGATGAGAGAGAATCGTTGATCGGCTGCCTCCTGCACGCCCCACACTGGGGACTGAGCCTGCAACCCGGCCTGTGCTCTGACCCGGAATTGAACTGTGACCTCAGGGTTCACAGGTCAGCGCTCAACCACATGCTGGGCTCCTGTCTGTGTTTTAACTCTCAGATGGGCTTCCCCCCTCTCCCTCAGTCACAAGGCTTCATCTTCATATCCGGCAGGAAAGAGAGGCAAAGAGAATTTCTCTTCTTCAGGAATAAGAGCCTCCAGCGCCGGCCGGATGGGTCCGTTGGTTGGAGGGTCACACCAAACGGTTGCGGTTCTATCTGCCGGTCAGGGCACGTGCTGCAGTGACGTTTTTCACTCTGGAACCCGTCACTGCGGCCAGGATGCTGAGCCACATCAACTAGTCCGTGCCCACTGGTGCCCCTCCTGGCGCTGGGGGCAGGATCTGTGCCACAGGAGCCCTGCCGGCCGGGGATGTGGGAGGGGTCCCACTGGGATGGGGAAAGGGCACCGAGGCGGCCCAGAATCCCACAAGTTCACGACGGAGAACTCAGTGGCCTCTCTTGCTCCACTCCTCCCGCCCCAGGCAGAAGATCTTCAAGGAGAAGGCCTTGCCGGACATCGAGAACTACATGTTTGAGAACCACGACCAGCTGCGGCAGGCGGCCACCGAGTGCATGTGCAACATGGTGCTGAACAAGGAGGTGCGGGGCTCGGCCGGGGGACGGGGAGCGATGGAGGCCTGGAGAGTCAGGCCACGGGCCAGGCCGGGCGTGCCTGGGCTTGTTACAATGGTACTGAAGCGGCATCGAATATGTATGGAGGAAATGTGAAAATAGTTACAATTTTAGAATATTGTACACGTTAACATGAATGAAATATTGCTGTTTCCATAGAAACTACATTTCACTCTATCTGTGCTCTTCCCAGAATAATCGCAGGGTTTATAATAGCAAAATGAATATAATAGTAAAACGAATCCAGAACACGTCAATGACCTTAGGGTCCAGTAATGGGATAAATTGTAACCATGTGCTGAACACAAGTCTTCTCGTTTCCATTCTGCTAGAGTATTTTTTTTTTTTAACAAATATATTTTTATTGATTTCAGAGAGGAAGGGAGAGATATATAGAAACATCAATGATGAGAATCATTGACCCTCTGCCTCCTGCCCATCCCCTACTGGGGATCAAGCCCACAACCCAGGCATGTGCCCTTGACTGGAGTTGAAACCGGGACCCTTCAGTCCGCAGGGTGGCGCTCTAGTCACCGAGCCAAACCAGTTTCGGCAACATCTACCCTTGAGTCTGTGGGCCTCTTTCCCTGGGTGGATAGCTGAATGCAAACAGAGGCTGTGGAGCCCGCTCTCTGGGGAGTCCTTTACTTTCTCTAACCTTTTAGCTGGAGGAGATGGTAGCCCCTTCCTCCAGCCAATCAGGGAAGACTTCCAGGGGGCGGCGGCATGGGTGAGCTGCTCAGAGGAAAGTGCCCAGAGACCCGGGGCCGGGGAATGCGGCTGCAGGTGCACCTTTCTCTCCCCAGGCTGGGCATGGGGGGAGGGAATTTTTCCTGAGCCACGTACCTCCCTCCCGCAGGTCCAGGAGAGGTTCCTGGCCGATGGCAATGACCGGCTGAAGCTGGTGGTCCTGCTCTGCGGGGAGGATGATGACAAGCTGCAGAATGCGGCAGCAGGGGCCCTGGCCATGCTGACCGCGGCGCACAAGAAACTGTGCCTCAAGATGACCCAAGTGGTGAGAGCGCGCCCTGGAGGCCAGCGAGGGCATGGGCTCTAGGGAACCTCTCCTCCTCCCAACCACATTGCCCTGGGGATCCTCTGGGTGTGGGGGGGGGAGCCTGTCTCCGTGGTAACCACTCCCAGCCCCCCTGCTCCTACCACGTAAGGGGCTTCGGCATTTGTTCCTTGAGGCAAGCTTCTCAACACGGTTAGGGCGGTGTTTCCCAAAATGTGGTATGCATACCCCCCGGGGTACGGGAAGAGTTTGGTGGAGGTACGCGTTGCATCGGAGTTTGGTGGGGATATGCACTGCACCGTGCTTAGCTGCGCCTAATTCTTATACATTCTCATGAGTACGAGGGGGACTCAGCGTTGCAAAAATTATAGATATGTCAAAAGTTTGGAAGTCCAATGTGCTATCCATTGCGCCACAGAGCCCGCTACATATGTCAAAAGTTTGGGAAACACTGCTGTAGGGTGTGCAAGAGTCACCTGGAGGGCTGGTCAAGGTACTTTCCCCAGATATTCCGATTCGGAACCAGGGTGGGGTGCTTCCAGCCTGGAGACCACGTTGAAACTGCGGCCCTAAGCAGCCTCTGTGAAGTACCTGGCCACACAACTCCTCCAGACACTCCTTTGCAGGGCCCCAGGCGCCGCTCTAAAGTGTTTCTATCTATCAAGTCACTCCATCCTCCCCCAAGCCCTGTGCAGTGGGTGTGATGATGATGATGATCCCTATTTTACCGATGAGGAGACTGAGTGCAGAAAAGTAGCTCAAGGCCACACAGCTAGTCAGTCGGGAAGGAAGTGGAATCCCATGGGCTTGCTGACCCTCTCCTGGCCACGTCTCCCTTCTCCCCGAGGGGCTCAGAAATACCGGCTGCATTCCTGTCCCCACAAGGGCGTCCTGATGACCCCTCGAAGCTGGCCAGACCCATCTTTTGTACAACCCTGGGGCCATGTTGGATGCTGGGCCTCTCTCGGTCTCACACCTGCTGCTGGGATATGTCCTGGGAAGCCAGGCAATAGATTTTCCTGCTGGGATTCTATCCCAACAGGATTATCGCCCTTCCTTTCACCCCCAGCGGCTCATTCCAGAAACTGATGGACCCTGGGCCCATTAACAGTCAGTCCACCAGCATCAAATCATTTCCTGAACCCTACCACAGCTAGCTGAACTTCACCTTACTATCTTTGTGGTAGGAGACTCAGTGTAGAGTTTCACTTCCTTTCTTTGTGATCGGAGACTCGGTGCAAAAGTCTACCTAGAAGCTCGAAAGTCAAGAATTTGCCTTTTCTTCCCCCTGTCCTCTCCCCATCTGAGAGCAGTGCATGTCGGAAGGTTTTTCTGCTTATTAATGGAGGGTGTGGTAACAGGAAGCACAGAGGAAATCTTTGGGTTAGTGCCTACAATCATCATTCCTGTCCACTTTTATTTGTTGGGCTCTCACTGTGCTCGAGCTCCCATGCTAAGCTCTTTCCATGATCATCTCCTGAGGCTGGCAGAGGTTAGATAACTTGGCCCAGGTCATGCCATTGGTAAGTGGCTGAGCTGGGACCTGAACACTGGTCTTTTTGACTCCAAGACCCATGCTGATAACTATTCTACTCTGCTCCCCACGTATGTCTGTTGAATGATTAAGAGCCAAGCCTCCTAGTTTTATTCTCAGCTCCAACTCTGTCTCCTGGGATGACCGGAGGGATCTGGAGTCCTGTCTTCCCGTGCACAATGGTTGGGATGCTTCACACCTGAGGATGGAAGAGAGGGAGAGAGAGAAACAGACAGAGAGACAGAGAGAGGCGGAGAGAGGCGGGGAGGGATGGAGGAGAAGATACACTCCAATTCCTGTGTTGATCCAGTTGAAGTCAAGGCTGGTGGAGTGCATACCTAGAGCTCATGTCTCAAGGGGCACCTGGATTAGCAGAAACAGGCCTTGACCATGTGCCCAGCGTTAGAATCCTCCTCTTTGAGACCCTCCATCCTCATTCTGCTCAGGCATGCAGTGATCCTGTCCCTCTGCTTGTTCAGATGCTTAAAAAATAAATAGATGTGTGGATATTTATTTTCACTATTTCCCGATGTGCGACCATAGATGGCTAAGTTACTTTCCCTCCCTGGACCTCAATCCCTCCATTTATAAAATGAAAGGGATTGGATTATTTCAAGTTCCTATTAGTTCTCCAATTCCTGCTTGGGTTCTGGTAAGACAGGCATATTCTGAGTCCCATACACACATAACCAGAGTCTCCGCTCCCTCGCCCTTTCAGAGTCCAGAATCTGGGCCTGGCCAATGTCTTCTGTTTATCTTGTCCAAAAATCTCCTCTCTCTCGGTCCACCCACGGATTCCTCCAATCCTCCCTTATCCATCTTCCCCCTCCAGACAACCCAGTGGTTGGAGATCCTACAACGGCTTTGCCTACATGACCAGCTGTCTGTCCAACACCGGGGCCTGGTCATTGCCTACAACCTGCTGCAGGCTGATGCTGAGCTGGCCAAGAAGCTGGTGGAGAGTGAGCTGCTGGAGATCCTGACTGTGGTGGGCAAACAGGAACCGGACGAGAAGAGAGCAGCGGTGATTCAGACAGCCCGGGAATGTCTCATCAAGTGCATGGATTATGGCTTCATTAAACCAGTGTCTTAGACAGGAGCCCACCCGGGGTGCTGGGGCTGATCCTCTATTGTGCAGAGTCCTGAGCTGGGAACTCTTGGAATGTCAGTTCATAGGGATCGGGGTAGTGACAATGAAGTCTCCATGTTAAAAAACAAACAAACAAAAAAAACACACAAAAACTTGATTGTTCCCTGAGTTGTAAATCTCCTCCTTCTTCCAAAGTGTGTCTGTCCCATTGGCTCTCTTGCTCCCTGTCTCCCTATATCTGTCATGTTATAGAACACTTGCCATGTTCCTAGGAAATACCAACTAAACTCTGAGCCTTTGGTGGGGGTAGGTGGCGGGGAGGAGGGGCATGGAGGTGTTAGGGAAGACAGACTGGTAAGTTGTTTCTGAAATGTATGTGAAAATAAAAGTAGAAAATAGTGATGAGTGTCTTTTTTAAAAACATATTTTTATTGATTTCAGAGAGAAAGGGAGAGGAAGAGATAGAAACATCAATGACGAGAGAGAATTCTTGATCAGCTGCCTCCTGCACGCCCCTACGGGGGATAGAGCCCATAATTGGGGGCATGTAGCCTGACCAGGAATCAAACCCACAACCTTTCAGTACACAAGATGATGCCCAACCAACTGAGCTACACGGTCAGGGCTTATGGTTATTCTTATTTTGCTCTTCCTAATGGAGTCAAATAGTTCTAGTTCTTTTTATTTTATTTTATTTTATTTATTTATTCATTTTTAATATATTTTATTGATTTTTTACAGAGAGGAAAGGAGAGAGATATAGAGAGCCAGAAACATCGATGAGAGAGAAACATCGACCAGCTGCCTCCTGCATACCCCCCACCGGGGATGTGCCTGCAACCAACGTACATGCTCCTGACCGGAATCAAACCTGGGACCTTTCAGTCTGCAGACTGACGCCCTATCCACTGAGCCAAACCGGTTTCAGCTTATTTTTATTTTTATTTTTAACTCTCAAATCTTCCTCTCTATCTACCACTATGCACATCCTGCCAATATAATTGTACCATTTTGGGTTAGAACAATATTCAATGTTTATCTTGTTATGACTCTCTAACCACAGCTGTGTTAGATCATACATTGTGAGTACATCTCATTTTCTGTACACTCTTCTGCTTGACTCAGGATTTATAATCATCTGATTTTATGCCTGTTTAGTTTTCTATCTATCTAACACTAACTAACTTCCGAATTCTCTGCCTCAGGCAAGAAAACTTGTTATTAATTATACACATTCCCATCAGCAATAATTTTGTATCTTCTGGATATATTCCCCTTTGCCCTCTTCCTTTGGATCCTGACTTGTAGGGTCTGTAGGCCCACTCCTCAGCTGTCCTACTGGGCTCTCCCTTTCCATATAGCGAGGATTTAACTTTAAAAAAATACATTTATTGATGGATTTTGAGTGAGAGAGAGGAAAACATCCATTTATTGTTCCACTTATTCATGCATTCATTGGTTGATTAATTTTGATTTCAGAGAGGAAGAGAAAGAAAGAAACATCAATGAAGAGAGAATCATTGATCAGCTGCCTCCTGCAGGCCCCAGACTGGGGATCGAGCCATGACCCAGCCATGTGCCCTGACCGGGAATCGAACCATGACCTCCTGGTTCATAGGTCGATGCTCAAACACTGAGCCACACCAGCCAGGCCATTGGTTGATTCTTGTATGTGCCCTGACTGGGGATCAAACCCACAACCTTGGCATATCAGATAACACTTTGACCAACTGACCTACCCAGTCAGGCCTTATATCCAGTTTCTCCCCCTCCTTCCTGGGGTTAATTGTCTCCTGCAGGAGTATAGTTTGGCTATAGGACCTGGGCTATACTTGGGGCACAAACGTTTCCCTGATTCACAGTAAATATAATGTGGAGTTTTATAACGAACCGTTATGAGGGTTGGTGTAGTTTTCCTCTTTTAAGAGGCTAAATGCTGGCAGTGTCAGAGCTGTTTGTCTCTCTCACAGATGCTTTTCAGCCCTGACCAGTGATTTCAAAGATATCATGCCTCTTTTTTTAAAAAAATATATTTTATTGATTTTGTACAGAGAGGAAGGGAGAGAGATAGAGAGTTAGAAACATCGATGAGAGAGAGTCATCAATCAGCTGCCTCCTGTACACTCCCCACTGGGGATGTGCCCGCAACCAAGGTACATGCCCCTGACCGGAATCGAACCTGGGGCCCTTCAGTCCCCAAGCCAACGCTCTATCCACTGAGCCAAACCGGTTTTGGCTATCATGCCTCTTTTGCCAGTTCTGCCAAATACCCAGGGATAAGAAAATTCCAAAAGCTCTTGTTGTTCCTAACAAGCAGCCATTGCTTTTCCTTCTCGGGGTCGGTAAGCCACTCGCCACAGAGCCGCCCCGCTCCTGTGGCTGCGCCAGCACCTGTAGATGCAGGTTTCTCTCCTGGTGTTCTCATCGCTGCTGCCCTTGGAAGCCCTGAGCCCTTCTTGCCAGACAATGAGTCTGCATCTTTATGGTTTTGTTTCTCCCTCTCACGCTTGCGCAATGTGTGAAAAAGAAACCAGAGATAACTCTGCTGTGATATTTTACATTTTCCTCTGCTATAGACAGGAACAATACATATTTTTAAGTGCACTATTATTTAATGCCTGATCTGAAAAAAAAAAAATTTTTTTTTTAAAGAACTAAAGGGCAGATGGATACAGTCTTTGGGTGGTAAATCTGTGTTTCACTCCCTTAAAAAAAAAATAATTTCCCCAGTATTTCAAAAAATTGAAATAGTAGCAGCATAGGGTCACCAATAAAAGAAAACACAAGAAAAGAAAAAGTAGGTAAACCAGGCGATTGATCCCGCACTTCTAGCCCCAAACCAGGCTGGAGGCGTTGTGGGGGGGGAGGGGAGAGCCCTGCGGGCCCTCGGGCAGCTGGGGCTTCCGGGCAGGGCGAGAGGAGGAGGGAATTGCACCGGAAAATCCCTCCCTGGAGGGGGCGAGTACCGCCCCCCACTAATGCTAAACCAATAAACGACACCCCGCGGGTACCCCTCCAAAGATCGCCGAGGAGGCTGAACTTGCAGAAGTGGGGCTCCGGGTCCGCAGAGCGAATCTCCTGGGCTGTGTCCTCTGCCTCCCGTGTGATTTGAGGTGATTTGAGGACCTGGCCCTGCAGGGTCAAGGCCAAGGCTCTGGATTTGGGGCGCTCCATCGCTTTCCGCGGAGGGAGGCGCGCTGCAGAGGAGGAACCTTGACGGTAAGGAGTCCCCGCGCCCCTTGGCGCAGGTCCCCCCAGAACTCGGTTCCCCTCCCTCCCCAGGTTCGCGCAGGTGCGGACCCTGCGGTGGGGTGAAGGCGGGGTGCAGCCCTGGGCCTGGGGCCCATCCCGGAGCCCCTCTCCGGCCCGGAGCCTGGGTTTGTGGGCTCTGGCAGTGTTTCCCAAAGGGTGGTACGCGTACCCCCAGGGATGCGGGAAGAGTGGTGGGGGTACGCGTTGCACCGGAGTTTGGCGGGGATATGCCCGGCACCGTGCTTAGCTGCGCCTAATTCTACGTTCTCACGAGTGCGAGGGGTACTCAGCGTTACGAAAATTATAGAAGGGGCACACGTATGTCGAAAGTTTGGAAAACACTAAGGTGACCAGACGTCCCGCTTTTGGCGGGACAGTCCCGATTCTTAACAATTTGTTCCGCAAAGTCTCGGTTTTTGGAAAGAATGCAGACAAGCTAGGGAACGGCGGGAGAACGGGAAGGGAATATACGGTTTTTCGGCGGCCACGTGGCTATTTAGCCAGGATATGAGTTTTATGTTATTTTTGTTAATGTTATAATGTTAAACTTTAATAATAACAAATCATTGCGGAGAACTGATTATCGAGAACGGCTTATCCAAGTTCCCGTGGTTGATCAGCTGTTAGAATTGTGGAATACGCGCTGTCCTTACCAGGAACTAAATGCTGCGACTGAACGCGGGTTGTTTCCCCCCCCACCCCCCTACGGTAAATAAAGTATGGACATCAGAAAAATCACAATTAAGTGAGGCTTTGAAAGCCATTTTGCGTGTGAAATATAATTTAACAAATCCTTGTGAAAAATGTCATGACCTTTTAAACAACGACAGCAATCTACTAAAAAAAAAAAATCACTCCAATGAGAAATATGCCAAAGAATAAAATAATACTATACATAGTTTTTAAATTTTATTATATATTTGTAAATCTTTTGTAAAAATTGATTTGAGAGACAGAGCGGAAAGAGAGACCTCGATCTGTTGTTCCACTCAGTTCTGCTTTCACTGATTGATTCTCCTCCCACCACTCATCCCCATTGGCGGGTTCTTGTGTGTGCCCTGGTTGGGGTGGGGGGGATGGAACCCGAAACCTCTCACCAAGTGGCTCTGGTCCGCTTTTGCACATGACTGTCTCGGAGCCAGAAAGGAGTCCTCGGGACCCGGACCGGTGTGTGGGGAGGGGATGCTGGACGGCGGGACCCCTGCACCCATCCTGATCTCAGAGCCAAGTCTCTAGGAGGAAATGGGTTCGGTGGCTAAGAAGAAAGAGGCGAGGCTTTGCCTGCCCTGGTGGGGAAAGAGAAACTAACCCTCACAGATACACTCCTACCAGAGCACGTGGAAGGGTGGAACAGAATTTGGAATCTCGGAGGGAAGGCAGGGGAGAGTGAGTGGGTGGAGGACTTTGTATGCATATATGCATGGCCCATGGACACAGACAGTGGGGCGGGAGGGGGCGCAGGAGAGGGCTGGACGGGGTTACTGGGGGGGGGGGGAGGGAATAAAGTAAAAAATTCTTCAACAATAAGGAATTATTTTAAAACACACACACACAAAAGCCAACAACAAAAAACAGCTTTCCCGAGCCTTCCCCTTGTTAAACTATAAAGCGTTCCTTTGCCACCACAAGTGCCCATGGCTCTTTTCCTAAATACAGTGAGATGAATTGATACACTCTGCATGGTCTCCTTTGGGCAGTCTTCATTTATTTCCACAGGGTTTTAGGTTTTACATTTTGGTCTAAGACATCTTTGAGTGCTTTTGTAAATGGTGTGAACTATGAATTTGAAGTTCATTTCTTTTGTAGGTGGGTATCCAACTGTTCTAGTGCTACTTGTTGAAAACATTATATTTTCCCCATTTTGCATCTTCGTTGTTTATATATATATGATGCCATATTTTATTTCATGGACAAATTTTTTCATCTTTATACCAATTCTATCCTATCTTGGTTACTGTAATTCTATAAAAAGGCTTGAAATCAGTGAATGCCAGTACTCTAATTTTAAGAGAGATTTAAGTTTAAGAAGTATATATTTATAAATGAGGCTTGCAGCCTGCCGGCCTGCGAGTTTAACATGCTTATTCTACAACTCTTGTTGTTGTTGTTGTTGTTGTTGTTTTAACTACTACTACTATTATTACTACTATCCAAGTAGATGTGGAGTGATGTCTCATTATTCCTTTAAAAATATATTTTTTTATTGGTTTTAGAGAGAGAGGAAGGAAGAGGGAGAGAGAGATAGGAACGTTGATGTTTCTCTCCCATCATCAACATCGATCAGCTGCCTGCACACTCCCTCCTGGGGATCAAGCTCACAACCCGGGGATGTGCCCTGACTGGGAATCGAACCCGTGACCGAGTACCAAGAATAACATTAAATAGCGAAGATATTTTGACCATGAAATCTTTTCCGTTGCATTGCAGCTCTTATCTATGTGTATTTATTTTTGCAGTGCTTCCTGCTTTCTGCAGGTGTCTTGAGAAATGTCATTTACAGAACTTGGCAGAAACATAAAAATAGTCGCTTGATCATTTCTGTGGTGGCAGTGGGCTCCCAGCGGACTTATTTCCTCAACCTGTTGTATACCCTGCATGTATGAGTATGGCCTCAAGCTCAGTGGAAATAGATTATGTAATCCTCTTTAAAAGAGTGCCCTTAAGCTGTCAATTTCCTACTGCCCCTATTTGTATCCTATTCTCATGGTTCTGCCTTCCTGTTTTTTTAGGAGAACATTTCGGGGGTAAGAATAGGAAAAGGGCCGAGAAGATGAGTCTCAAGACTGATTTGGACACGAACTTTGCTGAGTGTGTTTTAAATGCAGGAAAAATCACCCTTGGGGAGAAGCAAAGGAGTGAGATGGACCCGGACCTGCAGAAAGAACAGAATCAAAGCATCTTGCATGCCATATGTGCGCTGCTGAATTCTGGTGGAGGAGTGATCAAGATTGAGATTGCGAACAAGGACTACGATTACAGAATCCACGGAGTAGGGTTGGAGTTGCTCCCAATGTTCAAAGGCTATTTGGACGAGCTCCAACAGGAAGACCAAAACCTCTTTTTCATTTTCGTGAAATCATGGAATGCAAAGGCCTCTGGGGTACGGCTTGCCACTTTGTCCTCCAATTTGTACCAGAGACATAAAACATCCACGAATGAGATGACATCTGAGGAAGCACTGGCGTTTCTCAGAGAGAAGACTCAGACATTCAGGAATACTTTCAGTTTAAGCCCAAAGAATATTCAGGAAGGTGTACAAAGCGAAGAAGCCATAAAGGCCTCCGCGGCTGCTTTATTTGATCGAGATCACCTCCAGTACTTGGAAACACTCAATTTCACTCAGTCCACTCACGTTGAGTTTAAAATGTTCTCCGAAGAGGCATTGCAACATTTTGAGAAGGATCTTTCCAGATGTGTGTCTGCATTTGCAAACACCGAAGGAGGGTACATATTTTGGGGCGTGCATAAAGAGACGCGTCAAGTGATCGGATGTGAAGACGAGAAAATAGATCCCACCACCATGAGGGACTTCATCGGGAGCTGGATTAGGAAGTTACCCGTCCATCATTTCTGTGCCCAGGGGTGTGAGATAAAATATGCCATCAAGTTCTTTGAAGTAAAGAACCAAGGGGCCCTCCGTGGGTATGTCTGTGCAGTCAAAGTGGAGCCGTTCTGCTGCGCAGTGTTTGCCGAAGAGCCCAGTGCCTGGCAGGTGAAGGACAACTGGGTGATACGGCTGGCCCCAAAGGAATGGGCAACTTGGATGATAGAAACCGATCCAGGTCAGGAAGCAGAATCCACATGAAGTGTAATGTTAG
The DNA here is from genome assembly GCA_036971965.1 of Nyctalus aviator. Taxonomy (NCBI): domain Eukaryota; kingdom Metazoa; phylum Chordata; class Mammalia; order Chiroptera; family Vespertilionidae; genus Nyctalus; species Nyctalus aviator. The sequence goes on along the minus strand of CM072937.1, from coordinate 35,814,540 downwards.
GTGGGGGGGCTTGGAGGGAGGAAAGGGAGGTATTGCTTTTTCTGATCATAAACTCACATTTATAATTATTCAGGAAATTCCTTTTTCACGTGTCCTCTTCAATTTATTGCCACTTCCTCCCCACAATGGCCGGTTCCCTGGATTAAATGTTCTCCCTTTCTTTCGGCCCCACTTCTATTTTTTGAGCTAAAAGCTGACCACACTGCCCTGGCCCCTGTGGTTCAGTTAGTTGGAACATCATTCTGTACACTGAAAGTTTGCAAGTTCGATTCCCCGTCAGGGCACATACCCAGGTTGTGGGTTTGATTCCCTTGTGGAAGGCAACAATCAATGTTTCACTCTCACATCAATGCTTCTCTCTCTCCTTCTGCCTCTCTCTCTCTCTCTCCCTCTCCCTCCCTCTCTTTCCCTCTCCCTCTCCCTCCTTCTCTCTCTCTCTCTCTCTCTCTCTCTCACCAATCAAAAGCGTGTCCTTGAGTAAGGATTAAAGAAAATTAAAAGATGACCAAACCATGGCTGTCCTCCTTTTCTACTTTTTCCTTTTTGAGAGCCAACATGTGATACTCACTAGTCCCTTTGCCACCCCCAAATAGCAGTAGGTTTTTCTGAGCTGACTTGGGATGTAAATCAAATATCTGTGGGCCAAGACTTTGAGTTCTAAGACTAAGTGAAAAGTTGTGCAACACAGTGCAACTCTAAGTTGGGGTTCAGCCTTTTTGCATATTAAACCCTTGGTTCTTGTTTCCTAAGATCTTTCCAGAAATTCTGACATGGTCCTTCAGCTGAGTGTGTCATCCGCCACACCCCAAAGCAGGAGTGTTTGCACTCATAAGAATTTGGAATTTCTGAGAGAACAGCAAAAACGCTACTTTCCAGGTAATTCATTATCGGTCGTTGCTTAGGAACAGGTGGGTTGTGCATCCACATGAAAAAAAATAGAATTGGACTCTTTTTTTACGTTATAGAAAAGAAAAAAAAATCAAGTCCAAGGTTTGGGGGAATAAATGTCAGAAACAAACCTTTCAAACTCTTATTAGAAAATGTATGTGAATAATTTAGTGTTGTTCAGATAAGAAAGAGTTTCTTTAACCAGACACAAAAGAATTAAACTTAAACAAAAAGACTGATAAATTTTGCTATTTTAAAATTAAGAACTTATGCTCCTCAAACGAGTGAAAAGATTTAACTACAATCTTGAAAGACATTTACAATCCATGTAGTTGACAAAGAATTTGTATCAATAATATATAAATAATTTACATAATTTTGCCAAAACCGGTTTGGCTCAGTGAATAGAGTATCTGTCCGAGGACTGAGGGGTCCCGGGTTCAGTTCCAGTGAAGGGCACATGCTTTGGTTGCTGGCACATCCCGGTGGGAGGTGTGCAGGAGGCAGCTGATTGATGTTTCTCTCTCATCGATGTTTCTGGCTCTCTATCCCTCTCTGTAAAAAAAAAAAAAATCAATAAAATATATATTTTTAAAAGAATTTACATAGTTTTTCAAAAGAACAAATAGAAAAATGGGAAATAGTTATAAAGATGACTTTCTAAGAAAAGAAGACACATGACCAATACAGTTATGAAGAAACTAGAGGCCCATTGCAAGAAGACTCCTGCAATAGGGCTTCCTGCTGCGGTCAGAATAATATTAAATGGAAGTAGTAATAGGAAGTGCCTTTAGTTTAGTTCACTTTTGTAGAAAACTAGAGGCCCGGTGCATGAAATTTGTGCACTTGCGGGGGAGATCCTTCAGGCAGGTCTGTGCCCTCTCGAAGTCCGGGAATCCTTGGGGGATGTCTGATTGACTTGGGTAGCGGGCCTAAGCTGGCAGTCAGATATCCTTAGTGCTGCCGTGAGATTGAAAGAGGCTCCTGCCACTGCTGCTGTACTCGCCAGCTGTGAGCCCAGCTCAGGGCTGCTTGCTGAGTGGCGCTCCCCCTGTGTTGAGCGTTTGCCCCCTGGTGGTCAGTGCATGTCATAGTGACTGGTCGTTCCAGCGTTCAGTCCTTTTGCATATTAGCCTTTTATTACATAGGATAACGCTAGTAATTCTGAGTCCAGACGAATTTTACTGGTGTGTCCAATGGCTTGCTGGATAGCTTGATGTTCAACAGGTATCCCAAGCTGAGCATTTCCAAAATCAATCTCCCACTCTAACAATCTTCTATTTCCTTTCTATACTCCTCATATTATTCTGTATTAAGTATTCTTTTCAAATTATCTCTATCAATTAGAGAATCCATCCTCCACCCAGCAAAGCACAGAAATCTGGATTCATCCTTGTCTCTTCCCCTGATGTAGAATTAAAAATTCAAATTGTGTGTATGTGGGTACGTGTGTGTGTGTGTGTTTCTGAGAAGAGGATTCATAGTTTTGGTTAGATTCCAAATTTGGGCTCCTGACCCCAAAAGGTTTTATATACACATATAGGAAAAGCCAAACTTTTTTTTTTTTTTAAAGCACTTTAAATAATTAATTTGTTTGTTTGTTTGTTTGTTTTATATTTTTATTGATTTTACACAGAGAGGAAATGAGAGGGATAGAGAGTTAGAAACATCCATGAGAGAGAAACATCGACCAGCTGCCTCTTGCACACCCCCCACTGGGGATGTGCCCGCAACCAAGGTACTTGCCCTTGACCGGAATCGAACCCGGGACCTTTCAGTCCACAGGCCAATGCTCTATCCACTGAGCCAAACCAGTTTCAGCTAAATAATTTTTAAAAAATACAAATGTGAAATGGATCTTTCTTTGTAAACAGATTAAGGGTTTTAAAATATGTATAATTTGTGTGCCCACCACAGTCAAGATACAGAACAATTCAATCACCAAAAAAATGGCTCCTGCCCTGGCCATTGTGCTCAGTGGTTAGGATGTTGGGCTGGTGCCCTGAAGGGTCATGGGTTTGATTTCCAATCAAGGGCAAGTACCTGGGTTACAGGTATGATTCTGGACCTGATCGCATGTGAACAGGCAACCAATTCATGTGTCTCTATCACACCAATGTTTCTCTTTCTCTTCCTCTCTGTCCTTCCCTTCCACTCTTTCTAAAAAAAAATCAATGGAAAAAATCTCCTCGGGTGAGGATTAACAACAACAACAAAAAGGCTCCTTCATGTTGCCCATTTGTAGTCAAAATTTCCTCTAACCCCTAACTCCCTGCAGCCATTGATCTGTTCTTCATTTCTTTTTTTTAATATATTTTATTGATTTTGTATAGAGAGGAAGGGAGAGAGATAGAGAGTTAGAAATATCGATGAAAGAGAGTCATCCATCAGCTGCCTCTTGCACACCCCCTACTGGGGATATGCCTGCAACCAATGTACATGCCCTCGACCGGAATCAAACCTGGGACCCTTCAGTCCCCAAGCCGACGCTCTATCCATTGAGCCAAACCGGTTTCGGCTGTTCTTCATTTCTATAGTTTTGCCTTTCACAGGGTGCCATGTAGGTGAAGTTAATATCGTATATAACATTTGCTAGGTTCCACCCCCCCCCCCCCCAGCTTTGTGGAGTTATAACAGGTAACACAATGTATAAGGTGTGCGGCATAATGATTTCATACACCTATATATTGTGAAATGACCACCACAAGAAGATTAATTAACCGTGTGTGTGTGTGTGTGTGTGTGTGTGTGTGTGTGTGTTGAAAATATCTAAGATCTGTCTTAGCAACTGTATTATATAACAATACAGTATTATTAACTATAGTCAGCACTGCCTGATATTAAAATGGCACTATAGCTGAAACTGGTTTGGCTCAGTGGATAGAGTGTCGGCCTGCGGACTGAAAGGTCCCGGGTTCTGGAGAGGGATCCAAGATGGCTGCGCCCAGGTAAACACCTAGCCGCAGCCGCACACAACAATTTCAATAAAATACAACTAAAATATAAAATGGGCATTACCCAGAACTACAGGAAAGTCGACTGACTGGAAATTCTACAACGAGAAGCAAGGAGAAAACCAGAAGGAAGCGCGGAGGAGCTGGAAAAGCCTGAGGTACGGAGATACGCGGCGCGCAGAGAGGACGGAGCCCCGAGAGGCTGCTGAGTGCCTGGCGGGCGTTCCCTGGCGGGAAGGAGATAAAACCCCGGCTGTGTTGGGCCCCGGTTCTGACTGCTCTGAACCCGTTCTAGCCCAGACCCCGGGGACCCAGGCTCACACAGAGGGAGCTGGGCTGTAAGGTGGAACCCCGGGGGAGCAGCGAAAGGAGGTCCCGGCAGTGCGCACAGTGCGTGCAGAGAAGGGACGGGCGGCTGTGCCGCGGGATTGCACTGGCGGGAAGGAGACAGGGGCTCCAGACTGCTCTGAACGCCACCTCCAACTCCACTTCCAACTGAACTGAACCCCAATACCCGGCTCATTGGGGGAGAGCATAGACTGTTTGGCAGCAGGCGAAAATCGAGGGCACCTTTCTCTCAGAGGTGCTGGCAGCGAGTACTGAAGGACCCACATAGGGCGGGGCGGACGGAAGCCAAGGCTGTAGGCTCCACCCTGAAAACCCTGTCCCATCTGTAGCTGCAAAATGCGACAACAAAATAGATCACAAACGAAAGAAATGGAGGACAAAAAGCGGCTGGATATAGAGTTCAAATCTACGCTTATAAGGTTTTTTAAGAATTTCCTAGAAAAGATGGATAAGTCCTATGAGGATATGAAAAGAAATCATCTAGAATTAATGAGGAATCAACAAGAAATGATAAGGAATCAACAAGAAATAAAGAATACATTGTCTGAAATAATAAATATTATACAGAGTCCTAAAAACAGAAAAGAAGATCGCAAGAATCAAGTCAAAGATTTGGAACATAAAGAGCCAGAAGACACTCCTCCACAGAAGCTAGAAGGCAAGAGAATCCAGAAAATTGAAGATAATGTAAGAAACCTCTGGGACAACTTCAAGCGAACCAACATCAGAATTTTGGGGGTCCCAGAAGATGAGAGAGAGCAAGATATTGAAAACATACTGAAAGAAATAGTGACAGAAAACTTCCCCCACATGGTGAAAGAATTAGACTTACAAGTCCAGGAAGCGCGCAGAACTCCAAACAAAAGGAATCCAAAGAGGACCACACCAAGACACATCATAATAAAAATTCCAAGAGCAAAAGACAAAGAGAGAATATTAAAAGCAGCAAGAGCAAAGAAGGTAGTTACCTAAAAAGGAGCACCTATACGATTGTCAGCTGACTTCTCAACAGAAACCATGCAGGCCAGACGGGAATGTCAAGAAATATTCAAGGTGATGAATAGTATGAACCTACAGCCAAAGATAATCTATCCAGCAAAGCTATCACTCAGAATCGAAGGTCAGACAAAGAGCTTCACTAATAAAAACAAGCTAAAGGATTTCATCAACACCAAACCAGAGTTATATGAATTGCTGAAGGGGGTTCTTTCAGAAGAGAAAGTAAATAAAGATGGAAATTATGAACAACAAATATGTAACTATCAACAAGTGAATCTAAAAACCAAGGGAATTGAAAAGAATCTGATGAACAAATAGTAACTGTTGAATATAATAGAATCAGAGGTATGGAAGGGGAGTGAACTGACTATTCTTGGGGAGGAGGGGAGAGGGGGATGTGGGAAGAGACTGAACATAAACTGTGCACCTATGGATGAGGACAATGGGGAGTGGGGAAAGGACAGAGGGTGGGGTGGGAACCTGGTGGAGGAGAGCAATGGTGGGGGTGGGGGGAAGGAACATTTGTAATAATATGAACAATAAAAACTTATTAAAAAAAAAATAAAAAAATAAAAAAAAAGAAAGGTCCCGGGTTCTATTCCAGTCAAGGGCATGTACCTTAGTTGTGGGCACATCCCCAGTAGGGGGTATGCAAGAGGCAGCTGATTGATGATTCTCTCTCATCGATGTTTCTAACTTCTATCCCTCTCCCTTTCTCTCTGTAAAAAAGTCAATAAAATATTTAAAAACAAATAAATAAATAAATAAAATGGCACTATAATGCCTTCCTCCTCATCTCCACATTTTTGCTTTTCACTCTAGACATCAGCAACACGATCTGCTTGGAGTTGCCTGAACGGGCCTTGCTGTTTCTTGCCTCCATGCTATACTCATGTACCCTTTTACCCATCTCTCTATTCTCCCTTCCTTCACCTGGCTAACTTCAATCGTCCTGTAAGGAGCAGCTCAAGGGTCACCTTCTTCATCTCTTCTCTTCTACGCTGCACCCCTCCTTGGTGTTCACATAATGCTTTCCCATTCATTTACTACTTTGTGTGACTATCACTGTTTCTGTTTATGCCCCTTGCTTGTCAGTTCCCTCGGACTGGAATTGTTTGAGCTTGTGTTAACTAATGCATACCTAGTCCTAACACATGGTAGACCCAAGTGTGGATTGAATCTGTTACATAGAATGATGAAGACTAGCTTGTCTGCAAACTCTCTCATTTACTCCAATTCCTTCCCTGTCTAGTATCATCGGAGAACGTGGAATATGTTCCACGAAGACTCTACACGGAGCTCTTCTTAGAAAACGGAGGACTCAAACGCTTAATAAATAAGGAAATGCACGATGTCTCTCAAGGCCTGTTGATTTTTTCTCGAAGCTGGGCTGTGGATGTGGGTTTGCAAGAGAAGCAGGAAGTCATCTGTGACGTTCTTCTACTTTCCCAAGAAAAAATCCCGGTCCTCTACACCATCCTCAGAAAGGACGATGGCTGCTGGAAGGACTACACGATGAGGGTCGCCCGTACCTTAAAGCAGAAGTTGGTGAACACCGGTGGCTACACTGGAAAATTGTGCCTTCTTCCCAAGGCCTTCCTGCTGAATCCTGACACAACAGCAAAAGCCCTTAATGGTTCAAAACTGCCAAGCTACCCTGTATCCTATTGCAGGATGACCACGGAGGACATGAAAGTTCTGTTACAGTCCCTACTGATCGTGTTGGGTGGGTTCCGGTCTTTGTTAAGTGAGGAGCTGGGCTGTGAGGTTCTGAACCTACTCACCGACAAACAATACGAGTTGCTTTCGATGAACCTCCGCAAGACCAGGTTGCTATTTGTGCATGGCTTACCCGGATCAGGGAAGACCATCTTGGCCTTAAGGATAATGGAGAAGATCAGGAATGTGTTTCACTGTCAACCAGGTGGCATCCTTTACATCTGCGAGAACAAGCCCCTGCAAGAATTCGTGAGGTATGTAGCCTGACGGCATTCATGTTCTTTTCTTAAGTACGTTCAGCTGGTGTGGCTTTGGGTTTACATGCTAAGATTCATATTGTTGTTTACTATGTCAAGATGAGTTTAAGAAAAGGCAACCAGGCGTCCCGCTTTGGGTGGGACGCAGGACACATTGTTAAAAAGCGGGACGTCTGGTCACCTTAGTTTAAGAGTAAAATTGACTCCCTTTTCTTGATTGGGGACACTTGACTGTGTTTCTTACATTTTCAGCCGCAAAAACATCTGCCAGGCAGTGACCCGAAAAGCCTTCATGATAACAAATTCAAACTTTGAAAACATTCAACACATCGTCATCGACGAAGCTCAGAATTTCCGCACTGAAGATGGGGACTGGTATGAGAAGGCAAAAGCCATCACTCGGAGAGGAAAGGGTGGCCCCGGAATTCTCTGGGTCTTCCTGGACTACTTTCAGACCAGTCACACGGAACACTCTGGCCTCCCCGACCTTCAACACCAGTACCCGAGAGAGGAGCTCAGCAGAGTGATCCGCAATGCAGACCCAATAGCCAATTACCTGCAGGAAATAATGCACAAAGTCAGAGAATATCCACCACCTAACATCTCCTCCGAGTCCCTGAATATATTCAGGGAAGCTGAATGGTCTCGAGGTGTTCCAGGCCACTTCGAGATTAGCGAGCACAAGGACATGGAGCAGTTGGTAGATTACATAGCAGAAAAATGCCATTCACTTGTGAAGGCGGGATATTCCTGCCAGGATATTGCTGTGATTTGCAGCACAGCAAGTGATGTACACAAATATACAGGTAAGCTTCGAAGGGCACTGAGGAAGAGAAAAAGGTCTCAGTCCAGGGAGGAATCTGATCTGTTAGTAGTAGAAAGTGCATCAGCGATCATGGGCAATAACATTGTATTGGACAGTGTCCGTCGATTTTCAGGCCTGGAAAGGAACATCGTGTTTGGAATCAATCCAATGACAGCTCAGCCAGCTGTTTTCCACAATCTTCTGCTCTCTTTGGCTTCAAGGGCAAAGAAACAGCTGTATATTCTGAAGTTTTCCAACTGAAGCGAAGATCCCAATCTAAGTAGCCCTCATTTCTGGTTAAGTGTGAAACTATGTGATTTAAACATTAATCATCAAATATTTAATGAAGACTCACTGTGAGCTAAGTACTGGGATTGGGGAATGGTTAGCAAATAAGACAGGTTAGATTCACAGAGAGCAAACTAATTCAAGAAATTTCAATGGTAGTAAAGGACACCAGAGCAGTAATTGGAGGGACCTCATATGCAGACATTGTGTGTGTGTGTGTGTGTGTGTGTGTGTGTGTAGGTAGGCAGGTAGATAGGAAGAGGGGTTGGTTATTTAGAGTGGTCTGAGAAGTGCTAGTGAGGGAAGTCATGAGAAAATCTCTGAGCTGTATGTGCCAGGCAGGCTCAGATATTTTCATTTTTATTATTTCTTAAATATATTTTATTGATTTTTTTACAGAGAGGAAGGGAGAGGGAGAAAGAATTAGAAACATCGATGAGAGAGAAACATCGATCAGCTGCCTCCTGCACACTCCCCACTGGGGATGTGCCTGCAACCAAGGTACATGACCTTGACCAGAATCGAACCTGGGACCCTTCAGTCCGCAGACCAACGCTTTATCCACTGAGCCAAACCAGTCAGGGCAAACCTCAGTTCTTTAGCTCTGCTTCTTAATATTGTTCCTGTGAAGATCTTAGATTACTATTTGTGTGTTTTTTCTTTTTTTTAAGTGAAAGAGTCCCTAAGAGGATGAATGTACTGAACTCAAGGTTACACTGTATTTTTCATTTAATTTAATGACCAATGAAATTGAAATAACAATGTAAGAAATATGAACATGAAGCTAGCATTGGTTACTTCTGGCAGCTGGTTATAATATTAAAATTTTTGAGACACGCCCATGGGGAAGCATGGAATTAATTTATTGTGAGATGATTTGCAGCTAATGTGGAATAAGGGACACATCATTTAGAAAGATACTTTTAAAATAAAATAAATACAAAAATTGACAATTCTTAATACAGAGCTAGATCAGTCAAGTTCATAGACTCTCTCTTTACCAATGTCTAAAAGGAATTGAAAAAAATAGTAAAACCATAGCCAAAAGTTTACCATCAAGAGAGAGGCAAAGAATGGAGCTCAACCTCATGACATAAACATTCAATAAATGTGTAGTGCCGGGTAGTATAGAAGGATCCCCTGTATCTTTCACCCCTTCCTAGGCCATTTAATTTTCATGTGATTATTGCTATATTTAGGTTTTCATCTGCTCTGCTTTGTTTGCTATTTTCCACTTTTTTCTTTGTCCCTTTCTGTGTTTGTTTTTTTTCCCTTTCTTCTGCATCCTTTGACTTAATTGTGCATTTTGAAATAATTACATTTTTATCTTCTTTATTGGCGTATTTGTTATAATGTTTTGGTTGGTTATTTTAGTCATAGCCCTAGAGTTCATAGCATATATCTTTTTAAAAACATTTTTAGTTACTTTTTTTGAGAGAGAGAGAGAGAGAAATATCTATGTGAGATGGAAACATTGATGGGCTGCCTCCTGCACTCCCTCCACCGGGGACTGAGCCACAACAGGGCACGTGCCCTGACCGTGAATCAAACGGCCAACCTTTCCTGGCACAACACCTAACCGACAGAGTCACACTGGCCAAGGCCACAGTATATATCTCTGAACTTTCAAGTGGTCTTATTCCACAACAGTGCTAGTATACTTCCATTTTTTTCTTTCTAAGCCTTTGTGCTATTGTTAAGATATATTTTACTTCTATATATGTCATAAATACCATAATATGTTGATATTATTTTTGTTTTAAGCAGCTAATTATCTTTTTTCCCCTTTTTTTTTTCTTCTTTTTTTAATTACAACAAGCAACCTGTAGGGCCAAAGTTTTCAGCCAATTATCTTTTTTTTTTTTTTAAATATATCTTATTGATTTTTTACAGAGAGGAAGGAAGAGAGATAGAGAGCTAGAAACGTCGATGAGAGAGAAACATCGACCAGCTGCCTCTTGCACACCCCCTACCAGGAATGTGCCCGCAACCAATGTACATGCCCTTGACCGGAATCGAACCTGGAACCTTTCAGTCCACAGACCGACGCTCTACCACTGAGCCAAGCCGGTTTCAGCTGAGCTAATTATCTTTTAAAGAGATTTAAATACTATGGAAAAAAATTCTTTATACTTACCTATGCAGTACCACTTCTGGTGATTTTTATTCCTTTGTGTAAATCTAGATTTGCATTTTGCATGATTTTCCTTCTGCTCAAAGGAATTACTTTAACATTTCTAATACGGCAGGTCTGCCGCTGCTGAATTCATTCAGGTTTGGCACGTATGAAACAAAGTCGTTAGTTCACCTTTGTTTTTGAAAGATACCTGCTGGGTGGAGGGCTAGGGTGATAGTTTGTCTTTCAGTGACTTCAATATGTTGCTCCCTTGTCTTCTGTCTTGTTTCTTTTCCAGTGATAAATGTGCTGTCCTCCTTATCTTTGTACCTCTGCACATAATGTGTCCTTTTCCTCTGAGGACTTTGAAGATTTTCTCTTTTTTATTATTGACTTAAGAAAAATAATTATGATGATCCTTGGCAATTAAGAAAATTTCTTATGGTTGAGGTTTTTAAGAACTTCTTGCACCTGTGTGTAGTTTCACCAAATTTGGAAAAATTTTCAGCCATTATTCCATCCAATATGTTTTGTGCACCCTTCTTCTCTTCAGGTTTGGAGGCTTGGAACCTAGTCTCTTCTCCCCAGTCACACTATCACTCAAGGTTGAGGGCAAAATAATTAAATTTTCAGACTTGTAACAACTTGGGATTTTCTCTTAATCACTCATAGCCCATCCCTGAAATAATTAGTGAATAGTGTACTTCAGTAAGAAAAAAAAATGAACTGGGAAGAAAGTGGTGGTTACAAGGAAGGAGGTTGAACAAACAAACCAGTAAAATATAAGGTAAACCTATATGTTTTATTTGTCAATTGGCAAATAATCTCATTGCCTTCCTATATGCAAACTACATCTAGTTGAAAGATATTCTGAAAGAAAAAAGCCCAGTACTAATTACAACAACAACAACAAGATAAACTAAGAATAACTGTAATAAGAAATGTGTAAGTTCTTTATGAATAAAACCATGAAATGAAACTGAAGAACACAAAAGAGAACTTGAACAGATAAAAAACACAGGGTGTTTTTGGATAAGAAGACTCAGAATCATAAATATAACCATTTTTACTAAGTTAATCTATAAATCCAATGTCATCCAATAAAAATACCTACAGATCTTTCCCAAAGCATCAAAATAATTTTAAAGTTTATTGAAAAATAAAAAGCATGAGCACCCAGGAAAAATCTAAAAAGGGCAAAACCTGAGAGCAATTAGCATTACCAAATGTTAGAACTACAATAATTACAACAATGTGGTTTTATTAGGTGGCAGGAATGGAGCAGATTAGAATGCCCCAAAAATAAAATATATGTGGGAATGTAGTATATGTTAAAGGTGGCTTTGAATTTTGTTGGGCAAAGATGGGTTATTCCACAAGTTATTTTGAATGACTTGGGTACATATCTGCAAAAAATTAGCCATTGGCTATATACATTATACTTGACACCGAAATAAATTCCAGGTGGATTCAATACTTAAATGTAAAAATATGGAGTGATGGAAGTACATGAAGCAAAAGTAGGACATTAAATTTTTATTATGTCAGCATAGGGAAGGCCTAAATATAGTTCCTGATCAGAAACTACGAAAGAAAATATTGACTATTTTAAACAAAATTATCTTCGAAGTAAAAACACCGTGAAAATGGGCCAAGAAACAAAGAACACAGCTGGACAAATATTAGCAACAAAAGTTATAGATGAATAATTTACTCCTTATTTTTAAACAAGTTTCTAAAAATCAAAGAGAAAAATTCTAAGATCACAAAAAAGAAAAAAAAAAGGGGTGGGGGTGGGGGTTGGGGCAATGGATGTGAGCAAGCAGAAGAACCCGGAAAAGGAGTTTAAAAGAGTTTCTAAACATATGGAATCTTTAGGCGTAATATAGACGTAGCAACTAAAAACTACAACAATAGATCACTCCCACTTATTAGATTGACAAAATCATCACATTCCAACTTAATGATTTTACTGTTTGGCAGCGGAAAAGCACTTTCAGACATTGCTATGAAGTAGTACAACTTCTATCACGAACGATGTACCAACATTTTAAATGCACATTTCCCTTTAGCTAGCCATTCTACACATATGTTCAAAGATGTGCGATGACTTCTGTACAGTTCATTGAACTTCACTTAATTTTTTTATAGCGAAAGATTGCAAAATAGTAAATATCCCCCTCAATGGGTTGAATTGATTATCTTACGGCATACCAACACACTTTGATATTAATTCGGTATTGATGTGGGGCCATCTTTAAGATATATTGTAGGGTGAACAAAGCAATGTTTTTAAAATGTCCTTGACTTATAGAACTGACATGAAGATGTCTTTGTAAATACATTAAATATTTTTGAAAGTGTACTAAAAAAACTGGTAACAGTGTTTGACTCCAGGGAAGGACAAATGAATGTGAGGGAACAAGATGAGAAAAAGACGCTTTTGATTTTCATGCCTTTTGGACTTGGAGCCGCGCAGATGTTTTGCTTAGTGAGATGATTTCGCCAGTTGTGTGTTTGTACTTGTTTGTAATGGTTTTATGAATTACTTTCTTAGTTCTCTATTAACCCATACCATGGGAAAAGCCCTTCAAGATTATAATGAATAATATGTATGTGTAGTGAGTGAGGAGGGATAAAATTTAAACAACACAAAAAGTTTTAAAAATTATGTATAATACATCTTTGCTATAGAGGATTGATAAGTGCTAATTTTTTATATTTGCTTCAAACTTTTTTTAAAATAAAATAGCTTATAGAAATTTGAATTCATTGTTTTGTCTTTCCTCTATAACTTCTCTCCCCTTTCCCCAGCAGCAGAAACCACCATGGCTTTAGTGGGGATAGTTGCAAGCTTCCTGATAACAGTTTTACACACACATACGTGCACGCGCGCGCACACACGCACACACACACACACACAGTGGCATCATTATTATCAGGAGTAGCATAGGATGAAGTGAAGGTGGAGGACAAGGCACTGGGAAATCACATGACTGGCATTTAGTTTCCTTTTGTTGTTTTTTTTTAAAGTTATTGTTGAAAGAATTACTTATGTTCCCCTTTGACCCCCTTCTAGTCTGAGGCATTTAGTTTCTATGGAGTAAACTCTCTGATGGCTCTAGAACGTATAAACAGTAAAGTAATAATAATAATAATAATAATAGTAATAACAATAATAATAATAAAAAACAGAGATTGTGAACAAAACTATTCAAAAGATCCATGGAAAACCCAAAGGTCTTGACAGTCATCCCCTGTAGTCAGTCGCAGGACAGACATGGCTGCGCACCATGCCGAAGGCCTGATGGTTCCGGTTGCTGAGATCAGTGCGAAAACCTACAACCACACCAGGTCTCTTGCACTGAGGGAAGGATATGGGTGTGGAAGGAGTGAGACCCCGAGACATGAAAGAGGATGTTTGGGTAGGTGCTGGGAACTCTGGACCCCCAAGTACCTTTAGAGGGACAGGCACACGGAGCCCAAGAGAAGCTGCCTTCCTGGGCAAAGAAGCATTTTGAGAGGCTTGGGGCCAGCTGCCTCACAACCTGATGCTGATGTTCCTCAAGACTCAGGCCCCCCCATCGTAAGAGTTCAATCCCTACATGGCCCGGAGGCGAAGACCTGTTCCCCAAGGCGATAGCTTGCAGTCAAAAGAATTTCACCAAAACCGGTTTGGCTCAGTGGATAGAGCGTCAGTCTGCGGACTCAAGGGTCCCGGGTTCGATTCTGGTCAAGGGCATGTATATTGGTTGTGGGCACATCCCTGGTGGGGGGTGTGCAGGAGGCAGCTGGTCGATTTATCTCTCTCATTGATGTTTCTAGCTTTCTATCCCTCTCCCTTCCTCTCTGTGAAAAAATCAATTATATATTGAACAAATATATATATATGAACAAATATATATGAACAAATATATATGAACAAATATATATATTAACACACACACATATATACATATATATATACTTGTTTGTTAATCCTTACCTAAGGATATTTTTCCCATTGACTTTTAGAGAATGGAAGGGCAGTGGGGGGATGGGCAGATAGAGACATCAATATGAGACAGACACATTGATCGGTTGCCTCCCGCAGTGATGGCAACTCCAGTCCTCAGGATATTCCTCAGCACATACTGCCTCCCAGTGTCAGTCCGACGCATTCTGAAACTTTCCTTTCCATATCCCCTTTCCCCCACTCCCTGCCATTTCTGTGTCGAATCAAAGCCCACACCTTACTTTCTGGTCACACAACCTCTACTTCCTTTTGATACCAGCTCTTCTTCCTGTCCTAACTAGCAATATTCCAAGGTAATTTTTTAGCCACATGGCATGCTGATTGATGCTACTCCTGTCTTCTCCTGCTCTGGAACTTCTAACTTTTCTGGGCAGTGTCTCCTCTTCTTCTGCCGGCTGAAGAATCCCCACCAGCAGATTTTTGAACAGGAGGTACAGCTGATGCTTTCCAAAACCTGTGTCCCATGTCTACACAGGCCAGTTATGTCTTTGGCCATGGGCTCCTTTGTAATCTGTCTTCCCTGAAACTGGTGCACTTTCCAGGCCTAGAGTGAAAGGGTCCCTTGGAGAGGAGCACAGTACATCGTGGCGAGGACAGTGGGTCTGCTGTCTCTGTCACTTAACAGTTCTACAACCTTGGACTTTTCGATGTCATCTCTTTGTGACCTGAGTTGGCTTCCTCATCCATAAAACGGAGGTATTAGTACCTATATTATAGAGCTGTGAGAAGGATTGAGGGAGTGTGTAGAAGTAAAGCGCCCAGAAGAGATAGTAGTTGCTCAATAAATCTGGCTATTATTCGTTATTGTGTAAGTTCAGTAACAATGAACAAAGATTTTTCTTCCCCATTTTCCTGTTAGTGGGGATTGAATCTGATCTCAAAATTTGTGCCTCTAAACAAAATCAGAAATGAAAGAGGTGAAATAACAACAGACCCCACCGAAATACAATGGATTGTTACAAAATACTACAAACAACTCTATTCCAACAAACTGAACAACCTTGAGGAAATGGACATATTCCTAGAAAAATACAAACTTCCAAAACTCAATCAGGAAGAATCTAAAAATCTCAATAGACCAGTAACTTGGGAAGAAATTGAAACAGTCATCAAAAAGCTTCCAGCAAACAAAAGCCCAGGGCCAGATGGCTACACAGGAGAGTTTTACCAAACATTCAAGGAAGAACTAAAACCTATCCTCCTAAGACTATTCCAAAAAATCCAAGAGGAAGGAACACTTCCAAACTCCTTCTATGAAGCCAGCATCACCCTAATACCAAAACCAGATAAAGACAACTCAATGAAAGAGAATTACAGGCCAATATCCCTCATGAACATAGATGCCAAAATCCTCAACAAAATTCTGGCAAATCGACTCCAGAAGAGCATCACAAAGATCATACACCACGACCAAGTAGGATTTATTCCAGGAATGCAAGGATGGTTCAATATCCGCAAATCAATAAATGTGATACATCACATAAACAAATTGAAAGATAAAAATCATATCATCATATCAATAGATGCAGAAAAAGCATTTGATAAAATCCAACACCCTTTCCTGATAAAAACTCTTAACAAGGTGGGAGTACAAGGATCATACCTCAACATAATAAAAGCTATATATGATAAACCCACAGCCAACATTATACTCAATGGGCAAAAACTAAAACCATTCCCTCTAAGAACAGGAACAAGACAGGGATGCCCACTCTCGCCACTCCTGTTTGACATAGTACTGGAAGTACTAGCCATTGCAATTAGACAAGAGGAGGAAATAAAAGGCATCCAAATTGGAAAAGAAGAAGTAAAGTTGTCTTTATTTGCAGATGACATGATATTGTACATAAAAAACCCAAAAGACTCCATTAAAAAACTAATTGACTTAATAAATGAATTTGGCAATGTAGCAGGATACAAAATTAATGCCAAGAAATCCATGGCATTTCTATACACCAACAGTGAAACTACAGAAACAGAGACTAAAAAAGCAATGCCATTTACCATCGCACCAAAAAAATTAAGATACCTAGGAATAAACTTAACTAAGGAAGTAAAGGACCTATATGCAGAAAACTACATGACACTGAAAAAAGAGATAGAGGAAGGTGTAAGGAGATGGAAGAACATACCATGTTCATGGATTGGTAGAATCAACATCGTCAAAATGTCCATACTTCCTAAAGCAATCTATAGGTTCAATGCACTCCCCATTAAAATACCAATGGCATATTTCACTGATCTAGAAAGAACTCTCCAAAAGTTCATTTGGAACAATAAAAGACCCCGAATAGCCACAGCAATCCTGAGAAAGAAGAGTAAAGTAGGAGGGATCTCAATACCAGACTTCAAACTGTATTACAAAGCCACTGTTCTCAAAACAGCGTGGTACTGGCACAAGAACAGACATATAGATCAATGGAATAGAATCGAGAACCCAGATATCAACCCAAATCACTATGCTCAATTAATATTTGACAAAGGAGGCAGGAATATACAATGGAGTCATGATAGTTTGTTCAATAAATGGTGTTGGGAAAATTGGGCAGACACATGCAAAAGAATGAAACTAGATCACCAACTTACACCATACACAAAAATAAACTCAAAATGGATGCAGGACTTAAACATCAGACAGGAAACCATAAAAATACTAGAAGCATCCACAGGCAGCAAAATCTCAGACGTATGCCAAAAGAACTTCTTCACTGATACTGCCCCTAGGGCAATGGAAGCTAAAGAGAAAATAAACAAATGGGACTACATCAAAATAAAAAGCTTTTTTACAGCAAAAGAAACCATCAACAAAACAACAAGAAAGCCCACAGACTGGGAGAACATATTTGCAAATAGCACCACTGATAAAGGTTTAATCTCCAACATCTACAGACAGCTGATACAACTAAATAAAAGGAAGATGAATGATCCAATTAAAAAATGGGCAATGGACCTAAATAGAATATTCTCAAAGGAAGACAGAAGGAAGGCCAAAAGGCACATGAAAACATGCTCAATGTCACTAATTATCCGAGAGATGCAAATCAAAACAACAATGCGGTACCATCTCACACCTGTCAGAATGGCCAACATCAACAAAACAACAAACGACAAGTGTTGGCGAGGTTGTGGAGAAAAAGGAACCCTCGTGCACTGCTGGTGGGAATGCAAACTGGTGCAACCACTGTGGAAAACGGTGTGGAGTTTCCTCAAAAAACTGAAAATGGAACTCACATTTGACCCAGTAATCCCACTCCTAGGAATATATCCCAAGAAACTAGAAACACCAATCAGAAAAGATATATGCACCCGTATGTTCATTGCAGCACAATCTACAATAGCCAGAATTTGGAAACAGCCTCGGTGCCCATCAGCAGATGATTGGATCCAAAAACTATGGTACATCTACACAATGGAATACTATGCTGCCATAAAAAAGAAGGAATTCTCATCTTTTACAGCAACCTGGATGGAATTAGAGAACATCATGCTGAGTGAAATAAGCCAATCAATGAAAGAGAAACACCACATGACCTCACTTATTTTTGGATAATAAAGATCATTATAAACTGATGATCCAAAAGATAGATATAGAGACAGTAAAGCAACAAGCAGATTGTCAAATTTCAGCTGGGAAGGGAGGAGGATCTGGGGGAGATAATAGATCAACTGAAGGACTTGTATACATGCATATAAGTACATCCAATGGGCATAAAACTCTGGGGAGGGAGGGGATGTGTGGGAGGGAGGAGGGGGGCAAAAAAAATCATTAAAATATGTAAAAATAAATAAATAAATAAATTTATTAAAAAAAAAAAATTTGTGCCTCTAGTCTTTCAAGGAAGTATAATGAGGTTTATATATTTTATTTTAAAATTTTTTTTGTTTATTGATTTTGAGAGAGGGAGG
Source organism: Nyctalus aviator (assembly GCA_036971965.1). NCBI lineage: Eukaryota > Metazoa > Chordata > Mammalia > Chiroptera > Vespertilionidae > Nyctalus > Nyctalus aviator. The sequence goes on along the minus strand of CM072937.1, from coordinate 35,796,245 downwards.
GAGGAAGAGAGAGAGAAAGAGAGAGAGAGGTTGTTCCACTTACTTATTAATTCATTGGTTGATTTGTGTACATGCCCTGACCAGAGATCGAACATGAAATCTTAGCTTATCGGGATGACACTAACCTACGGAGCTATTGAGTTAGGGCTAAGTATATATATATATATATATATATATATATATATATATACATACAAACTTAGCCCTATATATATAATTTTTAAAAATATATTTTATTGATTTTTTTACAGAGAGGAAGGGAGAGAGATAGAGAGCTAGAAACGTCGATGAGAGAGAAACATCGACAAGCTGCCTCTTGCACACCCCCTATTGGAGATGTGCCCACAACCAATGTACATGCCCTTGACCAGAATCGAACCTGGGACCTTTCAGGCAGCAGACCGACTCTCTACCACTGAGCCATACCGGCTTCGGCAAGTTTGTGTATTTTAAACCTCCTTCTTAAGGTTGTTTTGTTTAACAGTACTATGTATAGAGCTAATGCAACTTGTTATATCCAATAGTAATAAAAGCAATAGCTAACATTTATTTATATTTATTGAAATTAATTGCCACAACACTTTATAAATTTAAGATAAACAAGATATTGGTTGGACACATTTTTATGTTGTAGTGTGACTATCTCAAGTCACATAATTATAATTTCTTTTTGTGTGTGTGTGGTAAAAACAACTAAGATCTAGTCTCTGAGAAACTTGATGTTTATAATACAGAATTATTGGCGATATACACTATGTTGTCCTCTTGATCTCCAGAACTTCTTAATCTACTAGATGCAGGTTCATAACCTTGAACAATATCTTCTCAACCCCCTGGTCCCCAACTGCTGTACCCACTTTTCTTCTCTCCACTTCAATTTTTTTAGATTCCACATATAAGTGGCATTACCTAGTATTTGTCTTTCTCAGCTGACTCATCTCACTTAGCATGATGCCCTCAAAATTCATCCATGTTGTCACAAATGGCAGGATTTCCTTCTTTCTCATGGCTGAATAACATTTCATTGTGTATATATCCCACATTTTTTTCCATTCACCCTTTGATAGAAACTTAGGTTGTTTCTATATCTTGGCTGTTGTGAATAATGCTGCAATAGACATGGGTGTGCAGATATCTCTTTGATAAGTTATTCTATCAGTGTTTGTTGTTTAATATATCCACCCAAAATTTAATGGTAGAAAACAATAACCATTTATATAATTAAATTCTTTTTTAAAGTATATATTTTATTGATTTTTCACAGAGAGAAAGAGAGAGGGACAGAGAGTTAGAAACATCGATGAGAGAGAGTCATTGATTAGCTGCCTCTTGCATACTCCCTACTGGGAATGTGCCCCCAACCAAGGTAAATACCCTTGACCAGAATCGAACCTAGACCTTTCAGTCCGCAGGCTGATGCTCTATCCACTGAGCAAAACCAGTTTCGGCTAGCTAAACATTCTATAAGTTGTATTGGTTGTCTGCCCTGGGACAGCCTGAGTGATCTCTCCTGGGTTTACTCAAGCAAGGCATCCAAACTGGAAAGGAGGAAGTAAATCTGACAGTATTTGCAGATGATATGATATTGTACATAGAAAATCCTAAAGATCCTATCAAAAAAAACCCTACTATATCTAATAAATGAACTTGGAAAAGTAGTGGTATACAGAATTAGTGCTCATAAATTCATTTTTATACACCAATAATGAACTATAAGAAAGAGAAAGTAAGGGGAAAAAATCCATTTACTATTACAACAACAACAACAAAAATAAGGTAGCTAGAAATAAATTTAGCCAAGGTGGTAAAAGACCTGTAGTAAGAAAATTATCAGATACTGAAGAAAGAAATTGAGGGAGATACAAGTAAGTGGAAGCATATACTGTGCTCATTGATAGGAAAAATTAAGACCATTATTAAAATGATGAAGAGTTAGTCATTTCTTCAGAGGGAATAAAAATATACAGATGTTTCCTTGCCCTGGAAGCTAGACAGAGCATAAGGCTATAGGAAAAAGCTGGATGAGCTGCCTTTGGAATGATCCCAAACACGATGTTTCTTTCCAGGCCTGAAAATCGACGGACACTGTCCAATACAATGCGATTGCCCATGATCACTGATGCATCTCCTATTGCTAACAGGTCAGATTCCTTCCTGGACCGAGACCTTTTTCTCTTCCTTAGTGCACTTTCAAGCTTAGATTTATATTCCTCTACATCATCTACTGTGTTGCAAATCACAGCAATATCCTTGCAGGAATATCCAGCCTTCAAAAGTGAATGGCATGTTTCTGCTATATCACACACGATCTTTTCCATATTATTGCACTTAAGAAATTTTAAGTTGCCTGGAACATCTCGAGACCATTCAGCTTCACTAAATATATTCAAGGACTCAGAGGGGATGTTAGGTGGTGGATTTTCTCTGACTTTGTGCATTATTTCCTGCAGGTAGTTGGCTATTTCATTTGCATTGCGGACCACTCTGACGAGCTCTTCTCTTGGGTACTGGCCTTGAAGGTCGGGGAGGCCACTCCAGTACATGTGACTGGTCTGAAAGTAGTCCAGGAAGACCCAGAGGATTCCGGGGCCACCCTTTCCTCTCCGAGTGATGGCTTTTGCCTTCTCATACCAGTCCCCATCTTCAGTTTGGAAATTCTGAGCTTCGTCGATGATGATGTGTTGAATGTTTTCAAAGTTTGAATTTGTTATCATGAAGGCTTTTCGGGTCATTGCCTGGCAGATACCTTTATTACTGTAAAAATTAAAAAGACACAATCAGGTTTTCTCTAAGTATATAAAGGAGGAAAATTACTATGTCATACTCCTATAAACACAGGACTGTTGTTACAGATCAATTTACCACCCTATTGTCAAGGAACAAAGTGATACCCTAGCCAGTTTTGCTCAGTGGATAGAGCATAGGCCTATGGACCGAAGGATCTTGGGTTCGATTCCGGTCAAGGGCACGTACCTCAGTTGCAGGCTCCTCTCCAGCCTGAACCCTTCCCAACCAATCAATGTGCCATTGATATTTACCTCTGTCTTTCCCTCTCTCTTCCACTCTTTCTAAAAATCAACGGGAAAATATCCTCAGATGAGGATTTTAAAAAAAGGAACAAAGCGATTTGAGTAGAGGGAGACAAGGAATGATTTCAAACTGAACCTCATTTGGTGTCAACGAGACCCAACAGCTTACCGAATAAAGTCCCTCAGAGGTTGGTTCTCACAAACATAGAGAATTTTATTTATCTCACAACCCATCGTATTCTTGATCTTCTCTATGATCTTCATGGCCACGATAGTCTTCCCCGAGCCAGGTAAACCATGGATAAACAATTCTGGGGTCTTGCGGAGGTTTTTTGAGATGATCTCATACTGTTGGACCGTGAGCAGATTTAAAATCTCACAGCCAAGCTCGTCACTCAGGAAAGACCTGAAGCTGAGCAAGACAATCACAAGGGACTGCAGCAAGGCTTCCATTTGCATGGTGTCTGCAAGGTAATAGGACTCAGGGTAGTTAATCAGAGAGTCTGAACCTTCACAGGACTCTGCATTGCTCTCAGGACTCAGATGGAGGACCTTGGCCATGACACACAGCTTCCCGGTATAGCCCCCCATGTTCACCAGCTTCTGCTTCAAGGTAAAGGCGGTACGGGTGCAGTACAACTGCCCACCTGCATCCTGCTCCCTGAGAATGGTATAGAGAATGGGGGGGCTGTTCTGTGCTACCAGCAGAGCATCGCAAATGACTCCCTGTTTCTCTTGTAAGTTCAGGTCCACAGCCCAGCTTCTGGAAAGGATCAAAATCCCTCGGGAGAAAGGATGCATTTGCTTCTTTATTAATTCCTCCAGGCCTTCATGCTCTGAGCACAGTTCCTCCAAGAGAGATTCAGGAGTAAATTGCAAGTCTTCTGAAGATACTAGATATGGAAAGAGTTATAAATGTAAGGTCAATATCATATTTATTTGCATGATTAACTATAATAAAAGTAATTATTATACTTATACTCAATCATAATTAATCTTATGATAAATTAAATATTTTTGGTAAATGTTCTTTTATAAATATTATCTATAAACATAAAAGGGTAATATACTAATTAGATTGGACATCATTCTGGACAAAGCAGGGGCCAGAGGGAAGCCCGGGTCCCAGGTGCCTGCTGGAGGCTGGAGGAGGGAAGCAGGTGCCAGCAGCTGAAGGAAGGAATGCATCGGGCCTCTAGTTGTTTTATAATAAAGGAAAAGAAGTCTTGAAAACCTGGCACACTTCATCTATGTGCTTATTATGTTTATAACCTTGGGAAATTCCTTACTTTCTCTAAGACTATTCCCGCATCTGTAAAACAAACACACACACAAAAAAACAAAAAACACCCCCCCCCAAAAAAAAACCAAAAAAAAAAAACCCATGCATTAACAAATAGCACATTTCTTATGGTGAGGAATAAATAAAATAGCATGAAATATCTGGTTCATTATAGCTGCTTGGGAAATGTTAGTTCTGTTGAATCTCAATTTTTCCCTGAACAGTTCCCCTTGATGGAGATAGGAGGAGCCCTCCCTGGAAGAAGGTGCTCAGTAAGTATTTTTGGAGAAGATGGAGCCATGTTAAACCTTTTATTCACAGAGAATTCCCTGTGGTCCTGGCCTGAGAGACCCTGGAGTTGGGCCCTGAGCTAACTCTCCTGAAGCTAAACTCTGGTATCACTCACACATCAGGGTGAGACTGCATCCATCATAGTCTCCCTTTGTCACGAGGGAGCAAGGAACAATGATGTGACATGAGAATAATGTAGGGTTTTAAACTTCTTTCAATGGTCATTTGTTCAAAGATTGGGGGAGGGAGTGAAGAGACTGTTTTATCCTGTTGCGCTGGTGTCAGATTGGTAGTAGTAATTTTAAGTGAAATTAGCCAAAGTTCATTGTTTATTTTCTGCTGTTGCTGATGCTTTCTCACTTGTACCCGTGTTCACAAGACTTGATTATGTCTGCAACCTGGATGATAGCCACTGGGAGATGGCATCCATTATGAAACATCCAGGGGAAACACACTGCTTAGAATGGATGAAATAGAATAATATAAGGAAATGTTTAAAATAGAACTTTAGAAACAAAAAGAAGTATAAAATAAGAAAACATGCCAAAACCGGTTTGGTTCAGTGGATAGAGCGTCGGCCTGCGGACTGAAGGGTCCCGGGTTCGATTCCGGTCAAGGGCATGTACCTTGGTTGCGGGCACATCCCCAGTGGGGGGTGTGCAAGAGGCAGCTGATCGATGTATCTCTCTCGTCAACATTTCTAACTCTCTATCCCTCTCAATTCCTCTCTGCGTAAAAATTAATAAAATATATATATTTTTAAAAGAAAACATCATTTGTTGCTTGTACTATGGGGATTTTGGACATTTCTGGGCCTCTCAATTGTGCAAGGGAGATATACTCATTTATTCTCCTTTTTATGAGAAAACTGGAACTCAGACAGGTCAAGTGAGTTGCCCATGGCCACACCTGTAGGAAATGGCAGAGCCAGCATCCAAACCCAAGCCTCAGGCACTATTGTGGTTTCCACTCTACTGCACTGCCCTGCATATCACACAGACTATCCCTCCTGATGAATGAAGAAAAGCACTGAAGAATTTCATAGCAAGTGAGTTTTATCTCATCATTGAATAGGTCTTACTTTAACTATATAATAGAACATGCTTCCTAAGGAAATTATGTCAAGGCAAGAAGTCCCTTTCACCCTAGCCAGTTTAGCTCAGTGGTTGGAATATTGGCCTGGGGACTGGAGGATTGCATGTCAATAGCATGTACCTCAGCTGCAGGTTCAATCTCTGATCCTGGTTGGGGTGAGAGCAGGAGGCAACCAATTGATGTGTCTCTCTCACGTTGATGTTTTTCTCTCTCCCTCTCACTCTCTTTCCCCACTTCCCCATCCCTTCCATTCTTTTTAAAAATCAGTGGAAAAATATCCTCACTCCTTGGGTGAGGATTAAAAATGATTCTTTAGATTTTTGGTACAATTTTAGAAAATTTGACTTTTAAAAAATGTATTTTTATTGATCTCAGAGAAGAAGGGAGAAGGAAAGAGAGAGAGAAACATCAATGATGAAAGAGAATCATTGATAGGCTGCCTTATGCACACCCCCTGATAGGGATCATGCCCAAAACCTGGGCATGTGCCCTAGACTGGGATCAAACCTGGGACCCTTCAGCCCACAGGCTGATGAGATGTTCTAGCCACTGACACAAACTGACAGGGACAAAAATTTGATTTTTATATAAGAAAAATAGATTGTTGCATATAATCTGTTGTTTTGTTTTAGTTATAACTTATTCCATGGTAATAAGCTCTACTAAAATAGAGCTTATTGAGTTTTGAAAATAGTTATCAATGTTTATGCTTACTCTTTCATCTAATACAATTTATTGTGGACAATTTTAAAATATAAATTTGATATGCAAATGAATGGAAAAACCTCTCATGTTCTTGCTGGGAATCAAATCTGGGACCTTTCAGTCCAAAGGTCGATGCTCTATCCACTAAGCCAAACCAGCTAGGGCTTGTGTTACAACTTGATATAAATCTTTATTCTTTTTTATATTCATAGCAGCTACTTCTCTGGAAAATATGGCATAGGTGGGCAATTTTTTTTTTCTATTGGTGCAGTGTATGCCTCTAGTTCACTAGGTAAAAAGATTTCCAGTCTAGATGGATGGATATCATAATCATGTGAGTAACCTTGATAAAAATGTACATTGAGACATATTATCCCAGATAGTCTAAGTTACAGAGTCTGGAGTGAGGAACCCGGTGTCTGTACTTTTAAAAGTAACCAGAAATACTGATGATCAGTGTAATTTGAGAACTTCAAGACCAAATAGTCTTTAAGAGTAATAATAATCCTGGATTCCATATGTGGTACTGTCTCAGCCAGTGGGGTCAGTGAAGATTCATTTCTGAATTACTTATTGCCAATATACTGGTAGCATCATCATCTTGTACACATAGGTTTGGAGAGTACATTTTCAGGATTTTAAAAAACAAGCATAACCATTTAACACCCCCTTCACCCCCCTTTATCCTAGCATAGAAACTGGCTGGTGTCAAGTAGGCAGACCACAGTTTCTACCTGAAAATAAAAGTCGCTGGAGATCTTCCTTGTGTTCCAGGCCTTTCTTGGAGTACACCGGGCTGCTACGAGGAGGCCTGCTAGATAGACTCAGCTGAGATTCAAAGTCTTTGGACAATTTCTGAAGGTCTTAAGAACGAAAAAAATCTCACGTTATTTTGACATATTATTAGTCCATCTTTTCAGCACTGCAAGAAGCCTTACAAGTAGGTGTGTTCTATGACTGTCTAGGTCAGTGGTCGGCAAACTGGCTCACGAGTCACATGGGTCTCTTTGGACCCTTGAGTTTTTATTTATTTATTTACTTACTTACTTAAAAATATATTTTATTAATTTTTTACAGAGAGGAAGGGAGAGAGATAGAGAGCTAGAAACGTCGATGAGACCGACCAGCTGCCTCTTGCACACCCCCTACTGGGGATATGCCCACAACCAATGTACATGCCCTTGACCGGAATCGAACCCGGGACCTTTCAGTCCGCAGGCCAATGCTCTACCACTGAGCCAAACCGGTTTCAGCATGGCCCCTTGAATTTTTAGCAAAGGCTAGCTTAGGAGTACCCTAATTAAGTTAATAACAACGTACCTACCTATATAGTTAAAGTTTAAAAATTTTGGCTCTCAAAAGAAATTTCTAGCTCTAACCGATTTGGCTCAGTGGATAGAGTGTCGGCCTGCAAACTGAAGGGTCCCAGGTTCGACTCTGGTCAAGGGCATATATCCTGGTTGCTGGCACATCCCCAGTGGGGAGTGTGCAGGAGGCAGCTGATCGATGTTCCTCTCTCATCGATGTTTCTAACTCTCTATTCCTCTCCCTTCCTCTCTGTAAAAAAAAAAAAAATCAATAAAATATATTTAAAAAAAGAAAAGAAATTTCTATCATTGTACTGTTTATATTTGGCTCTGTTGTCTAATGCGTTTGCCGATCCCTAGTCTAGGTGGTGTGACTTGAGAGATAATGGCAAGATAATGCTCTACTCACCCTGTGCGGACACATGTCTTTATTGCATATGGAGGTTGCCAAAATTCAATGTGTTTCCCATTCAATATAATTCTTTTTTAAAAAATATGTTTTATTGATTTTACACAGAGAGGAATTGAGAGGGACAGAGAGTTAGAAACGTCAATGAGAGAGAAACATTGACCAGCTGCCTCCTGCACACACCCCCCCCCCCCACACTTGGGATGTGCCCGCAACCAAGGTACATGCCCTTGACGGGAATGGAACCGGGACCTTTCAGTCCGCAGGCCGACACTCTATCCACTGAGCCAAAGCGGTCCCGGCCTCTTCACTCTCCATGTCTAGATAGCATTTCATTTGTATTTCTTTGGTGTAAATATTCCCATCAGAGACAGTTTCAAGCTACCAATGAAACTGACATCACTAAGTGCAGAATTGATAAGAAATATAATAGCACATCCTTTTACAGTATTTCTACCATACAGATACAATAGATGAAAAAAAAAAAACCTCACAAGCAAAGATACTATTAAAATGTAGTAAATCATTCAGAAGTCGTGAGTTCGCATTTGTTACATTTGTTTTTAATATAATTTAATTATAAGTTTATATAATAATGACTGTGTTTAACAACTGGCTCACAAAAATTCTTAAAATATTAATAAATGACCCTAGAGCCAGTCAGAGCTACTACAAGGCAACGATTCCCCCAAATTTTCTTTTCATCTTCTGATGTGAAAATATTGCCTATTACAAGACACTTGATTTGGGCTTCTAATTACCTGGCAAATTTTTATCATGTATGGAAAGCAGGATACTGGGAGGTTCGAATAACACAGAGTCTAGTGGGTGTGAGAAGTTCAAAGCCGTAGGAAACAAAGGAAAGCCTGTTTAGTATGAGGTGCTAGAGCAAGAAAAGGGCAGGGAGGGAGGTATTTTCCCCTCTCACCTGGGTCTGTGTCCGTCATCATGTCTATCCATTCCTTAGTTGTCAGGCAGCAGACTTCCCTGTCTTTCACCATCCATGACCTGGGGGCTTCTGAGAACACTGCACCACAGAATGGCTCCACTCTGATCACACAAACATAACTTGTCAACTCCTCCTTGGCAAACACATACAAAAATCTGACTGCGAAAGTTATCTGGCATTGGGATTGGCAAAAACAATCACGAGGTAATTTGTTTATTGCTTGTTCTATTTCCTTTTTCAAATCCTCACGCTTAATGTTTCTTTCAGCACATCCCAAAACCTTCCTAGTCTTATCCTCCACTCCAATAAAAAGATAACCTCCCTTAGTGTTTGCAAATGCAGCTATATACTTTGGAATCATCTCTTTTACACGGACTAGAACTTTTTCCGTAGCGAACTGTTTAAACTCAATGAATTGAGACTCAGGAAAAGGCAGGATTTCACCATACTCAAGCCGGTCTTTTTGGAAAATTAGGTGAGCAGGATTCGAGTCATGGAAGTTTTGATTTGCAAGCCTGAGAATTTTATTAGAAGGTTCTTCCCCCAAAAGTTTTGCATCTCTTTTCTTGGTTTTCAGAAAACTAAGTGCCTTTATTGAATCCATGAAAAGCACAGAGGTGGCAGATCTATGGGGTAATGAAGAACACAGGCTGCAAATTCGGGGCTTGGCATGATCTTCAGAGGGAAAGTCAGTGTTCCAAGATTTGACAAAAATGTAAAAACACCTCCCGTGTTGATTAGTCTCAAAGAAATCCTGGAAATCTGAAGGCTGAATAAGTGTTCTCAAAGACTCTTCTAAATCCAGTCCCATCTCCACAGGATGCTCATCTCTGTTAGCCATTTCCATCCGAATCACTCCTCCTCCTGAGTTTAATAAAGCACAGGCAGCCCGGGCCACTTTCTCTTGATCTCTCTGAGTTTTCTGCAGCTTCTTTCTGTTTCCTTCCCCAAGAGTTACTTCTCCTACATTGATGACCAAGTCTGGGTAAGAAGATTCTACCACCAAAGGTGGATTATATTTCTTCATGTTTGTTCTGCAACAGAAACCGTTAAAACATATCTCATGCTGATGAAGAAGTACATTACATAGAATATAAAAATGCATTCATTAATTTATCTGAAGATATTTATTAGTTCCTGCTAAATGCTGGGGGCTGGAGATTAAGTGGTAGATAAAAAATGAGTCCCAGCCAGTTTGGCTCAGTGCATAGAGCATCAGTCTGTGGACTGAAGGGTCCCGGGTTCAATTCCAGTCAAGGGCACATGCCCAGGTTGGAGGCTTGATCCCCAATGGGGGGGGCGGGATGCAGGAAGCAACCTATCAATGATTCTCTCTCATGATGTTTCTCTCTCTCTTTCTCTCTCCTTTCCTCTCTGAAATCAATAAAAATATACTATATAGATATAGATATAGATATAGATATAGATATAGATATATAAAAGAAATTTCTATCATTGTACTGTACTGTTTATATTTGGCTCTATTGACTAATGAGTTTGCCGACCACTGGTCTAGGCGGTGCGACTTGAGAGATAATGGCAAGATAATACTTTATTCACCCTGTGTAGACACATGTCTTTATTGCATATGGAGGTTGCCAAATCCAGCCTCTTATAATAGGCAATGTTTTCACATCAGAAGATGAAAAGAAAATTTGGGGGAATTGTTGGCTTGTAGTAGCTCTGACTGGCTCAAGGGTCATTTATTAATATTTCAAGAATTTTTGTGAGCCAGTTGTTAAGCTCAGTCATTATTATATAAACTTATAATTAAATTATATTAAAAACAAATGTAACAAATGCAAACTCACGACTTCTGAATGATTTACTACATTTTAATAGTATCTTTGCTTGTGAGGTTATTTACAAGCGAAATATGTATGGTAGAAATACTGTAAAAGGCTGTACTTATCAACTCTGCACTTAGTGATGTCACATTGGTAGCTTGAAACTGTACGTGGTGGGAATATTTACATTCTTGGGCATAGTAATAAATGTTTTTCCTAAAAAAAAAAGAAATGTTTTTATTACTTTTAGAAAGACAAGAAGGGAGAGGAGGAGAGAGAAACATCAATGAGAGAAAGAAAAATTAATCAGATACTTCTTGCTTCCTGCATGCTCCTCACTGGGGATCAAGGCTGCAACCTGGGCATGTTCCCTAACCAGGAATAGAACTGGTGACCTTTCAGTGCGTGGAACAACACTCAACCAACTGAGCCACACCAGCCACATTATTTTGTTCTCTGTATTTTTCTGTAAGTTTTAAATTATTCATAACATAGAAAAACCTTTACCCCAAAAAACTTAAAAGGAGAGTAAGGGAGGTGGAGTGGAGAGGATGAAAGGCAGGGGGAGGGGAGGGAAAGAGAGTGAAGGGACATATATAAGACTTTCAACAATAAGGAATTATTTAAAAATAAATAAATAAAAGGAGAGTAGGGGATATAATACATTTAGATCATTAGCAAAAAACGTGGTTAAACTTTTGGATTGTACACACTCTTAGGACAGGCTGAGAAATGAAGATGGTCAGGGCAGGGGGTGGACCTGATTAATGGGAAAAAGAAGGATCAATGGATTCTAAGTCATTATGATCTCAAAGACCTTGCATTTGGGAGTGGTTGAGCAAATAAAAAAAACTCAACAGCACAATGGTGAGGAGGAGGCGCTTGAGATGCTTAGGATTGCCACCTGCACAGTCTTTTTTCTCTTTTCCTTGATTATAGACTGAAAAATGTGATCAAAGCATTTCATTCTTTTATTTATTAATACAGGGAATGTTCAATGAGTGTTCATTGTAGGCACACTAAGTGCTGTGAGAAATACAAGGAATCTGCCTGTTGGAGATTTGTGGTTTAGGTCTCCACATCAAATAGCTTATACAGCATGTGGAGAAAAAATCGTAGCACTAAATGCCTATATTTGTAAGAGAGAAAAATAAAAGTTTCCTTCAAAATTTAAAGAACTTAAGAAAAAAACTACTGATGTCAGCCGCCTGCACACAAGCCTTGCCTACCTGCTCTCCGAGTGAGCCATGCTTTGGTTCACTGTCTTCCCAGGCACACACCTGCAGATGTTCTGGAAGACAACACAGGGACAGTTGGGAGAAGAGAGCCCTTTGTGTCTAGAGGTTCCCAGTAGGGAGTCTGCTCCTGCTTTCTGGTTTTTCAGATGAATATTAAATAGCCCAAACACTTTATAGACTCAAGATTGTAATTTCTTACTGCGGGAAGCTCTTGTTTCCTTAAAACCCTCCTCCAACCCTAGCTGGTTCTGCTGAAGGGATAGAGCCGTCAGCCTGTGGACTGAAGGGTCTTAGGTTCGATTTGGGTCAAGGGCACATACCTGGGTTGCAGGCTCGATCCTCAGTATGGGGCATGTAGGAGGCAGTGGATTCGTATTTCTCTCTCTCTCTCTCTCTCTCTCTCTCTCTCCCTTCCACTTGGAAATAAATAAATAAATAAATAAATAAATAAATAAATAAATAATACACACACACACACACACACACACACACACATATATGTCGTTGTTGTGAGATATATATATATATATATATATATATATCACAACAACAACCCATCTCCACTTCCTCTTTTTGTGCCTCCTACAGCTGACAACTAGAACTCGTGTGCGATGGTTCAGGCTTCAGCATGGGCTGTCTGGGTTATTCAAATGTCCTTTTCTCTCCTCCCTGTTATGTTAAGCCGTACACGAAGGCCTTTCTGGCACCACAAGCACCATCCTCACAGAGTTCTCTAACTAGAGACCTGTCCATCTCCCACACACGTGACAGGCTTGGCCTTACAGGGACCTCTGCTCCCTCCTACTGAATGCCCCAGCTGACTAGACCAAGGGAGAGCCCAGCCTCAAGCCAGCAAAACTCGGACTTGGCCGATACGATAAAGAACATAGAGGAGCTGGGTCAACCAGTGTGTTTTGCAAGAGAACTTAATTGAGGAACCACAGCCCTGGCCCGGCGGCTCAGTTGGTGGAGTGCCATCTTGTACACCAAGGGGTTTCGGGTCTGATTCCCAGTCCAAACCCATAGAATGTATAGCACCAAGAATGAACCATGATGTAAGCGGTGGACTTTGGGTAAAATAGTCCACAGGCAAAGAAAAAAAATTTTTTTTATTTAAACCTCAAACCTGACACCTTACCCAAAAAAAATAACTCACATGCCGAAACTGGTTTGCCTCAATGGATAGAGCGTCGGCCTGTGGACTGAAAGGTCCGGGGTTCGATTCCAGTCAAGGGCATGTACCTTGGTTATGGGTACATCCCCAGTGGGAGGTGTGCAAGAGACAGCTGATCGATGATTCTCTCTCATCGATGTTTCTAACTCTCTATCTCTCTCTTCCTCTCTGTAAAAAAAAATCAATAAAATATATATTTTTAAAAAATAATAACTCACAATGGATCATAGAGTTAAATATATAAAATGATAAAATCTTTACTAGATAACACAGGAGAAACTCTTGATGACCTAGGGCCTAGTAAAGAATTCTTCGATAACACTAGAAACACAATCTGTCAAATAAAAAAAATCAATAATATGAACTTCTTAAAAAATGTAAAACTTTCCTCTGTAAAACATCCTTTTCGATGAAAAAACAAAATTATATACACGGAAAATATATTTACAAATCATGTATCTGACAAATGAACCAAATCTAGAAGATAAAAAGAACTCTAAATGTAACAGTCAAAAAAAATTTTTTAAGGGGAACTTCCTCAACTTGATAAAAAAAAAAATATTTATAGGCACCCTAACTGGTCTGGCTCAATGTACAGAGCATTGGCCTGTGGACCAAAGGGTTCCAGGTTTGATTCCAGTCAAGGGCACATGCCTGGATTTCAGACTCGATCCCCAGTAGGGAGCATGCAGGAGGCAGCCAATCAATAATTCTTTCTCATCATTGTTTCTATCTCTCTCTTGTCCCTTCCTCTGAAATCAAAATATATATATTAAAAAAGAATATTTATAGGCATTTTGCTGTGTCAACAGCCTCACCAGCCCTCACTCATTTGCATGCAGTCATTCCCCACCCTCAAGCCCCTATTTGTCACTTTCTTCATCTTGTCAACTGGAGGAGTCAGTTCTCAATGCTGCATTCTGGGGACACAGATCTATCTAGCCTGCTTGTTGCTTAAGGAAAGTAAAGAGGCTGCACCTAGGAGAAAGCGTTGCCACCCGAGAGGAATGCATCACCCTACCCACCCATTCACCTGTCCCTCTGCCTGCTTCTGCAAGTGAAAGAATCAAAGGAACTATGTCATTATTGAATTTTGTGTTGAAGACGGTAAAGATGTAAATTTTGAAATACTCAAACATATTCATTTGTCTTGGAGAAAGTGATAATTTTAACATTTAAATGAATTGGTCTTTTTCACTGTACTGAGACAAATGATTCCAAGAATAAAAGAAGAAACAAACAGGTCAATTTTATATTGTTAACAAAAAGGAGAATCTGGGTGAAGAAATCAAGATGGCGGCATAGGTAAACACCTAAATTGTGCCAATACCAGGCTGTTTTGAGAACAGTGGCTTTGTAATACAGTTTGAAATGTGATATTGCAATCCCTCCTACTTTATTCTTCTTTCTCAGGATTGCTGTGACTATTAGGAGTCTTTTTTTAATTCCAGATGAATTTTTGGAGAGTTCATTCTAGGTCTGTGAAATAAGTGGTTGGTATGTGGACATTTTAATTATGTTAATTCTACCAATCCATGAACATGGTTTTTCCATCTGTTTACATCTTCCTCTATCTCTTTTTTCAGTGTCCTGTAGTTCTCTGTATATAGGTCTTTTACCTCCTTAGTTAAGTTTATTCCTAGGTATCTTAATTTTTTTGGTGCAATGGTAAATGGGTTAGGAGATCAATAGGACTTATTTGCATGCATATAAGCACAATCAACAGACGCAAGATCCTGGGGACAGAGGGGATGAGGGCAGATGCTGGGGTGTAGGAGAGGCAATTGGGGGGTCAGTTGGGGAGGGGGGAGAAATAAAGGAAACATATGTACTATTTGTAATACTTAAAACAATAAAATTAAAATGAAAAAAAAAAGTAGATCTGTAATAGCAAATTGTAGATTCACTTTACTGCAGTTGGAAAATAAAGTGTTATGATTTTACCTAAATAAAATTAAATGTGTTGTCTCCCTCTATAAAAAAAAAATGTATAAAAATTATAGCTAACATTGTGAGATTAAACAAGTAATCTTTTCTGTCAAACAACAGTTGAGGCAGACACCATTTTGGCTCGCATGACTTGAATCTTCCTTGGGGGTCGCCATCTTAGGCTCTGTCTTACCTCTCCCCTTCCTCTGAGTTAGCCAATCATGTAATAATGAGAATCTGAGCTCTGAGCCATGACCAACAAGTCAGAGTTCAGAGTGAAGGGATGGAAGACCTGTGTTACGAAATAAAATCCAAGTGGACTTCCTTGCCCATAAATTTCCAGCTGACAACAGCACACTCTGCACAGGAGTAAATTTGCCTGGCTGATCCAGTTTCAAGTGTTTGTCTCATTCCTGTGACGTTGTTGAGAGCATTTCTAACAACATCATACACAATGGTGAAAAATTGGATGCTTTCCCACTAAGATCAGGAACAAGGCAAGGATATCCCCTTTCACCACTCTTATTCAACAGTAGAGGGCCAGCGCATGAAAATTCTTGCACTGGTGGTTTGTCCCTCAGCCAGGCCTGCCCCTCTCACAGTCCAGGAGCCCTCAGGGGATGCTGGGCCAATCAGGACAAGGTTGCTGTCCCCATCACCCCACTGCTGCTGCCACTGCCAGTGCTGCAGCTGCAGGTCCTTGGCCCTCACTTCTTAGATCAGGCCAGCTGGGGAATGGCTGGGGGAGGTTGAGGCACAGCAGGTTGCACCCTGTCTAGCCTCTGTGCATGCATGGCGCTGAGACCTTGGGTTTGCTAATGACATTTCAGATACAATATCAAAAGCATGATCCATGAAAAAGTTGATGTTGGACTTCATTAAAATCAATATCTTGCACAAAAGACTGTTATGAGAATGAAGAGGAAATTTTTGTAAAGTACATATCTGATAAAGTATTGGTATCTAAAATATACAAAGAACTCTTAAAACTCAACAATAAAACAACCCAAATCTTAAAATGGGCAAATCATAAGGACAGACATCTTACCAAAAAAGATATAGAGATGGCACATAAGTATATGAAAAGATTCATCATCAGGATTTTGCTAATTAACACAATAATGAATACCACAACACACCTATTGAAATGGTTTAAAAAAGAAAACAAAAACCCAACAACATGAAAAATGGTACAGCCACTCTAAAAGACAATCTAGTTTCTTACAAAATTAAACATATTATTTCCATACTCATGGTTTTGAAGTAATGGGGTAACAAAACTTAAGGGAACAAAAGGAGTGTTTGTTATATTTGTACTCAAGTTTCTTATTATTGCTGTTGTTATACACACAGACACACACTGCACCAACTCAAATTGCATTTATCACAGAATAAATGGTTTCACATACAAGAAACATCATGAACAGATATAAAATATGACATGGGCAATTAATACAAAGTCAAATATATCTCAATACATTAAACATGTGTTTGATACTAGTTACAAATTATTCTAGAGAAGCATTACTTAAAAAGAGTCACAGGAGTGGGGGACATCTGTAATAGTGTAAAAAAAAAAAATAGTAACAGGAACATGTTTTAACTTAAGAAAGCCTTGCTGCAGCTTCAGTATGCACACTGACTGCCTACCTCCTCCTTCCCGCCCTCCTCCTTCCCGCCCTTCGATCCCCCGCCTCCCGCCTCCCACCCCCCCAGCCTCCCGCCTCCCATCCTCCCGCCCCCCCAGCCTCCCGCCCCCCCAGCCTCCCGCCTCCCGCCCCCCCCGCCTCCCGCCTCCCGCCCCCCCCCCCCTCCCGCCTCCCGCCCCCCCAGCCCCCGCCCCCCCCCCCGCCCCCCCGCCTCCCGCCCCCCCCCGCCTCCCGCCTCCCGCCCCCCCCCCGCCCCCCCCGCCTCCCGCCCCCGCCCCCCCCCCCCGCCTCCCGCCTCCCGCCCCCCCACCTCCCGCCCCCCCTCAGCCTCCCGCCTCCCGCCCCCCCAACCTCCCGCCTCCCGCCTCCCCGCCCCCCCCCCGCCTCCCGCCTCCCGCCCCCCCCAGCCTCCCGCCTCCCGCCCCCCCCCCGCCCCCCCGCCTCCCGCCTCCCGCCCCCCCAACCTCCCAGCCTCCCGCCTCCCGCCCCCCCCAACCTCCCGCCTCCCGCCTCCCCGCCCCCCCCCCAGCCTCCCGCCTCCCCGCCTCCCGCCCCCCCAGCCTCCCGCCTCCCGGCCTCCCCCCCCCCCAGCCTCCCGCCTCCCGCCCCCCCCCCAGCCTCCCGCCTCCCCGCCCCCCCCCCAGCCCCCCGCCTCCCGCCCCCCCCCAGCCTCCCGCCTCCCCGCCCCCCCCCCCGCCTCCCGCCTCCCGGCCCCTCCCTTGCGCGCTCCTGACCAGCACCTCCGCCCAGTGTTGCAGCTTCGCTTCCCGGATGTCCAAGGTCAGCGACGCTCTCGCGAGCTCTGCCGGCGGGGCTCCTGCAGGGCAGCGTGGGCACCGCAGCTCCGGGTCCGGGGCCAGAGCTGGTGTGTGTCTGAGTGTGTGCTGCTCTGGAAATGCGGCCTAAATAAGGTGCCTAGACGTCCCGCTTCAGTCTTTCCAAAAATCGGGACTTTTTTAAAACGCCGCGGGACGCGAGACAAATTGTTCAAAAGCAGGACGTCTGCTCACCTTACTAAGGAGTGGCTTGGCGGGTGGGGAGCCTCTGCCGCGGCCCCACCGGGAAGAACGGAATCAGCAAATAGGTTAGGGTCCCTGGGACTCAGAAGATTAGGGCCCACAAACAGGCATCCCAGATCCCGGCTCCGCTGCCCCGAGCATATGCAGTGTGTATTTCACACAGACGAGGAGTTAAGCCGGGATTTACGAGAGCTCCTCGGGTTTCTTTCTTTCCCCCACCTCATTGCCTAATTACTGTCTCCAGTAGTTTGTTCACACACATACGGAAATTGTCTACTTAATTTGGGTCTAAATCATCATCTTACATTTATGGCTGAAATAAGGGAAACATTTATGCTGTCATAGTGGCTGTGCCAATGGATGTCTAGAGAATATATGTAGGTGTTGCTTGTGTCTTATAAAATAAACATCTGTTGTTACAGATCATTGTTTTCCTATTCTAGAATACCAACTATTTTTCAACTACCCACCTGCTGAAGTATTCATAGTTATACCGCATATTCATTCGTACCCCAACACTAGAAAGATTTGAAGAAGCAACTTGTTTAAAAGCACTTTCTGGTGCTTTTGATTAATGTTGGTGAACAAAACAGCACATGTACTTTTGACACTTGCAAAAATAACCTGGAAAATCCAAATGGGTCCGAGCTTCCCAATCAATATAGCTTAAGTTTCTCCTCAGAATAAAAGTGTATATACTATGAAAACAAAAGCAAAAAAACAACAACAAAAAAACAGAGAAATAATTTGAACATTCATTCCTTCCCGCCAAAGCTATAGCTCCTCCCTGTCCCATTTGAAAGTTTTGTTCCCCCCAGATCTTTGATTGGCTCGCCCTATTAAAACCCGCTTACACGACTGTCTGTCTCAGACCTCTGCCAGGTTTTCTGGAGTGGAGTCCTGCATTGCTAGCCTGAACAAGGTGAGTCCCATCTACAGACCAGTTCTGTCTATTTCATTCATTTAAGAAATGTGTGGCTGTTTGTGTCCACCTCAGCCTCTCTGGCCTAAATATACAGGCAAGATATATTGGGAAGGGTCACAGGGTAGATTTTCGTGTTAGAAGGTTTTTTGTTGTTAATCCTCACCTGAGTATATTTATTCCATTGATTTTTAGAGAGAGAGTGGAAGGGAGTGAGGGAAGGAGGGAGAGAAACATTGATGTGAGAGAGACACATACACTGGTTTCCCCCAATGGGGGCCTGGGGATCATACCTGCAATCCAGGCAGTCCCTAACTGCCTCTGCTTGCTGGCTTAACCAGGAATCAAACCCTAGATCCTTCAGTGCAGGGGTGGGGTGGGTGAAGCTCTAATCACAGAGCACACTGGCCAGGACAGAGTTGTGTTTTTTTAAATCTCTATTTGAGACCATCCTTTCTGTTGAACTGCCAAGGCGTGGGCCTTTCCAGACAGTCTGCACTGACCTTGGGAATTAGAAGATTCCTCTGGGTTGGGATGTTAGAGAAAATTGGAGTCCTAATCTGTTCCGGTCAGGACCGAGGACTGTGATAACCCTCAGCAGGAAGAGCCCCCGTGGAGAAAAGTGACTCCTGTAGGCTGTGGAGGGAAGTTACAAATCAATGTGATAAATGGAAGAAACTTAGAACGATAGCAACAGCATTTGCCGCCAAATCAATAATAGGAAATCCAGCAGAAAGCTCTTGTTTGGTTTCTTTCATATGTCCATCCATACAGATTTCAAGAATTATTACAGTATTAGAGACCTGGTGCATGAAATTTGTGCATCGAGTGGGGGAGGGGTCCCTCAGCCTGGGCTGCACCCTCTCCAATCCAGGACCCCTCCGGGGATGACTGACTGCCAGGTTCAGCCCCATTCCCAAATTGAACATCCCTCTTGCAATTAGGACCACTGGCTTCTAACCACTTGCCTGCCTGCTTGCCTGATTGTCCCTAACCACTCTACCTGCCTGCCTGATTGTCCCTAACTGCCTCTGCTTGCTGGCTTGATCGCCCCTTAACTGGTCCCCTACCATCCTGATCTCCTCCAACTGCCTCCCCTCCCCCTCACACTCTCTCTCCCTCTGTGGTTTTGTCCGGAAGGAAGTCAGACATCTGGAAGATGTCCAGTCAACCCGGGCTAATTAGTATATTACCCTTTTATTAGTACAGATGACTTTAGTAATAATTTTTAACTATGAGGAAAGGTGTTGTGTCCTAGAGGAAATTTAGTTTTAGATGTCATGAACCAGTGTTTTATGCTGGTCTCATAAGACCCCCTTCAGCAATAATAATCAGGTAACTGAAAAATGTAAAGGTTTTTTACTTACCGGACCTGTCAGTCACAAAGCACACTTAGAGTCACAAGGCGAGGTTTCAGTTAGAGAACGAGGAATTGGCTTGATTTGCTTTTTATTGAAGCTGAAGTTGAAGGCGGTGCATAAAGTTTCGCGGGCTCATTCCTGATTGGTGGATTAGAGTGGGGAAGTTAAAGCCAGAGAAAATTTAAAGAAACAGCAGCCCAAATGATCAGTTATGAAATCAACCAAGATCTCCAAAACAAAGGAGTCTTAGGAGGAGGAGGTGGCCTCTTTACATTGTCACTTGGTTAGTAATGTGTTTATTCAAGACTGTCATCTTTGAAGTAGATCCTCTTTGAAATGGATGCCTGGCATTTACCTGAGTCATTTACAGTGCAAAAAGAAAAATACATTACAACTGAGATTGTGGGGCTGGGCCCGGCGAGGCTAACTCCTGACTCCATTTCATACTGTGGGCAGGGAGGAGCAGGATGGGAGCTATCCTCCATTTTGTGTAATTGGACCCTAGCCCTCACGCAACCAACCAGGGTCAGCCAAAGCAGTGACATCTCCACCCCTATAAAACCCCTTGACCTGTCAAAGCTCGGTCTCTCTTTGCCATGCTGTCGGCGTGAGTGGGGCAGAGCCCATGCTAGCATGGAAGAGGCTCTTTTGTTTATTGCATCAGACTCGGCTACCTGGTGGTCCTTGGGGATCATGAAGTCTGGGCGAAACACAACTAAGTTCCCAATCTTTTAGCACACTTTTAAAAAAATGCAGATTCTAGGGCTCCTCCCTAGACATACAGAATCTAACAGTGGTCTATTTTTAAGATCCCGGGTAATTCTGAACAGCCAGGAACTATTGTACTCCATTTCCACCTCCCATTATTACAGTCTGCAGGCTCAGTTCAAGGTGGATAGTCACAAAAATTACTACCGTAGTATCACAGTCTTTCACAGAAATCCAATTTGTACCAAATCTGTTTCCAATATGGCCATCATTATCATTTCATGATGTTGCCCATGTGTGTCAAACAGAGTAACTCTGAGTGCAGAAA
Source organism: Nyctalus aviator (assembly GCA_036971965.1). Classification (NCBI taxonomy): domain Eukaryota; kingdom Metazoa; phylum Chordata; class Mammalia; order Chiroptera; family Vespertilionidae; genus Nyctalus; species Nyctalus aviator. The sequence continues at coordinate 35,775,063 of CM072937.1, read as the reverse complement.
AATATTACAATCTATAAATTACCTGAAAACACAGCTTTTTTCTTTTTTTTTTTTTAATCAAACTTGAGCCCTGGCTGGTGTGGCTCACCTGGTTGGAGCACATTTCCAGGTTGTGGGTTTGATCCCTGGTTAGGTACCTGTGGGAGACAACCAATTCTCTCCCTCTCCCTTCTATAAGGTTCTCCCTCCTCCCAACTGGTGGGCGGAGTTATGACATCACTGGCACCTGTCACAGAGACATCTCTAAGACATTGAGCCATCAATCAGTGCCTGCCAAAGTGTCCTGGAGCCCACCCCTTCCTGTTCTGCCCTGGGTCCAACCCTCTCCTGTTCCTCCCCTTAAAAAGACCCCCAGACCAGCCACCGTGCTGCTGATCCTCCATGTCCAGGCGGCAGCCCGGCTGGGTCCATCTCCCCTCCCGACTCCTTCAATTCTGATTTCTCTACCTCCGTAATGAGTCCCGCTCATTCCCGGGGAATAAACTTTACTTTAAAACTCCCTGGTGGTCAGTTTCCTGCACCTCAAACCTTACACCTTCCTCTTTCTCTCTCAAAATCAATTTTATAAAAACACATAAAAATCATGCTCTAAAAATATCCGGTGAGAAAAACTCACCAGGGTCCGGAGGGTGTCTTAACTATGTTTTCAGAGGATTTAGTGTTGTGCTATCTCCTACACGTTGGTCACCTCTAGGAAGAAACTATGCTTCAGAAAGGTTAAGTAACAAAGATGATAAAGTGACATCTCCCAATCACTGAGTCCTTGACCATTTATCTGCCCGGCACTGAGAACTTAGTTTAATACCTACTGGTTGTAGGCACTTTGGTTTGTGCCAATCACATGAAATAAAGCACTTAATCTTCACAACAATCATCTGAGATATATAATTATTTCCGTTTTACAAAAGGAAGTTCAGCCTTAGCTGGTTTTGCTTAGTGCAGTGTTTCCCAAACTTTTTTTTTTAAATATATTTTTATTGATTTTTTACAGAGAGGAAGGGAGAGGGATAGAGAGCTAGAAATGTCGATGAGAGAGAAACACCGACCAGCTGCCTCTTGCACACCCCTTACCCGGGACGTGCCCGCAACCAATGTACATGCCCTTGACCGGAATCGAACCCGGGACCTTTCAGTCCGCAGACCAACGCTCTATCCACTGAGCCAAACCGGTTTCGGCTGTTTCCCAAACTTTTGACATACGTGTACCCCTTCTATAATTTTTGTAACGCTGAGTACCCCTCGTACTCATGAGAACGTAGAATTAGGCGCAGCTAAGCACAGTCCAGTGCATATCCCTGCCAAACTCTGGTGCAACGCGTACCCCCACCAGACTCTTCCCGTACCCCTGGGGGTGCGCGTACCACACTTTGGGAAACACTGACTTAGAGGATAGAGTGCCAGCCTGTGAGCCAGGTTTTGTTTTGGTCAAGGGTACATGTCCTGGTTGTGGGCTCGGTCCCCAGTGGGAGGGCAAGATACTCTCTCATCATTGATGTTTCTCTCCCTCTCCCTTCCTCTCTGAAATCAATAAAATACATACCTAGATATAGATTATTTTTTTTTTTAAAGAAAGAAAGACCAGTTAATTTGCCCAGATCACATTTGGGTGCTTGAGTCCCTATTTGAACCTTGTCACATCTGATTTTAAACCCACACAAGTAGCTGGGTACCCCAAAGCTCCGTCGAATGGAAGCTGGTCATCCCTGGGTAGGATCCTACGTAGTGGGTGGATGTTTTTCTACCCATTTCAACATTCAATGGAATATTTCCCACAGGACCTCCAAATTAGTCTCAGGCGCCTGTCCTAGCACTGAGAGGGACCTGGGACTGTAACAATTACTCCAGGTGGTTTTTATGGGCCAAAGCTGGAAAACTATGTTTAGGTTGCTTTGTGCTAGTGAAGGTTTGTCCTACAGACCTCCTGAGTTGTGCTCCTGGCAGCTGCCATTTTGTGGGGATGGCACAGCCACCAAAGTCAGGGAAGAAGAATGCTTCTGTCCTAATTGTGGAGCTCTGTTGCTGAGTTCCCTAAAACATCTTCATTCCACCCCACCCCCATATTTCATGGAGCTTGGTGAGGAGCTTTGGATCCTTCACTTGTCCGTCACGGTCTTCCTCTCTGTCGGTGGACTGGGCCAAGAAATCAAAGGGAACGTGGGAGGCTCCTCTCTACCCAAAGTTGCCCATCCTAGGGTACAGTGTGGAAGCTGTCTCACACAATGAAGAATAGGATTGGCTTCCCGAAAAATCACCCAAACAGGATAAAAAATGGAATGTACCCAATGATTACAACTCTGCTGAAATATATCTGTCAATGGACCTCACACTGGAAATGAATAAGCAAAAATGACAAACTGTGTGGTATGATGGTAATACTGGGAATGAGCTGTTGTTTGTGTGTTTTGTTTTGTTTTTTGTATTTTCTAAGCTTTCCGTGATGTCATTATCCAGGGTAGGGCCAAAGTAGGTTTACAGTTGTGAATATGAGAAGCACAGAATTTATTCTTGTATTATTGTTTATTAATTATTGCATTATTTTCCATCAGAACTGTAAGCCTATACAGAATTAGAAATGAAAGGTATATTAAGTTTCTTAGTGTTGAATATGTTTTTCTCTAAACATTTTTGTTATGTAAGTCACTTTAGTTCTATCGATTTTGTAGAAAAATTTTAGAAACTGACAATAACCATGTTGCTTAATATCACAAATGTTATAAATATATTCAATCCTGGTCTTAACATCAGATCACAGATCATGGAGACTCGTGTCTGTAACTTTGATGTACAGGAAAGCAGAAAAGCATAGAGGCTAAAATTGATTTTGGAGTCAGGCAGACACGGGTTCAGGGCTTTATAGTTCTGTGATCTTGGGCAAGGTATTTACCTGTAAGCCACAGCTTCCTCAACTATAAATTAAAGCTAATCAGGACCAAATGTATTGAGAGCTTTCTGTATGTCATGCTTTATTTAAATCGATTATTTATTTCAATCCTCATCTTTATCTTAAGGCACAGATCTGAATTTTATCTCTGCTTTACAGATGAGAAACCTGAGTTTAAAATATTTTTTTTTATTGACTTGAGAAAGAGAGAAATGGGAAGGGAGGCAAAAAAAAGAGAAGCAGAGTGAGAAAGAAATTTCAATTTGTTGTTCCACTAATTTATGCATTCATTGGTTGATTCTTGTATGTGCCCTGTCCAGGGATCAAACTCACATCCTGGATGTATCAGGACAATGCTCTAAAGTTTAGAGTCTAAACAACTGAACTACCTGGCCAGGGTCCAGAAACCCAAGATTTAAAGGGAAAAATTAACTTGTCTAAAGTCATCTAGCTAATTAAGAATTGAGTTTGGAAAAAAAAAAGAAAAAAAAGAATTGAGTTTGAATTCAAAGCCAGGGTTGGTTTGCTCGTAGGACTTGTGCTCTTAACACCACATTATCTTATTTTACATAGTGTTGCTAAACATAATTCAAAGGTTGCTGGTAGGATAAAAGTTATAATGTAATTAAAACATTTTGCAGTGTCTGACACATAGTAAGCATTTACTATCTGTTAGCTATAATTTTATACTATACTAGAGGCCCAGTGCACGAAATTTGTGTGTGTGTGGGGAGAAGGGGGTGTCCCTCAGCCCAGCCTGCACCCTCTCCTATCTGAGACCCCTTGAGGGATGTCCAATTGCCTGTTTAGTGGGATCGGGCCTAAATGGGAAGTCGGAAATCCCTCTCAGAATCCAGGACTGCTGGCTCCCAACCACTTGCTTGCCTGCCTGCCTGCCTGATTGCCCCTAACTGCTTTTGTCTGCCAACCTGATCACACCTTAAACACCCCCTGCCAGCCGCCAACCCCTAACTGCTCCCCTGCCAGCCTGATTGCCCCTAACTGCCCTCCCATGCCAACCGGATCACCCATAACTGCCCTCCCCTGCTGGCATGGTTGCCCCTAACTGTCCTCCTTGTAGGCCTGGTCCTCCCCCCCCCAACTGTCCTCCCCTGAAGGCCTGGTCGCCCCCAACTGTCCTCCCTTGCAGGCCTGGTCCCTCCCATCTGCCTTCCCCTGCTGGCCTGATCACCTACAACTGCTCTCCCCTGAAGGCCATCTTGTGTCCACCTGGGGGTGGCCATCTTATGTGTTGGAGTGATGGTCAATTTGCATATTACCTATTTATTATATGGGATATCAGAGGATATAGGAATGGAGCTATAGATGTATTTTGATGGGTTAGCCATTGACTAATGGGTTTATTTGTCATACCTGGGATCCCTTGCTTGCCTCCCTGCCCCCCTCTAACTCATGTCTCTTCCAGTCTGTATAATTGGGCAAAGAAGATAGCCTTCTCTGATTAAAGCAGGGGTGAAGGTGCATTTTAAATGCAAATGACCTGAGGCAGTAAACAATAAGAAGACAAAGTATGCAATAGCCATGTCCTAATTCCTTATTTTTCACTTCCATTTTAGGCTGAGAATGAAAGAAGAAACAAAACTGATCTCATTTATTTCAAAATCGTGTTGTCTCCGTCAACTGAAGATATTGAATCAAGATGCAGCAGCCTTAGAGTGGGTCTGGCAGTTCAAGTCAGAGTGCCTGACCTTGGACAAGTCAGGAATGTGAACTGAGTCTGTTTCTGAGCTTTACAGAAGAAGAAATTAAGGTTTTTCTAGAACGATCATGTGACTCAGGGAGAAACCTCAACTGTTAGTATAGGAAACAGTTTAGTCAGCTGTTTTCACTTACAATGAAGTCAATGCTCTCTAGAGATGAGAACTTGACAGAGGATCCTGGAAGCAAACATGAGTATTCTCGGCTCTGGGGAGTGTTTTCAGAGTGTTTCCACATTCTCAAGATTGAGATGACCCCATCAAGGATTCTATTTAAATGTTCTATTTACTCAGCTTAGACACTTACTAGAAATGTGCTTTTGAGAAAGTTAAATTCTCTGTGCCTCATTTTTATAATGTATAAAATGGAGATAAAATGTATATACTTCATGTAGTTGTAAAAATATACAAAGCATTAGCAAATACCGTGTTTCCCCGAAAATAAGACATCCCCTGAAAATAAGACCTAGCGCAACTTTGGGAGAAAAAATTAATATAAGACACTGTCTTATTTTTGGGGAAACAGGGTAGTAGCTGGTTGTAGTGATATCTCAATAAATAGTAACATACAGTTATTATAAATGTGCTTATTTCCCAATTGAAGTTTCTTAAAAATAATTTTATGGCCGAAACCGGTTTGGCTCAATGGATAGAGCATGGGCCTGAAAGATCCTGGGTTCGATTCCGGTCAAGGGCATGTACCTTGGTTGCGGGCACATTCCCAGTAGGGGGTGTGCAAGAGGCAGCTGATCAATGATTCTCTCTCATCGATGTTTCTAACCCTCTATCCTTTTCTCTTCCTCTCTGTAAAAAAATCAATAAAATATATTTTTAAAAAATAATAATTTTATGTTTGGCCTCCCCAAAACCTTGAGGAAACAGGGAGCTCAGCTTTATAGAAAATCTAGTTTATGCTTCTTTTTCCTTTCTTAAATGGGTTTCTCTATGCTATAGTTTCTCTTTAAAAAAAATAAAAAATTTAAAAAAGTCGCCCTACTCAGTTTTGCTCGGTGGATAAAGCGTCGGCCTGTGGACTGAAGGGCCCTAGGTCCCATTCCGACCAAGGGAATGTACTAGTATCTTGGTTGCAGGCTCTGGCCCTGATCAAAGGCAGGAGGCAATCAATTGATGTGTCTCTCTCACATCAATGTTTCTCTTTCTCTCTCCCCCTCCCTTACACTCTCTCTAAAAATCAATGGAAAAAAATATCCTGGGATGAGGACTAACAACAACAAAAAAAGTGCTGTTGAGGCATACTGTATTTTTTTCTAGACAGTACCATACATCAGTTTCAGGTGACCAGAGTTTTTTTCCTACAAAATGTTTGGTTACATAATTCATGTTTCCATCTGTAATTCCCTTCTTCTAGGGTTCTGTGCTAGGGTGATGAGCCTTAGTTTCACTCTCCAGAAACAGCATGTTCTAAGCCACCTGTTTCTGAGATATGGTGTCTTTTTTCTCTTTTTCTTTTTTTTTTTTTTTTTTGCCTTCAGAACCTGTGTCAGCATTTTGTTCTATTACTTAATGCAACAAATCTGTATGTTGTCAGGTACAGTGATTAGGGTTTGTCTATGCACTTCCCATCAGAACCAATATAAATAAGGTGAATATTTTATCTAGGCCACCCTTTTGATCCAATAATATAATCTCTGGGGATTTATAAATATACCAAAGGAAGAAAAGTTAGTTTTGTATGCCTGAGTATGGGGCGACGCTCTATCCACTGAGCCAAACTGGTCAGGGCTAAAATGGTAATTTTTAAGATAATGTTACAACATCAAGAAATGCCTGCATCAGTCAGGTACTGCTGCAAAAGAAACAAACTTGAAATCTCACTCATACATTAATAAGCACTTATTTATCACTTACACATTGCAAATCAATTGGGATCCTATTTAGTTAGGATCAGTCCAACTTGGCTCTGCATCAAGAGTTGAGTTCAGGACTGCTTGCTTCACATCTCATTCCTCGGTGACTGATGGACTGCCAAAGCATAGTCTTCACAGTAGCAGAAGCCAAGAGAACAGATTTAGTAATACTGAAATGCGTAAAGCCTCTCCACTAACATGTCATTGGCCAAATAAAGTGACACAAATAAAGTGACACAGCCAAGCCCATATCAAGGGGGTGGGAAAATATACTCCAACTCTAATGTTAGGAACTATAAAGGGTATAGGGAGAGGGAGAGGGAGAAGTACTGGGAACAATAGTATACCAGTGTTTCCCAACATGTGGTACGTGTACCCCCAGGGGTACGGGAAGAGTCTGGTGGGGGTACGCGTTGCACCGGAGTTTGGTGGGGATATGCACTGCACCGTGCTTAGTTGCGCCTAATTCTACGTTCTCATGAGTGCGAGGGGTACTCAACGTTACGAAAATTATAGAAGGGGTACACATATGTCAGAAGTTTGGGAAACGCTGGTATAGACTATAACAAAAAGGAGATGTGGAAAAACATATGCACAGGATATAAAGTTGATTGTACAACTTGGCCATAGCTATGTAAAAATATTTCTGCCTATCAACAAAGAATAGAAATAAGTAAGCAAAAAATTTTAAAAAAATCACTGGGCCTGGGTAACAAGATAATAAGTACTTTTCATTTTGCCTTTCTCCATTTCTCAAATTTAACACAATAGAAGGATATTACTCTTCTTTTTCTTATTTATTTATTTATATAATAACTGATGTTAGAGAGAGGAAGGGAGAGGAAGAGAAAGGGAGAAACATCTATTTGTTGTTCCACTTATTTATGCATTCATTGATTAAGTTTTTTACGTGCCCTGACCAAGGATTGAACATACAACCTTGGTTTATTGTGATGACACTATAACCAACTGAGCTACCAGGCCACGGATACCCTTCTTTTTAAAAGTAAGTTTTCGAAGTTTCTTATAGCAGACAAATTAGTTCATCAAACTACCTGCTTTGTCCATTATATTACGGGCCTCTAGAAAAAATTTAGAATTCTAAGTACAAGCAAGATAGTCAATTATTCTCAGTCCCCACCAATTGCTAATCTCAAACACAAACCATCAACATGGATCTTTAACTTTGCCTATTGCCTAAAAAAAAAAAAAAAGAAAAAAGAAAAAACAGCTTAAGTTCCATTATCCTCTTATTCTTCATTATTACAGTGCTGATTGTTCTCCACATTGACCTCTTTGAAGTCTCCAAAATTAGGTATTTGTTTCATTAAAGATAAACATTATCCCTAGTAGATTCTGACTCTCTGAAAGTAGCTAATCCATTCAACAAATAATTATGAGCACCTTCCATGTTGGAGGCACTACACTAGTTGCTTTTGGGGAAATAAAGATGTGTAAATGACCATCCTTACCCTCAAGGATCTCACAATCTAATGGGAAGAGAAGTGTGTACACATCTATTTGAGGGTAGAAAGAACAGACTAGGACAGTGGTCAATAACCTCATTAGTCAACAGAGCGGCAAACCGCGGCTCACCAGCTGCAGTTTGCTGACTACTGGACTAAACCCTGGTGGTAAATTAGAATCATCTGGACAAGTTTTTTTTTTTTGTTTTTTGTTTTTTGTTCTTTTTTTTTATATTTTATTGATTTTGTACAGAGAGGAAGGGAGAGAGATAGAGAGTTAGAAACATCGATGAGAGAGAATCAACGATCAGCTGCCTCTTGCACACCCCCTACTGGGGATATGCCCGCAACCAAAGTACATGCCCTTGCCCGGGTCCCTTCAGTCCCCAAACCGACGCTCTATCCAATGAGCTAAACCGGTCTCGGCTCATCTGGACAAGTTTTAATAAACACCCATGTCCAAGCCCATGCCCAAGGATTCTAATTTAATTGGTCTGGGGTCTGGCTAGATCATTGGTATTTTTTTAAAAAAATATATTTTATTGATTTTGTACAGAGAGGAAGGGAGAGAGATGAGTAGTTAGAAACATCGATGAGAGAGAGTCATCGATCAGCTGCCTCTTGCACACCCCCCACCGGGGATGTGCCCGCAACAAATGTACATGCCCTTGACCGGAATCGAACCTGGGACCCTTCAGTCCCCAAGCCGACGCTCTATCCATTGAGCCAAACCAGTCTCGGCTAGATCATTGGTATTTTTAGAGTTCCTCAGACCATCAAAATGAGCAGCCAAGGTTGAGAATCACTGGGTTAGGCCTTCTACTTTAAACCTGTCTGAGCTGTTTTAGTAGACTGAGAACTGACAAGCACCCTCAAATTAAAACAATTACTTTAAAAACAATTACTTTAAAAACAAATTATTTTATAAAAAATTACATAATGCATGCATATAGTTTAAAAAGTTAAATGGTCCTGAGATTTATGATGAATATACTGTATAGCAGAACTGCCATCCAGGCTCCCATGAACTCTTAGAGCTGAATTATAAAATTAACACCAAATCTTAATGGAAGAGTTTAGGGATGTGCAAAACCCATGACAGACAAACTGCTTCCCAGGCCAGTAGCAGGGTAGGGCAGTTTCTCATCTAGATGAAAGTATTAACAGGTAGAAAATGAATGTGAGTAAAGTATTGTAACGTGTTGAGAGGAGTGAGGAGAAGGTTGGTGGTTTACTTTAGAAGCTCAGAAAGAAAGAAAACATCATTTAAGGCAAAGAATATGGAACAACTAGTCACTCTTAGCATTCCAAATTTGCTTTTATTATTTATTTATTTTTTTGTAAATCTGGCCTTATGGTGGAAATATCCCTATTTTAGAGGTGTTTACGATAGTCTATCCTAGCTTTAAGCCATACATTTGGATCATATTACCAGCTTCCCTTGCTGTAAAGCTATGCTTATGTAATTTGGCCTCATATGTTACTACTGCATGGCTGATTAGCAAGAGTATCTGGCCCACTTATTACTATAATCCTCCCTGTAAATTGATAGTGTGCCATTGGTCTTTTGCGAGCTTGATTGACATAAAGCCATCCTCAAGAAACTGGTCCAGCCGAAACCGGTTTGGCTCAGTGGTAGAGCGTCGGTCTGCAGACTGAAAGGTCCCAGGTTCAATTCCGGTCAAGGGCATGTACATTGGTTGCAGGCACATCCCCAGTAAGGGGTGTGCAATAGGCAGCTGGTCGATGTTTCTCATCAATGTTTCTAGCTCTCTATCTCTCTCCTTTCCGCTCTGTAAAAAATCAATAAAATATATTAAAAAAAAAAAAGAAAAGAAAAAGAAAGAAAGAAAGAAACTGGTCCAAACTTGGTGCAATGAGGAAATCAAGTTCTGAGCCTGCCTATGACGCTTGAGACCCACAGCCAGTATGAGGTGCCAACCAAGGTACTACCCTGAGAGACCCAGTCAAAGTGAGTAGCCTGAAGGGCACCCTACTCCCACATCCAAATAGGTCAGCAAGGCTGGGTGCATTAGAAACTCGGGAAAGGCATAATAAATACTGTGTTTATTATTCAAGAGAGTAAGTCAGGGTATATCATGGTAAGCATTGAAAAGTGGCTTGGTTTAAACATTGCAGGGACTCCTGAAGACACATTAGCAGGGAATGTCATAAAATCAGTTCTCTGAAAAGAGCATCTCTGGTTGACAGGATGAAAGCTGGATTGGACAAAGCAGGTCTCTGTTTGAAAAGAACATCTCTGGTTGATAGGATGAAAGCTGGATTGGACAAGGAAAAACCAGAGGCAGGGGATCAATTATAAGTCTGTTGTAATTGTGCATGGAGGAGGTGAAGTGGACTGGGAAAAGGACAGTGACACTGCAAATGCAGTGGTAGGATCAGTCCCAAGAGACGTGTCTGTGGCTCTCTGCCATACTGATTATGCCTTGATCTTCCCATTTGTAATATGTGAAAAGGAATACCTGCCACCTGCCTGGGAGAAGGGACTCCGCTCCTTTGGCTTCCTGTTTTGTTTGAAATAGTTTTCAGAAGGCTGTTCTCTTTTCATAAAGCAGGTAGAGATGTTTAATGGCTCTTGAGGCGAAGGAGAGCTTATGCGTTTCCTCTGACGGAGTGCATTCTGGACTAAGCCCAAACACAATATTCCTCTCTAGGCCTGAAAACTGCTGAATGCTGTCTAAAATGATGTGACTGCCCAAAACACCAGAGGCCTGGCTGAACACAACTTCTGCGGGTCTGCGGGTCTCAATGAATTCCATTGCTTTCAGCAGTGCAAGCTCATAGCGTCCTCTGTCCTCCCCTCTCCTGCACAGAATTGCTATATCTTTGGGCAGATAGCCACACTGGAACAGGTTGTGACATCTTTCTGCCACGTATTTTGCAATTTGTTCTATTGTCAGGTTGGTCTCCGTTTCACACACCCCAGGAAGAGCTTGGGCACGCATTGCTTCCTCGTAGGCAGCTTCCCTGTAGAGTGCCAGTGTGTCCAGAAACATGTTGGAGGGAGGATTTTCTTTGATCTTCCTCATTTCTTGTTTCATGACCATTGCTATTTCCAGAGAACAGTGGATCCCTTTAGTGATTGTTTTCCGAGGAAACTGAGCTGATGGAGGGGGGAGGCCGTTGACATCAGCATGATGGACTTGGAAGGGATCCAGAAAGAGCCAGAGAACCCCATGGTGAAGGTTTTTCCTTCCAGCTCCCCTCACCTCTGGATGGGTGATACCCTTAGCCTTCTTGTACCAATCACCATACACACTGCAGAAATTCTCGGTCTCATCCATCACTATGTGTTTAATCTTTAGGAACTCCCCTTGCATGAAGGTTTTCCGGGTCACGGCCTGGCAGGTGGTTTGTTGGCTGTAAGGATGAAAGAGAGAATTGGATTTCAGGGAGCACCATGCACTCATTACTCTCGGGATTGAAATTAGAGACTAGTTCTCACCTGGATGATGATTCATTGAGCCAGTTGTATGCGGAATACTACAAAACTGCTCTACTTACAAGTTACCTGATAGAGAGAACACTTCATTGTAAACCCTGCTTTTTAGGTTTACCTAGTTAAAATATGTATGTGAAACTTTTGAAATAAACCTAAGTAGGAACGTTATTTTTTCTATTAGTAACAATTCTGCTGCTTCATAATCCCTGAAGACAAACTCTTTACTTTCTGTCCTTCTTAGAGCTAGAGAACAGATATCTGGAGGCATATCATACCTTTTTTTTTTTTTTTTTTTTTTTATGTGGAAAAGAGGTATGGGTAAATACAAATTCCTCTAAAGCAAATCCCATCATCCCATTTACTTGTAGTACAAAACCAGAAGCCTCTTTAGGTTTTGGTAAGGAAAACATGAAGGGGCTGCTGAGTTCCATGACATGTCAACTGGGTAATAAATCTACAGGGTTATACCTCTGTTTAGCGTGTTCAGTTTCCCTTTACAGTATGTTTTGGCATTTCAGAGGAGGAAGAACACCTTAGAGGAGGCAAGAAACAATCAAGTTTGATCGTTGCCTCCTCTAATTTGGATCCAGGTAATATCACTCCGCCTATACATTTCCTGATGTTACATCCGCAGTCCCTGGGGCTTCATCCCCTGTGCCCTGAATCACAACGGGTCATGTTTCTGCTCTTCCAGTTTGGACTGTGTAGACATCTTGAAGAAAAACACTGATTCCCATTCTCTGTATCCTCCTCACATTAGGGTTCAATAGATACTTTTTTAATTGACCGGAGCATTTTTAAACTTACCTATAGAGCATAATAAAGAATTTAACCCATAGCACAATTTACAAATCTTTCATAATATGGCATCTTCCTCCTTTTCCAATTCCATCACTTACTACATAACCATACCCCACTCCCACTGCTCTAGTTAGACTTACCCTCTTGATTCTCTAAACATATCCATGCCTTTGCGCACGCTGTGCCCTTTGCCTAAAAAGCCCTTATTTTATTCACTTTCCCTACTGACTTCTTAAGAGTGTATCCTTCTTAGAGATCTTCACTGGGGAGAATTTACTGACCAACCTTCAGCTCAAGTTAAGATAAGCATATCTTTACTGCCATACTAATTATACAATATTTACATTGCTTATTTTATTTTTTTGTCCCCCTTTTTGGGCTTTATGGCCAGGTCTTCAATGTCTTTATTCCCACTAGCACTCAATGTACACAGTACCTAGCATATACATGATGCTCAAAAAGATTTGTAGAATAAGTAAGTAAACCGGACAAAAATGAAAATGAGTTTGCCCTCATTTGCTGAATTACAAAGCAACCAACGCTTTTACTAAATTAAAAGCTAAAGATATAATTCAGAAGCAGATTTGTATGTCTTCCAAAATTACTGATTCAGAACAAGTCAAACAAATGAAAATATTTTATAAACAAAATCAAATGGTATTTAAATTCAAGTTGCTAGTGGTAGAATGTCTCATCAACTGAAATATACTGTGGCTTTAAAATATTAAGCAGCAAGAAAAATGTTTCCTTAAATCAAAATAGGTTCATTTCTACTTTTCTTTACATTTAAGACCACAGATTGTGAGAAACTGTTCCTAGTTACATAAACTTAAATGTATGCAGACTTGGCTGATTTATGATGAAATACTGAAGGCTGGAAATAGCAAAGTACCCATTTATAGCTCAACTACTTGGTCACTTGCAAAGGTTTGGGCTCCTGCACTTACATAGTTAAGGCATTGCAAAATCTTAAGTAATACAAATTACTTTGGTGATATTGTTGAAAAGACTGACTCAACACATTTACTGTGTTTAGTCAGCGAAACACTCACGCCACGTAATCCTTTAAGGAGTCATGTTCGCAAACGTAGAGGATCTCTCTTGGTTTGCAGTGGAATAGGTCCTTGATTTTCTCCATGATCTTTATGGCTAGGGCTGTCTTCCTGCTTCCTGGGAAGCAGTGGATGAACAATTCTCGTGTCTCCTGAAGGCTCTCTGACAGCAACTCACACTGCTCCTCTATGAGCAAGTTGAAAAATTCACAGCCCAGCCGGTCACTCAGAAGGGAACGAGAGCACAACAAGACCACCACGACAAGGGCCTGCAACAAGTCTTCCATTTCCTCCTCGTTAGCAAGCTGGTAGGATTGAGGGTAGTGCACAGGGGTCCCACAGGGTCTAGACTGTGTGCCGGGCAGGTGCAGCAGTCTCGGAATGACACACACTCTCCCTGTGTAACCACCAACAGTTCCCAGTTTCTGCTTTAACTGACGAGCAGTGTTCCGGGCATATTCAGGCCCTTCGGTCCCACCGGGGTGTATCAAGATTGTATAGAGCACCAGGGGACTGTTCACCGCTATTAGGAGAGCATCACACAAGACATTCTGCTCTTTCCTTAAGCCAATATCACTAGCCCAGCTTCGAGAAAATACCACAATCCCCTGGGAGATAGGACGTATCTGCATCTTCATGAATTCCTCCAGTTCTTTATGATCTGAGAACAATGTCTTACAGAGGGATTCCGGTTTAAATTGTATCTCTTCCCATGTCACTGAAAATTCAAGGGATAGAAGTTACTAAAATGTACAAAAGCATATTATAAGTATTCCTGCAACATCATAGGAAGAAATGAGGCTAGCTCTGGAACCATAGGATCCCTGTCTGCAAAGAAAGCACCCCCCTCTTCACAGGCCAGGGCTAAGAAGTTCCTGTTGTTGGCAACTCTCCTGTAGGGGAGGGCAGTCAAGGAGGGGTCTTCACAGAACAGCCTCCTGGCACTGTCTCCTCAGCCCCAAATGGTCCACGATTGCTAGGAAGTCCTCCTTCCTGTTGAGGGTGTGTGTGTGTGTGTGTGTGTGTGTGTGTGTGTGAACCTGATGCTTTTGGGAGAACTAAGAACATTCCTTTAAAACAATGATTCTAACGTGGCAATTTTGACACACACACACACACACACACACACACACACCCTGGGGTATTTAATAATATCTGGACATTTTTAAAAACCATAGTTTATTGAATTTTTAGAGAGAGAGAAACATCCATAGATGGACTGCCTCTTGCACATCCACCCTGGGATCCAGCCCACAACCCAGGGCATGTGCCCCCAGTACCAATGGAACCAGCAACCTCTCTCTCAGTATAGGGGCTGACACCCAACCAAGTGAACCACATTGGCCAGAGGTGGCAATTTTTAAAAAATATATTTTTATTGATTTATTTTTATTTTTATTTTTTAGAAAGGAAGGACTAGAGAGATAGAGTTAGAAACATCGATGAGAGAGAAACATCCATCAGCTGCCTCCTGCACAACCCCCACTAGGGATCCAGCCCACAGTCAAGGTACATGCCATTGACCAGAATCAAACCATGAACCTCCTTTATCCACTGAGCCAAAAGGGGAAGGGCTGGACATTTTTTGATTGTCACGGCTGGAGGGCTGCTACTGGAATTTAGTGGATAGAGGCCTCGAATGGTGCTAAACATCCTACAGTGCACAGGGCACGCCCCTCAACAAACAATTAGCTGATCCACAAGTCAATAGTGCCAAGGCTGAGCAACTCTGCCATAGAACCCCGTGGCTCACCTCCTTCTGTACTGAAAAGCCAGGGGGGCAATTCTCTTGTGATATAGACATGAGGGATTTAGGATGACTCCCAAATTCTCTCATATTTAGAAAACAAAAGCCATACATGCCTGGAAGCCCCAAAGCACAGAGAAATACTGTGTGAATTTGATGACTGGGAAACAAGAGTTAGCCCCATGTATTATTTTGAGACCATTATATTTGCTAAGTCCTACACCTGACATTCTCTCTAAGGAGAAAAATTTGGATTAATTGCTATCAATTCCTTCCAACATAATTTTAGAAAAGAAATAAGAAGGGAATACCTGGAAACAAACGCTGTTGTAGAACCTCCTTAAATTCCAGGACTTTCATAGGATATGATGAGCTTCTTAGTGCAGATGAAGCTGGTGAAATCAGGGGAAGGCTGTAGTCTGTGGCCACACTGGAGGGAGCTAAACAAATGAATACATGGAGAGTTGTTTCAGTCGAAAAAGGAAAAGCACTTTTTAATTGTCCTCCTACGTTGGCATGCAATTTGCATGGTGCTGACCTGCTCTCACACTTTCTATGCCTCAAACCATTCACATATGTAAGAAAGGAAGTTTGGGGACTCCTCCAGGGCAAGTCATTTGACCTCATGTCAGGGTGAGACAATCCCTAAGATTCATTCCAGCTTCTAGAGGGAGTGAGGTCAGAAAAAGTTAAGCACACTATATATTTTTTATATTGCTTTAGTTGTTTAAGTCCCCATACAAGGTTTGCATGGAATAGAAAGTGACAGGATCTCTAGTTTGTGTGTGTGTGTGTGTGTGTGTGTGTGTGTTTAAATTCAAATAAATTTAGGACAAGAGAAAGAATAATCACTTAAGGCTTGATCCAAGCTTCTTTTATAAAATTTGGAACATAAACCATGAAGGCAAATTGATAAGCTGTGTTCAGGCTATAAGTCCTCCATGGATTGCTTAGAGATCACTAGGGCTGATTCTGAGCAAAACTATAAGGAAAGTGAAAACACTAGGAGTCTCTTCACCCCTCCTCTCCAAACTCCCCCCCCTCCCGCTGCCCTCCCCTTCATCCTTTTATCCCCTGCCCAAGCATCTCCTTTTGCAACAGCTTTTCTCTACTTGATGGTGCGCCAAGCCCAGTGATTGGAGGTATTAGTTCCTAATGTTACTGAAACAATTCAGAATTGTCAACAAGCTTCCCTTGAAAGAATTAGTGAAGAGTCCTTCTTAAACAATTTGCCTTTGTAATATCATCTTTAGAGTGAGATTACTGATTAAAGTTTTTTAAAAATATATTTTTAATTGATTTCAGGGAGGAAGGGAGAGAGAAAGGTATAGAAACATTAGTGATGAGAGAGAATCATTGATTGGCTGCCTCCTGTATGCCTCCCACTGGATATCAAGCCTACAACCTGGGCATGTGTGCTGACTGGGAATCAAACCAAATCCTTCAGTGCATGGCCTGGCATTCTAACTACTGAGAACACTGGCCAGGGCAATGGGAGAATATTTTTAAGCAAAACTGCTTTCTGTTCTTTAAGTAAAATATCTGGCCAACCCAGCCAGCATGGCTCAGTGGCTGAGCATTGACCTATGAACCAGGAGGTCATGGTTCAATTCCCGGTCAGGGCACATGCCCCGGTTATGGACTAGATCCCCAGAGTGGGGTGTGCAGGAAGCAGCTGATCAATTATTCTCTCTCATCAATGATGTTTCTATCTCTCTCTCCCTTTCCCTTTCTCTCTAAAATCAATAAAAAACATATTTTTTAAAAAAATCTGCCCAACTACCCACAGAAGGCAGAGAAGGGGTTACTCCCTGCTGACTGAATAATGGCTTCTATTCTGGTTTACCTGATGGAATATCCAGCATCATAGCCACCCAGTCCTCTGCTGTCAGCCTTGCGACCAAATTGTCCTTCATGATCCACGAATCTGGGGCCTCTGTGAATACCACACAGCAGAAAGGCTCCACTTGAACAATACAGACATAACCATACAGGACATCCTTTTGGTATACATCCAAGATTTTGGTAGTGAAATTCACCTTTGGCTTTTCATGGCAGAAGTGGAATGTAGGCAGTTTTTCTATGCAGTTTTCTATTTCCTTTTTTAATAAGTCAGGATTCACTTTTTCTCTCTTACATCCAAACACTTCTTTGCTCTTATCATCTACCCCGATAATTAAGTATCCCCCCTGAGTGTTGGCAAATGCAGAAATGTAATGAGGCAACATTTCTTTAATCCTAGGGACAATCTTTTTAGTGGTGAACCTTTTTAACTCAACGTGTGTCGACTCAGTAAAGTTGAGTTTCTCTTTATACATGAGTTTGTCCTTTTTAAGAAATTCTGAAGCAGATAGCCTCATATCTTCCTCTTCCTGGATGTGTCTGTCAAGAACCTTCTGAGGATGCCACTCCTTCACCCTGGGTCTTCCTCTTTGGGCTCTATACTGCTTCTGTCTGAGAAGTTCTAGGGCACTACTAGCACTCAGGTTTATAGCGGAAGTCACATCTCTCTGATATAAATTGGAACGCAAGCTACAGATCCTTAAGGGGAGGCTGAAAACATCTGGGCTCCATGCCTTCACGAAAATCAAGAGATTGTGCCCCTGTTGCATGTAGTCAAGGTATTTCTGTGAACCTGAAGGAAGGAGCTTTTGAAAAGAAGTCTCCAGATCCTGACCCAGCCCGTGGCACCGGTAGCTGTAGGTTTTATCATCAATCTTCGCTTTGATCACACCCCCTCCAGAATTTAGCAGTGCACAGGCAGCTTGGATGATTTTAGAATTCTCATTCCTTTTCAACTGGTTATTGGTCATGTTCTTCCTGTTCTCTTCTCCAAAAGTCACTGTGCCCACGTCCACAATTATCTCAGGATAGAGCATTTCCGTATTGGTCTGGAAACTTTCCATCGCAGCAGCCCCTGTGTGCTCAAAACAATTACAGAAAGGGGTCCCAGTAAATAAGCAGGACAGAAATGTTGTTTCTCATTAACAAGAATTTCAGAGATTACAATATTTTCTTCAATACATTTTAACACAGAAATAATATTTTAAAATATATTTTTATTGGTTTTAGAGTGGAAGAGAGAGGGAGAAGGAGAAAGAGAGAGAGATTGAAACATCAATGATGAGAGAGAATTATTGATCATCTGCTTCCTGTATGGCCCCTACTGGGGATCTAATATGCAACCTGGGCATGTTGAACTGGGAATTGAACTGTAACCTCTTGGTTTATAGGCTGATGCTCAATCACTAAGCATCAATGGCCAGGTGGAAATAATATTTGATATCACTGTTTTCTAACAACTTCATAAAAATCCTTAGCCTTCCCAGCATGAATGGACATAGTTAAAGGTAAATGCTTAATATTTTGCTATAATGGAAAACTTACAATGCTACAATTTTTAGCCATTTTAAAATTTAAAATCAGGAAATGCCACTAGTGAACCTATGTATTTATAAAAGTCCTGGGTTAAAAAAAAAAAAAAAAAGAGGCATGGATTGGCACTGGAACCAAAGTTAAGTTATTAGAGAATTCGCAGACTTAGAAGTTGAAATCAGAAGATGCTCCTATTTCTTATTCAGAGCAAAAGAAAGGGGGTGATATCTAAGGGAGTATAGGTTAATAATATATGTGATGTAGATATCTTGCTGTATAAACAAGCATAAAACATGGTATTTTTTCATGCTATTCTGTACATTTTTAAAGCTTTATTCTATTCCTGAAAGTCTGTCAATAGATACCAAATGCAGAATTATTTTTATCTTTGTTGTTAAGTCTTCTTTAAAAAAAAAAAAGCACATATTTTTACTGATTTCAGAGAAGAAAGGAGAGGGAAAGAGAGTTAGAAACATCAATGATGAGAGAGAATTGTTGACTGGCTGCCTCCTGCATGTCCCACAACCTGGGCATGTGCCTGACCTGGGAATCAAACCATGACCTCTTGGTTCATAGCTCCATGCTCAACCACTGAGCCACACAGGCTGGGCTCTTTTTATCTTTTCAAACGTTCTTCTAAAAGTGCATTTCTTTATATATAGTGTGATACAGGCATTTTCCTACCCTTCTAATAGTTCTGCCCTGTGCTGTGGGAATCTTTAAGACTTGGGGGGGAAAAACATGAGCCTTTGGGATATAATTGTTAAACTGTGATCAACCTCCTTTTGCTTCTCGGATCAGAGAATAGCCATCAAAATAGAAATCAGGGCTTTGAAGCAAATATTTCAGACATGGCTCCCTTAGCTTTTGTTAACTGCAAAATAAGCTGTTTACTAACCCAAAGCAAAATTCTTCCTGTACTCTTTGCAAAGTAGAGGCCATGTGGGTGTTATGACCATGAAGAGGGGGCAAAAAGCAGGCATTCAACAGGACATACATCCTCTTCTGCCATAGTTCCCTTATGGCTGCCTTCTGATTTCTGCCAGGTATGCCAGAATCAACATGGTGATTTATTTATTTTTTTCATATGTGAGCAGGTAAAATGTAAATGCCTGGCTCTTCAGAGAAACTTCTGATTAACATTCTATTCATGCCATAGAGTCACAGAAGTGTTGGAAAGGACTTTTAATATCTTCAGGTCTAACCATCCATCTGATTCTTAAATCCTCTGTATAATATTCCCATCTCCCAACATATTGCTTTCCAGCAACTGCTCGAACACCTCCAGTGAGGAGTAACTTATTACCTATCAAATTATTCCCTTCTATTTCCTGACAGCTCTGTTAGACAGGGTTTCCCTCATTTTCAACTGTAATTTGTCTCCCTATAATTTCCACCTGCTGGATTCACAGGACAAATCTACTTGCTTTTGAACTAGCAGAACTGTGCTATCATGACTCCCGAGTCTCACTGATGTTACTAATGCTGTTAACAACTGATAAATACAATGCGTTCTGAGATTCAAGCTCCATATGAATATCCTTTCCGATTCCCCAAAACTTCTCATTCATCGTCCTGTAGCTATTATTTTACTAAGCCCTTCATACCCTCAGACATAAACTGCACTTAAGATGAGATGGATGAAGTTTTTTAAATGAAAATAAAAATTTTTACCTGATACGTTTGCTTCTCTTCTTGTTGTTTCAGTTCCACATCTGGCTTTGGTCTGAATGTTTGCTTTCTGACACAGTCCTGTGGCTCTTTGATATCAGCCTGGGAGGAGCAGGAGCCCTGCCAGACTCTCCCAGACTTCATAACATTGACCCACTGAGGAAGGCTGATAAGGACTCAAGAAAAGCCTATGACAGGGCAGATTCGAAGGCTGCAGTTTGACTTCTGGGAGTGAATTAGGTAGTAATGGGAAGATTCAGGCATTTTCAAGTGAGAGCCAGTTACACTGCTCACCTCTAAGGGATGGCATGTCATTTCCATACATCATACAAGCACCTCCTGTCCTGGTCAATTTCATTTCAAAGCTCTATTTTTATTTTTAATATATTTTATTGATTTTTTATGGAGAGGAAGGGAGAAGGATAGAAAGTCAGAAACATTGATGAGAAGCATCGATCAGCTGCTTCCTGCACACTCCCTACTGGGGATGTGCCTGCAACCAAGCTACATGCCCTTGACGGGAATCGAACCTAGGACCTTTCAGTCCGCAGACTCACGCTCTATCCACTGAGCCAAACCGGTTTTGGCTAAATGAGATTCTTAATAGATTTCTGGGTTTTATTATTATTATTATTATTATTAACTGAGGTTACATTCCTATGAAGTTCCACTTTGCCGGCATTACTCTTTATACATGTTGGCTGAATAGAGTTTCAGGATAGGAGGCAGAATGGATGCTATATTAGCATAGTAGCACCATAAACTCTAAAAGCCTGCCCTCAGCCTCAACTCTAACTGATTTTCATTAACTTCACTTCTAAACTCAGTCTTTTAATTCTACAACTAACCTTAATTCCCAGCCTCACACTCACATTGCAATCTCTCTTTACCTTTAGAAAGATAAATGACATTCTTTACTGGACATGTGCATTTTGGCACAAGGGACCAAGATGGGAGCTTTTAACACTACAAAGAAACTGAGATTACTTGGCCAGTAGGTGGAAGAGATGGAGTTCAAAGGTAGGTTTGCTAATACAAATGTTCCTGCTCCTTCCACTGCCTTTCGCCTTTGGGATTCTGCCTTCAAGTTTTGAAGTCTTCAAAATAAGAACTCTACCAAAGTATCTCCTCCTTTCCTTCCCGGTCCACAGGAAGGACATTATTTGGACAGGAGACCCAGGAGCCAGATTGTAGTTTCTTTATTCTTCTTCAATGCACTCACTGTAAGGGACCAAATCAGAAGGAGGGGAAAATGTGAAAGATGAGCAAAGAGTTCCTCTTCCTTCTTCGAAGTTCCCTAGTCAAGTCCCCTAGCTATAAAGTTATAGGTTATCACACCAGGGAAGATCTCACATCAAATGTCCATGCTACAAAGTAACTTGAAATTATTAGCTTGGACAGTGCTTTTTCCTAGGTCTTAGGAAAATGAGCTGGCCATTTTATTCACAATTGGTTAAGAACTAGAGTCCCAACTTATTTCAGATATATTTATTAAGAATTTTAATTTATCAGCATAGTTATGGCACCATAACTACAACCTCCTTCCTAAATTCATTCACAGAGATAATTCAAAGACTGTAGGGAAAAGTGAACCAGAACAAAAATGCTAGTTTCACCAAGCCATACTAACTCTGGGTCTCTGAACATTCATTCATTCTTTCACTTACAAACCTAGGGTATTGAAATCTTAGGTCTGGCACTGATTGTGATGCTTACAAATACAGGCCATATGCATGACCACTGGAGTTCCTTGGTAGGCCTGGTACAAGAGACTCTTGTTTGTCTCCATTTTTCCTTTTTATTTTTTCATGTCCTTCTACCCACCCCGGTCAACACTCATCACAATCCTCATGCTGCTTATTGTATGCTACCTCCCATTTCCACTACCATAGTCCCAATTTAGGCTCTTACTAATTCTCACCTGAACCACTGCAATGTTTTTATTTATTTATTTTATTTTATTGATTTTTTACAGAGAGGAAGGGAGAGGGATAGAGAGCCAGAAACATCGATGAGAGAGAAACATCAACCAGTTGCCTCTTGCACACCCCCCACCGGGGATGTGCCCGCAACCAAGGTACATGCCCTTGACCGGAATCGAACCCGGGACCTTTCAGTCTGCAGGCCAAACCGGTTTCGGCATGTGTGATATGTTTTTGATGGAGGACATTTATATTGTTTCCCCCTGGTGTTGCTAACTCACCAATTTTTGAGAAACACTACACGTCTCAGCTTTAAATTTGATCAGCTCCCCCCATGCATTCTCATTTAATTCGGTAATTATTCCTTTCCCCAGAATCTTCTAATTCTCAACCTCTCCCCCTTCCTCTTTCCCCTCTCCCCCCACTCCCCGCCCCCCCCCCCCCCCCCCAAATCTTTCAAGACCCAAATCTAGTGCCATCTCTTCCGGAAAGCCTTTCTCGCTCTCCTTCACACTTCTTTGATATTTGCTGCACTTTTCTGGCAGCACCTCTTGTTTGCTTAGGAAACATCCAAGAGCCCGACGAGTCAGTAAGTTCTCTCTGGACAGAGGAGGACACATTCATCTAAGACAGTCCACCCCGACCCCTGGCCCTCACGCGGCCAAGTGCAACACACAGTGTTGGATCACTCAATCTTTTTCCCCCCGGAAACGGAAACCCAGGGCACAACGATCTCCGAAGCCCTTTCCCAGGTGTGAAACGAGGCACCGCCGAAACCCGCCGGGATAACCACAGGCGTTCGGAGGCCCGAGGGCTCTGAGTCTCGCCGCACGGAGTCCGCCTGGAAACCAAGTGACGGAAAAGGAGGTTCCGCCCTCCGGCTCGCCCCCCCCCCCCGACGTCCGCTTCGCCCTCCTATTGGCTGATCCTTGCACGTGACCCGCTGGCCGCCGCGGGATTGGTTGTCTGTCTGGCCAAGGCCGCCGGGGTGGTGGGATGCTGGCGGGGCCTGGAGGCGGAGGCGGGTGGGGAGAGGGGAGCTGTGATCAGAGAGGCCGGGCGGGAAGGCCAGCAGTCGGCTCCGTGAGCTCTCGCCAGCTGGGCAGGCCTCCTGAGAGTCTAGGGTGTAGGAGTGTTAGTTTTAGGATTTTCCAAATAGGGCTTAGGACTCCTGCCTGGGTCTTTGGTGTGAGCCCTGGCTCCCGCCTTACTCGTGTTTCCCCGCAAGGACGGCTTTTCTGTCTTTCTTGAAATTGGTGAAGTTTGGACCATATTATTTATGTGTGTAAGCATTGGTTGTCCTGGGCAGGACGCCATGAGGTAGAAGCCGCGGGGAAGGGGAGTTGGGGGGTGGGTGGAGGAAGCGGAGGGTTTGGAGATGCTTGAGATGTGGTCCTTACCTACGTGAAACGTTGGAGGTAAGTCGGCTTTGTCAATGGTGCTGATGCCTTTATAATCCAGGAGTTTAGAATTTAGTAGGGAGGAGCGTGAGTTAAACGCTCACTTATTGAGCCTCCTCCTGTGCACCATTCTAAGTGTAATGGATGCAAAAGCACAGTCCTGGCTCTTTAGGAACTCTGTGATGGGGGAGGAGGGGGTCGTGAATAAATAGCATTTGATGCATGTTGTGGGGGAAGGTGCTGTGGAACTCAGAGGAGGGGATGACTGAGGAGTTAGGGACCACTTAACAGAGAGAGAAGGTGACATGTGAGTAAGGTTTTAAAACTAATCAGGCGCTCTCCAGATTGAAAGGGGTGGGGAAGCATTCCAGGTGGCGCAGTGTACTAAGGAAGAAAATTAGGAAAATATATTTGTGTAGACTCAGAGGATGATGAGATAAAGGCTCTAGCATAACCCCTGTAAAATAGACACTTTGTTGGTCTCCCTCTCTTTATGGAGTTTGGTTGCTAAATGGCAAACAGACCCATTGTCACTTTTATGGAAAATCGACCTATTGATGGTTATAGATGGCTGAATCATGTGGTGTCTCCAGAATTGTTAGGTACTGTCAATACCGTGCTGAAAGGCTGGGAAGGGTGACATGTGATCCTAGTATTTTACCACGTCAATGATGGTATCTTACCAGGTGCCGTTTAGAATAAATGAAATGCAATCAGCTTTTTCATTCAGAAATTAATTATTCAGGTCGTGAATTATCCAGGCTTTGCCTTGTTTCCTTCATCCTGCTCTTGCCCTGGAGGAAAATGAAATTAATCCTTATATTTACTGATCGTGGAAAAATACAAATCTGGTAATCAGACTTCAGTTGTCTTCCCAGCTGATGTTAATTTGCTCTGGACCTTAGGCAAATCATAGCCTTGGACTCTTTAAATAGGAGATTCTGGTATAACAAATGTGTGACTAGTTTTTATCTGTATGTGCAGCATGATTGTGAATCAAAACATATAATAAATGAACTGGAGTTGACTTTGTAATAGAATTTAGTATAAAATCTTTTCTAAAGCTTTTGCTTAAGAACTTGTCTCTAAATCCCTTCGCAGGCATCTGAAATTTTATCTTGCATTGTGTTTGGGTTCAATAAAAAAAAATTTAAAAAAAAAAAGTTTTTTTTAACTGTATTTCAAAATAAGAAAGCTCCCCCAAACAAAACTTGCATTTTTGTAGAGTTACTTAAACTAAAGCATAGTAAAAGGTAAAATATTTATTAGAAGCCCATGGTTGCAATTTAAATTTATCTAAAAAGCTTTTCCTTTTTTTCATGGGTAAACCTAAGATTTTTTTAGAAGTGAAAACAGCGAGTGAAAATACTCTAAGGTAATAAAGGAGGTGACTTGCAATGATGCGATGATGAGTGAAGTATAGTCTGACCTGGTATTGCCATTGCTTCCGTGTTGGCTCTGACCAGGGTATGATCACTTAATCTTCTCTCTGAGCTGAGTCTGCTTATGGTTTTCCCACACTGGTATGTTCTAGCCTATTTGGATCCTGGTTTTATTATGTATATGAGTGTTTCTTCGGTATTTGTTTCAATTTTACTGATACTTTCATGTTTTCCTTTTTAGGTTGAGGCGAAAAACCTGGCTTTGATACCTTCATGGAGTACTACGTTATTTCAATCCTGAATCTGGTTCAGTCCTCTTATTGACTTATATTAAAAATGTTTATATTTGCTTTGGCAAAACCTTGCTGTTTAATAAGAATTCTTGCAGCCGGAACCGGTTTGGTTCAGTGGATAGAGCGTCGGCTTGGGGACTGAAGGGTCCTGGGTTCAATTCCGGTCAAGGGCATGTACCCTTGGTTGCGGGCATATCCCCAGTGAGGGGTGCACAAGAGGCAGATGATCGATGACTCTCTCTCATCGATGTTTCTGACTCTCTATCTCTCTCCCTTCCTCTCTGTACAAAATCAATAAAATATATTAAAAAATAATAAGAAGAAGAATTCTTGCAACTATCCCATATATTTTTATTATCTATAATAATAAAAGTGTAATATGCTAATTAGACCAGACGTCCTTCCAGACTGCTTTGGCTGGGGCTGCGAGGACCTAGGCAGCCACCTCATCTCTGAGGGCTGAGCCCCTTGCGCGAATTTTATGCATCAGGCCTCTAGTGATACATACCAGGTGTACTGGTTAATAATGCAGAGTTTGTAATCAAAGAAAACACATTAATTTCAAGAGAAACATTAAAGGTGCTTTATTCAAAGTAATGTCCATGGCTAGCTACTTTCAGGTAATTTGTGGATACCATTCCAATAGAACTTTTCTTGTTTTGAGGCAAACCATTGAGAGACCCAGTTTTCCACTTATTAGTGCATATTGAAATGCTGCTTAGAAAGTGCCTGTGCCATCGATTGGAACGAGTGGTAATCTGAAGGAGCAAGGTCTGGTGAATACAGCGGGCGGTTAGTATTTCCCAGACAAGATCTTTTAATGTGCCTTTAACTGGTTTTGAAGTGCGTGATGGTGTGTTATCGTAAAGCAAAATTACTTTGCTGTGTCTTCTGGCCCATTCTGGTTGTTTTATGATCAAAGCGTGGTTCACATTGACCTGGATGTTCTTTGTCTTTCACATAGAAATCATCACTTTTAAAGCATTTAAACCAGCATTCACAAGAATCTTGAGATGGAGCATGTTCACCATAAGATTGCCGAAGTATTTAGCAGCACTTTTATTCAAAATAAAGTAATTAATTAAAACTTTTCGTACATGCTCTTTTGGCACGAAATTCGACATTTTTAAGCGTAAAAATATCTATAATGTTAACATCTTCAGAAAATTTGACATATAAAATTTAGAAGCTTGTTGTCAATACAACAAAATAGCATACATATCAAATAACATATGTATCAACATATGTGTAATTCCATCTATGAAAAAATGCACATTATTAACTGGTACACCTGGTAAAAGTGTTAATATTTTAAAATCAATAGGATGTTCCATTTCAGATTTTAGTTTTCTCACCGTGGTGCCATTAGAGAATGTTTATCCTTTGAATTGCTAAAATGAGTTAAATATTGGAAAACACCTATCTCAGCAGAGGCACTACAAATTACTTTCATCCTTCCTCATCTAGTCATGATGATTTTTTAACCCATATTTTCCCGTCAGTTTGCCAATCCAGGCATGATTTTTTCTGCATAGGCAACTTAAGTGTTTTTGTAGTCTTTCTAATACAGGATATTTCCAACAAAGCTGAATGCTGAATTTTTGCTGTTGGAGTGAAGGATTTCCTCCCCAATTATTGGATTAGCAAAAAAAACACGTTAATACAAAAATACCCCAAAAAGTCAAAGGCTGTCTGAATGAAAAATGTAAACACCTCAAGTAATCTTTCAGTTTCTATACAATCATAACAACATGGAACAGTTCTTTGCCAAAAACGTTTATTCTTGAAATGTATTTAAGGGTTTCATAGAAACTTTAGTAATAGCCAGAATAATTCATGCCAGTTTAGCAAACTCTTAATAGCAAGGAGAAAGAGCTTATTAAAGGAGCCTTTCTTTACACATAGATGAGTATTTTACTTCATCTTTTAAAAATATTTATTGATTTTAGAGAGCAAGGTAGACGGAGAGATAGAAATATCGATAAGAGATTGGCTGCCTGCTGCATGCCCCTCACTGGAGATTGAGCCTACAACCCAGGCATGTACCCTGACTGGGAATTGAACTGGTGACCTCTTGGTGGATGTGTTGATGCTCAATCACTGAGTCACACCATCTAGGCTTACTTCATCTCTTCATTGCTTATTAGCTTTGCTTTCTCACCAAAATCTATATATACACTTGACCTTAATTTTTCTTTAACCAGTTTCCCAAGAAAGACTCAATAAAGAAATCTTTAAAAGTTGATAAATTACAGCAGATATTACATAACAAATGAGTCACAGTACATAGAAGGAGCTATTTTTCAAAAGAGTAAGCCCACTTTTCACACTGCACACTGATAAAACCTCTTCCTCATAGGCAGATGAAGACTTTTCTAAATCAAAGGTCTGTGTCCCCTTCACCACCCACTTTTTGAGGTCTAACATGGGTTTTTCCTGAGAGCTACAATACCTCTTTGTTCTTTAAGAAAAAATTTATGTCCTGATTACCCTCTTATCCATGTCTATACTAACCTCAATTCTGTTACTCTAATCAACTT
Organism: Nyctalus aviator; assembly: GCA_036971965.1. Lineage (NCBI taxonomy): Eukaryota > Metazoa > Chordata > Mammalia > Chiroptera > Vespertilionidae > Nyctalus > Nyctalus aviator. The sequence continues at coordinate 35,747,484 of CM072937.1, read as the reverse complement.
GGTTAACGTTAAGTTGGGGCCTAGAGAGCAGATTAGAAGGTCAAATCCATGGGTATAGCCTTTTAAAGAAATCCATATAATTTTTTTTTAATTCATATAATTATGAATTGAGGCTAAGAAGTACAAAATAAGGCCATGTACCATGCTGAAAACCAGCGCTGTGGCCTTTTGGGCAATTATTTTGCTGCAAATTAAGATGCTAATCCCTTTCAGTTGTCAGGGGAGTAGAGTTTAATTAGGTGTTGCACTTCCGTTGGATAACCTGTGATGGGACAAGCCTGGTGAGTCCTCACATAACTAAACACACAGCGATAGCAAAACACGTAGCCAGAGGTGGCAAGAACAGTATCATTCACCCGGGTTTTACGACACAGTGGACACACAGTCTTCACTTTGGGTAGCAGGGGAGAATCGGAATTGTAGTCTAGGTGTATAGGCGGTGGTGGGGTAGGCAGGGCAGTCAGTGATTTGATGGTTTCTTGATTTTCAGATGAGTACCACCATTCAAGGAATTGCAGGAAGAAGACACCGACAGACAGGCCGGTAGAGAGGGATAAGGCAACACCCCCCACGGCTTTTTTCAGCGTTGACTTGATCTTCTCACTAATACTGGTAGAAAAGAGAACAAGAAGGCAAAAGGAGAAACTTGGTTTAGGTACAATTGCAGAGCGACTAATATAAATGTATTTCTTACCCTTTTCATCAGAATCGCCAATTCGGTTTGGGGAATGAACAGTTGCCAGGCTGGTATTGTCTGTTTAAGGCTGTACTCTAAGTGATTCCCTTTCTGACTTACAGTATTTTAGGAGCATAGAGCTAAGCTTTTGTTTTTATTGATTTTTTTACAGAGAGGAAGGGAGAGCGAACTAGAAACGTCGATGAGAGCGAACTAGAAATGTCGATGAGAGAGAAACATCGACCAGCTGCCTCTTGCACACCCCCCACCGGGGATGTGCCCGCAACCAATGTACATGCCCTTGACCGGAATCGAACCTGGGACCTTTCAGTCCGCAGACTGACGCTCTACCACTGAGCCAAACCGGTTTCGGCAAAGCTTTTGTTTTTAAAGACTAGGGTTGTGTGTGTGGAGAAGAAATTGGTGAGACATTGATTATATAGACCTTTTTGTGTATGCGTGGATGATAGTATACCCAGAAAAAGAAACAACTCACTTAAAAAAAATAACTTAGCAGCATTGAGGCATATATATATATACATACACACACACTTGTAGGAGAGCATGAACACTAACTAGAACCAGTACAGCATCGTGGTTAAGAGCAGGTGAGAATTGTGTTGATCTGCCTTGAATCTCAGCTCTGCCACCTTCTAGCTGTGTGGCTTGACAAGGTACTCAGCTGCTAGGGCTCAGTTTCCTCCGCCGTTAAATTGGGCTAATGAATGGGTTGTGGTGGGGATTGGGGTAATGTGTATGAAACCAACACCTAGCTCAGGGCCTGGCCATAGCAAGTGTTACGATGAGGTTGCTTACCAGGATGGCAATCCTTGATTTATGAACACAGAATTTTTCTATGATTTTATGAAGGAGGTGATTTCATAAAATTAAAGTAAGATTTCAGAATCTGTTAATCAAAGACTTGGGGTAATGTTAAGGCCTTACCTCCTGGCTGGTTGCTGCATCATGCTGGCTTCAGCTGCTTTGTGCTCCAGAGCTTGGATATCCTGAACTGTAAGTCGGCCTAGCCGAACTCCAGCCAGACTAAGCAGTGGTGAGTGATGCTGAGCTTTTCCTAGGATGTATCGAAGCTGTTGTACAAGAAACCAGCCTTCCCAGGCCATGTTAACAAACGGGTAGGCTGCCAGGAAGGCACGATAGAATTGTTTCCAGCGGGAAGAAGGGGGATGGATAGAATATTCATCCTCTTCTCTAAGGCTAGAAACCAGCTTCTCCAGCTTCACCTTCAGATAGGGAAGTAGCACCAGGAACATAATTGACTTCCAAAGCTGCTTCTTTGGGAGACCAGCACTGGCCAGCCTCTGAAGCTTGTGTGTGTCCCCCGTTACAATCCGCTTTAAGCCGTAAAAGTTTTCGGAAAATGAGGCACTGGTTTTAGACAGATAATGCTGCTGGAGCAGAAGGTCCAGCAGCGTAAAGATTTCATCAAACCACCTCCAAAAGAAGCCATAGTGGGCAGGATTTGATTCTGCAAGAACCTAAAGGAAAGTAGATATTAATAAATGAAATTCACTCCATTTCACAGGTACTGTGTCTTATATTTGCATTCCCATCACCCCCACACCCTCTAGATTTTACACTTTGAGATTAAACAGATCACTGCTTTGGGGGCCTACCCTATCCTTTCTGCCATGCTGGGCATTCATTTCTGGGCTCTACACATAACAGGGGTTCAATAACCGTTAAGTTATGTGAATTATAGGATGTGAATTATGTGCTGATTGGTCATTTCAAACCTAGGCTACAAGATAAACTCAAATTATTGGTTTGGTTTTTACCCAGTCGTCCCTAAAAACCACTTAAAGAATTAATACCTTACCTTGACCACATGCTGAAGAGCAGGTCTCACTGCTGTCATTAAACTGTCCTGCGCTACCACCTCAAAGATGGATGGCTGGTCATCCACCACAGAAGCAGCTGTGATGTGAGCCCCGTGCTCAGCCATGGTTCTCTGCGTGCACTGGGTTTCACTTTGCCTCTAGCAAGCATGAATTTGTTTGGGGTGTCCAATGGGTGCTCAGTCTGAAAAGTAATATTTCTGCTGGACACCGAGACTCCTCTAATTCTCAATTTTTTTCAGGGGGGAGAAAAGAGCACCTCTGGAGGCAGAGGGGACGGGTCTCAAGGAAGAACGAAGTTAACGCAGACGTGGGTGGGAGTGCTGTGTGCAGAAGGGGTGACTTGCAAATGCTGCACCTCACAGGGCAGAACGTGACTCTGGGGCATAGGTTTGGGCCCGGAGGTCTGTCCTCTCGAGCTGCAATCGTGGAAGCTGCGAATAATCAGGGGCTTCCGATCGCGAGGGCTCAAAAGCCGACCTGTTCTGGGAAACGAGAGGTGCAGGTGCGGGCCGGTGCCCGAGGTCAGGCCCCAGCCGCTGGCGGCTGAGCACCGCCCGCGCCCGTCCTTGCGCGCTGACCCCGGGCGCGGCGCGAAGGGCCCGCGACGCCACCTGCGAAGGGACGTCTCCGCTTCGGGACAGAAGCCGCGCCCGGAAATAGAAGTTCCCCGCCGGCGGGGGTAACTGCGGCGGAAGAGAGGCGCTCTAGCCCCAAACGCGGCGCCGAAACCGGAACTAGAGAACTCTATGACCCACCGGCACTTCCGGTTCCGCCCCCGCGGAAATAAAAGGGGGCCGGGCTAGTTCCCCAGAGAGAAATTTTTGCTCGCTTTAGTTTGTTGGGTCTGCGTGCTGTTTCGGTAGGAAACCACAGCTCTGAGTCTCTGCAGAGGTGTTTTTGGCGAGATGTTCGGGGCGCCCACCCCTGGCGCCGGAACTTGGTCCCCGGGGCGGAGGGAGAGAGGGAATGTGGAGGTGGGGAGGCCCTCAGTGGGTGCAGCAGGTGCGATGGTGAATTTACGTCCTGCGCCTTTGGGGAAAGATTTGATAAAGACGATTAGGATGAGAAAGGTTCCTGTGAGACCTCAACATTTGTGAGTTTTTGTTATTACATTTCGTCCAAGCTGGTAGTTTACCACAGTGTTCTACGTTTGGTTGTATTCTAGCATAAACTCTTGGTTGCTTGCTACCCTAGATCAAAGGGATTCCTATCTCTGTACACGGGAGGATATGTCCCATTAGCTATACGAATAGAGTGCTGAGACGAAGGAACCCTGATAAGTCCCACCAGCAGGAACTGGGAAGCTTGACAGAAAAGATAACTTTTTTCATTGTATACCAAAGTTGGTGTAATTTACCTTACGGTTTGCAAAGTGCTGTTATGCAACCTTGCCTTATTTGCATTGCTAATACAGGTTTATTGAATGTGGACAAAAGTTCTAGCTGTTCTCTCTCTCCCCCCACCCCTGTCTCTCTCTCTCTCTCTCTCTCTCTCTCTCTCTCTCTCTTTCTCTCTCTCTCCCTGTCTCTCTCTCTCTCTGCTTTGGTTATTTGAATAGAAAGAAATGATATATTGCAAGTTAACCTTAATTATACTTCTAAAAGGTGTTCTTTACCAAAATGCCTGCTAAAAAGTCACATTGGTAAAGATTTTTACCTTACAGAGTTTAAACACTAGACAATGTATTTATAAACTACCTGATACATGTTAGGTGCTTAATCAATGGTAGCTGTTATGTACAAGCTTTCCTCAAGCGAGCAACATGCGGGAGGCAAACAATCGATGTGTTTCTCTCAAATCAATATTTCTCTTTCCCTTTCCCTTCTAATCTCTCTAAAAAAAATCAATGGAAAAATATCCACAGGTGAGGATTAAACAACGAAACATACAAAGTATCTACACTATAATGGAATTTACAGTCTAGTGGGGGAGGAAAATAACAAACTAATATATATTTTCTAAATTGAATAAGAGGGTGGGATAGGAGAGTACACTGGGTAATCGGAGTGTCTTTCTGAGGAGATTGCACTTAAATTGAGACCAAATTATGAGCCAGTCATGTAAGGAGTTGGGGAAAAGAATATTAAGCAGGAGGAGTAGTATTTGTGGAGGCCCTAAGGTGGGAAAGAACTTGGCATATTTGAGTGTTATAATAGCCAGAAAGAGGGGAATATGGGGAATGAGGAGTGACTGAGAGGCATAAAATATTAGAGAGGTAGGCAGCAACCATGCAGGCACTAAGGGCCATGGGAAGGAGACTGTAGCAATTGATATTATTGACTACTCATTCATTCATTCAACAAATTTTGGGGAGGGGTGGGCTAGGCCTCAGAAATGGAAGCGTGAACAGATTGATATACTTCTTTCATGAAATTATAAAAGCATCCTGAAACATAACTGCTGGCTTTTCCTTCTGCCTCTCTGATTACTCTTTCTTGATCCCTTTCCAAATTTGGTTTCCTCAGCTTCTGTCCCAGCCTCTCTCTCTCTCTCCACATTAAAAAAAAAAAAAGGTTTTATTTTAGATCAGTTATTTTAGGTTCACAGCAAAGTTGAGGATAAGATACAGAGATGTCTATAATTTGTGGCTAACAAAAAGAACTTCACTTTCGTGGAAGCAAACCTATTACATGCTAGGTGCATAAAGTACTTTATCCCAGTTAAGCTTCCCAAAACCAAGAGAGAGTGCAAGTCATTTGAGACTTTATCTCGCAGATAAGAAAACTAAGATATGAGGAGAACGGAGGCAACTTTCCCAGTGACATTCAGGGCAGCGATTTCATCTCTGGCCCGCTGCCATCTCAGCCTTTCTCTCTGCACCACTCCCCTGGCCCGTGCACAGTCCTAGGCTGGATCACCACTGTCCACGCTCCTGAACTGGCCCGGGAAGTGAGCCGAGTTGGTTTTTCTTTAAGAAAGGAACAGGGTATTGGTAATGGTTTTTTGTTTGTTTGTTTTTAGAGAACTGTGCGAGTAAACAAACCCAGAGAATGTCATCTTGCTTAACACATCCCTTCGGATAGACACCGAACATCATTTGAGACGCCGGCGGCAGGTCTCATCCCGACCAAGAAAATAGAAAAAATAAAACCAAAAAAAATAAAATAAAAATCTTTGCATCTCCTAGGCGACGAGATCGCTGCCCCCGCGCCCCCGCGCCCCCGCGCCCCCGCGCCCCCGCGCCCCCGCGCCCCCGCGCCCCCGCGCCCCCGCGCCCCCGCGCCCCCGCGCCCCCGCGCCCCCGCGCCCCCGCGCCCCCGCGATGACGTCGCCCGGCGCGCCCCTCTGACGTCGGCGTTTCCTGTCCGCCATCTTTGTCCCTGGCAAAGCGGGTTTGCGCAGCGGCTTAGACCTGGAAAGGGAGCCGTGACGTGCGGGAACCCATTACAACACCGCTGGGGCCGCGCTCTCCGGCCGCCGCCGCCGCCGCCGCCCCCGCCCTCGCCTCCGGTGAGTTCCCGGCGGCCGACTGCGGGTGTGTCCCCCTCTCCCCACCCTCCCCGTGGATGCTCGGGACCGGGTGGCCCGAGGGTGGCTCGGAGACGGGGGAGGCGAGGAAAGCCTGGGAGCGGGACCGTTGAGGATGGAGGGAGCCGTCGGGTGTGACCGTTGTGAGCCGGAGGGCTGGAGAAGGGACTCCGGGGCCGTGGCGGGGCGAGGGGACCCTGGGGGCGGCGGCCGGGAGCCGGGGCGCACAGGCGGGTAGGCAGCCAGGTGCCGAAATCCGCAGGTTCCCGAGGCCACGGGCCAGGGGTGTGGCCGGTGGAGGCCGGAGGCCGAGGGGCGAACCGGCCTCGGCCGCTGGGCGTGGTGCGCGGGGAGCCTGGGACGTGGCCGCCGGGAAAGGGAAAAGGGCGGCAGTGCCCCCGATGGTGGGCAGACCTCCGTCGTCCCCCGCAGCTGGAGGCTGAGACCACCTGGGCCAAGAACAGGAGATGGGGGAGAGCCCAGCGGGCGTGGCCCCAGGGGTTGGCCGTCGACCTATGAACCGGGAGGTCACGGTTCGATTCCCGGTCCGGGCCCTCGCCCAGGCTGCGGGCTCGGTCCCCCAGTGTGGGGCGTGCAGGAGGCAGCTGGTCATTGATTCTCACCATTGATGTTTCTCTCTCTCTCTCCCTCTCCCTTCCTCTCTGAAATTATTAAAAATCTATGAAAGAAAGAGATGGGGAGGAAAAACCTCCAGAACTGTCCCGATGTGAACGAGGGGGGGAGCAATCGGGGATAAATCTTAGCCCCGAATTTTTCCATTTTGGATTTAGCAGGAATGGTCTGGTTTGAGAAAAGGCCGTAGCTTAAGCCGGAGGCAAAGAAACTAATTCTTTGAATCCAGAGATTTTATTCCTGCTGCTGTTTGTTTTCAGAGTAGTATTTGGGGCTTTTACTGAACTCACTTGGCTGCTTCATTATGAAGCAACGGGAATAAAGTATATGAATGCTTCGTTAAACTTCGACTTTTAGAAAGAAGTGTTTTTTAAATGTCAGACACTTAATAATCAATGTAATTTAAAAAAAAAATAAAACGCGGTAAGTTTACAAAAGGCAGAATGACAGAGAAGGTGGTCTCAATGAGGAACAATTTAAATTATTAATAGCCTTCGTGGTATACTTCTTCTGCTTAGCCTCAGGGTACACTTACAAAGTAATAATAGCAGCGGAGGAAGGAGGCTCAGCGGTAAGGTAATGTGAAAAGTGTAACACATTCCAGTGATGACTAAGCTAGTGGTAAGGTGAGAACTGTTTGCAAGTATCTTAACCGTTGAAACTCCCAAGGAAGCAAAAAGATAGTGTGTTCTGCGAACAGCCTCACAGGAAGTTGGATGGCAAAATCAATAAAAACTAATTTTCTGTGAATGAAGAGACTCAAGGAAGTCCAGTACATTTTAGGCTCAGCTTTGAACCAAACTGAACAAGGAATGAATAATATTTCGGTTTGGCTCAGTGGATAGAGAGCGTCCGCCTGCGAACTGAAGGGTCCCAGGTTCGATTCCGGTCAGGGGCATGTACCTTGGTTGCGGTCACATCTCCAATAGGGTGTATGCAAGAGGCAGCTGGTCCATGATTCTCTCATTGATGTTTCTAGCTCTCTATCCCTTTCTTTTCCTCTCGTAAAAATATCAATAAAAAATATTTTTTAAAAATAGAATATGCTCTCCCTTTTTCCTTCTTTGCTTCCTTCTAGGTTTAAGTTTTCCAGAGTTTATTGGTATTTCAGTTAAAAATTAGATGTAAAACGTTGAGCTTCTTTCTTACTGTATAGTTTTAACAAATTACCTTGTAGTCTGCCATATTTAAGTGAAATCACAGGTGTGTCTGTTGTAATTAGGTGTCTTTTGTAATTTCTTATGAGCTGAATGAGACCTGAAGATGCTATTGTCTTTGCATTGTTATTGACATATCTGATTAGCACTTCTTACCCTTGTATAAAAGATTGCTGGAATACTTTGGTTAACTCTTTGGCCAGTTTTTTTTTTAGTATAAATACCAAACTGTGTAAAACTCAAATTTAAGTGGAAAAAGGGATTTAGTGACCTCGTCAACTCTTAATTTAGCTGCCATTTCCCAGAGAGCCATTCGAAATTAAGACTCTATTAATATTTTTCTGGCCTTATTTTTCTTTAGGGCGACTGGAAGGAGGAAGAAGTAGGAGGAGGGAAAGGACTTTTGCAATCTATATTTAGTAGAAACTAGGTTGTGTTAAATGTAAATGTATGATCCTGTATGGGGAGGTTGTGTTAAATGTAGATGTACGATCCTGTGTGAGGAGGCCTTCTCTCAGTGCAGTGACGTGACACCTGGGCTAGGACAAGGGAAAGTTCCTGTGTGCTTTGACTGTGGCAGCTGTGTTTTTTAGCAATGCCCCTAGGCCATGCTGCCCTCGGAAGGGCCAGGACTTGTCAGTCTGGTAGGAGGGTAGGGTGAGTTCAAATGCTGGTGGTTTTGCTTTCTTTCCCTGAGGGCACTCCTGAAGGAACAAAGTGTTTTTCCCTCCAGGAGCTTGATTTTGAGAAACTGATACTTGATTTTTTTATTTTTTTTTCCTTGAGTTCTATCTTGGCTGCTTTTTTTTTGGCTTCTAATGAAGACAATAGTTTTCACCATCCTATATTTTGGAGAATCTGATTATGCACATCTCTAGCATATGATTAAGTGAAACTCATTTTTAAATATTTATACAAATATAATTTTTGAAGTGAAATTCACATAACAGAATTAACCATTTAAAAGTGAGAGTTCAATGGCACTTCATACATTCACAGTGTTGTGCACTCACCATCTCATTTTTGTTTTTGTATAGACTATTTTCATTTTTCTTGGAATTTAAGGCAGGGGCTGACTTGATACAATTATTTCCCAGCCAATGTGAGTGGGGGATACTCCATTACTGGTGTTTACAACAGTGTGAGCTAAGAGAGTGATGGTTTTCATCTTCTAAGCCCAGAGATTCTTTCTTTTTTGTTTTATTAATCCTCTCCTGAGGATATTTTTTTTCCCTTTGCTTTTCAGAGAGAGGGAAAGGAAGAGAGGGATGGAGGTGGATGGAGATAGAGACTGAGAAAGAGAGAGAAACATCCACTGGTTGCCTCCTGCATTCGCCCCACATACCCTGGGTAGGGGGGTGAAGTTGGAAAGGGGAGAGTGGGTAGTGAACCTGCAATCTAGGTACTTGCCCTTGACTAGGAATGGAACCCAAGACCCTTGGTCTGGGGGCTGATGCTCTAACCACTGATCCACAGGCCAGGGAAGAGTAGGAATTCTTAATTTAGAATCTAAGATTACTTTTGATTTACTCCCCTGAAATTTTGTGCATCGGTATATTAATCTCTTGTTAAGAACATTCAATGCTCACAATGAATAGACAGAAATATATTCCTTAACAATGAAATTTGTTAGGGGAAGTAATGAAATGTGTGGGTCATTAAAAAGGTAGGATTTAACATTAAAATAATTTAATATTTAACAGGTTGTATTGAAAACTGTTAAGAATTGAACATGTGTGTATCAGAGCATTAAGCAAACAACAATTTTTGTACCATTTTTTCAAAGAAACTGGGTGAAAAATTCCAAGCAGATTTTGTTTTTAAATCTTAAGCAAGTTTTAAGTTTTGACCTAGACTGGCATATTAACAGACAGACCACAGCAGCCTTGAGCTACGGTCCTTCTGTTAGGATCCAGTAGTCCTCTCTGTAGATTGGTTTTTCTCTTTGTATACGGAAGTCCTTAGATGGTAACTTCAGGTAGTTTCCAAGTCTTTTAAGTGAAGGACTCCTTTCTTCAATTTGCCCACTCCACATTTAGTTTACACTGTGAATGGATTAAATGATTATACATTCTTTAAATTTTTGCTAGAAAGGCATTATGAAAATACTGTGTAAGGCAAGCTCTGCTAGAGACTACTTAATTATAACAAATGTGATCAAAAGAAACTTCTGTATTTTATAATAATTGTTGTGAGTTCTAGCTCACTTGTTTAAGGTAATTCAGTGAAATTCTGATAAAGTTTTAGGAAGACTAAATAGTAAAGTTGTTGTTTGGAAAGATAGTAAATAAGCCTAATTTCTCTTAGGTTGTCAAAGCAGCACATTTTAGAGATGATTCGAGCTTCGCTTTTTTTCAGTATTTTGTGTTTTCTGGCTCTTTCTCCTTTTCCTTGATTACACTGATTTGTTTAGTGTGTAGGTCTTTTCTCTCACCCACATTTACTGTTTTTAGCCCAATGTGTTAATCATTCAGGTTTGCCAAATATATTATCACCTGTGTTGTTTTGATCTGACAGTAATGAACAGATACCAGGGCATCTTTCCTAAATTTGGTAATTAGTATTGTTAATTATGGTGGAAAGAAGAAGATACTCAATTTTGAGTGCAGGAGGAAATGTATTTAAAGACGTCAGGTGTGTTAGACAAAAGTCTTACTATGAGTTTCTGAAATCAGAAAACATTTTCTCATTGGGAGAAATGTGACTAGTATTCTTTTCGTTTGATTGGTAGAGCCATGTGTCCTAGATTATTTCTGGAAATTGAAACAGAAGAGTTAAAGTTGAGGATAAAATTTGTCTTCTCTCAAATTTTCTTTTTTTTAATATATTTTATTGATTTCTTACAGAGAGGAAGGGAGAGAGATAGAGAGCTAGAAACGTCGATGAGAGAGAACCATCGACCAGCTGCCTCTTGCACACCCCCTACCGGGAATGTGCCCGCAACCAAGGTACATGCCCTTGACCGGAATCGAACCCGGGACCTTTCAGTCCGCAGACTGACGCTCTACCACTGAGCCAAACCGGTTTCAGCTGTCTTCTCTTAAATTTTAATGCCAGTTCTGATTCTCTTGTATTCAATGTGACTAAACAAATACCCCAAGTTTTTTTGCCTTGCTTTTAACAGTAAATTGTTATTTATTCTTTGGTAATACTATGTGCTAAGTGTATGTTGTTGGAAAATCATAGTTTAAAAAAATCCATGGGTTAAACGTGTTTGCCTCTCTAGATGTCTATTGTCAAAGTAGCTACTAATTTAGGCTTAAAAAAATATATATATATATATTCCTTTTATTGAAAGTTGCATGCAGTGGTAAATAGATTGGCAGAATTGTTTTCTTCTTTGACCTTACATTGAGTCAGAATATATGTTTGTTTGTTTTTTAAGATAGATATATTGCTTTTTAGAGAGTGAGAAAGGGAGAAGGAGAGAGAGAAACATCGATATGAGAGTGATATATCTTTAGGCTGCCTCCTGTCACATCCTCTACCAGGGATCGAGCCCATAACCTGGGCTTGTCCCCCAAATGAGAATTGAACTGATAATGTATAGATGCATAGGATGACACCCACCCAACTGACCCACACTGCCAGGCCCAGAATACTGGTTTTGAAGTGACTTCCTCTTGAGGAAGGGAAGTAAATCAGATTTTCCTGAATGGAAAGTAACGGGGGGAATCTCTCAAAACAAACTTTGCCTTATCTTAAATATTTGAGTGAAAACTGAAGATGTATTTATAAAAAGGTCTAGTTGTAGGTCTTGGAGGCTTTCTGAAGATAATTGTGGGTAAAATCACAAAGCCATGATAGGTTCAGACTATTAATCCATTTCATTTGGCTTTTGTCCCAATTAGCTCCTTAAGGCAAGAGTTACATTCTTAATTTCTTTACATCCTTTGAATCACCAATGATAGTGGTAAGGAAGGAAACACTCATTTTTGAATACAGAAATTTTAATAGGTAAATGTTCTTTATCCAAGTTATTTATGTCCAGCAAGGCTTACATTAATTTAAGAAAGGAATTCTTTTCTCTTGCTGTAGGTGGACATTAAAGAGCCAACACCATGACTGACTCCAAGTACTTCACAACCAATAAAAAAGGTAAGAATGAGAACCTGATCAAAGCTTTGAGGAACTTCCAAAGTTACAGTGTGAGATTATGGTGTTCCTGACTTCTTCAGACATGCATGTTATAGACAGTCTCATCGTCTCAATACAGACAATTGTATTGAGGAAATTAAAGTATAGGTATTTATTTATTCATTCATTCATTTATTTATATCCTATAGAGGAAGAGGGGCGGGGAGAGAAAAACATCGATATGAAAGAGAAATATTGATCAGTTGCCTCCCATGCCTCCCCCAGCTGGGAGTGGATCCCGCAATCCAGGTATGTTCCCCCCTGGGAATCGAAGCAGCAACCTCTCAGTGCACAGGATGGCACTCAACCAACCGAGCCACTCCAGCTGGGCAAAGTATAGGGTTTTAATTTGGTTTAATTAGTAAAAGGAAGGGATCCAACATTTATCCATTGAAGATTGATAGATCCTGAGCATTTTTATTTTCTTTCAATTTTTTACTTGGAGATATACATTTTTATAATAAGGAATACTATTAGATATAGGCATAAAAAAAGTAAAAAATGAAAGTTCTCTCCCTCCTTATTCCTGTTTCTGAGGGGAACTCGGTGTGTATTCTTAATCTTTTTCTATGCATATACATGCATATATTAATACATATGATTTTTTAAAAATGTTTGTATTGATTTTAGAGTAGAAGGGAGAGGGAGAGAGAGAAAAACATCAATGATGAGAGATAATCATTGATGGGCTACCTCCTGTATGCCCCCTTACTGGGGATTGAGCCCACAACCCAGGCATGTGCCCTTGACTGGAATTAAACCCAGTACACTTCAGTCTGCAGGCCAGTGCTCTATCCACTGAGCCAAACTGGCTAGTTCTATATATGATTTTTTATAGTTTTTATCTTTGAAGAAAATGGGGTCATACAAAACAAAGTGAGAAACTTGGTATTTCACATCCCATCTAGATCTATATCATACTTTGTGGCTGATACATTCTTTTAACTTAAAACAGGGAACCTCTAAAGTTAGTATTGTGATTTTTTTTTTTTTGGTCATAGATTGCTTGAGTAACTTTAAATTTATTAGCCTCATCATCTTTGTTATTAGAAATATAATACTGGTTTTCTACATTTGAGTGTTAGCCTAGAAACTAAGGAACCTTGGGAAAATTCAACCTCCTTATCTTCCGTTAAATTGTTCCTAAGTAGCCGAGACGGTTTGGCTCAATGGATAGAGCGTCGGCTTGGGGACTGAAGGGTCCCAGGTTCGATTCTGGTCAAGGGCATGTACCTTGGTTGCGGGCATATCCCCAGTAGGGGGTGTGCAAGAGGTAGCTGATCGATGACTCTCTCTCATCGATGTTTCTAACTCTCTATCTCTCTCCCTTCTTCTCTGTGCAAAATCAATAAAATATATTTTAAATAAATAAATAAATAAATAAATAGTTCCTAAGGAAAATAGCTCCAGTGCTTAGATGGCCCTCCCATCCCAGGCAGACTGGTTTAGGTCTTTTAAGCCTGTTGTGCCCCTCGGGAAGAGCATGCTGTGCTTTCGTATTCAGCAGTCCTTGTATTTACTGAAGTGTTCTGGGCATGACACCAACTACCATCCCTCTTACTCTCTACCAACTTGCCTTCTCAAATGTACCTTTTCTCCTCCTCCAGCGGCTAAAATAAGACATCTTCTCTGCCTGGAATTTCTCTTTCTGGTTTACCTTGTGATGTTTACTGGCCTTAGCCTCCTTTCTGTCTCCAGATTTAACTAAGTTTGTCTTGAAAAACATGCTGCAGTGTCTCTCTACTTTGATTTGTTCATTTATGTAGTAAATATTTATTGGGTGCCTATCATGTATGAGTCCTATTCTCTACCTTAACAGTGGTGGAATTTTTTTTTGTTTTTTTTTAAATTAAATATCCTAATTTCCTCTCTAAGTCAGAGTAGATGCAAAAGTATACTTAGTATTCAGTTTCTAAATATTGTCTCTCACTAAAAGGAATCGGGACTCCTTAGAGAAACGACTGATTCCAAGGCTGGATCAAGGCCAAGTACAGGATGAACATGAACATCTTATGCCAGAAAGCAAAAGGAAGGGAGTACTCAAAAAATGATGGCACATGTCCAGGAGCAGTATACTTTGAAAGGGCTTCCACTGGCTAACTTGGGGATAATTTGAGAATTTAAAAAAGTGATCAAAGAAGTGAATTGTAAACCATTGAATATATATGTGTGTATACACACACACACACACACACACACACACACATAAATTGTAGTTGTAGTTGATTCAGGCAAGAGTCATCAGTGAATCCTGAAATAACTGGCAGGGGAAAGTTTGATGAGGAATAGGATATTTAAATAGTCTCCAAAGTATCCTTTACAGTGTCAGGACCTGGCAGTTGCCACTTTAACCAAGTATTCGGTGTTAACATCACCAATAATGGAACAAATTAACATTATCCTCTTGATGTGATGCACTGAGTAGAACATTTATGAATTATGTCTGCCAAAATGCCTAACGTCAATGTAATCATGAAGGGACACCAATGAGAAACCCAAGCTGAGGACATGCGATAAAATAACTGGCTTTAAAACAAAAGTCATTATCATGAAAGACAAAGGCTGAAGAACCGTTTCAGGTTAGAGGAAACTAAATAGACATAACAATAAATGTATGGGAGGGGGGGAGTTAAAATATGTACACAGATAATAATTCAATAAAAAATATTAAAAAAAAAAAAATGTAAAGCATGATCCTGAATTGGATCTTGGCCTAAGGGGATGGGTGTAAAATTGCTATAAAGGACATTATCAAGATCTGTGAGTAAGGTCTATATGATGATAATGTATCAGTGTTAAATTTCCTGATTTTGATAATTGTATTATGGTTATGTAAGATAATTTTTTGTTCTTAGAGATTATACACTGACATTTAGAGCTGAAGAGATGATGTCTGCAGCTTCCTATTAAAATGATTCAGGAAAAAAAACTTGTAAATTTATGGAAAGCATGATAAAACAACTATGGCATAATGGTAACAATTGGGGAATCTTGTAAGATTGCAATGATCCAGAAAGGGGGTGGGGGGAGTAGGAGGGCACATTATAGTGACCTATAGTGAGCAAGGAACACCAGGATATTTTCTAGAAAGCACACGCATATCTGTCCTGTTCCATCATTTGGAGTCCTGTAAGGGTAAACAAGCTCTTTTATCACAATACAGGAAGCTCTATAGTCTGTTGCTTAATTATATCAACTGCCTATTGGTCAGTGGCTTTCAACCTTACCTACACATTGGAGTTATCTCATGAATTAAAAACAATACTGATGTCCAGGTTTCATACCCAGATATCCTGATTTCATTTATCTGGGATATGCTGGGGGAAGAGAGGATTTTAAAAATCTCCCTAAACTTTTCTAATGTGTAGCCAAGATTGAGAACTATTGCTAGCTGCTAGCAGTGCTTGGTAGATTTAAGGGGAGGAGAAGGGGAGAAAAGGTAAGAATTTAGTAAAGTTGTATGTATGAGATAACCTTGCTTCACTTAGAGCCCCTCAGCTCCTCACAGCTTCTTCCTGTCTTCATTGCTTACGCCTCACAAACGCCTCTAGCCTCCTTGCCATTCATTTTCCAGCTTTTATCTGATTTTATTATTTTGAAATGGATGTATTTCTTCTGTTAACATTTCATGGGTTTTGAGAAGAATATATTGTCTTTATGACATAAAAATTATAATTTAAAAACTCACCTACCTCTTCAATCATTTTCTTGTAATCTATTCTGGTACTTTTTTATTTAGGAACTTCTAAAACTTTGAGATTTATAGATGAATCATGGCTGGGTAAATAGCATATTTTAAAAATGAATAGACTATGTTCCTTTTACTTCCTGCAACACCCACTAGAATTGCCAGTGAACATATTCTTTAAGTATATGCTGTTGGAGTTGGAATGATTTCAGTTACATCCTGTTTTGATTCTTCAACTCCTACAGCTATTCACAGTTCAGACTTTCTGAGGTCCTGCTGCTTGTCTTTTACTGTTCCCAGAAATAAATGACGGGAAGGAGCCCTAAGAGCCGGATTTGGCAGCAGAGGACTTGCTGAAGAGGAGAATGACTCTTAAAAGAGTCCAGCTTTTCTGGCTGTACTGTTTTTGCAGCTGTTGATAAAATAAAACAGCTGTTTTTGTGACATGAATTTGTTTGCATTGTTGGCAATGGATATTGATGTAACACACTTTTTTTTTTTCTATTGTTCAATGGCTGAGTTTCTTTGTTTCATCCATCACATGTAGAGGCTTCAGCAGATCACACAGTCGCTGTCCCCACGATTTCCATACTGACTGGTGCAGTCTTGTTAAATGAACATCAAGAACTAACATAAAGATGGGGAAAATGAGGCAATATTTTAGAAGAGTTTAGGATGGAAGTGGTGGTATATTTTCTTTTAAAACCAGTGAGGGTTGTAACCTTTGCTTATTTCAGCTTCAGCTTACTGAAGATAGGTGAGCCTGGCCTTACAGTAGTGGTGACAGCCCTGCCATTCCATAGAGCAGTCAGTTATTCGAGATTATTCCTTTAGAAATGAGTCTGGTACATTGCTTTTGTTAGAGTGATTGAATAAAAGACTTAATTTTTTTTATTTCCCCCATTAGCTTCTCTTATATTACTTTTCCATCACCATTTATCCCCCCTTTACCTCTTCCACCTCCACCCACCCCCTCCCACCTACAATCACCACACTTGTCTGTGTTCATGAGCTTTTTCTCTTTTTTGCTCAGTCCTCCTCCGTTCCCATTAACTTTTTTAAAAAGTATATTTTTATTGCTTTCAGAGGGGAAGAGAGGTAGAAATGTCAATGTTGAGAGAGAATCATTGATTGGCTGCCTCCTACATGCCCCCCGATGGGGATCTAGCCCACAACCTGGGCATGTGCACTTGATTGGAATCAAACCCAACTCCCTTCAATTCACAGGCCAACACGCTATCCACTGAGCAAACTGGCCCCGGGTCCCATTAACTTCGTAAATTACTAATTAGAGGAGAGCGGTGATTTTTAACCCTGTTTTTGCATTGGAATTACTTGTGTGAACTTTGAAAATATGAATGTAAGAATTCTACTCCCTGACATTCTTATTTATTTGGTCCAAAGTAGAGCTTGAGCATTATTATTTTTAAATACTTCCCAGATAATAGTGTGTGGCCAAGGTTGAGAATCTCTGGATTCAGGAGATACTCTGTCACTCACTCTGAGATCTTTGAGCCTCAGTTCTTCATCTGTGAAGTTAAGAGTAGGTGAAGAGATGATATCTGGAGTCCTCGGGGTTCTGAAAACACAGATTAGTGAACCTTTCTCCTGCCTACATTTATTTTTCCTCTAGAACATTGAAATGGTGATGGAAGAACATTCCTCAGATTCCATTTTCACCCCATTGTAGTAAGATATCATGAGATTTACTTTTCCCCACTGCTAAGCCTCCTAAGATCTGGATTGCATCTTCCTTTCTGGCCATAACCTGAAAGATGGTGTCCTTATGGATAGGTTAGTTACTATTCTAAGGATTTGAATTGTACCTGTCCTATAATTTTTAAACCTCTGGGCAACTTTCATGATGTTACTTATTATATAATGGTATTCTGCTTAGATCTTTGGTCCTGGAAATTCATCCATTTTGCTCTCTTCTTTTCTAGGAGAAATCTTTGAATTAAAGGCTGAACTCAACAATGAAAAGAAGGAAAAGCGGAAGGAGGCTGTGAAGAAAGTGATAGCTGCTATGACGGTGGGGAAGGATGTCAGGTAAGGGTAGGCACGCCTGCCGCTGGCCTGCTTTAGGCCCAGACCCTATTTTATGGCTTTTACTACTTTTCATTTAAAATTACTATAATCATAGAACTTATAAGAATGGGTTTGTCCCTGAAAACGTTATCTTCTGTAATTTAAGTTAGTTTTATTTTGCTTTGTGTTTTTGGAAGAGGGAAATCAGTTTGATTTTTGTTGCATGCCGATCTAGCATAAACCCTCCTGAGAGCTGGCACAATTACAAATGGTTGCTGAGGTAGCTTTAGAAGATGATAAAAATACACTGAGAAGCAGAAGCGCATATGCTCTCTAACGGGCTCAAGCCAGTGCCCTCAACTTTACAACTTTACATTCAGTTCCTGAATTCAAGATAAAAATCAGTATTAACAAAATCACTTTTTAAAAATGTGTTTGTTTTCTTTCTGTAATTTAATAATAGCATTCGGAAATAAGTAAGGATTGTCTGCAGGCTCCTGAGGATTCCCAAGAGGGTCCATGAGGTCAAAGCTATTTTTACAATAATATTTAGATGTTATTAGTCTTTTTTATTGTGTTGATATTTGCACTGCTGGTGTGGTAGCATGAATCAAGGCAGTGGTGCCAAACTGTAAGAGTACTCATTGTATTTTTCACCACCGTGTACTTGCAGGGAATAAATGCAGTTTCATTTCGGATTTTTTGTGAAACATTCAAATTTTATTTTATTAAACCTTTTTAATATTCTGTATGATGAAATAGGAATTATGCATAAAGCACTTCTGCTGTATAGCAGAGTGATAGTTGAACTGGAAAAAAAAACCCATGCATGAGTATTTAAATTGAAAACACCATTTTCCCTCCTTTCCTCCCTTTCTTCTCTCTCTCTCTCTCTCTCTCTCTCTCTCGTATTTATTGTATTTTATTTTAAAATATATTTTATTGATTTTTTTTTTTTTTTTTTTTTTTACAGAGAAGAAGGGAGAGGAATAGAAAGTTAGAAACATTGATGGGAGAAAAACATTAATCAGCTGCCTCCTACATACCCCCTACTGGGGATATACCCGCAACCAAGGTACATGCCCTTGACCAGAATCGAACCTGGGACCCTTCAGTCCACAGGCTGACGCTCTATCCACTGAGCCAAACTGGTTAGGGCTATTTACTTTTTAAAATAGATTTTTATTGATTTCAGAGAGGGAGGGAGAGGGAGAGAGATAAAAACATCAGTCGGTGATGAGAGAGGATCATTGATAGGTTGCCTCCTGCATGCCCCCTACTGGGAATCGAGCGTGCAACCGAGGCACATGCCCTTGACCAGGATCGAACCAGGGACCCTTCAGTCTGCAGGCTGATGCTCTATCCAACTGAGCTAAACTGGCTAGGGTAAGAACGCCCATTTTCATGTGAAAGGATGATTGACAGGTAAATTATAGTTAATCAGACTTCAGTATTTGGGAGCCGTTTTATCAAAAATGAATAAACTGAACATGTCACTTCAAGGGGAAAAATGACATTGGATAAATTTAAACTTCAAAGTAAAAATTAGGAGTGTTAGAAAACTTGCATCTTAGCTTCCCAATACTTTCATGATGACATTGGTGTTGAAATTAATGAATGTGCTCATTTGCTGTTATATAATGAAACTAAAGGCCCAATGCACGAAGATTCGTCCAGAGCAGGCCTTCCTTCCCCTGGCTGTCGGCACCGGCTTCCCTCCAGCTCCCAGGACCTGGGCTGCTTCGCTCTGGCTTCCGCTGCCACCCACTGGGTCTGAGCTGTTTTGCTCCTGCCACTGCCCGGCATCTGGGACTGGGGCTGCTTCTTTCTGGCCACTGCCGCCACTCACCGGGGGTGTGCTCTGAGACACCCCACAGCCGCTCAGAGCACGCCCCCACCCCTGGTGTGTGTCCGCTGGGGCTGGGGGCGGCATGCAGCCCCCTCCTGCCCAGCTATCTGTGTCGCAGCTCCTCTGAGCCGGTGCTGATGCCCAGCTAATTTGCATATTACCGCTTTATGTATATAGATGTGCCAACATTGGGAAAATCTGCATAGCTCATTAAACCAATATGACCAGTGCATATATAAAACATTACCATGGATAAAAGATACATAAAAATAAATGATAAATGACTAGATTTTAATGCAACCAAGTATTAAAAGTTTATGGTTCAGATTGCCTTGTAACTTAACTTTTTTTTCTTCTTTATTGATTAAGGTATTAGATATGTGTCCTTACCTCCCTATTATCCCCCACACCCCCATTCTGAAAGAAATTTTTAAGAAACTACTATTTGTGGACTGAAAGAGATGTGAAACAACCGTTTGTCTAGCTTTAATATATTGTTTAAAAATAATATCTATTGATTTTAGAAAGGAAGGGAGAGATAAGAGAGATGGAAACATCATTGATAAGAGAAAATCATTGATTGGCTGCCTCTTGCACATCCCTTCGTGGGAACCAAACCCACAACCCAGGCATGTACCTTGACTGGAATCGAACCTGGGACCCTTCAGTCCGTAGGCTGACGCTCTACCCACCGAGCCAAACCAGCTAGGGCTAGCTTTAATGTATTAAAGAAGGATAAGTTATGTGAAAAACCTATTAAAATACTCCTCCCTTTTCTGTTTTATGTATGTGTATGAAGCTGGACACTTCAACCAAAACAATATTCTACAGCAGGTTGAATGCCAGAGCAGAATTTCTCAGCTTTAATTCCTGATATGGTAAAATATTAATACTTATATAACCCACATGAACAAAAACTCTCTGGAGATCTCAGTAATTTTTATTTATTTATTTATTTAAAAATATTTTTTTTATTGATTTCAGAGAGGAAGGAAGAGGGAGAGAGAGAAACTATCAGTGATGAGAGAGAATCATTGATTGGCTGCCTCCTGCATGCCCTCTATTGGGAGAATTGAGCCTGCAACCATGTGACCATCGAACCATTATCTCTTAGTTCACAGATTGATGCTTAACCACTGAACCATGCCAGTCGGGCAGTAATTTTTAAAAGTGTTTTAAAGGCCGAAACTGGTTTGGCTCAATGGATAGAGCGTCTGCCTGAGGACTGAAGGGTCCCAGGTTCGATTCCGGTCAAGGGCATGTGCCTTGGTTGCGGGCACATCCCCAGTGGGGGGTGTGCAAGAGGCAGCTGATCGGTGATTCTCATCGATGTTTCTCGTTCTCTATCCCTCTCTCTTCCTCTCTGTAAAAAATAAAATATATATATTTTTAATTTTTTTTTAAAAGTGTTTTAAAGGGGTCTTGAGACCCAGAAAGTGAGAGCAGCTTCTCTAACCAGATCTGGAGCTCAGGTGGAAACAGTGCCAATCGGAAGTGGCTCAGTTACCTTCTTGTGCCCTAGGTGCCGCTGTTCTGAGGCAGGTTTTTGTTGTTGGAGTTTTGTTAGCACATAAGCACGTTTGGTTCTTAACTTGTTTTTAGGTAACCATATACTTTAGAGTCAGCAGACTTCTATAAAGGGCAGGATAGTTTGTTTTTCATTTTTTATTTTTATTTTTGTAAAGAGCAAGACTATTTTTTATTTTTTTTTTTAAAGATAGTAAAGACTTTAGATTTAGCTGGCCAATGGGCAAAAAATTGAGGATATTATGTAGATAAGTATATAATGAGAGAAAAGTATTTTCCACAAAGGTTTTGTTGGCAAAATTGAACATGTTGTAAGTACAGTTTTTTTTTTTTTGTACTACACATTTACTAAAGAAGAAGTTGGCATTCTTTTTTGGGGAGTGTAATTTTGCTTAATTGGGATTCAAGCTATTATTCTTTCTACCATCAAATCTGTAAATGTTCATATGTAAAAACCATTTTTAGCTCACTACTCATACAAAAGTAGGTGGTGGGCTGAATTTGGCCCACAGGCTGAAGTTTGCTTACCCATGATCAGTCTCTGAAGGAATAAATAAATCTAGGTTGGAAGAACAGGTAAAAGTTAGCGTACCTCATTGGTGGGGCTTTTGTGTTCTTGCCAAGTTTATTTCTATATCCTACAGAAAAGTTAAAACTTTTTTTGAGCTTACTTTTGTATGCTTGGTTAGTACTATTTGTTAATCTGTTAATTGCTGATTGTTTATTTTGTGCCTGAACTATACCACATATAATTCAGACAAAAGGGTAGTAAGTGTCATTTAGCCTTAATAATAAGATATAGTTAGATAATTAAGTACTAGAATGAATATATTAAAGGCAAGAAGAGTTCTCTACAAGATAGGTCCATTTAAACAGGAATAGTTGAAGAACTTTTCTTGGAGTAGATGGAATTTATGCTGTGCCTAGAAAGATAGCTCAAAGAAACAATAGAGTTAGCTGTTTTTGGATTATATTTCAGTCCCACTGCAAGTAACCTCAAGGTCAGCGCTATCCAATGGAAATACAATGTGAGCTACATACGCAATTTTAAATTTCTGATAGCCGCATTAAAATTAAAGTTGAAAATGGATGAAATTAATTTTAATAATATATTTTATTTAATCCAATATACCCAGAATATTATAATTTCAGCATAAAATCAGTATAAAAATTTTAATGAAATATTTTACATTATATTTTTAATTCAGTGTATTTTATATATTGAGTATCCCAAAATAATAAATACACACTTTGAATAATTATTAATTCTAATGTTTCTTTCTTTTCAGATTTAACCCATTGGAATTAATAATTATTCAAAGTGTGTCTACATTTTCAAGACACCCTATATACATCTCAGTTTGGACTGGCCACATTGCAAACCACATCTGCTAGTGGCTACCATTTTGGAAAATCTATGTTTTTAGCTTTATACTTTGGTACTTAACAGTCTTTATGTAGAACTTAGACTATTCTCTCTTTTTAAAAATATATATATTGATTTCAGAGAGGAAGGGAGAGGGGAGAGATATAGAAACATCATTGATGAGAGAGAATCACTGATCCTCTGCCTCTTGCATGCCCCCAGCTGGGGATTGAGCCTGCAGCGGACCTGTGCCCTGACTGGTAATCGAGCATTGCCTTCCTGGTTCATAGGTTGACACTCAACCACATAACCTCACTGGCCGGGCCTTAGACTATTCTTGATCAAGATCTTCCTGCTCTTGTACAGATTGTTGAATTAAATTGTTTAAGATGTTCAGTTTCCTATTGACTAATGTATCACATTTATTTGTCTTCCAATTGTTTTGCACATGATCTATTCCCCTGAGAAATGGAAAGACCATTCATTGTTAGAGAATGTTTTTAGTGTTTATTAATTATCTACATGCACACGAAACGAGGAAAGATACACCTATGCAAATTAAAGAAATAGTTTGCTTTCTAGGGCAGAAACTGTTGCTTCATTGGAGATATAGTGGATTCTTTGACTTTGCAGTATATCTTCCTTTTTGTAAATAATTCCTGTTTCTGTATATGGTTTTTGTATGTGTATGGGAGCTATACTATGTTATCAACTATTTCTCTTCTGTGTTAGTAAGAAGATATTTAGAAGTATTTAATTTATAAGGTATTTTGGTAGCTTTAGGGGAGAGTTAATTATTAACTTCCCATAAAATTATAGCTAATTTATGTTTTTTAAAATGCAGATTACACTTTAAAATCTGACAAACTCTACCCTTTTAAGCTAATTGTGATACTTGTGAAGGGAAACATAAATTCCTTTCCATTGGCCTTATAGGAGAATGGTAATTCATTAAATGACTTGAACTTAGGAAGAGTCCTTTTATATTTGCATACACTGAAATTTTCATTTGTCTAAATGTGTATGTTAAAAATAAATAAGTTCCACGAAAAGGGATTTATGATGTCTTAGAGAAATGGATTCCAGTTACAGGATTAGAAATTATAAGATGAGTCTAAATGGAGCATTTTATTCTGCCAGAAAGCAAGGAAGCTACTGAAAATAAAAGGTGGTATCACAAGGACTCAGGAGCTAACTAAGTAAGTTGCTACTGGTCAAAGATGGACAAATATGACCATTAAAAATGTATAATAGCTGTAGTGCTTTGAAATTGCAATTAAGTGATATGAAGAATTACTGTTAATTTTTGTGTGATAAAAATAGTGGTTTTTCAAAAATTCTAAAGATATGCATTAGACTGTTATGCATGAAATGCTATAATGTCTAGGATTTGTTTTAAAAAAATCCAGAGCAACTAAATGGGCTAGGGACTTGGTAAGGGAGAGAATCTGAAACAACACTGGGCATGTATCAGTATTTGTTTGCAGCTGGGTGATGGATACATTGGGTTCTTTACAGTTCTTTCTCTATTTTTGTTTGAAAATTTTTCATAATTGTTTTAAATTATTTTTATTTTTAAAAATTTTAGGGAAATAGATACATCAATTTGTTGTTCCACTTATTAATGTATTCATTGATTGATTCTTATATGTGCCCTGACCAGGATCGAACCTGATACCTTGATGTATTAGGATGATGCTCTTAACCAACTGAGTTACTTGGCCAGGGTTTAAAAAAAAAAAAATCTATTTTTAGAGACCTCTTAGGACCAGTACTATAATTTCTTTAATAATTCATTTCTGTAATAATAATTATCACTGTGGGAACATTTGTCCTTGCATCAAATTACTTGTAAAATAAGGCTAATTTTTTTCATGTTTTATTCAACAGATTGGCACCGTATGTTCACCTTTCCTTTCTCTGTTCTTCTCTCTTTTCAGTTCTCTCTTTCCAGATGTAGTGAACTGTATGCAGACTGACAACCTGGAACTAAAGAAGCTGGTGTATCTCTACTTGATGAACTATGCCAAGAGTCAGCCAGACATGGCCATTATGGCTGTCAACAGCTTTGTGAAGGTAACTTAAAGAAGTCAGTAGCAGTCTCTTGTACGTTAAGTAACCTTTTCAAACGTGTCTCTTGATGTTTAGTGTCTGCAGATAGATAGTGTCTGCATTGCAAATAAGCAACTTCTGTTCCAAAAGAGAGCCTCTAGAGAAGTACTGGCAGTGACTAGGAATGTTCATGTTTTAGCTTTCTATGTGCCAGCGTTTGTCATCCAGTTCACACCATATGGTGAGCCTTCTGTTAGCTGGGCTTCGTGCATCCTTGTCAGATGGGAGAAGAAAACCAGGTGAAACCTCTGTTTTGTGAACTGACAAAGGCTTTCAAGGCTGACACAGGGTGGGCATATTATTGTAGTATCAGCAACCTGTTTTCTCTTTGTAGTCATAAGTGGTGGAAAGTATAGGAAGTAAGACTTTTGTTTTGTTTTGTTTGTTTTTTTATCTTTTTTAAATATATTTTTTTATTGATTTCAAAGAGGAAGGGAGAGAGGGAAAGAGATAGAAACATCAGTGCTGAGAGAGACTCATTGATCGGCTGTCTCCTGCACACCCCCTACTGGGGATTAAGCTTGTAACCTGGGCCTGTGCCCTTGACCGGAATCAAACCTGGGACCCTTCAGTCTGCAGGCCGATGCTTATCCACTGAGCCAAACCAGCTAGAGTTCTACTTCTATTTTGTATTACTTAATAGGTCTTATAACATTTTATTACTTTTTTTTTATTATGGCAAATTTTAAACATATTCAAGTAGAGAGAATCTTAAAAGTACCCATCTTGTACTTACAGTGGTTATCAACTCATGCTTAGTCTTATTTAATTTATATTCTTTATACATTTCTGATCTTCATTCCCTTTCCGAGTGAATAATTTTAAAGCAAATCTCAAACATCAGAAGGATGAAACATCATTTCACCCTTATATTTTATCAGAATAAGATCTCTTTTTAGCCGGGACCAGTTTGGCTCAGTGGATAGAGCGTCGGCCTGCGGACTGAAAGGTCCCGGGTTCGATTCCGGTTGAGGGCATGTACTTTGGTTGCGGGCATGTCCCCGGTGGGGGGTGTGCAAGAGGCAGCCGAACAATGATTCTCTCTCATCGATGTTTCTAGCTCTCTATCCCTCTCTCTTCCTCTCTGTGAAAAACCAATAAAATATATTATAAAAAAAAAAAAAAAAAAAAGATCTCTTTTTAAAAGATAACCACAATACCATTGTCACATCTTTAAAAATTGACTATTTAAAAATCCCTTAACATTATTGAATATTCAGTCAAATTTTTGTTCATTAAATTTGATGGACATAATAAGATTCTTCCTACTAATATATTCTTTTCTCTCTGGAATTTAACTACATAAAAAAAAAGGGGGGTGGGGGGAGAGGAGAACCCTAGCTGGTTTGGCTCAGTTGTTAGAACTTCAGCCTGCAGATCGAAAGGTCCCGGGTTCGATTCCAGTCAAGGGCACCTGCCAGATTTCGGGCTTGGTCCCCAGTGTGGGGCGTGCAGAAAGCACCAGTCATTGATTTCTTCTCATCATTGATGTTTCTCTCTCTCTCTCCCCCTTCCCTTCCCTTCTCTGAAACACACACACACACACGGCATTTTTTTGAGGATTTAGTTAGTATTTATTTTTTCCCATCACCATTTGTTCCCTTATAACCTTTCCCACCCCCCCTTTCACACACACACCCACAGAGAGAGCATTTCTTTTTTTATATATATTTTTGTTGATTTCAGAGAGGAAGGGAGAGGGAGAGAGAGCTAAAAACATCAGTGATGAGAGGGAATCATTGATTGGCTGTCTCCTCCATGCCCCACATTGGGGATCGAACCCACAACCTGGCATGTGCCCTTAGTTGTAATTGAACCCGGGACCCTTCAGTTCACAGGCCAACACTCTATCTAGTGAGTGAAACCAGCTGGGCTAGTTTACATTTTTGAAGTTAGCACACAAATAAGTTTATAATGTTTGAAGAAATATTTTAAAGTAGGGCAATTTAAGGAATGTTCCTTCTTACTGAGTATTTTGTTTGTACCGTATTTGGAAGAGCACTTGCTAATAAAGGAGAATGTATGTTAATTATGTCAGAAGGCCTTCTGCAGTTTAACCCTGGAACTTACTTCAGTATGGCCCTCGCCAGCTTCTGCACTCTGCTTTCTTGCCTGTAGACCAAGCTCCTTTTTCTCCCTACTTGCTATTTGCAAACCTACTGTGGAATGGGACTCATCTTTCCACTTCCTCATTTTCTTCCCCCTCCTTCCCACCATAATACAAGCCAGAAGGCCTCTTGTGTTAGGGCTGGTCCACAAATGGCCATGGGGCTGGTAGCTTAGCTCACTAGGCTTTTGCTTTGCCCTGCAACTACTGCTGGCATTTCCTTATTGTGTATATAAAACAGTTAAAATGAATTGCTAACCTAGATTCTTATAGGCAACTAAGGTTTGTACTTAGGAAAGGAAAGGAATAGCATGGGAGATTTGGATTCTGATGTAGGGTAACTGGAAGCTTGCGTTAATGAATATTCTTTTATGGCTTATACAGACTAGACTGTTTACTCTCAGTCACCAGGTTTACCTATAGTTGTTACGGATTGTCTTTTATAGGACTGTGAAGATCCCAATCCTCTGATTCGAGCCTTGGCAGTTAGAACCATGGGATGCATCCGAGTGGACAAGATCACAGAATATCTCTGCGAGCCCCTCCGGAAGTGCTTGAAGGATGAAGATCCGTACGTCCGGAAGACAGCCGCCGTCTGCGTGGCAAAGCTCCATGACATCAATGCCCAGATGGTGGAAGATCAGGGATTTCTGGATTCTCTGCGGGATCTCATAGCAGATTCAAATCCAATGGTAATAAACTTCTGCTTTTATAAAAGAGCAGTATTTTAAATGGGTTACTTTAAAAAATATGTTTAAAGCAGATCTTACCTTTGGGACATTGAACGATAGGTTAGCTGTGGGGAGCGTTACTTCTGTGTGTCCCACAGATTTGTCTATCTCACAGCCTTGGTGTTTCTGAGATGAAACCAAGTACTAAAATACAAGGGTCTTAAAGCAAAACTTTGTATCATACTTAGCCCTGTATGTTTAGAACAGTGATTTACAACTGGTATGCCGCCAGAATTTTTACAACATGCAGTCCCCTTAGATTGTCAAACAAACAAACAAAAAATGATAATAGCTAGCACAACAGTAGCTGTCCAATGTGAATGAATCAAAATTATACCTTTAATTTTTTTCTTTATCAGATTAGCAAAAAATAGATTTTTTTGTGTGCCCCAGAATTTTAGTGATTAGTTTGTGTGTCATGATATGGAAAAGGTTGAAAATCGTTGGCCTAGAAACAAATCAGTCCTTTCATCATTTTCTTAAAGTTTCACATTAAATTTATATAAAATATTTAAAGATTATTTCTTCAGAAAGATGTTTGTGGTATTTTCTGGTGGTGTGGGAATAGAAAATCAAAATTATCTTTATTGCCTAATTATTTAATGCATTTTTCTATAGTAGAATTCCAGGGTAAGATTCTTTAAAATATGTTTTTTTTTGTTTTTTTTTAATTGAATTGAAGAAGGGAGAGGGAGAGATAGGAACATCCATGATGAGAGAGAATCATTGATCAGCTGCCTCCTGCACGCCACACAGGGGATCAAGCCCACAACCTAGGCATGTGTCCTGACTGAGAATCGAACCGTGACCTCTTGCTTCATAGGTTGGCACTGAACCACTGAGCCACGCTGGCTGGGCCACAAGATTCTTTTTAGCCAACTTGATTATGTTCTTTAAAAAAAAAAATTATGGTTGAAAGTATTATATGTGTCACCCTTTTGCCCTCCCATCAAGTCTTTCTGGTCCACCCCCTGCCCCAGGTCTTCACCACCCTATTGTCTGTGCATATATAATCCATGATTATGTTTTAAATGTTTGGCAGCCAGAATGTAACGCCTTAAAGTTTGTGAATCTTTTATTTCTCTTATTGACATTTTAAACTTTGCCTATATAATGAGGAGTCAAGTCTCAACTATTATGTTGACTCTGCTAGTGACTGAAGCTCATTAGTATTGAGTTCTAAGTATCAATACAAGATGATGAAAGAATATAGAAAGTTTTCTTCCGTTTTTGCCTAATGCAGTATTTACTAGGAGGTGAATAACCTTATGAGTTAATCAACAGATAACCTCTGAATATTTTTTTTTGACTTTTTGAAATAGAGAGTAGGAATTTGCCTTGAAATAGACATTGTCTCTCATTTGCAAATTACCTGCTCAGTTTCTGCTTTGACAGTTCATATGGTTTATCTTAGTCTTTGAGTACTCTTGACTTCTCATTATCCATTAAATTTAGTATCGAGGTCAAAGGGTGAAGCAATAACATTTTTTTAAGTACTGTGGTACTGCCATCAGGAATCTTTCGACTACCGCCTAGGCATAGACTTCTGTTAGGGTATCGCCACCAGTATTAGAATTCTGATTCAACCCTGCCTTTTTTCCCCTTAAGCAATACCATGTGCTACTTTTTTTAAAAATTCCACAAAGAAATAAATGTTTAAGGCAATCGTATTTGTTTTATAAAATATTTAGCTGGTACCGAGTTGTGGTTTTGACACTGCTTTTGATTCACCCTGTTACTCTGAGCAACCATTTTTGAAATTTTCTACCCGAGGACAAACGAGAAGATTTGGGCCTCTAGATGAGCATGAGATCATGGACCTGTGGAAACTTGTTAAATATCCAATGGGGCTAAGAATGTGGGTCAGGCCCTGGCTGGTGTTTCTCACTGGTTAGAACACTGGCCTGTGCACCCAAAGGTCTCCGGTCAGTTCCTGGTCGAGGGCACATCCCTGGGTTGCACGTTTCATCCCAGTCCCTGGTGGGTTGGGGCGCTTGAAAGAGGCAACCAGTCGACGTGACTCTCACATTGATGTTTCTCTCTGTCTCTCTTCCCCTACCTACCTCCCACTGTCCCTAAAAATCATGGAAAAATATCCTTAGGTGAGGATTAATTTTTTCAAAAAGTAGTTTTGTTCCACTTTTCCCCCCCCAGAAGTTGCTCCACATGGGGGCAGCACTGTACCAGCAAATATTAGAATCTCCTACAAATGAAATGAATGCTTCTAGGGTGTTCTGCCTTAGTAGTTTTCTTGTAGCTCACATCAGAAGGGCATCCTAGATGTCATAGCATTAGAACATCTGCAGAAATGACTTCGAAATCTTAGGAGTAAAATGTGACTACTCTTGGGGTTATGTCGACCGCCAGGCTGGTTCCTAAGGGTGTAGTGTACCTTGTTCTAAGTAATAGAATTTTATTATTTTTTTATTCTCTGTTTGGGGGATCACACAGACCTCATTTTCTTGCAGCTGTTTTATCATTTATACTTTAGTTAAAGCTGATTTTTAGTGAGATGCTATTTAAAAGAAAAAAGACAGACTTTGAAGTAAAAATTCCACTCTGTTAAGTCCTGGCTTAACTTCACTAAGCCTCATTTTCTTTCTTTACAGTTGGGGACTACCATCTTAGATAGTTTTGGAACGTATTAATTGAGCTGTTGCATAAAAAGCGCCTACTAAAAGGGCTGGCTTAGGAGAGCACATGAGAGGAGCACTGTTGCTACCGTTACCTAATGGCAAAGGGTAAAATTATTGGTACAGCATTAATTTAAAGAGTTCTGATTTCTTTGATATTTGTATACATTCACATAGTAAAATCTTTTCTGGGGAAATTAGACCTAAACTATTTTGAGTCCTGGCTGGGTGGCTCAGTTGGTTGAGTGGTTGTCCAGAAACCAAAAGATTATGGGTTTGATTTTTGCTTAGGGCATATACCTAGGTTACGAGTTCAGTCTGCGGTCGGGTGCATACGGGAGATAACCGAGAATGAAGTTTCTCTTTCACATTGATATTTCTTTCTCCCTTCCTCTATCTCTCTCTCAAATCAGGGCCAATCAGGGCCTTCTGGCTGCCGGCCGGTGCCTTCCTTCATTGCACGCTGCTCCCTGGTGGTCAGTGTAAATCATGTGAACGATAGAACTCCTGGTCTCCCGGTTGAACTCCCGTGGGGACACTTTGCATATTAGCCTTTTATATGTGTAGATAGGGGCCTACGGTTTCAAGTTCAAACTTTCTTGATGGTGTCATCTCCCTCACCAGTTTCCCCTCCCCCAATACATGCATACTCATTCATCTATAAAATTATTTGGCCTAGATTTTTCTCTTCATTGCCTAATGTATGTGGGGGTTTTTTTTGTGTGCGTATTTTTTAAAAATTATTACTTATACCAGGAAAATGATTCTCTTTTTTTAAATTTATTTTTAAATATATATATTTTATTGATTTTTTTTTGCCCCCCTTTCTCCCTCCCTCCCTAATGTACGTGTTTTATATTGAAACTTCACTGCTTTTTTTAGCTGTTCATATCTTGATTCTATTGTTAGTTTTGAGTACTACTAATACTGTTAATGTTTTAATAGTAAATTATGTGACTTTCTGCTAATATATGAATTGTTTTAATTCTGGGTTGTCTAACCACTAGGAAGCTGAATATGCCATCACTGGAGGTTTAATATATGTTTTAAAAGTAGTTTATTTCTAGCCGAAGCCGGTTTGGCTCAGTGGTAGAGTGTCGGTCTGCGGACTGAAAGGTCCCAGGTTCAATTCCGGTCAAGGGCATGTACATTGGTTGCGGGCACATCCCCAGTAGGGGGTGTGCAAGAGGCAACTGGTCGATGTTTCTCTTTCATTGACGTTTCTAGCTCTCTATCTCTCTCCCTTCCTCTCTGTAAAAAATCAATAAAATATATTTTTTTAAAGTAGTTTATTTCTAATAGACTGGTAAAACATTCAGGAATGCCTTGAGGACTGTGATTGAGAGATTATAGTTGTCTATAGTTGTCCTGTTTGTGGTAAATAAAGGTTGTATCTTCTTCTTTCCCAGGTGGTGGCTAATGCGGTAGCAGCATTATCTGAAATCAGTGAATCTCACCCAAACAGCAACTTACTTGATTTGAATCCACAGAACATTAACAAGCTGCTGACAGCCCTGAATGAGTGCACTGAATGGGGCCAGATTTTCATCCTGGACTGCCTGTCCAACTACAACCCTAAAGACGACCGGGAGGCTCAGAGGTCAGGCTGGGGTCTAGATAGTATCTTGGAGTCTTAACTGATTTAATAAGTTCTAGTATTTGTATTAGAATAAGAGACTATTATGTTGAAGATCAGTGGCTTATGTGATAGATAGTTTTATCCCCATGGTATTTTCCTACCAGATTTTTAGGAACATTTTAGGTAGTGGAGTAAACGATGCAAAATAGTTCTTTCTAACAGATGTGTATTTTTCATTTCTTGTTTGAACAGTATATTTACACTGTGCTATATCATCATCATCACTTTACATCTCCCATACTATAGTTCTAAGGCCATATGACAAATAAAGGTTTGTGAGTGTCTCTCACTGTAGTGACAAATTTTTTATTAATCAGATTAATTGGCTTTATATTAGTTATTGAGTTGAGCTGTACCTATAATTCAGTACTAGAAAAAAGTGTGTTGGAGCCAGCAAAATATATGATGTCTTCCATTACTATAGAAGTCATGTCAGTCTGAATTTAGAAATTTTGACTGGGTTATTCAGCTCAGTCCTTGGCCACTGGAGTGTTTCAAATTTTCTTTGACTATCAGAAATTATACATTGATTTTAGAGGCAGAGGAGAAAGAGAGAGAGATCAATTTCTCTCTTGCCACCGATTCACACCCTGACTGGGAATTGAACTTGCAGTCTTTTATTTTATTTTAATGTATATATATTTTTATTAATTTCAGAGAGGAAGGGAGAGGGAGAGAGAGATAGAAACATCAGTGATGAGAGACAACCACTGATCGGCTGCCTCCCACACCGCCCCCATTGGGATCAAGCTCACAACTCGGGCACATGCCCTTGACAGGAATTGAACCTGAGACCCTTCAGTCCGCAGGCCGATGCTCTATCCACTGAGCCAAACCAGCCAGGGCTGAACTTGCAATCTTTTGAGGAAATATTGGCTCTTCTGAAGAAATGTTGGCTCTTCATTAAGTTGACATATTTTTTTAAAATATATTTTATTGGTTTTTTACAGAGAGGAAGGGAGAGGGAGAGAGAGTTAGAAACGTCGATGAGAGAGAAACATCGACCAGCTGCCTCTTGCACACCCCCTACCAGGGATGTGCTCGCAACTAATGTACATGTCCTTGACCGGAATCGAACTTGGGACCTTTCAGTCAGCAGACCGACGCTCTACCACTGAGCCAAACTGGTTTCGGCTAAGCTGACATATTTTAATATGGTAGATAAGAACCTTTGCCTGGCTGAAGCTCAGGTTTCTATAACATAAGTACTCTTTGCTTGTCTGGGAAGTTGTTCCCTCTGAATTTAGTAGCAAAAGTTCACCTGATAGTTTATTTCAATCATTGGAAGAACAGATATCTTCTGGAAAGAACTTTACATAGAATTTATTTTCTGTTGGTCATTTATATCTCACACTTATTCACTCATTCACTCAGGAAATATAGCCCAAGTTATGTACTAGGCATTGCTACAGGCCCTGAGGATACAGCAGTGGACAGATAAATCATAGCCCTCGTAAAACACTCATTCTGAGGGATGGCACAGAAATAAAGATACATATCATATGTCAGATGGTAAGTGTTCATGAGAGAGAGAACAGGGAGGAGATCTAAGATATGCTGGGCATTGGGATGAGCTGTATTTTATAAAAGGGTGGTCAGGGAAGGCCTAACCGAGAAGTGGCATTTGTATAAAGACGTGAAGCAGGTCAGGGAGTTAGCCAAGCAGATTCAGGAGGGAGGGAAAAGAAACACAGCATACTTATTTTGTGTCTTTAACTGGATATACCAGTAATCAGTAGCCATTTACATTGTCCGAGAGCTATTAAAATTAATTTATGAAGACTTCTCCACAGATAATTAAATATTCAAGATTTCATGAGGCATTAAAGTGGGTGGCAGTGGCTAGAAGAAAGGGAACAGATTGGGAGAATATTGCAATGGTGTACAGTTGTTAAAAAAACAAACAAAAACCTTTCAGAGATTCCCTTATTCTGAAGGCAGAGGGTTGGGTAGTTTTCCTTGATAACCCACCCCTACTGCATTTTAACAGTGAAATCTTCAACCACAGTTGGTTGATACCTGTCAGTATGAAATCACTCTCAGAATGCTTCATTTGACTTCCTGTAGGTTGAGGAGAAATGGGCTGTGAGGCAGGGAGCCCTTGCACAATATGGGGCAACAGAGAGGACTGTAAAACTGGAAGGTAAATGGTGTGAACTTCAAGTGTTTGGGGTATTGGCTAGTTTCCTTCCAGTTTGAAAGCCCCTTGTTGCTGGTTTCTTAAAGTCTTCTGATGTCCCTGCTCTGCCTGTAGTTTGCTGGGAATGAGGCTTCTGCAATGTTGGATTACAATTTTACCTACGCATGGAGCTTGGACTTTCCTAACTGATTCTCTAATTCCTTGATACTTGGCCTATGGGACTCTAACACATTGCCTTATAGACTGTATCGAGCAAAGAAATTACAACTTGAGGTGATAATTTTCCTTTTTTATCCCTCAGCATCTGTGAGCGGGTAACTCCCCGGCTATCTCATGCCAACTCAGCGGTGGTGCTTTCAGCAGTGAAAGTCCTAATGAAATTTCTGGAGCTGTTACCCAAGGACTCTGACTACTACAACATGCTGCTGAAGAAGCTGGCCCCTCCACTTGTCACTTTGCTGTCTGGGGAGCCAGAGGTGCAGTATGTCGCCCTGAGGAACATCAACCTAATTGTTCAGAAAAGGTTGGGAAAAAGTGAATTGGTGATTGAAGTGTTTGTAATTTTGAATTAAGTTTTATAATACCAATATTCAAGAGACCCGTGTTAATCTCTTTTTAATGCATAGGAATGAGAATGTTGTATGGCTAAACAGCTTGCTCTGGATCAGGAGGCTCTCTATAGATTTTGGAATATTCCTATAACAAATGTCTGTTGTTTCTCGAAAATGCAGTTTGTTTTTTGAGGGGTCTCTTAATAGCATACTAGCTGGTGCCTGCTTAATATGGTTTAGGTCAACGGTCGGCAAACTCACTAGTCAACAGAGCCAAATATCAACAGCACAAGGATTGAAATTTCTTTTGAGAGTCGAAAATCGACCTCTGCTCATGGGTCACGAAGTTTCAATCGCACTGTATGTGCACACCTGCACGTGGTATTTTGTGGAAGAGCCACACTCAAGGGGCCAAAGAGCCGCATGTGGCTCGCGAGTCGCAGTTTGCTGACCACTGGTTTAGGTCATTGTATAGAACCAGATTGCTGTTCTTCTAGCAGTTTTTCACTGCATGTACCCCGACTCTTTAAAGGATAAAATTAGTCCGCTAAATGGAACTGATTAGATGGGTGTAGGGAAGTTTATGAGTTATTTTCCTGAGGGGGGTAAGGTGGGAGGAGAGCTGGGAGGCATAGATGAGATATTAATACAGATTCGGGAAATATCTATAAATGCTTCACCTTCCTTATCTTGTGTTTCTATGTATCGCAGGCCTGAAATCTTAAAGCAGGAAATCAAAGTCTTCTTTGTGAAGTATAATGATCCCATCTATGTTAAACTAGAGAAGTTGGACATCATGATTCGTTTGGCATCTCAAGCCAATATTGCTCAGGTCAGACTTTTTGGAGACTCATAATCTTAGATCTTAAGGTCTGGCCTTCCTAAAAAGGTAGGCTGCTAAGTTGCTGTTTGATAATCCTTGATGCTTGTTCACGTCCTGGATTTTTGACAGGTTCTGGCGGAGCTAAAGGAATACGCCACGGAGGTGGATGTTGACTTTGTGCGCAAAGCTGTGCGGGCCATTGGAAGGTGTGCCATCAAAGTGGAGGCAAGTGTGTGATGGTAGCTGTGATCCTGTACAGGATTCTGAGTGTCCCCTTCACTCCTTTCTTTAAAATGTATTTTTAAAGTTTATCAAAATAAGAAAGCTCAGAGTTAAAATATTTAAAATTTTTTAATGAAAAGCAGTTATCCCTGGTTCCTCTCATCTAGAGAGGAAATCGTTTTAATCATGTTTCTGGTTTTACTTTCTGGGACTGGAACTGTGACCTTTTTGAATTTCTCATCTGGAGCCCATCTCCTTTTAAAACCTGTGACTTACAATTTCAATGTATTAATTTTGTCATGTGTATTCTTTCATACTCCCTTCGTCAATGAAAGATTACTATATTAAATTCCATTTTATAGACTAATTTAGAAACTCAGAAATTGCAGTTTATCTAAGACATAGAGTTTTAGTATATAACCCAAAAGATAGCAAGTTTTATTTAAGAGTGTTTTGAATCACTTATAACTTTGAAACTACCATGAAAGCTGTGGACTCTCTCCCTGGAAAATATGCTTGTATGCATATATAAAATTTGGCAATTACATTTCAAGAATTTAAAATTGCCTTTCTGGTCTCCATTTACCCATGAACTCCAGATAAAGACCTACCTTGCCTTATTCTTCCCATTTTATTCTCCTGGATATATAAGATGATTCTTTTCATTTGATTGAATTCACCTGTCAGTATATGTCTGTATCTATCTATAACTCTATATCTCCATCAGATAGCCCAGCCCTCTAGTATTGCTTGGTCAATTTAAATCCTGATCGTTTAATTTAGTTTAGTTGATGTGCCTGTATTCT
The DNA here is from genome assembly GCA_036971965.1 of Nyctalus aviator. NCBI lineage: Eukaryota > Metazoa > Chordata > Mammalia > Chiroptera > Vespertilionidae > Nyctalus > Nyctalus aviator. Next base: position 35,711,329 of record CM072937.1, on the reverse strand, counting down.
TCTGAATTTTTTAAAAAAATATTATTGGTTATATCTTTAACTTCTCATTTATTATGTTCCTCTTCACAGCAATCTGCAGAACGTTGTGTGAGCACATTGCTTGATCTCATCCAAACCAAAGTAAATTATGTGGTCCAAGAAGCAATAGTTGTCATCAGGGACATCTTCCGCAAATATCCCAACAAGTACGTCTAAGTACTTCCACCCCTCTTTCTCAAATCATTTAGGAGATGTTTAATTAAGTAAGACACTTTGAAATTGGCTAGGTAAGAATTATTTTTTGTAATGTAACTGGTCATAATGGGATACTTTATTAAAAATCAGAAACATATAAGGTAGTTAGCACAGGGATTAAAACCTAATTTTTCACCCTCTTTATTACTTTTAGAAGAATTAAAACTCTAAATATGCACTGTTGATTGGCATGTATTGAAATTGACCAGATTTTTTGGTAGCGAAGTTACTATTAAATAGGATACCCATATATTTCAGATTCTCCATGTATAATCCCAGTTTACACCTCTTACTGGCATAATTAATGATTGTGCCCCCTTTCACTCTCAGAAATGTCTCAGTTTAGATGATTAAATTGTCTGACCACCATACTATAAAAACCAGGAAGGTGACAGCCGGGCTGTTCACTTTGCATGTAACATAGTACTTTGTGGAAAATTATAGAACAGATAACAGTAAATTACCAGGGTCTCAGGTCTTTTCTGAAGTATTCTAGTTGCTCCCATGTATATAGCTACAAGATATACATTTTTACCCCACATATTTTTCACATCGAGGCCTTAGTTTATGAAGCAAAAATACATTTTTTAGAATTGATTTTGAAAGCAAGTAATTAAGGAATCTGAAAGAATGAAATAAGACCAGGTCTTGTAAGCATCCTAAACTCATTTTGTTTTAAAGTTATAGAGATACCTTATGCTGCAACTTCTTGTTGGTTATTAAACATAGTGTTAAATGAAGCAACTTGCAGTAAGTTAGCTTGCTGGTGGACTCAAAATTAGAAGAAATATTTTAGCAAAATAGTGGTTTATTAATCATCCTATTTAATAAAAGGGTAATATGCAAATCGACTGAACGGCGGAACAACCCGTCGTTATGATACACACTGACCACCAGGGGCAGATGCTCAATGCAGGAGCTGCTCCCTGGTGGTCAGTGCGCTCCCACAGCGGGAGCACAACTCAGCTAGAAGCTGGGCTCACGGGCGGCAAGCACAGCATGGTGGTGGGAGCCTCTCCCACCTCCGTGGCAGTCAGACATCCACTGGGCTCCTAGACTGTGAGAGCGCAGACCAGGGTGAGGGAGGTATATATTTTTTAAATTTTGGAAATGGTATTTTGGAAAAATAATCATATACTTTTGCCATTCTCCAGAAAAGAGGAATGTTAGGTTTCTAAATTTCTTGATTAAGGGTGGATATGTATAATCACAATATGATTGGTAGAGAAATGTGTCCATTTCTGATTTATATTAGTAAGGGGTAAGATAGTTTAATTTTAAGAAAGAATTATCAAAAGCCTGGTTTATTCAGTGGAAGTAGAGCAAATAATGAAATGTATCATTTATTTGTCTACATCTAATATGTAATGTCATTTGGATGTTTAAAACTACATTAGCCAAGGAGATGGATTCAACATGTTAAAAGTGAGAGAGCTGTAGACCTGTAAAATTAAAAATAAATATTTGAATTACTTGTTTCTTTGGAGAAAAACATCATTAGTGCAGGTACTTTGGGAGAAAAGACCATAACGATCTCTATAAAAAGAGATGTGGATTATCTGGCCAGTGTTGCTCAGTGGTTGAGCATCATCCCATGAAACAAAAAATAAGGGCACATACCTAGGTAGCAGGCTTGATTTCAGTAGTGGGTAGCCAATCCATGTTTCTATCTCTATATCCCTCTCCTCCCTCTCTCTCTAAAAATCAATAAAAACATTTATTTTATTTTTTTAAAGAGAGATGTGAATTAAGGGACAAAATTACTGTTTCTAGTCTGGATCTGTTATCTAACTCCATTTTCCTAAAAGTGGAGTAGGATTTGTTCATCTACCATGAAGGCAAAATGGAATAATAGGAAAATTCTGTAATCATGTAAGAAAGATTTTTAGAAATGTACAATAGTGGTATTACCTTGTACCACAGGTTAATTTTCCCTTTTGAAAGGAATAAGCTTTTATAAGCATTTAAGGTCTATTTATTAAACATAATTGAAAGAAATTTTAATACATTTATAATCCTGTACTAAAAAGCCTCTGTATTTTGGTGGCTAGGTTTGAGTACCTTGTCTGTCCTTGTCTGTGGTTTTACCTGTAACCTTTATTATTAAGTACAGTTCTCAGTTTTGCCCTCATTGTTGTATCAGGTATGAAAGTATCATTGCCACTCTGTGTGAGAACTTAGACTCGCTGGACGAACCAGACGCTCGAGCAGCTATGATTTGGATTGTGGGAGAATATGCTGAACGAATTGACAATGCAGATGAGTTACTAGAGAGCTTCCTGGAGGGTTTTCATGATGAGAGCACCCAGGTAAGTTTTCATCTATATCCTATGTCATAGATCTTTTGGGGAAGATTTTAGGGAAAGTAAATGCTCAGTAGTTCCATGTGAGAGAAGTGTGTGTGTGTGTGTGTGTGTATTTTTATTTATTTATTTTTCCCTCCCTAAAGATCGAGTTATTTTAGTTAGCTGATTTCTGGTGGAACCAAATCGACTTAACTTAGACCAGTGATCCTCAAACTTTAATGAGCCTCAGAAATACCTGGAAAACTTGTTAAAGCACAGGTTAATGGGCCTCTATCCCTAGTTTCTGACTTAGCAGATCTGAGATGGGCCTAATAAGCATTTTCCTTTCTTACAAGGCTCAGTGTGGTGGTGGTGCTGCTGCTGCTGGTGCTGCTCTAGAACCACACTTTGACAACTACTGGCTTAGAGCAGTAGTTACCACTTTTTCATTTTCTGCCACCCAAAGATGATTACCCATTCCTGTTGGTAATCGTTAATAGCTTATTATAGTGGGTGTTTTCATCTGGGACTTCGGTAAGTGCTGGTATGTGCAGTATGAAAAGATTCTCTGCATGATTAGATTTCTTTCCATTTTGTCTCTCCTGTAACAAAAGTAAGAGACAATCTTAGGGCCAAAGCCCAGAGAAGCAGATAAATTATTAAATCCTTACCATCTACCCTCTAGCATTAGTACTCAGGGCAATTTAAAGTTTATGTAAGTAATCCAACAATATTTTTAACTTTAATTCTTTTTCTTTCTTTCTTCTTCTTTTTTTTTTTAATATATATATATATATATATATATATAGAGAGAGAGAGAGAGAGAGAGAGAGAGAGAGGGAGAGAAACATTAATGTGAGAGAGACACATCAATTGGTTGCCTCCTGCACATGCCCCAATCTGGGCTGGGGTTCAACCCATAACCGAGGTACATGCACTTGATTGGGAATTGAATGTGTGACCCCTTGGTGTGCAGGCCGATACTCTAATCCCTGAGCAGACCTGGCCAGGGCCATCAGTGTTTTTAATAGGCCTATACGAAGAACACATAGAAGCCAGTAGCTTTGTAATTCAGCACCCCACTCTGATTTGGCTGTGATCTGGCATAATTCTATCTCTGCTCTTGCCCCAGTATGACAGATGATTCCCTAGTTCTCCCAAAGTTGTAGCTTTTTCTTTCTCCCCCAGTTTTTATTTATTATTATTTTTTTTACTCTTTATTGTTGAAAGTATTACATATGGCACCCTTCCCCCCATTAACCCCCTATAATCTGCCCCAGGTTCCTGCCCCTTCACTACCCTATTGCCTGTGTCCATGAGTTATGCATATATGCAGTGTTCCAGCTTTTGGTATAAGTAAATAATAAAGGACTTGGTCAGGAACCGATTTTATTATCATCACAATGTTAGTATGTACTTTAGAAATATAGGTAATTAGAAACAGATAAGCAATTTTGATGCCAAAAATGCAATTTGGAAATAGTAGTCTTTTGAGTTTTCATGGGTACCTTTGACTGCTACTGTTGATATTGGCTCAGTTTTCATCTTTGTCTCTTAATCAACATCAGAAAGACCCCATAGTAGTTAATTTTGGAAATATTATTTTGAAAATGATGTTATGAATAATGCTAATGTCTTTCACTAAAATATGTCTGCTTAGGTGCAGCTCACTCTGCTTACTGCCATAGTGAAGCTGTTTCTCAAGAAACCATCAGAAACACAGGAGCTGGTACAGCAGGTCTTGAGTTTGGCAACCCAGGTAAGAAATCTGGAAAAAGTATGGGGTTGATTTTAAATTATAGGAAATTATGAAACGCCCCATTTGTGCAGGTTTTAATTGGAAGGGTTCACCAGGCTTTAGATCTGTAAAATATAAAAACAGTGACTTATGTACAGGGGTGGGCAAAAATAGGTTTACGGTTATACTAGTACAGTTGTTCGCATGGAAAAAGACATGCAGGTTATGATTTTTACAATATGTTTCTCGTACCCACAACTGTAAATCTACTGTTGCCCACCCCATGCTGATACCATCATCCTGTAGTAAGTGTTGTCATGGAAGCTATCGTATTTGGATCTGTTCTTGTCAAAGTCATTGTTCATTTCATTGTTTTCTTCTTTATGAGGCTCCATCAAACATTCCTAACCAGTTTTAGAATTTCCTATGCATTGGTGTATAGTTATCTAATCCTCTGAATTACTTATCTGACTAGATTTCTTTTTTATATCAGTTGTTCAAAACCTTAGAATCAAATGTAAGGATCTCCTGTAGAAAATGTGTAGGTCATTGTGGCATGCATTTTTGTAAACTTCATTAAATTTCTTTCTAGAACAGGGCAGGGTATAAATAAACCATAACAACAGTCATTTGTATAGTGATTACTACTATGTATCAGGCATTCTAGTAAGCACTTTAAATATTAGCTCAATCTCAGTACTGCTACTATTCCACTTTATAATGAGGAAACTGAGACAATAGGCTTAATTAATATGGGGTGGAGGTAGGACTCAAATCAAGGTAGCCTGGTTCCAGAGTCTTTGACCTTATCCACTGTGTTATGCTGCTTTTCTAGTCTGAAAGTTAAGAATGACTTTGAAAATACCCATTCCTTCTTTCCCGGCCAAAAGAACTGTTGTGTATAAGCCAGCGTGTATAACTGACCTTAGTAATTTTAAGATCATTGAGGATATTATTTAATATTGGGCTATAAATAATTATTAAGCAGTTTTTCTGTACAATTAATGGTATCTGAGTAGTTTGCATAAAAGGACAACCACATTTATATAACTCTTTTCCACTGGAAGTTGGGATGTTTTTCTCACGTTTGTAAAATAAGAACCTAATATTTATGGCTGGTAAGTACCGACAATATATGACTAAGAAAAACTACTTAAAACTACGTAGTTAAAACCACTTGGATCATTGCTGGTAGTGAGCTAAATTACATGTGCTTTAGGTGGCTAAATAATGAACCTGTTCATTTTATAAACTCATGTGAAAGCCCTCAAACTGGCCTGGTATAAAGAAACTATTTTTGTATGTGAGTTTTAAATACAAAAATTGAAATAAGGACTTATTGTTGCTTTTAATAACATGATACCACTGGAACAACTCGTGCATAAATAAATGCCACCATATAGACTTAACTCTCAGAGATACATACCAGGATATTTATTGCCACTTTTTAATGATTATAAACAGATAGATAGATAGATAGGCAACAATCTAAATGTCCATCAGTAGGGCTCCGGTAAATAATGAGTGCTGCAAATACAGTGGCAGACTACAACTGTATGTGCCAATGTGGAAAGCAGTATATATAGTATGAAACTGGTTTTGTGTAAAATAAATATGCAAATGTGTGGGAGCTGTCTAGAAAGATAAATAACACACTTATCATGGCTATTTTGGGGATGGGGAGTTAAAGGTGGGGAAGGGCCAGATGATTGGGAGAGACTTATTTTTATATTACACACTTCTAAATCATGATGTGGCATTGATAAAAACTTTTAACAGAAAATAGTCACATCTCATACAAAATTGTAATAATTAGTACCCTGTTAGCTCAGTAAAGTCAGACACTGTTGTTTGTTATCTCTATTTCCAGGGTCTAGACAGTGTCTCCATAGGAGATACTTAAATATTTGAGTGAAGAAAGAAGGTATGAGTGAAATATATAAGATGTATTTCATTAATAATTCTGTTAATATTATAGCAGTTAAAAAACATTTGTATCTCCCAAAGCCATTTCACCAATTAATTTTTACTAGACTAAACTTTATTTTGCTTTTCCCAACTTGGCTTTGAATTTTAAGATTAACCTATCTCAGTTTATGTTTAGATTTGTTGAAACATAGAGTTAATAGAATTATGACTATTAAAATGGTATTGAGTCTAAGTTGAGTCTTAAGAGCCACGGTTTATAAGTCACTACAGCATTGCTTTGATAATAAATCTGGCAGTTAGATTCTGAACAGCTTCATTTAAACCTTCTTGCCTTTCTCTTTTCATTAGGATTCTGATAATCCTGACCTTCGAGATAGGGGCTATATTTATTGGCGGCTTCTCTCAACCGACCCTGTCACAGCCAAAGAAGTAGTCTTGTCTGAGAAGCCACTGATCTCTGAGGAGACAGATCTTATTGAGCCAACTCTGCTGGATGAGCTGATCTGCCACATTGGTTCTTTGGCCTCTGTGTACCACAAGCCTCCCAATGCTTTTGTGGAAGGAAGTCACGGAATCCATCGCAAACACTTGCCAATACATCATGGGAGGTGAGCAGGTGAAATGGATTTGAGTGAGAAATGTCTCTTTGCTTAGACAGAGTTGGTCTTCCTCATGCTTTTATACCTAGTAAGTTTGCAAAATGGAAGCAGACCTCTACTATACTGCCCTGGGGCTCTGTCTGAATAGCTGTGACCACACATGCATACAGTGGGTGAAAGACCACAGAATGGATGAAAGATCCCTTGCTTCTAATCCAGGAGTTGATAAGAGTATGGTTTAGAAAATGATGAAGATCTCCTAAACTGATCAAGTTTGGAAGTTGCTTATCTCTTAGTAAGATGAGACTAGAAATCTTCCCGGAGTTGAAAACATGCACGCTTAACTATCTTTTTATATATATATATATATATATATATATATATATATATATATATATATATTTTATTTTTATTTTTTTATTGATTTCAGAGAGGAAGGGAGGAGAGATAGATAGAAACATCAATGATTAGAGAGAATCATTGATCAGGTGCCTCCTGCACGACCCACACTGGGGATCAAACCCACAAACTTCAGCATATGCCCCGACTGGGAATTGAACTGTGACCTCCTAGTTCACTGTCAACACTCAACCACTGAGCAACACCAGCCAGGCATATATGTATTTTTATTATACTATTTTCATTACCTGAGAAAAGTTTTAAAAATTATCTGACAATTAAGGGAACGTACACATAAACTTCAGCATATTCAGGCAGTTAAAGCTATCTATATATATAAAAGCCAGGGGGGGAGGGAATGGTAAGATATGTACACAGATAATAATTTAAATAAACAAACAAACAAACAAAAAAATAAATAAAAGCCTAAGCAACCGAACAACCAAATGACCAGTCGCTATGAGATGCACTGATCACCAGGGTCAGACGCTCAACCCAGGAGCTGCCCCCTGGTGGTCAGTGTGCTCCCACAGCGGAAGCGCCACTCAGCTGACCAATGGGCACCAGAGGCAGCTCTTCCTCATAGAGTAGGTACTCAATTAAAATTGACTACATTATATTACATTTCCATTTTAATAACTATATTTTGATGAAAATAAGAATTGCTGTTATCTCTTCATGTACATCAACCTCCCCTCCCCCCCACCGGGGGGCGGGCAGTGTTTTACATAACTGACATTCACTTGTTGCCACCTTATTATGTCCCAGGTGAAACTGATTTTTCTCTCTTCCCTTCTTTGTATGTGCGTCTGCAGCACTGATGCAGGTGACAGCCCTGTTGGCACCACCACTGCCACCAACCTGGAACAGACTCAGGTTATTCCCTCTCAAGGGGACCTTCTAGGGGATCTTTTAAACCTTGATCTCGGTCCACCAGTCAATGTGCCGCAGGTATCCTCCATGCAGGTGGGAGCAGTGGATCTCTTGGGAGGAGGACTAGATAGTCTGGTAAGCATCTTTCTTCCTTCTTCCTCGTGGTTGTTTTACTCTTGATATGCTAAAGAACTTTAAATTATTTGGCTTTTTAGAACTAGATCTTTCCTTGATAAGCAAAGCATTGCCCTTTGATAAAGGACAGAATTATTTATCTTTAGCAAATTAATGATACTGTCCATCAGCGGTATGTCTACAAGTGTACAGGATTATTTTGTTGTCCTGCCTCTAAATAGAACTTTTGATGTTTAACCAGCCTATTCAGCAATCTTGATGTTTAGTGTTCTTTTCCAGAGCTCATTATTGCTCCTGCTGTTTAACTCTGGATAGCCTCTGTAATTCCCTTTTCACCTAAATAGCATTTAAGTGACCTCATGGAGATCATCCTTTTTTTTTTCTGAGGCTTTCAAACCTTTGCCTTTTTAATATTCTATAGCTTATGGCCTATCTAACTCTAAAAGATTTTGAGGCAGCCATTTGTGTTAAAAATACACCTTTATTACAGTTGGGAAGTAGTGCTTAATAGGTTCTTCCCCTCCCCCTGCTCCCAACCCATCATACCTCCAATTTAATTATCTTCCAGGATTCTAATACTAAAAGGCTCCAAAGTCTGAATATATGCCACCAATGGGAACCAAAATTAGTTTTTGTTGCTGTAGAAGATAAATGAGAAATATTAAAGATGACCTTTCATTTGTGTAGGCCAGAAAAATAACAGGTCTCATTACATGGCTCCCTGCAAACTAGGTACTTAACTGTGATGGGATTAGATGGGCTCTTTTAGCTAGACAATTGCAAGTAAGATGTTTGTCAACCTAATGACTAGAAACTGATTTATTTAACATCAGAAATCAGAAGGCAGATGCCATGAGAGGAAAATGTATGTTCTCAGAGATTACATAAAATAAAATAAACCTTATTTTTTACTATATATATAAGCATTTTTCCCTTCTACCTTATGAGCAGTATTCTATCTTGCATTCATGTCCACCATTGTAGGTACATTTACTTTTTTGGCAGGTAGAGAATCTAAGGAAATAGGATTATAGTCATAACTCTGTGGGTTGTGCATTTTACAAATGGGAAGTCCTGCTTTCAGAGTCTACTCTGACCAAACTCTGGACTCCAGCTTATAGTAACATATATTAGCACTCCTATAGTGTTTCTGGGGGATATAAGTGTTTGCTTTTCAAATTCATATCTTCAGTGGCTGTAGTTGACTGATAATATAAGAACAGTATTTTCCTCAGATGATTTTTCTGCAATGCTGTATAGCTTCCTTAGAGACTCAGGACACTGACAAATGAATATTGAAATATTCATGCTGACTTCCACAGATCCCTTATAGACATTGAAATAGCTTTTCCTATTTTGTCGATGCATCAACCACAAGTTAAATGCTACATCCTTCTCAAGTTAATGCGTTAACAACCATAATTATTAATTTTCCTGGTTGCTTATTGTACCTAAGAATGACAAATTAAGTTTGAAAGATGGAGGGGAGAAAGAAGCCGTATGTTTTGATGTTGTCTGGCCCAAGATTCCATGCACTTATTTCTTGGCCCATGGAAGGAAAGAGACATGTTATCTTTTTTTTTTTTTTTTTTTTTTTTTTTTTAAATATCTCAACCTAGGCAGCAAAGTTTAAATAACCTAACATGTATAAATGATTTTATGAGCCATTCTGGTAAAATCACTCCTAGCAACAATCATTTTCCCTGTTTAACAATCATTCTGAACAGTGAAAATGATTGTTGAACAGGGAAAATTATTGTTGCTAAGAGTGATAAAATTTGACCCAGATCCCACTTATACGTGGCCAGGATTAGAGTTATGTGGCTACCTGGCCCTGGGTTATGATAAGCTCGGTGTTCATTTCAGAACGGCTATCAGCGAGACCTCTAGACTAGTGGTTGCCACCCTTTGGACCTCAGGGACCACCAGCGTGGTCCACGGACACCTGATTGGCGACCGCGGCTCTGGGCTGTGGCTGTTTTTATCCTTAGTTCTGACAGAACCTCACCCATCGGGGTCAGTGGTGTGCTGCTAATGGAGTATGGCAGCTACTAACCTTTGATTTCAAGCATGTGGTTCTCAATTTTAACTACATAATTAGCACCATATTTAAAAAAATACTGTTAGTGTTTGGGCCCAACCCTAGAGCAAATTAAACTGAAATTCTGGGAGGACCTAAACACTTGTTTTTAAAAGATACCTAGGTTATTTAAACTTTGCCTCCTAGGTTGAGAAAATTGAGCCATATGAAATTTCAAATGGAGTTAGGTAAAAATATTAAAAGTTGATCTCTTAGCCAAGACAGTAATTTCCACAGAAGAATTATATTCTGGTAAGCCTCTTTGGCACCTCCTATAAAAAATAAACCTCTCTGACTTTACCTTTGTTCTTTCTCTTGGGACATTTTTCCATTGTGATTTGCTTTTAGGTGATATAACCTATCAGAAGTTGAACAAAAGTTGAATTTGACCAATTTAGGTTTAGTTGTTCAGTCCTAAAGTCTTTCTATACCCTTGTTTACTTTCCATAATTAGAAACTGAAAATAGTTGGGTTTTTGTATGGTTGTTTTTTTTTGGGGGGGGGGGGGGGAACGGGGGGTGATTGGCTACCCATTTTCTATTCTTGTTTTAAAGTTTGATATTCACTAGAAGATGTTATTCTCTTTTCCTATCCTGAGGATCTTTCCATTAAATCTTGTTCACCCTCTTTCATTATTGCACTTGAGAAATTTTGAGATTTAGTGAATTTGACTTCCTAAAATATCATTCAGGAAATGCATTAGTCCCCTTATCAATGATTTTTTTATTTTCTATGGTTGCAGTTACATGTGGTCAACTGTAGTGCAAATATATTAAATAGGAAATTTCATAAATAAACAATTCCTAAGTTTTAAATTGTGCACTATGAGGAATAACTAGAGGCCCCAGTGCACAAATTTGTGCACAGGTGGGGAGTGGCTGGCCTGGCCCCAATCAGGGCCCAATCAAGGCTGGGGTGTGGGGAGGGGCCGAGGGCAATTGGCTGGTGGGCCCTGCCCCTGATTGGGGTGGGGTGGCCAGTTGGGGGTGGGGCCAGCCAAGGGGAGGGGCTATGGGTGGTGGGCCAGCCAGCCCCATCCCTCATTGGAGTGGGGGAGTGGCAATCGGGGATAGATCTGGCCAGGGGAAGGGGCTGTGGACCAATCGGGGTGGTGGGGCCTGATCCGGGATGTAGCCAACCAGGGGAAGGGGCTGTGGGTGGTGGGCCGGCGGGCCCCACCCCCGAATGAGATGGGAGGGCTGATTGGGGACCAGAGGGAGGAGTTGTGGGTGGTTGGCTGGTCCTGGCCCCTAATTGGGGTGGGACCAGGCAGGGGGGGCTGTAGGAGGTTGGCTGGCCTGCCCTTGATGGTGTGGAAAAGGCTGTTAGGGAGCAGGGCCAGCCTGGGGGAGAGGCCATAGGAGGTTGGCTGGCCAGCCCCACCCCAGATGAGTCCGGTTTGCTAGCCACCGAGGGTGCATTGCAACTGGTCATTCTGGTCATCACAGCGTTCTGTTTGCTGGCTTTTTATATATATAGATGTGATGAAATCTCATGATGTCCCACTCAGATACAAATTGTTCCTTTGTCCAGTGTAGCTACACTACCTACCTGTTAGTCTCTTAGTAGACATCTCAATTATCAGATTTGTCATTGGAGAGAGATAGACTATATTCACGTAACTTTTATTACAGTATATTGTTATAATTATTTTATTTTTTTATTATTATGAATGTCTTACTGTGCCTAATTTATAAGTTAAACTTTATCATAGAATGTATTATAGGGAAAAATATTGCCTATATAGTGTTTGGTACTATCTGCTGTTTCAGGCATCCACTAGGGATCTTGGAATGGATTCCCCTGCAGATAATGGGGGGACTACAGTATTCTCTTTTGCTTGAAGTGTACAGATAAATTTCCTCTTTCTTTTAGTATAAATTTAACTATTGTCTTGATATAAAATGAATTCAGGTAATGGAACTTACTCTGTTCTGTATGTAGAGCATGGTGGTGTACTATTCAGATGTAGTCTTACAAAAGTAGTTACTTGGGTTTTTTTGTTTGGTTTAAAAACTGTGTATGTATCTTTTGAGGCCTCTGATACTGAATCTAAAAAACTGCTCATCTAAGGTTATTTTTTCACAGGGCAAATCTTTCTGGTTTGTAGTGTGGAAGGTGACCCAATGCCCATGTATATAATTCTTGCATACATGTAATAAAGATAACCATCTGGAATAAGTCTGATATCTCTGAGGATCACTAAAGTAGTCATTTCATCTCAATTATTTGCTGCCTTTACTTTCAAGCATCAGCAGAGGCCTTGGCTAAATTATAACCTTTTGTTCATCCAAGGTGCTGTGTATTACTCTACTTAGAAAAATGGTGCTATTGTACATCAAAAATGGGAAGGAAGCATTATCGAGAGAGCCCTTCATGCTGATGAAGGGTTTCCTGCCTGGGGAACGTGCTCTCAGTGTGCCTAGCTGGAATGGAGTGGAATAGAGGAGAAACTGCCTTTTCCTGACTCCACTGCATGCTTTTCAAAAACCTTCTCCTCTGTTTCTGTTTCTTTTTCTTTTTTTGTTAATTCTCACATGAAGATATTTTTTCCATTGGTTTTTAGAGAGAGTGGAAGAGAGGGAAAGATAGAGAAACATCCATATGCCAAAGACACATAGATTGGTTGCCTCTCACATGGGCCCACAATCTGGGGGGGGGGGGGGTGTTTGGACCTGCAACCCAGGTATGTGCCCTTGACCAGGAATTGAACCTGTGACCCTCTGGTGCGCAGGACTACTGAGCTACCAGCCAGGCCTAGTTTTGCATTTTTATATTTCTTCCTTTGGAATAGATTTGTAGTGATTTCAGAGCTTATTTTAGAGTTGGTAGTGTTGTGGAGAGATCTTTGTATATTGTGGCCCACTTTTGCCTGGTAATTCTTCAGTGTGACTTCTATAACCACTAATTTTTATTTTTTTAATCAATGCATGGATTTAGTCAAGGTTGATCTCTGGCAGTCAAGGGAATAATTACCAGTTATTCAGTGTCTATATCTGTGCCAGCCCCTGTATTAGAATTTTTATCATTTTTAATCCTCAGAATAATTCTGCAAAGTAATTAGTATTGAGCTTCATTTTATAGAAAACTGGAGGAGACACAGCAAATAAGTCTTATTTTTCTTTCTTTTTAATAATTCTTTATTGTTTAGCGTATTATATATGTCCCCCTTTTTCCCCATCGACTCCCTCAAGCCCTCACCCGCATCCCCCAAATATGCATGCAAGGTCCTTGGTGGGTCCCCCTCCCCCGCCTTCTCTCCGAGATTCTGCCCTCTGTTCCATGATTCCTTGTCTCTGGATCCATTTTGTTACTTAGATTCCACATTTGACACTTGTCTTTCTCTGGCTGACTTATCTTACTTACCATAATATTCTCCAGGTCCCTCCATGCTGTCTCAAAGGGTAAGAGGTCCTTCTTTTTTACTGCTGTATAGTATTCCATGGTATAAATGTACCACAACTTTTGTGTCCACTCATCTACTGCTGGGCACTTGAGCTGTTTCCAGATCTTAGCTATAATAAATATTGCTGCTATGAGCATAGGGGTGCATACCGTCTTTCTGATTGGTATTTCAGGTGTCTCAGGCCAGCGGTCGCCAACCTTTCAGACCTCATGGACCACCAGAGGTCCGCAGACCACCGGTTGGCAGCCGCTGTCTTAGGCTGTATTACTAGAAGTGGGATTTCTGGGTCAAATGGCAGTTACATATTTAATTTTTTGAGGAAACTCCATACTATTTTCCATGCAAATAAATCTAACACATTGTGGACGGATCAAAAGAAGTCTCGCTTCATATTACATAGTGTTTTACAAAGTATCATACTTTAAAAAAATATTAACTTGTAAGAATATGTACTAAATAACTTCAAAAGCTTTAATTTTAAAGCATGCCTTTAACATTATTGTAAAACATTTTTTGTACTCATTCAATAGAAACTTATCTGGCCTCTGGGTAAAGCTAGCAATAAAACTACTAGTCTGAAATATGTTAAGTGTTGGGATTTGAACCCAGAACTTTTTCAAAACATCAGAGTTTATGTCTTTTCCACTCCCCTGTGATTGTTCCATTTTATTTGTTATTGTCATCTTCTGGAATAGAATCTAGTCTTACTTACCTTTGGTCTTTCTCAAACTGGGGTAACCATCTCTGGAGTACACAGATAGTGTAGGCTGCATCTGAAGCTGCAGAATAAACGTGGCTCATTGTCTTGCAATGTCAGTCTTACTTGATGGTAAGTAATTTAACATAGACTAAATACTGATGTGTTAAGGCAGTGTGAATGTTTAAGATAAAACACAAGGTTTGTTTGCCCTAGGCTTCTCTGTGCCCTGGGTGTATGAGTTTGGGTTTGTATGCCACTAGAAGGCACATGAAAGTTTAAGAAGGACTGAAGACATGTATTTATACATAGGAAGGGGGACTGGATAAGTTTATATATCTATCTTGCAGCAAAAGGGACAAGATTGTTCATCTTACTCTCTTTTTTAAGTAGAACCACAAAATCACATGGATGAGTTGTGATATAAAACACTAGTACTTCCAGGGCAAATAAATGACGTTCAGGACATCCTTTTGCTGAAAACTGGCTGTCAAAACTACTCAGACAATACGTTTCCTCTCTAGAAAGGGCTTTGGCCTTGTGTAGGGGCATCCTTCCCTACTCCCCTCCCCAATTGGTTCTGTTCATGTGTGTTGGCAAGATTGATGCATATATGATGCTTTAGACCAGTTGATGAAACAATTGTGTCAGTCCTCTGTTGATTTTATGATAATTTTCTCCAGTAAAATGATTCATTTCAAAAATGTTTCCCTAAGAAATAATATTGCCAATAGGCCTGTTTACATGGTTAGTAGGATTCTTACTCAATAAATATTCTATGACAGGCTCTATTCTATGTACTGCAAATATGGTTGTGATGAGTCCATACAAGCTTATATTCTAGTAGGAGACAGAGAGATGACAAATATACAGGGTGGGGAAAAGTAGATTTATAGTTGTTCATATGGAAAATAATACAATAATTAAAAAAGCCATAAGAATAAACTGTATTTCACACACTTTCGCCTCACCCTGCCTGGGGAGGTAGTAAGTACTACAAAGGAAAATGAGATGTAGAACTTCTCTTGTAGATTTTCACCAGATTCAACATGAAATTGTCTGACTTGAGAATTTTACTAAGCGTAATACTCTTTGGTAGTGGTAGTGGCCATTCTGAGGACTTTTTGTCACATTCTGTTTTCTGTTCCATCTCAAGAAGTAATATGTTACATCCTCCTACTTCTCTGCTTATATAAGCCTTTTTTTCTGAAAAGTTGAGTATCCTGATAGTTTTGTATGCTATACTCATTTAAGGCTGTTCTCAGTCATTAGTTGAGTAGCTTTTGCATGGTTACAGATTCTTTTACCAATTTGATTATAGTTTATGATGCTTTTTTGAATAGCCTTTTTAAATTTGAAGATCAAATTAAAATTTGCAGCCCAACAGCTGAAAATCATACTTTCACCTAGGAGATGAATTGTGCCTTCTAAAATCTAATACCCTAATAGGAAGAAATACAGATTGATATTTTTTACACCAATAGAGTTTTGGTAATAAGTTTTATTGTTTGTGATGGACTCTGTATACTGTTTGTACAACATTCTGTTCTGAGTCAGAATAACAGAGCTATCGGTAAGCTATCTAATCTGAAGCATTCCTTAGACTCCCTTCAATTAAACCAGTTCTGGAAAGTAGCAAATAACTATAGATGGGAGCAAAGAAATATCTGAGCTTAAGATCTACACCTCTTCTTAGGAGAATGTCTTTAGATACTTGGACAACTCCACAGTTTTAGAAGCAGGAAGGTACTTTGGACTGGTCAGATGTATCTCAAATACATCTAATCCAGATTGTTGTGATATTTTGAAAAAAAAATTAGAATTTGTATGTATGTGTCTGCTTAGCGGCCATCTCCGTTGATAAACTTTTTTTTTTAATCCTCGGCTGAGGATATGCTGTGTTTTGTTTTGTTTTTTTCATTGAATTTTAGAGAGAGGAAGAGAGAGAGAGAGACAGACAGACAGAGAGAGACGGAGAGAGACAGAGATGAGAGAGATTTGAGAGAGAAACATAGAGCGGTTGCTTCCAGTCTGGGCCTTTACTCCCCACCTTTTGGTGTATGGACGATGCTCCAACCAACTAAGTCACACCAGCCAAGGTTCAGTTGATAAACTTTATAAAAGATTTTTTTCTCTTTTCTTGGAGTCAGGCAGACCTGTTTCCTTATAGAACTTCTATGTGGTTCTGCTGTTGTAACATACTACCATTGGATCGAGGGTTTTTCCTTTTGATCTATGTGAGCTAGAGCTGTATGCAAACTCAGCTCTAACTTTTGGCTCATCCTGGCTGTGCTTGCAGAGCTTATGTAATCATACTAAAATCCCGTTAGCTCATTAGTTATAATGGGTGACCATGAAATCCCAGTTTTCTATCCAGTTACTGAACTAACATTGCAAGGACACATTGTGTGTGTAGTTCAGCATGAACTGAGCCCCGTTCAGCACTACTCCTGGCATAATAAAGAGGCCAGATATTAGTACTATTCTAAGTACCATTTAATGCTTTAGGTTGGAGATTGGAGTTCTATTCCTCTAGTAGAACATTTGGACTTGGTTATCAGTTACAGAACTTTATGAAAATTTCTCAATTTTTAGCATTCGAAATACTTTATTTTTAAAAAATAAGTATCTTTTTTTATTTTTATTGGTTTTTGAGAGAAACAGAGAGAAACATCAATTGTCTGCCTCCTGTACAAATTAAACCTATAACCTGGGCCTATGCCATGACCAGGAATCCAACCAGTGACCTTTTAGTCCTCAGGATAACGCTCAACCAACTGAGCCACACTAGCCAGGGCTGATACATTCTTTTCCTGAGTTGGCACCTCGCCATCTTTCATCTTCCTGCATTCTGTTTTACTTGGCTATAGGTGTTATTATTTCCTTTGTCGAAAAAATAGTCTGAGTAAGGCAATACGGGGGACGATGGGAAGTGGACAGCTTCAGAGAGACACTTAAACACAGAATCTGGACACCTCAGGTTGAGATTACA
Organism: Nyctalus aviator; assembly: GCA_036971965.1. Classification (NCBI taxonomy): domain Eukaryota; kingdom Metazoa; phylum Chordata; class Mammalia; order Chiroptera; family Vespertilionidae; genus Nyctalus; species Nyctalus aviator. The sequence goes on along the minus strand of CM072937.1, from coordinate 35,693,962 downwards.
GCCATGTCTTACATACCGACCACCTTTCATTCCTGGCTTTCCGACAGCTCGCTAGATAACAGATAACACTGAATTTTTACAAATCCTAGTTTTACTGATTGTGTACACTACCTAATAAGTATTGCCAAACAGATAAATCTCATCTGACTCCAGATAACACCAGCACCTCACTGAAATGGTTCATAACTAGTTCAGGCTGCATGACAACAACTTTCCTGGGTTCAGCTTTCTAGCTTTCATTTTCTTTCTTGACTAATATCTGCATCATTCAGCTTGTCACAGTAGATAAGACAAGCCGCTCACTGGGTAATTGGCTCTTATCTTGCTGACATCTCCCTATTAGTCACTCATGCCATCATTGTGCAATTACCGTTGTCATATTTTCAGAGAGGAGGATAATAATGTTCCTTAGAATGCTTTTCAGTCAAGAAGAACAGTGCTGAAAACGCTTTAGTTTTGCTAGTTAGAAAACATAACTGAAATTTTCCTTTCCCTTTGCTCTCTGGACATACAACATACTTAGGTGAGCCTTTATATTTCTGACCTCATGTCTCTAATAGTCCTTGGATCCTCTCTTGTAAGATCAGCGTTCTTGATTCTAGCCGAATTGTATCTGCTATACTGAACATAAAGAAATGAATATCGGGATTTCTTTTTAGTTTCTTCCTTGGTTTTAAATTAAATTGACCAGCGGCTGGAGGAGGGGGAGAGTACATTCAGATCTTTTCCAGCTAAGATGATGTTCATATACTCCGAGATAATAAGATTGATAGCTAAGAAAATAAGGGCTATAATTGGGCTTTACTTCTTTTGACCTAAACACTGTCGGTGAGGGTCTTTTCCTCAGAGCTTTTCTTGAATTCAGCATTTTTGATAAAACTCCTCTTTCTCTCTCAGTGTTTTTTTTTCTTGCCAATGAGTGCCAACCAAGTCCTTCTGAAGAATTCCATCTCTTTCAAGCTCGAATAGTCAGCCTGACCAGAAGGGAGGACAGGGGTGGGAGGGAGAAGGAAGGAGTTCACCCATTAGAAAGTCACAAAACCAGATCCAAGTATCAGGACAAATGAGGCATTTTCATTCTCCCTGTCCAGAGGAAGGGTTTTTCTTTCTACTCAAGTTCTAACTTCCTTTTTATTTAAGAGCTAGCTTCTAGTCATCTCTGAACAGATTAATCGAGTTCAAATAATAGTTAATTCTCTAAGGCAGTGGTCGGCAAACTCATTAGTCAACAGAGCCAAATATCAACAGTACAACGATTGAAATTTCTTTGGAGAGCCAAATTTTTTAAACTTAAACTTCTTCTAACACCACTTCTTCAAAATAGACTCGCCCAGGCCGTGCTATTTTGTGGAAGAGCCACACTCAAGGGACCAAAGAGCCACATGTGTTTGTCAACCACTGCTATAAGGCAATGTTTTTCAGCCTTGTCTGTGCGTAAGCATCATAGGGAAGTTTTTCAAAATTCTGATGCCCAGGCTATATCCCGAACAATTAGACCCTCTCTGGGGTGAGACTCAGGCAAGACATCACTATTTTTTATATTTCTGGGTCTCCCCCCCCCACATACACACACACACACACACACACACACACACAAAACACACACGTTGCTGCATTGTGTATCTAAAGTTAAAAACCATAGTTAATGAAACATAATTGAAGTAATTATTAGTACTCATAGGACACTTGAATTTTAGTCTAAGAAATTCCAGGTTTTTATCTTGTAATCAGCCTACCTTTGCAGACTTATTTTCTACAACTTTCCTTCCCCCATTACTCCCCACCCCCCATAGCTATCCTGTGCTCCAGTTTAATTGAACTATACTCCTCCTTGATCTTGCTTTTATTCATGTATGTGTTTTTCAGACTTTGTTCATTCCATTCAATAAATAACCCCCCATTTTTGCTTTTTATAATCCAACACTACCACCTTTTTGAAGCTTCTTTTTATTATCTTCAGCCAGAAGGAGACTCTCCCTTCAGAACTTCTTGTTTTTACTCTTAATATTCTGTTTGTGTTTTATTTCTCCTGCCAGTGGGCAAAGTCTGGGTTTTATGCATTTGTGTATTCCCTTCATTGCCTGATAGCTTTACATTTCCAGTAGTGCCTGTATCCCATTAAACATTACATCAGTATTTGCTTAGATAAAAGGAATTTCATGCTTTTTTGATGTCATGCTGCAGATGTGTGATATGTCTGAGAAAGTAGATGTATCTTTTTTTTCCTTTCATACTTTTACAGTTATTCAGATTGTTATTTATGATGACCTTTTTACTTATTTATGCATGTGATTTTTGTTCCATGTCTAACCAGATTCTGGAGAGGTTTGGAATACTTTGTAGCTTAGAGCAGAAATTGCTTATTAACGCCAGTTAGAAGCATCTGCCGGGGTTATTTTCTGTCATGGTAGAAACAAGACTTTCTCAGAGGTCTTACTATTTTTCAGTATAGATTATATTTTAGAGTTTGGTCACCCTGTTTATCTGTTCATTGAGAAGATAAATCTTTCTGAAATCCTGAAAACATATTTAAAAAAAAATTTTTAATTTTCATTCGAGGATATTTTTTCTATTGATTTTTAGAGAGACTGAAAGGGAGGGAGGATAGGGAAGGAGAGAGAGATCAACAAACAGACATCAACTGGTTGCCTTCTGCAGGAGCCCCAACAAGGGTCAGGGATCTAACCTGCAACCAAGATACATACCCTTGACCAGGAAACCGAGACCCTTGAGTCCATGGCTGGTGCTCTAACCACTGAGCAAAACTGACCAAGGCTACAATTTTGTTTTTTTTAGCACAATCCCAGTACCAAGATTTCCAAGTTTCTACACTGGGTGACAGATAGTAAAGGGAGCATTGTTTTGTAAAGCAAATACAAGCCTTTGGTGGTTCAAAGAGGAATTTTAGGTCCACAGTGAGAACTAAGGAGGAAGCAAATATGGAACTATAGCAAAAAAGGGTGGGGTTTTTTTTTGTTTTGTTTTTGCTTTTTAGGCTGCATCATTAATTGTGTGTATATGTGTGTTCTGTTTTTTTCATGCCAACTAGTCTCAGCTTCAGTTGTTCTTTAATGCTTTTGTTGTGGAAGACTGACTTCAGGGTGAATTATATAAGAACCCTGCAGCGACAGGGAGGCCGAGACTAAGACCATGCGGAATTATTTTCCTGCCACCTAGCTAATTAAATTGGGCTAACTCTCCAACAGTCAGCGTCATTTTACATGATCTCCAAATAGATCACAGTGTTTCTCAGTAGTATTGACTGTGAAAGAGATTTGCATTCCCACTTCCTCACCAACTAGGATATCTTCCTATCCCAGCTGTTTTCTTTCTTAGGAAAGTTCTAAACTACAAACCACGCTTGTCCCCCCTGTAATTTTTGCAGCTTAAAATTGCAACTCAATACTGGTTTGGTTCCCCCTTAGGCAACAAAGAAAAAATAAAATATTTTCAAAATATTTGGCTTGGCCCTGGCTGCTTTGGCTCAGTGGATGGAGTGTCAGCCTGTGGACTAAAGGGTCCCAGGTTCGATTCCAATCAAGGACCAATGCCCGGGTTGCGTGCTTGATCCCCAGTTAGGGGGCTTGCAGGAGGCAGCCGATCAGTAATAATCTCTCATCATTGATGTTTCTGTCTCTCTTTCCCAACCTTCCTCTCTGAAACCAATTAAAAAATTTTTTAAATATTACTGCTTGAAGGTAGAGCTTTTTTAAATATGCAGATTTTTAAATTTCTATTTGTGTTTGTGCCTATGTATCCCTTTGGAAAGATTGGATCTGAAACATCCCTAAGATGTCCCAGCTCCATCTTCTTTCCGAATTTTCTCAACACTCCTACACACCATCACTGTCATTGCTTGGTCCCCGTAGGACATATTTCTCTGCAGTCTAGAAATTCAGCTTTGGGACACAACTGAAGAGCATGTATTCCAGAAACTTGGTAGAGCAATTTACAGATTCTGTATGGGCATCTAGTACTTAGTTAAATGAACTCTCCCTCTCTCTTCTCTCTCTCCTTTCTCTCTTTCAGCTTGGCAGTGACCTTGGCGGGGGCATTGGAGGAAGTCCGGCAGTAAGTGCCATCCATTTTTTTTTTTTTTTACCATGGGATGCGCTGCCCTGTTTGATGCCTTTCCTATGCACACATCCTCAGACCAGCCACCACTATCTAGCACTATACACCAAAACTCTTATAGCAGTGTATGAAGAACAGAGAGTAGCACAGGGATACTTGGGATCTTTGGGGTCATACATCACATGTGGTCTAGGGGCATCGTTAGGGATTGGTGCTCTGGTGTTTACACAAAGGTTTGTTTTCCTGACATTAGAGAGCTAAATGGACCCTCCCATCTCGACTGGCTAATACCTTTATTCTCTGGTGTCATCTTAAAATACTTGACAGAGTCACTTGGGCTCAGAGTGAGACTCTCCTTGTAAGCTAGTTTGGGGGATGGGAATATCCTCCCACAGGAGAGTTTCCTACTGGATATTTATGCCTGGGCCCGGGTGGGAATGGGTCTGCTGTCTAAGTTGAATGCTTCTCCTTCTTTCTGTGGAAACAAACTTTTCTTCTATAGGGTACTTATAGGCCTTTTGCACAGAATCGTGGAAGCTAAAATTGGAAACAAATAAAAAATCTTGATCACTTTGTTTCTAATCCTACTGATTATTTTCTCTTGATAGAACCTCTAAAGAGTGTTTATCTTATCAGTGATGATTAAAAGGACAAAGAATATACTGATTCAATTCCTAATAATATTGTGATTATAGTGTGTTCTTATTGATTTATCAGTAATGCCAAAATATGTAGAAATATTGTAAGGGCTATTAATCTGTTCTTCCTGATCCACTCCCCTCCCCTTTTTTTCTCTGCAGGTGGGACAATCCTTCATTCCATCATCAGTGCCTGCAACCTTTGCTCCTTCACCTACTCCTGCTGTGGTCAGCAGTGGTCTGAATGATCTTTTTGAACTCTCTACAGGGATAGGCATGGTACATGGTGGATATGTGGCTCCTAAGGCTGTAAGTAAAGCAACTCTTTCATCTACACTAATAAAAGAGAAAGATGCAAATTGACCATACCTTCTAGACGCCTGTACCAGCCAATCAGGAGTGAGTATGCAAATTAACCCAACAAAGATAGTGGGTTAATTTGCATACCTAGGCGCCTGGCAGCAAGGGGCAGGATGCTCACATTATCACCATGACGATGATAGGCATCCACACAGCCCCAGCTGCTCCAGTCCTCTGGGCAACATGTGAAGGTAGAAAGGCGGTTCTGGCCAGAGTGAAGGTGGTGCTGGCAGCCAGGGGGAGGAAAGGCCCATTCTTGCACGAATCTTCAGAGAAGAAGGGAGAAGGAAAGATAGAAATATCAATGATGTGAGAATCATTGATTGGCTGCCTCCTGACACCCTCTATGGGGAATAACCCCACAACCAGGCATGTGCTCTGACTGGGAATATAATTCATAGGTTGGTTCTCAACTACTGAGCGACACCAGCAAGGCAAAGCAACACTTTCTTAATGGACATGACCTGAATTACTTAGTTTCTATCATTTGTGTTACCTCCACTGAAATTCAAGGTTTGGGCCCTTGTTTTGCACGGTTTAAAAAAAAGATGAAAGATGTCCTTAACTTAGCAATAGGAAATACTGTAACCATTTTTATAATTATAGTTAAAATTGGCATTACTAAATATTTGAGTTTTGTTCTCATGCTTAGAAATATTGTCTAGTGTGTCAATACTGAAGTCAATCTAGTATAAATTTGATATATAATACCACAGGGGGAAAATGTAGAGAAGTAATATTTTTATTTCTCATTCCTTACATTCCCCCTTTCCATTGATACTACATATCAATTCTAGAGTGCCTGTTCAAATTTGATGTACCTTTATAGAGTTCTGATTTAGGTTTTTGTCATTGGTGTTCTTTTAGTCTCAGCTTGATGTCACGCTCACGTAGAAATTCAAAAAGGGAAACTACCTTTACTATAGTTTGAGGGTCAGGGGTGGGTAATGAATGAATTATATAAAGAAAACAGATATTCAAATTATTTAAGCAACTTTTGATCTTACTATTTACTGGAAAATATAGCAAGAATTAAAAATATACATAAGACATAATCCTTGCCCTTAAGGAGATTATTTATAATGATAAAAAAAAAAGCCTTCAAAAGATTATAAACATGCATTTTCATTAGTAGATTCAATGTCTCCCCTTTTAAGCCTTTCACCAAAGCTACTAACAAAATCACCATTATTAAGGAAGTGAAATTTCATCTTTATTTTTAAAAAATAGCTTTGAGATAAATCTTACCTAGCTTCATTGAGCTCTATGCTGTGTTTCAGGTCTGGCTGCCTGCAGTAAAGGCCAAAGGCTTGGAGATTTCTGGAACATTTACTCATCGTCAGGGGCACATCTATATGGAAATGAACTTCACCAACAAAGCTCTGCAGCATATGACAGACTTTGCAATCCAGTTTAACAAGAATAGGTAAGAAATAAGTGTCCTCAGCTAGATTCATGTGTACCTTGTGCCAACGAGAGAATAGTCCATTAACGATGGGAGGAAATTCTCATGTTGACAAATGCTGGATGTAGAGGGAATGCTGGCTGTTGCACATCTATTCGGCTGTCAGCTTCAACTCTGAAGGCTGTAGGGAACTTTGCTGGGAAACTCATCCCTGTAGGAAGAGGGAACCAGACCTTAATGCCTTCTTAAAGGATTCTAGGACTAGAATGTTTTTACTAAAACAGTTTATTTTAAAAAATGTTTTTAATTGAAATCCATTTACTCATTCAACAAATAACTGTTTAGCATCTGTGTGCCAGACATTTCGAGGTACTGAGACTAGTGAACCAAACCAATGTGTGTCCAAAGCTCACATTTCGGTGGGAGTAAATGGACTTTGGTTGATAAAAAAAAAAAAATACAGACGACATTCAGTGTACCTGGTTAGCTGAGTAATTAAATAGAGGCTGACAGTCTGTTTTTAGCATGAATTCTCTGATTTAATAAGGAGGACATGAAGACATAAAATGTTGATGTCTCACAGTTCTGAGACATCACTGGTTTTTATTCATTGTTATTCAGAAAACTGGCTATTAGACTTTGATGACAGGTCTGTTTATTCATAAATTCAAACGGGACCCCTAAAATAAATTTAATAAAATTGGTCAGTAACAACTTAATTAGTTACTATGGATTTCAAAGTTTGGCACATTAGAAATCACTTAAGTATCTAGAAAATCTGTGTGTGTTTTCTGTCAAGACCAGTTACATTTCCAGTCATTTTTAAGGGAGCTAGCCACGTTCAAGGCCAAAACTGTTGGGAAAATATATTGTAATAAAGGCAATCTTCATTGTCTACCTTCACACTTTGTTCCTGCTTGTCTTTGCTTGTGCTGTTTTTAAAATAGTATAATGCTTAGAAAAGTTTTTATTTTGGGTTCTAATAGTTATACTTTTTCCTTCATAACATACTCATAGTCCCTGCTTTCTATAGATAGTCTATTAATTTCCTACTGTAACCTATATCTTCTCTCTAATTATGTAATGTCATTAGTACTGTCTTTGAATTTACTTTTATACTCTTAAGATGCTTAAATTTCTGTACTTGATTTGTTATCTTTGACCTTCAGTTATGACAGATGAGGCCAACTTGCTCTTCCCACTCTCCTGATCCCTCTTTTGCTCATTTTGTAAATTGTATCATTTCTAAATTTCATCCTTTCACCTTTTGTTTTGACTTGAATTTGTACTTATTTCCAGACAAAGAAAAGCCAGTTACACTATATCTCTTGTGACTTTTTTTTTTTAATGAGGCAAGTTATATTCCTAATTTCTACTATTACTGTTTCTTGTAGAATGATTTAGAAACAGTATAGTGTACAGAGGAAAGAGCTGTTTGGTTTTGGTCTAGTTGTTTTTATTTTATTTTATTTATTTTTTTTTTTTTTTACTGACTTTAGAGAGAGGACGGGAGAGTAGAACTGAGAGAGAAACAGTAATCCATCCACCTGTTGGCTGCCTCCTGCATGCCCCTTCCTCCCCACCCCCTCCCAACTAGAGATCAAGCCCACAACCCAGGCATGCGCCCTGACCGGGAATCGAACCAGTGACCTTTTGGTTCATAGGTTGATGCTCAACCACTGAGCCACAACAACTGGGCTAAATTTTTTTTACATATTCTGGATACAAAGTCCTTTGTATACATGTCTTAAATTTTTTAAAATTTTATGGCTTACGCTGTTTGTGTTCTAGCTAGAAATTTTTGTTAGGCCCATAATTACCAATCTTTTTAAATAGACATGTTATATAGATTTAATTCTTATATTTATTTATTTTTATAATTCATTTAGAGATAATTTTTAAAGTATATATCTTATTGATTTTTTTTTACAGAGAGGAAGAGAGAGGGATAGAGAGTTAGAAACATCGATAAGAGAGAATCATTGATCAGCTGCCTCTTGCACACCCCCTACTGGGGATGTGCCCGAAACCCAGGTACATGCCCTTGACCGGAATCCAACCCGGGACTCTTCAGTCCGCAGACTGATGCTCTATCCACTGAGCCAAACCGGTTTCAGCTAGAGGTAATTTTTATATATAGCACAAAGTAAGAGTCTAAGTAAATTTTTTTCCTATAATACGTCTTGAAATCAAATAGTATAAACTAGTGGTCAGCAAACTGCGGCTAACAAGCCACATGCGTCTTATTTCTTCATTTAATATTGTAAAAAATTATGTTCCTTCAAATGCCATTGAAACCTAATGATGAGGCTAAATCCTGCCTCCTGATTAACTTCCAGAATTTCTTCATCCTCTCTCCTAGCTTTGGCGTTATCCCTAGCACTCCTCTGGCCATCCATACACCATTGATGCCAAATCAGAGCATTGATGTCTCCCTGCCTCTCAACACTTTGGGTCCAGTCATGAAGATGGAACCTCTGAATAACCTACAGGTTCGAGTTTTACTTCACTCAGGGTACAAGTTGATATCTTGCCAATATTTTATTATGTGTGTATATATTTATAATTTATATTAGATTTGTTCATGGTATCAGATTTGTAATAACTCTGTGAGGAACTGTTTTATTTATTTTTTAAAAGTCATGCATTGACATGGAAAGTTATTTTTTTACTCAAACATTTAGAAACTTTTAAAGATGGTTTTTACAAACCTTTTGTTCTTAAAACTTACATAGCAAATTTGAGTGTTATTTATATAAAAACTAGAGGCCTGGTGCATGAAATACCTGCATGAATGTGTTTCTAAGCCTGTCTGGCAATCGGGACCATCTTGCCCAGTTAGGGGACGTTGGCTGGCCAAGGGGAGGGACCAGGGAGGTTGGCTGGCTGTGGGAGGTGGACTGTGGGAGTGCACTGACCGCTAGGGGTCTGCTCCTGCATTGAATGCCTGCACCCTGGTGGTCAGTGCATATCATAGCAACTGGTCAGTTGTTAACGATCATTAAGTTGTAATGGTCGCTTAGGCAGATAGATAGATAGATAGACAGACAGACAGATAGACATTCAGGCAGATTTCACCCTAGCTAGTTTGGCTCAGTGGCTAGAGCGCTAGCCTGTGGACTCAAAGGTCCTGTGTTTGATACCTATCAAGGGCACCTGCCCGGGCTGCAGGCTTGATCCTCAGTAGGGGGCATGCCAGAGGCAGCCAATCAATGATTCTCTCACATCATTGATGTTGCTATCTCTCTCCTCACTTCCTCTCTGAAATCAATAAAAAAATATATATATATTTATTTAAAAGATTTAAATAGAGAATCATGTGGAGACTATTGTTAAATACACAACATGTATAGTTAGTTATCTGGATTTGGATATCCATTGTTAACACATATCTATGGTAAGTGTACCAGAATCTTAGAGGAGTTCAGAACTTTATCAGGTCTACAAGAGCCTCTTAATCTTGAAGACATTGTAGTTTTTAGAATGTTTAAGTCCTTGTTTAGAGTTTTATTCCATTTTCATCTATTTTGAATTTCTCTTTGAAATATAACCTTTTTGGGGTTCAAACAATGTGCAGGCAGAGTAGTAAGCTTATGAGCGGAAACTGGAGCAGCCCTGAATGGGAATTAATACAGATAAAAGCTCTGGCAGTTGGGGTTGTTTTCTGTTGTTGTTGTTGTTATAGCACAACTTATTTCGAACGGACAAAACATCACTGTCATTTACAGTATTGTAAGATAAATTGCCTTTGAATGGGAGCTTCCTTTCCAGTACTTTGAGATGTACAGGATGTATCTAGAAAATGAACTACTATGGAAACGGAAGACTTTACATTGAATGGGTGAAGGGAAGGACATCTGGTATTTCTTTTTGATTAATTGCTTTCCTTCGGGTGGCTGAGGGACTATCATATTTTCTTTAGACATCATTAGACACCAAAGCTACTGCAGGGCAACTTTTATGCTACATGAACTCTGCCATTTTGCTAGCATTCAAATGGCTCTTGGGTCCACCACCCACTAGAACTGTTAACTCTATTCATATTAATTTTTGTTACAAATCTTATAAAGGGAGGTGGTGCTTCTTGATATTTAGGTTCATATCCTATTTTAAGGCTGTATGTTTGTTTTTTATAAATTATGTGAGCTGCCTTAGCCAGTTTTGCTCAGTGGTTAGAGTGTCAGCTCATAAACTGAAGAGTTGCAGGATCAATCCCAGCTCCATTTGGGGGGGCGGGGTGTGAGGCAACTAATCGATGTGTTCCTCTCACATCGATGTTTCCCTCTGTCTCTCCCCTTCCCTTTCAGTCTCTCTGAAAAAATTCAATGAAAAATGTCCTCAGGTAAGGATTAACAAACAAAAAAATTTGTCTCAGCCCATGGTGGCTGCCATCTTGCATCACTAATATTCAAAGGCCAGCCTAAAAAGATGCCTTGTGAAGGGTAATCTGAAGACACTGCAAAGAGGATTAGTCTTCCCTCCTCCCAAGAACTTGAAATGATAGAATAGTCTTAGTGATTCCATTGCTTATTCTTCTGGAAATGCCAGTGTGCAATAAGAGTACTGGTGGTGAGACATGAACAGTAAAATTATTTGAAGTTAAAACTAATGTTTCTCAGTAGTTTAAATAGCAACAAAACAAGCTTGTTTGCCAGTTCATTAACTGCCTTGATGCTACAGTCGTTGACTGCCTCTTCTTCAGCAAAGGGTATAATGATTTAGAATGAAGGTGGGTGAGTCACATTATAGCTTGGCTCAGACTAGAAGAATAGAACAAGGATTACCGTGCAGATGGGATTGGCTATTTCTATGATGAAAGTAAAGTGTTTAAGGGGCTTTTCCAGCCCAGAATCTCCGAAGGAAGTAACTAACCCAAATCTACATCTGCTCTCTTTTTATTGCGATCTAACCTTCTGTTGGCCCATACAGCCTCTAGCCTAATATTGAGGACAGTCAGCATGACTGCAAAATGCTTTACTTTAGAAATAAGAAATGGAATCTGGGTCACAGAAACCAGGGCAAATTTTCTGCTCTTAAAAAAGAATAAATGAATGTCAGTTTACTTTCCTATTTGCATCTTCATTTCAAATTCCATGAAATGAACTTCCCAAGTAGAAAACTTCATAATAGACTTTGAATCTTAGTCCAAACCCCTACCTCAAAAGTTTTCATTTTTACAAACCTGCCTTTATAAAAAGCTAACGTAAACTTGTTCAATCTAAGTGGAGTGTAATGAAGCATATCACTTCTCTAGGAAATATAATTCCATCTGTAGTCAACTGCTGATTGTGTTGTTCTCATGGATTCTCCTCTTTCAAGGAATGTCATAATTATGGCTATTTTCTCCTTAATTGGGATTTCCCAGTGGAGAAAATAAGCAAAACCCTTGAAAAGAGAGAAACTTTTCCACTATAAGCAGCTCTATTTAATGTCTGCTGATGGAAGTTGCAACTAATGGTTAGCTTAAGGTAGGTGGGTAACTTTAGATTTCACTTCCATTCTCCCCTTGTCCCAGTATGAAGAAAAAGAATCAAATTTTAGACCCAGGTAAAGCCAAACATTATATTCCTTGGTGTGGGGGAGGGAATATATGAGGGCTGAGGAAATGATAATTTGAATGCAGTGTATGTTTTAGCATTTTGGCTAATTTAATATCTGTATGTAGGACAAGTAAATCAAACCCAGCTTCTAGAACTTTAATGTGACTCTTAGTAAAAACATTTTTCTTTAAAATGTTCATCAGACTACTTGTTGGCTTATAATCTGTTTGAAACATTATTGCAAAGTTAAAAAGACACTGTTTCCTCTTAAAATGTAAAATAGATTATACCTTAGAGACACAAATTTAAAAAATATATTTTATTGATTTTTTACAGAGAGGAAGGGAGAGAGATAGAGAGCTAGAAACGTCAATGAGAGAGAAACATCAACCAGCTGCCTCTTGCACACCCCCTACTTGGGACGTGCCCGCAACCAATGTACATGCCCTTGACCGGAATCGAACCTGGGACTTTTCAGTCCACAGACCGACACTCTACCACTGAGCCAAACCAGTTTTGGCTAGAGACACAAATTAAATACCTAATAGAGATTGGAACCTATGAAGTTTTTTTCTACTTTACTGATGTTGGTTGTTTAAAAAAAAAAAAAGGCCTTGTGAACCCAAATTACAGAGAGAGAACTGATGGTTGTCAGAGGGGAGGCGGGGTTGGGACACTGGGTGGAAGAGGTGAAGGGACTAACAAGCACAAATTTATAGCTTCAAAATAGTCACGGGGAAATAAATAAAGAATGGAGAATACAATCAGTTGTGATAGCTATGTATAGGTGTCAGTTGAGGCACTGGAAATATAGAGGCGGACACTATGTAAAGTAGGCGATTGCCTAATCATTAAGCTTTACACCCAAAATCAGTATATTAAAAAAAAAAAAAAAGTATTGGTCCTTTTCTATATACAGTTTTTGTTATCTTTCTGTCTATCGACCTATCATCTTTAAACCCCACATAAGTGTTGTATAATAGGGGGACAAATATTAGGGAAAAGAATTAATGTCTCGGCTTTTTTCTTTGAATATCTCTTCTAAAACAAAGCAGTATTTCATCAGTTCTATTTAACCTTTGAATGACTAGGACAGAAAGTGCTGAAGATGGTAGCTACAAAGGACACAATCTTACAGTTCTGTTTATTTATATCCTTAAGATCTTTGTCAGCCAAAAGGTGTTGGGTTTTGTGTGTGTCTGTGTGTGTGTTATATTTTTTGCCAGTGTATGGTCCTGAGAAAATTCTGTCCCTTGCTACTCCTACATTGCAGTTCCAACCTGTGAGAAAATGAGTTGCAGATGGTGCCTGTCCCTGATATTTCATGTCTTACATATGTCCATTCACACTCAGAAAGCCCACAGCCCTAGCTATTGTACCAGAAAAACTGGTAAATGCTTCCAAATGGAAAGCTTTCTCAGGAGCTTCCATATAATGAAGCAAACCAGCTTGTTATCTGCTGATTTTTCGTTACTGTTGTGCAGGGCAAACAAGTTCAGTATTAAAGCCTCATTGGCCTTTCGATGATTCACAATTGACTGTGCACTCGGATTGCTTTTCTGGGAACACATGCCACTTAGAGTTTAAGTCCTTGATGTGGTGGATCTTATGGGAACTATAAGAGATCCCCAGGTCAGCCAAAACCGGTTTGGCTCAGTGGTAGAGCGTCGGTCTGCGGACTGAAAGGTCCCAGGTTCGATTCCGGTCAAGGGCATGTACCTTGGTTGCGGGCACATCCCCAGTAGGGGGTGTGCAAGAGGCAGCTAGTCGATGTTTCTCTCTCATCGACGTTTCTAGCTCTCTATCTCTCTCCTTTCCTCTCTGTAAGAAAAATCAATAAAATATATTTAAAAAAAAAAAAAAAAGAGATCCCCAGGTCAGACAGGTAGATCCAGTGCTGAAAATAGCCCCCTCAAGACAGAACAGAACCTGAAATATTCCATTAGCAAATGTAGGCAATGGAGTTTTGGTTATAAAAGATGAAAACATTTTTTAAAAATATATTTTATTGATTTTTCACAGAGAGGGATAGAGAGTTAGAAACATCGATGAGAGAGAAACATCGGTCAGCTGCCTCTTGCACACCCCCTACTGGGGATGCGCCCGCAACCAAGGTACATGCCCTTGACCGGAATCGAACCCGGGACCTTTCAGTCCGCAGGCCGACGCTCTATCCACTGAGCCAAACCGGTCCCAGCAAGATGAAAACATTTTAATTCCCAAGAAAGCAAAAGAGAAAATTACCTTCTGTGATTTCTACTTTAAATTTTATCTGTGTGTGTGTGTGTGTGTGTGTGTGTGTCACTTAAACATATCCTTTAAATCTCACCTGAGAAACAGAGTATCTTATATATGAATATTTCATTTCTTACTTGGTTGTTGTTTTTGAGAACACTCCTTATCCTTGTCAAGATATCAAGATTCTGCCCTAACCAGTTTGGCTCAGTGGATAGAGCTTCGACCTGCGGAGGGCATGTGCTTTGGTTGCGGGCGAGTACCCGGTAGGGAGTGTGCAGGAGGCAGCTGATTGATGTTTCTCTCTCATCAATGTTTCTGACTCTATCCCTCTCCCTTCCTCTCTGTAGAAAGTCAATAAAATATATGTATTTTTTTTAAAAGATACAAGATTCTACTAGACAATATCCTTTATCTTAATATAAGCAGCACTCAACTTGCTTCTGAAACTTTTTGCAAATGTGTCTGTTAATAGCAATAAAAGTTATTTGTGGGTTTTCACCTATGAAAATCCCAGCCAACTTTATATTGATAGTAAGTTGAGAGTTGATGATGAAAAATTGGATCAGTTTTGTGTTTCTGGTTAAATAATTGGAAAATACACTCAACCATATGATCTTTAATGTAGTAGGGGACTTCCCAAAGTCGTAATGTACATTATAGGTCAGAATTAAAGGCAATTCACTGGGATTTTCCAGAGCTGGATTGAAGCCCACTTGAGAGCCATGCCCTTCCCTCAGACATACCAGTACATATCCTCTTATATCTTGCTGTAGCATTATATTCAGTAAGATAGGGAAAAATTTGCTTTATTCAAAATTTTTATGTAGGGATTATGCATATGCTTTATATTATTGAGGCCCATACATCTTGAAGTAAAACTTGAGAAAAGCTTTGAGCCTTTATGCAAACATAAAGAATATTAAGCCCAAGCAGTTTTGGCTCCATGTAGAGCATTGGCCTGCAGACTGAAGGGCCCCAGGTTTGATTCTGGTCAAGGGCACATGCCTGGGTTGTGGGCTGGGTCCCCAATGTGGGACGTGCAGGAAGTAGCCAATCAATGATTCGCAGTCATTATTGATGTTTCTATCTCTCTCTCCCTCTCCTTTCCACTCTGAAGTCAATGAAAGTTTTTCGCTTTTTTTTTTTAAAAGACAGCACAAAATATATATATATATTTTAAGTTAAATCTCATGGTTGGAAGAGATAACTTTTTTGTTTTTAATTCTCACCAGAGGACACATCACCTGGTTGCCTTCTGCACGTGCCGCGACTGGGGAGGGGGAAGCAAACAAACAACTGAAGTGCATGCCTTTGGGAACGGAACCTGAGGCCCTGCGGTGCACCAGGCGCCGCTCTCATCACTGTGATGCACTGATTTAATGTCTGTTGCAAACCCTGTTTCTGATGCAGTTTACCCTATGTGAGCAGTGATGTAAGTCTCAGCATCTATAAGAATACTAATGATTCATTACCTTAAGAAGGTCCGTTTAATATTCCTAAAACTGTTAGGAATTCATTTATATGGAACTGAAATATATCTTTAAATTCTATCTGTAGGTCCTCATTTTACAGCTGGAGTTTTATAGACAAGTTTCTGTCTGAGTAAAAGTACATGGGGCCTGAAAATCACTCAGGTGGGCCTACAATAAAAATATACTCAATCTGAATTTTTTTTTCTTTTCGTTTTTATTCCACTTTAGGAAAGTCTAAATTTGTGGAAGGACATTTATTTGTATGTACTGCAAATGTTCATTTATTGTTCTAATTTTAATAAAAACCCGTTAGAAGTAAAACTGGTAAATGTATTTAGTATCAGTTACAATTTGGAAACTAAGGAACATATTATTATTTTTTAATATTTTAAGTGTGGCCGAGACCGGTTTGGCTCAATGGATAGAGTGTCGGCTTGGGGACTGAAGGGACCCGGGTTCGATTCCGGTCAAGGGCATGTACCTTGGTTGCGGGCACGTCCCCAGTAGGGGGTGTGCAGGAGGCAGCTGATCGATGACTCTCTCTCATCGATGTTTCTAGCTTTCTATCTCTCTCCCTTCCTCTCTGTACAAAATCAATAAAATATATTAAAAATATATATATATATTTTAAGTGTGAAAATGAATGGTGCTCCTCGGTTTCATGGCAACATTTCTTTTCAGGAACCATTGAGGGAGTTTGGAAGTCAGGTACTCCAAATATGAAAGCATCGAACTTCTTAGTTCATAGCTCGCGCTGTGTTCATATCAGTAATTTCTGTCGCGTCTCCGCACAGTGTCCTGCACTAATCATCTTGTTTGCCACATGCCCTTCTTCTGTCCAGTAGGCTCATCTGTGCACCTATTTGATTTCTGACTTGCTGTAAGCTAATCTGAGACTGTATCTTTATTATCTAGAACCTAGAGTAGGTTCTAAATCAGTTTTACACTAGGATTTTAAAATTAATAGTGTTTATTCATTCTTATTACAGAGGTCTGTTTTTCTGTTGAGTTTCCTTGGGTCTTTTGTCTCAAGACCTACCAACTTGAGGTGTGGAATAGCTAATCACTTTAACTGGTACTTTACTAGTTCTGTCTTTACCATTTTATGATTCAGTACAGTATATATTAAGTGCATTTTTAAGTTTACCAATAAGCCCTACACAGCAAACAGTTCATATTGTTAATGTAAATAGTATTCTAAGATGCAAAAACTGCAGCTAAGGGCACATCAGCCAGTCGTATGAAGGTGCACAGAGCTGTCGTTAAAGGTTTAGAGCCTTAAGGTTTAGAGCCCATACAGCTCTGGCAGAACCTGTGTAAGGTAATGCCTTACGTTTTTGGGAATTTGTCAGGCAGAATGAAAGACCTGTGACAATATTGCTGTTTATTTCTAGCAACTGAAACCATAGAGTAATTTTGTTGTGGACCTCTGGAGGAAGAGATAATTTGGAGCTCGTAACCAGATTGGTCAGTATAGTATGGCACGTGGGTTCTGTACAGGCAGAAAGAGATTGCATGTACATTTGCTGCAACTTTCTGATATATTTTGCCTAACATAGAAAACTTTAAAAACAAGGAAACTACCTGGAGCAGGAACAGATGCAGTGTATCTTAGCATTCTTTTCCCTTGACCTGGGTTCCTTGCGAGACACGCAGTCCCAGTGACCCTCTTCACATAGGTCTGTCCTGTCAGTTTGTGACAGCTGCGTACTGTCACACCGCTGTGCTATACTGAGGCTTACATTGCCAAGCTGGAAGAGCTCGTGTTGATATTTTTCTAAGCAGAAGAACCAAAATCGTTACAGTGGTCCACCTAGCCCTATGAGATCTAGCCATGCCTCACCTCATTGACTCCACCTGCTCCTCCCCCACTTCCTCCACTCTGGCCACCCTGGCTTTCTCACTGGTCTTCAGATGGGTTTGAAATGGGAGACCATATTTAACCTATAGATGGTCGGTCTTTTTGGCATTGAGTAGAAACAGAGCAGGTAGATTTAACTCCAGCAGCTAGCAGAAAGAGCACGTCTGCTTGAGTCTCAGATGACATTTATCACACAGTTGGAGTCAGTGTCATTAAAAACCTGTCCCTCAGAGCCATTCCCCTAGGATCTATTGACTAGTTGGCCTGGAAACTCATCTGAACCATCATTTCTCAGAGAAATGGAAATGGTCAGCATCACTGCCTGGACCAGCCTGTAAATAATCCTTCCAAAAGCTAAGTAAGAGCAGGAATAAAAGAAAAAAATATTCTTCAGAGACTTGGAAAGGTCACAAGTGACATCATGGAAGAGTAGATGATATACTGTCAAAGGTGAGCTGTGTGCCACTTGCCTTAGCTTTTCTTGTGGCTGTGCCTCCTGTGGTTATCGGTGGTGAGAGGCTGCATTAGCCACAGTTCAGACCGAGTTCATCTAGTACCTTTTTATAGTACTTTTGAGTACACTGGAACAAGGTTAGAATATTAATTTAGCCTGTTCGTCTCCAGCTGTGCCACCGTAAAGAGGCTGCAGCTGCTGCAGCAGGCTCCATGCCTGGAAGGAAACTAATGGCTGGTTACAGGCTGAAGCTGACAGGCTGCTCTTTACCCAGCAGCCACTGAAAGCAACTTTTAAAAATCATTATTATTCTTAAGCATTTATAGCTTCCTTTTGTGCTTTCAAAATGCCTCAGAATCATTTCTATTTGCTTTTCCTATTGATGTCCATGTGAGGCAAATTCATATTGTATGGCCACATGTTGCACGTGACAGACCAGAGGAACAGAGTATTAGGTAATCTGCTCTTTGGTACCATCTGTGTGATCTGCTTTAGGCAGCAGCAAAGCAGAAGCTCAGGTGTACACTCTGTCCCTTAGCTCATTGAGCCCATTTCTTCACTACTAGCTTTTAATTTGGTGTATGAGTATTAATGGATTTAATACATACATAAAATTGAAACACTTTCAGGAAACATTACTTACCCTTCATGAAATACACTATGATATTTTCCATTCTATTTTTGATGTCAGTTCCAGACCACTAAATTAATTTTAAGAACCACCATTTGGTTGTGACCCACAGTTGTTACTGGTTTTTAATCCTCACCCAAGAATATGTTTATTGCTTTTATTTTTTAATATTTTTTTATTAATTTCAGAGAGGAAGGGAAAGGCAAAGAGAGATAGAAACATGAATGATGAGAGAGAATTACTTATGGGCTGCCTCCCGCAATGCCCCAACCGGATCAAGCCTGCAACCCCAGCATGTACACTGACCAGGAATCAAACTGTGACCTCCTGATTCTTAGGTCAATGCTCAATTGCTTTTAAAGCAAAAGGAACAGGGAGAAAGAGAGAGAGAGACAGAGACAGAGACAGAGACAGAGACAGACATCAATTGGTTGCCTCCATATGCACCCTGACCAGGGATCAAACCTACAACCTACGTATATGCCCCAACTTGGGATTGAACCTGTAACTTTTTGGAGTATGCGAGTTTGCTCCAACCCAAGCTGGGAATGACCCACAGTTTTTAAAAACACACTGCTGAGGAGGTACCTAAAGCTGAAGAATACACATGACAGATTTTTCTGGAGCATCTATTTTACTCAAAGATAAGGGAGAAATATATTTTTATATTAACATGTATAGATGCATTATGGAATAGCATGCAACTTCAAAGAAATTTTGTTTTTCTGATGGGCTACTTAGTATTATACTTCTAATCCTGACCCTTCTTCCCACCTTCACCCCAGTATGTATGTCCATACTTCCCTCTTCTGTTAAGGGATAGAGATTAGAAAAAACTTGAGAGTGCTGTTCTTTTGAAAACTTTAGAACAAGTTTATATTTTGACTAAACCTAAATGTTTGTTCAGAACTTTGAGTAATATATTTTACAATCATTATTTATATTGAGTACTTCTACTCAGTATGAGTACCAGTTTCTGATCTAAAACGGAGGATACAGAGTGAACAAGAGGCACAAATCTCTTCCTTATAGAACTCATATTCTACTGGAGATGGGAGACAGGCAATAAACCAACAAATCAGTAAAAGAGTATGTCAGAGGAGGGCAATGGAGAGAAATAAAGCAGAGACTGAAGTGGGGAGTCCTAGAATTGGAGATGGAGTGATATAATTTTATAAATACGTTGGTCATGTAAGAGCTACCTGAAAAGATAATCCTATATAATAAAAGCTTAATATGCTAAGTGTCTAGTCATTCTGTCGGCTGTTCAACTAATTAAAGCGTAATATGCTAATGATATGCTAAGGCCGCTCAACCACTCCCTATGACATGCACTGACCACCAGGGAGCAGATGCTCCTACCAGTAGGTTAGCTTGCTGCTGGGGTCTGGCCATGGAGCCCTCCTGTGGTCCCTTCCACGCTGGCCAACTTCTTGCATCCCTCCCCGGCCCCAATCATGCATCGGTGGGGTCCCTCGGCCTGGCCTGCGCCCTCTCACAATCTGGGACTCCTCAGGGGATGCCTGAGAGCTGGTTTTAGCCCAATCCCTCAGGCAGGCCGAGGGATCCCACTAGTGCATGAATTCACGCACTGGGCTTCTAGTATTTGATAAAAGTAAAAACCTGAAGGAGGCTAGGAATGAGCCGTGCATATTACTGAAGGAAGAGACTGCCAGACAAAGGAACAGAAAATCCAAAAAGCCACGAGAGAGGAGTGTGGCTGGCATGTGCAAGGAGCTCAACAGCAGGCTCCTGTGGCTGACATGGAGCAGTCATGAGAAGAGTCGTAGCACATACCATCAGAGGCAATAGGGATCAGATTACAGGCAATTGTAACTTTAATTTTTATTCTGAGTGAGATGGGAAGTCATTGGAGCGTTGAGCAGAGAAGTGCTTGTGAGCTGACCTACATTTTAAGTTCACTCGGCTGCTGTGTCAAGAATAGACTGAGGAAGGTAGGTGTATGGAGTGGGAAAGACAAGTACAGAAGCTGGGAGACCATTAAAAGGCTTTGCAGTATTCTATTTACTGTGTTTGGAAGGACAGCAGGTTATTTTAAGGATGAGGAGGAGAGAGCAGGAATTTGTTTTTGGAAATGTTCATTTGAGATAATATCTAAACATACTAAGTAGGCAGTTGGATATATGTGTGATCATTGATATCTTATAGGCAAGGTGGGTATTGATGTTAAAGCTCTTGGAAAATAGTTTCCCAATTATTCTGTACCTGTTAGGATAGTTAATTAAAAAATAAAATAAAATAAGGACCTCCCTCCTACTTCCAAAGCAATCAATATCATACTCTTTAAGGTTGACTTATTTCTCTTTAAAAGTAACTGCCATCTGGATTGAATCGAACTGAAGCATACTGTGTTCCCTTGATTCTTTTATGCCTTAACTCCTGAGGAGTGACTGGCATATCCTTGGAGACTCTAGTATTCTTTGTGAATACTTATGTTATTCTTTCTTAGAGTATAGGTGTTTCTTTAGCTGAGTGATTTGAAACTAAAAGAGCCCACATATTACCCCATCTCTGCTTCATTCAGTATCAGTTTATATAATGAGAGAGATGTTGAGATTATGTTATGCAGATAAATGATGTAGAGGTAGAAAAAAAAAAGGATGAGAAATGAATATTTAATTCCATTTGTTCAACATCTTCACCTTAATTTCATGCAACAGATATTCATGGAGCCACTAGTATCCTGGTGAAAAATGAGAGCCCCTGCACGCGAGAATCTCATTGTGTTCAGGGGGAGGCAGGTGTAAAGTTAGTACTAAACCAATTGTATGCTGCAGTGGAAGTGTATGCACTGGGTGCTCTTCGGGGAAGGAAAAGAGCTATCCTGAGAAATCTCAAGCTTGAACTGAATTTAAGATTACATAAAGCCCTGGCCGGTAGCTCAGTTGTTTAAAGCATCATCCCAGGTTATGGGTTCAATCCCTGGTCAGGGCATACACAATAATCAACCGATGAATGCTTAAATAAGTGATACAACAAATATCTGTTTCTTTCTCTCTCGTGCGCGCGCTCTCTCTCTTTTCAAATCAATAAATAAAATTTTTTAAAAAAAGATTACTTATTTTTGCTGAAATTGGTTTGGCTCAGTGGGTAGAGCATCGGCCTGCAGACTGAAGGGTCCCGGATTCAATTACGGTCAAGGGCACGTACCTTGGTTGCGGGCACATCCCCAGTAGGGAGTGTGCAGGAGGCAGCTGATCGATATTTCTCTCTCATCGATATTTCTGACTTTTTATCCCTCCCCCTTCCTCTCTGTAAAAAATCAATGAAATATATTTTTTTTAAAAAAAGATTACTTATTTTCCAGCAGCTAAAAACTTCAGAAGACTTTACTAAGTAGAAAAAACAACAGGTAAAGAGGCACAGAGCTGTGAGTATCAGTATTTGGGGAACAGGAAGTAATTTTGATGTGGTTGAAGTAAAGGAAATGGGCTAGCGAGGTAGGCAGGGACCAGATCCAAGAGAACGATACATATTCTTAAAATGCAGTTCTAGCCACAAGTAAAAGTTTGAGAGCTACAAAATGCAGATTTTGAAAAACTAATGAAAAAGAACTTAAACTCTTTCTCCCAAAGAGTGATCTGTGTGCAGATGATCTTGTCAAAAGCTGATATTTTACCAAGGGCACAGTAGCAAGAAGAGGCATTAAGCTAACGGTTTGCTAATAAGCCTTTTTACTTTTTCCCATCTCTTAGCATAATAGTGCTACATTTGAGCATGTGTAAGATGTCCAGTAAGTCTAATACAATTATCCTTAATTATGAAAAATTCCAAGTGAAAATGGTAAAACAAAAGACCGGGAATTTTTCCTTAACAAACACTTGTTATAGCACTTATTTTAAGGCACCATTCTAAGCACTTTGCAAATATTAACTCATTATTTTATAATAACCCATGCATTCAGTACTGTTGTTATCTCCATTCTACAGGCAGGAAACTGAGCTGGGTACTATTTGCCCAAAATCACACAACCAGTGACAAGAGTCAGTATTTGAAATCACATCTGATCTGGTTCCCAAGTTCACGTTCTGAACTACCGTGTCCATTGTTTCTGCTTTTCCCAGCTTCTCAGAATTATTCTAGAACAGAAGTCTAGGAACCCTGAAACTGTATGTCAAATGTTGCACGCACGTTTTTCAGAAAGAGGGTCCACGGCCTTCATCTTTGTATTAAAAGTGTTCTCAAGCATAATAGCTAAGCACTGCTGGCCCAGCCTAGGGGGGCTCTTCATGTCCGTTTCGTTGCTAAAGAACTCCAATTGGAATATGGATTCCTTCACAACAAGATATATGTTTTTGGTTAAGTACCACCAATATCATTCCTTGGGGGACAAGGATTATCTTTTCTGTATTCTTTATATATCAAATAGTTAGGACATAGTAAACATAAATAAATGTTTGAGTGAATGGTGCTTTGTGAAAAATGACTGCTTTTTACCCAAAGATATTAGTAGATAATCACTTACATTTCACATAAGACCTTCATGTAACCACATTTCCCCACCTACCCCTCCTCAGTTTTCACCTCTAAATGCCCTTTATAGAGCCTGGCACTCCTCTATCCTCTTGGTACCTATATTTGAAATGAGTCCTCCTTCTCTCAATGCTAAGTATTAATTAGAAAATGCTTCTTGACAGAAACCCACGTAGGTATAATTTTTTTGAAGTGGTACTGGAGCACCTCTAAAATGTCAGAAGTCCCTCTTTTCCCACGGTTAGTTTCTCCACTTATATTCACCATTCTCAAACGTTTTGAGAATCCTGCTGTCCCAGCATTTTGGGCATCAGATTATGTGATAGAGGTCACTCCAGAAGGTTGGTAATTGAAAGGTTAAAAACACAAGTTACTCCTGTTATTTGCAGGTTTTTAATATTTCCTACAACTTTTGTAATATACTATGTTATTACAGTTTTGATAATATATACTTAAAATCCTTTTATTCCTGAAATATTAATATTTATTGCATGTAATAAATGTAAGATCATTTTTCTTGAATAATTGGTGTTTATTGCATGTAACATTATTATATTTAAAATCGTTTTTCTTGGGGAGAAAAACATACAAGTTACAAGGAAAGTAATTGATGGATTCTTCTGGGAGATAAAACAGAAAGACTGTCAAGTAGACATAACCAAACTATGGAGGAGGAAATAAATAAAAGTACTATTTAAGGTTGGGAAGATAATAAATGCAAAAGAACTAGAAGTCTTTGGAAAGAGGATATTTGGAGCTCATAGCCAAAGTTTGATGAATAGTAGATAAGCTGTTGAGGTGAGGGCACTAGTCCCCCCCAAAGAATAGTGTTGGGGAGGGATATAATGGTGCTACCGTGTTTCCCTGAAAATAAGACCTACTTACAAGTTTCCTTCTGAGTGAAATATAAGGCATCCCCCCGAAAATAAGGTCCCCTTAGGCTCTGTCTCAGAATGAAAATTTACCATAAACTGGTCGCTAGGGCTGCCCCAACTGGTGTCTAGCAACCAGTGATGTTACTCATTTAAAGACAGTGCTATTGCTAAACATGAGAGATTTGGTCCACTGATTCTGAAAGAAATGGAGTCACAAGAAATTCACCAGGAAATTCAGGAATTGGATTGTTATGATGATGTTCCAGAAGATGATGACATGATTGTCATTGAATAAATGAGTAAATTCTTGATACTGTAGGATTCACAGTTTGTCTGATTTGTGTTGACAACTACCGTACTACCGTACTGTATACAGGTAATAAATTTCCTTTATTTTCATTTAACAATAAATGTGTACCGTATTCTTCTTCATGGAAAAATAAGACATCCCCTGAAAATAAGACCTAGTACATCTTTGGGAGCAAAAATTAATATAAGACACTGTCTTATTTTCGGGGAAACAGGGTAGATAGGCACTCCCCCCACTCTTTGTTCTCTTAGAGCAAATGCAAGAGAAATGGGCTTGGTTACTGATTATAGAACTTGCCCAGAGAAATGTTTTCCTGCAGTGCCAAGAGCCCGAATAGGAAAGTCACTAATGACGGAAACCGGTGGGAAGTGGTGGTTTAAAGCAATTCTCCCCCCTCCTCTCCCTTCTCAGAGTACATGGTTCTTATAATCTGCCTCACTGGAAGCTGCCTGTTCCTGAATGTATATGCCAACCAGTGTTGTTGCCCCTGAATAAAAATACTAACTTTTTGAAAAATATAAAGAGCTTGCTCTGAATTGAGTGGGCCATGGAAGCTTGAATTGTGAGAAAACTCATTTCTTTGCTTGCTCAAAGGCTTTTCCTTTTTTTTTCTTAATCCTCACTAGAGGATATGTTTATTAATTTGAAAGAGGAGAGAGAGAGGGAGGGAAGGAGGGAGATAAAACATCAACTAGTTGCCTCCTGTATGTGCCCTGACCAGGAATGGAACCTGCAACCTTTTGGTGTGTAGGACGATGTTTCCAATCAACTGAGCCACTTGGCCAGGGCCCAAGGCTTTCCTTCTTATAGTCATCTGATTTACCAGTGTTTTACCCACAAACTTTTCCAACCATAAGACTTAGGAGATAAGATTTTATAAAACAAACAACTTTAAAACCAACATCTAAGAAAAAGAGAAGGGGCAGTATGACCACTTATTTGTGGCTGGGGTGGGGTGGGGGTGGGGGTGGTGGTTGATCAGGTTTTAGGGTCATACAGATTTAGGGTCATACATATTGCATTTGAGCCTGTTTCTTCTATGTACTAGTAATGTGAACCTCAATCTTTCTGAACCTCAGTTCCTCATCTATAAAATGATAAGGGAGTAACTCCTACTTTGGGATGGTAATAATGAGTATTAGAAATTATATCATTAATAGGTAGGTGGTAGCAGCAACTACTGCTAATAACCATAGAAACAAAGGAATAATTGAATAGAATATTCTGGGTATGGAACTTGTGCCTTGAATTCATTCCCCACTGGAGCTCCCCCTAAGAGAGAGGTCGTGTTGCAGTTGTCACAGTACTCACTGTAACAGTGCAATGGGTAAGGATATGCTTTGCAATGTATGGGCTGGTGTGTCTTGATTTGAAGAGCCCTGCTCTGTCTAAAGGAGAAAGGAAATAGGGTGATATATTTCAAGACACGTAAGTGTTCTTTTCTGTGTTCTGGCTTCCTATGATGTTCTCATTTTCCCTTGTTCTTTCTTGGCAGGTAGCTGTGAAAAACAATATTGATGTCTTCTACTTCAGCTGCCTCATCCCACTCAATGTGCTTTTTGTAGAAGATGGCAAAATGGGTGAGTATGCCCTCCTGTCCCGGCTAATGTACTTTGCCCTTCCTCTGAATGCTAGGCAGAGCATAGCCCAAAAGCACAAGTTCTTTTGAGGTTGGAAAAAAATGGGATGGGTAAAGCTATTCTAAAGCTCTAATAATTACTAATTATGTATTCGCCTGAGTCACAGTGGTCTGTTTTGCTATTGGTCTCTAAATTACAATGCCGATTTTCTGAATAACCCTGTCACCCCAGCATACAGAGTACAGGCATACCTCATTTTACTACACTTCACAGATACTGCATTTTTTAATTTTTTAATTTTTTTTTTTTACAAATGGAAGTGTGGCAATCCTGCATTAAGCAAGTCTGTATTTTTCCAGCATTTGCTCACTGGTTTCTCGGTCACATTTTTGTAATTCTCTCACTATTTCACACTTTTTCGTTATAATTATAATAGTCCTATATAATAAAAGTCTAATATGTAAATTAATCAGATGGCAGAACTACTGATCACTGTGATGCACACTGACCACCAGGGGGCAAACTCTCAACATGGGAGCTGCCCCCAGCCTTCAGGCCCCAAATGGCAGCAGCTGTGGGGGCCAGGGCCAGCGAGTGGACGGTGGCAGGCCAGCCAATGCAGGTGCCAGCAGGTCCACTCTCCATCACCACCACTAGTTGCCCCACAGATCGGCCCTGATCACCAGCCAGGCCTAGGGACCTACTTGTGCATGAATTTCATGCACCAGGCTTCTAGTTTGTAATAAACCACTAGTATTACTCATGTGGTTATTGACATTTCTCTCTTCCCTTACTATAAAATCACCATCTAATAAAACTAGCATATATTGGTATATATTAAATTGTATTGGCACTTAATTAACTTGGTTTTTACAGTCCTCTTTGGTTAAGCAAGACAGACATATGGTGAAATTAAGGACCAAAAAGGTTACAAACTTACCTAAAGTTACCAAATAGGAAAACAGTGGAGCCAAAATTAAACCCTAGATGGTAAACTCTTTCAATGTATCTTAGTGTTACTGATGCGGGGTTAATTGACTTGGAGTACAGCATCTTTGCATGGCCAAAATGGGCTCCAGGCCCAGGCTAACCCTGGCGTTATTGCTATTGCAAGAGCCAGCACTCAAAGGAGAAATGGTGCAAGTCATGAGAAATCAGAATATTGACAGACTGTGCACATCCTTCCTTCCCTCTGCTTCCCCATGCAGAGCGCCAGGTCTTTCTTGCAACATGGAAGGATATTCCCAATGAAAATGAACTTCAGTTTCAGATTAAGGAATGTCATTTAAATGCTGGTGAGTAATGACTACATTTAATTTTTTGTCTTTATATACCTCTTATTTTTATACTTACCTTGTTTCTCATGGTTATATGATAGCTATATTACTTTGCAAACTTCTCTTTAAAAATTTGGGACGTTTTGATGTAGACACTAGATTACTATGAGCCAACAGATTTAAGAAGCAAGCTAGAATGGTTCCATCTTCGCAGTTCAGTAGTTGAACATGTGTTAGTCATATTATTTGAACATCCTGTAAGCCATTAAGTAATGGAAATGGCATTTAATGATGTACACTCTCCCTAGAATTAAAAGAACGATTTTTCCTTTATTATCTACCGTCAGTATGGGAGGAAAAGTGACTCTGATATCTTTATTTAGAATCTTGTGTTTGTTATTAAATAAGAATACATCATAGTTGATTAAAGACTAGTTAGTTGGTAACCTTTTTCTTTCTTACCTTGTATCAGCATCTATCCTCTTTAATCACCATTAAAAAGCCCCAGACCCTTTTGTAGTTATTTTTATAACCATGTTACCATAATAGAGGTAACACAAGAGGAGAAACAATAGCAGCTCTCAGCCCCTAGGGCTTTGTCTCATCAAAGTGTTCCTTAAGCGTGGAAGGAGCACTTAGCTCTTCAGAGTCCTGCCTTTGTCCAGTCTCTTTATAGGTTAATACAAGGTTAAGTTTAAATAAAAGTTAGCCTTGGTGTTTGGTCCATACCTCCTTTTTCTTCGTTTACCCCTCATTTCATCCCCCATATGTTGCCAGTTCTCATAAATGTTTTTCTTATGCTGCCATCCCTTTCTAGCTAGAGCATAGTACTGAGAGACAGGCAATGTGGCAGGTACAGAGAGGGGCAAAACTGTCTTCTCCCTCCAAATTTTTCTTTTTAATTTTACTTTTTGGGGGGCTCTATGATGTATCCATTCTCTGTTCAGACAAATACTCTTTTCTGAGAAGGTTTCTCCGGAGCCTTTGGAGAGGTGTTTGAGGAGATAAGTCTTCTATAATTTTTATTGTAATAACTACTAGTTAATTGCTTTTCTTCAAGAATACTATATATCTGCCTTCTTTCTAACATATTCTTGGTCTCAGTTTCTCACCATGATTGGTTATTCTTTATGCACCAAAACCAGAGTTTTTGCTGTTTACACAAACGCACATACATGTGTGCGCACACACAACCATACGCAAATTGAACTGCTTTTTGTGCGTGTTCTGGTAGATGACAGTGTTTCCTGTCACTCTCTGAGGTTCACCACAAAACCCATTTGATGAGTGTAGGCGGTTGGGCAGCTTTCCACGTACAGCCTCCTGTTCTTCAGGAGGACGTCAGGTGCTTCGGGAAGCTTGTCAGGTCCACAGTGGCTGCTCATGCTAAGGACCAGCGTGGATCCTGTCAAGAGAAGCAGCCTCTGTGTCCAGCTTGGAAAAGACCAGGCCCTTTGTTATAGTTACCCTTGTGGTAGTTGGTCCTATGGCAATATCTCTTATATTATGCTCCTGAAAACATTTGTTCTTTTTTTTTTTCTTTTTCTTTTTTTTAAGGGGCTGGGGTTCAATTAGAGTTGAAAAATGCAGTGCACCTTGTCTCTGTCTAAGAAGTTGCTGTTGCACATTAGCACACTAAAAGCTGAGGAGTCCCATACTGAGAACACCTGTTTAGATCATTGATGACTGGCATTTAAAATGACAGAATGTTAACATTTTTTGGAACACAAGAATTCCTTCAACATGATCTGGGAAACATTGGCCTGTAGACACACAGAAAAAGGCCAGACTAATTGGAAAGATTTGGTTTCTGACATCCAGTATGAAAGGAACATGCTTTAAAAGGGAGGGGAGGAAATTTGGATAACTTCGTCTGGCCTGCCAAAATAAATGAAAAGATCTCCCTGCTTCCATATTGGAATCGTGAACACTGTTGTACCTTGATGTACATTCGTGATGTTGCCAAAGCAGCATCTGGCCTTTCTCCCGGGGCGGCTGTGTCCTCTGATGGAGCCTGGACCAGTTTCTCAGAGCAAGTCCATTCTGATCGGTTCTGCCATGGCTTTGTGTCAGTGCTCCAAATGCCAGCGAACGGGTTTTCCAGTGTGACACAGCTCTAGGGTGGCACAGCACATGGAGCAGAAGGAAAAACAGCCTCTCTGTTCTCCCGGAGCCCAAGCCACATTTTCTCACACTAAACCACTGCTGGTCTTTCAAGAAGCTAATCCTTTCTCGCTTTTCAGTTGCCTCCATCCCAAGATCTGGAGTGCCCTGGCCTTTGCACTTCCTTCCATTCTTGAAGCTCTACTAACATGAATTTTCCAGGTTTAGTGCCTTCTGATTCAACACCCTGGGTCTAGCTGAGAGCTAAAAATACCATCCTTTCCAGCTGATCTGCCCTAATCACAATAGCACCAACACTTTAAATAGCTTTCTGTGCCAGAGTAGACATTTGACAGATGGCAGTGACAGTCTGAGGGCTATGGGAAGGTACAAGTTTAAAAGGACTTACCATCCTAGCATTGAGCTTTTACTTTTGTTCCTCCATTTCTTCCTGAAGAAGAAATTCTCTTCCCAAGCTTTAATAATCAGATCTTAATAGAAAGGCATATGTGATAGGGGTGCTTGATGCCATAGTTGTATAAATACTAGATCAGAAATGCACTAACTAATGGGTCTCCCTGCTTTCTAGTACTAGTCATCTCTACTGGTGTCAAGAGATCTATAAGAATCTATATGTAGCTTACCATTATAGCTGCATTTAGGGTTGGTATATGTCTGGGACCACTGTCTTAAGTAAATAAGTAATTGCATTTCTAGCCATATCGAGAAAGAAATCTTTCTGGCAAGCAGTCTACAAACTTTTGTTTTTAATATATTATGCTCTGTATAAACAGGGGTAGGCAAAAGTAGTTTTACATTGTTCATATGAAAAATAATACAATAATTAAGAAACTGTGTTTCACGTACTCACAACTGTAAACCCATTTTGTCACTAGTTAGGCACTGTCGTGGGGGACGTATTTTTTTGGTAGGAGGGCCAGGCAAGGGTGAGCTCTGTTTCTTTATTGTGATGTGGTTCTCCCCATTCTCTGTAACATCTCACAAATGGAAATGTTTTACCAGCCAGTACTTAAATGTAGTTTGGTTGCTCAAATGGCAAAGTGTTATTTTCAGCAGTCATAGTGGTTTTGAACTTGCTAATGAATACCACACGTGGGTGCCAATGCAAAGTCCCCTCTTCCGACTCTCTAAGCACTGTCTTTTACTCTTGCTGCTGGAAGAGGTGGTTAAGCTAAAGTAGGAAGATGAAGGAAGGGAGACCACATCTATACCTTCTAAGATTTTAGGCTCCAGACCCAAAGAGCCAAATTTCAGGAAGACAAATGAACCAGAAGAAATCACATCTTGAAGCAGGTACAATTGACCCTTGAACAGCGCCAGAGTTAGGGATGCTGACCACCATGCAGTCCAAAGTTTGCGGATAACTTAAATCAGCCCTCCACGTGCAGGGTTTCCAACTGATCCTGAACACTCGGATTTGAACTGCTTGAGTCAGTTGAAAAACCCATTTTTAAGTAGACCCAGACATTTCAAGCCTGTGTTGTTCTCCAGCAGTATAATTATATTTGACCATCTTTTTTTTACTCCTTGGGGCACGACTCAGTGTCTTAACATTTCCTCCTTCTTCTCAAAGTTTCAAAACTGTAAGATTCCATTTGTTTCAGGAGTTCAGGTGTGTGAAAAATACCTGACACCTTGTCAGGAAGCCTGTCCCAGTCTGGCTGGGAAGCCTTATTATATCTGGCTTTCATTGCAGAGTCTGATTATCCTGCCATCTATACATCCTCAAGCTCAAACCTAGTATCTACTAGGAAGATTCATAAAAATTGACTCACACACATTCTTAAGTTATTGGACACGCACACCATTCAATATTTCAATAGAAATCATGCCACAGCCATTCAGGAGGAGCAGAGCCTGGCCAGAGTGCTTCCAAATGTATTATAGTTACATCCATTCAACTTGCTTACTCTGCCTGGCTGATGGCCAGGTTTTCTAATTCTAGAAGGGGTGAGTGTGTATGTGTGTTTTAATGCTTCCACTTCTTAGCGTATCATCTCTTACAGAGATGGTAAATCAGGAGATGTCTTTAGGAATCTGGAACTTGTTATAAACATTGTTTAGAACATAATTGTCTAGAACACCTTTGCAACAAGGTGGCGCTTCAATAGAAGCTCCCGCTGTGTGTGTTTTCCACTTTCTTGGAAATGGGCGAGAGCCTTGAAAGTTAGGAATGGCTTTACAACTTAAAGACAGTCCTGTTTTAAAGACAGCCCTGTCAAAAGGTATTAGCCACACTCCAGCTGGTGACATTGCCTAGATACCCAATCTAGGCTGCAGGAATCCTTCAATGTGAGAACCAAGGTGACAATCAGAACCGCCTGGTCCCTCAGAGGTGAGGCCGCCTTCTCCAACAGTATTGTGTTTAACTACTAACTATAACTAACCTACGATACACATTTTGGCTCCTCAAAGAGACCCAGTTCTTATCTGCTCTGCTTGGTGCTAGTGAAAACCTTTGGAATTCAAAGGGGAAAAGTTAAGTAATAAGTGGGTGTAGTGCAAATGTTTAATGAACGGACTTTAGTGCCTCCTTCCCTGAGCTTCCACCGGTTTGACTGTGGGAGAACGATGTCAGGGCAAGATGGTTCTATATACACATTGGCATCACCAACACCTGAGTCAGAAGCCTGTCCACAGGTAATGATGGCAGGTATCCATTGCACCCCAGATATTGTGGGAAGCAGTGATGAAAAACTTCAGGATCCCTGTGCTCAGAGAGCTTCCTGTCTAGGAGAGCGTAAAAACTGTCCATCGTGGCAACCTTTTCCTACGAGCACATTAGAATATGACAGATTTTTAGATGGAAAGAAGTTAGTTCCTGGAGTTGGCATGAGTAAATTAAATTCTCATCAGAAATGAACATCATAAACTGTCAACCAAGAAGCAGTGTTTATAATCTCTATTAAAGTTTCTCTTTGATGCCACAACATCTTCCATATTAGCAGTAAGAAAACAAGAAGAGAGAAATGACCTTTAATTCTAAAATGTCATGTCTCTTTGATGCTGTAGTCACAAGGAAGGCCCCCTTCCGTTGTTACCTGGATTGGTGACTACAGGCCTCCAATCTGTAACCAGCAACAGCAGCTGAGGTTACGGGGCCTTGTAATAATCATCTTTGTACAATTTCAGTCTTTCTCAAAGTCTTGTTGAGACCATTTGTTTCATTATTAATTTGAAGTCATGGTATTCCCTACAAGCTTTAGGAATCATTTGCCTGCTTTTAAGAAAAAAAACAACTAAAAACTTAAACGTCCATGTTAACAAATTTGACTTGCAGGATTTCTGCAACTCGGCTGTTTTCTGATCCTGGCCGCCGAGGCCAGAGGGGCTCTCAGGGAGGTAGTAGTGACTGGGCAGTAGTGTTGTGGATTTGATCGTCAGTCTGCGTCTCCTGTGGCTCTGAGTCGTGTTCCAAACATGAATGCCAACACGAGAGCCGCCCTGGCACTCATGCACCCATTTCTGCCTTTGTCCTCTTCGGACCGTTTTTACCCATCTAGCTCCAGGTGATACCAACCTCTTTGACCTATCGTATCTCCTCAGGTATTTCTTACACTAATACTCAGTCGCCCCGTGTCCTGTTTTCTGTCCTGGGATGTGATAGGCACTTTGCTCTTATAGGAGAAAGGCTTTCTGAAATGGGAGCGTAGAACAGAGTTTGTTGGGATTTCAGCACGTGTGGCCGTGAGGCTGTCAGAAGAGAGTTAGTAAGCATTTGCTTTATATTTTGAATCTGTGTTTCCAGACACTGTTTCCAGCAAGTTGCAAAACAACAACGTTTATACTATTGCCAAGAGAAATGTGGAAGGGCAGGACATGCTGTACCAATCTCTGAAGCTCACTAATGGCATTTGGATCTTGGCTGAGCTACGCATCCAGCCTGGAAACCCCAACTATACGGTAAGGCCTTTCTCGGAATGGGTGAGATGGGTTCAAGGAGGGAGACAAGAGCCCTTTCGTTTTTTCTTAGCACTCTGGAAAGGCCTGGAAGAGGCGCTTCAGACCCCTATGTCAAAACAAGTGGTCAATACAGAAGTCCTCAGTGGCCTCTTTGGGAAATCTCTTTACAGTGACTGCCCTATCAGCATAGGCATGGTGCCTCTGCAGCAAGAGTGCCTCAAACTTTCCCTAGAATATATAAAGCTGCTCACAAAACAGGGCAACTTTTTCAGTCTCAATTAATACATATCTAGCCCAGTGGTCGGCAAA
Source organism: Nyctalus aviator (assembly GCA_036971965.1). NCBI lineage: Eukaryota > Metazoa > Chordata > Mammalia > Chiroptera > Vespertilionidae > Nyctalus > Nyctalus aviator. The sequence goes on along the minus strand of CM072937.1, from coordinate 35,660,417 downwards.
CTCATTAGTCAACAGAACCAAATATCAACAGTACGACGATTGAAATTTTTTTTTTTGAGAGCCAAATTTTTAAAACTTAAACTTCTTCTAACGCTACTTCTTCAAAATAAATTTGCCCAGGCAGTGGTACTTTGTGGAAGAGCCACACTCAAAGGGCCAAAGAGCCGCATATGGCTTGAGAGCCGCAGTTTGCCGACCACGGACTTAGCCTGTCTGTGCAGGTAGCCCCATAACAAGCTGCCAGGAGGATTGTTAACATAGCTCATTTCAAGGAGATCTTCTTTCCTGCTTTTGGAGTTTACGATCTAATGATAGCGGAGTTGTGAACACCTGAGACTTTTTTTTTTAAGCATTATTTGTCCTGAAATATTTTTGTGAAAGGTAAGGCAAAATGGAACACATTTTTGGCAGCTTAACCAGTTAGGGCATCATTGATGTTTCTCTCTCTCTCTCCCTCTCTGAAATCAATAAAAACATTTAAAAAATCTTTAAGTTTAACTTCTTCATTTGTTATAATTTGACTTGCAAAAAGTTTTTTTAAATGGTACATAGAGTTCCCATGTGTCTTTCACAGTTTCCCCATTGATAACACCCATTGATAATATCTTACATATCCATTGTGCATCTTCAAATGAAAATGATATTGATAAAAGAATGCTAACAAGACCACAGATGAGTCTATTACTCTGTTGTGTAGTGTACAATACTATGAAATCTTATCACATGTATAGATTTATAACAGTCAGAACCCAAAACTGTACCATCATAACAAAACCTCCCTCTTGTTATCTCATTATATTTAAACTCTCATGCCTGCCCTAACCCCTGGAAACCACTGATATGAAGTCCTTCATTAAATTCATATAACATGTAACATTTTGAGACTTTTTTTTTCCACTTAGCACAATACTCATGATACCCACCTAAATTGTTGCATGTATCAATAGTTTGTTCTTTTTTAGACAAAATAGTAATCCACCATATAGATATACAGCAGTTTATCTGTTCACCTGTTGAAGGACATTTCCTATCCTCTATATTTTTAAAATTTTTATTTTGAGATCATTGTATATTTGCATGCAGTTATAAGAAATAGCCCCATGAGATCCTATCCTCAATGTGTGCCTGTTTATATGCACTACCACCTCTGTATTTGTATATAATAAGTTTGATAATATTTCCTTGTCCCCTTTCCTATTTTCTATCCATCTGGTGACTAGATTCCTACTGCCCACAAAACCATCTAAATTTTTTCATTACAGTCTGACATGGGCCTAATCTATTCCCCTAAATGTGTTCCAGACTTCAAAATCTTTTGGATCCATTTCCTTCCCCTCATCACTCTAAACACCCATTGTACTATTGATCTGATCTCAGCTACCAATTAAGGAGGGGGGAAATCTGTCTGGTTGAACCCAGTACCAGTGCATGAGGACTGATGGTCTCTTACTCTTCTGAGAGAATGCTCAATCACTTCCTCACCCCAGTCCTTACTGTTATTTCATTACAGAAGTTGTTTTTTTATGTCCTGGCCAATTGGCTCATTCCATAAACCAAAAGTTTGTGGGTTTGATTCCTAGTCAGGACACATACCTAGGTTGCAGATTTGATCCCCAGTTGGAGTATGTATCGGAGGCAGCCTTTGGATGTTTCTATTTCATATTCATGTTTCTCTTGCTCTCTTCCTCCCCCTCTGCCCTCTTGTCTCTCTTCCCCTCTCCCATCCTCTCTGAAATCAATATCTATAATAATAAAAGTGTAATATGCAAATTGACCAAACAACTGAACAGCAGAATGACCTTACAGACAACGTTCTAGATGAAGCCAGGGTTGCATGAGGCTGCGAAGGCCTACTCTTGCACAAATTTCATGATCGTGCCTCTAGTGTTCTTTTTATTTGATTTTCCACAGAGAGGAAGGGAGAGGGATAAAGAGCTAGAAATGTTGATGAGAGAGAAACATCGACCAGCTGCCTCCTGCACACCCCCTACTACTGGGAATGTGCCCGCAACCAATGCACATGCCCTGACCGGAATTGAACCTGGGACCTTTCAGTCTGCAGACCGACGCTCTATCTACTGAACTAAACCGGTTTCGGCCGTCTAGTGTTTTTTAATAAAGAGGCAAAATTACCCTAGCCAGTTGGGCTCAGTGGATAGAACACTGGTCTGTGGACCAAAGGGTCCTGGGTTCCATTCTGGTCAAGGGCATGAACCTTGGTTGCAGGCTCTCTGACCCTGTTTGGGGTGCATGCAAGAGGCAGCCAATCAATGTGTTTCCTCACATCAATGTTTCTGTCATTCCCCCTTCCTTCCACTCTCTAAAAATCAATGGAAAAATATCTTCAGATGAAGATTAGCAAACAGACAAAAAGAAACAAAATGACCTATCATTGAAGATATAATAGCAATGGTATTAGCAGTTCAAAAAGCAAATATGAAATGTTGTGGTTCTAAATGCAATTTGCATGCTTTCACTTTTGTAGTGCTAATATGTTGCCTAATCTAAAACGATTGAGTCTGAGTCTGGATTTAAATTTTGGACTGCCCTTGACCAGTGAAGCGAAAATTTCAGTGTTCCTCATTGAAATCCTTTAATATTTTCATTTTTATTTGGTAATTGTTAGGCTAGAAGAGCTGGTGCTAGAGAAGTAGAGTGGTATCGGAAGTGTCTGATTTGCCTTCTTAGAAAGGCAGAAAATAAGATTAAGTTGTTGGCATGAATCGCTGTCTGGTTATTGAGTAAATGTCTTTTTTGTGATAATTAAGTTTCCCGCCATGACTGTGTGCTCTCCGCACTATAATACAGAAAGCACTAGTACCTTGGACTTGGCTGGCTTAAACTTTTCTTTCACTTGCTTGTACATCCCCCTGTACTGTCAGACTGAGAACATGAGGCAGGCAGCAGGATAAGGCTTTAGCCCTTTCCCCTTCATTTAGGAGTAATCTCTGTGATGCTTAGCAAAGCGTTGGAGCAGCCGTGCCCCTACAGTCAGGGATTTGCATGTTTTCAGTGAGGAGTATTTCCTAATCTCAGAGACCCACGTAAAATGTAGGTGGAAACACAGCATAACCTGACATGGATTAAATTAAAATTCTAAAACCCGGAGGACATTCCTCAAACAGGCTCTCTTTGCCTACTCGGTGATAGTTTCTCTCCCACTGTATCAGAGTTTTTCTTAGCCTGGCTACTTGGCTACCTTTGAGTTCATGCCGATCTCCATGCTAATCTTTCTTCTCTTTTCCCTTCCAACAGCTGTCGCTGAAGTGCAGAGCTCCGGAAGTCTCTCAGTACATCTACCAGGTCTACGACAGCATTCTGAAAAACTAACAGACTGCTCTGGTGCCTCCGGCCACCCTGCGATCGGTGCGAGCCAAGAACTCTTAGCTAGAAGAATTGTTTTCCAAATAGAAGCTGAACCTAAATACACTGAGGCCACCCACCAAGGTAGTGACTAGTCTAACCTGTGCTCAATTAGGCCGCAACCTGCTGAATAGTGTTAGCTTTCTGTGAACTCTGTAACCACCGCTTCAATCACTTCCCACCTCCGCCTCCTGCTGCTGCTGTCTGTCCTTACTTGTGGGCTTCTCCATTCTGGGCCAATGGCTGGCATTTTTTAGCGTAGTTTAATATTTTGTAATTGAGAGTTCATTTCAAAAGCAGAAAAAGACAAAAAATATTAAAGCAAGGAAAAGTGTCACTGAAACGTAAGCTGCACTTTATTGTTTTATATTTTTGTACATAAGAGAAATCGAGGGAGCAGTGTAATCATTGCTAGAAAGTGTCAAGACAGCGGCCGTCATTCCCGCACAGGCCTGGAGGAAGACAGCTACTTGCCCGCCCTCTGTGGCCACCTTGCCCGTCATTTGGATTTTCACTTTTTTCCCTTCCCAGCTCCTTTCCTTTGCGATTCCCCCTGCTCTGTCTTATCCTCTCATTTGATGCCCTGCAGTTGGGAATGGTGGTCTACCCTGGGTGCTGTTTTAGGTGCAGGAATAGGGCCTGTCGTTACCAAGGCTGAGAGAAATCAGAACTTACTACATTCCTTTCCCCTGCTCTGACCCATTAATGACACTACTAAGGAAATTGGGTAGAGATGTGGGAGACAGGAACCAAAATGCCTTTCCCCCCTGCCCTGTATTTGGTTTCTCGGGTCCGTTTCAGAACCAAAAGTCATACTTTTAGAGTTGAAACCAGCCAATGCTGTTTTTCTTGCAAAGGAAACAGTAAGGGCAGGGGGGGTATTTTGGCCTGAGGCCTGTGAGCTGTTCAGTAGCAGAGCTGGGGGGCTGGGTCCCTGAACCCCCATCAGCATTGTTTTCACTGCAGTCGTGTCTCCGTTTGTTTTGTGTTTTTTTCTCCTCAATGCCTTTTTTCTGCCTTCTCTGTGCCTGCTTCTGTATGGCTTTCTTTTCTCATCCTCCACACTGATTTTGGCACTTCATTCATTGGTATCAGGCGGCAGCAGAGAATCTTTTCAGTCACTTGAAGGTAATTCCAGATGCCAGAATGAAGGAGTAGCTATGTTTCCCATAAGCTCCTGGAGCCGGGATTCTTGAGCCACCAGGGTGGTGCAGAGAGGGGGTAAGCTTAAAGATGTCACAGCGTCCCTTTGTCCCTGCAGCTCTCTGATGTGCTCTTGGCTCGTGTTCTTTAGGCTCGCAGGCAATGGAGATCATCTCAGAGGGTTAAGCAGTTCTTGTCATCTCTCAAAAGATAGGGAGATGTGGAATCCCCTTGCTCATTATTAACACACTGGTGTGATTTGTCAATGAATGCCTTGGTTGCAAGTTCTCTGACCCTGGTTGGGGTGCATGCAAAAGGCAACCCAAAGCACCAGCCTGTTTAGCAGTGTTCGCACCGTTTCATCTGTGGTCACCTGAGTTGCCTGCACTCAGTATTCAGAGTCCACGACCGAGACTGTTTCTCAGCTGCCCCTACTTAAATCAGAGACATTTCAGGTTCCAAAGGCCCGATACTGGACTCACACCTATGAGTGAGTCCCAGTGGAAGGAACGTAGCGAAAACAAGAGCAAAGCCCAGCCGGCAGGGCTCAGTGGTTGAGTGTTGACTTATGAACCAGGAGGTCAAGGTTCTATTTCCGGTCAGGGTTGTGGTGGGATCCCCAGTAGAGGGGTGTGCAGGAGACAGCCAATCAATGATTCTCTATCATCATTGATGTTTCTATCTCTCCCACTCCCTTCCTCTCTGAAATCAATAAAAATATATTAAAATAACAAAATAAAAAGAGCAGAAACTGGCCCCCAGCCCCCATCCTGCCATGTCTGCCATGTCTGAAATGACCCCAATTTAGACCATTTGCAAAGCTTGGGGATACTCCAGCAGTTTCTTAAACCTTGAGAATCTCCAAGAGAAAGTGTGCTGGGGTGGGGGAAAGGAGCTGTTTCCCGCGCTCACACAGGGTTGTGTGTGGGAGGCGGATGGGTTGGTGGTGTGCGGGTGGGAAAACAGGTTGATCAAGTTCCCTGGTTGGGAAATCATAGAGTTTGTTGGAATCTAGCAGTAAGAGTTCACACTATAAAGACTGTGTTCTCTTCTCAAAGCAAATAGTAGCTCCAAAAGGAGGAGTGTCAGGGTAAGCAGACAAAACAATTTTGTATCAGGCCGTGCTCCTCCGCCCCTGAAACTGGGCTTCTCTCAGCCTCCCCGGCAGTGACCGGAACAACTGCTCTTCTCAGCTGACCTCACTGAGCCATCCGGAACTCAGCTCCCTGGGCAGGCTGCCTCCCGAGCTCCCCCAGCACTCGGGAGCGGAAAAGGACTCTCCCCAAGAGACAGACCTATCGCCTCCGGCGCAGCTTCCCTTTGGCCTTTTTCAGGCTCGGCCCAATTAGGGAAATGGAATGGAGATTGCCCTGCATTCCCCTCTCCTCTGCCTCAATATGTCTTTGTCACGTCAGCTGGTGTCATACAAAGGGCAAGGGAAGCACACACGCAGCCAGAACTCTTGCTGGTCAGAGATTCCCTGAGTGTCTGTCCTGCCCGAGCCTGTTCAGTGTGTCTGTGTTGTGAAGCTTCGGACTCGAGAGAAATGGGGAGGGGGGCGGGGTAAGTGTCCCCTCAGAATGCTTATCATTCTCTTGTTGTTGGGATCCGTTCTCGGGGAGGGTGGGGGTTGGGGGAAGCTTGACCTTGTGTCTTCCTCAATAAACTCTTCATTTACATAAAATGAAGTATTTGGTGTATGTACTTTGCTCTCAGAACTGACACTCGAGGACAAAACACAGCTGGCCTGGCGAGGGATGGGCGTTGATACCCACATTGTGTGAACTTTTCTTTGCTGCCTCCCGGGGATTTGGCTGGATGAAGTCAAGCTTGGCCTGCGGAAAAATCCCAGAGGCTCCTGTGAACCAAGTCCCTACCACCGTCACCACCACAGGCCTCTCGCCTCAAGCAGGGAGTGATCAGAAAGAGCCAATCTGTCTTCCCTGGCAGCTCCCTTGCTGGGCCGCAGGCAGATGGTCCCATGGGCAGAAGGAGCACAGCACAGCTCATCAGTTTCCTATTACTCAGGACATTTCACTAATCCCCCATTTATAAAGGCTTTCAGGCCTGGGTCAGACTGCGTGTTCTCAAGGGAATAGAATTAATGCTGCTGGAAAGCAAACTTCCCAAGGAGTTCAGGTGACCTGCCTGTTACTGGGGGCATGTGACCCAGGTGGTACCAAATGGAGGCCCCGCCCCAGGTTCTGATGAGCGAGAGCCTCTGAAATCTGCCCCAGCTGGACTGGAGGAGAGAGGCAGAGGGATCCAACACTGCTGCCCTTGGACTAGTCCGTCCGCACCAGTCCAGTTCATGCAGGTGAGCACAGTCAGTGCTCGGCACTCAGGTGCTCGGAATAAACTGCTTTCATTACTTGGATCCAAACACCATGAGCCAACTTCCTCTGGCATCTGGGAGCTTGTTTGGCTGTCTCTGTATTGCTGGGCAGCAGCTAGCCCCAACTGTAATAAGAATAGCATTTGGGGGAGCCCTAGCCGGTTTGGCTCAGTGGGTAGAGCGTCGGCATGTGGACTGAAGGGTCCCAGGTTAGATTTTGTTCAAGGGCACATGGCCTGGTTGCGGGCTCGATCCCCATTGGGGGGCGTGCAGGAGGCAGCCTAAGGTGCTCTCGGGGCAGAGATTCACACTGTTGGTCTGCTTCCTCTGATACAGTGATGCTCAGTTTTTGTGGAAGCTGAAAAACGGTAAAAGCACTTTATGCTCATGATCCCTGATCGTCCCCTGAATTGAGCATTAAGTTCATTTTTTATGAGATGCAGTAGAGTCATGTCTTCCAGCTTGGAGTCCTTACCCCTGTATTACAGCTCCCTCCCAAACAGGCTCCCTCCTCCCCCTGCAATGAGCCACCAGGCCAACGGCCAACCTTGTAAGCCCCGAAGATAATGATATGTTATGATCCTTCTCTGCCCACCAAGTGGCAACTATAAAATACTGAGAGCTCAGGGACGCTATTTCTGAAGCCAGAGAACAGCTGAGGACTCCCAAGTTCGAGTCCTCCTACTCCCACCTCATGCATTGATGCTTTTTCTGATGTTGTTGGGACCCAGATTTCTATTCCCTGCCACCCTCGGCTCCAGGAGCAAGAGCCTGTTTATTTTAATACCTGGTGTGGCACTTGGGGAAGATCACACCGCCCCCGCTGTTACCCATTTCTACCTTCCGAACGCTAATCCTAGAAACCCAACCAGCCCCCAGATATGTTATTAGTAACCAGGATGTTTCACTCCAAACTTGCCATCTCAGTTGCTCATTTAGCTTTTGCCCCACCATCCGTAATGCTGCCAACAAGGGCAAAGCTGATTCAGGGGCTCACGAGACCCAGGCAGACTTCTGTCCCAACTCCAGGGACTGAGACAACGCCACTCACCCTCACCGCCACTACGTAGGTGATGGGGGATGATGTTCAGAGCTAGCCTCTGGCTTTCCCTCCCTGGCTTCATTCACTCTCCACTTACGGTCAGAGGTTCCAGGATAGATGGCTGAACAGCCTCTGGAAGCCAGTGCAGGGTCCTCGGCCATGACGGAACCAGGCCAGAGTAGGCAGGTTTGGGTCTTTTCTGTCCCACTCCATGTCTGGGCCTCGGATGCTGTGGGTGGACCCAACACACTTGCTCCCACAGAGCCTGAGCTTGCACCTCCGCTGTCTGGTGTCCTCAACTGAACCAGAGCCACATGAGGCTTAAAGTCAGAACTGAGGACAGCGCCTCTGAAGCTCTCACCAAGCCTGCCAGATGTGGCTCAATAGTTGAGTGTCGACCCTTGAACCAAGAGGTCACTAGATGGGTTCCTGATTCCCTCTCAGGGCACATGCATGACAGATCGAGTTCACAACCTAGGGGATGTGCAGGAGGCAACCAAGCAATGTTTCTCTCTCTCTATCCTTCCCTTCTCTCTAAAGTCAATAAAATAAAAACATTTTAAAGAAAAAGAAACTCTCACCACGGTAATCGTACTGATAGAAGACAGTGAACAGGCCCCTGGATGTACATCCTTAGCCGCCGGAAGTGACTCTCAGCAAACCAAAATGACAACTGAATCTTACGTTCGGACAAATTGTGCATTTTATGTTGTGTGTGTGTGTGTGTGTGTTTGTGTGTAAAGTGCTTTCAGTGACCTACACTGGAGGCCAGTATGAGGCTCCGTAATTAACCTGGAGCTCTGTGTTCTCCTCATATAACTAAGTTGAGAAGCTTTGGAGAAAACGCCCCAAGATACGAGTGTGAGCATTGCACAGTTTCTTATTTCTAGTCCACTTGCTCTGAGACAGAACCAGAATGGAGTGTTAAGGCCCCAGGAAGTTGGCATAAAGCTTAGGACCCTCGGGAGAGTAAGAATGAAAGATTTCAGATATGGGGGGAGGGGGAGGGGATAGTGCCCTGGATGGTTTAATCACGTCAGGAGTAATCTCAGGAGCCTAGCAAGTCTGCTTCCCGACCCCCACCCCCACCCCCGCCAGCGGCTCTCCAGGAGGAAGCGCCATCTTCTGGGCCTTGTATTTGCTTTCAGCTGCTGCCATGACCTTCCTCCCCATACCCCACCCTCACCGGCTGTGAGCCCACCCGGAATAAATAGGAACTTTCCCCAGGCGGGGCTCAGGTTCCTCTGTGAGTGGCCGTGTGTCTGTGAAAGAGAAAAGGAAACCTGTGCGTGTGAGGCGCTGCATTAAGGACCTCACAGGATGCAGCCCAGTTTTTGCGGTGGGATCGCATCTCCGCTTTGACAAAGAAGGCAGCTGGAGCTCTGAGAGTTCACCTTGCTTGCCTTCAGCCCCACAGTAAGTGGTAAGGCCAGGATCTAAATCCAGGTCTGTCTGATTCTGAACTCTGGCTCATAACCACTGTGCTTTCTGTCTGGGCAGGAGAGGAGAGGGAACAGTTGGGAAGGTGCCCAAAGTGTAGAGCCCAGTGAGGAGGGGGACTAGATCTGCGGGGACTCCATGGCCACAAATAGTAGGAAGTGCCGGTGGGCGAAGCTGGGTCCCAGAGGCAGAGACAGGTATTTCAGAGCTCCCCCTCCCTCCTCCGCCTCCCAGCCCTCCCGCGTTTGAAATACAACTGTGACCAGGTGGCTACCCTGCTTCAACACCCTTTAATGGCCCTGGCCGGTTTGCTCAGTGGTTAGAGCGTCGGCCTGTGGTTGGATTCCAGTCAAGGGCATGTACCTCAGTTGCAGGCTTGATCCCCAATCCTGGTCAGGATGCCTTGGGGAGGCAACCAATCAATGTGTCTCTCTCACATCAATGTTTCTCTCTGTGTCTCTCCCCTCCCTTTCACTCTCTTAAAGAAATGGGGGGGGAAATATACTTGGGTGAGAATTAACAAAACTAAAACCAAAAACCTTCAATGCCTCCCCATGCAGTGCGGGGCTATGTCCAAACTCCTACCGGCAATCAAGGCCTTCGCTACCTCACTTCAACCACCGTGGCTCCCTGTCACTCACCGTGATTCCTGCCCCCGGCATGCAGGACTCCGCTCAGGCCTCCTCTCCCACTACATCCCCACCCCACGTGCATTCTGTCAAGGCTCCTTCCCTGAACGATGCCTCCACGGACTCCTCTAGCTAGTTGGCCCACGCCCTCTGCCTTCCCTCCGAACCTTGCCTTGGCACAGCACAAAGCCCAGCTCCAAGCTCATCAGCGGCCGCCCAGCTCGGGACTCCGATCTTTATATACCACTTTTTGCCCTTCGGTAAGACAACTTAGCCTCTCTCAGCCTCAGCTAGCTCATCTGTAAACCGGGATCAACACTCTCCTTCACAGAATTGTGCGGGTGACATTTGAGGATACACCCAAAGCCCGGAGCACGTTGCCTGGCACATAGTAGGTGCTCATAAGTGTTAGCTACTGATCATGACGCTGGTAACGACGGCTCCAGAATTAATACGAGGGTGAGTCTGCCCTCAGCCCCTGCTCTTTCCCCAACTGGAGAGGAGAAGGAGCAGCCTGGTTAGGGTGGCAGAGGACACTCCATGGAAGAAGCAGAGCAGCCTCGCTCGGAGCAAGCCTCGCCTGGAGTGAAGCAGATGGCATGAGGGGCTCCGGGTCCCTTCCTCCCAGCCCTCCAGGTTAGAGCTGAAAATACCGCCAGCAGAGTCCGAGTGGATGCTGGGTCTGAGGATTAACAAATTCGACCAGGGTCGTCCAAGTGAATGTGTCAGGCTCAGGGACCCAGCGGAATGCCAGCCACTCGCCGCCCTCCCCCCCCGCCCCGCCCCCCCGCCCCGCCCCGCATCCCTCCTCCCTCCTCCCTCCTCCCTGCTCCCTGCTCCCTCCTCCCTCCTCCCTCCTCCCCGCGCTGGCGGGCGGCGCTCCGGGACCAGGGGCTGGAGGTGCCTACCCCTCGGCGCCCGCACCTGCCCCCGCGCCCGCCTCCGAGCCGCCGACAGGGCAGCCGGGGCCCCTCCTCTCCCCCCGGGCCAGGGACCGGGGGCAGCGCCGGAGCCCGGGGGGAGCGCGGCCCAGGGCTGGGGGCAGCTAAGACGGCCCCGGGTAAGCGGCGGGAGGTCAGGGGCCGGCGGGGTGGCGCGGGGTCGGGGGGGTCGGGGGGGTCGGGGGGTAGGTGAAGGGGGTACGGCTGGGAGGGAGGGAGGGAGGGAGGAGGGGGCCGGCGGGCTGGCGGGGAAGCGGCGCGGGGCTGCCACGTGAGAGCCGGAGCCGGGGGTGCGGGGTGCCTGCAAGGTGCTGCTGGAGGCGGAGATCGGGCTGGGCTCTAGCATCCCCCCCACCCCCAAACTCCTACCAATCAGGTCATGGGGAGCCCAGCATCCTCCAGAGCCCCCACCCACCCACTCGCACGGGAACGTGGTGGGGACAGCAGCAGGCAGACGGTGGGGGGCTCGGCCCACGGGACCCGGAAAGCCCGGTCCTCGGTCTGGGGCAGAGACTCGGGCAGCCAGGCCCCGGGGAGAGGGCGGGAGGCGGGCTTGGGCCCCGTGTGAGTCCCCAGGCTCTTGCCGGGCGGGCGGGCGGGTGAGCGGGCGCTGTCTGCAGACTCACTGCGGAGCGCAGGCCTTGGGGACGGAGCGCTCAGGGGCTGGGCCCGGCTGCTCCGGGCAGCCCCCACCCACCCCCACCTGCTGGGGATGCTGGATTCGTAGACACTTAGACCCAGGACCGCTGCCTGGGGAGAAGGAGGGGGCACTGGTCACCTCCCAGCCAGGTGCAGGGCCACGCTGGGGCCTGGTGAGTTCCAGGAGGCTGCCCCAGCCTAGGGGCCTCTCTGGCACCGCTTCCTGGCGGGAGCACGGTGGCCCGCTTTTATTTCCCCGTTATTCCCCCTGAAGGGCTGGTTTCTGGGCAGGCAGTGTGGTGTCCGGGAGGATCTGCAGGTAGGGGACGTCCTAGATGCCTCTGAGTTTTGCCGCCCGGAGAGAGAGGCAGAGGGCTCTTCTTGGATTCCCTGTCCTCTCTGCCTGCCCTCGGGTGGCCCCCTCCCCACCTGCTTGTCTGGTTATGTAATTAACCCAGCTGGGGTTCTCTGCCAAGCTGGCCGGGTCCGGGGATGCCCGCCCGAGGGGCCCAGGGCCTGGAGGGCTTTGTGGGGAGGAGGGACCGGTGCTTACCCCAGTTGGGAGCCATAAGCACCTGTTGAGGAGACACTACATGGGGCAGGAAGGCGATCAGCGTCCTACTCTTAGTTCACAGCTCAGCTGGCTCTGTGGTCACGTCCCCTAAGTCTCGGGGGGGGCGGAGGGGGGGTGGTTCTTGTTTTTACCGTCAGTAAAATGGGGGAAAGAATCGCAAACGCACACACACACACAAAGCATGTTTATCAACAACAGTGGATGATGACCCATCCCAGCATTGCTAAGAGGTCCTAGCCACCTTAGATGGAGGTGCAGCACAATGGCCACTCCTCCCTGAACACCTGCTCTGTGCCAGGCACCTGGCTTTACCTGTGCAACCACACCACCCCCTGTGCCGTTTCATGCCCAAGGTCACGCGTGAGGTGAGTGGCAAAGCTGGGAATCCACCCCTGGTGTGTCTCACTCCACATCCTGCCCTTTGCACACTGCGCTGTCGGTGCAAGGACCTAGTGGGCTAGGTCCTCTGGACGAGGAAAGGCTGCAGTGCCTTCAGCTGTGAGCTGTGCATGTGTGGAAAGAGCACGCATCCACACAGAAAACATACGTGCAGCCTGAAAAGCACGGCCCTATCAAAATTCAGCCAACCCATCTCCCCGGGACCTCCTTTGGCAGGCTCTGGTCTCATCCTGCCTGGGACTAGTCCCCAAACAGAAGGGCTCAGGCAGGTAGCAGCTCCCTGGTCATCATCCTCGCCCAACCCCTAAAAAAGGGAGGGCACCTCGCTAGAAGATTTACATAGATCCGTGGTCGGCAAACCGCGGCTCACGAGCCACATGCGGCTCTTTGGCCCCTGGAGTGTGGCTCTTCCTCAAAATACCACGGCCTGGGCCAGTCTGTTTTGAAGAAGTGGCGTTAGAAGAATAAGTTTTAAAATGTTGGCTCTCCAATTTCAGTCGTGGTACTGTTGATATTTGGCTCTGTGGACTGATGAGTTTGCCGAACCCCTGGCGTAGATGTTCTCAGAAGTAGGGGCTATGAACCCCTCTAATATATGCGCAGAGCGGGGCTCCGATTGGACAGGTGATTTGCCCATGGACCTACCGCTGGAAAACATAGCTGTGCTTTATGCCCAAGCTCTAAAGTCCCTGAAACTGAGCGAGCGAGGAGCTAATGAATCTGTGACAGGGTCCAACCTTGTAGCAGCCGGGTCCTGGCTGCCAGCACGCCTGCTCTGTGCCAGGCCCTCCTGAGCCCAGGGGGTTGCCAGGGGACCAGACACAGCCGTTGGCCTGTGGGCATTGACCAGCTGGAATCACTGAACTTGGAAGAAGCACCGTGACAGTGTGGCGAGGAGTAGCTGGCGTTCTCCGGGCGCGTTTCTTACTCCCTCCGAGCCTTCTCTAACGCGGGAGCCCCTGCCCTGAGGGGTGCCGTATTCACGGAGGGTATCCTCGTGGCCGCACACGCTGACAGGGCAGGAGCTCCACAAGTGTTGCCCTCCGGAGCCAAGAGGCCATCTAGCCCAGGGGGTCTCACTGGGGACATTTGGAAACCGGGTTGGGGGGTGGGGGAAGCGCATTTTGGGTCGTCATGGTGACTGGAGGCTGCTGCAGCTGGCGGCTGGGATGTGAAAGGACCTGCAGTGAGCCAGTCCTCCTGCCCAATGAAGAATCCTCCCTCGAAGGAATGCCAGGAGCGCCTCCTCTGAGACATGCTGGCCTGGGCTCACCCCTGCGGGGGGAGGAGACCCAGACACGCCCCGGGGCTCTGGGGAAGCAGGGCCCCGCTGCTCTGCAGCCGGCCTCGCTGGCCGGAAGTCAGGTCATCCCCTGTGGTGGGAGGACAGGAGCGAACGAAGCAAGGATGGAGAGGATTGCGGTAGATAAGACACGGGGGTTCCGGGCAAGGGGAGGCACGCTGAGTGGCCGGACCCTAAAGTCAGCCCGCCTCTTGTCCCCACAGCCCAGGTGTTGCCCGCAGAGGGCCCAGGGCGGGCAGGGGCAGCAATGACCGGTCCTGACGGCGGCTGAGCCCCCAGCCCCTGGAATATGCAGCCCGGGGGAGCCCCAGGCAGCGGCGAGGACGCGGTGGCGGCGCGGGGCGAGAGGCATGGTCTCCACCTACCGGGTGGCCGTGCTGGGGGCGCGAGGTGTGGGCAAGAGTGCCATCGTGCGCCAGTTCCTGTACAACGAGTTCAGCGAGGCCTGCGTGCCCACCACCACCCGCCGCCTCTACCTGCCGGCCGTCGTCATGAACGGCCACGTGCACGACCTCCAGATCCTCGACTTCCCGCCCATCAGCGCCTTCCCTGTCAACACGCTGCAGGTAGGAGGGCCCACGACGGGAGGGGGGCCGGGAGAGGGAGAGGGGGACCGTGGGCTCCAACCCTCTCCAGCTCCACGCTGCACCATGGGCCACCAGGAATGCTTAGAGCCGTACCCCGAGTCCATTGTGTGCTGGTTTGTTCCACGGATATTTGATGAGCTTTATTTTATTTTATTAAAAATATATTTTATTGATTTTGTACAGAGAGGGAGGGAGAGAGACAGAGAGCCAGAAACATCGATGAGAGAGAGTCATCGATCAGCTGCCTCCTGCACACCCCCCACCGGGGACATGCCCGCAACCAAGGTACATGCCCTTGACCGGAACCGAACCCGGGTCCTTCAGTCCCCAAGCCGACGCTCTATCCATTGAGCCAAACCGGTCCCGGCTTGATGAGCTTTATTTATGTGCGCCGGGCTCTGTAGTGGGCTCTGGGGTAGAAAGGTCAGTAGACGGACAGCAGAAGGAAAGGCCAAGACCTGGAGAAGGTGTGTTCTCAGAGACAGGTCTCTTGCCCAAGGGGTTTTACTCTTACGCGATGCTCTGCCCCTGCTCTCCTGACTGGCCTGCGGGGCACCCTTCCTGCAGGGGTTGGACTCAGATGCCCCCAGAGCCACAGCTTACAGTGCTCCTGCCCCAAGCTTGCAGGGACCAAGTCCTCCTTCCTTCTCTCTGCTGCTGCTTCAGAGGGGCTGGGTGCCGGGGAGCTCTAAGACACTTTGTTCATGGGCGGCAGCCCCCGCCTGAGGTTTTGCTCTGGAAGGAGGATAGGCACAGTGGTGGAGACAGGAAGGCAGGGGCCATGGCTTGGCCGATTGTAATTGTGCAGCTAGTGCTGGGGAGGGACTCGGGCTCAGCTCTGTCTCAGCAACCCCGGGCAGGAGGGCCTGGGCCCAGCCTCATGGACGCTTGTGTCTGCCATCCCAGGTGGGGGGTCAGCACCACAGACCACAGCCTGGTTCAGGCATCCCCTCCTCGGGGGCAGCGAGGTCAGGGCGGTGGGTCAGGGTCTAGCTCTCCAGAGGAGACTTGAACAGTAGCCTGAGTCTCAGATCTCACTCCAGGCCGGCACATCAAGCTTTGTGCACTTTTCACGTTTCATTGTGTACTTTGTTTTAATTTAATTTCACATTTGGCTTAGGTAAGACGCGGTTTAAAAGTTCAAACTTGGTAGAAAGGTACACCCCGAGAAATCTCAGTCCCACCTCTGCCCGCTTCATCCTGATTCTTGCCCCACTCTCTGAAGCTGCTCACTCTCCTTGTTTTCGGGATTTTTTATTCAGACTTCTAGGGTTTCTTTACACAAACAAGAAAATGTGTTCTTATTCCACTTCCTTTCTTAACATTCAAAAAACAACACTGTTCTGGACCTTGTTTTTTTGTTTGTTTGTTTGTGTGTGGTTTTTTTGGGTTTTTTTTTTTTTGTTTGTTTTTTTGTTTTGTTTTTTACTGATGGTATAAGCTGGAGATCTTTCCACGTCAGTATGTAGGGGTCATCTCGTTCTTTTTTTGTGACTGCGCTGGAGTCCATTGGAGAGATGTACTAGGCAGCTCCAAACTTGTTGGATAAGGGGGTTGTTTCCGATTTTTGCTGGTTCAGAGAGTGCTGCGATGGCAGCCTTGTACACAGTCAGGTAGCACATAGGAGACATGCCCGTGGGGTGAATTTCTGGCAATGCATTGCTTAGATCAAGGGTAAACGCACCTGGAGTTTGGGAGGTGTCAGACAGACTCCCCTCCCATCTGAGCGCTGTTTTCCCCAAAGCCTTTTTGTTATCGATTTAGGAGAGAAAGAGAGTGATCAATTTATTGTTCCACTTACTGACGCATTCATTTGTTGCTTCTTGTATGTGCCCCGACCAGGGATCGAACCCGCAACCTTGGCGTATCAAGACGATGCTCTAACCAACTGAGCTACCCCAGCCAGGGCTCCCCAAAGCTTTACCATCAGAGCGTGTTGTCTGACAATCGGATAGATGAGATTTGATAGTCTCTGTGTAGGTTTTATTTGCATCTCTGATTGTGAGTGAAGTTGAGCGTCTTTTCACACGTTTAAGGGCCTTTATATTCCTTTTTCTGACAACTATTAATGCCCTTTGCTCATCTTTCTATTGGATTGTTGGCCTTTTTCTCTCTGAAGTTTTGGACTCTTTAGGATGTCCAAGACTTCACTCCCGGAGCAACAAGTAACACATATAAAACCCAAGTATCCGGATGGCACCGCCTGACAATAGAACAGAAACACATTCCTTCCCAATGCCAGGTGAAATCAGCCCAGGAGAGTGGTGTTCCCTGGGTCTGAGCCTCAGGCGTCCCTCCCGCAGCCCCCTCTCCTCCTTCCTATCAGAGAAGGAAGCAAAGGTTAGAGGGCTCCGGCAGCGAATGCACGGGTGAGGCCCGGGTGTGAACCTCCCCCCCTCATCTCCCAGGTCCTTGGAATTGGACTCAGTTTCTTTTTTAAAAAATATATATATATTTTATTGATTTTTTTTTTTACAGAGAGGAAGGGAGAGAGAGAGTTAGAAACATTGATGAGAGAGAAGCATCAATTAGCTGCCTCCTGCACACCCCCTACTGGGGATGTGCCCTTGACCGGTATCGAACCCAGGACCCTTCAGTCCCCAGGCCAACATTCTATCCACTAAGCCAAACCGGCTAGGGCTGGACTCAGTTTCCATCGCTCCTTCTTGTGCTTTGACAGGGACCCAAGATGGTCTTTGACCACCTGGAACCCTTCCTAGAACAAGCTGGAAGGAAAGTTGAGCTTTCTTGTCCCCTCCCTTCAACCAGGGGTGAAGGGACAAGCCAGCCAATCAGGAGCCTTCCTCCTCCCCCTTTTAGGAGCCTCCGGAGAGAAGGGGGTGGGAGGCAGGCTGGAGGCCCCTTGAGGAGTCAGCGTGTGGGGGGAAGAGGTGGAAGAGGTGGGGCTGTCACCCTGGAAGGCTGGCAGCTGTTCCCTCTCCCCAGCCGAGAGCTGGAGGAGGCAGGGCACCTCGGGGCCTGTTTTCCCCATTCCTCCCACTTGCCACTAACCACTCCCCTGTGGGTTGGGGGCGGGACCATGTACAAATGTGGGTCCTAGGCTCCTGGCGCTCACGGTGCCCAGCGGAGTGCTGCGTTCCCTGGCCCCACAGGCCAGTGAATGGCTTCCTACAGTGTTAGCTTTGTCCTCGGTGTCTTCCCCCTGCACCCAGGATAAAGCTCGGCACAAAGAAGAGATGCCACCTCATCCTCCTGGGGAAACCCACTGCCGCAGCCTCTGAGCTTCTGAGGTGGGAAGCACCTTTCCGGAGTCAGACACAACTCTCTACCACCACCACCAAAGTCGCTTCCTTTTTATTCCTTCTCTGAGGTGGAGAGCCTGCCGTAGTCCTCCCTGATGCCTTTGCCCCAGTTCAACTCACAAGCTGGCACAGGAGACATGCTGCGCCTCCTCGTCTTTCCCGGCCCCTCCAAGGAGAAGACCCTGGTTCCCCTTGGCCCGGAGGCCTCTGCCTCCCCCGCTTCAGAGTCCATCCTCTTTCCACACGCTGCCTGCCTTCAACTGCTCTTGCAATTGCCATCTGCTGGCAAGTTAATTAGCTAATTCTTAAGGAACTTCCTCTTTAGTGCACTCAGACTTTCCATGGGTCTATTCCTCTTGAGCTGCAACACCGTCCCGAGAATTTGCCACAAACATTCAGGAAGTTCGGGCTCCCTGGGGCCCTGCTGTCCATCACTCCCCGACTATGTATCCAGTCTCAGCCTTCTCAGACCCGCTCCTTCTGTCCCTGGGCAGAGTGGCGCCTACAGAAGGGGAACATCAGATAGCAACCTAAGGGCAGCCTGACAGACAGACAGGAGTTGCGCTGATCCTAGTGTGGACTAAGTTGGCTTCAGGACCATGGAGAGCTCAGCAGGTTACTAGGCAGTGCGCCCTTAACGGAGCCTGCTAGGAGCCAACCCAGTGTGCAAGGTACTGAGAGGGGAGGAGGAGGAGGAGTGACATAAAAATGAGGATGGCTTGGTTCTGCTTCTCTCAGCAGCTCACAGAAGTGGGGGGTCTGGAGATGAAACAGTTATAACCAAGGTATATACACACGGGAGATTAAGGGAGTAGATTGTAGGAAGGCTTCTTAGAGGAGGAGGCATTTGAGCTAAGGCTCAGAAGTGAGAGTCTGTTTTTGCTCAGCTGGCATGGCTCAGTGGCTGAGCATCCACTTATCAACCAGGAGGTCATGGTTCGATTCCCCAGTCAGGGCACATGCTCGGGTTGTGGGCTTGATCCTTAGCCGTGAGCCACGGGGGAGGCGACCCATCAGTGATTCTCATCATTGATGTTTCTATATCTCCTTCTCCCGTTCTCTCTGAAATCAGTTTTTTTTTTAAGATAGAGACTACTTTTTTATTGATTTTTTTATAGAGAGGAAGGCAGAGGGATAGAGAGTTAGAAACATTGGTGAGAGAGAAACATCGATCAGCTGCCTCCCGCACACCTCCCACTGGGGATGTGCCTGCAACCAAGGTACATGCCCTTGACCGGAATCGAACCTGGGACCTTTCAGTCCGCAGACCGGCACTCTATCCACTGAGCCAAACCGGTTAGGGCAGATGGAGACTATTTCCACAGCTCCTGGCATGCACAGGTCCGTGTAGTGGTCCTGGAGGTCGGACAGTGTGGCCTGCCCTCTCCCAGCTTGGGGCGGGGAGGCCGCGGCACTGAGCTCCCTAAGGCCCAGGCCTGGCTTCCTGGGAAGAGGGGGGTGTGAGAGGCTCCGGGTGCAGTGGCAGGTGAGAGCGCTGTCCGTCTATGGCTGGGGGTGGCTGGGGACAAGGGGAGCCCCGTGGCTGCTCTAACCTTGGCCCTAACTGGGGTGTTGCAGGAGTGGGCAGACGCCTGCTGCAGGGGACTCCGGAGCGTCCACGCCTACATCCTGGTCTACGACATCTGCTGCTTTGACAGTTTTGAATACGTCAAGACCATCCGCCAGCAGATCCTAGAGACGAGGTGAGGGCCTCAGTGGGTGCCAGTGCTAGCCAGTGCTAGCCAATACCCGGGGGAAAGGGCGCGGTGGAGGGGTGCAGATGGAGTCCCCTCCAGGTCCCACACATCCCGTCACACACACACACACACACACACACTCATGACATTTTCTGTTACCTGTTCCCCATTTCTGTGAGCTCATTCTGTGACCTTTGTCCTGGGGAGTCTAATACAGGGGTTCGATCAGGGGCTCCAGGAACAAGACTGACTGCCAGGGCCCCTCAGCTGCATGCCTGGATCAGTGAAATGGGTAAGCCGCAGGCTCCTCATCTGTAAAATGGGGCTCACACACCAGTACCCACCTTTTGGATCAGCTGTGCGGATTAGAGACTGTAACGTAACCCCAGATGTGCCTGGGACAGACGTACGGCAACACTGTTATTGGCCAGGCACAGCCGGCCTCCAGGGCAGTCCAAGTGACTGCGACCCCGATGGAGTCCTGAGAGCCCCCCCCTCGCCCCCTCCTGCCTCCCTCTCACCCAGGGTGATCGGCACCTCGGAGACGCCCATCATCATCGTGGGCAACAAGCGGGACCTGCAGCGCGGCCGCGTGATCCCGCGCTGGAACGTGTCGCACCTGGTGCGCAAGACCTGGAAGTGCGGCTACGTGGAGTGCTCGGCCAAGTACAACTGGCACATCCTGCTGCTCTTCAGCGAGCTGCTCAAGAGCGTCGGCTGCGCCCGCTGCAAGCACGTGCACGCCGCGCTGCGCTTCCAGGGCGCGCTGCGCCGCAACCGCTGCGCCGTCATGTGAGCGCCCGCCCGCCGCCCCGGGCGCCGAGGCTGCTGCCCGGACCCGCCGCCGGCGCGGCCTCCTCCCGGGCCTGCCCGGCCTGAGCAGCGGGCGGCGGGACAAGAACGCTGAGCCCGGGCCTGGTCCGCGCCTCCCGGTGAGAGGTGTGCGCGGGGGCGGGGGGGGGGGGCGAGAGGGAGCTCCCCCAAAACGGCCGGGCCCTCCTGTCTCTCCAATCTGTCTTCCTGGGACGGCTCCTTGAGGGCTGTGGTGAGCGCAGTACCCAGCCTGGCCCCCAGGGGCGCCACAGCCTTTTGGGATCACCGGGGTGCGCGCAGGAAACGGAGGGTGGGCATGGGGAGGTGTTGCCTTAGCCGGTCCCCCTCCAGTCATCTCCAGAGAGTGTGTCTGTCATCGCCCCGCGCCTTCCTCCCGTGCCCACCGGTCTGCCCAAGTGTCTCTTGGTCTCACCCACTCTCTGGCCCCCCTCCTCCTCGCCCCCAGCTCAGCTCACAGGGCTCTCATTTCTCCCACCCCCTGTGGCAGGTCCTGGTGCTGCCTCTGGCCTGGCAGCACCACCACCGGCGCAGGACAGAGAGAGAGGCCGGTGGTCCTAGGACCACGGTCGGTCCGGTTCCGTCCGGTTCCGTCCGGTCCGAGGGTTGAGGTCCCAGATTAGTCAAGGGGCAAAAGCTGAGCTCCGCCTCTCCAGGGAGACCTCCCCACCCAGCAGCCCCGAGCGAGACACAACAACCTACCTTCCAGCCTTAACTCGATGGTCCGTCCCTGCCGGGTGCCCCCCACCCCCTTCCTGACCCCGAAGCCAGGTCACCCCCTGGGTTAAAACTTTGTCCTCTGGCAGAGTGTGGAGAGGAACTCCCCCCCGAAGGAGAGGTGTGCTCCCATGATGCCAGGTTCCAGCCCCCTGTTCCTTCCTGGATTGGGTGGCGTTAGATCGGGGGCGGGATGCTGGGTTTGGGGAGCTTGGGGGGAGGGAGGGCAGGTTGGTTCCCAGGGTGGGGGTTGGGGCCCAGGTTGTGCCAGCAAAGGCTCTGCTTTTCCATCCACCCCGATCAGATGCCCCTGCTTGAATCTCAGGTTACCCTGGTTAATCTGGGGAGGGGTAGAGGCAGGAAAAGAATGATGGGGACCCCCTTGCTCGAGGGAGATAGGCCCGCGTCCTCCTCTCGCCCCTCCTGGACGGAGGCCCTCAGGATCTGCGCTTCCTGTGCCAACACCGGTTGGCCCTGAGCCCTGACTCACTCCGCCCCGTCTTCTCCGGCTGCCCGGCCGGGTTTCTACCTCTCCTCACCAGAGCTGATCACTGTCAGTTTTGTATCGACTTAGAAATAACAAAAATAACGAAGGTCCCAGGAGCGGCCTGAGGGATGCCTGGGGGACTCGGAGGCCACCAAACGGGGCGTGTTCCATGCCCCCCAGGCCTTGAGGCGGAGCCCTCAGCCCCGGGCTGATGGGAGGACGGACGGCAAGGCTCCTTGTTGGAAGAGGGGCGGATAGGACATCTCGGCCTTGACCTGGCCCAGCGTGGTTGGCTAGACCAGGAAATCAGGTAGCCCAGAGCGGTGATGGAGAGGAGTCTGGGGGAGGGTTTGTGGGTGGGGAGTTTATCATCCAGATCTAGTAGGAGAGGGAATCTATGAATTTCCCAGCTGATTCCCCCTCCACCCACCTGGGTAGCACAGCCCGACAAGGACCGCCCTGACCCGGGCCGTCCGGGGTCTCCCTGGTTCTGGTCCCCGTTGTGCTACATGACTTGGGGCAAGTGACCTGCCCTCTGAGCCGCCCTCTGCTGCAGAGGAGGTGGCTCCCCTTCCCCACACCCCGAGTGGCTGGGAGGGTACGGGAGAGGGCCTGCCCCCTCCATCCCTGCATCCCGCTCCCTGGTTCACCAGGGGGACAGGGTGAGGGATGGCAGCATCTCATCACCACCGCCATCCCCAGCTCTGAGGCTCCTGAAGTGGGCTGGGAGGGGTGCGGGGAGACAGGGACCCAGGTCTCTGGCTGCCCCCGTGGGAGCCATTGGAATGTATTGCCTGCCCGTCGCGCCTCACCCCCTCGGCTCACCCAGGTCTTTGGTTTCTGTTTCCTCCACCCCCCATTCTGAGTCTCTGTCCTTCTCCCTGCCTCCCCCCACCCACCCAGGGTTTCCCACCACAGGGTCTGGAAGTGTGTGCGATGCCCATTGCGCTGTGAACGGAAGTCAGATTAAAAATCAGGGAGTGTTTTCCCTCGTTTCTGTACTGAGGTGTCGGCTCCGTGTCTGAGGGTGGGGAAGAAGGGGCTCCCTACAGCGCTCTGCTGGGCACGGGTGCCGGGGTGGCCTGAGTTTGGGCGCTCAGGGCAACCAGAAGGATCACAGGGAAGAGGATGGGACTCACCTCCGCTCCACCTACCCCTGAGCCTTCCCCCTGACCAGAACCTTCCGGAGGGAAGCGCATCTCCCTCTGCTGCGCTCGGGACACCTTGCACAACTGGACTCAACCCCAGGGGCTGTCTCACTCCCACGGAGCCTCTGTGATCCCTTTGCCATAACGTCACGGGTGTGGATATGGTAACCATCCCTCTGGACTCCAGGGCTCTCAGTCCCCAAGCCCCAGAGCCGAGCTTTGAAGTCTCGCAGGAGCCTGTGTTGGTGGCCGTTGCCCCTGTCCGTGGTGCTGACACACCAGCCACCTCCGGGAGATGGGCTATCTGGGGGCAAGGCTGGCTGAACCGCAGGAGAGAAAGACCGCCTCTCTCACCCCAGCTCCCTCCCCATCCTCTTCCCTCCGGTGGAGAATGTCTGAGGCTACACTTTCCTGCATCACTACAGCCCTAGAGAAAGAGCAACTCAAGCTGGGCACTCAAGGACAGACCCACCGTGTTTAATAACTTCCAGACATTGTGGAAACAGTGGGCACGGCCTGAGGACAGGAGTTTGGGGAGCTGCTCTGGGGGAGGGCGATACCATCCAGGGTGGCCCCACTGCTTCTATCCCAATTCTGGAGTTGGAATGGGGGTGATGGGTGGTCCCATTTGCTAGTCTGAGCTGATGGATGCTCTGTTTGTCTTCTGATCCCTCCTGGACAAGGCCCTATAGCGAGGTGAGGGACCCTTCCTTCTGTTCCTGCAGCTGGGATCCCAGTGGCTACCTGGGCATTCTTTTTGCTGGCCCCGGGATGAGAAGCCCCTCCCTAGACCCAGGACTCCTCCTCGGGAGGCAGTGGACCCAGCCGCTGAGGCCCCAGGCCCTCGGTACATTGGGGTCTGCTCTCCCGTGGAATGGCTGGCTCTTTCTCCTCCTCTCCTTCCTCTTTCTCCCCTGCCCGGCCTCCATCCACCAGGGCTGCCTCCCCTCCCTTCCTACCCAGCGCTGACACTCTTTCCGGCCTGCCGCTAGGGGGCGCCCTGGCTGGACCCAGGCGGAGGTAGGCCAGGGGTTTAGGAATTCGAGAAGGCCGCTTCTCAGGCCTGTGGTCTCTCCGGGGCCGGATTCTGAGCCTCAGCTTCAGCTTGTAGATAGATGGCACTCTCTGGGGCTTCCGCAGTGCTCTCCTGCCCTTGCCTGGGCATGCCTTGGCTTTGTCAGAATTTGGGTCCAAGGGCGAAGGTGCGGGGGCTTCCAGGCTGGCACCCACGGGAGGGGCTGAGCGGTCCTGCCCTCCTGGAGCTGGGACCTTCCTCATCCCGGCGTCCGTGGCACTCAGGGCTGCCTTTGACCTTGGCCCACTCTCTCTGGCTCCCAGTTTCCCTCTTGGGCTTCCTGGGCCCGTGGTAACTGCTAGCTTAGGGGAGCTGGGAGGGGCAGCCTTCCAGGCTCCCAGGTCCACTTTAGAGAGGGGTGGAGGGCCCCGCGCCAGTTCTTGGATGACTTCGTCATAAGGACCCCCAGGCTCAGGCCACCGCCCGCCCAGGCCGGGGACGTAGACTCCACTGCGAGGGATGAGGCCAGCACCTGGGCCCTGGGGGTGGGCAGTCCCCACCTCTAGCAGCTTCATGTTGGCCACAAGCTCCTCCTCCAGGCTGTGGCAGATGGCTGGCTTCCGGGTCCCGTCCGGGGTCAGGGGTGTGTCCAGGCCCCGAGACTGTCCAGCTTCTGCTGTCACCCAGATGTCCAGCTTCCGGACCCCTGGCCTTCCTCCCACTGAGCAGTCCTCGCCATGACTGGACCCAGCCGGCACTGCAGCGGCGGCCCCTGGTGGCACGGAGCTTCTTTCCGGGTCTGTGGTGAAACCTCTACGTGCAGCGCCTGGACAGCTTCCTCCTGGAGTGGGAGGGCGGGCGGGGGCCCGCTGGACAGCGGCCTCGGTGGGTCCTTTAGCAGGGGATGGAGGACGGGCCGGCACTGGCTCCCCGAGCTGGGAGGGAGCATCCCCCCGAGGCGGCTTCCTGGGGCCCAGGGGCCTGGCTGAGGGACTGGAGTAACGAGGCAGGGGAGACAGGCCTCGTGCTGGCGTCCCTGGGGCGGTAGCCTCGGGGCCTCGGAGTCTCTGGGGGGTGGAGGCCCTGGAATGGGCTCCCCAGCTGCCTGTCTCCCCATGAACCCAAGACGTAGGAGTCCTTCCCCTGGGGAGTTCAGGGGGCTGTCTGTCCGCCCTCCTCCCTGAGCAGGTGCACTGTGGGTCTCGGCCCCTGGGGGTGGGTGAGGATTGGGGTCTGGGTGAGCTGTCCTCAGCTGGCAGCCGCCTCGGAGGTGGGGTGGGTGGCCTCTCCTGGCACCTGAAAGGGGGAATCACAGGCTGGCAGGGTCCCCTCATCCAGCCCCTGGCCCTGGGGAGGGATGGCCTTTCCCCAAAACCAGAACTCCAAGGGGCCAGCCTCCATGTGGAAGGAAACACACGTTCCCTCTCCCTCTGTGTCTGTCCAAGGGAATTCCTTACGGCAGTGGTCGGCAAACTGCGGCTCCCGAGCCACATGCGGCTCTTTGGCCCCTCGAGTGTGGCTCTTCCACAAGATACCACGGCCTGGGCGCGTCTATGTTGAAGAAGTTTAAGTTTTAAAAATGTGGCTCTCCAAAGACATGGCCGTCGTTGTCCTGTTGATATTTGGCTCTGTGGACGAATGAGTTTGCCGACCACTGCCTTAATGGCAAATACCGTTTAACTTTATTCTCCATCGTCCCCTTGCAGCCGGTGGAAAGCAGCCTGGTCTGCACCCCGGGTTACCTCAAACCCAGCCACTACAGGCCCCCCGTCTTGGGGGGCAGGGGAGTCTTCGTGTCTGCTCTGCCATGAACCGGCAGAAAGGCCTTGCCTAAGCCTGTTCCTATGATGGGCCTCAGCTTCCTCCTCTGTCAAACGGGAGCACCTGGAGTCACTAGATAACCCCACAGGTATTGGGTGCTTTTTTTGTTTGTTTGTTCTGAACACCAGAGTTGTTGTTGGGGTACGGGCACTGCCAGGAGACTCATTCCCTTTATCTCGGGGGTGGGGGTGGGGGGTGGCCTCTGAGGATGGGGGCTCCGGAGAAGAAAGAGGCCCTGCCGTCCCTCCCCTGTACCTTAGGAATGGCGTTGTCTCCCTGAGGACCCCCGCCCCTGCTCCCCGTTCACGGCGAGGCGTGGGGGAGGAGGCGGGCGGCCTCAGCTTCCGGCCTGAAGGGGTGTAGGTCCTCCAGTCCACAGGGGGCGGCGGGCCCTGCGAGCGGCTGACGGTCATCCTCGGCTGGGGCTGCCAGGGCCCATCCAGCACCCGCACCTCGTGCTGCACCGGCGGGGCGGGGGGCTTGTGTGCTACCAGCACAGCCCCCCAGAGAGGAGGGGAGGAGAGGGTGACGTTCCTGCTGCTGGCTCTCGCCACAGCCGTTCCCACACGCCTCGCCCCACATCAGAGACAGTGGGGCCCACAGGGACGGGGGCGGCACCGGTGCCGGAATGCTCTTATCGGGGCTTGGGGGGGGGGGGGGTGAAGCCTGGTGCGAGGGCTCAGCAGGGGGCTTACCTAAAGCTGCATCTGTATTACAAGTTCACATATTTTACGTACAATGGAGGCTTATCAGGGGGCTAGAGGTGCTGGTGGAGATTACTGGGGCACTAAAGACCCCTCCGGGTCACGCTTGGTGCCAGCGCTGTGGACCTCACAGCCAGACCTAAGCCCTGCCAAGATGCCCCCTGACCAAAATGCTGATTCTCTGTGTGTGGCGTCATCTTGTGGCTAGAATTGGTATTGCACGATGCCTGCTCAGCTTGCTTTCTAGGGCTGAGGCGGCGCCACACCTGTACCTTCTCTATAGCATCTTCTTTCCTCCATATCCCCCACCTCCAGCCCACACACACCTCTTGCCCCTGGGGTTCATACCTACCTCCCACCTCCAGCCTCCCAACCCAGAGCGCAGGGAGGGAAACTCTCAGGGGACTCACAGAGGGATGTGCACCGGCAGGGGTCGTGTTTGTCCAGATAATGGCCCAGGGTGTCCCAACCGCCCCCGACCCGCACCATCACGTGGTTCCGGAGGACCTGCAGGGGAGCGAGTAGAAGCTGGAGGGCAAAGCGGAGAGTGTGTCCCCTTTCTGGACCAGCCTGCAGGCTCCCGGCACACGCCCCACCCACGCGCACATGCAAATATTCCCTTGTAGTGGGGCGTGTGCATATTTTGCCGCCCGAGTCTCCTCTGTGATGGGCATTAGATAACACAAGTTGTCAAGCATGCAGGCAGGTCAAACAGGAAGCTGTCCCACAAGGAAACCAGGCATCGCACAAGCATTGTGCCGTCCGGCCGCAGAGCCCCCTCCCCGCCCTTCATGGGAAAGGGGTCCCCCTGCGCATCCTTGTATTAGAAACGGGGTCCTGGCTCTGCGGTGCGTGTGTCAAAGAATCCGGGGGAACTCTCTGCCCCACTCCACTCCTTGCCCCAACCGCCTTCCCAGGGCTACTGGCTCAGGGCCTGGGTGAGGGCTTAGGGAGCTGCCTCTGTCCCCAGCTGTGGCCTGTGCCCTAAAGGGCTTGGCCATGCCCCTGAGCTGCAGGCCACTCCCCTGGGCACGGACTGTCTCTGCAGAGGAACAGCCAGGCATGGAGCGTGGAGGAGATAGCGGGAGGCACGTTTCAGCTGGTACTCCTGCTCCGAGTGCAGAATGCACCGAGCCAGGCATCTGAGGGGTGAGCTCTGAGGTCCCTGTGGCTGGGCCATGCACTGGACCCAAACTTGGGACTCTCAGGCCCCTGGCTCCGGCCAAGCCTGCGGGTGGAGTGGAGGTGATGGAGGTTGGGAGGACCCTGCATACCTCACGTCTGCCTGGGGACCCCTCAGAAGCAGGCTAAGTCGGAGGCAGACGGTGGGGGTGGTCCTGGCTGCCCTGATGGAAGCAGGGGATAGGCTTGCCCGCTTGGTGAGGAATCTTCTGGAATTGTTCCAGCGAGAGAAAGCAAGCCTCAAGGCCTGGGACGTTGGGATGAACGGTGACTTCCTATTCTAGCCCTCAGGCCTGGGCAGGGTCCCACGGAAGGAAATCCTAGTCTGTGGGCCCTGGGGCCCTTCCACCTCAGTCCCAACACTTACCCGGATGAAGACGAGGGTGTTGGAGTTCCCCACACGGTACTTCCCCTCGGACACCTTGACCATGGAGAACTGCACTGGGCATGTGCAGTGGCTCACCAGGCTCTGAACCTGCGGGCGGTGGGCATGGGCTCAGCCCTCCTGCACATGTGCCCAAACCTCTCCCCCCGCCCTCCTCCCCCACCTACCCATGCCAAGCCAAGCCCAATGGGGGGCCTTCCTCTCCCCAAGGCTTCTGCTGAGGTCAGGGTGGGGGCTGAGAAGTGGGAGGGGAAGACCTTTAATGACTCAGCAGGAACAAGGCCCGGAGTGGTCACCTATGGCCCAGCGCCCACGGGGTCAGCTGATGGGGGTGGCGGAGTGGAATGGTGACATGGTGAAGACGGCGGGTCTTGGAATCTGACAGGCTCTGGCAGGGTCAGAGTCCCGCCTCCACCGTGTCACAGGCCAGTTAAGGAACCTCCGGGACCCCAGTTCCTCGGTGGTAGAACGGGGCTAACCACAGAAGAGCTAGCTAACTCCTATGGCAGGCGCCCTCTGCCAGACACTGTCCTGAGCCTGTCATGCGGACTTCCGTCTCTGATACCCCTGTCAGGCATGGAAGCCAGGCACCGTTACTACTGCCCCACGCCGCCGCAGGCAGGGAATGCAGGCACAGAGCGGCTCGGTACTTTGCCCAAAGTCACACAGCTGCAAAGCAGCGGAACTCAGGCCGGAGATGGTGCCAGGGACCGCGTTCTTAGAAACTCTCTCACGGGGGTTAAATGAGCGAGGCGCAGACTACTTACTGAGCTAATAATAAGAAACGTGATCTGGGCTCAGCTACTACTATGTGTGGTTAGGGCTGAGACTTAAAACCGTGCTGTGGATCAGCGTGGGGTGGGCACAGGCGTTCAAACAGGGGGTGGCCCAGAGGGGACAGGAGGGGGAGGGAGGAGGGCGGGGCTGGAGGGCAGTCCAGGGGCCGCACCATCCGGTCCAGGTTGCGGAAGTGGCAGGGCCTGCGCCGGGGCGGCGCGGGCGGCGGGGGGTCGGGCGGGGGCAGGGCCAGCTCCCGCCGCAGCTCCTCGTCGATCTCCGCCTCCAGCTGCACCAGGGTGGGCGCCGCCACCCCGAAGCGCCAGGCGCGGCGGCCCAGCTCCAGCAGGCACAGCACCACGCTCCTCACGTTCTTGCGCAGCACCAGGTCCTCCGTCTCGAACATCAGCACCTCTGACCCGGGGAGGGGGAGAGAGAGGGGAGGGTGTCAGGCAGTCTGAGCCCCTGCTGGCCGGTCTGGGTCCGAGGATCCCAGTTGAAACCAGCGCCTGCGAAGGGCCTGGGCAGGATGGCTCGGGCGCTGGGTGCAGACAAGGTGGGGTATCCCACAGGAGAGGGCAGGTTGGGGACGGGAAGAAGGGACACAGCCAAGCCAAGGAGCTTGGGGCCCGGCTGTGAGACGGCGAGTCCGGAAGCAGAAAGGTTCATTCTGCTTCCTCCTCTCACCTCCAGGCATCTCCTCCTCCGCCTCCAGCCCAGGTATCCAGAGGCAGGGCTGAGGTCGGGGGCCTGGGGGCCTGACCGCCAGGGATCCTGGACACTCCCACCCGCCCGCTGTGTGACCTTGGGCTAGTCCCTGGGCCCTCAGCCTTCTCTTCTGTAAAATGGGGATATAGTCTATTTCATGGGACGGCTGTGTTTGCAAAGTCCAGCACACAGTAAGTGCTCAGTCAAACACTAGCCTTGATCCCCACTCCAACCCTGCCCCTCACTGCCTTGCCACCTGCCAGTAGCCCGGCCTAACCCTCCCCTCTGCCTCACACCCACCGCGGTTGGCCTGGAGGTTGGCGCAACGTCCAGCTCCCTCCTGCTGCTGGGAACCAGGCCACGGAGGTGAGGGACCCTGACACCCACTCCCCTGAGTCTCACAGGCCCCAGCACGGCCGGCCCCTCCTGAAGGTCCAGCGCTTCCTCCGCTGTTTTCTCAGCCCCTCACCCCAGCCCTTGCCCTCACTCACAGCAGCTTCTCCCAGTCCCAAAACGGTCCTGCACCCTGCGGGTCCCCTGCTTAGAATCCCCTTTCCCCCCACGATTCATGCCTCAAGACTCAGCTCAGATTTCCTTCTTCGGTGCGGGCCTCCCTCTGCCCCCACCTCCCACCTCATCAGGAAGCTGTGTTCTCCCGGCTCCCCCTCGCCTCTCCTGAGCTTTTATCACAGCGGGCTGTGATTCACGCCTCTGCGCTCTCCGTCCCTAGACCCTGGACTCCCTGGAGCTGGGGATCGGAGCTCTCCGTGCCCGGTGCTCCCCACAAAGGAGAGAGGTGCCCGGCATGTGCTGGCGGAATGAATGAATCATTCCAGGAACACCTTTCTCTAGTGAGGGCTCACGGGGAGGTGGGGAAACTGAAGGATGAAAAGGGATGAGCTGGAAGGAGGA
This sequence comes from Nyctalus aviator, assembly GCA_036971965.1. Classification (NCBI taxonomy): domain Eukaryota; kingdom Metazoa; phylum Chordata; class Mammalia; order Chiroptera; family Vespertilionidae; genus Nyctalus; species Nyctalus aviator. The sequence goes on along the minus strand of CM072937.1, from coordinate 35,630,375 downwards.
CCCGGGCTTTGGACCCTCAGTGCGGCCTGGGCCCCAGAGAGGAGGCGGACCCCCAGCTAGGTGAGGGTCCGGGGCCAGGGAGGGCCGGGGCGGGTACCTTGGATGCCCATCTCCTGGCGACACCACTGGATGAAGTTGGAGACGTTGTCCCGGGCCTGGAAGGTGCCTGGCCGGGCGGCGTCGTTGCAGGTCACCCCGGCCCGGGGCACGGGAGTCCTCCGGGCGCGGGCGGGCGCCGCAGCCAGGAAGGCCAGGGCGGCCTCGGTGACGGCGTTGGCGTGCCGGCACAGCACCAGGCCCGTCTCCAGCGCCTGCAGGAAGTTGGCGGCGCTGATGTCCAGCCCGTAGAGATCCCGGAGCCACTCGGCCAGGTCCTCCTTCATGGCCTCCAGGTACTGCTCGCTGGACTTAAAGGGCCGGACGCTGCGCAACGGAGGCCCCGGGGCCCCAGGCCTCCTCCTGCGTCCCCCTCGCTGGGACATGGCGTGGCCCTCAGCGGAGGAGGAGGAGGGGGAGGAGAAGGAGGAAGAGGAGGAGGAGGGAGAGGAGGAGGAGGGAGAGGAGGAGGGCGCCTCTTCTCTCCCGCTGCTTTGTCTTCCCTCCTGCCACCTGCTGTGTCTTGGCTGGTTCTCCCTGGCTCCCGGCTCCCCTTCTGCCCTCTGAGAGCCTCGGATTTCAGGTTCTGCCACTCGCCACTGGCTTCAGCCGCCTCCACGGGGCTGGCCAGGTCCCGCTCCCTCCCCTCATTCCTCAGTCCCTGCCAGAACCTTCCCTGCTGGCGGTTCCTGCAGCACCCTCCCTCTCTGGCTGCCCAGTGGACTCAGAGTTCGCCCCCTGCCAGGACGGATGGAAGCGAGGACACTCCTGTCTCGCCTCCAGGGCTGGGCAGGTCCCCGCCGGCTGCCTCCCACCCTCCACCGCCAGCCGCCAGCCGGACCTCAGTGGAGCCTGGCGTGGCCTCTCCACTCTCCTCTCCTCTCCTTGGAGACAGCGGCTGCTACAAACACGCCTTGGTAGCTCTTCCTGGCAGGCGAGGACTGCCCTGCAGAGCCCGCCCTGGAGCTGGGAGAGGAGGAAACGTGGGGTTGAACACGTGGTGGCTTCTGGGGCAGGGGACAAGGAAGCAGGGCAGGGGTGCTGGGTGGTTAGTGAGCACTGGAGGATGGGGGTGAATAAACACAGGGACAGGGTCTGACGGCAATGCCGTGTCTGCCCCGGACCCTCTGCTAAAGCCCTCTGTGACCTTCCTATGCTACCTAGCCTTTCTGTGCCTCAGTTTTCCCAACTGTAAAATGGGAATGCCACTGTCTGCCTCTCCGAGGTGTTTCGAGGGTGAGGAACAAAGGTGTGATGTGTGTACGTATCAGAATGTAAGAACACCCACGCTGGGGACAGGGCGGGTCCCAGCTCTCGGTGATTCTCCCAGCATCCTCATCTCCACACCAGGACCCCCACCCCCTTTCTTTTGAGAATCTGCACGACTCTAATGCTACCCACGGGATTCCTCCACAGTGGGCCATCGTTCATAGCTCCTCACCCCAGGGCCACAGAAAGGCATTCACTCAACAAGCATGTCTTGAGTACCTACTGTGTGCCGGACAGTATTGAAGGCCTAAATGTAGAGCAGCCAATGAGGCCCCTGACTTTCTTTTTTATTATTATTATTATTTAATATATTTTATTGATTTTTTACAGAGAGGAAGAGAGAGGGATAGAGAGTTAGAAACATCGATGAGAGGGAATCATCGACCAGCTGCCTCTTGCACGCCCCCTACTGGGGATGTGCCCGTTACCAAGGTACATGCCCTTGACCGGAATCGAACCCGGGACCCTTCAGTCTGCAAGCCAACGCTCTATCCACTGAGCCAAACCGGTTTCGGCAGAGGCCCCTGACTCGATGGAGGCTGCTTGCATGTTGATAGGTGCTGGTCGGCAAATGGCAAACACACAGATCTGTAGGGAGTCAGATGGTGCGGAACACCGGGAGAAAGATGAAAGACTGAAGCGATGGGTGTGGGAGGGATTTTATGTGAGGTGGGCGGGCGAGGCCTCACTGATGGGATGATACTGAGCCTGAGAGAAGTAAGGGAGCAGGACCTGCAGGTCTCTGGGGGAGGGCACTCGGGCAGAGGGAACAGCCAGTGGGAAAGCTCTGGCAGCCTGGCCTGCCTGGCTCAGTGGCTGAGCGTCCACCTATGAACCAGAAGGTCACGGTTCAATTCCCAGGCGGGGCACATGCCCGGCTTACTGGCTCGATCCCCAGTAGGGGGCGTGCAGGAGGCAGCCAATCAGTGATTCTCTCTCATCATTGATGTTTCTATCTCTCTCTCCCTGCCCCTTCCTCTCTGAAATAAATGAAAATATGTTTGTTTGTTTTTTTTAAAGACTTATAATTTTCAATAAAAGGTAATGTCAAACTGGATGGCCATTTAAGCATGAAAGTGATCTAGAATTTAAAATAAATAAAGGCATCAAGGCATGATGGTCGTACCCAAGAAAACGGGAGCAGCAGGAGGCCCTGGTTCCTCGCTTGTATGATCCTCTCAGTGAGGTTAGATGTCCTCATGCAGGCAGCTGGGTTTCCCCTGAGCTGAGGCAGTGAGCAGGCAGTGGGTGAAGGGGGTGCAGGGCTGAGGAAGGACAGGGACAGAACAGAGGGGAGGGGAGAAAATAATGAAACAGATAAGCCACGCTCTAAGCGGTTTCTGCGGGCCAGGGAAAGTGGTGCTGTACCACAACATCTGGTTTACAGAGGAAGAGGCTGAGGGTCAGAGAGAGAACATGCTGAAAACCAGACACCTTTAAAATATATATATATATATATTTCATAGAGGAAGAGAGGAGAGATAGATAAGACAAAATCATTGACTGGCTGCCTCCTGCACGCCCTCTACTGGGGATCAAGCCCACAACCCCGGCATGTGGCCTTGACCGGAATCAAACTGGGACCCTTCAGTCCACAGGCCTATCCACTGAGCCACACCGGCAAGGGCCAGACACCTTTTATATTTATGTGCTAGAGCCCTCGCTGGTGTGGCTCAGTGAATAGAGTGTCGGTCTGTGGACCAAAGGATCCCAGGCTCAATCTGGTTAAGGGCATGCACCTTGGTTGCAGGCAACCAATCAATGTGTTTCTCCCATATCGATGTTTCTCTCTGTCTTTCCATCTCTCCTCCATTCTCCCTAAAAGTCAATGGGAAAATATTCTCAGGTGAGGATTAACAAAAAATAAAATAAATGTATGTGCTAGAGCTAGGTTTGAACCCTCCCTCTTCTGTCTTTTAATAACGCTCTTTCAGGAGGGAGGTGGGGGGGGAATCTGAGGTTGGGTGCTTTTGGAGGCAGAGAAAAGGCACATTCCTGAGCGGAACCATGTGGGCAGGTGAGGTTCTAGCCTCGCCCAGGTGACCCAACAGAAGCCCTAGAGACCAGACCAAGTTCTACGGGGTCTGCTACTTCCTCTCATCCTAGGCTCTGATCAGGAGAAGCAGGCAGCATAGCCTTGGGAAGGATGGATAAGGACGGTAAGTGGGGCTGGAGGCAGGGTGGGGCTAGAGGACAGGGTCTCTCGACTACAGGGTGGACCAACCCGCTCATCACCATGGTAACCCCAGAGTAGTCGTCCAGCCTTTTTAAGATTATTCCCATCCACGTACAAACCCTCTCCTTTCTGTTTCCTGAATATTCTTGATATCTGCTCCCTCTTACTTTACCTCCTGCGATTCAGATTTCTATCTTCTCTGGCCTGGACCACAGGGGGTCTTCCTCTGTCGGGGGAAACATCCTACCACACAGCTCTGCACGTGTCCCTGCATCAGAACACGCAGTGTTTCTGCTGCGGGAGGGCTGTGGCCTTTGGGGCTTGGTGAGCACGGTGGGGTGGGGTGAAATGGGCACAGCGATGGAGTCCAAACACGTGAATTTGGCTCTGGACCCTTTGCTAAATGCCTCTGTGAACTTCACATGCTACCAAAGTCCACACGCCATCGCCCGGCACCTCAAGTCTAAGGTGACCAGACGTCCCGATTTTCAATAATTTGTCCCGCGTCCCATAGCATTTGTAAAAAGTCCCGATATTTTTTTTTTTTGGGGGGGGGGCGGAATCGGGACTTTTTTAAAATGCCACAGGAGGTGGGACAAATTGTTGAAAATCGGAACTGTCCCGCCAAAAGCAGGACGTCTGGTGACCTTACCCAAGTCCCAACTTTTCTCTCCAATTTCCCTTCCTCCTGCCAAGTCCCCAGCGCCCCTCTCTGGCTGTGCAGTGGGTCTGGCCTCTCACAACCACAGAGCTCCAAGAACGGGCAGAATCTCCGAAGCAACTTTTCTTGGAAGCTTTCCAAAAACCTTAGATGAAGTTCGCAGGCCCCTCCGTGACCTAACTCACCCATCGCCTCGCTGAGGGCGTTGTGACGATGAAGGAACACGGTGTCTGAAGAGAGAGCCTAGCGTGGTGATTGCATGTAATTGGTGCTTAAGACATGCGAGCTAGAATGCTGATTGTATCACAGTTCCCCTTGGTCTCCAACCTCTGTAGGTCAGGCAGGGATCCATGGCAGATTTCCTTCACCTTTCCAGGGCAAACCCCCAGCGTTGTGCCTTCTCTGTCACCCTCCCCCTCCCCCTTCTCCTCCTTCTTCTTCTTCTTCTTCTTAATATATTTTATTGATTTTTTACAGAGAGGAAGGGAGAAGGATAGAGAGCTAGAAACATCGATGAGAGAGAAACATCGACTAGCTGCCTCCTGCACGCCCCCCACCGGGGATGTGCCCGCAACCAATGTACATGCCCTTGACGGGAATCGAACCTGGGACCTTCCAGTCCGCAGACCGACGCTCTATCCACTGAGCCAAACCGGTTTCGGCACGCCTCCCCCTTCTTTCCATCCCAAGGCCAGCTCCCCAGGCCCAGCGGACAGCAGGGCACCGGAGGGCGCTGGGCTGGTGTTTGCCGCTGAGGCTGGACACCTCCCAATCACGCAGGTGATTACTCTCCATGTCGGCCCAGGAACTTCCTGCCTCTGCAGGGGCTTAGAGTCGTGGGATTTGTGCCCTGAACAAAGACATCGTAAGAGGGGTCTGTTGCGGCTGAATCTGGCTGGCCATCGGGGTCATGCCTTGAAGGAGAAAGAGACGCTTTTTCCTAATTGCGCTGCTCATTGGAGGCACCTTTTTCTAATCAACAAGGCGCTCTGTGCCTGCTGCCCACCCAGCCCTCCACAGGTGATGCTGGGCTTCCTTAAGGCAAGGCCCCCTTGGAAGAGGGAAGAATCGTCTAGAAAACAAAACAAACCACCACGTGTTAGGATTCAGGCCAGTACACGATGTTTATTGATCGATGTTTATGGACCGCCACAGACCAGTACCCACCCTAGAGCCAGTCAGAAAGGAGGGGATGAGCCCTCATTGGTTCCAGGTTCGAAAGTCTCATTGCAGCCTCCTGTTCATTGCTTCCCGCTGGCCCAGCTGGGCGATCTCATACCTGCCTCACAACCACCCCTGAAATAGGCACTGCTTTCCCCATTTCACAGGCGAGCAAAGGGAACTGGACAGAAGCGGCGTGACTTGTCTCAAATCCTAGGAAGTGCAGAAACCTGGGCAATCAGGGTGGGGGTGATGCGGGGTGCAGCCAGGCAGGCCCGGGAAATCCTGGACGCTGTAACTTTCTCTTGGAGTCCTGCTGGCTCCTCCGTACGCACCATCTTTGAGGAGCTTTTTTTTTTGGGGGGGGGGGGGTGGAGGGGTGGATAGGGTGCGGGGAAAGAGTCGGGTTGTGGGCACAGTCAGGGTACGACCTCCTCTCCGCCCGCCCCGCCCGCAGGCGTGAAGACCCCCTTGTGGAAGAAGGAGCCGGAGGAGCCGGGGGTCCGGGAGGAGGAGGAGGCGGAGGAGTCGGGGTCGGAGGAGGAGGAGGACGAGGGGAGGCAGCCGGCGGAGAGCGCGGCGCAGGGCGAGGCGGAGGCCCGGGAGGAGGAGGGCGCCCCGGAGCGGGAGACCGTGTCGTACAGCCCGCTGCGCCAGGAGCCCAGCGCCCAGCAGGTGGCGCTGCTGCGGCGCGCGGACAGCGGCTTCTGGAGCTGGCTGCTGCCCTTGGCCCTGCTGCGCGGCCCCGCGGCGCTGGCCGACCGGTGAGGGGGCGCCCCGGGCCCGGGCGGACCGGTGAGGGGGGCGCCCCGGGCCCAGCGCGGAGCACCGAGCGTCAGGGGGCCCGGTCGCACCGCAGGAGGCGGACCCCCCCGGAGGAGGAGTCGTGCGTGCTGCAGACCCAGCGGCCGCAGCAGCCGTGCGGCGGGGGTTGTGAGCTCTGCGAGATCCTTTTCTGCAAGAAATGCAGGGACCTGCACAGCAACCCGGCCTACGTAGCGCACTGCGTTCTGGAGCACCCGGACCTGGGTGAGGCGCGGGCTTGGGGCGGGGCGGGGGTCCCCGGAGCGCCCCCACTTAGAGCCTCTGTGCCCCTCCACCCCCATTCTCTCCTGACCCCCGACTCCCCGCTACGTCCTCCTGTCCCCAACGCTGAGCGCTCTCAGCGCATCCCAGGGCTGCCCCTTCTCAGAGCCGCTCCCAGAGCGCCCCCCTCAGGCAAGCGGGCCCCGTGGATGGGACGGTGCCCCCGGTCCTCTGTCGCCCGCCCAGTGCAGAGCCCAAGGCCACCCGGAGCTCCATTCCTCCCCTAGCGCCCCTGGGGCCCCCTCCCCTGGCATCGCCCAGTGCCCACTGGCCACCTGGCTCGGGTCCCCGGGCAGAGCCTCACGCTCCTCTCTTGGGTATTTCAGGTCCTCCCGGCATCGCCCCCTAGAGGACATAGCCTCTGGGTTCCCTCTCCCTCCGAGAAGCCTGCTCTTCCCCGCAAAGCACTCAATAAAGCTGTGAGCAGAGCGCGGGAGCCAGGTGTGCCCTCCCGGTGAGGACGGCGGTGACCGCCTTCCCTGCTGCAGGTCAGGCCGGAGGGGAAAGGGCAGGCTGGCGCCTCCGCCCTCCGCCGCCCCCAGGCCTGGGCGGAGCCAGCACAGGCATCCAAGGGCAGTCAGAGGTCACGCCCCGCTGCGCAGAGGGAAGAAGGCAGGCACGGGGCCAGGAATGCCGGTGGGAAGCTGAGGGCTGAACTCGGCCAAGCCGTTCTCCCCCCCTGAAGCCGGTCTGGCTGAGGTCACTGTGCTGAGGTCCATGTGGGGGCACGTGAGGCGCCGGCAGGTGTGTGTGTGTGTGTGTGGGGGGGGGGGGGGGTCTGAGAGCCAGGCGCTGCAGCCCTGAGGCTGGCTGAGGCAGAAGGCAGGAGCCGGGGGAGCTGGCTCCTTCGGGAGGAATCCCAGCTATTCCTGCCAGCCAGGAGGAGCTGCTGGAATGCTGTGTGTGTGGCCTGGAGAATGGAGCCACTGGGAGCAGCAGCCTCCCCCAGCCTGCAGCGCCCCCAGCACCCCCAGCACCCCAACCCCCCCTCCCTCAGCGGTGAGGCCCCCAGAGAGCCTGACCTCCCCTGCCACACGCGGTTCTCCATCTGGCCTGAGTGGTGAGGGGAGGGGGCGAGGACATTGAGCTTTTTGAGGAGAGATAGGCTCCCTCTTCCCGTGTCTGTCTGTCTCTCTCTCTCTCTCTCTCTCTCTCTCACACACACACACACACACACACACACACACACGCTCACACTCACAGCCTGCTGGTCCTGGCTTGGTCAGAAGTAAGAACAGTCACCGCCTCACCAGAATCCACACCCACCTCCCTCCCTGGAAGCTCTTCCACAGAAGGCTGACCGGCGCCTCCAGGCCCACCAGCGGGGGCACCTCTTTATTCCGCCTCCCCCAGAAAGCTGGGCCGCATCCACCTCCCTCCGGCTCTCAGTCCTGACCCCGCTCAGGGCCAGAGACCCTCGTACCCGGCCCATCCAGGCTTCCTGCGGGCAGGCCTCTGTCAAATAGGACACCGTCCTCCAAGAACTGAGCCAGAAGGTCCTCCGGGGAAGGCTAGCGGTCTTGCAGAGTGGTCCCAGCCTCTCCGCGGAGCCCTGCACCCTGCCTGGCTGCCCAGCGCCGCTGCCTCGTAGGCAGGAGCTGCACCGTTAGCAGAAAAAAGCAGGATCCCCGCGCCCCAGGGAAGAAAGTTCTTGCGGGAAAAGGCTGAGCCGTCTGGGACCCTTTCTGGCCTCTCCTGGGATTGATCCCGGCCCCACTTCCACGCCCTGGGAACAGCGCCAAGACAGTGCGTGCCACGTTCTCCGGGGAGCAAACGCAGACCAACTTCTCCGCTGGGTCTTCTGCAGGGGGGGCCTCCCCGAGGCGTCCGAGACAGGCGCTGCCCCTGGGGCTGGCCATGAGAGCACCTGAAGTTCACCGCGAGGTAGGGGCGCCTTCAGAACAAGGCACCCCCCGAGTTCACGTGCCAGCAGCCCATCCAGGGCAGCTCCGCCGCCCAGCGGCCCGAGGCGGCCACCCGCCGTCCGGGCTGGTCCAGGCGCCAGTAGCGGTCGTCCCTGAAGAAGATGACGGAGCCGTCCGGCTGGGGCAGGGCCCCGCTGACCTCCTCGGGGACGCCGCCCCAGTCCTGCAGGCCTCGGGGGTAGTAGGGCTCCACCTGCAGCCCCCCCGGGGCCAGCACGTAGTAGCGGGCCCCCTTGAAGAGGACCAGGCGGCTCAGAGGAGGGAAGAAGAGGGCTGCGTCCGGGTGGCGAGGCAGGCCTCCTGCCCGGCACCGCTGAGGAGAACCCCACACCGGCTCGCGGCCCCGAAACCTCCAGCATCGACTCCCTGCGGGGCGTTGGGAGGGCCAGGGTGAGCTGGCAGCTCTCACCCTTTGGGCCTCCACCCCAACTCTGCCCACCCCCCCGTGCCTCTCTTCCTTCTTGTGTTGGAGCCCAAGGTGCTCAGCGTTTGTGATAAAATGGATCATACTAATTAATATTTGGTTATGAACAGTAGGGGAGGGACTGCTGTGGCCTGGGCTTCCAGCATGTGTCAGCAGAGGGCACACGGCGCCAAAGGAACATGTCTAGCCCCTCCCTGGGTAGCAGGGGGCACACCCTGGGTGAGGACTGGGCTCCAGGGAAGGCCAGGGGCTTTCCTCACTGCCACTGCTCCTACCAGTTCTAGGAGGGCAGGGACTTTGGCTCACTACGTACCCCAACACCTCTGGCCGGGCTCAGGCCACCGAAGGCGCTCCATACTTGTTGAATGAATGAATGAACACTGTTTACTGAAGTGATACACTGCACACTGCTCAGACAGTATGTTCTCTCCATCCTTCTTCCCCAACAAACCCGAGGGATTGCGTTCCCCATTCAGAAAATCCAAGCTCTGAGAATTAAGTGACAACAAGCCCCACCTCCTACAGCGGGATTCCGCGGAAGGCAGGACCTTCTGCAGAATCACAGAGCTCGGAGTGGTCCTCTCTTCCCTCTGGACTAGCATATCAGACTTGCCGGCTGCAGAGTCTGACATGCTTGCTCTAGAGTCTTCTCTGGGATTCTCCCACCTTCTCCCATCCACCACTAAAGGAATCTCCCGGGAGAGTTCCCCAGGCCACAGCTTGGGGTTGGAATTGAGGTGCCTCCCCTCCTTTGACCTCGGGCAGGACCCCCTTTCTCATCGGCCCCCCGGGTTGGTACCTTTGAAGAAGTAGAAGTCTCCGTTCTCCAGTGACACTGCGGCCGCCTCGATGTTGGGGGGCAGCCCGGCCCACCGTTCCTGCAGCGGGTGGGGCCCTGAGACGTTGCCATCGGCTCCCACCTCCCAGAAGTGGCTCCCTTGGAAAACGTACAGTCGCCGCTGCCGGTCTGCGCAGAGAGACGAGAGAGAGTGAAGCAGGGACCACCCGCCTCCTGCCTTCCGCCCAAGGAAGGCGCAGTCCCGGAACCCGGCTCCCACGCTGACCGGAGAGGTGGCAGCGGGCACAGCTGGGCGGGAGGAGAAAGGAGCGTTCTGCTTGGCACCGGCTTGCTGCCTTGCAGAATCCTTGTGGCTTGGAATTTCTGGGTTTTATCCTTTCTGCTCCTCCTTGAGCTCCAGCTCTGGAGACCCCTGAAACGTGGGGGAAGAGGGAAGAGGAAGCACTGCATGAGTGGGACTCTTACCTACAGTGATGGCGTCAAAGGAAGAGTGGCAGTATTTAGGGCCCTGGGTTTCGGAGCGCCTTCCCTGGGATCTGTGGGGTTCCCAGGCCTCGAAGTCGGTGAACAGCTTTCCTGGGAGCTGGGTGGCCACAGAGCCGCCCTGGGGCTTCCCTGCAGGGGGGAGGGGAGAGGGAAAGAGCACACGGTGGTTAGGAGGGGTTTGCGGGCTCAAGACCCCTTCCCCTTGGTTCCTTTCATCCCTGTCCCATAGGAGGGGCCGGGAAGGAGAGCAGGGGTGCGGTTAAGAATTGTCTTTGGTTGTGAGTGTTAACCGTTGCACTAAACTCAGAAGCCCTCGCTCCCATCTCAGTCTGGAAAGAGGCACCGACAGAGACAGAATGGAAGCGGGGACTCTCCAAGGGTGTGGAACTAAGAAGTGCCGCGCGTACCCTCTCTCCTCTGATTCCTGGACAAAGCAGAGGGCGCGGGGCCAATAAAAAACCGGTTGGGAGCCACTGGGATAGAAAGAGAGCGCCGCTGGGAGCAGGGATGAGGGCCCTGGCGTAGGGGGTGGGGGAAGAGGTGGGTCTGAGGACTGGGTCTGGGTGATGGGCAGGGATGTGAGAGCAACTGTGGAGGTGGGGGGCTGGGCAGGACTGTGCCCAGGCATTCGATTCGTTGGGGTCGATCCAGGGCAAGCATGGGGGAGGTGGGGTTTGAGGTTTTTCAGATTTCAGGAGCCTAAGGATTTGGAAGGACCCGTGATGGGGACCCGCGCTTAGGGTGGAAGATGCAATTGAGGAGCCCAGGCCTGCAGGTAGGGGCGGGCCGTGGCCGGGGCCGGGGGTCCGGGGGCTCACCATACAGGCTCTGCACGGCCAGCACGTCGTCCCAGCTGAGCAGCGCGTCGCGGCCCAGCCGCTTGTAGTAGGGCGCCATGAGCGCGCGCGGCGCGGGCGAGTGCGCCAGGCCGAGCGTGTGGCCGATCTCGTGCGCCAGCACCACGAACAGGTTGCGCCCGCGGCGGCGGCTCAGCGACCAGCGCTCGTCCCGGTCGAAGTGCGCTTCCCCGCGGCGCGGCAGGAAGGCGTGCGCCAGGGCGCCCCCTGCAGGCGACGCGGGGGTCAGGGGAGCCGCCGCCCGCGACCCCCGCCTTCCCACACACACCCCCCCCGCCCCCCAGCGCACATGCCAGGGGAGCGTGCGGCTGTGTTCTGCCGCTCAGTTTCCCTCCCGATTCCGTCTGGCAGGAGCTCAAGCGCGGTGACCCCATGCCCAGCTGTGGAGTGCAGGCGCTGGGAGGCAGAGGGGTGCGCGTGCTGATGGGGTCAAACTGCCGGGTTTCCCCATTTTCTAGGGGAGTGACCCTGGGCAAGGCTCTTAAACCCTCTGTGCCTTTGCTTCCTGATCTGAAAACTGGAGTGATGATAATGATTTCTTCCTCACAGGGTTTTTTTTTCCTGATTGAAAAGAGATGTGTGTATTGGTGTGTGTGACTCACAGCGAGTGCCTAGATATAATAAATGCTGTAGAGGATTTCCTTTTTAGAAGATCTTGGAGCACGAGGGGACCCTGTGGGGTGCTGGTAATGTGTTTTGATCTGGGCACTGGGTGTGTTCATGGATATGCATAGTTTCTTTAATAAAAAAAAAAAAGTACATGTATTCTTGCCCGGCTGGTGTGGCTCAGTGGTTGAGCATCGACCCATGAACCAGGAGATCATGGTTCGATTCCCAGTCAGGGCATATGCATAGGTGGGTTGTAGGCTTGGTTCCGAGTAGGGGGCGTGCAGGAGGCAGCCAATCAGTGATTCTCTCTTATCATGGATGTTTCTGTCTCTGTCTCCCTCTCCCTTCCACTCTTTGGGTGTGTGTGTGTGTGTGTGTGTGTGTATGTATTCTTGTGCCCTTGCCTTCCCTCTGCCAGGGCCCCTCTGGGGGTCTTTACTCCCTGCTATAATAGGAGTGAGCAGAAAGAATTGGGCTGGACCAGTGATGCCCAAGTGTAGAGTGCCCCAAATTTAGTCTATCAGCCATGCAGTTCCCAGGGCCCCACCTTCAGAGGTCACTTTCTGCAGGGGGAGGGGCAGGGGGAGGGGCAGGGGCAGGGGCAGCAAACCGCACTGTGGTAATGTTGAGGGTCCCGCCAGTGCTGCTGTCTTGGAGCCCAGCCCCACGGGGACTGACAGCGGCCCGGAGGCTAATGTGGAGGAGAGCCTCAGGGGGCGTGCAGAGATGGCCACGCGTGGGAAGAACACGTACATGCCTCCCTGTTTTGAATGTGCCCTGAACCGTTTTTTGAGCAATGCTCGCCTTTCCATTCAACTCTTACGACCATCTTGGGAGACAGATGGGAAGTGTTTGACTAAACAAGATAGAGCACCTGTCCCACTTCAGAGAGCTGACTCCCAGCTAGTGCTGTCTTTGCTACCAGACTCCACCTGGGGACGGATGGAAACGTCTCATGTAGATAATCATGGATGAAATGAATCACAGGCAAGCATGTGTGTGTCCTACCGGCGGGTTCTCAAAAAGCCTAGATTTCTGCCAGCCTTACCCTGGTCCGGGCAGCCGGGCCCGGAAGGGGCTTTGCTCTGAATGGGATCGTTGGAAAGCAGGAGAGTGCCGGGGAGTAGGAGCCCAAGCTCTGAGGCCACACAGGGCTTAAGTCCCCAGCTGAAGGGGTCTGATCAGGTCTCCTGACTCCTTAGTGCAGAGGGGGGGAAGAGGGGAATTGGGAGGATGCAGAGGTAGCCTGCACTTAGGCTCTGCAGGCCAGTGTTGAGCAGAAAGGGTGGGGGGTGGGAGGACAGCAGGGTAAATCTCAGCTGGAAGCCTTCAGGTTGGGGGCAGACAGGAGGCCCGTCTGGGCCGTGGGCCTCTGAAGCGCTTCTGTGGCAGGAGCAGGTAGGCCTCTTGCTCAGAGGCAGTGATGGTGACAGTGGCTTGGGGGGGAGGGCAGGAGTAGGGCAGTGATGGCCTCAGCCATCCTGGTCTGGAGAACAAGAGAGGCCCAGGCGCCAAAACCGGTTTGGCTCAGTGGATAGACCATTGGCTTTCCGACTCAAGGGTCCCAGATTCGATTCCGGTCAAGGGCACGTACCTTGGTTGCAGGCACATCCCCAGCAGGGGGGTGTGCAAGAGGCAGCTGATGGATGTTTCTCTCTCATCGACGTTTCTAACTACCCCTCTCAATTCCTCTCTGTGTAAAATCAAATTAAAAAAAAATATAGAGGCACAGGCTTGTCTGGAGGCAGGGGATGGGTGATGGGACTGCAGAAGGCCCTCCCAGAAAAGATAAAATGCTCGTCAGAGTTTGCAAGGCACTGTCCCTGCAGAACCACCTCTGACCACCCCAACAGCCACAGGGCACAACATCGGGCAGGTTCTGTTCCCGTTTGACAGACGAGGAGACTGAGGGCTCTTTGGAGGGGGATGCAGCTTGGGCAAGGCCTCGGGGAGAGCGCATGCGCCACTGCCCTCCGCAGACGGCCCCTCCTAGCAGGCCCCCCCCCCTGCCTGGGGAGGGGAGAGGATATCAGCACCTGGGCCGTCGAAGGCGTTGCTCAGCCCGTCGTTGTGGTCCCCCTGGTAGAAGGTGAGGCGGATGTCAGCGGGGCCTGTGGCCGGCGCCTCCCAGAACTCCAGCGCCGACACGTTGCTCCAGAGCTGGAAGGCGGCCCGCACGGCCCCCCGGATGGCGGGCTCCGGCAGGTGCTGCGGCCAGTTCACCAGGCGGTAGGACAGGTGCTGCTTGTACCACTTGTTGCCTGCCACCCGGAGAGGCCACGTCAGAGCCTGGGGCTGGTCCCCAGGGCAACACGTATGGTAGGGAGATAGGCCTTCCCCCAGGAGCCCATGGTCCGGCGGGGAAGACACAGCCCTTGCCTTGCGATGGCCCCCATTTGGCTGGGGAGACCCCGCTCTCAGACAGGTCGGCCTACCCTTGTCCTGGAGAATCCCTGTCTAGAGGGTTGGCCTAAGGAGGTCCCTAAGGACCTTGGCCAAGCGGCATCGCCCTCCAAAATAGAATGAGGGCGATGCAGCCGCTGCCCAGGAGAACCCCCAGCCTGGAGGACCCTCTCGTCTGGGGTCTCCTCCCGCACAGCCTGGGCCGAGCCTGAAAATCCACTCTGTGCCTCCTGCTGGCAGCAAACCCCCGCCCCTGACAACGGTGGTGCCGGGCGGAGGAGAGGCAGAGCCACGGGGTCACCGCCTCCCTGCCCTTCCTGACCTTACTGACCAGTCCTCCTCCCCAGCCCTCACACCCTCTGGCCGCCTCCCTTTCCAGCGCCCGGGGCCTGTCCCCGAGTAGCCATCACAAGACCCATTTATGTGAGGTCCCTCCCCGACCCTGGCCCTCCCGCTCCCTTCCTCAGGGGCCCTGGAGAGCTCTGAGGTGAAAACAAGAACAAAGGGTGTGTTCTGTCCCTGACCGAGAGCAATTTTTCCATCTCCACTCCGCTGAGCCTTTCTATTCCTTTGCCCAGAACCGCAGCAGTTCCTCCCTGAGGGGCCGAGACCTGGGCCTCGGGCCAAGCCCCAGGTCAGCTAGTCTGGGTCCAGCGCCAGCTCACCACACGCCCGGGACCAGAGTGCTTCGAAGGCCCACGCTCCGAGTTCCCCTGAGCTGTTTCTGAGCCCTGCGCGCTCAGGGACTGAGACTGGGACCCCGAGCAGAAGGCTCACTGCTTGGAGGCAGGACTCTGGGCTCAGGAGCACACAAGAGTCATGTCTTTCGGGCCTCAGTTTCCCAAATGGACCAAATCCCTGGGGCCTGGGTGACAGCGGGCGGGGCGGGGTTGACCGTGCTGGGGCACCAGCTGAGCGGGCACAGCCCCCCCCTCTCCTGAGGGCGGGGCAGTTGAAGGTTCAGGCCTCCTGCCCCTTTGTCCCAGGGAAGTCCTGGCAAGAGGAGGCAAGTGGTGGGGGTTGAGCCATCTCCTCGGTCAACCTCTCCTCTATTTGGGGGCCCTGAGACTGGGGGTGTGTGTGTGCGTATGTGTGTGTGGAAGAACTGCCCCCAGGGTCACACACAAAGTAGGAGCCCAGGCCCTGACACCGAATTCAGTGCATTTTTCATTCTGAGCAGATAAGCAGACACATTTGCTAAGACTTATAAACGTGCCTGCACGTCGCTCCTCTGGGTGAGAGCAGGGGCTCTGTGAGAGCTGACATTCTCTGGATGGGAGGGAGGGTCACAGGGGGCAGAGGAGCTGAGCACCCTTTCCCTCTCCCCACCCCCCCCCGAAAGCGGGGGAGGGGATGTCCCTTCTCCCACCCCTGAGCCAAGCTCCATTCAAGGCAATCCTGCCTCCTGGGCCTGTTTGACTTGGCAGCCACCCAAACCCTCTCAGCCAGCGACCAGCCCTCAGGGAGGGGGGAGGGAAGGATTCGAAGGGAGGAGAGGCCTGGCGTCCAGAAGCAAGCGCAGCCATTAACACTTCTAGAGCAGTGTAAGCTGGCACTGGGCACTGGGGGGCGGGGAAAGGAGCTGGCATTGGGCTCTTTCACACCCTGCGATGGGTAACCAACCCCAGAGCTAAGGTGGCCCTCACTCCAAAGACAGGGGACAGGGAGGGGGCAATTCTCTCACTCTACGTGGTCAGGGAAGGTGACAGCTCGAAGGATAAAAGGATACAAATCCTCTGTGCAGCTGAGGGGTGGGCAGGGAATAGGGAGACGCCTAGGAACAGGAATTGAGAGAAAATGACCCATTTTCCTTGCGGGGAGCAGGGTGGTGGGTTGTTGGTGTGCCCGCGGGAAGGAAGGACTGCGGGGCCAGTGGCCTGAGCCCTGTCCCCTGGCTTCTTCCAGATTCCTGCCTTTGGAGCAGGCTGGCCACTGCAGGTCCCACCCCAAATGCCTGGCTTGTTTCCATGGCAACCCCCAGGCGACCCTAGCACCTGGCACTGCACCCTACACCCTTGATCTAACTTCCAAAAGGGGCCCTGACTGGTGTGGGTCGTTTGGTTGGAGCATCATCCCGTACAGCAAAAGGGATTCCCGGTCAGGGCACATACCCAGGTTTCGGGTTTGATCCCTGATTGGGGTGGGTATGGGAGGCAATTGATCGATGTTTCTTTCTCACGTAGAAGTGTGTGTTTTTGTTTTTTTTTCTCTCTCTCCCCCTCTCCTTTTCTCTCTCTCTAAAGTCAATAAAAACATATCCTCGGTGAGGATTTAAAACAATAAATTTAAAAAATAATACCCAAAAGGGAAGAGAAGAGGAAAAAAAGATGGGGAGAGAAGAGAGCTAGATTCTTTGCTTGGGCAGGACCCGAGCGAGAGTCCTAACTCCCAATAGCAACCTGCTACGGTGGAGAGAACAAGGGTTGGAATCTCAGTACCTTTCCTTACAAAGGACAGAATCCCCCCGAGCCTCAGTTTCCTTATTTGCAAAGTAGAAATGACATAGCAACCCGCAGCTGCCTGGCACATGCTGGGTGCCCAGTGATTATCCATTCCCTTCTTCCTTTTCCGCCCTCTGAGCTCCCCACCCCGCCAGCTCTGGGAGGGGGCAGGGGCACTGAAAACCAGCAGGTGCAGAGGGGAGCAGGTTGCCAGATTTAGCGAATGAGAATGCAGAATGCCTGGCTAAACCTGAACTTCAGGTCAGCAAGTCATTATTTTAGAATAAGGACATAAAGACTAAACAATTATTTGGTGTTTATCTGAAATAGAAATTCAATGTGGGAATCCTGTGTTTTATCTGGCATTCCTACCCTGGAGCCCAGTTCCCTCAGCACGGCGTTTGCCCATATAATGAGAAGTCACTGGCTTCGGGATCCATAAATTTTTAAAGTACCTACCCATATCCTGGGTTTTTCCACTCATTTTTAAAGCACCTACCCATATTCTGGGTTTTTTTCCACATCTGGAATCTCACTTAATCCTCCAGTGACAAGAAGGCTTGGCTCCCCTCTGGCTCTTTGGCCCTGGGAAAGTTGCCTAAGCTCCTTGTCCATCAGCGTGCCCACCTGGAAGGGAGGGTAATGGTGGTACCTGTCTCAGAGGGTTGTTCCGGGAGAAAATGAGTTAATCTGTTCACAGCTGTGCTTGGCACATCATAAATGCTCAATAGGTGTGAGCTGTTACTATTACACTTTCTTTCCTAAGGCTTAGGAAGGGCTCAGTGCCTGCCAAACCTACAACTTCCTTCTAGGCCCTAGATTCCAGGGACTATCTCCCCACCCAGGGAGGAAAGGAAGTGAAGTCATGTTGTGACCGAGAGGGAAATTCTCTGTCTAACCTGGCCTCTGCCATCTGGACCAGGGGTCAGACAAGGAAATGGGGCGAGGCTGGTGGGGGTCAGCTGCCTGCCTGAGAGGCGCCTTAGCCCAAATCTCTGTCTAAAAGGGATTCTCCAGCCCTAGCTGGTTTGGCTCAATGGATTGAGCGTCAGTCTGCAGACTGAAAGGTCCCAGGTTCTATTCCGGCCAAGGGCACATGCCTGGATTGCAGGCTTGATCCCCAGTAGGGGATGTGCAAGAGGCAGCCAATCAATGATTCTCTCTCATCCTTGATATTTCTATCCCTCTCCCCCTTTCCCTTCCTCTCTAAAATCAATAAAATATATAGTTTTTAAAATAAAAGGGATGCTCCAAATTGGACAGTGACCAACAGACACTCCATCAGATTCTCCCTTGGCACATGAGAAGGTGAGGTGGTGCTGGGAGGAAGCATCCTGAGTGCTCAGGTCATGCCCTGGCCGTCCAGGAGGCATCGTCCCAAATCTCCATGGAATCTAGCCTGGAAGTGTTGCTGCTGAGTCTGTGTCTGGGGCTGCCCCCCTTTCCTCTGTATTCTCACAATCTCTGCCCCCCCTTCCTCTGTATTCTCACAATCTCTGCCCCCCCTTCCTCTGTATTCTCACAATCTCTGCCCCCCCTTCCTCTGTATTCTCACAATCTCTGCCCCCCCTTCCTCTGTATTCTCACAATCTCTGCCCCCCCTTCCTCTGTATTCTCACAATCTCTGCCCCCCCTTCCTCTGTATTCTCACAATCTCTGCCCCCCCTTCCTCTGTATTCTCACAATCTCTGCCCCCCCTTTCCTCTGTATTCTCACAATCTCTGCCCCCCCTTCCTCTGTATTCTCACAATCTCTGCCCCCCCCCCTTCCTCTGTATTCTCACAATCTCTGCCCCCCCTTTCCTCTGTATTCTCACAATCTCTGCCCCCCTTTCCTCTGTATTCTCACAATCTCTGCCCCCCTTTCCTCTGTATTCTCACAATCTCTGCCCCCCCTTCCTCTGTATTCTCACAATCTCTGCCCCCCCTTCCTCTGTATTCTCACAATCTCTGCCCCCCCTTCCTCTGTATTCTCACAATCTCTGCCCCCCCTTCCTTTAAAATTGATTTTAAAGAGAGAAGAAGGGAGAGGGAGAGAGAGAGAGAGAGAAACATCAATGTGGGAACATTGATCAGCTGCTTCCTGCAGGTTCCCTGCTAGGATTCCAGCTTGAAACCTGGGCATGTGCCCTGACAGGGAATCCAACCCGCCCCCTTTCAATATATGGGATGACGCGCCAACCAACTGAGCCACACTGGCCAGGGCGAGCCCCCACCCCTTGGTTATCAGAACTCATCTCTCCTTTGCAACCTAAAAGGGCCCGTGTCTCAGATGAGGAAACAGCAAAGTAACTCAGCTCGGGTCACACAGCTGAACCCAGAGCCCGAGCCCCAGGAATGTCGCTCTTCCTGCTCTGCCAGGGCCTCCTGTGCTCAGGCCTGGTCCTTCTCCTCTGCTGCCCAGGACACCGTGTCAGCCCCGGAGACCCGGGGCAGCTGGGAGTGTAGACACAGCTGAACTGGATCGGCGAATACCTGGAAATGGCCATCCTCCAGCAGCTGAGGGGAAATGCCCTCAATTTCCTTTGGTGTCAGCTAAGAAATAAAAACAAAGTATGTGCCTTCTGGCCTAGTTCCTGATGGCTATGGTCGGTAAAAGTAGTCACTGCACATTCAAAGAGACAGTCGCCCGAAGGGCTCACAGTAAAATTCATTCCAGGTAAAAAGCTGACTAGACAACCCCGTTTCGTTAGGAATCTTGAAAACGGTAGAAGTTGACCAGAGGAAATTAGACTTAGTAAACTGCAAAACTTGTTACTGATGAAGAATGGACAGGAGAATAAAATCTTTACAAATCTTAGATCAGTAACCTTTGACCCTGGAAGACTGGATTTTCAAAGAAAATCCTGCCAAAGAAGGAGGAAGAAGTGAAGGGAAGAAAAAAACAAACAAAAAACAAAAAAACACCCACAATTAAATCATAACGGGAGGAAGTGTAATGCCTAAAATGTGTTCTGATGAAATGTTCAGAAGAGGCAAACCCATAGAGACAGAAAGTAGATTCATGGCTGCTAGGAGCTGGGGGAGGGGGCATGGGAAGGGCCAGCTCAGGGGCATGGGATTTCTGCTTGAGGTGATGAAAATGTTCTGCAATTGATTGCATTGTGATGATGGTTGCACAATTCTGCAAATATGCTAAAAGCCACTGGACTGTAGGCTCTCAATGGGTGAATTGTATTGGCATGTGAATTATAGTTCAATCAAGCTGCTGAAAATGTACTATGGACAAAATCAAACTGATGGATGAATCCCATCCTTGTTGGATAATCCTTATGAAAAAGAACCGATTCTGATGAAAATAACTCCAGTGAAATAGAAAGAAGTGTGTTGGCCACAGTTTGACCGCCTTGCGTAGCAAATTGACTGAGAAATCAAGTGGGCCCGATGGGGTTCGAGCTGGACAATACTTGGCACGATGACAATTCATCAGCATGGGCATCGTTCTGATGTAGATGTCTTTGTTCACAAACACGGTCCTCAGGTCCCATTGTGCTCCCCGCCCCCACGCCAGGGACGAGGTTATGGACACGGCCCAGCCCGAGGTGGAGCCCTTTTTCTGGCCATGGGGCTCTGGGCTGGTGGGGAATCCCGTCCTGGCTAGATGGCCACGGTGCTCACCTTGCTTTGCAAAGCGTTTCTTGCGCCTCATTTTGGCCCGGCGTCCGGCAAACAGGGCGCTGACCCGCTCGGTCCGGGCTGCCTGGCCGTCAGTATCCGCCACCCCACAGCGGGGCAGTGTCATCTGGTGGAGGGTTGCGGGGTCCAGCACGCCACTGATGGGCAGCTGGGACACCCACTGGAACTCCCTGTCGGGAGGAATTGAGATAAAGGACCACAAAGGGAGGGTGGGTGGTGAGAGCAGGGAGCTTCCCTGGATACAGCAGGAGGCTGGGGCAGGTGGGAGTGGGCAGTTGTGGGGAGGAACAATGGAGCATGGCCCCCTGGACCCACATGGGGGCAGCCTTCCCCCAGGAGGGAGGAGATGACCTAAGTGTATACCCAGCACTGCCAAGCCCTCACGCCCCTCCATCCTACCTGATGGCATTGCTGAGTCGCGTGGAGGAGGGAGCTCCGGGGGCCTGCTCACTGAGGTAGCCATACCTCTCCAGGAATGCCTGGGGGAGAGAGGAGCATCAGCCTTTCCCACTGTGTGACATCCTTTTCCCTTCCTTTGACCTCCAAGTGTCCATGGCACCTGCATCGTGCCTGGACTCAGCCCTCATCCCAACAGGGTCCATGAGCTACAGCAGAAAGGGTTCTGGCATCAGAGTCAGGACCTGGACTTCGTCCCAGGCCACCAACCACTAGCCGAAGGTCTTGAGCAAGTCACTCATTATGCTTGAACCTTAACTTCTTTATTCCTAACACTGGCCACGCAGTCCCTGCCCTGAGTATCGCATGGCATCGCCAGCGGACGGTAGAGTTATGGGCTCTGGAGCCAGGCCTGCCTGGGTTAGAATCCCAGTTAGCAAGCTACTGCCCTCAATCACTGGTTTCTCAATTGTAACGTGGATTTAGAAATAGTACCTGCTTTACAGGGTGTGTGTGTGTGTGTGTGTGAATGAATCACAACAGTAAATATAAAGTACTTACCACAGTACCTCTCACCTAGCCCGGGCTCCATGCAGGGCAGCTATTATAACTTTATGTAAACATACATGATCGACAGGCCTCAACTCTTCTCCTGACACATGCCATCTCTTTAGGAACATTTCGGGGTTGGTCAGGAGTTGAGCTGATCCCCTGCAGGCTCTGCCAAGCACGGACTGGGAATTAATTACCTAATGCTGGCTACTCCCTAAACAATTGCCCTCCTCCCGAATGCAGATATACTTAAGAACAATGGCCTTACCTTCAACCCTATGGTTTATACGAAACCTTAACTCTCTGGAGAAGCACTGTTTGAATTCGAAACCTGCAACTTCCTTTCATTCATTCGTTGGATTATTCATACAATGTACTAGGTACATTGCCAGGTGCAAGAGTCAACAAGACACTCTTAAAGGAACCTATATGTACACTTGTGGACGGGGACAGACAAAGAAAACACAGATAGCAAATAAAGGAGAACGTTTGATGCTCTAAAGAAAAGAAACGGAATGATGTGATTGAGACTAACTTAGACACTTTACATGAGGAGGTCACGGAAGGTCCCTCTGAAGAGCTGATATTCGATGTGAGCGTCCTAATGAATGAGACATGCCTGGCTGGTGTGGCTCAGCAGTTGGGAGTTGACCCAGGAACCAAGAGGTCACCAGTTTGATTACCTGTCAGGGCACATGCCCAGGTTACAGGCTGGATCCCCAGTAGAGGGCGTGCAGGAGGCAGCCTTGGGATGATGTCCCTCTCTCGTTGATGTTTCTATCCTTCTCCCTTCCTTTCTCTCTAAAAATAAATAAAAACATTTGGATAGAATGAGAAGTAGCTAGCCTGGCACCGAGGTGGGAAAGGGGGTTTGGGCAGAGGGAGCAACAAATGCAAAGGCTGAGCTAGGAAGGACGTTGCCTGTTTATGGCAAGAAGGAGGGCGGGGGCAGTGGGTTCACGTGAAGCCGCAGGAAACGTGATGACATCAGAGGCAGGCCGACTGTCCGTCGGGGTAAGAAGTGTGAGTTTTATTTTCATCTTCCTGGTGAGTTAATTGTGGGGGAATGAAAGAAAGGGAGGAATCCAGGACGGTTCCTAGTGTTTGCCTTAGAAGATGATGCCATTTACTGTATGAGAAAGCCTGAAGGAGGAACGGTGTGTGTGTGTGTGTGTGTGTGTGTGTGTGTGTGTGTGATTAAGATCAATTCTGATGAGGTCCGTTGGCGCTGGTTGTGTGATCCTGGAGCTCAGAGGAGAAGCTGGAATCTCAGCACGTGGGTGATGGGAAGCTGTGGGGCTGGAGGAGAACACCCCATCCCCCACATGCCTTTTACTCACTGCCGCCAGGGAAGCCGCTCTCTCAGCAGCCCCTGGAGAGAAATGTGTGATTCATTGTCCTTACCGGTCACCTGTCCTACCCTGAGGGGTGGGGGTGGGGGGCGGGGGGGATCACTGTACTTGGCTCCCTGCTTGCCTTTCTCACTGATGAAGCTGCAGGAATGGCTTCTTTAAAATGTCACCGGGCTGCTTAGTTCTCACGCAGACCCACGTTGTCTCTTAATTTTTACCCCTCCTTGCTATGTTACACAGAAATCACTTTCTGTCTTCCCGGTTCTTTTACTCACTTGTATTTGCTGCATTAAAAAAAATCCTCACCCAGGGACGTTTATTGATTTTTTAAAATTTTTAATCTTTTATTGATTTCAGAGAGGAAGGCAAAGGGAGAGATAGCAACATCCATGATGAGAGAATCATGGATTGGCTGCCTCCTGCATGCCCCCCACGGGGGACCAAGCCTGCAACCCAGGCATGTGCCCTGACCGGGAATCGAACCGTGACCTCCTTGCTCATAGGTCAGTGCTCAACCACTGAGCCACACCAGCCGGGCTGTTTATTGATTTTGAGAAAGAGAGGGAGAGAGAGAGCGAGAAAGAAATGTGAGGGAAACATCAATTGATGTCTTCCGAACATGCCCTGACAGGGATCAAACCTGCACCCCAGTAATGTGCTCTGACCCGGAGTCAAACCTACAGCCTCTTGGTGTATGGGATGATGGCCAGGGCCTTTGCTGCATTTCTTTTCTTTCTTTCTTTCTTTCTTTCTTTCTTTCTTTCTTTTCTTTCTTTTTTTTAAAAAATATATTTTATTGATTTTTTACAGAAAGGAAGGGAGAGAGGGATAGAGAGCTAGAAACATCATGAGAGAGAAACATCGACCAGCTGCCTCCTGTACATCCCCTACCAGGGATAGGCCCGCAACCAATGTACATGCCCTTGACCGGAATCGAACCCGGGACCTTTCAGTCTGCAGGCCGACGCTCTATCCACTGAACCAAACTGGTTTCAGACTTTGCTGCATTTCTTCACTCAGGTCAACTCCCGTCATAGCTGCTGCCTCGAGAAAAAGGCACCTATTGGGAAGGAAACTAGACGCCGAGCCAGGACCCCAAGCTCCTGAGCCTTTGCCAGCATCCAGCCTCCTCTTGGTGGGTTTCATTACATCCGTCCTTAGCAACCTCCACAACCTCTTCTCGTTAAAGCCACTTCCCATAAGGAGCCCTATTCTGAACCACAGAACACCTCCCAAGCCTGCTTTATTGTTTTCCTGCCCTAACTCATTAGACTTTCAGCCCTATTTTCTGTTTTCCCTTTTCACGAGCACACTATTTTGGGATGCATAATGGATTAAGGGAGTTTTTGTGGCTTAATCTGGAAGACTATTTACGGCTCAAAATAGTGTGGCATCATGGAATAACCACTGGGCTTGGAATCCAGATGCTGTTCCCAACCCTGACCCTGCTGCTGGGTGGCCAGGGACAGATGACGTCACCTCTCTGGGCCTCCACTTCCTCAGCCACAATGTGAGAACAAGGGTGTCTCCGCCACCCCTCCCCACAGGATTCTCAGAAGGATTAAATAAAGCAGTGCGCGTCCAGCGTCGTGCCTGCTATAGTTCATGCTCAATAAACAGTTTATCTGGCCGGTTTAACGTACAGGGGAAAACTAGCAACAGGCTTTCGGAATGCAGCCCATCTGTGAGAATGGGAACTGCTTTGAACGAGGCAGGGACACCTCCGTTCTCCGGGCAGGTGCTCCATCCCAGAAGCGCCTCGCCCAGCCAGGTGCCTGGCTCTCTTCCTCGCCTCTTCCCTTTCCCCTGGTGAGGGTGGATGGAGAGGGCGCGGCTTTTTACCGGAAGCCAGGGAGTGAGTGTGTCCTTAGAAGCAGTTTTGCTGAGTGAGTGATTTGGAGGAGACTGGGTCACAGGCCATCGTGCTGGCACTCCCTGTGCCTCTCCCCCCAAACCCACCCAGCCCTTATCAGGGAGTTGGCTCCAGGTCTGGAGCTAGGAAACCTTGGACAGAGGGGGAGAAGGGAGGGGAAATGGACGAGCAGCGGCGTCTCCTGTTTCCTGGCTGGGCCCGTGCCTGGTGCTTTGGCAGGCAAGGTGGGTGGAGGGCAGGATGGGGGTGGAGGTGTTTTTTTCAAGGGTCCCTAGGAGGGCAAGTCCTGAGAAGTCCTTTCTCCTGCCTGCCTCTGGGACCCTGCGGGCTGCCAGGCATAGCCGAATTCCCAGGGAGCCGTGAGTCTGTGTTCACACGAGCCAACAGACACCAAAAGAATGAGGGAGAGAAATCTCAAGAATTTGACATTTTTGTATTTCCATAAAAGCCGTGAAGTATTATTATGGAGATTAGCAGGACTTAAAAACTCCCTTATAGCCCTAGACAGTTTGGCTCAGGGGATAGAGCATGGGCCTGCAGACCAAAGGGTTGCGGGTTCGATTCCGGTCAAGGGTACTGTACCTCTGATGTGGTCTCAATCCTGGCCCGGGTTGGGGCACGTGCAGGAGGCAACCAATGGATGTCTCTCTCATCGATGTTTCTCTCTGTCTCTATTGTCCCCTTTACTCGCTCTTTAAAAAAAAAAAAAAAAAAAATCAATGGGAAAATATCCTTGGGGGAGAATTAACAACAACAACAACAACAAAGAACTCTCTTACACTTATTTCCTGTTTACTATGCCTCTCATGAAAGTGTTTTTCATTACAGAAAGGGTCTCCTGAATACTGCCAGAGCCTAGTGCTCTGTAGTTCTGTCGAGGGGGGCAGACCTATGTCCCTGGTGAGGAGGAGGCAGGGTTGAGGCGCCTCTGCTCCTGCAGCCGCCCCTAGCCCATTTGCCGTGCCTCAGTTTCCCCTGCAAAGGTGCGAGAAAGGTCCCTGTCTGCATCAGAGCAGGGTGTGGGGCAGAGGACACCAAGGCACAGGGAGCCCGGGGAAAGGGGGCAGGCCTGAGAGGTGGAGCTCTCATTTTCATCTCAGCTCCACACGAACCGCCTTGGAGGAGTCATTTCCCTTCCAGGAGGCAGTGTTCCTGGGGCCTGTGTCCTCCCAGGGACGCCCTGAGCCCCAGCCGTGGCCTCCTGCCCCCCTTCATGGAGGCAGCACCCGGCCTGTTCCGCTCTGCCCGGCAATTCTCGCTCCCTTGTTCTCCACCCACACCGTGCTGAGGAGCCCAGCGCTGGAGCTGCGTGGAGAGGAAGCCGTAGGGCCGTGCCCTCTGTGATTCACCTGCCTGGGTTTAAAAGCTGGTGCCAACCTGCCTCACCCTCCCGGTGGTGGCTGGGGCCGCTTTTCTGGGAGTCATCTCTGGAAAGCCCTGGGCGTGGCTGGGATGTTTGGGTAAAACAAGAATGGTTCCCCCTGGAGCCCAGAGAGCTCAGTGGAATCAGGGCTCCGGGGGTTCTAGCCCTGCATCCGTCCCGACTTGTCATGACAGGGTGTGTGGGTCCCAGCCCATCTGATGCCCGAGGGAAGGGGCTATTCTGGCCAGGGCAAGACAAGCAGTAAGGTTTAGCAAAACGAATCCAGGGCTGAGTCAGGAACTCTGAGTCACTGGCCTGGCAGGACAACAGTCCTGGGCTGAGTCTCATTTAAAAAAAAAAAAAAAAAAAAATATATATATATATATATATATATATATATATATATTGATTTAAGAGAGGAAGAGGGAGAGAGAGATAGAAACATCAATGATGAGAGAGAATCATTGATCAACTGCCTCCTGCACACCCCACTCTGGGGTTCTAGTCCACAACCCAGGCATGTGCCCTGACCGGGAATTGAACCGTGACCTCCTGGTTCATAGGTCAAGGCTCAACCACTGAGCTTCATTGGTTGGGCTGAGTGTCTTGAGTTTCATTCCTGGGGCTGCTGCTAGCTATGTGTCCTTGGGTGAGCCCTGCACCTTTCTGGGCCTTAGGTTCCTCTTTTGTAAAAGGAGAGAGCCGGATTAGAGCTAAGATATACTCCAGGTCTGTCTATTATTGTAGCTTTGCTTCTGGGTGATCTATGCCACGATTACTTAACCTCTCTGTGCCCCAAAGTCTAAAATGGGGGTAAGAGTACTGCTTATGTTTCTCATAGGAACATCATGAAAATCCAGTAAGAAGGTGCTTTGGGATAATTGTCCCATTGAAAACATTATTTTCCCTGCCCTAGCCGGTTTGGCTCAGTGGATAGACCATCAGTTTGTGGCCTTAAGGTTCTTGGGTTCGATTCTGGTCAAGGGCACATGCCCAGTAGGGGGCATGCAGGAGGCAGCCAATCAATGATTCTCATCATTGATGTTTCTCTCTCTCCCTTTATGAAATCAATAAAAATATATATTAAAAACAAAACATTACTTTCCCCTCTATAGTCACAGAGCTTTATTGCTGTAAGTCTAGGAGGGGCCAGCTCCCAGTCTCAAGTCCACAGAGTGGCTGTGACACCCTCCATATCAAAGAATTCCAGCAGCAAAAATGAGCCCAGAGGGGGATGAGGACAATTATGTGATACTATAATCAATTAAAAAAAAAAAAAAAAAGAGAGCCCAGAAATTTTAAAAATTGCAAAATGGCAAGTTCATAAAGAAACCATGTTGCTTTACCTGTGATTTATTCCAGCTCATTTCATGTTCATTATGATTTTAGGCTTTTCAAAGTGACGCTATGTGACTGTGTTTTATCACTTACTACATCTTTGCATGATTAGCCAAGTCAAGATTCCAGGGATGATTGTTGGTGTTCTGCCTTGCACGTCCTATAAATAAAGCTGTTTTCGGGTAATTAAGAGCACAGTGAGTGCTTGGCTATTTCAGAGTTTTTAAGGGGATTTTGCCTTCGAGCATCACAAACACCTTGTAAGAACAGAGGCCAGGGGTTATTATTCCCATTTTACTTTATATTTACTTACTTAATTGATTTTTCTTGATTTCAGAGAGAAAGGGAGAGGGAGAGAGAGATAAACATCAAGATGAGAGAGAACCATCAATTGGCTGCCTCTGCAAGCCCTCTTCTGGGGATGGAGCCCACAATCAGCTCATGTGCCTTGACCATGTCCTCCTGGTTCCTGGGTCGATGCTTAACTCCTGAGCCACACCTGCCAGGCTTATTCTTATTTTATTTTAGTCAATCCTCACCCAAGGATTTTTAAAATTTTCATTGCTTTTTTTTTTTTAATATATTTTATTGATTTTGTACAGAGAGGAAGGGAGAGAGATAGAGAGCTAGAAACATCGATGAGAGTCATCAATCAGCTGCCTCTTGCACACCCCCTA
The DNA here is from genome assembly GCA_036971965.1 of Nyctalus aviator. Classification (NCBI taxonomy): domain Eukaryota; kingdom Metazoa; phylum Chordata; class Mammalia; order Chiroptera; family Vespertilionidae; genus Nyctalus; species Nyctalus aviator. Next base: position 35,602,796 of record CM072937.1, on the reverse strand, counting down.
CTGGGGATATGCCTGCAACTAAGTTACATGCCCTTGACCGGAATCGAACCCGGGTCCCTTCAGTCCCCAAGCCAACGCTCTATCCATTGAGCCAAACCGGTTTCGGCCTGCTTTTAAAGACACTGGAAGAGAGGTGGACGGGGGTGAGAGAAAGAGAGGGAGACATCAATGTGAGAGAGACACATCAACTGGTTGCCTCCCACACACATCGTGACTGGGGCCAAAACCTGCACCCTTTGGTGCTCAGGCCAATGCTCTAACCACTGAGCAACTGGCCAGGGCTGTTATTCCATTTTATTTATTTTTTTTTTCACAGGAAAAGTAGTTATTTTTTATTCATGGGTTCAGGAAAGGAAACCAAATCATATATTGAGATTTTAAATATTCAACTCTCTGCAGGTGAATTGCTTTTTTTTTTTTTTTTAAATCAATCTTTATTGTTCATATTATTACAAAGGTTCCTCATTTCCTTGTTATTCCATTTTAAAGATGAAGAAAGTAAGTCCTCAAGGAGTGCAGTACATTGGTAAAAGGTCTTAGTGAGCCGAAACCGGTTTGGTTCAGTGGATAGAGCGTCGGCCTGCGGACTGAAAGGTCCAGGGTTCGATTCCGGTCAAGGGCATGTACCTTGGTTGCGGGCACATCCCCAGTAGGGGGTGTGCAAGAGGCAGCTGATCAATGATTCATCAATGTTTCTAACTCTCTATTCCTCTCTGTAAAAAAAATCAATAAATTTTTTTTTTTTTTTTTTTTTTAAAAAGGTCTTAGTGAGGGACAGAGCCAGTATGTGAGTCCGACACCTCTCCAGGATGTTTTATTGCACATTTTAACAAGTGACTGAGAGGCTTTCAAAGTGAAGGAGCAAGAGCCAAGCTGCCCTCCCCACTGCGAGACAGCCCTCAAGAAGAAGAAGGCGGAACTGGGCTCTTTCTAACTGGCTCCCTTCTGTCTCCTCTGCAAGCAGGCCCAGGGGCAGAGCGGAGGGAAGAAGCTGCTCGGGCTGTGGACTTGGCTACCAGTAGAGGCTGGGATCACATCTTTCATCGCACCCCAAACCAGTCCTCTGACCAGCCAGAAGTATGTAACAGGACCAAAGCATGTTCCTTCACAAAGACAAACATTTGACTCCAGGATGCATACGCTCTGACCAGGGTCTGGGATGGGGAGGAGCCTGCCACTTGGGTACGTGCCCTTGACCAGAATCGAACCTGGGACCTTTCGGTTTGCAGGTTGACACTCTATTCACTGAGCCAAACCAGCTAGGGCCACCGTACTAGATTTCTTGGTTTTCAAGCTGGTTTGACAACTGCTTTCCCATCAACTCCTGCTTCTCTGGGACCCTTCAGAGTGTCTCCTGCACTTCCATTCACCCTGTACCCATGAGTCACTGAGCTGAGCCCTTGGGAATGGCTCCCACACCCGGGCTTCTGAGTTTCTGACTCACGCGAAGTCAAATAAATGTCTCTGGGCTATGAGAAGCAGACACTGCATCTGGGGGTGGATACTTCACAGAAGCTCCAATGTTTCCCTGGAGAAACCAACTCCCCAGCTCCCGAAGTGCGCCACCCTGGGAGTGGCTGTGCCGATCTGCGCAGATCACCACCGCGTGCAAGGCAGGTCCTGCACATACTTGCCTTGTGGTTCTAAGGAAGGTCTGAGCCAAACACGGTGGATAGATCCCTTGGGATAGTCTGTGTCACCCAAGAACAGAATAGGGTCCGGCTGAGAATGAGCGTGGGGTCAGGGTGATGATGTCATTCATTAACCCTCAGTCTTGCAATTGGGCAGTGGCGGCCCTTCCTACTCACCAGTGTGTGAGCAGCCCTAGTGCTGCTAAGTGGGCGACAATGACCTTGTTCATAATGCAGCTTTGTGAGCAGTCAGTCTCCTCCCAGCCAAAGCCCACTCGGGAAAGCCCTCCGTTTGATTACTTTGAGTGCACACAGGAGGCACATACAGCCAGGCACACAGAGACATGGGAACACAGGCATGGGCACACAGGCAGATGAAATGTACACCAATGCACATGCGCACACGTGCACACATGCGTGCACACACATACACCAAAGTCAATGTTAGTGCTAGAGAGAATCTTAAAAGTTATTTAAACCGCTTAAATAAAATGAACGCCCTCATTTTCCAGAGGAAACTGCAGCCTGGAGAAGTGAAGGAAATAACACATTGCGGACCGCGAGTTGTGTTGCTGGCTTTACCCAGAGGCCAGGTAAGTTTCTACTGAACGAGCACAAAAAACGTTTTACCTAAATGTTAAAGGCACGCTTTAAAGTTAGATACCCATTGCATTTTGAAGTTATGTGTTATATGTCCTTACAGGCTAATATCTTTTTAAAGTAGGACACTCTGTAAAACACTGTGTAATATGAAGCGAGGATTCCCATGATCCGTCCGCAATGTGTCAAGATCACGCCGTCTGTTTTTATTGTTTCTTTCCATCTATGTTCTGCAATCTGACCTCTGTCCATGGGCTCAGTAGGACTGCTATGCTCTCCTGGGGTCTAGCTCCCTGCCCCGCGGTCAGGGGATTGCACCTGAGCAGAGAGCCGGAGTGATCGTGGGGCTTCCTTTGTGCGTTCCCTTCTGCAAAGGTTGTATTTCCCTGAATGACCGTGACACTCCCATTTCCATGCTCTTTTCACAACGTGACTTCAGCACTCCTCCCACCGATTGTGGGGACCATGTTGCCTCCCCTTGACCTGGGGGGTTTGTGACTGATCCAGCAGGTGTGATTATGCCTAACTTCTCAGTCTAGGCCATAAGGAGGGCACAGCTTCTTTTGCTTGTCTGTCTGTCTGTCTGTCTCCCTTTCTACTTCTCAGAACACTTATCTTGGAGACCCTGCCTCCAGGTTTTGAGGCAGCCCAAACTAGCCCGCATGGAGAGACACTGTGGATAGGCCCGAATGGGGAGGAACTGAGGCCCCGCTGACAGCCAGCATCAACTACCAGGTAGGCGAGTAAGCATCCTTCAGACGATCCCACCTCCAAATGCTGCACAGCAGAGACAAGCTGCCCTGATGTGCTGTTTGAATTCTGAACCATGGCACCAATGGGCATAGTAAATGGCTCTTTTACTTTTCTAAGTTTTGGGGTTATGTGTAATGTAGCCATTGTAAAAGCAACACCATCTGAGAATTACAGTGCTGTGCTATCTGTTGTCCAATGCTGAAAATAGTTTTGTTGTGCATTTTGTCATTGTTTTAGGAGAGCTAGTCACCAAGCCAGGGCTTTAATCTGAGTCTCTGTTCTCTAAAATAATGATAAAGACTGAAAAGGGATTTACTATCGAGGAAAGGGAGGGAGGAAGAGACTGAACATAAACTGTGCACCTATGGATGAGGACAATGGGGGATGGGGAGGGGGTGGAGGGTGGGGTGGGAACCTGGTGGAGGGGGGAAGAAATGAGGAACCTTAGTAATATTATGAACAATAAAGATTGATTTAAAAAAATAATAATAAAATAAAATAAAATAATGATAAAGGTACTAACAACATTGAAAGCAACTTCCTTTTATAATCTACTTTCTAGGAACTAGGGATCTCAATAAAACCACACAATCATCTTGTGAAACAGGCATTATTAACCCCATTGCACAGAGAAGAAAACTGAGGTTCACAGAGGTTAAACCTATGGTTTGCACACAGGTCTGTCTGTCACCAAAGACCATGCAATTGACCATACACAGAAACACATCGTACCGACATCACACATGTACACACACATCCCAATTTACATATGTACAACATACATATGTATAGGCATAGACATATGGAGACACTATGCATCCATTACACATTTCCGGAGTCTTTATGCTTTTAAAATATTTCTTGTTTTCAGAGTTAAAAATCCCCTTTACCGCAATTATGTTAAATAGACGGAAAGAGACTCAATCTGTTAGATATTACATTCCCCAGGATGAAATTCTCTCCATCTGAGGCCACCACAGGCATGAGCAGCCGAGCTGTTGTCTCTATTCTCCTGCCAAGGATCGCCCAGGACCTGGACACGAGGGGGGAAATTGGTGAGGAGGGGACTCTTAATGGGACTTGGCTTGGTAGATAGAAGCTTTGCCCTGGGGCCGCAAGGTCTTTGCACTTGATGTTGTAAGATTCTAAATTCAGAGAACAAAATGATTCTTAAATGTCCAGAAGCAGAGAGCACAGAGCAAGAGACAGTGCTTGGAAGGGGACAGGGGCGGGGAGTTTGAGAAAGGACCTTCTTGTTGAAGCACGGCCATTCCCAGATATTCCCGAGCAGCAGCAGCAGCGAGCAGCCGCAGAAGCCGGCTGTGGGCCCTCCTCCAGTTTCCCAAATTCAGCCCGCCCCTTCCAGGAAAGGGGGTGAGGGTACTGAGAAGCTCCGAACTGGCAGTTTTAGTGCAGGAAATATGCTCTTAGGTGGGCACGTCTCAGGGCAGAGCGCTGGGCTTGGTAGTTTAGAAGTTATGTGCATCTCTTTGCCTTAAAATAGTGGCAACCCCAGATCTATTTCTGAGAAGAGCTAAGAACACAGAGTCCTGGTGGGGCTTCTCAGTAATTAGAGTGTGGGCCCGTGGACCAAAGGGTACGAGTGTCTCTTTCGCATCCATATTTCTCTGTCTCTCTCTCTCTCTCTCTGCCTCCCCTTTCCCTTTGATTCTGATAATCAATGGGGAAAAAATATCCATGGGTGATGATTAAAAAAAATACAGAAGTGCTTCTTTGGAAAAGAAAGAAAAGACCCGGGTGTATTGCTACAATCACTGTAATCTAGAGAATAGATGTCCCAAGCCCACCCCCACTCTCGCCTCGCAAAAAGTTCTCACTTATGCAACCTACAGCAAGCAGCTGAGTCCGAAGGAGGAAACTGAAAATGGGAATGTTTAAGGTTCATCGCCACCTTCCTGCCCGCTCTTCCAGGAGCACTGCTTAGAGCTCCTCAGAAGCAGCTCTGGAGAGGAGTGGAATACTCTCACCCAGTTACAAGCCGCTTAGGGAAGCCGGTTCTGTCGCCGGTGTGCCAGCCCAGAGAGCGGGATCCTCTCCGCCGTGTTTGACACTCGGGAGAGCTTGGGCTTTCCGATGAATGATGGCCAAGCCTCCCCGGCTTAGGTGGCGAGGGGCGGGGGCTGCCACTCTCTGCGCTCCTGCCTGTCTGTCCCCTCCCGTCTCTCCCTCCTCCCCCGTCCGGGAACAGCCGTGCAGACCCGCGTGCCTGTGTGGTCCCCGCCCCAGCCCGGGGAGAATGCTGCCCCCGGGCTCTTTGTGTGCCCGGGTGGAGGGTGCGGGGACAGGGAGAGGACAGAGCAGGTTGGCAGCGCGGAGGGGCAGGCGGGGTGGCCGGAATGCGCAGTTCTGGCGGCTCCCCCTCCCGCACGCGGACCTCCGCGGCCCGCACACGCCCCTTACCTCCGCCTCCCGGCGCAGCTCCGGGCCCGCGCGCCCCGGGGGCCGGGCGCCCAGGCCGCCGCACAGCAGCAGCGGCAGGGCGCGCAGCAGGAGCCCCGCGCGCGCAGCCATCTCCGCGGGGCGCGGGTGGGCGCGGGGCTGCGGGGCGCGGGGAAGCCGCCCGCCCGGCTCCTCGGATGCTGCGGGTTCGCGCCGCCGGGCACCCAGGCGGAGGGCGCCCGGGGCTGGCCAGCGCCCCTGGCCCCGCGCTGGGCCGCTCCTCGGGGACCCTTCGCCCGGAGCCGGAGGAGGTGCAGCTCGGCGGTGTCTGCTCAGTGGGTTGCGGGCCCGAGACCTAAAAGGCGAGGGAGGAAGGGCGGGAGGAGGGGCGGGAGCCCGGCTCCGGCCACACCCACCCCGCTCCGCTGCTGGAACGCGGGGTTCCCAAGTTTCCTCCGCGGGCTGCGCGCCTCGCCCGGTGCCTGCTGCGCCCTGCGGACCCGTCTCCCGCCCGCCGCCGGCCACCTCGAGTGGATGCTGATCGCCCTGGGGAGGCGGGGTGAAAGGGTCTTCTATCTGAGGCTCATGGATTGTTTCAGCCAGGCTGGCAGGGAGCAAGGACCTGGAGAGGGAAGGAAGGAGCCTTGGGCCGGGTCAGAAGAATTTTTATTTATTTATTTATTTTTAATATGTTTTGCCGGGACCGGTTTGGCTCAGTGGATAGAGCGTCGGCCTGCGGACTGAAAGGTCCCGGGTTAGATTCCGGTCAAGGGCATGTACCTTGGTTGCTGGCACATCTCCAGTGGGGGGGGAGGGGGGGTGCAAGAGGCAGCTAGTCAGGTGTTTCTCTCTCATCGACGTTTCTAACTCTCTATCCCTCTCAATTCCTCTCTGTGTAAAATCAATAAAATATATCAACCAAGGTACATGCCCCTGACCGGAATCGAACCCTGGACCTTTCAGTCCGCAGGCTGACGCTCTATCCACTGAGCCAAACCGGTTTCTGCTAGGGTCAGAAGAATTTAATTTGAGTTCCAGCTCTGCTTTTTTTCCTTTTTCTTTTTTTTTAATTTAATATATTTTATTGATTTTTTTTTTTTACAGAGAGGAAGAGAGAGGGACAGAGAGTTAGAAACATAGATCAGCTGCCTCCTGCACACCCCCCACCGGGGATGTGCCCGCAACCAAGGCACATTCCCTTGACCGGAACCGAACCCGGGACCCTTCAGTCCGCAGGCTGATGCTCTATCCGGTCTTGGTTCTGATTTTTTTTTGGCTAGCAGTATGAATCCTGCCTCAATCTACCTGCTGGCTGTGTGGTCTTGGGTAAGCCTTCTCTGAACTGATTTCTCCCATCACTAACCAGGGATAATACTACCAGGCGGAACCATGTCATTGTAGGGAGCATTTGATGAGAGAAGAATGCCTGCAAGTAGCTTGGCACCTTGCTGGCATTAAGAACGCATTTAATAAATGGTAGCTTGCAAAGCACTGTGGACTTTTTGCAAAAGGATTGATTTAACCACGAACTTGGAGCGTCAGTTTCCTCACCAGTAAAATGGGAGCAAATGGTATTTAGTGTCTGGCGTTGCAGGAAGGTTAAAAGAGAGAATGAGTGCAAAGCGCCTGGCTTTACGGATCCCACGCCGTGGTAGTAAAGGTGGAATGAAATGATTCCCGTAGCTAAACTCGTGCTGAGCAAAAGTAAACTGTTTTCCTCATCTGCCTCAGTAACGGCAAGCAGGTTACTGTCTCCTAGTCTCAGTCTGTAACATGCAAAGGACACCGTGATACCCACCTCTCGGAGTTGTGTGGATTAAATGAGTTGCTAGATGTAAAAGTCATTTGGAATCCATAAAGTGCTAAGCAAATGGAATGAAGTGTTCTTATCCTAAGGCGTAGGGCCTCAGAAAGTTTATTAGTACATAGAATGGTTTTGTTATTTAGAAAAAGGCGCCACTCCGGTGGAGGAATTTTTAAAGGGCCCCTCTTTGATTAGACAACCTTCCTCTGACACAGGCGGTCCGGAGGGTGGAGTAATTAGAATAGGCCCCACCCACTTCCCAACCAACCAATGAAAAGGGGTCACGCCCCCTGGACGAACCAATTAGAAACAGATGCTCCTCTGGCAGACCAATGAGGAAAAGGCGCCTTTCAATGGCACAGCTCCGTGCCAGGACTCCGCTGGGGCGTAGAGTTGAGAGTGGATTTCTTTGCCCATCCCCTCTCCACAGATGCCCCTGTGTACATCACCAAAGAGAGTCCTTTCCTGGAACGGAGCGCCAGAGGTTGTGGACAAGGCCTGGGCCTTCCCTTCACAGAGCTTTCAGTCTAGCGGGTTAGACTGTAACGAAGATGCTCAGCTAAAGCCAAAACAAGCACAGGTGTCCAGCGAAGTCCTGTGGTGAGCCTGGATGAGGCAGATTCTGCAGGTGAGTTAGGTAAGGTTGCTACATTTAGCAAATAAAAATACAGTTAAATGAGTATCGGATTAACGATATATATATATATATATATATATATATATATATATATTTAGAATAAGCATGTGCCAATGCACTATTTGGGACATACTTAAATTAAAAATTTAACCTGAAATTCAAGTTTAACTTGGTGTACTCTTATCTGGCGACGTACGTACGTGCATGTGTGTGTGTGTGTGTGTGTGTGTGTTGGGGAGGATGTCAGAACGTCGCAGGTATGACATGCTATATGGTGCCCTTGGCTAATAAGATGGATACAAATCTGCTTTGGACCCGGGAGTTCTGGGGAGTACCAGTTGGTAAGGACATTGTGGGCCAAGCTGGAGGCAAACCCAGATTTGCCCATTTTTTCTTCGGGAAGAATGTCTCCATCCTTTCCTTTAGCACGTCCCAGGGGTTCTCTATTTCAGCTGCACTGGTCGGAGAGTGGGAGGCAGGAAAAGTGGTCTCAGGAGGGCTGAGTGACTGGGAGGAGACACTCGGATAGCTGACCCTGCTTTTCTCCGCATCCCAGGTGAGACCTGGTCTCTGAACTTCAAAAACTAGCACACCGACTGTGTTTGAAAGTCGACTTCCTCGGCTTTCCTTTTGTGTCCTTGGTTGAATTATTTCATGCCATCCTTACTTCCCCCATTCCCTTTCTGCTCTGGTCACTTGGAGATGCCATGCAGAGTTGGAAGTGCCTGCAGGAATTTGTACAGAACAGAGCTTCCTTTGCCCACCACTCCCCTTGGGCTTCACCCATGCCTTTGCACAGAATGTCTGCTTCCCAGCATGCTTCCATGGTTAGAACCTGGGTAGCAAAAGCTTCTGTTCCGCCAAAACCAGTTTGGCTCAGTGGATAGAGCGTCAGTCTGCGGATTGAAAGGTCCCAGGTTCGATTCCGGACAGGGACATGTACGTTGGTTGTGGGCACATCCTCAGTAGATGTGCAAGAGGCAGCTGGTCGGTGTTTCTCTCTCATTGACGTTTCTAGCTCTCTATCTCTCTCCCTCTCTGTAAAAAATCAATAATTTTTTTTAAAAGAGCTTCTGTTTCCCTTCTGCCTCTGAAGCTTACTCACAAGCCCCAGAGCAACAGATTCTGTGGTCTTCTTCAGGAATCTGGAGGTCTATGCAGCCCCACAACTGACTTTCTGTTTGGTGTTACCTTCTAGGACATATGCTGAGCCAAATAACTTTCGAAGGGGTGGCTTGCCAAATGAGAGAAGGATCAAGGAGGAAAGGAAGAGAAGAAAGTCAGGATAGGTTTATTGGAAGAAGCTCAGTCCACAGCCAGGGTATCAGAAGAGTGATAGGAGGAGAATGGCTTTGGAGTAGGAATTCTCAAAGCACAGCCCAAAGATCACCCACATCTCAAACAATACTGCGGTGACAAATCCCCGTATCAATCCAATACTATTATTTCTTCCTCTGGTGGGAGAGGGTTGGGGGTGGGAATGAGGAATTGGAGCAAATAATAATGGTAAATACTTGTTGAGAAATTAACATGAGCCATGCATGTGCAGTGTGCTTGACACAAATTATGTCATCGAATCTTTATAGCAACTAGTGTAAGCATCCTTGTCTTAAAGATGAAGAAACTGAGGCACAGAGAGAACACTTGTCCAAGGTCACAAATCTAGAAATGAGTCAGGGTACAAAACTGGAGAATAAGTTCAGATCTCACACCCTTAAACACTATACTGTCTTTCCTCGAGTCAAATTAATAAAATGTGATTCTTGGATCATCTGCATTGAATTACCTAAAGGCACACATTAAAAATTCAGACTCTAGAGCCCTACTGCGACCTACCTAATCGCTAAATACTGGGTAACAATGTTGTAGAGGAAGATAGTACTAGGTTTTCCAAGAATCTGGCTCTCTCCTTCCTTCTCACTTTAACTTGGCTGGGCAGATTCTTGGCCCAGGAAGGCTGGCAGTCCTCTCATACTTCTTCAAAGAGAGCTTGTTTCCCTCCTTCTCCCCACACTGGGCTTAGTTCAGATCCACAGTGCCTCCCAGCTTTCCCAGAGTGGACCAGGCTTCTGTGGAACTCAAGCCAGGGCTTGGGCATGTTGCCTGCCCAGGCTGGCAGCTGCCTGGACCGTTCCTTCTGTGACAGAAGGCAACAGCTGGCCAACGAGTCGTCTTCCTGACCAGGACCTCTTGGATCAGGCAGGATGTGCGGGCCTGGACAAGGCCCCTCTGGGCCTCAGTTTCTCTCTTCATAACATGAGAAACAATCCGCTTTGTCTCTGCCCCTTCCGCTTCCCCAGGAAGTGTGCAGAACACAAAGCAGATTTTATCAGGAGGAATTCTAGGCTCCGGAGAAAGGCACTAACAGAATGGTCAACCTCCCAAACCTACAGTAATAGGAATATGAAGAGGAATCACGAGGACATGAGGTTAGCTTGGGAGAGCTGAAAGGAGGCTTTTCCTGGAGTTTTGAGCATTTTAGCTGTGATCATTTGGATTCATTACTGACCATAACCTCTGTGCATTTTTTGCTGTTATTCAATTCTTAAAGCCCTGATTCTCTAGCAATCACTTCTGCCTCTGAAACAGAAATTCCTCTCTCTAGCACATGTGTATGTGGTCTCATCAGTTTGGATCACATTCAAAAGTATACCTTCCTCCCTTCCTGCGCGCACGCGCGTGCGCGCGCGCGCGCACACACACACACGCTCATATGGGACTAGAAAAAGCAAGAAATGTAGAACAAGACAGAACCGGGTTTGATTCCCTCCCACCCCCAGACTGTTGAAACAAGTCAACTAATCTCTTTCAGTTTCTGCCATCTTAAAATGGGACAGCAATAATTCCTGCCTTTTCTAGTACCCCGGTTTTCTATGGGGAACAAGCTAGGCAGCTAATAAATGTTAAATCCTATCAAGTGCTGGGTATTGGGTGCCTAGAAACAAACACACGCACACATATTCTTTTATTATTGTTATTATTGATTTTAGAGAGAGAGAAACATTGATTTAGAGAGAGAGAAGCATTACTTATGCATTCATTGGTTGATTCTTGTATGTGCCCTGACTGGGGATCAAACCTGCAACCTTGGTGTATCAGGAGGGTGCTCTACCCAACTGAGCCACCTGGTCAGGGCTCACACATATATTCTTTTTAAAAATATATATTTTATGGATTTTTTACAGAGAGGAAGGGAGAGGGATAGAGAGTCAGAAACATTGATGAGAAAGTAACATCGATCAGCTGCCTCCTGCACACTCCCCAGTGAGGATGTGCCCGCAACCAAGGTACGTGCCCTTGACCGGAATCGAACCTGAGACCCCTGAGTCCGAAGGCTGACGCTCTATCCACTGAGCCAAACCGGTCAGGGCTCACACATACATTCTTTACACAGGTTCACATTCGAGCGTGCTCACATGGACTATGGGCACAGGCCTGCCCAGCACAGTCACATGAGCACCTCCTCACCAGGCTGTGCTCTTTGGCTCAGACCAGTCCCATCTCCCCTAACCCTCATCACAGTATGCAGGTGTCAGACTCTTCTGGTTTGTTTTTTTACTCCCCCGGGACCCAGGGGACTTGCTAGGAGCATAATAAAAGCCTGGCCAACCTGGCACTGTGCCCCACTTCCCTTCCACATAAAGGCTATCTATCCGCCAGGCATCTGGCCTCAAAGGCTGGGCCAGGCCCTGCTCAGACTCTGCTGCTTTGCTCAAAAGACCTGCTAACAGGAAATTGTCTGCTTCCTTTCCACCCCAAACAGGAAGTGCCTGCCACTGTCCAGAGGAGGAGTAGCCCATCATTTACAAGGAGCCTTCCCCTGCCAAAGTGGAGCCTGCGGGCAGCTTGCTCTCTAGGAAGGCGGGAGGAGCCGTGAGTGGCACCTCCTGGAGGGTGGTGATGGCTACTACTGCCTGTGGCACCTGGCACAGAACAGGCTGTCAGCTTTTCAGCAAACACTCACCAAGCACTTGGGAGACTAGGAAAGTCCTAGATAAGGCCTTTGAGCTTGAGGACTTTACAGATAAGTGAGAGAGACAAGTCATGACATTTCCCCCTCATTTATTTATTCACTTGTTAAATACAAGGCACTTCTCCTCCTCTTCTTCCTTCTCCTTCTTTTTGGTGCCTCCTGTTTCAGGCACTGAGAGGTTGGCTCAGAGATGAACTATGCGACCCAACTAGAGAACAAATTGGTCCCTAGTCAGGTAGGCAAGCCTGGGATTATGTGGTACAACGGTGAATTCCACAGGCTTTCCCAAGAGAGGCAAGAATCACTGTGGTCTGTTTTTCACTCTGGTAAGGGAATTACCGCTCCCTGCTCCCTCTCCTGTCCCCTATAGTCTATTCTTGAAACAGCAGTGGGAGCAACAGTCAAAGGATTGGAAAGCCAACCAGGGAATGAAGGCAATTCAAAAATTGTCAACAATGTTGAAGAACAAGATTTAACAGTACATCTGAAGACCTAGTTGGTTTTATTAAGTGATTCACGAATCACCAGAAGGGTGCTCAGATGAGTTATACAAAATAGTGGGGGTTTTTTATAGGAAGAAAGAAGAGAGGACTAAATTAAGAGTGGATTATTTCAGACAAAGATGCCATACCTTAGAGCAGCGATTTTCAACCTTTTTCATCTCATGGCACACATAAACTAATTACTAAAATTCTGAGGCACATCAAAAAAATATTTTTTTTTCTGATCTGACAAAAAAGGTAAACTTTTGATTCTTTCACATCAAATGGCTATTGTTATGTTGGCTGTTGTCATTTTTTAAAAAAAAATTTGACAATCTAAGGAAAAAGAGGTTAGTGCGCTGACTAAATAGTCAGGTATTGCATGTTTAAAAAATTCTTGCAGCACACCAGTTAAAAACCTTCAAAACTGCTGCCCTAGAGGAAGGCAGGGGGGGTTTCTGGGGCAGACTGCCTCACTAGTGTGGATCAGGAAATTCCAGACTGATTGGTTTAAAATTCCACCCCTGGGAGAGGCTGAAATTACAATTAGGTTTGTTATTAAGTTTTGGTTTGGTGCTGAGGTTTAGCAAAAGTGACTCCATTGTGCCGTTATTTGTTTGTGTCTTTTAAAAACAATAGCTAGAGGTCTCTACCAGCCATAGCCTGGGGCTGTGGTCGGCAAACTGGTGCTTGAGAGCCACATGCGGTTCTTTGGCCCCTTGAGTGTGGCTCTTCCACAAAATACCACGGCCTGGGTTAGTCTATTTTGAAGAAATGGCATTAGAAGAAGTTTAAGTTTAAAAACTTGGGCTCTCAAAAGAAATTTCAATCATTGTACTGTTGATATTTGGTTCTGTTGACTAATGAGTTTGCCAACCACTGGCCTGGGGGAATGAAGAGAGGAGTAAGGTTCCTGAAGTCCAATAGCTAGAGTCAAAGATGGAAACTGGAGCCCTGGAGAAGACAGCTGCTGCCTGAGACCCTACACCACACCCCCTGCCCCATGGCAGAGAGGGTAGGAAGAAATAACCCTAGTTCCTCATTTTCTCCTACCACCTTCTTGCCCAATGGGACACCCATTGACTGGTTCTAGTTGGAAGGTATTGCCTGAAGGAATCTCTGAAACTGAAACGGAGCCTGCAGGATCAGTTCTCCATGTGAGGACTTAAGGGCTAGACCAGTGGCAACAGGCCCAGTACTGAGACCTTCCCCAATACATTCTCCTAAAGCTGATGTGAAAATGTACCTGCTGTCTTCCCTAAATTTGCAGACTAAGGCCATAGTAGGGGGAGCAGGATCTTGGTTTTTTTGTTTTGTTTTGTTTGGTTTGGTTTGTTGTTTTTTTTTAAATCAATCTTTATTGTTCATATTATTACAAAGGTTCCTCATTTCTTCCCCCCTCCACCAGGTTCCTACCCCACCCTCCACCCCCTCCCCATCCCCCATTGTCCTCATCCATAGGTGCACAGTTTATGTTCAGTCTCTTCCTCCCTCCCTTTCCTCGATAGTAAATCCCTTTTCAGATAGTAAATCAGTTACTTAGCATTTTCTCATATCAATAATACCTCCACATGCCCAATGATATACTTCAGACAAAAGACATTTCCAAATAGGTCAACCAACCTCATCCAGGCCCCACCCAAGGCGCTCACAGATCAACACCCCAGCGCTATACTAACTCAACACATCCAGATCTAAGCCTTCATCACTTGATTCAGCAGACCCTCAAATTTCCGCAAAAGTTTCCAGCCATGTCTGAGAGGCAGGCTGGGGGTGGGGGCAGGCGAGGAGCGAGCTGTTTCGGGCCTGGCTGCACCGGGCCTGGCCTCTGTTGCTCTGGTTCGTACCACAACCAGCTGCTCCGGGTCTGGCCACTGCCACTCCCGACCTAGTTGCTCTGGACTTGGCTGCTGCTGCTCCGGGCCTGGCCGCTCCGGACCTGGCCACTCCAGGCCTGGCCGGGAGCAGGATCTTGTGTGAAGAATGACTGGGTGGCCCGGCTGGCATGGCTGGCATGGCTTTACCAGAAGGTCATGGTTTGATTCCTCGTCAGGGCACAAGCTGGGTTGTGCACAGGTTTGATCCCGGGGTGAGGGGGTGGGAGGATGGTGGAGGTGGTGATTGTAGGAGGCAGCTGATCGATGATTCTCATCATTGATGCTTCTGTTTCTCTCTCCCTCTCTCTTCGTCTCTGAAATCAATAAAAATGTATATTTAAAAAAAGAATGGCTGAATTATGTTGCAGATAATCATCCCTAGGCAAAAGTTTGGAAGACAGGAGGGCACAGGATTCAATCTGTGAGTCCCTGTGTGGTGGAGCAGGACCCGTGGAAAGAAGCCCCAAAGTGCAGACCTGGGAGGAGTTCCCCGTTTGAAGTTTGGGAGACCAGGGACATTGCAAAAAGAACACTGCCCTTGGTTCAAAGGCCTAGACTTAAGCTCTGCCTCTGCCCTTAATTGGCTGTGTGAGCTAAAGAATTCCATCTTCAGTGTTCTCGTCTACAAAATGTGGATAACAGCAATATCTATATTTCATAGGGCATCCAGAAGATTAAAAGAGAGGATGGATATAGAAAACGAAATGTCACTCGTTTGATTAGATTCCTCAGAAGTTCCCCATTGTTTGAAATTGAATATCCAAAATCCTTCACAAGGCACCTAAGGCTCTTCAAGCTGTGATTTCTGCCTACTGCTTTCACTTCATTTATAATCACTCCCCACCCCTGCAACTCTACAGAACAGCCAAACTAATCCACTTGCAATTCCCAGAACTTTGCTCCCTCTTGTCTTTGCAAATACAGCCCTTTGCATGTGGAGCAAGCTATTCCTAATATACACCACCACCACCACCACCACCACCCCCAACCCCCCACCCCACCCCCACCCCGCCAGTGAATTCCTGCTCTTTCTTCAAAGTTCAGTTTGGGAGGCATCTCCTGCAGGAAGTCTCCCTTAATACCTCCTCGACCTTCCACCCTCCACCCTTCGGTCCCCTAGATGCTCTTCCTTTGTGTTTTCAGAGCACCCTTTGCATCCTAGGGGGCATGTTTGGTAGTTGATTGGAATCACAGGTTTATACAGGTTTATGCTGTCCCTGCTAGGAGATTGCAATTCCTGAAGGGCAGGGGCTGCGGTGCTTCCTATTTCCTATCGCTAGGGCTTTCCAGGACCTAACTAACACCTAGCAATCATCATGAGATGGCAATTGACTGAAGAATGCATGCATGAATAAATATATTGATGAATGGTGATACAAACTTAAAGAATTGATGATGAGCAATACTTTCTATATCTTATCCTTTAAAAAAAAAAAAAAAAAAAAAAAAAAAAACCACCAATTCTCACCCTGGCTGGTTTGACTCAGTGGTTAGAGCATCGGGCCCACAGACCAAAGGGTCGTAGGTTCAATTCCCAGTCAAGGGCATGTGCCCAGGTTGCAGCCCTGATAGGGGTGTGTGAGAGGCAATGAATCCATGTGTCTCTCTCACCTTTATGTTTCTTTTTTCTCTTTCTCTCCCCCTCCTCCATCCCTTGCACTCCCCTCTGGAAATCCCCAGGTGAGGGGCTCCCACTGCTTTCAAAGTAAAGCACAGACTCTCATGTACTTTATAAGGTCTCAGCTACTTTTCTGGCCTCATCTCCTACCATTCTACCCTCAGGAGCAAACTCTGAACATACTGACTTACTTGTTTTGCAACTATGTTGTCCAAAGCACTTTCCCCCATTTGGTCAACTTCTGCTCACCACCTATGGTTTGCCTCAGATGTCACCTTGCCCTCGGGGAAAATGTCCTTGCATGCTCACTGGGCGTTCACAGTTTTGTCTCACACTTTAATAGAGTTCTAGTTTCCTTTAGGCAGGACAGACAGGGTTATCTGGTTCCTAGGATTCAAATTTCCCGTTGGCCATTTACTTGCTGTGTGACCTCAAGCAAGTGAATTCTGCTCTATCTTCTGTTTCATGGAGATAACATTTCATCAACCTGCTGCGAGAATTAAATGAGATAATGTAAGGTGCCTGACCATTTGAGTTTGATACTACAATAGCGTTGAAGACTAAAGCTCTGCACCCCATCGCGCCTCATCCTCAGCATTCAGAGCGTTCAGTCTGTTCCTTTTTTTTCCTTCTTCTTAAAGTCTGTGTGATTTGGTTTTAATACACACGTTTGTTTCCGTATTACCTTGTAGTCTTTTTTTTTTTTTTTTTTTTACTTGACACGTTTGTTTCCGTATTACGTTGTAGTCTATTTTTTTGTTTGTTTGTTTGTTTACTTGACACGTTTACCTGTAAACTGGGAGGCGATTAGGTTCCTGAACCGGTCACGATTTTCCGTCTCGTAGCTCGTAGACTCCGATCGCCCCCAGGCGGCCCAAGCAGCCTGCAGCCCAAGCCTAGCAACTTGGGGCATACCATTCGAAAACTTAGGGGAAGAAAGTCCATTTCTAACCAAATAAACCTGTGCTCCCAAGGTCTCTCCTCTTTCGCTTCCTAGCCTCCAATTCTATCAGACCCAATAAAGTAGGAACCAGGACTGTCCTTAGGACAAGAGAGAGCAGGTTCAGCTTCCTTCCCCCCCCCCTATCCTGATCGCGGCGTTGGTACTTTCTCCTCAGTTCCCTCTCAATAATGGTATGGTCCGAGGAGGGGGAGACCAGTTGGGGATTCCGACGTCCTCAGGGTTTGGAGGCTAGAATCACCCCTTCGGCCGTGACGCGATGGTCCCGCCCGCCGCCTTCTGATTGGCTGCCGAGGCCCCGCAGTCGTGCTCACCCCGCCGCTCTGCCCTCAGTACCGCTCCGGCCGCCGTGCCGCCTGGCTTCCGTACTCCTTGTTCTCGGCGGGCTGTGGGGGCCCGGCGCCGCGGCCGTTAGTCATGTCGGGTAGGTGATTCTCCCAGCGAGCAGCGGCAGCGGCGAGAGGGGCCTGGCAGGGTCGGGCCATCTTCCCGCCCACCGAAGGGCCCCGAGGAAAAGCTCCCTCCGGCCCTGAGGGAGGCTGGGGGGTGGGGGCGCGGACGCGGCCGCCGCCATGTTGGACTGGAGGGACGCACGCTCCCAACGCTCCCCGCCTGCACATCGCGGCGGGAGCGCCGCGGGCCCCCCTGCCTTTCGGCTCCGTCCTTGGAACCCGAGGCGACGTGCCGTTCCCGGGGAGGGAGTGTGAGTTGGGGGGCGGAGGCAGGCTACGCCATCCCAGGGGCGTGTGGGTGGGGGGGGGGGGGAGCCCGTGAGTGCAGAGCATCCGTCTGAGGGAACCGGTGCTTCTGGCTCTCCGCGCCTTCGCCGCCGAGCCTTCTGCGAGGCCCCGGGCCAGTCGTGTCTCCGCCTCGGACCTCAGTTTACCTAGTCACGAAGTGGAGCTGGGCCTTCGGACTCCCCCACTCACCAGGTGAGGGCCCTGACGCCCTCGGAGCCCTTTCAAAAGGACGTTGCATTCCACGAAATACTCCTTGTCGTCATTCCCTCTGTCGTAACGAGTCGAATTCCAGTCGAGGGTGTTTGTAAAGACATTTCAGCTTCCTTTCCTCCCTGGTCTGTCTTCTCCCCTGTTCTTTAAAAAAAAAAAAAAAAAAAAAAGTCTCTTGCAAGACTTGAAAGAGGGAGCCTTGCCTATGATCGACAGGCAAACATAGACCAAAGAAAGAAAGAACGAACGCCTTCCACGAAGCACTTATCCCCCCCCCCCCCCCCCCCATGTTGTGTAGAAGAGAAAGAGAGGCCTTGGTCTCTTTAGGACAGCGCAGCCAACTTAGGTCCTGCTAACCCGGAATATAAAGTCTGGGACATGGGTGTTCTCTTGCTTGAGCAGTCCTAGAATCAAGAGAACACGAGGTTCTATGTCTTTGGGTGCCTCACAGGCTGCAAAGACCCAGCTATCCACGTGCGAGTATGATACCATCCTGAGAGTATGATACCACCTTTCAGGTGCAAAAGCAGAACAGAAAAATCGAATAGTTGGGATGAAAATGACTGGTGACAGTCTTTTACTTTTTTTTTTTTTTTTCTTTTGTAAGGGAGAACCCGTTGGTATTCAAAACAAAAAACCCACACCCCCAGTAATCCAGTGTTGCAGGAGGATGGAAATGTGGTCAAAAGGAAGCAGTAGGCTAAGACGAAATGGTTGGAGAGGAAAATGATAAACATTCCTTAGATTAACATTGATGTCAGGAAGCCATAATATTTATCTTTTTTGGGGAGGGGGCTGCTTTTATCTCCTTTCAGTTTCTATGCAATCCTTGCTCAAACAAGAAATTATTTCTTACCCTAAAGTAGACATTGGTACGTCTTACCAGGTGCATAATGTGGGATGAAGTCTGGTAAAGCTCCACAGGAGTAGATAGAAGTATACCCTCAGGGAGGATATGTGACCTATTCATCTACGGTTAAAAAAATATTCTCCAATCATGGAGAAATTCACCAGCTTTCAATCCATACAGTACTCATTAAAAACTTGGCCGGGCCTGACTTTTAACATAATTGTTGGTATAAAATGATGGCTTAATTTTATAGGAGTAGGTAGCTTTTATGGAAAATTAAATTTTAGAGGTTTACCATTTGTAAAATCCAAGATTTTCAGCATCTCAAGTGTGTGAACTGGTTTACATTAGTACTAAATCTTCAAATTACCAAGACACCAGATTTTTGTCACTTTGTATTGTCAATGTTTTTAACATCATTGGTTTTCATATGTGAAAATGATTTTAAAATTGCTCACGTCTAAATCAAGCTAGAATCTTTAAGTCTACTTAGCATCAATCACATAATTATAATGTGTATAAAATAATACTTTTGATTTTGTAAGATACAGGAGTAGTGCTTTTGACTTGTTCTTTGGTGAATATTGTTAGTAAATTTAATAGTGAACAACTAATGGCATTAGGTGTAGTTAAGTCCTTTAAACATTCCAAACTACACATGTAAGTTTAATCTATCAAGTTGACTCAACCACACCATATGCCTGACAGTGTAAACTTCTAAAACCTAACAAAATATAAGCACTTGTGTAACCAGTAAGTCAAAATTATAAATATTGTCAGGCTCTCAGACATTCAAATACTGTTTACAAATGTGAATTATCTAACACCTTTCAAGTTGAAATTACAAATCTAATATCAGTTACACATATAAAAATTAAAGGTCAAGTTCTCATTTTGGCAATATGGCAGGCCAAGACAACTTGAAAATCCTCTATAAACACCCAAAAGCGTAAGAAATGACAGAAGGGGATAGGAGAAGCCCCAGCTACCAGACATGAAGTAATAACTATTATAGTAATAACTATTACAGCTAACTTGTGGTTGCCCTGGAGAGGAGGGTATGGATCTCATCATTTGGAAACAATTCCATTGCTCAGTAACTAAAACTAAGGACAGGAGACGAAGCCTTGAGACCATTAGAGCTAAGTAATGGGAACTAAGAACCTTACATAAAACTTGGCGGTTTGAAGGACTGTACCTTTGGTAAAAGAATGAACTGGAAAAAACTTGTACCTACCAGCATAAGAGGTAGCAAGAATGCCTGGAACCTGAGTGAAAAAGTTCTGAGGATTCGTAAATTGGAACCTGTTCTAAAGACAATTTGGATGTGTATTCAGGTTAGTTATGGGGCCCAAGAACCTTAAACCAGGAAATCAAGATAAAATTGGTTCAGGGTTGGTAATAACCTTGGGGCTCCTGGAATAGTGGAACCTCAGTTCTCAAACTTAATTCATTCTGGAAGGCAGTTGGAGAAGCCATTTGTTTTTGAGAACCAAATCATTTTTTCTCTTTAGAAATATGTAATGCAAATTGAATTAATCAGTTCCAGACACCAAAATGATTTTGTTTTAACCTTTCTTATATACAGTACATGTCTATTGTACTTTTAAAGTATAAATAAGCACTTTAAAAACAATAAGGACATGAAATGTAAATGAAGATTTAACAGAAGGGAAAGGAATGTATAGTAAAATAATGAAAAATTGCCCAACTGGTGTGGCTCAGTTGTTGAGCATTGACCTATGAATCAGGAGGTCATGGTTTGATTCCTGGTCAGGGAGCACATGCCTGGGTTGTGGGCTCAATCCCCAGTGTGGGGTGTGTAGGACGCAACTGATCAAGGATTCTCATCATTGATGTTTCTATTTTTCTCTCCCTCTCCCTTCCTCTCTGAATCAATAAAAACATCCTATATAATAAAAGCATAATATGCAAATTGACCAAACAGTGGAATGCTATGATGTGCACTGACCACCAGGGGGCAGATGTTCAATGCAGGAGCTGCCCCCAGCCTGCAGGCACCAGGCTGGTCACAGCAGGCGCTAATGGGGGTCCCTTGATAGCCCCGCTGGTCACCCCACAAAGGGTGGCCACCTGCTGTGGTGGTGTGGGAGGGCAGCGAGCAGGCAGCACCAGGCTGGCCAAGGTTGGTGTGAGGGGGGAAGCCCAATTGCCCCACAGATCGGCCCTGATTGACAGCCAGGCCTAGGGACCCTACCTGTGGATGAATTGCGGGCACTGGGCCTCTAGTAAAAAATTAAAAAATGAAAAGTTTATTAACAAGCAGCAGCAAAAGCAAAAAACATGAAAATATTCACAGCAAAACATTTTGAGATTTCAACAGTGGTACACTGACGCATATTTCCGCATTCTTTCTTTGTCAACTGAGAGATGCATGACTGATTGTACAGGTATCAGCATGAAAGAGTTGTCAGCTGATGAGTGAATTGTTCAAAGTGGGAGATGTTCGAGAAACAAGGTTCCACTGTAATGTAAATTGAATTAATTAATTCCATACTCCTAAATGAACCCGTTTTAACCTTATATACAGTACATGGCTTTAAATACTATACATGTTTAATGTACTGTTTATAAATACTTTTATTTTTTAATTCTCATCTGAGGATTTTCTTCCAATACTTTTCAGAGTAGAAGGGAGAAAGGGTGGAGGGGGAAACATGCATGTGCCTTTTGGGGGCAGGGTGCGAACCTGCATCCGAGGTATGCTTTAACCACTGAGCACAGTGGCCAAGCAACTCATTGATTTCAGAGGGGAAGGGATAAGAAGGGAGATAGAAACATCAATGATGAGAGAGAATCATTGATTGGCTGCCTCTCACATGCCCCACACTGGGGGTGGAGCCTATGACCCACCCTGACTGGGAATTGAATGGTGACCTCCTGGTCCATAGGTAGATGCCAACCACTGAACCACACTGGCCAGACATTTTTTTTAAAATTTATCAAATCACTCCCTACCATCCTTAAAGGAATCACTTTTAGTACTCATTCTAGGAGTGTCTCTCAGGTTAGCATGCAGCATCTTTGCTGTTCCACATATCACTGCCTCTGAAATGCTGTTACTGGCTGGCTGACTGCTTTTCTTTTATCCCAGGCAACACAATAGTTTTTCTACCTTTTCAGTTGCCTGTGGCCATTGTTTCTTTCACACCCTTAGTAACATTAGCACTTTTTAAAAATAAATTTTTATTGATTTCAGAGAGGAAGGGAGATAGAAACATCAATAATGAGAATTATGCCTTTTGCCCGTCCCCTACTGGAGACTGAGCCCTCAACCCTGGGCATATGCCTTAACTAGGAAATGAATTGTGAACTCCTGGTTTATAGATTGATGCTTAACCACTGAGCAGCATTAGCACTCTTGATGACTTCTTTATGTTTTATGATTTCCCCAGCAACAAAAGCATGATCTTCTTTGTTATCTGAGAGCTTTTTGTCATGCTGAAGTATGAGTATGAAAGGGTTGACTAGTTGAAAAAACAAAATTTGGTTCCACATTTTTTGGGGAACAATTTGGTTGAGAACTGAATTGTTTGAGATGGGAATCAATGAGGTTTGACTGTAGAAACAAACGAAAAACCTTTCCTGGAAGAAATTTCACACCCTAGGTCACAAGACTAATCTTAAAGAAAAAACACGCCTTAGGAAAGATGAGTTCACAGTAAGAAAATTGCAGAACTCCAGGAAACAATTCACCAAAATGAGAGTTAGTGACAAATGGGATTAGAACCCCTAATAGGTAATCTGAAAGTGAATATTATATGTTTAAAATTATTAAAAACCTAAAAGGAAGAATCAACCCTGAGTCCAAGATGCTATGAAAAACCACATGCAGATTTGAAGAAGAAACAAGTACAACTTCCAGAAATGGAAAAAAAGAATAAATTGAATTACAGTAGACCTTGTAGAAGAAATTGTGAAGGGGAAGATGTGAGACAATTTACTCAGAATTCAATTTAGAAGGATATAGAGATGAAAAATGAAAGATTAAGAAACATGTCAAGTAGAGTGAGGAGTCCTGTCATACGTCGAATATGAATTTGAGGAGGAAATGGAAGAATTAATAGATGGCTGATAGTTTTACAAAACAGATGATTTTTTAAAAATTAAGTAGTGGTTTCAAACAAAAGTTATAGCTAGATAACACATGTAAAACTGCAGATTGAAATACCAATAACAAACCTAGAGGGAATAGGAAACATTTGAGAAACTTAAACTTTAAGCTGGGAAATATTGAAATCCTTGGAATTTAGAGTCAAAATAACCAATGATCTTGAAATTTTTACCAAAATAAGACTAAGACTGCCACTTTCATGTCTTGGCTTACAGAACTAATAAATTTGTTAAATCTGGAATGGAGGAATAGAATAAAAAAAAAATAGGGGAAACAAACAGAAAATAAAAAGCAAATTATTGAAGATGAAAATGATTACATTTAAAGATTTAAAAAACATGGCAGGAAAAGGATAGGGGAAAAGTGGAGCAAAATAATAGGTGAAGGCTGATTGGCCTATTAGTAAGATTCTTATATTCTAATGGAGTTGATCATTTTGAACTTTGCCAAGAATACATGTTAAAATTGAACATAATTAAATTATGAATGGTGACTTATTAAAACAACAAATTGAATGTATCACTTATAAAGCAGTAAAAGGAAAACATAAACATTTAATAGAAGGCAGGGAAGAAGTTTAAAAGGAATAAACCAACCAACCCTGGTAAGTAGAAAGTTCAATATTAGTGCGTGGAAATAAAGTAACTAGTAAAAATACAAAATAATTTAAAGACAAAGATTTTCTCATTGGAATAAAATCTGAATATGTGCTGTTCAGAAATAGGCCTAAAATAAAGGAAATTTTGAAAATATAGAGATTGAAAAAGATTTACCAGGAGAAAAACAAAAGGGAGATTATGTTACCAGCAGAATAATGTGTGAATATTTTAAACGATAGTTTTTATGTAATGAATGTTTAAAGGAAATTCATCAGGAAGATGTAAGCTGATACTTTTATATGCCTAACAGTAATTATAGCCTCAAAATATGAAAGCCAAAAAAAAAAAAAAGTCAAATAGAGTTTTTAAACATGCCTCTCTATGTAATTAATAGGTTGGGCAGACCAAACGTTAGTAAGAATATGAATGATAGAACTAGTAAGCATCATCTTATAGTCTTAGGGAATTCATTTAACAGAAATACACAGTTCTTTTCAAGCACATAGGGATATTTATACAAGTAAAGCATTTTTCAAGGAGGAAAAGCAACAAAACAGTAAATCCTAACAAATACCAGGAAAAATACAGAAAATACCTTTTCTTACTGCAATGGAATGTAATTAGAAGATAAAAACAAAGAGAATCAAACCCTATACACTTGGAAGTAAAAGCACTTATAAATCGTGGATCCGGACACAAGGCCCAGGTGTGTACCTGTAATGAGCAGTTGTTTGAAATGCCCTAAATAATTGTAAACTGATTTTCTCTGATGAATATAAACATCTGTACTTTCTCAGACTCAAGTGTTTATACTAAGGGTCAGACTTATTGGTCAGTATGTTTATTTTTGTATCTTCAGCAGTTTTAAAGTCAGCTAGCTGAACACATAATTTCATAGGGCTGAAGTGACTGGGTTACAGTCAAGGACTCAGTATTAGATTTGAACCAGGAACTAAAGACCTATGTGTTATGCACTTCGGTAATTTTGCCTGTGTCAAAGGGATATATACTGAGATCTTGGACTCCACTTTTGTCATAGAGAAACCACATTCATACCTTTGGATATAGTTTCACCTAGTTTCATACATCCCTAGAGTATCTTAAATTTTATTCACATGACACCTATCCCGCCCCCAATAATTCTTTTCCGTTTCTTATCTGATTAAAGCTAACTTTCCCCCCTCATTTGATAGATGCATCTAATTGTTATGGTCCAGTTAGAGTCTATATTCTTTTTTTCTTTCTTTTTTTAAATATATATATTGATTTTTCACTATAAGGAAGGGAGAGGGATAGAGAGTTAGAAACATCGATGAGAGAGAAACATCGACCAGCTGCCTCCTGCACACCACCACTGGGGATGCACCCGCAACCAAGGTACATGCCCCTGACTGGAATCGAACCCGGGACCATTCAATCCGCAGGCCGATGCTCTACCACTGAGCCAAACTAGTTTTGGCTAGAGTCTATATTCTTTTCATGTTTTTCTTACTTGCTTAGCTATAAATTGATAGTCATTTATTACCACGGACATAGCAGTGATGGAGTTTTCTTTTATCTCAGGTAGCTTTATGCTTTTCACATTAATAGGAGTAATTGTGTTAGGATTGCATTTAATTAAGGCTTAAAAATAATTTCAGTCTGATTGGAGAGCTTAGGAAAGTGCCAAATTTGATGTCATCCACTTAATATAGTAATTTGAGGCCCGATGTAGGCCTTCCCGCTGAAACTGGTTTGGCTCATTGGATAGAGCATCAAAAACTGCGGACTGAAGGATCCCGGGTTTGATTCCTGTCAAGGGCATGTACCGTGGTTGCGGGCACATCCCCAGTAGGCAGCTGATGGATGTTTCTCATTGATTTCTAACTCTCCCTTCCTCTCTGTAAAAAATCAATAAAATATATTTTTTAAAAAGAAAAAAAGAGCGTAGGCCTTCCTTCCCTCGGCTACTGGCACCGGCTTCCCTCCAGCCGCCGGCAGGGACTTGGGCTTCCCTTGCAGCCCTGGCTTGGTCTGGAAGGTTGTTCAGAAGGACATCTGGAAGGATGTTTGGTCTAATTAGCATATTATGCTTTTATTATATAGTAATGTTTTCATATTGTAACTTTATATGAGTTGAATGAAAAAGTCACTGATTTGATTTTTGGTTTGTTTTCAGAACTGTACAACAACAAATGGTTGTATTTCAAATTGGATAAGGTTGGTCTAATGGTCAGCAGTTTGACTATGAGTGTCAATTTTTGCTTGAAAGTATCTTCTATCCATACTAATAATTAGACCAGGAGACCGTCCAGACGTCCTTCCGGACAAAGCCATGGTGGTGGGGCCAAGGCAGAGGTGATTAGGGGTGATCATGCCAGGAGAGAGAGCAGTTGGGGTGAGCAGGCCTGTGGTGGGGAGCAGTTGGGGGTGAGTAGGCCAGCATGCAGAGTGGTTAAGGGTGATCAGGCAGGCAAGTGAGCAGTTAGGAGCCAGCAGTCTGGGATTTCGAAAGGGATGTCTGACTGCCAGTTTAGCCCCACAAGGATTGGGCCTAAACTGGCAGTCGGACATCCCCTGAGGGATCCCAGATTGGAGAGGGAGCAGGCTGAATTTTGTGCACTGGGCCTCTAGTCATCTAATATTTTGCTCTTATTCATCATCAATAAACTTAGGTCATTCATTTATGAGTAGGAGCCTGAAAGCTAGAGCCTATTAAAAAGTTTTTGATAAAGCATACATTTTTGAAGTATTGAGAAAATTTTTTATTTTTTTACATTTATTATTCAATTCATGCCTTTCTTAGTAGATTTTATTGCCAAAAAGGAAGTTCGAAGTACGTGTTGCTGAGTTGTTTTATCAATTGGCTAACACCCTGAAAGTTTGGTAAAGTTATATTTAAACAACTAATAGCTGCTTTCACCAAGTCTTCACAGATGCTTTTGTTGCTGCTGACAGCCAAGGCAATCCAGTACAAGGGAATGGTATATAGATGTTGGGCTGAGAAGG
This sequence comes from Nyctalus aviator, assembly GCA_036971965.1. Classification (NCBI taxonomy): domain Eukaryota; kingdom Metazoa; phylum Chordata; class Mammalia; order Chiroptera; family Vespertilionidae; genus Nyctalus; species Nyctalus aviator. Next base: position 35,576,538 of record CM072937.1, on the reverse strand, counting down.
ATATAGAAGTAAATGTAATCCTGGCATTTATTTTGTCAGAGTGTCTTCCCCCTTTTTGGTCCTGGTTAGTTTTAAGATATCTTTTTGTATATAAAGGTAATATAGTTTGAGCTTTTGAGTTTTTGTTAAAAGGATGGATTTTTCACTGATTTCACATTTGGTCACTTGGTCATTGTGACCATTGGGACACGTTTGTGTAGTAGTTGTTTTCAAAGATATCCTATCTAATAAAAGAGTAATATGCAAATTGACCATCACCCCAACACAAGATGACTGCCTGCATGTGATCAAAGATGGATGTCCCCATGTGGACACAAGATGTCCTCCACATCTTGTGTCCACATGGGGGCATCCATCTATGATCACATCAGGGAGGGTAGTTGGGAGGAACCAGGCCTGCAAGGGAGGGCAGTTGTGGGTGATCAGGCCTGGTCCCTCCCAACTACCCTCCCTGATGTGATCATAGATGGATGCCCCCATGTGGACACAAGATGTGGAGGCCATCTTGTGTCCACATGGGGACATCCATCTTTGATCACATGCAGGCAGTCATTTTGTGTTGGGATGATGGTCCTAACTGCCCTCCCTTCCCTGCAAGGGAGGGCAGTTAGGGGTGACCAGGCCAGCAGAGGAAGTGACTAGACCTTGCAGGGAAGGGCAGTTAAGGGCAAACAGGCTGGCAGGGGAGTGGTTAGGGGGTGATCTGGCTGGCAGGCAGAAGCAGTTAGGGGCAATCAGGAAGGCAGGCAGGTGAGCAGTTGGGAGCAAGCCGTCCTGGATTGTGAGAGGGATATCTGACTGCCCGTTTAGGCTCAACCCTACTTGGATCGGGCCTAAACAGGCAGTCAGACATCCCTCAAGGGGTCCCAGATTGGAGAGGGTGCAGACTGGGCTGAGGGATACCCCCCACCACCAAATTTCGTGCACCGGGCCTCTAGTAGGTACTATAAACAGCAAATGCTATTTGTACAGATTTCTCCTTGCACAATCCTTTAACTTCATTTTTCTTTCTATAGTTTCTTTATATGACAGCTTCTTATCACATTATTCTATAAGGTCTAAAGCCAGCCTTTGAGGGAAGCATAATTTAAAATCAGATTTAAAATTCTTTTTATGTGTTTTAGATTCTGGAAGTTACGGTCAGTCTGGGGGTGAGCAGCAAAGGTAAAGTATACATACATTTTAATACCATGAAAGAGTAGAATTGAAAAAAAGATGAATTTAGGCCTTCCCACTTGAGATTTGGCATCTGAATGTCTTAAGAGAGTTAAATATTAGCTTGGCAAGGGAAAAGAGTCAGCCTTTGTAAATAGGTGCTGTGAAACACTTCCTCCCTTTTTAAAAGACTGTTTGAATCAGTGAATATAGATGCCTCCTAGAGATTAAAACAAACCTTACAGGTATTGTAAAGATTGTTTTCTTTGGAAAATTTAAAAAAGAACAGTTATTAAAAGGATTTAAACAAAGAACTATAACAGATTCTTAGAAAAAGCATTTAATGTTTTTATTGTAAGTAATATATTCATTTGGAAAAGATTTTCTAGAAGCACTATAATAGAAGTGGTTAGAATTTTTTAAAGATTCCTTATTATGCTCACAATAAAAAGTATGTTTTATGTGAATGTTTACATGTAGTAGGGTTCTCATGCTTACTAGAAATACAGCCTTCAACTTATACTATAAATGTTTTGCAGTCCACTGTGAGATATTCAGAATAGCATTTCAGATATTCATGAAAACTGATTTAATTTTTTATTCTCATAGGATGGTGCTAATCTCATAGTAGGCAGCTAGCAAATATTTATTCAATGAAATATATTTCTCAAATTTAAATTTTGTTAGCACTTGAAAGCTCTAAAATGATAAAAATATTTTTTTGCAAATGTTTTAGTTTTCTTTGGCATATATTTAGAAAGTTTGTTTTTGACTTGTTAGAACTTACATGTTAGGCAAAATTAAAGATACTTCTTCAAATCTGAGAAAGTTACATTTGTTAAGTCAAACTGTATTCCAGGCTGTGTTTTGACATTGGGGATTCAAAATAATCTTATGATAATATTCTGAAGATATACATTATTCTAATTACCACGGCACGAAAAATTAAACTTTTAGTGCCACCCTGTGCCTTTTCTAGGAAATGAAAGGCAGATTTAAGGCAAATAGTAGGAAGAAATTAATCTGTCAAAACAGTAAATTGATGAAAGCATTGACAGTCATTATTTTCCTGTGTCAGATAATTTTATGGGTTTTGTTGTTTTATTGTCCCTCCCTCCCCACCTTCCAAGCATAATTAATTCGCTGGGATTTCCCAGCTCTGGTGAAGTTTTGTTTAATTGTGGGAGATTATCAAAGGAAAACTTTTGTTGGTGTGTGTTTGGCATCCAAAGGTCTGGGAGTGACTTCATTTATATCTTTAGTTGTCTTTGATCATCACCTTTCAATTTAGACTCAAGAGACAGACAGATTGACAGTTTCTCAGAAAAGAAGCTTAAATTTGAAAATGAGGTTAGGATTCTTCAAGCTGTTAAATTTGCTTGTGCCAATGCTAGCAAATTTCTTTCAAGTATTACTTTTTTTTTTTTTTTTTTTTTTTTTTTTTTTTTTACAGTTATTCTTCCTATGGAAATCAAGGCAATCAAGGTTATGGACAAGCACCACAAGTAGGTTAAAATACAAAATGTATTCTTTATAAATAGTTATTTTTATCTTAAGTAGATGACAAAACTTGTATTTACCTAAATTTCAGGGCTATTCTGGTTATGGGCAAACTACTGATTCCTCATATGGACAGAACTATGGCGGCTACTCCAATTATGGACAAAGCCAATCAGGTTGGACTGGTTTGTTAAATTTGCTACTTTACAAATTTAAAAAAATCAGAACCTTTACTAAGTGGTATATCCATCCAATCTTTAGGTTATTCACAATCCTACGGTGGTTATGAGAATCAAAAACAGAGCTCATATGGCCAGCAATCTTATAATAACCAGGGACAGCAAAACACGGAATCATCAGGAGGGTAAGGAAACAGTAAAAGTACTGAGATTGTGTTGGGCAGTGCAAATAATACTTGTGTATTAAACAGGTTTCAGCAATATATTCCTAACTGAACATTTTTTTCAGAAATTTTTTGATGGAGTATGAATTCCACAGTTTTATTGTTAGCAGTGCTATTTAATACTTATGATGTGTTATTTGTAAAATGATTATTTAGCTGTAAATGAATACACATGAAGGAAAAACTTGGCCTTTCCTTTATGCCTGAGATTAAATAAAAACTTACCTGTGAAAGATTTTTCAATGCTTTTATTTCTATTTTTTTAAACTATTTTAATGTATTATCTTTTGAGGGACAAAAATGCTTTAAAAGGTGCCAAAACCTGTCCACATATTTCAGATACCCTAAAATACATTTTATTAATATAAGTATATGAATATTTGCCAGCACATTTATAGGTTTTATAGTTGTGGTTTTTTAAAAGTAAATTTTTATTGGTATTTGGAGAGAGAAAGAGAAAAAAAACATTGAGAGAAACATTGATTGGCTGTCTTCTACATGTCCCTACTGGGGATCAAGGTTGAAATCTGGGTAGTAGAATGCCCTGACGGGGAATTGAACCTGAGACCTCTCAGTGCATGGGGTGAGGATGCTCAACCGACTGAGCCATACCAGTCGGGCCTTATTGTTTTTTTAACTTTCAGATTTGAGGAGTCTGTACTTGTTATTAATTTTAATAATGATTTACTTTTTTTTATTGTGCTTTACATTTTGTGAAACGCTTTTGCATTCTCTAATTTAATTGATGATCCTTGAACACCAGAATAAGATAGTATCAGTAATTAAAGGAAAAACTGAAGTCACTAGTATTTTCTCTTGCAGCAAAAAAAAATTATTCTAAATGAAATTCAAATAAAAACAATGTGGAAAGATTTGTGAGGTCAAACTTATCACTTTAATGAGAGTGCTTTGAAAAGTAGAGAATGAGTACAAATGTAGGGGATAACATCCAGAAAGCATGCTACATTGGAAGGAAGAACTCTTCAAGCCCTACTAGTTAGTTTTAAATTTAAGAAGAACCCTTTTATAAGGATACATTTTTTGGAAGTGTCACATGTAAATGTAGACCAAAGAGAAATGTTAGATTTTGGTTCCCAACCAATTAAAAATATTTTAAAAATTGATTTCAGAGGAAGGGAGAGAGAGAAACATTGATTTGTTGTTCCAGTTATTTATGTATTTACTAGAGGCCTAATGCATGAAATTCATGCAATGGGCTCGGCCCTCGCCATGGTGGCTTCATCCATTCAGTCTTCCTGTTGTTCAGTCTAATTAGCATATTAGCTCTTTATTATATAGGATTAGTTGCTTCTTGTATGTGCACTGATTGGAGATCAAACACAACCATTTTAAAAGTGAAGTGCTAGGGTTCTGTCCATTAATATGATACATTTTGGGTAGGAAGTTGGGAAACATACTGATCTGATCATCTGATGCAGAATAAAATGTGACTAATAAGTTATGAGACCTTTTAAAAAAGTGAACATTAGAACTCAAATCCAATGAAGTGTTTCTTTCAACATCCCTATCCTTAAGGCAGGTAATTAATAGTCCTATTGCAAAGAACATACTTAGAATTTCCTTTTTGAATTGCCAGAGATAAGAAAGCAATGTTATTATTTGGTAGTTAGACTTCTTTTTAGATAAAAAATGGCAACACAAAGTGAATTTTCTATTCACTCAGCAGACTAAAAATCTGAATGCATATCTGTTTTCTAAAACATATTATCATTAAAGATATTTAAAAGAATGTACTCTTAAGATGAAGAAGAATGTGATGATGAATATGTTGGGTTTAATGCAGTGTCATCTCTTGTCTATAAAACCATTTAACGCCCCTGTACACAACTAATTCCTTTTGGAGAAAAAAATTGAAATATAAGTTGTGTAAGATTTATTTATTTATTTATTTATTTATTTAAAATATATTTTTATTGATTTTTTTTTACAGAGAGGAAGAGAGAGGGATAGAAAGCTAGAAACATCGATGAGAGAGAGAGATCGACCAGCTGCCTCTTGCACATCCCCCACCGGGGACATGCCTGCAACCAAGGTACATGCCCCTGACCGGAATCGAACCCGGGACCTTTCAGTCCCCAAGCTGATGCTCTATCCATTGAGCCAAACTGGTCTCGGCGTAAGATTTATTTTTAAGCTGTACAGTGTCTCTTTTTGTATAGTTAATACAGTACCAAATGTCTTTAGATATCCCTGTCCTATGGATATTTTCAATAGCCACTAACTTTGCTCGGTATAATACGGGGATCGTACATTGCCATGGCAACTTAAAGCAGGTTCTTGTTGGTACACAGCACAAATTAGGTATATATAGGGATGGTAGTTTTTTCATCTTCACTTGTCTCTGATACAGCTTATACAAAATAATTGTTCTGTTAATTGACTATACCACTCTAATTGCAAAAAAAATGTTGCAGCTCTTTTATTGATGTTCTGAATGCTTCTAAGTAAATAGAAATTTTTAAAATAAAGAGAATATACTGTAGGTTCTGAAGATAATTATAAAAAATAGCCCGCCCTGCCGGTGTGGCCCAATGGTTGAGCGTCAACCTGTGCACCAGGAGATCACAGTTCCATTCCCAGTCAGGGCTTGCCAGGTTGCTGGCTTGATCCCGAGTAGGAAGTGTGCAGGAAGCAGATGATCAGTGAATTCTCTCTTTGATGTTCCCCTCTCCCTCTCGCTCCTTTCCTCTCTCCCCCTCCCCCTCTCCCTCTTCTTCCACTTCTCCCCCTCTCCCCCTCTCCCCCCCTTTCTCTCTCTTCCTCTCTCTTCCTCTCTTCCCCCTTCCTTTTTGAAATTAAAGTAGTCCTTAAAACATTATGAGATATTAAAATTAGGTGACATAGAGCCTTTCAGTGTAATTATTAAAAGGATTCAGTACTTGTGGCATGTGTGTTAAAGAATTGACATTACTGTACTTTGTGGCACCTTTAATTTTTTAATTTAAGGAGTTGTAAAAATCATACTGATTTTTTTGCTTCACTATTTTCAAAGGTGCATATGTTTTTTTCTCATAATGTGGCACCTCTTCAAGGATAGTTAAATTGTTGTTTGAAGGTCATTCTATTGGTGATAAAAGAATCTTTATAGATAGAAAAAAGAATGAAATGATTTCCACCACAAAAAAATAGTAAATATGGTTCAGATTTAGCTAGTCAGACTTTTTATATCAGTGTCAGTCAACTTGCTACAGTAAACATAACCCTTCTATAAAATCTCTCAAGTTCTTGATTTCTGTTTAGCCAAAGTGGAAGAGCGCCTTCATATGACCAGTCAAACTATGGTCAACAAGATTCGTATGGCCAGCAGTCAGGCTATGATCATCATCAAGGTTCATATGATGAGCAGTCAAATTATGATCAGCAGCATGATTCCTATAATCAAAACCAGCAGTCCTACCATTCACAAAGGGAAAATTACAGCCACCACACACAAGGTAAGATATACTTACCTCTTTTTTATATTTCTCTACTTACAGAATTACTTACATATTGAGTAATTACATTTCCATTTGGATCATCGTCCCATACACCAAATGGTTGCTGGGTTCAGTTCCAGGTCAGGGCACATACCTGGATTACAGGTTCGATCCCCAGTTGGGTTGTGTATGGAAGGCAACCAGTTGATGTTTCTTTATCACTTTGATGTTTTTTCCCCCCTCTAATCAGTAAGCATGTCCTCAGGTGAGGATTTAAAGAAAAGGAAAAATCCACAAAACTCAAATAGGATTTTAACTGTAAAAATTTAGAGTAACTGTGGCAATATGTTCTCTCTCATGGCTATCAAAATTAGTTTATTAGATTCCTATTTCTGAGCTTCTTGGAGATTCACAAATGGTCACATGACTTTTTGGTTGCTGATACATTAATTTCCTTTTTTTCTCAGAGAAATGTGATCATTTGGCAATTGCTGCTGTTACCAGTTCTTTTGGAAGTATACTTGATTTGGGGAAATTATGATTCTATATTAGCTTTCTCTGACCTCATCTAAGAAGGACCAGTCATTTCTTCTTGTTTTCCGATAGCACATTATATATACAACTGATAGCTAGGAATCTATCCTTGCCAAGAAAAGGCATAAGTTCAGTTTTATTTATATTTGTACCTTCATTGCCTAGTATAGGGCTTGGTTCATGAATAATTGAATAAGTGAATGAGTAAAAGTGGACGCTCATTTACTGAATATTTTTTAAATTTATACATGGAGAGTTAAACTTTTAAAATATTTTTTAAAATTGACTTTTAGAGAGAGAGAAAGGGATAGGGAGGGAGAGATAGAAACATCGATGTGAGAGAAACATGGACTGGCTGCCTTCTGCATGATACCTGCAAACCGGGGATCCAGCCCACAACCTGGGCTTGTGCCCTGACTGTGAATCGAAATAGCAACCTTTTGGTGCATGGGTCGACATTCAATCACTGAGCCACACTGGCTGGACACACTGAACAACTTGGCATTGAATATATTTTTCAGTGAACGTGTACACTGAGTATCTCAGTTTGAAAATCCAGTTATTTCTCATCCATGCTTAATTTGCATTTAAGTATTTTTGAGGTCAAGAAAGTAATAATTTTTCAGATTTCAGGTTATGCTTTTCATCTAATTTATTAGGGTTTTGTACCTATTGTTGTACTTGAATTCAAACTTTTCTACATCACCATCACCATTTTGCTGTCTGATTTTGTTTGACACAAATATAATTCCTGAACACATTTAATTCCAGTTGGTTTTATGATGGCTTGAATTTGAGTTCTGTTCACATATGCCATTTTCCAAAGAAAATATAGTTTGACCTAAAGAGCCATTTAAGGTTGTTGTGGGAAGTCTGTGTCTGAAAACAGAATAGTAGTTATTTATTTACGTACATATTTTCTTTTTTATAGATGACCGTCGTGATGTGAGTAGGTATGGAGAAGATAATAGAGGATATGGCGGGTCACAGGGAGGAGGTAGAGGGCGTGGGGGATATGACAAGGATGGAAGAGGTCCTATGACAGGATCAAGGTAAGTTTTTAGGTATAAACCTCTACTATATTTCTTCTCTCTTTCTTTTTTAACTTTAATTTTGATTGTTACTTGGCTGGTTTAATTCCAGCATCTAATGTACTTAAGAGGCTTTAAAGAGGTTATGTTGTAGAAAAGAAGGCAAAAATTAAAAATTTATTTTCAGTCTTAAGATGTTGCATAAATTACCTTATAATAAGTTTTTGTTAGCAGTTGGTTTAGATGGTGTATATTAAACACCAATGGATGAAAGTCCCCTACTATGGAGACCTAACTATGTTTTTCAAAACTGCCAGAGCTTTTGAATCTAAATGTTAAAAGATGGCTCTGAGAAATCCAAGTATTTTGTTTGTAAAAAATAAAAGGTAAGTTAATTGTAGATTGGAGGGCAGAGAGGCTTTTCCTTAAACTTGAATCCCCTTGGGAAGGAAAAATACTCTCTTCGTTAGTAAATAAATATTGAAATAATAAGTGCAAAATCACATACCATTGTGTATTTGTATTTAAAACTGTGGAAAAGAAATTATTTTGTAACTCAGCTTTTCTATCTCCATTGACAGTATTATTATCAAACTTGATATTTACTATGGCATATCTTATGAAAGCTGGTTTTAAAATTGCATTACGTTATCTGTAAATTTAGCACTTTGACTATAAAAACAATAATGAAAAAGGAGTTGTCATTTGTTGTCCTCAGATGAGGTGTGTAGATTATAAATTTGTGTGTAAAATACACAGGCTTAAAAGATAATTTATATTCCCTGGGAATTGAAATTGTCAGTGGCTGACAATAATAATATATCAGTACTAGTTTACTCTTGTCCTTTTGGGACTGAGCCGAGTGTCTGCCCTGCAGTGACCTGAGAAACAGCCAGTTATGCATAGCACTGTTACTTCTTTAAGTGAGCCAGGAATTGGATTTCACTGACTTAATATTTTTTTATGCTTTGATACGGCAAAACAAAAATCTAAACATAATTGATAAACTTTTTATAAGACTTAAACATTAAAAGCCTTTTTATTTATAGCCTAGATCAAATACTAAGGTAAAACAAAAGTATATTGTATGCCTCTTCATTGTCAAAGAGAGCAGTCAGCCATCATTTGTATGTAAATGAACAATGTAAAGTGACAATATAAAGTGACACAGTGCTTATCTAATAGCCTCCCTCCTACTTTAAAACAGAATTCCAAACAAGTTACCCAACAGGCATATTTAATTTTCTAATTAATATGTTTTAGGTAATGGTCTGCCTTGGATTGCTCTACATTTATAGTATATGACAGGTTTAATTTTATTCATAAGGAAGCTATAATTATGTCTGAATGATAGAAGAAAAGTCTTTATGTAATTTCATTTTGGAGAGATGACTCATTTAAGAATCAGAGCTGAAAGGACCTTGAATGATCCTCCTGATAAAGGAGTGAAGATCCATACCATAACCAACCCAGAAGTTCTGTTTTAAAATGCTTTATAACCTATTTGGCAACATATTTCAGTATAAGTTTTAGTCTATATGCTGAATCAGGTACTAAGTTCTTGATTTTCATAGCTTTTTATTTAGTCTTAGAACCTCTTTAAATGAAATCTTATGCAGGAGCCCACTATATATTAATTAGGTCAAATGCCAGTCTGGTTCATGTCAGCTAAGAATTGGGGAGTCTACTTGAGGCAACCCTTCAGTCAATAAATAGAAACCCATATGGAATGTGATAATTATTCTCTATATTGGGTTGGCAAACTTTTTATGTGAAAGGCCACATAATAAATAATTTAGATTTTGCAGGCCATACGGTTTTTCTTACAGCTACTCAACTCTGCCCGTGTAGCATCAAAGCAGCCTTAGACAATATATAAATGAATAAACATGATTGTGTTCCAATAAAACTTTACTTATGGGAAACTGAAATTTGAAATTAATATACGTTCATTCACAATATCTTGCTCAAAGATGTGCTAAAAAAAAAAAACACGTCCATTTGTAGGAGTATTTTGAAGTAAAATTAAAATGCTCAGTTTTAGAATTTTTTTCACATGTGGTTTTACACGTAAGTATCAAAATAACCCAAACATTTGTTGTTAGTCTTTATTAACACTTGCATTTGTGTTTCTATTCATCTTAAAAATAGCAAGGTTGAAAATATCCTTTTGGGGCTGTGTGAAGGATATCTTGCATTAATTGGGTTTATATTTGAAGAACAGGGTGAGGGTGGGATGTGGTAAAGGATGGGACACTCGTAGACTCAGGTTGTATGATTGCTTGACTGGAGGAAGAATTCAGACAAAAAGGAAACTGTCAGTTTCCCATATATGCAAGAGAAATGTGAACATAATAGAGATTATAGGAAACAGTATTTTGCTTTGAAAAAGCAGTTGCAGAAAAAAAGATTGAATTTCTAATTGTCATCTACAATTGATCACTGACATCTTAGTGAATTAGAAGTTTAAGGCAATAAATTCTCTGTTTTCAACTTCAGTTTTGTGATGAATGCATTACAAAAATGCCAGAACTTCATAGATAACAGTTTTTCATTAGTATGTCAGCAAGTTAAGATAACTGTTACAGGTGTTGTTTTTTTTTTCAATGTTTTCTTACAAAAGTTTATGGTGAGCTCTTAAAACTGTGCATATGTCCTGGTGATTGTCTAGAACAATGTTGCTCAATCTATATATTGAAAAGCCTAATATGCTAAGTGTCCGACTGGGCGGTCCACTGACTGGTCGCTATGAAGTGTACTGACCACCAGGGGGCAGATTCTCTGACTGGTAGGTTAGCTTGCTGCTGGGGTCTGGCCAATCGGGACTGGCAAGATGGCCCTGATTGGCCCCGATAACCAGCCAGACAGAGGGATCTCACCTGTGCACGAATTTTAGTAGAAATGTAATGTATGTCACAAGTGTAAGCCACATATGTAATTTTAAGTTTTCTAGTAGTCAAAAAAATAAGTGAAGTTAATAATATATTTTATTTAATATATCCAAAATATTTAAGTAATCAGTATCAAAAATAGTGTACATTCTTTTTTTTCATATTAAGACTTTGAAATCCATTTTGCGTTTTACATTTAGACTACCTTTCAATTTAGACTATCCCACATTTCAAATGGTCAACAGCTACATAAGACCAGGGGATAATGTATTGGACAGTATAACTCTACAATATAGATTCTTGTCCTCCTGCAATATTGGTAGATGCTGAATCCAGAAAGCTTTTTGAAACACACATATTACACAAGGGAGGAGATGAAACAAATATGGCTACTGTTGAGAATGCTATTTACATCCATTGAGTCATTTATATTTGGAATTAATGTTTGAGTTATTTATAGCTCAGATATTTTGGCTTTACTAATATGAAAACTCAAGTACAGTATAGTTTGTTTGTTTTAAACTAATCTTTTTTCAGCCTTAGCCAAGTCCCTTTTTTTCTCTAGAATCTGGGAATAAAGATTACTTCATTGTTTTTTTACTCTTGGCAGTTTGGGCCCTTGAATAGATATATTTAGATATTTTTAAATTAAAGATTGGGAATAGAGATTCTGTCAAAGAACTTTTTTCTTCGTGATAAGCACCTGAAATTAAATCTGTCTTTTCTAAGCTTTACCCTGGGGTAGGCTGCTCATTGTGATTTTAAATCATTCCGCAGTTGAGTTAAGTGTATTCAGTTGGCCTGGTCAGTGTGGCTCAGTGGTTGAGCACTGACCTATGAACTCTGAGGTCATGGTTTGATTCCCGGTCAGAGCACATGCCCAGGTTGCAGGCTTGTTTCCATCATCATTGATGTTTCTGTCTGTCTCACTCTTCTTTCTCTATGAGATCATTAAAAATATATATTTTTTAAAAAGTATTCAGGCCGAAACCGGTTTAGCTCAATGGATAGAGCGTCAGCTTGGGGACTGAAGGGACCCGGGTTCGATTCCGGTCAAGGGCATGTACCTTGGTTGCGGGAATATCCCCGGTAGGGGGTGTGCAAGAGGCAACTGATCGATGACTCTCTCTTATCGATGTTTCTAACTCTCTATCTCTCTCCCTTCCTCTCTGTACAAAATCAATAAAATATATTTAAAAAATAAATAAATAAAATAAAAAGTATTCAGTTGGTTTCCTTATGCAGGAGGCATTCAGCTGTAACTTCGAGTATAAATACCTCTACTGCTTCACCTTAAAATGTTCTTTCTTTAGGAATTTTTTTATGTGCACAAATTTGCTTCCTTTTCAGGGAGGGAAACAAATTAGTTGTGGCAAAATCTTGACTCATAGATGTTCACATATGTTCATGTCTTAATTTGCTGGTGAGGCCTTAACTTAATATATGGAAAAGGGACTTGTAACATTACTGCAGGTTTGAAAGAAAGATTCTTAACCATAAACTGGTCCTTTGTTAAATAATAGTACTGCCTGGTTTATTTACTGTATTTAATATAATAAATTTCTTATAAGAGATTATAATATAACAAATATGGAATCATATATAATAAAAGGCTAATATGCAAATGGTCATGACGCCCTCATGCCATAACAATGATCAGCAGGAGGCTGCGTGCCCAGCAGGCATGGGTGGGCAGGGCTGCATGTGTGGTGAGGCGTGTGTGGGTGGGCAAGGGACTGCCTGGTGCAGGCCAGGGACATGATGTTGTTATTGTTTATTAATACATTTATATATTTCATATACATTTTACTAATTTCCTTTCATCTCTGACATTTCTATTATAGAGAAAGGGCAAATAGCAATATTAAAATATTTCCTCTAATTTCCTTTTATGTGCACAAATTTTGTGCACTGGGCCACTAGTTTTCTAATAAGAAATCAGAAAAATGGCTGAAACCGGTTTGGCTCAGTGGATAGAGTGTTGGCCTGCAGATTGAAAGGTCCCGGGTTTAATTCCGGTCAAGGGCATGTAACTTGGGGGTGTGCAAGAGGCAGCTGATGGACGATTCTCTCTCATCGATGTTTCTAACTCTCTATCCCTCTTTCTTCCTCTCTGTAAAAAAATCAACAAAATATGTTTAAGAAAAAATTAAAATTAAGGACATCATTAGCTCTTAAAAAAAATAGAAAAATGATTGAAATATTTGAAGTTGGAAGAAAACTTTTTTAGATCATCTAGACCAATGCTTCTCAAACTTTAATGTACATATTAATTTATTGGGGATATTAAATGCAGATTCTGATCATTAGGTCTAGGGTGAGGCCCAAGATCACGCTCTTTTGAGACGTAGGCAGGATTGGTTTATGCTGCTGTTCCATGGATGGTCCTTTGACTAGCAAGGATAGAGACCCTTATTTTGTAAAGAAAGAATCTGAAGCCAAGGGAAAAATAAGTGTTGTCCAAATTTTCAAGATTGATTAGTGATAGTTAAGACTATACCCTGGCCGGTGTGGCTCAGTTGGTTGAGTGACGTCCCATGCACTAAGAGGTAACAGGTTTGATGCCCTGTCAGGGCATATGCCCCAGTTCGATCCCAGTAGATGTGCAAGAAGCAGCTGATTGATGTTTCTCTTCATTGATGTTTCTCTCTCCCTCTCCCTTTTTCTCTCTAAAATAAATAAAAACAATTTTTTTAAAAAAAGACTATACCCTGAATCTTAGTTTGAAGGCTAGTACTAGGTGTTTCTATATTTAAGGTGCAGTAGGTGTTTCCATATTTATGGATATTATGTTGAAATCTTCAGTTGCTATATTTTCTAAGGAAATGCTCAATTAAAGATAACTTAAATTGAAATGCCATTCACTATATGAGGGAATAGGAAATTATAAGCCTATTCAAATGTCATTTGTTTTATATCCCTTTTATTTTGCAGTGATATGTCCTTTTTAAAAATTGTTGAAAGTTTTATTGCTGGCCATAATACAAATTGTAGGGATTAGCTGATGTATGAAATTACATGTTATCTTTTGGCCATATAAACACTTTGGTACTCAGTTAAGATGACAGCAAAATAATTAAAAGAGTATTTCAGTATTTACTTATGAAAATTGCCTATTTAAAAAAATCTACTTTATCCTGGGACTTTAACTCCCTTGCATAGGAATATGAACTAAAATAAACATTTTCGCTGGTTCTTTTCTCATCACTTTTTGAAATTCCAATGATCATCTTTGAAGAAACCCGAGATATTTTGGTTTCTAATAATAATATTTTTAGCAGTTTAATCTCAAGAACTCTTTTGGCTTATTTTCCTTTTTAGGCTTCCTGAAAATCAAATAGAATAAGTAGCATATTAAGATGTGTCTATCTAAGCTGATTGCAAGAGGTAATTTTTTTTTTTTACATCAAATTAGTAGAATAAATTAATGATAAAAGAAGACTATCTTTCTCATAATTTAGTCAGAGCAGTTTTTCTCTGGATGGCTTAGAAAAGCCATTTAGAGGGCATGGTTATCCCCAGAGAAGATTTTCTGTAGTGAAGAGACATTAGTATATTGGATTAGTTTCTTGGATTACAGTAGGAGATTAGTAGTAGTAATAGAAGATTAGGTATTACCATCTAAAAACTTGGTATTTGATTTCCATTTCAGCACTTGAATCTTAGAGGATTACTTAATTCAATCAAGAGAAACAAGCTTTCAGTGTATGGATGTTTAAAGTTTCTTGATAAGACAGATCTTAGATTCTTACATAAAGCTGTGCACATAAAGGACCATTGATTTATCTGGCAGTGAAAATTTGCCAAATAAGTTATTTTCTTATGGGAAGTTACAGTATTGGAGTGTATTGCTTTCTGTCTAATACACTCTACCAAATGGTGTACAGAACGTTTAATAACATGAACCTCAGTAGCTCTGCTGTGAACAGATCCTAGTACATTATAGTGAGTATGGAGTAAGTGGCAATTTTAAGTTAAACCTTTTTTAATGCTCATTTTATCAGTTTTTAGACTGATATGCAATTTTAAGACTGCTTTCACTCAGGCTTATTTTCATGTATATTTGTACCACACTTATTTTTTAAATCATTTTTTATTTTTCAATTAACAGTTGATATACAGTATTATATTAGTTTCAGGTATACACCTCAGTGATTAGACATTATATAACTTACTAAATGATCATTCTGATAAATCTCATATCCATCTGACACCATCCATAGTTTTTAGAATATTACTATAACTACCTTCCCCTTTTTCTTCATCTCATAAAACCTATTTTGTATCAGAATAAAATACACTAAAGTTATCTCTCCTATTCTGCTATCAAAATCTTAACCTTGCTTTATGTTGTTCTTCTATTTTTTATCTCCTTGGAAAGATTGTTTCTCTGACATTCTTCATGCTGTGCTTCCAGCTTTAAGTCATGATTTGGCTTGGGTTGGGAAGACTTTAAATAAGTATATTATAGATATGTTTTGTAATACACTTGAAAAGACACGCTTGTGGAAATAGATAATTGGGAAAACACTTAGATAAAAACAACATTTTGAAGTTTATGAAGCGGAATTTACTGGAAAGTTAGAGGTGCTACTGTTTTCCTAGGTGTTCTACTTGTGACAGTTAAGTGTAGATTGAGCCCAGGGCTCAGCACATTAGAGACTTAAGGAAGAAATCATTTCTTCAATTTTTCCTCTGCAGTGGTGGTGACCGCGGTGGCTTCAAAAATTTTGGT
Organism: Nyctalus aviator; assembly: GCA_036971965.1. NCBI lineage: Eukaryota > Metazoa > Chordata > Mammalia > Chiroptera > Vespertilionidae > Nyctalus > Nyctalus aviator. The sequence goes on along the minus strand of CM072937.1, from coordinate 35,560,852 downwards.
GGTAAGTGCTGAGTATCCCAAAATGTTTCCGTGGAAATGCTATATAAATCTAAAAGCCACCAATATCTCGCAGATGCAGTCTAAGCCCTATCTTACTTGGTTGAGGCTGGTGTGTGTTGTGTGCTTTAAAAAAATAGATTCTCTATATATACATGTATATATCAAAGAAAACATTAAAAAGCCAAAGTTGATCTCAGTCCAATGGATTTCGACACAGTGAATTTGCATGAAAGACTCTATGGTGACCAATGAAAAGACCTTCACTGGATTTTGAACAATACATTTTTTAAGTAAAGGTAGCTGACATGGAGTTTTTAAATTACTAGGGTTTTTAATCAGCCTTCACAACCAGAGCTTAACAAAAGTGATATTAGCATAATGCCAAAGTTGCAGGTGTTGTTTGGGACATTTTGACATTCATCTTGATTTCTTAAACTTTTAATAAAACTTAATTTATATATTTACTTTATAAATCTGTGATGGTTGACTTGTTTCAAGGATTTTGGAAGTATTGACTTTCCATGCCTTGGTTGTTATTTCTGTTTTATAATAGTTTCTAATGAGTTGTCTTAAATAGCTTTTCTTTTCTTTTTCTTTTCTTTTTCTTAGGTCACAGGGATTATGGACCCAGACCAGATGCTGGTAAGGTTTATGGTAGTTTATAACTTTGCCTTTAAGAGAATGTTAATTTTCCACTTTTTTCAAGGGAAAGGTGTGTTTGGAGGAGTTAGTGCAGGAGAAAGATTTAATCTGATAGTCCTGCTAGAACTAGGGTGCTTTATTTTTTAAGACATACCAGAAAGGAAAATTTAGAGAGATTAGAAAGTTTGCTGCAACAAATTATGTTTATGCTTTCTTATGTTCCACTTTTTCTTCTGTGAAGAAATATTTGATTTTATACTGCTAATTAGTATTTCTTTAATCACAACAAATCAGATTTGAGAGGATTGGTATCATTAGAAGTAGAAAAGCTTTGCTTATGAAACTATAACATTGGGTTGGTAGTCTCCTTAGTGGGCCTAAGAAACCTGAATTCACACATGAGAGAATTGTCTTACTCTGGGCACCAGTCACTGATTTCATGTGGCCTTTTATTTTTAAATGAAATTCAAGGCTACATGGAACCTTTTGAAAGTTATGATTTAAATTATATTTATTGATTGACTTATTGATTGATTTTTAGAGAGAGAGAGAAACATTGATTTGTTGTTCCACTTATTTATGCATTCATTGGTTGTTTCTGTATGTGCCCCAACTGGAGATTGAACCTATACCCTGGCGTATTGGGATGATGCTCTAACTAACTGAGCTGCCTGGCCAGGCCTGAAAGTTATGATTTAGAGATTTAAAATCTTTGAGACAAAAAATTTTAATATATATTGAAATCAGAACTTTTGTTTTTATTAAGATGCCAAAGTATTCTATATGGATGGCAATTTCTGAATTATCCCTTGCTGGACTGAATTTTTTACATCTTTTTTGCTTTGTTGTACTAATCCAAAAGTGTGCATGTAAGGTAAGGTGTGTGTCAAGGTGCCCCTACCCTCTGGCATATACAAAGCTTTTTGCAGTGGATGGGGAGACCACCAATTCTGCCTACCTTGCTTGGAGGTCCAAAGTGCTAGATTTGGGGACTTTTCCACTAGAGATCCTTAAAAGTATTGATTAGCCATAAAGAATTAAAGCTCTTCAAAGAAAGAAGTTCAAATTTATAAATTTTCTTTATCTCTTCATGAGCGTTAGTCCTGTATCTGAACCTAGAGTCAGATTTGTAAGATCTCTCTTAATTGGTCTTATGTATTTTACATAGTGTTTACTTGATCCACTTTACTGTAAGTTTGGTTGTAAGAATTGATCAAATAATGATTGTGACCACTTTGCATGTTTTATATAAGGTTTTTGTTGTTGTTGTTGTTGTTGTTGCTTTGTGGGGTTTTTTTTACATTGATCCTTTTTCCTTTTGGTCAGAGAAACAGTTGAATATTGGATAGTAAATTATTGTTCTGATTTACTAAGCAGGATATGGTAAAACCAAGGACTATGTAAAATTAACCATAATTTTTTTTCCTCCTAGATTCAGAATCTGATAATACAGATAACAACACAATCTTTGTGCAAGGACTTGGGGAGGGTGTGTCTACAGATCAAGTGGGGGAGTTCTTTAAACAGATAGGAATTATCAAGGTGAGTGAAAAGTATGGCTTATGTTAACATATTCTGGTTAAGATACATAGGTTACATAATAAGCCTGTACTCTAGTAAGGCTTGGCTCTCTTTTTTTAATAAATTATTTATTTATTTATTTATTTGTTTTAGAGAGAAAGAGAGGGGGAGAGAAATATCACTTTGTTGTTCCATTTATTTACGATAAATGGTTGATTCTTATATATACCCCAACTAGGGATTAAACCCAAAGCCTTGGTGTAATAGATGATGCTCTAACCAATTGAGCTACCCCTCGCAGGGCCAGGGCCAGGGCTAGCGCGAGCCTTGTCTTTTAAAAATTCACTGATGTATATGCTCACCATTGTCTACAGGCATTTGCTAAATACATTAAGATTTTACTCCTTGCTTGTGTTTACCTTTCCACAGCCTTTCACAGCTTTAGCTTTTAATATTAGGGCTCTAAAAATAGTCTCTGGCCCAGCAGGTGTGCCTTAGTGGTTGAGCATCGAGAGATCACCGGTATGCTGGCTAAACCATTTGTAGACGACCTGCTTCTGGTCGTAGCAGAGCAGCTCCCTCTCTGCGATCTATTGAAAGTCAGCCCTAGACACAAGGGTTTGTAAAAAGAAAAAAAATCAAACTATAAAAAAAAAAAAGAGAGAGAGAGATCACTGGTGTGATTCCCTGTGCACACACCCAGATTGTGGGCTTGAACCCAGTAGGGGACATTCAGGAGGCAGCAGATTGATGGTGTTCCACTCTCATCAAAGTTTCTATCTTTCTCCCTCCCTCTCTAAAAAACAGTCTAACTAGCACCTAAAATTGTGAGAACCAAATGAGATTGTGAGAACATTTTATAGATTCTGAAATACAAACAAATGCAAACTCAAGTTGTTATAAAACACTAGAGGCCTGGTGTGGGGGAGGAATGTGTCTGTCAGCCCAGTCTGCACCCTTCCCAATCTGGGGCCCTCGAGTAATGTCCGACTGCCCGTTTAGGCCCGAACACAACTAGGACTGCTGGCTCCCAACCACTCGCCTGCCTGATTGCCCGTAACTACTACTTTTTGCCAGCCTGATCACCCCCTAACCACTCCCTTGCCAGCCTGATCAACGCCAAACTGCTCTTCTCCCTGCCTGTTTGCCCCTAACTGCCCTCTCATGCAGGCCTGGTCACCCCTAACTGCCCTCCCTTGGCAGCCTGGTCACCCCCCAATTGCCCTCCTCTGCTGACCCAGCCAACCCTAACTGCCCTCCCCTGTAGAATGATCGCCCCTAACTTCCCTCCCTTGCAGGCCCGGTTCTTCCCAACTGCCCTCTCCTGCAGGCCTGGCCTTCCCCAACTGCTCTCCCCTGCAAGCCTGGTTACCCCCGAAACTGCCCTCCCCTACAGGCCTGGTTCATCCAAACTGCCCTCCCTTGCTGGCCTGATCGTCCACAACTGCCCTCCCTTGCTGGACATCTTGTGTCCACAAGGGGGCAGCCATCTTATGTGTTGGAGTGATGGACAATTTGTATATTACCCTTTTAGATAGCATTTTTACTTCTCTATTTTATGTCTGTGATATATATTAGCTCAATGTATAATGCTTTATTTTATAACTATTGTTTACTTCAGTTTGTTGTATGCTATTTGTTTCATGCAAATATTTTCATCTCTCAAGTAGAAAGCATCCTTTAGAGCAGTGTTAGTAGATTATAGTATTTGCTTGAAATCAGTTGGCAGTTGTCTTGTTTTGGTGTCTGTGGGATAACTTACTATTTTCCCCTCTTCTTTGGAAGTTTATGTAAATTCTGGTTAAGTAAAATTTCCACTTTGTCTTCCACTCCCGTCCTAGCCAAATCTGTTTGTAATCTTAGTGATAATATATTGGTTTGCTTAGTGAACATTCTTCCTGGTCTTTTAAAAAAATTATTATTTTAATAATTTTTAAAAATCAATAAAATAAATATATTATTTTATTAATAATTATAAATTATATTATTTTTAATAATTTTTAAAAAACCAATAAAACAAATATATATATATTGATTATTTTTTTTTTTTTTTTTTTTCCCCCCCAGAGAAGGGAGAGGGATAGTTAGTAACATCCATGAGAAACATCAATTAGCTGCCTCCTGCACACCCTCTACTGGGGGTGTGCCCGCAACCAAGTCTTGAATCGAACCTGGGACCCTTCATTCTGCAGGCCGACGCTCTATCCACTGAGCCAAACCAATAGGGCTTTCCTGGTCTTTTTCATTTGTTTTACAAGAAGCAATATTTACTATTTTTTGGGCGGAGCTTGGGGGAATTCTACATAGATAAAACATTATGCTACGTATTATTTTTAGTTTGGTTTTCACTTAATGTGTCTTAGAGTATTTCCTTTTTTACAACTAGAGATAACTTTATTTTTATAAAAGGTACATAGTATTTTGTAAGCTTTAGTCTTATATCTGAATCTGAAGAGTGAGGTGTATGAATTCCTTAAAAATAATAAATGATATGGTTGCTGATCATTTTTTTCTTAAAATATTAACACCAACTTGTTTGTTTCTCAGACAAATAAGAAGACTGGAAAACCAATGATAAATCTGTACACAGACAAGGACACAGGGAAGTCAAAAGGGGAGGCGACAGTGTCATTTGATGACCCTCCTTCAGCTAAGGCAGCCATTGACTGGTTTGATGGTATATCTTATTCATATAATTTCAACATGCCATTTGGGTAAATGTTTCCTAGTGTTGAAGTCAAAATATGTTCTGGTAGACAGTGGTTATTTTTCTGTTCACTTTTTTAAAAAAAATCAATATTTTTTTTTTAAAATCAATATATTTTTATTGATTTCAGAGAGGAAGGGAGATATATATATATACATATATAGAAACATCAGTGATGAGAGAATCGTTGATTGGTTGCCTCCTGCACACCCCCAAGGAGGAATGGGATAGAATTTTTTTTATTATTAATAAAGTGTTTATTATACTTTATATTTTTTTGCACTGCTGATCCTGTACCAGAAACACTTTATTTCATTACTTGCTTTTTAAACTTTGTTTAGCTACTTAAAATTCGATTACAGCACAATTTGCCTCAAATCCATTCCAATTTGTAGATTTGTTTTCCAATTAAAAACTTTACACACACACACACACACACACACACACACCCAAAAAATATAGAAAAACAAAAAACCTGGGACCCTTGAGTCCGCAAGCTGACGCTCTATCCACTGAGCCAAACCGGTTAGGGCTAAAGAAAACTCCTTTAAAAAAGGCATAACGCTCTAGCAGATTTGGCTCAGTGGATACAGTGTTGGCCTGGGGACTGTAGGTTCCTGGGTTCAATTTCAGTCAAGGATACATGCCCAGGTTGCAGGCTCAATCTCCAACACCCCCCAGAATGGGTGTGCAGGAGGCAGCCGATTAGAGATTTTCATCATTAATGTTTCTATGTCACTCCCTTTCCCTTTCTCTCTGAAATCAATAAAAATACATTTAAAAAAAGGCATAATCCAGATGTCTCATTTGACCAACTCCATATAAGTTTAGATATGCAGAAGGTCTTAGATATATCCAGAGTAAGCCCTTAATCAATTTTCTAAAATAAGGTTTCAGGACAATGATAGTAAATTAAGGGAAGAAACCATGGAGAAATGAAGTCCTAATTACTATACATGCATATTTTTTTGACAGTAGGGAAAAGCTTTTCCAGATAAGTTATAAGACAAACAGTTTTGTACAAGAAATTCAACACATTCTGTATAATGCCTTCACTTTGCTGTCATCATTTGTACAAACTCTTCATGGTTTACTTGACCATCACTATCAGTCACTGCTCCCCTGATCATCATTTCATCAACTTTAACTGCCAACTTCTCTCCAAGGTTTGTTATCACATGACAAAGTTCTGCTGCATTAATATAGCAAGTGTCCACTGTATCAAACACATGGAATTCCTCTCTAATTTCTCCTTCACTGTCTTTCATTTTTCTTGCCATCATTGTCAGAAATTCTGGGAAGTCAGTTGTGCCATTACCATCAGCATCCAAGACTTCATTAATCATGTCCTGTAACTCTGTTTCTGTGAGATTCTGCTCAGGAGGCCTCATTACAGTTCCCCGTTTCTTTGTTATAGTTCCATCACGTTGTGTCAAATTGTGAAAAAGCTTCCTTGAATTCTGCAGTCTGCTCTTCAGTCAGTTGGCCAGCCATGCTGCCAGTGCTCTGATCTCTGAGATGCCGCCACACAACCACTCAGTGTGCCCTCTCTGCTTCATGTTTATTTCACTTAACATTTTAATCTAGTCATTTCCTCATGTTATAGATTCCCCTGTTTTTCAAAACATAATTTTACTTTACTTCTTTCAAGATGAGATTGTGATACCCTATGTCATCTTACCTCCATATTCTTTGTTTTTATACTACTCCATCAGGCCACCCAACTCACACCTTGCTTTTGAAGGTTGGGTCCATTTTCCCTCACTTCTGCTTTTGATTTTTTTTTTTTTTTTTACAGTTTCTGTGAATCATAAAGCAATTTCTTTTGCTCATGATATGTTTAAAAATTATTGTGCCATTTGCCCACAAGGTCTATGAGCCTCTTAAATTGTATGTCTATAGTTCATCTCTTACCAGGTCTTTTTACAGCTTTAAAAAGACTGATTCTTGAATTGCTTCCTATGTCAAAGTGCATGTCATACCATCTGACATTGTGGAAAGTGATTAGGGCTTTGTTTAGGGAGCCAAGGCTCTTGGATTTAAAGCTATTTCATGAATCTTTGGGCATCTTTTCTTTATATGTCAATTCTCTTATTTAATATAAAGTAAAGATAAATTTCTATGTGTAAGGCCTAGGGCAGCAGAATTTGTATATAATCCATGTATTTAAGTAATCACATATGCACACATTATTTTTAAAGGTATTACTTGCATATAGTAAAAAAAATGTCAGACAGTACCAAGAGTATATAGTAAAAAATTAGTTTCCTTTCTACCTTTGACTACCCCTTTCCCCATCAGTGGTCTCTCATCCCTATTGAGACTGAACTAAAATAGAGATTATGTCATGTCTTAGCAGTGTTACCTTGACTGTTTGGGAACACTAGTGTGTTTGAATTTCTGTGAGGACATGTTACTTATTCCTCTGAAATTGAAATTACCCAAAACAGTTTACTGTGTTAAGAAATGCAGATGTGGAGTAGCATTTCTTCAAAACCATTTTCTTTCTTCTTAGGAAAAGAATTTCATGGCAACATCATTAAAGTGTCCTTTGCTACCAGAAGACCTGAATTTATGAGGGGAGGTGGAAGTGGAGGTGGGCGGCGAGGTAAGATACTTTTTACTTACTGGCCTGAATATTGTACAAAGGGTTTGAATTTGAGTTGCTCTGTCCCTATTGTGAGAACTTGCTACACCTCTTTCTCTCTCTTGGTCTTTTTCCTTCTGTTTTAAGGTGAGAGTGGATACTAAAATAGGAGACTAGGTAAATAAGATGTCATATTGTACCTAAGAGAATAGTGGGAGAAGGTTGTAAATATCCCTTTGGAAAGCTGTATAGCAGTTTGTTATTAACCCTGAAATCAGGAGGCAGTCATTTAAATGACACCTAATTAGGTACTTAATTTGACCAGTTTGTAAGTTCCCTGATAAAGTTACTGCTAGCTTGCTATTTCTGTTGGGTCTAATTCCTTAAATTTGGAATATGTCTTTTCACTTAACCTTTATTACTGAGATTCTCAAACTAAGGAGGGTATTATAGGAAAGTTTTTAAGTGCATTATTGACACTATAAAGTGTGCCTGTGGTCTTTCTCACATAGCCTGCGCTTACTACATAAAGCCCCAAATTAAAGAATCATGGAGGCTTACCACAGGGTGTGGGCCTGTCCACTTCTTGGTAGGCACTTGCTGTTAGTTCTTTCATCTGGTGCTTTTTCTCTGCTTAGTCTAGGTCTGCTGCTGATTTTTCTCTCTTCCTCCCCTATATTCCTCAGGCCGTGGAGGATATAGAGGCCGTGGAGGCTTTCAGGGGAGAGGTGGAGACCCCAAAAGTGGGGACTGGGTTTGCCCTAATCCGTAAGTATTCCATTTACTTCGGTAGGAGTAGAAGTTAGGTTTGAGGTTGGAAGCTGCAAGTGGGGGTTCTGAATCCACTGGAAGCTATTGAACCTTTTTTTTCCTTTCTTCTTAGGGCATGTGGAAATATGAACTTCGCTCGAAGGAACTCCTGCAATCAGTGCAATGAACCCAGACCAGAAGATTCTCGTCCCTCAGGAGGAGGTAGGTTAGCTCTTTGGATCCACCTTATTAGCATCTACATGGTGTTTGTCTTCTGACTAGCACTAAGGAAGCTTTACTATTTTGCTGACCTTACTGGTTTCTATTTCTACCTTGCAGATTTCCGGGGAAGAGGCTACGGTGGAGAGAGGGGCTATAGAGGTCGCGGGGGCAGAGGTGGAGACCGAGGTGGCTATGGTGGAGACAGAAGTGGGGGTGGCTATGGAGGAGACAGAGGTGGGGGTGGCTATGGAGGAGACAGAAGTGGGGGTGGCTATGGTGGAGATAGAAGTGGGGATGGTTATGGTGGGGACAGAGGAGGTGGCTACGGAGGAGACCGAGGCGGCTACGGAGGAAACCGAGGCGGCTACGGAGGGGATCGAGGTGGCTACGGAGGGGATCGAGGTGGCTACGGAGGGGATCGAGGCGGCTACGGAGGGGACCGAGGCGGCTACGGAGGGGACCGAGGCGGCTACGGAGGGGATCGAGGCAGCTACGGAGGGGACCGAGGCGGCTACGGTGGAGACCGAAGTGGGGGGGGCTACGGAGGCGGCGGTGGCTATGGTGGAGACCGAAGTGGAGGCTACGGAGGAGATCGGAGTGGTGGCAGCTATGGAGGAGACCGAGGTGGCTATGGAGGCAAAATGGGAGGAAGGTGAGTATTGGAACATAGTTTTACCACATTGCTCCTAGATTTTTAAGGTTCTTTTATTGTCCAGTGTTTTGGCCTTTGAATTTCTCATTGACAATTCTGCCAGTAAGGATGGAGAAGATATTTAGTTCCCTCTTTAGCAGTTTCTAAAATTTATTGTTTTGGAAATTCTTACTCATAATTCCCTATATTTGTATATGTATGTGTTTATTATTCATTCCCGTGGCTAAAGGTTAGATTGAGTGGTATTTTGAAACTGTAAATTAGGAATTCTTAATCTCAGTGGTGGGGGTATGCTTTTTCAAATCACGTGTGCTATATATATATATATATATATATATATATATATTCTACAGTTGTTTTTCTGGCAATTCTGGTAATACCTTTTCCAGATGAAAATCACTGTTGGCACTGCTAGGAGTGTGTTGCATACTGCACAATGAATGGTGTAAAGGGAGAAAAAAAGGAATGACCAGTAATATTAAATAACTTTTAGTTATTATAAGCATTTGTATGCCAGAGGGAATATGGGTAGTGAGACTTATTATAGCATGTGGTTAAGAGCACAGAGTTTAGAGACAGACTGCTTGGGTTTAAGTCTTGTCTTTACCACTTTCTAGTCATGTGTCTTTAGGCAAGTTACTTAACCCTGTGGAGCATCAGTACTTGATGTGTACAGTGGGGCTAATAATACTTCCTTCATGGATTTAGATTAACTGTTATAACAGTTGCTGGCCCATAGTAAGTATTGTGTAATTGTTTACTATTAGTAATTATCATCTATTGTATACTTCTGTGTGGCAAATCCTATAAAAGTGTCTGTATATACAGAGTGGGCAAAGATAAGAGTTAAAATTGTGAAATAGTTTATTCTTTTTTTAAATAAGTATGGTTTTTAAAATTTATTTGTTTGTTTTAATCCTCACAGGAGGATATGCTTCCACTGGCCTCCTGAAAATACCACAGTGGTTTGGAGTCCTTATTTTAATAAGTTGGTGATAGCAAAGCTGCTTTTAGGATCTTAAAGCTGAGATTTATTACCCATCCTCTAGAAGTAGATAAATCAGGCAGGGTGCTAACCTTGCAGAAATTGTCAAGCTGATACCAGTCACCAGTACCCTGAAGAGGTATTTGATGTGTTCCTTTGGTAGAAAATTAGAATTTAATCTGTCTCTTTATTTTTCATTCCTAGAAATGACTACAGAAATGATCAGCGCAACCGACCATACTGATGACTGTTTTGAATGTTCCTTTGTCTCTGACATGATCCATAGTGAAATTGCCAGAGTTTTGCCTGCTGCTTTCCTGGTGGCCTCTTCTTGGGTAGTGAAATTAAGTGACATTTAGAATTTTATTTGGGTGGGAGGGCTGGGACAGTTTTTCTTTTAGTAATGTTGGAATTTTCTCCTTTAGTTTCCAACTTCCTCCTTCCCAACCCTTGAAGCTAAGTGCGTTGTAAAATATTGCCAAAATGGAAAGTGTTTTATAATACTGCAATAAAGGCTTCTTGTTTTGTGGATTTTTGTATATTAGTGCATCGTTCTGTCACACTCAGGATTCAGTTACAGCAGATTCTAACCCTGAAGAATTAGGAAATGGATCATACTTCATTAAATTAAAATGTTACTTTCAACAGTATTTATTGAGCGTCTACTCTGTTTAGAATAGCAATTTCTAAAGAATGACTGTACATCAGAATTACCTGATGGAGTTGTCAAAATTAGATTACCTAAGCCTCATCTCAGGTTTGTTGGATCAGAACTTGGTGGGGATGTGGGGAAGGAGTTAGGAACCTTTATGTCAAGCTCACCAGATGATTTTGAGAATTCCAGTTTATAATTTAGAACCACTGATTTAGGGCAATGTTCTAGATGCTGGGAATATGGAGGTCGAAGGGCTAGGTAAGAAGAGTAACAATTCAATAGTGTACAGGGTGTGTTATTTGGTATTCATTAAAAACTATTTCTTCTACCCTTACCAAGAACCTGGGACAGGCACTATATCAGATCTCTATATGTGCTCATCAAGCAAACACAATATTCAGATAAGTGCTCCAGTAAGAATAAATGCAAGATGCTTTTGAGGGCTGATTTGAAGGACACTTAATTCAGTCATGGGATCAGGAAGGTTTGGTGAGTCTTGAGGGAAGAGTAGGAATTGGCCAAGTAATGAGGCTGGGTTGAGGAAATGGTATTCCCAGCAGAAAATTAATGGCATCAACAAATAGATTAGAGCAGTGGTCAGCAAACTCATTAGCCGTGGTATTTTGTGGAAAAGCCACACACAAAGGACCAAAAAGCCGCAAGTGGCTCTCGAGCCTCAGTTTGCTGACCACGGGATTGAAGAAATGAATAGATTGAGGAATAGATGCTGGCTTGAGAAGTATAAGTAGTGCATTGTGAGGGAGGAGTTCAAAGATAGGCTTGCAAAAGATAAGACTCTAAGAGGTAAACAAGCTTTACCACAATTAAGGTGATCAGATACTGTTTTTGGCGAGACAGTCCCGATTTTTAACAGTTTGTCCCGCGTCTCAAGGTTTAAAAAAGTCCAAAAGATTTAAAAGAATCTTTCAAAAAATCAGGACTTTTTTAAAACGCCGAGGGACGCGGGACAAATAGTTAAAAATCAGGATGTCAGGTCTTACATAAGGTCCTTGCATTTCAGTTTCCTCCTACCTTAAAATAGGGAATCAAAAGATTTTAACCAGGGGAGTGTCCTAACCTGAGGTATCTACTGAAAGACAATAATGGCTGAAAGTGAAGAAGCTGAACAGGAGACAATGGTACGCCAGTGAGAAACACTGGTCTGAGCTCAGATATTGACTGGAAGAGGAGAACATAACTAAATTTGAGAAATAATGAGGGGAATTAGATAGGATCTGGCTACATGTCAGAAATGGGAGGGAAGAGTTAGGTTACTGGCATGGGCAATTGGATAGGTATTTATTGAAATAGGAAACACTGAGTAAGAAACAGATGTGAGAAGGTGGGAGTGAATTTTTTTAGGTATGTTGAGTTTGGGGCACTCAAAATTACAAGTAGAGACATCCAGTAGACTTCTGGATTAAAATAAGGCTGTCCATAATAATGGTTCTTTACTCCAGCTGTATACTAGAATTTAAGTTTTTTAAGACAAAGATATCTGAGCTTCACTCCAAAATGATGGTCTTTTATTAAAAATATATATGTTTTATTGATTTTTTTACAGAGAGGAAGAGAGAGGGATAGAGAGAAACATCTATGAGAGAGAATCGTCGATCAGCTGCCTCTTGCACCACCCCTACTGGGGATGTGCCCGCAACCAAGGTACACGCTCTTGACCGGAATCGAACCCAGGACCCTTCAGTTCGCAGGCTGACACTATCTACTGAGCCAAACCGGTTTCGGCAATTTTTTTAAGTTTTAATTCATTACTATATTTTGAAGAAAAGTGCTGCTGAAAGTTATCTATACTTTGGGAAGCTTATGGTGAACATGTGATCAAGTAAATGGTGGTCCCTAGATTTCAAATGATCTGATTCCAAAATCTAAACCTTTTTTTTTCTTTTTTTTTCTTGAGGGTGGACATAATTTGTTGGATTGGTGTGGCACGTCCTACGGGCAAAGGGAAACTGAAGCCTCCAGTAAACAAGGAGGATCTAAAGCAGTTTGGAGGGATAAATAGGGCCTGTCAAAGAAATGGCCCTGAGGTGGGTAGAAAGTAGGCTTAGGAGAAGAGAGAGCAGGGAATATGGTTGGTCTTAATTATAGCCTAATTATCTCCACTGGGAGTGGTTCGGGGTTGGGCAAGTAGTAAGAGGAAATAGTCCAAGAGCCATGCTTACAGGATTTTCTCCTATTTTCTCTTCAGCAGTTTTTCCTCCGCCCCCTCCTGGGGGCAGAAGCTCTACTTTAACTTTGTTATTAAGTTTTGGTTATAGACAAGGGCTTGGTTTAGGGAGGCAGGCCGGTCATCCAGAATATTTTTGGTTCTGTCCTCCGTGCCCCTTCAACCCATCGTGAGGAGATCTGTATTTCAATGAAGCCTCTGATGAAGGGAACAACATAGGTAGAGTGACATTTATTCATTGAGGGTAAGTAATAAGACATTTTCTCATAGGAGCCTGAGAAGCATCCTCAGGAAGTGAGGGCTAGGCCCCCAAAATTAACCTATTTGGAGGTTTTGGCAAGGATCTAAAGCTGTTTCCTGATTTCTAGTGTCCAAGGCCCTGTGGCCTGTGACTTTGGTGGTTTAGAGGAACGGGGAGGGGAGGCAGAGGTGAGGTAACAGCAGACCTTTTCTGGGCCCTCAACTTTTCCTGTTGGTCTGAGGAGGTCCTGGCCTTTGTAATAAACAGGGGGCTCAGCCGTGCAAGTCGAAAGTCTCGGATATTTAACTCTTCTAGTATCTCATCCTCTGTTCTGAACCTTGTAGGCTCTTCCTTCTCCTTGGTCAGAGGTGACTCAGATACAAAGAAAACCTTATTTTTCAGCTTGTCTTCGATCCAGGGATCAATTGAGGCCAAAATAGTGAATGTTTCTTGTAGCTGCATTGAAATAAAGGCTCTGTGGCTGGCTCACTTCAGGCTAAGGCTGGGTGGGATTGGGGGTGGGGGGTTACCCGAGGGAGGGGGAGCTCTAGCCACAGGGTACTATGGCCCCAAGGAATGAGGTAAAGGGACTGTGTGTGAGGACTTACTCCCCTCTCCTCCCTTCTGACAAAGCAAGTAGTGAGGATAGATGGGAAGGGCTTGGAGGAGAGGTTAGAAGGGGAAGAGGAGAGTAGGAATGCCTTACTCGCTTCTTTACAGACTGGTTGTTTTCTTTATCTAGCATTTCCAGGAGCAAGTGGAACACTTGTGGGCTGCGGATCCCCAGGACGCCCTGGTAGAGGTAGAAGGAGAGTGCCTAAGCTATCAGCCCCAGGAAGATTCCCTTGTCAATTCTAATCTCATTGTGATGGCTCTGTGGCCTGCCTAGAGAGTGGGAGATAATGGCTTTCCAGCTGACGTATCCCTTTCCTTGCCTTTCGGGGACACTGCATTTGGTTCCATTGCACATTATTCACCAGGAAGAGTTCAGAAAGTTTCTCTAATATCTAATTCTCTTTTACATCCATCTCTGTCCCTTATCCCTTAACCCACTGTCCTCTAATCCTGAAGAAAAGGTTACTCTGAACTTCTGGTAGGGCTGGAATCTATCTATCTATCTATCTATCTATCTAATCCTAATATGCAAATAGATCGAACAGTGGAACAACCAATAACCAGTTACTATGACGTGTGCTGACCACCAGGGGCAGCAGGGGCAAGAGCATGGCAGGATGGTGGGGCAGGTGAGTGGGGGTGTCAGACCTAGGCAGGATGCTGGTTGCTATCATGGGGTGAGCCTCTGGTGGTTACTGAAAACTCTGCTCCTGTGCACCGTGGTCCCGCCTGGCGTTTGCACCTGCTGCTGGTGCAGCTCGGCTTACACCTGGTGCCAGAGCCGCTGCTTGCACCTGCTGCCAGTGCCAGTTCTGATGGCTCAGGGCCGTCAGCGGGTGCGAGCAGCAGCTGCTGGCCCTGATCGCCCCTGAGGGCTTTCCCACCTCTCCCTGCTCCTGAAGGGCAATTGGGGCAGCAGCCACGGCTCACACCTGCTGACAGCACCGACCCTGCTTGCACCCGCTGCTGGTGCTGGTCCCAATTGCTTCACGCTGTGAGAGGGTGCAAGCAGTGCCGGCGCTGTCGGTGCGTGGGAGCAGCGGCAGTGGCAGTGAGCTGCAGGCAGAAGGGTACAGGGGGCCGCAGCAGGAAGGGCCCGGTAGGGGAGCGGAGGATGGGCCAAGACCCGCCCTTGTTCCCACTTTGCCTCGCGGCCCACAGTTCCATTCAAGGTGCATGAATTCGTGCACTGGGCCCCTAGTAGTAAAATAAACAAGTGAACACCCTGAACTTTACATCCTTTTTTCCCCTTTCAGTAACTGCTCAGTTCCCTATTGCCCTTGCCCTCAACACCTCTGATCAAAGAAGCAAAACTGGCCTTACCAAAGAGATGACTGCTTCCTGGCGCAAAGCGGCTTGTGGGCTCATTAGTTGCCTGTGTAGAAGGGAGTAAGTGTGTTGTGGTTCAGTTAAGCAGGAAGGAAAGAAGGCTGACTGTTTCTTGTTACAGCCCAGAGTGAGTTGGGCATAAGGCTGGTGAGTGATGCTAATTTCATTAAATTTTTCCTCTTGTTTCTTGGGTCAGAAGAGGCTGGGAGGGGAAAAGGAGATACTGAGGAGGTGGTGAGTGACAAATATATCTGTTTAGAACTTTACCTTTTACAAGTCCCATTCATGTCCTCATCTTAATTTGAGCTTTATAGCAAACCTGACCGGGAGGTATAATCGGTCTCTTTTTACAGTAGAAGGAAAGTCCAGGGGTCACAAAGTGACTTGGCCAGGAGCAAAGGCAAGTGAGAGCTGAGAACTGGCAGCAAGTTCTTAGCTCTCTCTGCTTCTCTGCCCCATTCCCACCTCCTAGGATTTGGGCCCCAGCAGTTCCCAGTCTAAGCCACTCACTCCTCCACCAAGTTCATCATCATGGGCTTCATCTTGAGCTCTTCCACAGTTTCTGCCACAGCCTGCCTCAGAGCCTGGAGAGAGATTAAGATGGGACAAGGGGGAGAAGGAATGCTGGGGTGTGCCCTTAAGAGCTCCACAAATCTTTGTTGAATGCTTAGTTTCTGGTGGGGGAAGCAGACAGGTGAGTAGGCAATTACATTACTGTGGTAAGTGTTACAACGGAGCGAAGGCTAGGGTGCACATAGGAAGGTCTCCTAACTTAGTCTGGGCACCGGGAAGATTTCCTGGAGGAGGTGATGTCTTAACTGAAACCAGGCAGAGGGTTGGGGGAGGGTGATTTTCTAGGTGTGGGTGAAGGGGAGGACATGTACAAAAGCCTGGAGGCAAGAGAGAGAGAGAGAGCACAGAGTGTTTAGAGAACAGAAAATAGTTCAGTTTATCAAGGTGACCACCCTGTGACTCTTCAACATGAGACACTGAGTAGTCACACTGGGGTCACAGGCATAAATCAGGGTCGGGTCATCCTAAGCATAGTTGGTGTGTGCTTCTGAGGAGTTGAGTGTTTGAGGTGAAGCTGGAGGCATAAGCGGGCTAGGCGGTGAAGGACGGTAAACCATTCCGAGGGCGGTGGGAGCTACTGAAAAGTTTTATGCACAGGTAAGGTACAACCTGATGCACATTTTAGGAAAATGTCTTTGGATAAAAGTTGCGTGACTGGTTTTCTATAAGCTGTTGTAAAGGTAAAAACAATGGGACATTGGAGGGCAGAGCTGATGCTCTTTGTGGTGACTTGGGAAAGCTTCCCGTAGGAGGTGGTGCTTAGCCTGGTCTTGAAGGAGCTGTCATATCTGAGTAGGCAGAAGAAGACAGGAGTTACTTAGCAGTGTGACCTTGCAGAGGGGAGAGGGGCGATGGGGGCATTTTGAGCAAAGGCAAAGAGGCTTGAAAACGGGCTGCATTAGGGAAATGGAGTGGGTTAGAGTGAATGTGATTCTTTGGGGGGCAGTGTGGTGGGAACCAAGACAGGGGAGGTCTGAGAAGGGGGAGAGACAACTTTGGGCTGCTTGGGCTTTGGAGCTTTGGTCTCACTTACGAGGAAGGGTTCATTAAATATCTTTCTCCTGAGTAGCTCAAATGTGAGTCCCTCCAGTTCCTGTGCCTGGATCTGTTCCAGCCCGATGGTCTTGAGCATCTGGGTGGCCTCAAAGCGGTGCTGAGGGCAGGGGTGGGGAGCCATGAAGGATAGACTCCCTCTCATCTATCCCCAACCCTGTCCTAATGCTGGAGAAAGAAGGGTACTAGGCAGCCCTAGACTCACCTCAAGGACACAAGAATAGCACAGCTGGTCTAGGACGGCCCTGATGACCTCGGCTGAGTGTACACGCATCATCTTGACCAGCATCCTAAGTGACTGTGGAGGGCAGGCAGGGTGGGTGGGGTTCAAGTAGGCCGACTTGAGGGCTGAGGCTAGAATTTGTGGTGAAAAGGTGGGGCCCTGCCTCTTGAGTGTGTACACACACAAATGAATACAAATAAGATGTGCACAGACATGTGTATACGCCGGTCCACATGACCCCATACCCATGCATACACATTCACACACAGAGGACCTGCAGTACTCCCTGCTGAAGCTACTTGACCCTGGGATGAGGATGACGGAAGTCAGCACTAGCCTCTGTTTCCCCGTCCTTCCCAGGGATCCAGCCTCCTGGCCCGCACACCTTCATCTTCGGGGACGTGGGCCCGTGGCATAAGCACCGCAGCAAGAAGTCTCGGGCTGTGTTGCTGCAGGGTCTCAGGAAACCCAAGCACAGGGCTGCCTCCACGGCTGCTTCATTCGGTGACTTCCACATCAGCATCCGCAGCACAGATGCCAGCATCCTTTCAGCCCCGATTTGAGTCCTCTGAGAGGAAGACAGGAGGTAAAATGGGCCTGGATTACGTTCTCGGCCAGGCTTTGTTAAGAGGGCAATTCTTTGCTGCTTCCAGACCATTCTCCCTAAAATGAATCTCATGTTATCAGATTATTTTATCCACTTCTTGTTTTTGCTGTCATCGACTTGCTCCTAGGTCACATCCTATCATTTCTCTATGACTTCATCTTCTGAATGGATCAGTGTTACTCTCTTAACACTTTTGCTGTCTAATTCCCAGCATTTAAAAATATATACATGTCATTGATCCAGTTCCTCCCCTCCAATAATCTTGTACTCCATTCTATGTCAGCTATTAATTCCCACAAAGACTTTATCATTACTTATTACTACAATTTCTACATTTCATGGATCCCATTCTGACCATCACTTCCTATCTTTCCAGCTCAACTCTTTTTTTAAAAATATATTTTATTGACTTTTTTACAGAGAGGAAGAGAAAGGGATAGAGTTAGAAACATCGATGAGAGAGAGAGAAACATCGATAGAGTTAGAAACATCGATCAGCTGCCTCTTGCACATCCCCTACCGGGGATGTGCCCGCAACCATGGTACATGCCCTTGACCAGAATCGAACCTGGGATCTTTCAGTCCGGAGGCCGACGCTCTATCCACTGAGCCAAACCAGTCTCGGCCCAGCTCAACTCTTGATGTTAACAGTTGGACTCCACAAGGACTAATCATCATTAAGCACCATTTCACTGCTCCTCACCTCCATCCCTCTTTAACCAGCTTAAATTCCATGGTCCTGCTATAATTACTTCCTGCCTCAACTCCTTTACTTTATCTTGGTTCATTGTATTCAACTCTCTACTTGCTCTGTGCCTGTACTTCCTGGAGAAAAACACAGTCACAATGATTGATCTTGCTTTAGATGTAGGAACACAAACCTCATGTAGATCCCTAATGCTGCCTACTGGTCCTGCTTTTCCCCAGGCAATTCTCTTTCCCACCCTTTACTTCACACCCTTTCCTCTGGTACCTGTAATGCTTTCTTCCTCCACTCCCACTCAGCTAATGACCTTGCTTCCTACCTTACTGAGCAAGTATAAGTTCCACAGATACCACCACTTTTATCCAACTTTCAACCTGCACCCATATATTCTTCCTTTCCACTTGTACTGTAACCAAACCACCTTATCTCAAGTCAGTCTGCCCACCTGTGAGTTAGAGCTCATTTCTCACTTACCTACTCAAGAACATTGCTGCACAATTCTTTGCACTCTCTTAAAATTGAGCAGTTTTCTAACTACTGAATTATTATCCCTCAGACTAGGAACATGTTATTTTTCTTTTTCTGGAATCCACTCCTGGTGCCAACTACAACCCTTTTCCAGCAAAACTTGGAAAGTGGTCTGTTCTTGCTGTACACAAGGGGGCAAAAGTAGGTTGTAACTGGTAAGAAGTTATTCCAGTGCTTCTATTCAGGAAACTCCACAGGACAATGCCTTCCCATCAAAATCAGGAGCTAGGTTACCTTCCCCCTGACCTAACCCCCAGCCAACACCATCAATTACCTGCCCTACCTTGCCTCAATTACCGACCTCCTCCCAATCACCTTGTCTTTGGGGATACCAGTCCAGAAGTTCAGAGCTACTCGTAGTCCCCTCAGAGTATCCATCCTTTGCTCCTCATTTGGCTCCTTCAACTGCTTGATGAGAGCCTGGATCACATCCTTATTCAGGCAACCTAGACAGAGAGGGACCTGAGGTCAGGGCAGAGCTTCGGGCTGCTCTTCTCCGCCGGGACCCATTGGACTCCACTCTGCCCTCAAGACATAAATTCCAAGCACTAGGTCCTAAGATGTTGCCCGTCTTCCAGGACACCAGAGCAGCTGGCTGAGCACAACCACAATTCCAATCTCCCTTTTCACATCACCTCTCTCTCTCTGCCCAACAGTACCTAGGAGAGTTCCCAGTCACTGCCCAGTGCTAGGTTAGTACAGGCATATACTGCACTACCCTTCTGTCCTTACCCAGATGGGAGAGTGGCTGTGCTGCCTCCTGTCTCACTTCTCTCAACTCCCCAGCCAGGAAGAGGATATACTTACCCAGGATGGCAAGGCTTCTATAGGCCTCATACTTCACTCTCTCTGGAGCAGTTTTGACCTGATTTAAGAGGCAGGTGGTGGAAACATGCTATAAGGTGATGGGATGTGAGAGCTTTAAGAATCTCAGCTTAAAAAAAAAATTTAAAAAAAATCTCAGCTTAATCTCATTGTATAAATGAGGAAACTGAGGCCTAGAGAGTGGCCTGTTTTACTCAAACACAGAGTACAGCCAGGAAGGTGCAATGGAAGGAATGCAACTTGGAGTAAGACTTGTTCAAATACCTATCTGGGATCTAATCTAGTCGCCATGTGGCCGGGGGCAAGTCGCTTGGCCTCTCCGAGTTTCCATTTTCTCATTAGGAAAATGCAAATACTACCACCTAGTATTGTAAGATTTAAGTGAGATTATGTAGAAGGATGCACGCACTCCATAATAAATGGGCATATAAATAGGAGGCATTGATTTAGTCGAGAGAATGAATTTGGTCTCAATTCTCTCCTAGTTTTTCAGTTGAGTGTCTTCTTAGACAAAAGGGCTCTTCGGATCCCACCTCCCCCATCCTTTTAGATCAAGCTGCCCTTTAAAGTGCATGAGCTGGTATATGCTGCACCCTAGCGGCTCTTTGCTAGATCTGACGCACCATCCTTGTGAGCCTTGTCTGTGCCCATGTTCTACACAACTCATGCCCTGCTCCCTCCTCTCCTGAACTCGGTGCAGCCCCAGACTTACCACCTGCAGTAGTGCCTCTATGATAGATTCATCACTGATGCCCAGGCACCCCAGAGCCTGCAGGAAGAGGAGAAGAGGGCAGGGAAGAGACCTTGGATACCACCCCAGGAGTTACCATTCTCTGTACACAGCTGGATTTGGTTCTTAGAACAGCACCCAATCCCCACCTTAAGCATCTTTCTCCTCTTCAAGTCAGCCAACTCCTACCCCCACCCTTGCAATTTCTCACCTGTGCTGCGTAGTATTGCTCATCCTCTCTGGGAGATTTCAGGCTTTTTGTGAGTTCCTGCCCTTCCAAAGGAGCCAGTGGAAAGGAGGAAATGAATAAATATAGTTTTAAAACTTCAAACTGAAAGAAGCTCATTCTATTCAATCCCCTTTCACCCTTGTCCTCCATTATGGGATTGAGGGCTGAAGGATGGTGTGAGCTCAAGGTAAGGGCATCCACAGGAAGGGAGTCTCTCCATCCTCCCTCCCACCATGGCCCCTGACCTTTAATCTTCGCCGCTTTAAGGAGTCCTTCGTAGGGTGTAAAGTCTTGGGTACCTTCTGATATTTTGTAGTCAACTTGACCATGGGGAGATAGACTTTTTGGATGGGACAACCCTCTCTGAAGTGGTATCTGTGTGAGAGATTACACAGGCAGCCTTGGTCCCCTTGTTCCCTCCCCACTTCACACATTTTCCTCTGCCCCTGGTTCTCAGCCCAGCTTAGAGATGGGACCAGAGGAAGACAGATGAGCCTCCTTCTATGCTGGAAAACAAATCAGTTTCACTAAAACAGAGATGTTGACAGAAAGCCAGGAAGGCTGGTCAACAACCTTAATTGTTCTAATCTTTAGTTGAGATATTGTTAGCTGAAGCAGCCTCCACCTTGTTTGTCCTGTGTAAGTTTCTGTTATTTCCTGCCTAAGGGCTACATGTATATTTCTGTTTATGTTGCCTAAAATGTTTTCCCCGAAGCCTCAATAAAAGGGGATGGCAGGGCCAGAGCAGTAGTAGTTCTCCCACTAGAGTAGGACTACCACCTGGCCCCCCATATCGCCAAGTTGAATTTCATTCAAGTCTCAAGTATCTTCATTTGTGTGCGGCCTTTCTCCAGAACCTGAACCCTGAATTGCAACTCTTTCTACGCGGGCTGTGAAAGAGATTCCTATACTTCTATCCTGAGATCTTCTCTGGGACCTATAGGCTGACTTGCTCTACTCCCTGCCCCCCCCACACCCTTTCATTCTCTCTCCTCAAAGTTGCACATGGTGTGGAGAATAGCAGTAAACCACACCTAGGTTGATCTCTTATTTTCTGCAACATCTTCTGGGCCAACCGTTCCTGTTGACGATCATACAGGGCGTGCCAGTGTGTGTACAGCTCAGGCTTCTCAGAGTAGCAGTATGGTGCCGAGTCTGGCTTGGCTGGGTGCTGCCTCCAGCACTCTGGACTTGGGGGGAACTCTTCCTTTGGTATCTGGGAGAACAAGGTGGATAGCAGAGCAGTTGCAGGTTTAGTAAATAGCAATCAAATAACAGGATATTCAGTTAAACTTGGATTTCAGGTAATGAATGCTATATACTGTATACGTGTGTGTGTGTGTGTGTGTGTGTGTGTGTACTAGTACAGTGATTGGCGAGCCACATGTGGCTCTTTGGTCCCTTGAGTGTGGCTATTCCACAAAATACCACGTGCAGGCGCGCATGTACAGTGTGATTGAAACTTTGTGGCCCATGCGCAGAAGTCGGTTTTCGGCCTGGGTGAGTCTATTTTGAAGAAGTGGCATTAGAACATTCAAAGGGCCAAAGAGCCGCATGTGGCTTGAGAGTCGTGGTTTGCCAACCACTGCACTAATATATATACAAGAGGCTCGGTGCATGAAATTTGTGCACTCAGGGGGTGGGAGGGGGGCAGGTCCCTCAGCCTGGACTGCGAGAGGGTACAGGCCAGGCCAAGAAATCCCACTGGTGCACTATTGGGGCCGAGGAGGGATGTGGGAGGTTGGCCAGCCCAGAAGGAACTGTGGCCCATCTTGCTTAGTCCCAGTCAGCTGGACCCCAGCAGCAAGCTAACCTATCTGTCGGAGTGTCCCCCCCACCCCGGATGGTCAGGGCACATCATAGTGAATGGTTTAATAACCTTTGAATATCATTAGCATATTATGCTTTGATTGGTTGAATGGCTGACCGGTTGGCCAGGCACTTAGCATATTAGGCTTTTATTATATAGGATATATACTGTGTATGTGTGTGTATATGTATGTATGCCTGTGTGTAGCACACACACACATACATATATACACATGCACACATATACATGCATATGTATATACACATATATGTACACACACATATCCTAGTATATATACACATACATACACTAGAGGCCCAGTGTGAGTAGCTCACTTCTGCTTGCCTCAGCTGGCCGCCCCACCTATCACCACTTGTAATTTGCACTCCGCCTCCACTGCTCATAGCTCTCTGAGTAGCTCGCGCCCCACCTGGCCCACCTCGAGAGCTGCTGCTTATTTGGTTGTTACGGTGTTAGGACCACTGGCTTTATACACACACACACACACACACACACACACACACACACACAAACACATTTCATTGTTTATGTGAAATTCAAATTTAATTGGGTGCTCAGTGTTTTAAAATGAGGAACTCTGCATTAATTAATAAAAATGACTCATCATTCAGCACTGATTGCATAGCCCAGGCCTGGCAGATGGCTCCTCACAACAGTTCCACGAAGGGTGCTGGGAAAGGGTTGGCCTGTGACAGAGGAGGCTTCTGAGGCTTATAGAAGGAAAGTGATGTATCCAGGAATTACTGACAAATTCTTCTCTGCCCTCAGTTACTCAGCCCAGCTCAGAGATGGAACCAGAGGAAGTTCTCAACCTTGGCTGTGTATTGGAATTATTCAAGGGAACTTTTAACATGCCCAAGGGTGAGTGTTGGGATTCTGTGAACCGACTTCAATGGGAAGGGAAGGTCTGTTGCTCCTCCTATTCAACAGAGCTCCCAGGGTGGCAAAAGTTAGGGGTCTTACCTTGTGACAGGACAAAGGGAGCCGAACAGGTACTGAGGCCTTTTTGAGTTCTGTGGTACAAATGAGACAGCAGTCACAAAGGTGGGTAAAGGAATCATCCCTTCAGGCATTCACTTATTCAGCAGTTAGTGAACAGGAGGAGTACCAGGCACCAGGGAGGTAAACAAGGTGTTATTCCTGTCCTCTAGGGGCTCATGGTTTCCTGATAACTTGCTGCTCAAATTGTGGTTTGTGGAACAGCAGGATTGCCATAGCCTGGCAGATTCTCAGAAACGCAGTGTCTCAGGCTGCACTCCAGGCCTCACAAATCAGGATCTCCATTTTAACAAGATTTATATGTACTTTGAAGTTTGAGAAACTCTGGTCTAGCAGAGTGGTTCTCAACCTGGCTGCGTATTGGAATTATTTGAGGAGACTTTTAGCATGCCTTGGCCCTACATAGGACTAATAGAATCAGAACAGATTCTCTGAGGAAGGGGCCCAGGTACCCTGTTTCCCCGAAAATAAGACAGTGCCTTATATTAATTTTTGCTCCCACAGATGCTCTAAGTCTTATTTTTAGGAGATGTCTTATTTTTCCATGAAGAAGAATACGGTACACATTTATTGTTAAATGAAAATAAAGGAAATTTATTACCTGTATACGGTACAGTAGTACGGTAGTTGTTAACACAAACCAGACAAATTGTGAATCCTACAGTATCAAGAATTTACTCATTTATTCAGTGACAATCATGTCATCATCTTCTGGAACATCATCATAACAATCCAATTCCTGAATTTCCTGGTGAATTTCTTGTGACTCCATTTCTTTCAAAATCAGTGGACCAAATCTCTCATGTTTAGCAATAGCATTCTGAGACAGAGCCTTATTTTGGGGGGATTTCACTCAGAAGAAAACCTATAAGTAGGTCTTATTTTCGAAGGATGTCTTATTTTCGGGGAAACACGGTAGTAGAGAAAACTCCCCAGAGAATTCTAATGTGCAGCTAATGGTGAAAACCATTGGTTCTGGCCAGTATTTTTCAAACTTGAGTGTGCATCAGAGTCACCTGGAGAGCTTGTTAGAGCAATTCCATCTGTATTTTAACTCCACTCTTTAGTGGAGTTAAAATACAGATTCCTGAATCCCAACTAAGAAGTGCTAAACTAGAATTTTTGGGAACATATAGGTAAAATTGTATACTTAACTAGTGCTCTAAGCTATATGTTCCCAAAATTCTGTATTTTAACAACTCCACCAGGTGATTCTCATCATGAGAGAAGTTTGGGAAACACTGCCCTAGAGATTGATTCAGCCTGAGAATTTGCATTTCTAATGAGATGCTAATACTGCTGGTCCTGGGACCACACTTTGAGAGCCACTGGACCAGCCGGTGAGACACAAAGGGAAACAAATGTGAAGACAGATGAAAGCACATGTGGTACAGATGAGGGACCCTTAACCTGGCTTGGTACTTGTTTACCCAGATACTCTGCACAAGCTGAGTCTTCAGTCCAAGTAGGAGTTAGCCAGATGGATAAGGGGAGGAGCATTAGGCTTGGGGAACAAGGTATGCAAAGAATTGCAGGTGTGAGTGTTAGGTAGAGAGCCAGGGTGCAGATGTAGGAGCAGACTCTGGGAAACACAAGATGTCCTACTTAAGACCCTGGAGACTTACCTTGCCAGCTGCAGGGAGCCATCCAAGTGTCCATGGGCTTTCCCTGACCCACTCCATGGATTTGCTGAACTCTCCCAGACCCCTGCCTTGGGAGGGTGGGGGGAGGGAGCCAGGGGGCTTTCCTTTTCAGGCCCTTGCCCCTGATTCTGTTCCTCTCCATCCCAGCCTCACCTTTGGTCCTGTTTGGATATTCCAGCCATGGGTACTCGAGCATTGACCTGGCGATTTCAAAGAAATCGACTGATTTTTCGTAGGTCATCTTTTTATTCTCCTGGTGGGGCTAGAGGGCAGGGTGGTGGTGATAGAAGAATACGGGGCCTTTGAGGATGTAGAGACACAGGTCAGGGAGACCTGTCTTCTGCACAAGAGGAACTAATGAGATGTCTGGGCTTCTGGAAATGGAAGCTTCCAAATACTAAGCAACCAGGTGTCCTAGGTAACTAGAATGCTCCAGTTCCATTCTTTTTTTTTCTTCTTTCCTTTTTTTTAAATTTCTTTATTGGTTATGGCATTAGTGTTTCCCAAAGTGTGGTATGCGTACCCCCACGGGTACGGGAAGAGTTTGGTGGGGGTACGCGTTGCACCGGAGTTTGGTGGGGATATGCACTGCACCGTGTTTAGCTGCGCTTAATTCTACGTTCTCATGAGTATGAGGGGTACTCAGTGTTATGAAAATTATAGAAGGGGTACACATATGTCAGAAGTTTGGGAAACACCATACTAGGGTATCACATAATTGTCCTCATCCTCCTATTCCCATCCCAAACCTCTCCTCACACATGCCCCCACCTCTCTGTTGTCCATGACCACTAGTTAGGTTTATATGCATGAATACAAGTCCTTTGGTTGATCTCTCCCCCTTTCCTCCACCCTCTCCTGCCTTCCCTCTGAGGTTTGACAGTCTGATCGATGCTTCTTTGTCACCGGGTCTGTTTTTGTTCTTCAGCTTATGTTGTTCATTATTTCCCTTAGATGCATGAGATCATGTGATACAAGAAAAATGCACTTATAAGAACCGAAAACGAGAGAAGCCATAATGGTCACTTGCTGAGAGGCAAATGAGTCAATCTATAGTGAGTTTCTTTCAGAGCCAACAGTTCTTTTGAGACTCAATTTCAATGTGGAACATTTCCTTATGTGTACATGTCAGCAATGATATTTCAGTTCTAGGTGGTGGACAAATGGTAGTAATGCAGGTCAGACCATCTCTGCTTTTCCAGTTCCATTCTTTAAAAAAAAAATTATTGCCAAAACCGGTTTGGCTCAGTGGATAGAGCGTTGGCCTGCAGACTGAAAGATCTCGGGTTCGATTCTGGTCAAGGGCATGTACCTTGGTTGCTGGCACATCCCCAGTAGGGGGTGTGCAAAAGGCAGCTGATCGATGATTCTCTCTCATCGATGTTTCTAACTCTCTATCTCTCTCAATTCCTCTCTGTAAAAAATCAATAAAATATATTAAAAAAATAAATAAAATAAATAAAAAGATTATTGATTGATTTTGAGAGAGAGAGAGAGAGAGAAAGGGAGAAAGAGATACATCGATTTGTTGTTGCACTTACTAGTATTTATGCATTCATTGGTTGACTCTGGTATGTGCCCTGACTGGGGATTAAACCTGCAACTCTTGCACAGCGGGACAATGCTCCAACCAAGCCAGGGCTCTAGTTTCCTTCTTTAGCCCCAGCCCTGGCAATCTACTGGCGGATGATTGAGCTAGTCATTTTACCTCTGGGAACTTCAGTATCCCCATCTAAAAAGCAGGAAAGTCAGGCCTGTCTAGTTAACTAGAGGGGCTGTGGTGAGGCATAAATTCAAAGAGAGAGCCAAAGGGTTTGGTGAAGTGTCAAGCTCACATAAATCGGTTAGGAGCAGGGGTTTTTCTTAGGATTACTCATCAGGAAAATGGCAGGGATGGGAAAGCCCCTCGTAAACACACACCTCCCTCCTTGGTAGCAAGAGACTGAACTAAGTGTAGACTTAAGACCATTCATACCCCTACTTCTGCATATGCTGTTTCCTCTACTTGTCAGACCTTTCATTTCATTTTTAAAATGTTTTTCATTTTAAACAGTTTTTCAAATCTTTTAAACTCTACTTAAAAGTTATCTTAATATATATATATATATATATATATATATATATATTGATTTCAGAGAGGAAGAGATAGAAACATTAATACTGAGAGAACCATTGATTGTCTGCCTCCCGAATGCCCCACACTGGGAACCGAGCCCACAATCCAGGCACATGCCCCCGACTGGAATCAAACCAGTCTGCAGGCTGACCCGCAATCTGCAGGCTGACACTCTATCCACTGAGCCAAACCACTAAGGCTTAGATGTTATCTCTTAAAGTCTCTTTTCTCCCTGAGGCACCCTTCCTCACCCCATTTAGGTGTAATCCTTCCTACCCCACAATATGACCACAACCTTTTGTAGTGGTGCTTCCCTTCAAAGGCTTTGTCTTATGTTTCATCTGTTCATGGGTCTTTCCATCTTCCTCACTAGACTGTGAACTACCTAACAGTACAGATTGTGGCTGGTAGCTCTTTCACCCCTCTATTCTGCCCCTGACCCCCACCCCAAATGCCTAGGACAGTGCTTGGCACACAGCAGGCAGCTCACGGTAGCAGGAGAACATGGGCCACCACGCCATCAGACTTGACATCACTAGGTAACTGACATCGTATGCCCTAATGTGCTGCACTGAGAAAGACAGCATCATTCTGGTAATCTGGCCAAAAACTAAACCTGAGTTTAATTAGGGGGAAACAATTAGGCAAATTCAAATGAAATATTCTACAAAAATCTTACCTGAACTTTCCCAAAATGTCAGTATTCTTAAAGACAGAGAAAGTCTGGTAAAGGACACTGAAAAGGCTAGGCAGCTAAATTCAGTATTTGGACACAACTGTATCCTACATTTTAAAAAATAGCTTTAAAGACATTGGGACCATTGTGGGGCTTTGATCATGGCCTGTGTTTTAGAAAATAGTATTGTGCTGAGTATGAAATATGTACTGAAACTTTTAGGGGTGAAATGATAGCACATCTGCAACTTATTCTCAAATTTGGGGGGAAAAATGTATTATACCGACCATACACACACACACACACACACACACACACATACAGATAAAGCAAATATGGTAAAATGTTACCATTCAAATCACATTTTTGTAGGTTTGAAGCTTTACAAAATAAGAATTAAAAAAAAAAAAAAAAAAGGCCGGCACCAGTTTGGCTCAGTGGATAGAGCGTCAGCCTGCGGACTGAAAGGTCCCGGGTTCGATTCCGGTCAAGGGCATGTACCTTGGTTGCGGGCACATCCCCAGTAGGGGGTGTGCAAGAGGCAGCTGGTCGATGATTCTCTCTCATCGATGTTTCTAACTCTCTATCCCTCTCTCTTCCTCTCTGTGAAAAATCAATAAAATATATTTTAAAAAAGCATGGGCTTTGACATCAGACCTCATGGGTTTAAATGTTCCCTCCCCCCTCTTTTTAATTTTATTTCTTTTACTTTGGGGCTTTGGGCAAGTTATTTCCTTCTCTTCCCAAGGATTTTCCCAACTGTAAACAGGGTTAATAATACTGCCTCCCCCATTAGGTTGTGGGAAGGAGGGATGATGAATGAAAGGGGCTGGCAACGCCCAGCACACAGTGAGCGCTCAATGATGTTCCCTATAATTACAAAGATATATAGTGTCAATATGCATTCACATGAAGGGGCACATAGATGGGAAAGTTGGAGTGCCCTCACCTCTTTACTTACTCCCTTTATTTGAAAGAGCTGAGGTGTTGGGATTGCCATTAAAATTGCTATTCCAGGAGCAAGAGTGTAGAGGACCCTCCACTGGGGATGAGGAATAGGGTAGACCAGGTAGAAGGGGAAGGTCTGAGGAAATGGAGGAGCTGTGCCAGGGAGTGACATAAATCCTTGGGGACTTGGGGTTGGGATGTAGTGACTCTAGTTTTCCCCTGGGGTAGATAAGCCACTCGTTACTTTACCTGCTCTGTCCTGCCCAGGCCCCTTCTCAGAGAGCTTATGCTCCCCAGCCCTGCTCACTGTGCAAGGTCACCCCCAAATCTAGGGAGGACACCAGATGTGTGCACCCCTGCGTGCTTAATACTCATGAGGAAGGAGGGTCCCCGAGGAGGAAATCATGCCAGGAGCCAGCTTGGTCATTGCCTTGGAAATTTTATTAGAAAGCTTGTTTCTCACTTTTGAGTGAGCCTATCCTAGTGAGGGGATGAGATTGGAACTCTGGCTGTGGGACATTACCATAGAAGCCCAGTTTGTCCCCTTCTTCGCCTCCAGAGGCAAGCTGGCCAGAGGCACGCTGACTTCCTTCCTGATTGCAGAGCCATAGCCTGAGCTGAGGCTCCTGCAGCTCAAAGGCCAGAGATTTTCTGTGCACAGCGCAGAGCCCCAGGAGCTCCTGGGGGCTTTGGTGGGGAGGCTTTTATAACTGCCATTGCGTGGTGGAGTCAGGGCCTCCAACGAGGGTGAGAGCCAGGGATTGGGGAGAAGCAATAAGAAAGTTGCACAAGTTCTGGGTTCGAGGCGCCTTGCATCTTCTAGCTCATCTCCAAAGAGTTGATAATCTCCCGCACCCATCTCTTCTCTGGATTGGCACACACCTGACGGTTTTTTCGGGTGATTAAGCTGTGGGAGAGGAGAGGAGAGAAGACGTGGTCAGCGCTGGGACAGCCAGTTTTAGGAATGACGGATTGAGGCACAAGAGGAGATGATGAAGGTACGGGGTGGGTCAGTTTTTGAGCTCCATAAGATTTTATCTGTGGCTTTCCTTTCCTGTTGATTCAAAAGGGCTCCAAGCCAGAAGCAGAGTTTTGTGCATTGTAATTCTCACACACAAGTGTGCCATCTGGAGAGAAAAGGGGATATAAGCCCCAGGAGCCCAGGGTTGAGCTGGTCAACCACTAGCCTTTCCTCAGCACTTTCTCTGTTTCGGACCCTGTGCTGGGTGCTCCAGATGCAGAGAAAAGGAGGGATTCTCTGGGAACTGGGTCATGGCTGAGCAAGAGGGAGACCAGAGGTGGTAAAACAAATCTTTGAGGGGCCTGGATATTAGTATCCTTTCAGATGATTAGAATGTTACCCAAGGTTACGAGCTCTGATGTAGAGGAAGGAGCTATAAATGTTGGACTGGATTAATTATACGAGATCCACTTACTCATTCCCTAACTATGCCCCTTGAAAGGGCCCTGAACAACATAAGTGGACCTAGAGCAGTGATCGCCAAACCGCGGCTCCCGAGCCACATGCTGCTCTTTGGCCTCTTGGGTGTGGCTCTTCCGTAAAATACCACGTGGGGGCACACACGTACAGTGCGACTGAAACTCCGTGGCCCATCCGCAGAAGTCGGTTTTCAGCCCGGGCGAGTCTATTTTGAAGAAGTGGCGTTAGAACACTCAAGGGGCCAGAAAACCACATGTGGCTGGTGAGCCATGGTTTGCTGACCACTGAGCTAGAGGGTATAGGCTAAGTGAAATAAGTCAGACAGAAAAGGACAAATACTTTATGATTTCACTTACACATGGAATCTAAAAATACCCCAAAGTAAGCGAACTATCAAAACAGAAACAAACTCATAGGTACAGAAGACGAATTGATGGTCCCAGATGAGAGAGGGGTTGGGGGCTGGGGGACAGGTGAAGGGATTAAGAAGTATGAATTGGGGCCGGCCAGTGTTGCTCAGTGGTTGGGCATCGACCAGCAGGTCACGGTCTGATTCCCAGTCAGGCCATATGCCCTGGTGGGAGGCTTGTTCCCCAGTGTGGGGTGTGTAGGAGGGAGCTGATCAATGATTCTCTTTCATCATTGATGTTTCTATCTCTGTCTTCTCCCTTCCTCTCTAAAAGCAATAAAAAAAATATTTTAAAAAGGAGCTATGAATTGGCAGATACAAAATAGTCACAGCGATATAAAGTCCAGCATAGAGTATATAGTCAATCACCTATCTAATAAAAGAGCAACATGATAATTGACTGTACTTTCGTGATGACCACCAGCCAATCAGGAGTGAGTATGCAAATTAATGCAACAAAGATGGTGGGTTAATTTGCATACGCAGGCACAGAGCAGCTGGGGACAGGGTGGGACACTGCCATGGCGAGCATGCAGGTGCTCCGCACCACCTCACCCCTCCGGGCCTCTGGGCAGCATCAGAAGGCGGAAAGGGAAAGGAAAGGTGACTCTGGCCAGAGCTAAGGTGGTGCTGGCAGCCAGGGAAAGGAAGGCCCATTCTTGCACGAAGCTTCGTGCATCGGGCTTCTCGTATTGTAATAATTATGTACAGTACTAGATGGGGACTAGACTTACTTGGGGGGCAGGTGTCACTTCATAAGTTATATCAATGTCTAACCATATGATGTATACCCGAAACTAATATTGAATGTCAATTCTAATTGAAAAATAAAAAAAACACTCCCCCCCCCACTTTAAAAAAGAAACCATATAATTTTGCTTTAGATAATACAGTGCCTGGCACAGGGTAGACACTCAACAAATCTATGCATGTGTGGGTGAACGAGGGAAGGACATAAACTGGAGTCTTGATTTCACCACTTACTAGTTGGATTACCTTTGGCAAATCACCATAACCATCTCTCTCCCACTCTAGTGGGAAGACAAGAGAAAGGGAGCAGAAGCCATATTCTAGGCTCTTGTACCTTCTAGTGTTTATTTTCTTATTTGGGTTGGTAAGAGAGCTTCAGCCGCAGACCCCGCTGTTGTTAAGCCGGGTGTCATACAGGAAATCCTGCTGGCTTACCACCATCTGATCTCCTCTGCCCCGTTAGCCTGTGGCCAGGAAGTCAAAAGGCCAGGAAATATCTGGGGTCAGGGTTGCTCAGGCCCCTATTTCCTCCTCCTCCCTGTAGAATGGGACCCTGGAGAGCAGCCCTCCTCGCCAAGCCTTCTCTCCCTCCCCCCATATTGGGGACCTTCCACTTGCCTGACTTCCCACCTCCCTCTTTTCCTGCCCCGTCTCATGGAAGCCTCCACTCTCTGTCCCTTGAGAACTACTCCCAGTTGCTGCCTTTCTGGTCTGTGTGCTCTCCCAAGCCTCTGGCCCTGGGTCTAGATCATGCATGTAAGACATTTGACACACAGTAGGCACTTCCTAGGTAGTAGGGATTATTAGATCCCCTCCCCCCCCAAATGTATTAGCTTGCCGATTTAAAGGAGAATCTCATTTTATTATTTCTCCACCAAACAGTCAAGTTGTGTGTGTTTTTTACACAAGTGACTACAACTAGGATCCTGCCTTCTGACCTCTCCTTAGTTCCTCTGAGGTGGATTTGATAGGTTGTGGGATGTGGGCAACTGTGAAATTCTTAACTGGAAAGTGATGACCAAATTGATCTCCATGTAAAATCATTGCAGATGATGTTCAAGTAAAAGTCACATCTGTAAAGATCCGAGACTAACCTAGTGGATCAGGGTGAGGAAGATCCTCCAAGAGCACCCTGTCTGATCCTTTTCATGATAGCTGGGGAATCTGAAGCTGGAGTTGGAGGAGCCATGGCTATTTGAGCAGCTAGAGGATGGGCTGCAGTGGATGGGGCACCCTCTACAGAGCTCCTGGGGGGATTGGCTCCAGAGGGTTCCATGGGACTGAGACTCACACGACTGCTGGCATGGAGCACTTGCTGCTGGTGTAGAAATACTCCTGGAGGTGGGCACGGGGCAGTGGGCGGGAGATGTAGGCAAAGCAGCAGGGTGTGGTGTCCGAGGCATCTGGGAGAAGGAAGGAAGAGACCCTTGTTTTCATTGCCAGTGCACACTGGGTGCTTTGTATGATTTATCTTAAATAGGTTATTATCCTCCTTTGGCTGAAACTGAGGCTCAGAGAGGTAAAGTCACTTTGCCATGGACACACAGTGATGGAGTGGTATTCCAACAGAGGCTCTCCCCAACCCCTCACCTAATCCTTGTGCCTCGCTTGTATCCTTCTCTCTGCACTGTCACCCTCATGCCTTTGGCTCTCGGGACATGCTTGGCCTCCTCCTGACTTGTGTTGGGCCCTCTGCCCTTATCTTGTCCTCCTAGGATCCTCAATGGATTCAGATCTTGGTTTCTTTGAGACCAAGGGTAGGCTGGGGAGAGGCTTCCAAAACAGACTGGAGACGTATAGATGCAGGAGCCATGGCTGAGGCATTGTAAGAAGGGCCGTAACAGAGAAGGAGTTTTTGTTGGTCAATTAGTTCAGACCGACCCTGGGAAATGTCAGTTGCCATTTCCCAGCAGAGCAGGAGTGTTTAAGAGCCAAATAGAACTGAGTTTGAATACCTGAGTCCCCACTTCCTAGCTGTGTGAACCTGGCCAATTACTTAACCTCTCTGGGCCTCCCTCTGTTTCCCCATCTGTAAGTCAGCTACTGAAAGAATAGTTGTGAGCCTGGCTGGTGTGGCTCAGTGGTTGAGCATCAATCTGTGAACCAGGAGTTCATGGTTTGATTTCCAGTCAGGGCTCATGCCTGGGTTGCGGGCTCAATTCCCATTGTGGGGTGTATAGGAGGCAGCTGATCAATTATTCTCTCTCATCATTGATGTTTCTATCTCCCTCTCCCTTCCTCTCTGAAGTCAATAAAAATATATTTTTAAAAAGAATAGTTGTATTAAATAAGGCAATATATGTAAAGCAATCAGCATAATAGTTGACACATAGTAGGTATTTAATTAGCTTTCATTATTCTTTCTCAAGCCCCATTTTATCATATCTACGAAACGGGGGGAAATATGACTGTCCTAGGAGGGTTTTAGTTACATGCTTATAAGCTTCTTAGAAACCTTGCTGGTGTTGGGCAGGCGTGAGTCATGTTTTTAGTCAGCTTCAGTTGCCCCTGCCTACTAACACCCCCAGCAGCAGTCCACACTCAGTGAGTGCCTGCAAGCTTGGGGTGCAGACCCTGAAAACACAGAAACGCTAATCAGAGGGTCCCTGCCATGAAGTGGCTCACGGATCCATCAGGAGCCGCTGGGCATCAGAGAAAAGCAATAAGGAAGCATGTAAATCATAGGGTCCAGACAGTATAAATGCAAGGTTGGGGCTAGCCTGAGGGCTGACTCAGGTGGTCAGGACGGGGACTTACATGGGGAGGCCGATGCAGGAGGGCAGAAGGCAGCTGCGGTGAGGAGGACAGCGAGGGCAGCTGCGTTGACCTTCATGGTACCTGTGGGTCGAGGCTGTGGGAGATCCTGTGCTGTCTTAGGAAATCCTTTGCAGGGATTCTCTGCAGCTCCGGCTGGCGCTTTATAACAGTCGGCCAGTAGAGGGGGTGCCCCCCCAGGGGAGTTTCCAAAATAGTAGCCAGGCATTCATTGGCTGACATCCTATGTGAAATTGCATTAAACAGAAAAGAAAACTGAAACAGCCTCTGGAAATTTGAAGCTGTAGCTTTCCCTCTCCTTCTCTGTTTCTCTGTTTCTCTCCTTCTCCCTTCCTCTGTCCTTTCCCTTCCCCCCTGCCTCTCAACCTCCCCCCCCCCCCACCTCTTCCTCTCTTCATCAACCTCAGATCCAAAGTGAGCTCATCGGTCTCCCCTTTGCCCTCAAGCAGGGCTAGCACAAGCGCTGGGGCTAGAAAACCGCTGGGGCTAGCCTGAGGTGGCACCCTCAGCTTCACCTTCCAGGGCTGGGTTCCCCCGAGGTCAGTCAGGAGGCTGCTTCCCTAAGGTCGGGAGGAGGGGGTTAGGACAGGGGTCCGAAACAACTGGGTGTTTATTAGGTTCTTTCAAAGGTCTGTGTCTTCTCTCATCCATGGAAGGATGTTATTTATGATATGAGATGTTTTATTGAGAAGGGGAGGGGTGGTGATAGAGGCAGTGGATCAGAACTGGGCATTGGCGACCTTTTCATCAGATATGAGTTGGAGTGGGTAATGGCTGCAGGGTCACCGCCATTTACTTGTTGAGTGATCCTTAGGAAATTTGCTTAATGTCTTTAAGCTTAAAGCCTGTTAAGGAAAGAGAGAGAGAGACAGGGAGAGAGAGAGAGAGAGAGAGAGAGAGAGAGAGAGAGAGAGAGAGGGAGAGAGAGAGGGAGAGGAGAGAATTAGCCATTAATTGAAGGCTTATTCTTTGCTAGTCACTATTCTAAGGGTTTCACATGTGTCAACTCATTTGCTATTATTATCCCCATGTTCCAGTTTTTCAAGATGAGGATCAGTAAATGCTGATTTAAAATCCATCTCATTTATTTATTTATTTATTTATAAATATATTTTATTGATTTTGTACAGAGAGGAAGGGAGAGAGATAGAGAGTTAGAAACATCGATGAGAGAGTCATCGATCAGTTGCCTCTTACACACCCCCTACTGGGGATATGCCCGCAACCAAGGTACATGCCCTTGACCGGAATCGAACCCGGGACCCTTCAGTCCCCAAGCCAACCCTCTATCCATTGAGCTAAACCGGTTTCAGCTCAGTTCTTTTTTTTAAACAAATATTTTTTATTGATTTCAGAGAGGAAGGGAGAGGGAGAGAGAGATGGAAACATCAGGGATGAAAGAGAATCATTGATCGGCTGCCTCCTGCACACCCCACACTGGGGATGGAGTCTGCACCCCGGGCCTGTGCCCTGACCAGGAACGGAACCATGACCTCTTGGTTCCTAGGTTGATGCTCAACCACAGAGCCATGCTGGCTGGGCCTCATCTCATTTCTAAGACAAAAAAGGCTAGAGACTACTTTTTGTCCCCACAGGAAGCTGCACAGGGATCTATGGATCATTTTGTTCATGTTCTTCCATCGCAGGGGAGGGAACGGAGGCCCAGAGTGTGGAGGTGGCTTGCTAAAAACACACAGCAAATGAATGATGAGATCAAACCTGGCGCCTTAGCTCCCGCTTCAGAGCTGTACCTGCCAGATACTGCTCGCCATGAAAAGGTTCACGCTGGGGTCATCCTTGAACCGAACCCATGTGGTGGTCTCGATTAGAGCCAGGGTTCTAACCCATCCCAAAGAACTGGCTACAGTAAATCGTATTCAATTCCTATTTGGATAATTCAGAATTAGTGACAAGTTGGCCTGAGCTGGGCTGAGGTTGACCTCTGAATGGTCTCAGCAAAAAGTGTCTATTGACAGTCACAAAGCAAACAAATTCTAAAAAAAAAAAAAAAAAGCAAGCAACTTAAAAAGAAGTGTAATGTTATACCAAGAACACTCTCTTGTTAGTTACTGTCACGTA
This sequence comes from Nyctalus aviator, assembly GCA_036971965.1. Lineage (NCBI taxonomy): Eukaryota > Metazoa > Chordata > Mammalia > Chiroptera > Vespertilionidae > Nyctalus > Nyctalus aviator. The sequence goes on along the minus strand of CM072937.1, from coordinate 35,524,620 downwards.
GATAGTGGTGGCTGGGGTGACTGAACCACCCAGAGAGGGAAGATCTGGTGCTCTGCCTTCCTCACAGGCAGGGTGGTTACGAATCTCAATTTGCAGAAGTGGAAACAGTGATCATTAAGGGCCTCAAGGTCACACAGCTGCAAAGGTGCTTCTGATGACCAGGCATAGCTCTTTCCACTGACTCACATCAGCCGGGCATTTAACAGTGATTATGTCCATTTTAGGTGCCAGTACTATTCTAAGATTGTCACAAGGATCCTCTCATTCCTTTCTTTCTACTGTCAATTAAGCAATTGAGAGTAGAAACACAATTTTGGAAGATATGGACATCTCATTTAAAGAAATAAATTGCAAACACTTCAGAAACATTCATCCATCCAAAGAATAATGTTCTGCTTGTTTGTTTATCTTTTAAATTGATTTCAGAGAGGAAGGAAGAAGAGAGAGAGGGATAGAAACGTCAATGATGAGAGAGAATCATTGATCAGCTGCCTCCTGCACACCCTCAAACTCGGATTGAGCCCACAACCTGGTCATGTGCTCTGAGTAGGAATCGAACCATGACCTCCTGGTTCATAGGTCTACCCTCAACCAATAAGCCGTGCTGGCCGGGCATGCCTGTTTTAATTGTTTAAACTGGGTTTCACAAAACCCCCATAGTTTCCAAATACGTGGGAGGCTGTGTGGCATGCTAAGAGCAGTGGCTTTGGTGTTTCTCCCATTTACTAACCACGTGGCCGTGGGCAAGTTACTTAATCTCTCTGGCTTCAGTTCCCTCATTTATAAACCGGGATAATAATAGTGACAACTCAGCGCCAATAAACACACTCATGCTTGTAAGCTCTTAGTACAGTGCCTGATGCATGTTAAGTACTTAATAATATTAGTTGTTATTATCATGTTATTATTGACAGTAAGAAAAATGTCAGTTCCTTTAAGGGATTTCCTATACTTGAGGCTTTTTAGTAATCTAGATAAGATTCCAATTAATAGTGATGAGTGACCTTTATTTATGTCTAATCGAATGGGTCAGTTGAGGCTTAGGGAGGTTAAGTGACTTGCTTACGGTCCCATAGCCTAAAGTGGTAGATGGAACTCAACCCAAATCTGGGTTCATGGATTTTCTGTCACACTGCAATTTTTAAAGAGAAATCTTAAAAATTTTTCTAAGGTTCAATTTTTCCATGTGAGCTCCATTCCTATTTCCTTGATGTTAGTTTCTCTCTTTAAGGAAGAAAGGAAAGTTTTTTTCTTGGGTACCAAATATGCTGAGTTGGAACTCTAGCTGAGGAGGAGGTGAAGGAAGCAACTCACAGATGAACCAACACGATCCATATCTCTGTGTGTGTGTGTAAGTGGTAGTGAGAATGGGGGTAAGGTAGGATGGTGGGGTTGCTGAGCAGAAATAGGCAATGGGTATTCTTCTTCCCTTTGGTGGTTCCAATGGATTGGCAGAGGGTGGGGGGCAGGCAGACGAGGGAAAAGAATCTAATTGTAATCCTATTTCTGCCACTCACTTTCTCCTGTGCCAAGTTCTCTGGCTCTAATGTCCTGATTCCATGAGGAAATCAAGGAGCCTGTGTAAATTTACCAGTGTGGTACCTGGTACAGGGTCGGTGTTCAATGAATGAAAAGTATCGTTACAATTCCCTCAGCATTTTATGATCCTGAGAACTAGGAACCTGTCCAGCCATTGTCCTTTGTCTAAGTCACTCATTCATTTCTTACTCACTCCACTAAGTTTCTTTTCCTTTTTCTTTAAAAAAAAATATTTTCATTTATTTCAGAGGAAGGAAGAGGGAAAGATAGAAACATCAATGATGAATTTGATTGGCTGCCTCCTTCATGTCTCCCATTGGGGACTGAGCCCACAACCCAGGTATATGCCCTTGACCTGCCCTTGACCGGGATTGAACCTGCAACCCTTCAGTCCTCAGAGCAATGCTCTATCCACTGAGCCTAGCTGGCTAGGGCCACTAAGTTTCTTTATCTGTAAGGGTAATGGAGTCCTTTAAGAATCTGATGAAAGTTGTGAATACTTTCTACAAATATGTATAATTTTGCATGTAAGAGATTCATAGGCCCTGCAGGCTCATTGATGGGCTTCTCGAGTTCAGAGGTCCGGTTCTCACCCACATTCTTACCTCTTGCACCCCTTTCCCCAGCATATTCCTCACTAAAGCCAGACAGCAAAGCAATTCCTCCAGCCTCTTGCAGCCCCTCCCCTGCTCTCCTGGCCCAGCCTTCCCTTTTCCTCTTTCATTCACTCTTCCTAAGCTAAGCTGCCTGCCTGCCAAGCCTCCCACAGTGACATCAGGAAACCAGAGCCGGCAGAGAAAGTGAAACCTCATTCCAACCGGATTCCAAAGCTTTGCTCGGAATTGGAGTTTCCCCTATGACTATGTGGGAGGAGCTTTGGCGTGTAGGCTACTTAAAAAAAAAAAAAAGAAAAGAAAAAAAATAGAAGCCCAAAGCACGGAAAGTCCCTGCATCCTCTACAATCCCATCCGGGCCTTGGGGGAAAAACGTGAGACAAGGTCATTTCTTCCCAGTGGGCCCTTTCCCCGTCTGCACATTGGAGAATTGGTTCCAGCATCCTTTCTTCACTGTTGTTCACAAGTGTAAATATTTCTCACTTGAGCCAGTGATCGGCGGTCTCACCCTTGCTTCTGTGGGCCCTGCTTGGGTAGGTGCTCCGTCAGCGCTGCTGGAGGATCTGCAGGAGGCAGCAGTGCGGAGCTGCAAGCCAAGCCGAGGCCTCCCAGTGGGCTCTGGGGACTTGCCCGGGTGGAGGCAAGATTCAAACCCCTATCCGGGACTCTGCCACCTGCCCTTGCCCTTTGGTCCAGCTTATTCTTTCTGTGTTAGTCTATTTGGTACCCCACCTCCCCATCCTTCCCCATCTCCTCATGTGCATTCACTAGGTCGGAGGTACTAACCTTGGCAACTATTTTCATCCTTCCCACCACATGCAGGCTGGAGGGGTGCAGCTTAGCCTCCCCAGTCTTCTCACCTTCACCACACGGAACAATGGCTGTGCGCATCTGCTTGTTTTCTGTAGCTGGTGACCACATGTGGCGAGTTTGTTGATGTGTTCATTGGGCTACCGGAGGGGCCCATCACAAGGTGCCTTGGGGGGCTGGGCAGGCCTGAGAGCGAGGCTCAGGGGGCAGCATCAGTTCTTCCAAAGTTGCAGGGTGACAGATGATTTCAGGTCCGACTCCTTCCTCCTGACCCTTCGGAGTCTGACCTTTGTTTCTGTTTTCCTCCGCATGCTTGTCAGAAGGTCCTCTTTCTTTGTGCAGACACCCTGCTGCTGTCCCCAGCCCCAGAGAGAAAGCCTGTGAACAGACTTGTGGTTGAGATCAGACAGATCACTGACTCTCTGTTTGTCTTTGGGTAAGTTATTAACTATTCTGCACCTTGATTTACTTTCTGGAAATGGGGCTACGATTACTTTGTTCCTAGGACACCTCAGAGGATTAAATGGGGCCATCAGCCAAAACCGGTTTGGCTCAGTGGATAGAGTGTCAGTCTGTGGACCAAAGAGTCCCAGGTTCGAGTCCAGTCAAGGGCATTTACCTTGGTTGCGGGCACATCCCCGGTAGGGGGAGTGCAGGACGCAGCTGATTGATGTTTCTCTCTCATCGATATTTCTAGCTCTCTATCCCTCTCCCTTCCTCTCTCTAAAAAAAAAAAAAAAAAAAAAAAAAATCAATTAAATATATTTTAAAAAATAAATGGGGCCATCAGTAAACTACCAGCACTCTTCCTGGTACAAGAAGATGCTGGAAAGCCATTCCTTCCCTTCCTTTCCCCAGGTGTCCAGTCTGCAGCATTTCTTCCCTCCATGTTGTCCCCTTCCCAGGGGAGGTGTCAGCTCAGCTCAGTGTTAGAAGGCATGGGGGCAGGTGAGGGGGAGGCTGACAATGACTTTCCATGAGCTGTTAGGCACCACGTTTAGACACTTTAGGCATTTCTTCTCTTATTAGGAAGAAAACTCATAGGAAATGGTGATGACTCAGGCCTGTCCTGAGCTCTTCCGCCCTCTGGGCAGCAAACTTCAGAGACTTGACCCCATATCCTGTCCTTCACTGTATTTCTCTGTCTCTGAGCCTGGCTGTGGAGTAAGACGTGGTTCTTTCTTCCTCCCTTCTGGCTGTCCCTGCAGGCCAGCACACAGGCTCCTTTTCAAAGAGTTTCACAGACACCCCTGGCCCGATAGCTCAGTTGGTGAGAGCATTGTCCTGATATGCCAATGTTGCTTCGATCCCCAGTGAGGGCACATATAATAATCAACCAATGAATACACAAATAAGTGTAAAACAAATCACTCTCTCTTCCACTTCTTCTCTCTCTAAAATCAATAAATAAAAATTGAAAAAGTTTCACAGACAGGCTCACAAAGGAAGTGACAAGTTTCGGAATCACAGGTTTTTTGTGGTTGTGCTCTGGATTCTGACTCTAGTCCAGGGAAACTTCTTGGTTTCCTGCCCATTGCATACATTCTTGGGGATGGGATTCTCTAGTATTTTGCTTCCCCTATGCTGGGTCCCCTACCCCCCTCCACCTGTCTCCCTTGGCTTTTTAGGCCTGCAGAGCATTTGGGAAATCACCTTAGGGAATTTCCTCAAAACGGGATTTGGAAATTCTATGTCTTACTCATGTTTTTTTTTTTTTAATTTTTTTAAATTGATTTTCAGAGAGAAGAAGGGAAAGGGAGAGAGGTATAGAAATATTGATGATGAAAAAGAGTCATTGATTGGCTGCCTCCTGCAAGCCCTCTACTGAGGTTCAAGCCTAAAACCCAGGCATGTGCTCTCCAGGAATGGAACCATGACCTCCTCGTTCATGGATTCACGCTCAAACACTGAGCAACACTGGCCAGGCATTGGTCATTTCTTACAGAGACAGCTTTGGATGGTGAAAAGAGCAAGGGATTGGAAATCAGAAGGCCTGAGTTCTAGTCCAAGTTCAGCTCCAAATATAGTTGTGGGTTTTGGGCAACCTCTTGCCCTTTGTGGGCCTTAGTTCCCTCAATTAGGAAATGGAGTTTTTACAGTGTTTTTGAGGCCTTTCTCAGTGAAAAGATATAAAACTAAAGGACTTCTAGTACACTGAAGGAGATTTCGGGTGTAGGTCTCCTGTTGCCCCTAAAATCAATTCATATCACTTCTCCTCCAGGTAAGGCTGAGGGATTGTCATTGTCATCCCTTCTTTTCCTCCTATCTTCCTAAGGTCTGAGCTTGCCTGACCACTTAGTTCATGAAGTCCTTCCTGGGAGGGAAGCCTGGGGAGGGGGTAGGAGAGAGACCTTCCTTTCATTGTATATCATTTTGCATCTTTAGAATTTTGTATCATGTGCATGTCGGAGGGTGCATGGAGAGTAGCCCATGTGTTTATAAAAAGTCATATGGGAGGCCCTAGCCAGTTTGGCTCAGTGGATAGAGCGTCAGCCAGAAGAAGGGTCCTGGGTTTGATTCCGGTCATACCAGCTCTGGTCGGGCTTTTGAGGGAGGCAACCAATCCATGTATCTCTCTCCTATTAATGTTTCTGTCTCTCCCCTCCTTTCTACTCTCTCTAAAAATAAATTGAAAAATATCCTCCAGTGAGGATTAACAACAACAAAGTCATCTGGCAGGATGTTCCCAGACGTCCAGGGAAAATCCCCATGGAATTTCAGTCCCAGTTTTAGAGCCTCTTTTTTCCCTCCGTCCAGTGAGCGATCCAGGTCCACTCAGTGGGGTCTCTGGGGTGAGGTCACTGGCCCAGTAGCTCATCGTTACTCCAGCCCCTTCATCCAGCCCTTCATCCCTTCAGGAATAGGGCTTTTAGAATCCCATTTGGACACTGGAGACACAGCCCTACAGGCTGTAAGAAGAGTGACTTTTGATCCCCCGGGGAAGGAAAATAGATCGTTATCTCCCCTGACAGCCCACCAACCGTGTTGGGTAATGGAAACAGCCGAGCTTTGGACTTGCACAAACTTTGGTTCAAATTTCTGCTTCTGCTGTGTAAGCTGTGAAAGCTTACAAAACTATGATCTTGCTGGACAGGTTTCCTCATTTCTAAACTGTTGACAACTGCTGAACTGAGGTGACTGGGAAGGACAGGTGAGGTCATTGTACACAATACACAATGCTTGGCACATAGCAGGTGCTCTGCAAATGCTGGCAGGTGTACACATGTGCGCATTGTCACTGACGTCAGCTCCGTCTGCTGGGGCCCTTTATCGTGAAGGAGGGAAAAAACCAGTAGTGGCTCAACTAGGTCCAGTTCCAGCAAACACTGATGGTCCCTCCACATGCCCGTTGAGTAGGTGATCTGGAAAAGCCTCAGGTTTGCATCTGCCTCTCAGTATCTATGAGATCTGAAGACAGTGCGGTCTGCTCCCAGGGGACAGGACTTGGTGTTTATCGTGGGGCCCGCTGGGAAGAGGCTGACTTGGGAGGAGCAGGTGTTCTGGAGGCTGCTCCAGGAGGATGGGGCATTGGACCAGTAGGGAGCCCGGGTGCAGCCTCCCCCAGCATCAGGGCTTCTTACATCCTGGCTCCACAGGTGACCCTGCAGCCCACTGGCCTTCTCTGCCCCGTGGGAATTGTTCTGAAAACAGGGTTGCCTCCCAGCTGCATAGCTCCATCGATGTGGAAAGCACGGTGCTGAGCAGAAGGCAGACCTGGGTTTGCATGCTTGCCTGGCTGTTGATTTGCTCAGTGGCTCTGTTATTTAACTTGGCTGAGCCTGGGCTTCCTTGCGTGTCAAATGGGGTTAATAATATGACTTACTGTGCACTGTGAGGGTTCTAAGAAGTGTATCAGGCATTGCAAAAGTGTTGTTTTAGGAGAGCTGGCTAAAGTTGAGCTGGTTGGCCTAAAAGGCAAAAATCTTAGGGAGGGAATCATTACTCTTTAGGTTAGGCCCCAAACAGTAGTGGCTGGAACCGGGTCCAGTTCAGCAAACGGAGTTCAGCAAATCTCTTAGGGCCGTGGTCAGCAAACTGCGGCTCGTGAGCCACATGCGGCTCTTTGGCCCTTGAGTGTGGCTCTTCTTCCACAAAATACCACGGTTTGGGCGAGTCTATTTTGAAGAAGTGGTGTTAGAAGAAGTTTAAAAAAATTTGGCTCTCAAAAGAAATTTCAATCGTTGTACTGTTGATATTTGCCTCTGTTGACTAATGAGTTTGCCCACCACGGTCTTCGGGGAATATGCTTACTGGGCATGTTTGGTTATAAAAGGAGAGAACCCCTACTTCATCCCACCCCTAACTATATTGCCTGGGGAGGGCTAAGCTATTCTGCATAAGAAAGAAATGGGGTGGGGAGTTGTTTATGGTCAGCCTGAGTGTGTAAGAGGTTGTGAGGGAGAAGAGGGGAGATGTGCAGCGGTCCCAGTTCCTGGGAAGAAAGCTCAGCCGGCCTGGGAGAGATTAACTTCTCCTGGCAGGGAATGGCCAGTGAGTCTTTAAGGCAGGGGTCTCTATGGCTAATATCCAATTCCAAGTTCTCACCTGAGTTATTCTGTGCTAGATTCAGGACCTACCTTATTTCTTTAAAATAAAGAGAACAACTTTTTTTTTTTTTGGTATAGCTAAGTGGTAACATGTACTTTTTTGACACCAACACATGATTAATGATGAAGAACCACTTCCCTCATAATCCTCCAGCCACAAAACCACCAACACAGACACAGGGGCCGCTCTCCAGCCTCAGTGCTGCAGACACTCAGACCACCAGCAAGCACTTCTCTCTTCAAAGCTTTGTTGGTGCTTCTGAAAACGGAGAGAATCCTGACAGCCAGGACCCTCCTTTTATGTCCTACAGCTGTCCACTGATGGTGCCACTCTCTTCATGAAGCTTAATTTCCCCCCAAGAACCAGGCTGGAGATACTCAGAAAGCAGTTTTGTTTTGCTAAAAAGAAAGAAAATGGCCGAAACCGGTTTGGCTCAGTGGTAGAGCGTCAGCCTGTGGGATGAAGGGTCCCGGGTTCGATTCCAGTCAAGGGCATGTACCTTGGTTGCGGGCGCATCCCCGGTGGGGGTTGTGCAAGAGGCAGCTTGTTTCTCTCTCATCGACGTTTCTAGCTCTCTCTCTCTCTCCCTTCCTCTCTGTAAAAAATCAATAAAATATATTTTTTTTAAAAAAAGAAAGAAGGAAAGGAAAGGGAAGGGAAGGGAAGGGAAGGGAAGGGAAGGGAAGGGAAGGGAAGGGAAGGGAAGGGAAGGAAAGAAAGTCCAGCTGGTGTGGCTCAGTGGTTGGGTGTCGACCTATGAATCAGGAGGTCACAGTTAGATTCCTGGTCAGGGCACATGCCCGGGAAACAGGCTCAGTCCCCAGTAGAAAGCAGACGATCAATGATTACCTCTCATCGTTGATGTTTCTTTCTCTCTCCCTTCCTCTCTCTGAAATCAATAAAATATATATACGGGAAGGAAGGAAAAGAAACATAGAGGCTGGCGTCTGCCTGACAGTGAGGTGGGCCTGGACCTGGGAGGATGGGGTCAGTTGGATGGACTTTCTCTTCACTGTTCTATAGTTGTCCTTCCCCTCCCCCCTTCTGTTAAGTGGGGGATAATGTTAGACAATGGTTCCTTCAAGGCTCATTGGGAAGATGAAGTGAGATGACATAAGGAATTTAATAGCTCCTGGCACAGGTAGGCACTCAGTACACACAGCTGTTATTATTTTGATTATCATCTTCCACCCTCTTTACTTTTGGTTTCCCTCTCTCTCTGTTACCTCCACTTTCTCCATCAGTGAAAAGGCGATTGACAGTATGATTAAGAATCTCTACTATGAGGACAGGGGAACTTTCTAGTTGGGTATGAGGGGCTGGTCATAGTGCTTGTCATGACACCCCCCCCCCGCCCCCCCCACACACACATTTTGGGCAGCCAAGCCAACACAGGGTGGACTTTCTACCCCATCACTTCCTGCTCCTTGAAAACCAGCTCCACCACTTACTAGCTGTCTGACCCTGAGCCCTTTCCCTATATACTACATCCTAAGTGGCCGGGATAATTACTTGGCACATCTATGTCAGAGGCCAAGCAGAATGCTTGGCACATGGCAAATGCTCGATACATGTAGCTACCTAAGCTAAATTGATGAAAGCCAACAAACTAAGAGTCATTCTTGACTCTCCTTTCTCTCACACTTTTCTCAGGTTGGGATCCCCCAGAAGCAGACAAACAGATAAAGATTTGACTGCAAGTAGATCACTGGGAGGTGTTCCCCCAGTATGGAAACAGACATGAAATTTAAAAGGGAAGGAAGCGCGTAAACCGGTTTGGCTCAGCGGTAGAGCGTCGGTCTGCGGACTAAAAGGTCCCAGGTTCGATTCCAGTCAAGGGCATGTACATTGGTTGTGGGCACATCCCCGGTAGGGGTCGATGTTTCTCTCTCATCGACATTTCTAACTCTCTCTCCCTTCCTCTCTGTATTTAAAAAAAAAAAAGAAAGAAAGAAAGAAAGAAAGAAAGAAAGAAAGAAAGAAAGAAAGAAAGAAAGAAAGAAAGAAAAAAGAAAGAAATGAATTTAAAGGGAAGGAAGCCTCTGCAGGGTTCCTTAGTGGGCAGATTACCATTACCATTGTAATGGGGCACCCTGCTGGGACCCCTGGGAGAATGTGTAGAGCAGCCTCAGAGCAGCCAACTCCCCTCCCCTGCCCCCAAAGGGGGGAAGAGGAGAGTAAAGGGGTGGTGGTGGTGGAGAGTGATTTGCCCACCAATGATTGCTTATAGGATTCCAGAGCTTAGCTGGAGAGGAGAAGGCCTCCACCCTCTCTCACCCCCTTCCCTACCCCACTGGCAGTAAGGCAAGAACAGGAGCCAGTGGGTACCCTGCCAGTCCTGTGGCCAGCAGCCGCAGGCTGCTGCTCAAGCCCAGGAGGGCAGCAGCTAGCGGTCTCACGTTACTCAACCTCAGGGTTGGGTCAACGGAGCCTGGTCAGACCAGAGTCACAGGGAAGCCACGGTGGAAAAAGTGGTTGGCTCCTGTAGCTGCTCTGTGTCAGCTCCCCGTGCAGCTGCCCCTCTGCACTTTGGGCGATGCCATTTTCTCTGCTGCTTGTCAGGACTCTGACACGTGGCCTCCTTCTCTCTCATGAGGATCCTGCTACTTCCACCTGGGCTTTTAAACGTTGGTTGCAAGTGGCAGAAATCTAATCTAAATGAGCTTGGTCAAAAAGGAAACTTAAAATGACTCACATAACTGGGAAGGGTAAGAGGTTCCAGGCTTTAGGTCTGGCTTGATCCAGAGGCTCAAACCATGCCACCGGGGGTTTCTTACCCTCGACTTTTCATCTCTGCTCCTTGTGTATATTGCCCGATGCGCTTCTGAAAAGGCCAGGCTTCCTTCATTCAGCCGTGGGAGAAAGGGAGAAAGCTTCAGGCCGTTCAATTCTTTCATCATTCTAGTCAGCCACCCAGTAAAGAGCAAGCTTCTTACTCCAAGTGTTCACCACCAGCTTTAGGGAGGCACTTGGTCTGGCCCCTGGTGGAGAGTTGGTGGGTTGTGTATCCACCACTTGGACCGATCTCTGCAGTTCCATGTGGGAAGAGCCCTGGAGGCAGACAAGGCTTTCAGGACCACACTGCGGTCAGACCCAAAACTGCCCGCGGTCACTGTGAGGGTGAGTGTGAGATAGGCACCCTGCCCTCTGCCACGCTGACTCTGTTTCCCAAAACATTATCAGCAAGGATACAGGGACATATCAGACTTCTCTGAAAAATCTGGGGAGATGCTGGATGGTTTAAATCACAGCAATGCCAACAATCCAGAATGAAGTATTAGATATCTCTGCTCTTATACGTCTTCTGCCTCCCCGTCGCTTATAATTTCTTTCAGCTGATCAGTTTCCTGCCAGGTTGCCTGATTCTTTTTCTTGTTCTGCAGCCATCTCTCCTCTTTTCTCTGCTTTCCTCTCTCTCAGCTTCCTGTCCACTTTTTATGCAGAAGAGTTTAGTTTTCACTTTTGTTTATTTTCTCCCTTAGGCCCATGTCCTAAAATTTCCATCTTCTATTCATTTTGACTTTTCAAGGTATTTTCCTAAATAAAAGCACTTTTTAAAAAAATATATATGTTTTTATTGATTTCAGAGAGAGGAAAGAAGAGGGAGAGAGGGATAGAAACTTCAGTGATGAGAGAGAATTATTGACCAGTTGCCTGCTGCACACCCCCTACTGGTTGAGCCTGCAACCCAGGCATGTGCCCTGACCTGGAATCGAACCGTGACCTTCTGGTTCATAGGTCAATGCTCAACCCACTGAATCACACGGGCGGGCAAGCACTTCCTTTTTAAAGAACAACTCTGGTGCTAGCTGTTAGGATAATTGGTGCTTTCACCTTACTCTATCACCTTCAGAATAGGTCAGCCCTGGGCCAGAAACTGGATCAATGGGAAATCTGTGGGCAGACTTCCTGTGGTTTAATGAAATTCACTGGGGAGAAGGAGCTGGCTGCATTTTAATTTATCATGTGTCTCAACTACAGCAGCTCCAAATATGGGAGCTGGCTGAGTTTCAACTCTGATTGTATCTAAATGGAAGATCTATTTGTCAGGTAACAGACAATGTGCTAGTGATACACTGGTGTTTAAATGATACCCATCTTGATGATGAAGGTTATTACATTTCTCAACACCTGAATGATCTGCAAATGTAATTTGAAGATGACATCATGAATGAGTTTGTTGTATGTTTTCATTTTAGAAGTAATCCCTGAGGAGAATCAATGTCACAGACAAATACAAGGTATGGTATGAGAGTCGCCCTGCCCTGCCCCTACTCAGCTCGATTTTCTGATTCTACCTGCAGGCTCAGTTGCTCCTTGGTGAGCAAATCAGGGCTGATTTGAAGGCTACCTAGGGACTGGGAGGCCTTTTAAAGTTGGACCTTGGATTCAATGCCCTGTCACTGGTCCCTAGGCCCAAAGTTATTCAGCTTGCTCCCAGTACCATATTTGACACACAAAAAGTACTCAGTAAATAGCTCTGATTACCACTCTCTGTGTTCTCCTTTTCCTTGCCACGGGTTCTAGTTAAAAGGACATGGCTCCTACTTTGGCCTTGGCTTTGAGTTCGTGTTACTCATTCTCCAGTGTTCTTATGCTCTGTGTCTGCTCATTCTCCAGGGTTCTGGAAGGACCAAGATCCTATCTTGCTCCGGATTCCGAGCCCAAGTCTTCCCATGGTATCTCCCCATTCATCGACCAAGGAAGGGCATATACCATTCTGCAGGACTGGGCTTCTGGTCCTATTTTAGTTACAAAATCATAGTTTTTTAGTGGTTCCCAAAACTTCCTTAAAGACCAAGAACTGGCCTTGCTATTGACATTGCTTTCCAGGAATTTAGACCCCAGATTCTAAGTGTTCCCCAGGCAGATGTGACTGGTATTGCTGTCCTGTCTGGCTTTGGGCATCTTCTTTTCCAAATTTCTGTGGGGCTGTGCTCAGTGGGGCCCCTAGGGTTCGCTATTTGCCTGAGCAAAGACTCAGCCTTGTCAATCTCTAGCCAGCATCCTTTGGCAGCACTCACCTCGCAGGCAGAGGATAATAGGTAGGATGGACTGAGGACTAGTTCTGTGACCTTCCTCATAACTTCCTGCCTGAGAATTGGCTGACAACCATCAGCTCTCGTGTGAAATTCTCATTATCCCCCCTCCCTTCTCCTCCTCTGTGGTGAAGTCATTGAAGACTCTTGATGTTAGCAATAACTCAAATAGTGGTTAGTAAAAACAAGTCGAAATTTATTGAGCTTTAATTTACTATGTGGCAGGCATTATGCTAAATGCTTTAAATGAATTATCTAAAACAACAGCTGTATGGTGGGGGTACAATTTTTAGTTCCATTGTGTTGGCAAGGGCACTGGGGCACAGCGAGATTGATCAAATTGCCTGCAGTCACATACAGCTGGGGTTCTAATATACAGGGTAATGTTATTTAAGCCTTCCATCAGCTCTCCTGAGAATAGACATGGGTATTATTCTTCCTATTCTACAGATGTGGTGACTTAATAACATGTCTGTTAGTTCTCTGATGTTTCCTCCATCAGGAGATGGGGAATATGTCCTCGGAGCTTGGACCTGGGCAGACCTCTCTGACTGTCTCGACAGAGGGATGCAAAGTATATAGAGACTAGATTGGAAAAGGTTATGCAGCTTCTTGCTGTTCTTTTAGTTGTTTATTTAATCTCCACCCATTGATTTTCACAGAGGAAGGGAGGGAAGAAAGGGGAGAGAGACACTGATTTGAGGCATGTGGATTGGTTGCTTTCCATATACCCCCTGGTCAGAGGGGATCAACCCAGGAATATGCCCTTGACCAGGGATTGAACCCAGGACCATTAGTACAGGACCCAGGACCTCTCTAACCAGTGAGTCAGCATTTTAGCCAATCCTATGGCCAGTTCAAACTGCAAACTTTCACGTCTGCAGTAGATGGAGATCAGATCTTAGTTTAGTTCTTTAAGTTTTAGCTGCAAACTGCTTTCAGTTTTCCCCAAGTATGTATGTTTTAGGGATGTCAGGACTAGAAAGTTGGCTTCAGTTTATAGAAAGAATTTTGTATTCCCTTCTGTTGATTAAAAAGAAAAAAATTTTTTTGGAGTTTTCTCGCTCTCTCTCCAGTAGCCACTATTTCTTCAGGCTCCTTCCCTCGGTTCATCTGGCCAGAAAGGCCACAGACTTTCTTGTTAGCATTTTGGTCAATCCTGTGGCATCCTTCACAGCAACTACAGTTGACCTCAGGCCACTGCTGCAAAAATTAGGAACTCGCTCTATCCCTGATGTTTGCTCCAATTTTCGACACCCCTACAAAACCTGCCTGCTTTTGTAAGTCTCTTGAGCTCTCAATTATTTTAAATATTTGTTTATAGCTTTTATTCTTGATCTTGCCATTAACATAGTTCCTTTCCTACCAGCTTCTTTTCCTCTGTTATAATCAGCAGTGTGGGAACTAGAGACTGTCACCCTGCCTTTACCAGTGAAAACCTGTTGGGTTCAAGATTCCTTCCTCTGAGAGGGGAGCCCGTCAGTGCTGAGTCTCCACTGTGAGCCAGGCACTGCAGTGGGCACTTGACATCTGTTAGCTGCTGTGATTCTCCTAAGAACCTGCAGTCCTGGGTTTTTTTTGGTTTCCATTTTATAGCAAAGAAAACTGAAGCTAACACACAAACATGCTCTAGATCCTCACATCTTTAAAAATCCTCCCTTGAACCCATACCTACTTCTAGCTCTTGTCCTAAATTTTGCTTTTCTTCACAAAAACGTTTTTAGAAGACTTGTCTGGGTAGAGTCCTAGGCCCCACGTCCACAGCTCCCATCCTGTCTCCCACCCCCTTGCTTGGGTTTCTATCATGACTTCCCGCTGAGACCACTCCTCAAAGTCACAATGACCTTTCTGGGTCAAATTCAGTGGCTATTTCTGGACCAAGGAACAGGAGCTCACAGCCCAGTAAGGTCGAAAGCATGTAGCACCGGGCCCCTGTGGAGGGCAGGAAAAACACTGGTTGATGTGTCATTGTACAAGTTAAAGTGCTTTTGGCACAGGTTAGCAGAAACCAACTAACTCTGGCTAATGTAAAAAAAAAAAAGGGGGGGGGTGTTACCATGGATGGATAAATAAACAAGATGGAAAGTTATTAAATTTTAAAAAGGAATAAAATTCTGACTCATGAAGTAACATGGATGAATCTTAAAGACATAGGCTAAATGAAATAAGCCAGATACAAAAGGACAAATACTATACGATTCAACTTATATGAGGTAACTAGAGTAGTCGAGTTCAGAGAGAAAGAAAGAATAATGGTTACTAGGGGCTGGGGAAGGGAGGCGTGGGGCATTATTGTCTAATGGGTACAGAGATTCAGTTTGGGAAAGTGGAAAAGTTCTGGGAGATGGATAGTGGTGATGGTTGCACAACACTGTGACTGTACTTAGTCCCACTGACTTGTACACTTAAAACTGTATAAAGTGGTATGTATACTTTACCAGACATAAACCAGAATTAACCTAAGCCAACAAAAAATTATTCCAGAGGTGTTAAATGCCACATTGGCCCTTTAGGAATGAAAAATAAATAAATAAAAAGACACAAAAGAATGGGACGAATGCTGGAACATCTCATGGAACTGAGAGACTAGTTAAACTCCCAACTCTTTGTGGGGGACAGGAAATGCAGCAGCTCCAGGGACTTCAGTGCAAGAGTTCCTAAACTTCTTCCATTGGGATGCTGCTCCAACAGCAACCTTATGTGTTTCTCTGGTCCAGATTTCATCTCTCTGAGGGAGGTTCTCAGTTGGGATGGAGTGACAGGCTCACGTATTACCATTGGAGGCCACTAGGAGGAGTTATGGGTCAATTTACCAGAATCCAAATCATGGCTAGTTTTCAGAACAATCACTTTACCTGAATTTGTTTTTGTTAATTACATATATTTAATTGCCTGATTTTTGTTTTATCTCCACAACAGCATTCTGGGGGAATGTTGACTTTTTTCTTGAGTCACCTTCCAGCTGTTGAGCTGGAGACAGAAAGGCAGCAAGAAGGGGATATTGAGTATGTATGTCAGGACTTGGTGCCATGTAAATTCTCCAGCTCCCCAACCTTAACAAAATGCTCAGAATGTGTTTTTCCCCCCCTCCCTTTATTGATTAAAGTATTTCATGTGTCCTTACTACCCCATTGCACACACCCTCCTGCCACCCCCCCCCACTCATGACCGCACCCCCCTGGTGTCTGTGTCCATTGTTTAGGCTTATATGCATGCATACAAGTCCTTTGGTTGATCTATCCCTCTTACCCCCATCCTCCCCTGCCTTCCCTCTGAGGTTTGATGGTCTGATCAATTCTTCTTTGTCTCTGGATCTATTTTTGTGCATTAGTTTATGTTGTTCATTATATTCCACAAATGAGTGAAATCATGACTTATCATTCTCTGACTGGCTTATTTCACTTAGCATAATGCTCTCCGTTCCATCCATGCTGTTGCAAATGGTGAAAGTTCCTTCTTTTTTTTTTTTTTTTTTTTTTTTTTTTTTTACCACAGCATGGTATTCCATTGTGTAGATGTACCACATCAGAATGTTGAGAAGCTACTGAAACAACTACTAGATTAAGTTTTCCCCACCCTAGCAAAAGGAAATCAGGAATGAAGTTAGGATTAAAGGAAATTTTCTTTATTGAATGGTTGAGTTTTGCAACAAGATTTTAACTTAGTCTAATGCCCTTTTCCTATCCCAAAAAGCTTAGTATAGGAGCTAGAGAGTCTCACCTCTTTTTTTGTTTTGACATTCTCTGTATCCATGCCACCTGAGGGGAGACCAAATCTTAGGGAGCTGGCAAAACCTCAGCAGAAGTGTCAAAGATCAGCCCTGGGCTAGCAGCTCAGCTGATTAGAGCATTGTCCTATGCACTGAAAGTTTGTGGGTTTAATTCCTGGTCAGAGCACATACTTAGCTTGTAGCTGGATGTCACTGTTGTTTATTTTCTTTCTCCCCCTCCCTCTCTAAAAATCAATAAACATATATCAAGTGACTATTAAGAAGAAAAAAAAAAGACAAAGATCATTAGCATGTGATATTTCCACCCTGGCTTGCAAAGAAAAAGTTATTCCTTTTGTTTCATGAAAGTTTTTGTAAATGTTTATTTAAGCCAAAGCCAAACTGATGACATATGCAGGGACACAAGATCTCAAATGTTCCCAGAAATTATGTTTTAAAAGAAAAAAAAAATAGGCGGGAGAGGGGAAGAGATCTAGAAATAGGATAAGGATGGACAAGCAAAGTCAAGAGTTCTGTGGAGCTCTGAATGAGTATGAGTCCAGAGATGGTCAGGCTGGTTGGCAGTTATGAGAATGGCTGTTGTATTGGTGTTAGGGGAGAGACTGTGAGTGAGGAGAAAGATGTGGAAGGCGTTTTCTGTGTATTAAGAATGTATGCCTGCTCACCTCCCTTAACTTTGGCATTTCCTCCAGAGATTGAGAAGATATTAAAAATACTTGTATTTTTATTTTTTATTTTTTGATCACTGGCTCATTTCTCTGAATGTGAGTGTCATTCAGACCACAAGGCTGCCCTTGTTTTTCATAGGGTCACACCTTTCTTTCCTGAACCTGGGCTCCCACCGAGGCTTGACTGTCGTGAGGAGCTGAGATGCTGGGCTAGGCTTTCTATGATCAGATGGATCTAACCGGGGGCAGCAAAGGCAGCTTGGGATCATTGATGTAATTTTGGACCCACTCTTTGCTGGGATTGGTGCAGAACTCTTTATTCTTGTTGGTGACGAGGCTGTAGAGACAAAGTTAGATTGCCATGGGCCATAGTGTAGAGTGGGGGGTCCAGTCCATAATCCCCCACTTTTAGCTTACACAGGGCTAACCCAGGCCTCCCTGTGTAGGCCCCATTAGAGGGTCTCCCTCTCCAGCCTCTAGACCTCATCAACCTACTTGTAGCCCCTTCCCCAGCCTAGACCCTCAGGCTTGGGTTTCATTATGAGCACTGTTTATTGGGTCCCATAGCCATAAGTAGCAACATCAAGAATTAAACCCAGGCCTGTCCTGTGAGATTCAAAGCCCTTAACCACTACTGTCCTCCTTCTAGTATGGGGACTTACTGGTTTTGTGCATTCCTTCCACTCCCTGGCTCCCCTTCCTTTTCCACAGAAACGTCTGTAGAGAAATACTTACATGATTGCTGGCAGGTTACAGTTGAGGGCCCTTCTGTATCCCACCACCTGTTTCCTTGGAAGTACTTTCTTCTCATACTGGTACTTGAAGCAGCAGCTGGGGGAAAGGTTCAACGCTGCAGGGCTTCCTGAGGGAATCACATTGAAAGCTGAGCCGAGGCGGCAGGGAGGGAGCCCAGGACCTCCATCTCCTGTCCACTGAACTTCACTCTCTGATGGCAAAGCCATCTCTTCGCAGGGACCGAGCACAGCTGGTGGCAAGGCACCATGTGGCTGACTCGTGTTTTAGGTGAGCCATTTTCTCTTTCTCGAAGCCTGAACCCATCGCACGGGTCTGTTGGACCTCCCGGAGGGCATTGCTATCCCAACCATAAGCACCTCCGCATACAGTGCCTCTCATGTCCTAGATCAAGGCATCCTGAGAGCATGGGGGCAGATTGTGTGGTGTGCACGACCCTTGCTCCTCCAAATATTTACACAGGCAGAGCCGGGCTCGACTGCAAGCCGAGGGCAGCCGAGGGAGGAAAGGGCTGGGGCAGTGGAAGGCAAGGATGTGGAAGGACTGAGTGATTGGTCCCTTCCCTGTCTCCAGGTCCTTGTAAATGATGGAAGAAGCAGGGGTAAAGCAAGGCAAACACATCTTATTCTCCATAGTCCCCTAGCATTCTGTAGCTGCAAACCTATTAACCCCTCTCCTCTTTCCCACCGACTTTTTTTTAGATCTAGGCTTGGGGGTGAGGATGGGGGACATGAAACCCCAAATGGCACACTTGGGTGGGCATCCCATTGGGACTCCTTTTGGCTGCATGACAGTCCCAGGAGTCTGTGCCAGGAAGGGGCGTCTAGGTTCAGACTCTTCATTTCTGAGCTTAGCCCCAAACTTCGCTCAGCCCACCTGCCCAGCACCCTTCGTCTGCTCTCCCAGACAGCAAGCAGGCTGTTCTCATCCACTTGCCTTGCGCCTGCCTCTTCATCACATACATTTAGTGTTGTCTCTTCTGTTACTTCTTTGGCTTCTCTTCCTAAAGGCTCACCCCTTGGACTTCTGACATAACCTTGACCCAGCTTCCTGGAAGTGCCCAACCCCAGCAGGATCCAGACTATAGCCCAGCTGCTTACAAAGGGGAGAGTTTCAAGACAGCGGCTGAGCATGCAGGAGGGGGAGAGGCCCCAGGGATGATGACAGAGATCTGACAGCGCTCTAGGGGTCCCCTCACTGCCAGCTGCCCGGTCCCCTTGCTCATTCATGGCGGCCCTACAGGGGCAGGTGGACTCACTTGGCTGGCCTTTGAAAGTAGAAACAGTGGTGAGGCTGAGGATGAGGAGGAAGAGGGCAGCCACGAAGACCTTCATCCTCTCAGTGGGGCAGTTCAGCCTTAAGAGACAACTGAATGGAGATGTCCTTCTTGCTGCTGGCCGTTCCCTCTCTGACCACTTAGCGCTTTGAACTCTGACCACTTAGCGCTCTGAACTCTGACCACTTCAGAGCAGGTGGAGGCGGAGAAAACGGGCCTTCCCCAGTGGTTGCTGAAAGGGAGGGCGGTGGGGCGGGGCCTGGTGCAAAGTTGAATTCAGTAAGATTTGAATTCAGGTTAAGGAAAGAACAGAGAAAGGGAATATGTGGCAAATGTGTGCTGTGTATCAGCCACGTTGCATATCCTAGTTTACTGAATCCTCACAGTTGTTCATCTTTGTTGTTTTTCCTTGCATTTCATTTTGTATCCTTTCTATTGCTATGCTTTAAATTCACGTATCTTTCTTCTGCAGTGTCTAATCTGCCAATCTAACGCAATCCAGTGTCTTTTGCATTTAGACACTGTAGTTTTAAATCTCTGGCTTTTAGGAACAAGCAATTCTTCATACACATGTACTGACGAGTACTTTGTGGAACACTTAAGAGATCTCTCTGTATATCTCCAGAGTTCTTGTCAGGGCACTTCTTTGCTTCCTAGTATTCTGCTTTGTAAAGTCTAGTCACCTAGGTTTTCCCTGGCTCTTAGTTCCATCATGGCCTGGAAACTCAGAGCCATCATCTAGGGCAATCATAGGTCTCACTTCATTTATTTCCTATGTCTTAGGGTCCCTGGTCTCCATTGCATGAGGTCAAATTCCTTGAAAACTTTTATTAGATATATTTTGTCTGGCTTTTAAATCATTTTACACAGGAGGTTAAATTGGTCCCAGTTACTTGGCCAAAGCCAGTAATATTCTTTTCCCCCTCCAATAATATTCTTTGTCTGTTTTGTTTTGATCTAGGATCCACTCATGTCTTTGTTTTTTTTTAGTCTAAAAATTTTTCCTAACCTTTTAAAAAATCTTTTTTGACACTGGCATTTTTTATATGTCTAAGACAGTTGTCTTATAAGTTGTCCCACAATCTGGATTTGTCTGTTTGCTCTTGGTTAGATTCAAGGCAAACTATTTTGGAAAGAAGATTACATAGTAGGCGTCCTGCTACAGCTTCCGAGTGAGCGGCAAGAAGTCGTTTCCAAGGCAGAGCGGATACACATCCACGGAAAAAGGAGAAACTGGAAGGCCAGAATGAACAGGGAGAGAGGAGCCCACTGAGGACAGCCCCTTGAAGGCACCCGGGCGGGACGGCCAGGCGACTGGTCCGAATTTTGTCAGACCAGAAGTCTTCCACCGGTGGCAGGCAGTGTCTGGTGCGCGCCGCCCACGTGCCGCCGCCGCCCACGTGCCGCCGCCGCCCACGTGCCGCCGCCGCCCACGTGCCGCCGCCGCCCACGTGCCGCCGCCGCCCACGTGCCGCCGCCGCCCACGTGCCGCCGCCGCCCACGTGCCGCCGCCGCCCACGTGCCGCCGCCGCCCACGTGCCTCCTCTCTGCACCTGACCCTATGGGCCTCCAGCACACCAGGTACCTTCGGCTTTCCCTGCTCTCCTCAGGGGCCATGGGGCCGCCGCGCCGCCCACTGGACCCACCAGAGGTTCTACTGGCGGAGGAGCAGCCTAGCCCCTCTGCCCATTAGCCGGCGGTAGCACCCAGCTCCTCCCACACCCCGCACCCAGCATGTGGGGCCTACAGGCCTCCGGGCTAGGACCAAAGTGGGTACAAGGACCAGGAGTGGAGGTGGAGCAGGCCTCTGAGGACCGTGAGGAGGATGGGGAGGAGGAGGAGGACAGCTGCCATCACTCAGGCGGTGGGAGACGCGGACACCGCCAGTTGCCGCAGGGAAAGCAGCTCCGGGAGCCACAGCGCCTGTAACGGCTCGGGGACACCCATCCGCCCAGGGGCTGCAGGCCCCTTTCTGCCTCCTCCAACCTCCCCACAACAGAGGGGACATACTAGGCAATCGAGTGACAAAACAACAAGACTGGGTTTACTGGAGCGAAGAGGTGCGTTGTTCAACATGGGGCTTGGACGGCTGCGGTGTGTAGGCCACACGTGGCACTTCTCTCCCGCAGCCCTCTCATTTCCCCTGCGAACCTGTGCCAGGGCGGTGCCTCCCTGGGGCAGGAGCAGATTTTGGCACCGGTGGGCAGTGCATTTGTCTTCGCCCCTTGGCTGGTTTGGGTTTGAGAATGAAAAAGCTTGTTGTGCAGACCTCTCTGCATTTCTAATGTGGTTTCTTTTAGATTTTTATTCATCATCTGTTCCTTAAAAGGGACTTGAGGATTTTGCCAGGTTGTCTCCCCCTTCCCCCCGCCCCCTCTCCCCCCCCCCCTCTGTCACACACACACACACACACACACACACACACACGAGCTCCTCTTTGCACTTGGTTTGGATTATGTCAATCTAAGAAACATGCAAATCTATAGAGAATTTTTGTGAGTCTGAGCCAAACTGACAATTGCTGGAAGGCAAAATCTCAATGTATTGAGAAAATTCTCCAGGGAAGGGCAGTTTTGCACTCCCTTTCCCATCCTCTTCGAAATTAATTTAAAAAAATATTTTAAAAAAAGACTAAGAGAACAATGAAATGGTAAAAGAATTCAGAAATAACAGGGACTGAAGGTTAGTAGAAAATAGCTAAAAGATCAATAGACAAAGTGTCCATTTTGAGCATTAATCGATTTGATGTGACAGTAAAGTCTACCACTATAACTTCTTGCACAAAAGTTTGCCACCCAAAGTGAAATGGGGCTATTTACTGTCTTTATCTCATTAGTATAAACATTTGTGTTTGCTGCATAAGTATTACTGTTTGATTGAAGCATGTTTTCCGGACTCTGCCAGGAATAAAATGCCCAGTTATTTGCAGGTACGTGTTACCTTTTTAAAAAAAATGCTATTTTTGAACATGTGGTAAAGTATATATATTATAAAAATTTACAATTTTAACCTTTTTTTTCCCCCCTTGGAGCTCTGACCTTGTACCCTAGGCACACAGTGATCTAAATCTGCTAAATATATAAAGGGTGAGGCAAAAGTAGGTTTACAGCTGTTTGTATGGAAAATAATTTAATAACACCACAGGAATAATGTCTGTGTTTTGAGTACTCACAAGTGTAAACCAACTTTTGCCATACCCTGCATTCTTTGTTACCTGGGTGAAAGAGAAATAGACTTGGTAGGGGGACTGTCAAGGAGCTTAGGCCAGAATCATCCGATAAAGGGGAGTGTGATCAAAGCTATCAGAACAGTCACAGTGCCGTTAAGTTCAGAGGAAGAGCAGGAGATGTGTGCTTTAGACAAAACTGGTCAAATTTTAACCATTTTCAACTGCAGAGTTAGGCCAGGGGTCGGCAGACTCATTAGCCAACAGAGCCAAACGCCAACAGGACAACGATTGAAATTTCTTTAGAGGGCCAAGTTGTTTTTAAACTTAAACTACTTCTAACGTCACTTCTTCAAAATAGACTCGCCCAGGCCGTGGTATTTTGTGGAAATGCCAAACTCAAGGGGCCAAAGACTGAGCTAGTGCCATTCACATATTGCACAACCATAACCACAGTCTGTTCACGGAACTCCTTCCATCTTGCAAGACTGAAACTTTGTGCTCACTCAACAGCGACTCTCCATTTCTCTCTCCCCCAACCCCTGGCTACCACCATTCTACTTCGGGCTACTTTACTCCATATTAATGGAATCATACAGTGCTTATCCTTTTGTTACTGGCGTATCTCATCATAATGTGGGGTGTAGACCTCTTTTCATTGTTCATCCATGTTGTAGCATGTATCTGACCTTTTAAAGGTCAGAATAATGAATAATATTCCATTGTATGTGTATACCTCATTTTTTAAAAATCCATTTATTTGTTGATGCAAACTTGGGTTGCTTTCACTTATATAATAAAACCCTAATGGAAATTGACCAAGCGGCAGAATGGCGGGTTGCTATGACACCCACTGACCACCAGGGGGCAGGTGCTCAATGCAGGTCAGTGTGTTCCCACAGAGGGGGGCACTGCTCAGCCAGAAGCCTCTCCTGCCTCCGCTGCAGATGGGTGGTAAGGAGCGAGGGGTCCTGGACTGTGAGAGCCGGGAACTGCAAGAGGGATGTCTGTCGGATTACATTTTGTTTGATCCCCAGGGGGGATTGGACCTAAGCAGGCAGGTGGACATCCCCCAATGGATACAGGTCATGAGAGGGCACGGGCCAGGCTGAGGGACCCTCCCCTCCATCCTCCCTGCACGAATTTTGTGCATTGGGCCTCTAGTTATGAATAATGATGCTACTAGCATGGTCGTACATATGTCTCTTCATGTATCTGTTTTCAGTTCTTTTGGGTGTATATTCAGAAGTAAAATTGCTAGATCATATTGTATTGCTTTTTTAAAACCTGAAAGATTCTGCATTTCAGAATATATCTAGCCCCAATGTTTTGGTTAAGCGATTGTAGATTGTCATTTTGCTAATTAGGCAAACACAGCTAAACATTTAGCTCTTATATAGTTATTTGTGAATTATATTTAGCGAGACATGTGGATACACTTCAATATGTCTGATATATCTTCATATGTGTGGGGCTTGCAAAATCAAATCTTAAAGGGACTTGTTTTTCTATAAGTTTCCTAACTAGCTTATATCCTAACTCCACTTCTTTAAAAAATATATTTTTATTGATTTCAGAGAGTAAGGGAAAGGGAGGGAGAGAGAGAGAGAGAAACATCAGTGATGAGAGAGGATTCATTGCTCAGCTGCCCCTGCATTACCCTCCTCTTTCTCCCCGTGGGGGGTGGGGGGAGTGGTGGTGGTGGTGATATTTCTATTTCTCCCTTTCCTTTTCTCTCTGAAATCTAGAAAAGAAAAAGAAAAGAAAAAGAAATCCTGGAGAGGGAAGAGCATATGTAAAGTCCCTGAGGCAAAAATGAGGATGGTGCATTTGAAGTAACAAGATAAGATCAGTGTGGCTGGAACACCAAGACAAGAGAGAGGGTGGGGCAGAACAAACCTCAGGAAACAGGAAAGACCCCAGTTATGGGGCATCTGGCAGGACATGTTATAAGGGTTTTGGAATTTATCCTAGGTGTAATGGGAAACTCTTGGAAGATTTTCAAGTGAAGAATGAAGGGGATGAGGAAGAATGGAAGAGAGAAGACCAAGTGGAGTATGTGTCATCAAGGTGAGAGAGGACTTCTACCCATGAGGAGTTTTTCCATGTCTGCAGGTAAAGCTAGTGTGTAGGAAGCTGTTTGTAGTTACTTTTACTCTTAAATGAATATTAGTTCAGTAGGAAAATACACTTAAAAATTAATTTCCTATAAGCCTTTTGCTTGACCCATATTGTCTTGTTTACAAAGCTAACAAAACGTAAAAGGTCCTTGATTAGTGCTTAATCAAGTGACATAGACTGCCCTTAAGCAGTCAGTCCCATTTACAATTTTGTTGATTAAATTTGTGTAAACCATTTAAGCTGTGTTTTTTCAGTAATTTAATATGTTGAAATTTAAAACCTATTGTTAGGTCAGATCAAATAATTGAATCAACACCTCCTTCCCTGGGAGCTGACCTTTTGACCACATCACAACCGATATCATTCCCTTTCTCAAAGACCACATTCCACTTGCTAAGACCATTATCCTTCCCATGGGGGCCCCTCCCAGAGAATTCTCCACCCAGAAAAATCCCACCTAGAGTCCTTTAAAATCTCTGACTCCTGGGGGTTGATGCAGTTTTGGGGCTCAGCCCATCTGGTTTTCCAGATGACTTCATAAATTTATAATCCTTTACCCTTTTTTCGCCGTGTGCCTTCCTCCTTTGGTGGCCCTAACATATTCTACATGTCCAGTTTAACACTTAGAATATTCCAAAATACTTCATCCTGTAAATATGATAAACTTATAAATATAAAAAGCTTAGGTGTTCGCTTCAGCAGCACATATACTAAAATTGGAACGATACAGAGGTTAGCATAGCCCCTGTGCAGGGATGACACATAAATCTGTGAAGTGTTCCATATTTAAAAATAAAAAAACAAACAAAAAAACTCAGGTAATGTTAAACATTTCAATACTCTGTTAACTTGGCCAAATTCTCTTATATCTTTCAACTCAAAAATCACAAGTATAAAGTAAATTATTTAATTGCATATTTTATATTGAAATCACAAGGATAATCTGGAATGTACAATAATATGCCATGTTAAAAGTATATTATAAATGCTTTAAATCACAAATCATATAGATGATTACAAACTTATTCCTAATTTTTGCACGTGAGAATTAATAGTCTATGCATGACATATCTTCATATCTATCGTTTAATCATGTTTAATTGTTTGTTTAGTCATGTCCTTTCTGAGGTTTCCCCACTAGGGTTCAGTGTTATTATTTCAAACAAATGGAGATTGCTGGGCCCATTGTTTATGGCCCCTACCAGATCACCATCACAGCAGTAGGGGTTGCCGATTGGTCAAAGGGGACTTGAGATGTGGGTTTGTGGACTTCAAGGGTGATTCCTCTCCCTTGTGAGTGGGTACTTGGAGCTCTAACTTGACAGTCACATTGACAAGGGAGGCCTGAAGTTCAGTTCTTTTAAAAAGGGTTGGTGTCTTCTATGTCCTAATTATACCCTCGAATGATTATTTTTAAAATATATATATTTGTATTGATTTCAGAGAGGAAGGGAGAAGAAGAAAGAGGTAGAAATATCAATGATGAGAGGGAATCATTGATTGGCTGCCTCCTGCATGCCCCACACTGGGGATCCAGCCCACCACCCAGGCATGTGCCCTTGACCAGAATCGAACCTGGGACCCTTCGGTCAGCAGGCCGACACTCTGTCCATTAAGCCAAACCAGCTAGGGCTGGAATGATTCTTCTGTGTGACTTGTGCGGACAGAAGCCAGAACCTTCACTGAGAATGTAGCAAACATTCCTCATGACTAGGCTAGTTTTTTTCATTTCTTGAAAAACAACACGATTGCATGAGAGTTGTGTTTCTTGAGAACTGGGACTGCTGACATATCTAAAATGTTAGAACCAAGTCCGTTTATTCAAAGAAGAGTGGAAGGCCGAGGATGACCCTAGGTTCCGCATTTGGCTTGCACCTTGAGGGGGGGTTCTGGGGGACAGGGGGCTTTGAGGTGGAAACTGCCCTCCACTCCTGCCCCTGCCTGGGGAGCCTGGTTAAGCCTCCTCGGGGAGCTTGTCCTCAGGTGTGGACCACGGGTTCGAAGGCCTGGGCCAGTGTCTCAGGCTCAGCAGCTCCGGGGCCCAGCAGGATAGGGAGCTGGACTCAGGCCTGATGGCGGCTAGGAGTACGGAGAAGGATCCAGAGGGGATCCTGGGATGGATGGGCCTCACCAGTCAGGACTGGACTGGAAACCCCTCCCTTAGGCTGAGCTCAAGGCCCCTGCCCCCCGCCCTGCACTGGGAGTTTGGTCAGATCCTTAGCAACCAAGGCAAGTGCCCAGGGTTCTGCTCAGTCGGACGGCTTGGGGCCTGGGGCTGCGGGATGATTCCTTCTGGGTCAAGCTGAGGGAGCCAGAGGCAGGGCCACTGGGCTGTGCCCTGTGGTTTGGCCAGGACAGCTTGCAGGTGTTTTCATCTCTTCTTTCCCCGGAGGTGACTAAGGGGCAGCGCCACTGGCAGGCCCCTGGAACACAATTCCACAGAATGCAGTTGTGTCTTGTCACCTTCCAGTTGGGGCTGCAGGGTCCCTGCACGGTGACACAATGGGCTCGTGACCGGCTCCCGGTTTTCCTGGGCTGCAGGGGGTTCCTGGGATGTGCTAACGCGGAAAGGAGTCGGTCATCCTACCGGGGGGTTGGGCAGATGGGTCTGTCTGCCACCACTACTCCCACCAAGTTCAAGTTAAGCAATTGTGGGATTTCCCCCCAAGATTTTTTCATTGTGGTAAAAGGCACATGAGATAAAACTTACCATTATAGTCATGTTTAAGTGTACAGTTCATTGGTATTAAACACATTTATATATTGTGCAATCATCATCATGCATCCACAGAACTTTTTTCATCTTGCAAACTGAAACTAGACCTATTAAACATAACTCCCCACTCCTCCCAGCCATTGGAAATCACCATCCTACTTTCTGTCTCCATGAAATTGACTGTTGAAGGTACATCCCATAAAAGTGGAGTGATACATTATTTGTCTTTTAGTGACTGGCTTATTTCACTCAGCATAATGTCCTCAAGGCTCATCCATTTTGCAGCATATGCCATAATTTCTTTACTTTTAAAGACTGAATAATATCCCATTGTATACCTATTTTGCTTGTCCAGTCATCTGTCGATGGACATTTGGGGTGCTTCCGCATTTTTAGTTAGCTATTGTGAATAGTGCTGCTATGAACAGGGATGTACAAATATTTACTTGAGACCATGTTTTCAGTTCTTTTGAGTATATGCTGAGAAGTGGGATTGCTGGATCATATGGCAAATCTATTTAAAAATTTTTAAGGAACTGGCACACTGCTTTTATAGCAGCTGCACCATTTTACAGTGCACAAGAGTTTCAGTTTCTCCACATCCTTGCCAACCCTTGTTATTTTTCTGTTTTTGTTTAATTTTGTTTTGGTGGTAATATTATACTAGTGGGTGTGAAGTGGTATCTCATTGTGGTTTTGATGTAAGCATCTGTGTTTTTATCAATTTTCTATAATGGGGTTCCAAGCAAGTTTGTTTGCAAAGAAAATGTTCTTCCACTAAAAAGAAAAATGTAAACCGCTGTTTTAATGGAAACAGCAGTCATCTGAGCTAGACAGAGGCACTGCTTTTAGTGCTGAAATCCACCACTTACGAGGTATAGTGACATTTGAGTAATTAAGCTCTTACAGTTACACGTGGTCACTGAAAGGAATAAGTCATATAAATGACCTGAGTGAAATCTTCCTACGTGTCCATATTGAGACCTTCCTCAGGGCTGATGTTCGTTCATTCAGTGGATGTTAATAATTGAGCTTTTACTATATGCTAGGCACTTTCTAGGCCCTGGGGGATACAGAGACAGACAAGAAGGCAAGATGCCTGCTCTTCAGTCGCTCAAATTTTAGTGGGAAAGGCAGACAAAACAGGGTAGTAGAGGATGGAGTTAAAAGCTAGGAGGATGTGATAGAGAATGCCTGAGGGTTGAGTGGAAGTTGCTTAATAAGCTGGTCAGGAGATCCCATTGGGAAAGGGTATCATTTCATCTAGAACCTGCTGGTTGAGAAGAAACCAGACTCAGATCAGGGGGAAGTGTGTCTGGGTCGAGGGAACAGCAAGGGCAGAGACCTGGAGGTGGGAATGGGCTTGGTGCATTAGACGAACCGACAGACGAGTGGGTGCCTGGAGAGAAGGGAGTGAGGGTCAGAGTGATCGGAGAAGAGGTCCATTGTCCAGGTTTTTTGAATCCGGTGACAACGGTTTGCATCCCATTTCACTGTCTCACTCACACGGGCACAAAGCAAGCCAGTGTGGCTGTATTCCAGTGGGACCCTGGCTAGCTATATCGTGGACAGTAGCGGGGGTGGATTTAATATGAATTCTTGTCAGTTGCTTTAAGGAAAAACAAAGAAGAAAAGTCTGTGGATTCCTTTCATCTCACACTTTATTCGCCCTCTCTAGGTGAACAGAGAGAGGCTGTGCTGCCTTTCTCCCAACAACTTAAGAGCATGTAGAGAGAGAAATTGACACTTACATGGATGCCTCTGATGGCTGACTTTCTCTTCCCTGCAGACTGTGGGCTACTGTGTGTGTACAGGAGGGGCAGGGAGGCCCACACAGGCCTTTGCACCCTCGGCTCGCTAAACATCAGATGTGGGGATGCGGGAGGCACATGTGACAAGAGGATGGAAGAAGCTGACTCAGGCAAAGTTACTTATGATACCGAGCATCTGTCTTCCAAGCTTTGGTCTTTTGTAGGCAACGGGCACTCGCCTTCTGAGCTTCAGTCTTGCTCTACTTCCCCAATTCAAAGGAGAGGGCTGAAGTGGGGGAGGGGGACTTGGAGGAGGAAGATTAAGGCTCAAATTTTGCTTTTGTTTTTGCACACTGGCACATACAACAATGATGCTGGTCCAGAACAGATTGCACAGTTTCCTGAATTTTACTCTTTTCCTGACTGATCCCAGGGTACTTTCGTTAAGAGCCAAAGATCAGATAGTTTGTTGATAGCTCTTTCCAGCCCACCCTTCCTCAGATGGTCATGCCGCCAGAGAGGGAAGTGGGTCTCTCCAGCCTGACTTGGCCTAACTGTACCCATGCTGACTTGCAGTGGACACTTCCTTTTTTAAAAAAAAACAATTTTTTTTTTAATTATTGATTTCAGAGAGGAAGGGAGATGGAGAAAGAGATAGAAACATCAGTAATGAGAGAGAATAATTGGTTGGCTGCCTTCTGCACATCCCCCACTGGGGATCGAGCCCCCAGCCTGGGCATATGCCCTTAACCAGAATCACACCTAGGACCCTTCAGTTCACAGGTTGAAGCTCTATCCACAGAGCCAAACCAGCTAGGCCTGGGCACTTCCTTTTTAAAGTGCCAACAAAGGATTTCTTACCAAGAATTGCATAGATAGAGAATCTGACCACTCTTAAGATTATAGAATATGCCTTCTTTCCCCCTCCCTGTTTTGGGAAGCTGGTTGTCTTCAATATTCTGCAACGCAAAGCTAAAAATACACTGTAAGATTCAGCTATACACTAGAAGGAAAGCAGGAGTATAACGCAAACATTTGGGAGAGAGATCGCTCAGAGGGAGAAGGGAAAGGGGACATATTGCAGAGGGACATGCAGAGGGACACGCAGGGCACAGGGATGTCTGTCATGCTGTTACTCTTTATTCTCAAACCACATTTTATGTCTACTGAGTATTAAGACTATAAAAATCAGGTTATAGAAAAGAATATTTTTTAAAAGAATATTTAACTGTATCTTATATAATAAAAGGCTAATATGTAAATCAACTGAATGCAGAACAACCGGTTGCTATGATGCACACTGATCACCAGGTGGCAGACACTCAATGCAGGAATTGCCTCTTGGTGGTCAGTGTGCTCCCCGCCAGGGGGAGCGCTGCTCAGCCAGAAGCTGGGGTCACGGCTGTAGCTGGTAAATGCAGCGGTGGTGGCGGGAGCCCTCTCCCACCTCTGCGGCAGCACTAAGAATGCCTCACTGGATGTCCTGTTGGCTTAGGCCCACTCCCTGAGGGGTCCCAGACTGTGAGAGAGTTCAGGCCAAGCTGAGGGGACCCCCTTCCTGACCCTCAGTGCACAGGTGTCATGCACCAGGCCTCTAGTGTATAGCTGAATCTTAAGCAGTGTATTTTTAGCTTTGTGGGGGGTTTTTTTGGGGGGAAATTTTATATATATATATATATATATATATATATATATATATATATATATGGCCTGGCCTGTGGGATTGGGCCAAAACCAGCTCTCTGACATCCCCCGAGGGGTCCCAAATTGCCAGAGGGCACAGGCCAGGCTGAGGGGCCCCACCCATGCATGATCAGGGCCAGAGACAGATGAGGGAGGTTGGTCAGCCAGGGAGGGTTCATGGGAGGGCTTCAGGGAATTTCTGGCCCATCTTGCTCAGTCCCAATTGGCTGGATCCCAGCAGCAAGGTAACCTATCGGCCCCATGGTGGTCAGTGTACATCATAGCAAGCAGTTGAGCGGCCTTAGCATATTATGCTTTGATTGGTTGGACAGCCAACTGGATACTTAGCATTAAGCTTATATTATATCTATCTATCTATCTATCTCTATCTATCTATCTATCTACCTACCTACCTATCTACCTACCTACCTACCTATCTAAAAGCCTAAGCAACCAAACAACCAGTTGACCGGTCGCTATGATGCGCATTGACCACCAGGAGGCAGATGCTCAACACAGGAGCTGCTCCCTGGTGGTCAGTGCGCTCCCACAGCCAACCTCCTGCAGTGACAAACCTCCCATGGTTCCTCCCCCTGGCCAACTGCCCAATTGGCCCACAACCTCCCATGGTCCCTCTCCTCCCCCCCCCCCCATTGGGTGAGATGGCCCAATTGCTAGCCAGGACAAGGGACCCCACCTGTGTACGATTTCGTGCACCAGGCCTCTAGTAGTATATATAATTATTATTATGTGTATTCTTCTATAGCTTTTTTCTCTTTTAGCAATGCTTATGGGATTCACCTGTGTTACTGTGTGTAGTTGAAGAATACTTGCTTTCACTCCTGCTAATATTTCAGTGTATGACTACACCACAGGTTATTTTTAGTTTCCCCCCTTTTATGCTTGCTATGAGCATTCTTCTGCATGGTTCCTGGTGTACATGTGAATGCTATCTGTAGGATGTTTGGAGAAGGCTAGCTATGCTCACCTTTACTCTGCAGTCTTCCAAAGCAATGGGACCAGTTCACACTCCCAGCAGCAGACTGTGTGTGTCAGTTCCACACCCTCTCTAATATTAACACTTCTCACATTTAGTATTTAATTAGATGTGGAGGGAGCAATCCAGGACAGTAGGAGGGAGATAAGTGTAGTTTGATGAATTTTGACCATCACCACAGTGAAAATTTAGGATAGTTCCATCACTCAAAAAAAAAAAAAAAAAAAAAAAAAAAAAAGGGTACCCTTGTTCCCCCTTTTCAGTCAGCACCTCTCTCATCCCCAGTTCTTCGCAGCCATTGATTAGATTTCTTTCCTTATAGTTTCACCTTTTCCGTAATATTATGTGAATAGTATAACTCTGGGTTCCCAATGAACTCCTGGGCCAGAGTTCAGGGTTGGCACACACCAGCCAACCTCATTTAGTTCGGAAGCTATGGAGAAGGGCAGAAGGATTACGAAGGACCCAGTCTCCATGCTTATGAAAGCGCATACATATGCGTGCTAGAATAATTTGCTTTGGTGTTCATTTAAATGGTGGATTTCCCTCGCGCATGTAAGTTCGCACTTGTTTTTAATACTTGGCTTCTTTTTCAATGTATGAGCATCATTTCATAGGCATAAAGCATGGTGGTGTTGGAACAGCACGTATTCTTTTTCTTTCATTCCCTTAGATGCCCCTAATCATCCTTATCTCTTTCCTTCCAACCAATAAAACGGATTTATCAGGGAAAAATAAAAAACAAAAGAATAACCAGTAGTCCAATATTTATTAAAGAAAACGAAAATAACCTTTATTAGTCTGGCAATTTTAACAGAGCAAAGGGCTTATACAAACTCAATAAGCATCTGTTGATAGGTTTGGTCCAATTGCCTATCCAGAGACAGGAGCACAATCACTCACCATCACCCTGAACATGAGGCACCCACTCTATGATTGACTGGGAAAGGATTTGGGGATAAGAGGGTGTTATAATGATTTCTCAGAGAGATCATAAAACAAAAAAAAAGCATCAATGGAATAAAATGATTTACAATATCTGTATACCTTACTAAATTAAAGAAAGCTTTCAGAATGTGGTTAGTGGAGGGGGGAAGGTCTCAGAGGACAGGGAACTTCTGGGGCTGCAGGGACATTCCCCTAGTCAGCATTCCTGCTGTCCGCTGGAAAAGTGGCCCTCGCGGGGACCTCCTGCATGGTGGTGATGTATTCTTGAACCCAGGCATCGCTGGGATTGGCACAGATATGCCGGCCCTTTTTGGTGAGGAAGCTGTAGAGAAGGCAGAAGTATGAGTAAGAACATGCTTGACCACCTGTGGACTCTCTGTCTTCATCCCTCTGGGCAGCTCGGAGCTAGTCTATCCTATCAAGGAATCATCCCCCAACCTTCAGGGACTTTTTGGTCTTTCTCTGAGTGATTTATGGAAATAACCTGAAGCCACCTCTTTTCTGCTGTCTCTCTCACTCCTCTCACCCCTCTACTTTTGGGCTCACCTTCCCTGGCTCCCTGAAGGCCCGATTTTACCTCAGTAAGTAGCCCCAGGGGTCTCTCCCTTTGTCTTGTATGCACTAAAGGCCCCCCCCCCGAGGGCGGGGCTTTCTCAGGATGCTCCTAATCCATCAGCTGGTGCACTTGTGAACCCCTCCCCACTCAGACTCCTGTGTTCTCTGTCATCCCGGGGATGGGGCAAGGGGACTGACACTTACACAACACCATGTTGGGGGCACTTGCTGCTGGTCTCAAAATAGGCAACCACAATTTTTTGGGGGATCTTCCGGGACACGTAGCTCACGCAGCAGGTGGATACGGGGTCAGTGGGTTCTGTAAAGGACAGCAAGGAGTTAGTTGCTCAGGAGCTCCGGCAAGCCTGAGAGGGTCAGGAAGAAGTAGAGACAGCTCAGCGATGAGGCTTAGGAGAAAGAGAAATTGGATATCACTTGGCTTTTTTTTTGTTTGTTTCTCATTCATTTCCTTAGTTTTGTCTTTGGTTTGTCTCTTCTTTTTGGTCTCTAACTTACTCTATAGGGAACCAAATTCTACTCTTTTCCTAAATCTCTTTTGGGGAAACTTCTTTTCTAATCCATCTAATCATAAAATAGCTGAGTGAAAGTAGGGACAATTCTTACAACTCTTGAGAGTGAATAGCTAAGGTGATTCCTAAAACTTACCAACACCCATAGGATCTAAATAGACATAGATTCTACCTCATGCTAATAATCTAATAAATGAAACTTCAGTGATCACACCCAAAAAGTAATATAAAATCCTGCCACCCAGATCAATAGGCTCCATTTGAACCCTCTTGAAGAAAACAACAGTGTTATCTTGGAACCCCATTAGAAGTTCTCTCATTTCACATGGGGGTTCTCAGGCCAGAAGACTTGGAAGATGTGGTCTGGCTTCTGGCCAGAGTGTGGGGAGCAACTGTTGTTACAGAAAAGTGGACAACAAACTCACCTCCCTCAAGGAAGCAGAGGACCCCAGCACAGAGGATGACCAGAATGGTAGCTTCAAGGAACTTCATGATGCTGGGCAGGCAGAGGAGTGTAGGCAGAACTGAGACGGAGCTCTGGAAATCACTACTGCTGGCCTCCTTCTGGGATCTGCACTATCTTCCCTCTTTTTATAGGCGGCCTAGGGGAGGGGGAACATAGGAATTGGAGGTGCCTAAGCAAGAAATTTTACATATAGTGGTATCACGTGGGTTGTACAACCGGGGTTGCCTGAGGTTACTACAGAGGTTGAGGGTACACACAAGAATGTGGTCCAATTGTTAATGTGATTGGGATGCTTATGAGGAAGTTGTTTCTCCAGATGGGTGACCAGGAATTGGCACTACCCAGGGATTGTGCTTAGCTGTTTCCTTTTCACGTGACAGATCTCTCTGAAGTGCAGGGCCACTGCCTCCTTCCATAGAGCAGTGCTCTGGTGCACTTCCACAATTGTTCTGTTCATTTAACTGTGACATGAATAATCATGCCACCGAATCTCAGGCAGCACAAGCCAAGGGAGCCACACTGTAGATGGAAAATACAGTGTTGGGATCCTGAAGGTACAAGAATGGCAAAAGTAAGGATCAACCTTCCAGTAATTGTTTATCAAACATTCACCATACACCAAGTGGCCAGAATATTATGAACTCTGAATGCATAATAATCTGGCCACTCAGTGTATTTGTATCTCAAATGGGTACCAAAAGTATTCTAGACTTTTTCTGGAGATCAACCACCTACTTGCCCTGAGCTATCAGCCAGTGCAAAGAGGAAAACTGATCAGGTGCATGATTTATAGTATCTTTGATATCAAATAAATGGGGTACTTAAGAGAAGTACACTGAGTCGCCAGATTATTTTGCGTTCAGAGATCGTAATAATCTGGCCATTCAGTGTATACATACAATGATGTCTAGATATAATACTGGATGTGGTCAGCAGTCTTAAAAATCTCCATACTCTTTGAGCTGGAAACTCTATTTCTCATAATCTATCCTATGGAAATGACCTCACAAATGTGGAGCATATTGGGGACAGTGTTGTTTGGTGCAGTTTATGATCAAATAATTGACAGCAGACTACACATTTTACAGTGTTGGTATGATAAAGATGGACCATTAGTCAGCCTCTTAAACAGATAGAGTGACATGACAATACTTGATTTTTAATATTAAATATTAACAATCAAGATGCAAAATTTTATATGCAATGTTATTTCAAAAATCCTGGGAAGAGGAAAAAGAAACCAGAAAGAAAGCAAGCCCCCTGTCTTATGACCATCTTCTCCACATCCCATGGGTTATCTCTCCTCCACGAGCCCGGCTTCTCTCCAGGAAGGAGGAAAAGTACTGACCTTACACAAGGGTAGGAACACTGGCTGTTAGTGTCATGCAGTCAACACATTTGTGACAGGTCTGAGAGAAGTAAGCGAGGCAGTGTGGTGTCTGCCCTAACTGTGAGGAAGTGGAAATCAGCCCGAGAAGAAAAGCCAGCTCAACTTCTTCCACCCCCTGAGGGGACCAGCAGAAAGTTGATGTCACTGCTCAGGGCCTCAGAGTAGGGCACAAAGGGAACCAAGAAAGCTAAGCATTTCTTCTTTACCTTGAGTTTTTGTTTTGAATCTCTGCCTTTGTCTTACTCCCTCTTCAGGGAATATAACGATTGGAACAGTTGGCCCTTGTTTCATCTCTTTGAGGGAACTTTATCTGGTCCACAGATGGTTCTGAAAATCACCCAAAGGGAGGATCTGAGGGGAATCTGCCATTTGGCTCACTGTAGGAACCAGAGGGACCTGCCATTTGCCCTCCTCTGTCTTTCATGTCCAGAGATGAGGATACATAAAAGTCAGTGGGAAACAGCCCAGAACATTTGAAACCTTTTGTGAAGTTCTTTACTTTTACTTAAGGAATCTCAAGCCATAGGACTTAAATGATATGGTTCGGACATCCCAGAGAATTGGGACATAACTCTAAAAGGAAGCAAGGATGAGGGCTGAGAGAATCTTGTGGTACGGATAAGGCTTGTGAACTGAGGGCCATGAGGAGATGTTAACAAAAGCAGCCTTTGAAACTTCAACGATATTGGGCAGGCAGAGGAGTGGGAGGAAAGCCAAGGTGGGACTGGACACTCACTGCAGCCTACATCCATTCTTTGTCCCAACCCATGTCCTGCCTGATTATAGGCAACTCTAGACTGTGAGGCACAGGAGGCCAGAGATGGTGTCATGTCACGAGGTGCACATGCCTAGGTACCTCGATCACCTGGGGGTTCCGGGTACACAAGGATAGCTCAGTTGCTCACTTGTTGGGGCAGATTGTGTGGAAATATTTTGGACAGTGAGAGGAGGTCACATGATGTTAGTGTCAGCTGTAAGTTCGTGGAGAGGTCTACAGGTTAGTGATTCCTTCCATGGAGCAGATAGGACACTTGCTACAGGTCTTCTGACCTTCTAGGGTGACATCTGTGATGATGCCACAGCATCCTGGGCACACAAGTCACACTTACACCACAAAAAGAGACCATAACAGTGTGATGTTGTGAAAGAAATCATAACGTCATGTTGGTTGGAGTTTTGAAGGAAATGACTAACCAGTGAGGGGGAAGCCAGGAGTTGTTATCGCCAGGAGTTGTTATCGCCAGGGTACCAAGCTTAGCTGGATCCTTCGACCATTAGCAGACCTATCTATGAACGGTACCATTCCCCTTTCCCTCCCACAGAGCACAGACTTATGTTCTTCTCAGGTGTCACATGAGGTCACAAAGTCTTAAGTAGCCTGAGGCATGTTTGATCCAGACCCAGATGGGCAGGATGGAATTGGGGGAGCTTGGGGTACAGGCATGACAGGAGTGATGGGAGACAGCTTTTTTAAAATCACTGTTTCCTTCATCTGACATTCACAAGGCCCTACAATATGCCATCCCTGGGTTCAACAGTAGGGAAAGGAAATAAACATCTATTCGATATGGAGGGTTTATATGGTTTAGAAGCCTTACATGTTATTATTTTTTGACCCAGAAAGTCTATAGCTCAGAAAATATATTAGGGAAATAACATCATTTATGAAGAAATTTTTATGCATATAAATGTTTGGTATAGTTTATAACAATAAAAAATTGGAACCAGTCCAAATGTGTGTGCTGCAATAATGCATGATAACATTAATGTACTAGGATGATTGAATAAATTAGGCAGCTCTTAAAAATACTGGAATGATTTGAAAAAGTCTTATAATGTCAAGTATAAATAAGAAAAATACAATTTTTTTCCATTTTGTGACTATACTAATGCCTCCCTTTCAACTCTCAGTAAAAAATGAAGAAGGGGGAGAGAGAAATATCTATTGGTTGCCTCCTGTACATGCCCTAACCAGGGATTAAACCCTGAAACCTGGGTATGTGCCCTGACCAGGAATCGAACCAGCAACCTTTTGGTGTACTGGATGACACTGAGCCAACTGAGCCACCTGACCAGGGCTGGGAGAATGTTCTTAATAGTCATATCTGAGGTGAGGCTCAGGGGCTAGAATGGACAGAGTTAGCAAATAAAAACAGTGTATGAATAATTTTTTAGTAAAAGTATGTCCCATGCAATATTTGGGACATATTTATACAAAAATTATTTGTTGTGTATCTGAAATTCAAATTTAATTGGGAATCCTGTATTTTATTGGAGGTGAATATCCCTTATATAGTCGGTCTATTTCCTGTGAGAGATGGGGTTCACTTTAGAATCATTGGAAGAGTTTAAACAAGTCCCAATACCAGGACCTCACTCCAAAGTTACCACTTTAACTAGAGTTAGGTGGGGTGGGGCATCAGTGATTTAAAAACTCCCGAGGTGATGTCAATGCACAGAACCACTGTTGGGGTGCAGTCCTAGGCTGTTTGGGGCCAGCCTTGGAGTTTCAGAGGCAGTACAACTCTCTTTCAGCTTTTCAGAGATTCTGGTCTGTTTTTGGTCACTTCTCCTGGATGGTTAATTAGAATCCAAAAAATCTGTCATCCAGGGTCACTTCTAGATCTGGGTTTCAGAAAGCCTCTCAAGCTCACCTCTGGGAGATCTAGTCATCCCTTGCACTGCCGCATCCCTCCCCATTTCACTGACCTCTACCTCCACACTGCCCTCTGCTGAGGAAACAGTGCCACAGCATGGAGGTCACCACAATTCACTGCCTGCCTCTGCCTGCATCCCAACTATGCCTTCACAAGGAACGTGATTGTTCATCCTGTTCACAAGGTGAATATTTAAGAAGAGGGGGAGGATCAGGTCGTCTATGCACCCCTTCCTAGTCTCCCATTTTCCCATTTCTGCTTATACAAACATTAGCTTGGAGTGGAGCATTCTGCTTTTCCAGATTACTGATTCTCAACCAGCTGGGTCTGCAGGCAGTGAGTAGAAAGGGCCTCTTATAAACTTTATTCCTTCTCTGCTAACAGAGGAGCCAAGGTCAAAGTGAGCTAATCTCTTTCTTAATGGGTTTTTACGGTTTTATGCAAGAAGTAACCAGTCTCCAACAGCTTGAATTTCTCTTTTTGATGCAACCGTGGCTGGCAGCTGGCCTTGGTGAGAATCTATAACAGGCCATGGGGGTAACCAGCTAGAGCTGTCCTCATTGACTTCGACCTCACCTCCTGCAATAGCCAAGTGCATTTTTCAGGCTCTGTATCAGTTAGGGTGGTTTGGGTTTTAGTATCAGAAAAGCTGATACTCAATGTGGCATAAACAATAAAGGGAACTCTTTACTCGCATAACGGAAACTTCAAGAAGTAGCATCAGCTTCAGGCAGAGCTTGATCGGTGAGCCTTCGGTATCACTATACACCGTGATCTTTCTGAATCTCTCATCTCCCTTCAGTTGGTCCTTCGTCCTATGGCATCCACCGTGAAGTGAGTCACTTGGCTTCACAAACTACTATGATGTCAGGATCTTCCCTCCACAAAGGAGAAACCCTCTAGGCTGGCCTCTCTCTTTTGTTTGTTTGTATCTATCATCTGCCTATCTATCTGGCGTGAACTTGTTGATTTGTTTTACTCCCACCACAGGGAGTGAGGGTCCCATTGGTCAGATGACCCCGTGGGAGGTAGCTGGGCTTGAGCCTTCTTCCCAACGGCACTGCACAGAGATTGGGGAATCCTCTGTTCCTCCTTGCCTAGGGAAAACCTAGTTTATATCAGTTGTGGCAGCACAATTACTAACAGTATCCCCTTTGCCTCTCAAAAATGGGCTCGTCGCACCAATAGACCGCTGCTTGGAGGGACTCTGCCAGCAGGAGCTGGTGGGATGGATGGTCTCAGGGCTGATGTCCACAGAGATCGCTGGCTGTGTGGGCAAAGGGTGCTGAATCCAGTCTTCACTTTACAGATCCCTGGCACAGGGCTGGGTACTCCAAGAAGACGTCATTTCTTAAAGTGCTCAGGCCAACAAATACGTAAGGATATAGATATTGGTATGATTGTTGATATACATATGAAATATGTTATACATATTTTACATACCTAGTTTCACATGAGTATTATCTATATGTACTTCATCCTGTTCAGTGGTTTCATATTTATTATGTGGCCATACCATGATGTTTTAAACTGTTCCTATTTTGATGAATTTGTTCCTCTTTCATTGCTTTTTACCAGCAAGGCTACAAAGAATATCCATGTGCCTATACTTTTGTGTCTTTAGGTAAAGTTTCTTGAAATACATTCCTAGAAATAAAGTAGCTAGATTGAAGAGCGTGTAAATTGCAAAATTTGCTAAGCAACTGTCTTTGCCCAGCCGGTGTGGCTCAGTAGTTGACCGTAAATCTAGGCAGTAGGAAGTCATGGTTTGATTACCGGTCAGGGCACAAGCCTGGGTGGTGAGCTTTATCCCCAGTAGGGGTATGCAGAAGGCAGCTGATCAATAATTCTCTTTCATCATTGATGTTTCTATCTAGCTCTCCCTCTCCCTTCCTTTCTGATAGCAATAAAAATATATTTTAAAAGAAAAGAAAAAAGAAATTGTGTCTTACTCTTCAAGAGTAGGTACATAATAGTGTATAAATAATCATTGTTTTGAAAAATAATGTCTTATTTTTAACTTTTGGGAATATACAGGTATTATTGTCATTTCTGCTCACTTCTCCTTTTCAGATTTTTCTAATCTTTGCCCCCCCATCATTTTTCCCCCCAACCAGAGATCCTGACTTTGTCACAAAACAAATCCAATAAAATTACTATTGATGATTCTATAACAGTGGTCAGCAAACTCATTAGTCAAAAGAGCCAAATATCAACAGTATAACGACTGAAATTTCTTTTGAGAGCCAAATTTTTTAAACTTAAACTTCTTCTAACGCCACTTCTTCCAAATAGACTGGCGCAGGCTGTGGCATTTTGTGGAAGAGCCACACTCCAGGGGCCAAAGAGCTGCATGTGGCTCTCGAGCCGCAGTTTGCCGACCACGGGTCTGACCCGAGCCAGAAAGTGGGGGGCAGCAGCACATGGCAGCAGGTGGACACTAGTCAGAGGCGGCCTGGGAACAGAGGGTTATGGTGAGGGGGACAGCGAGGGCCCATGTCTCGCTGATGCCAGCCTCCTGCTGGGGTCCACGCTATGTCCCCGGAACCTCAGGGAGATGGAAACTGTGGGTGTTGAGAAAGGAAGTTTTTAAGTGTAATGATGCCTGTTGACTTGTACATGCAAGAGGGGTCTTGGGTAACCACAGGGCTCAGGGTATTGGCAATAATAGTTCCAAGTACCCGCTTGTCTGGGCCTGTTTAATGGGGAAGTGGTTTCCACAGCAAGAGGAGGTGAGAAGTTGATGTCACCCTGGGACAACACTTAGCTGATTTCTTCTCACTAGCGCTGTCTAGTCATAGTTTCCCTCGGCAGAGCAGAAACCTCTCTGTTATTCCACAGCTGTTCGAACCGCGTACATGTGACCTGTGCAATGATGCCATGGGTCCCGAGCATCACAACCCAACTGAAACCACATCCAGGGACAGAGCCTGGGCTTCAGGAGTCAGGAGTGCAGGCAGCCTTTCAGACACCTGCTCATTCAAGAGAGATCCCACAGGGGTCCTGATATGCACAAAGGGCACCAAGACTTGTTAGATACGGGTGCTCCTGTGCATAAGGAACCTGAACATACTCTTAGCCTTTGACTAAGATAACCCCTGTTCAGGACTCTGTTTCCTAATTAAGTAACTTCAAATATGGGAGAAAGGTTTATGCATAAGAATATCTGGTCCCCAGCACATTGATGGCAATTTAAATTTAGACCCATCTAATTTTAAATCATCTACAGCATGGAAATGGTGAAGAAAAGGATGGCATCTTGACTTGGTTGACTGTTCGGGAGCCTTTTCAAACAATGCAATGACGTGGGAAGGGCTTATATTGTAAGTTTAAAAAAAATCCAAGATGCAAATTGGCTTATTTTATTTTTGTTTATTTGTTTATTTATTTGCATATTTTTAGGTGTTCCTGATACAGTATTTTTAAATTATTTGTTTTTGATTGAATTTACTGAGGTGACATTGGTTAATGCAATTATATAGGTTTCAGGTGTATAATTCTATAACACATCATTTATATATTGTGTTGTATGTTCACCACCCAAAGTCATGTCTCCTTCCATCACCATTTATCTCCCCCTTACTCTCTTCTACGTCCCCCACCCTCGCTTTCCCTCTGGTAACCACCATACTTTTTTCTGTATCTATGAATTAATTTTTGCTTAATCACTTCACCTTTTTCACCTCTAGCAGCTGTCAATCTGTTCTCTGTGTCATTGAGTGTGTTTCTAAAAAAATTAGCTGTTTTTTTTGTTTTGTTTTGTTTTTTTAACTATTCCCTTTTTTTGTTCTCTTTCATCATTCATGTTTGTTCACATTATAACAATAGGCATGAAGGGAAAAAATAATCACATTTTTCAAAACTCAACCTGTCCAAAGTATCATACATGAAATCATGCCATCACCTCTTAGGGGGGGGAAAAACATTAAAAAATGACTGTGAACTTAAGGTTAAAATTAAGACCAATTCCAAGTAAGCCATATGTAAGGTTTAAGTGCACATAGTATTTTCATGGCAATGATATTTACAGAAGTGCAGGCGTGATGCATATGATTTAAATATTCAGGTCCTTGAAGGTTTCTGCATGAGCACTTAAATAAAAACTGCCACATTGGCTTTCAATTTCCTGTTTGATCTCAGAAATGTAGGGGTGATCTTTGCCGTGAGCCACTTCCATGATCGCCGTGGCCTTCCGTAGGGTCTTCTCTCCGGCAGCTCTGTTCTCCAGGCCCACGTACAGGCTCCCAGCTTCAGCCACCTGGAGGCCAGGTTGAGGGAGCACAGTGGGTGGGTAATGCTTGCTGGAAGAGGAGAAAAGACAACAGGCCACCTTGTCAGAGGCCGGTGGGGGGTGGTTGGCAGCCCACAGGCCCTGCACAAGCAGCGTGGCTACTGAGCTGGTGATGCCACACCCTGCGAAAGCCACGCCTCTCCCACCCCCCAAATTAGCTTCTTTTAATCAGGCCCCACCCAGTGTCTGGGGATGTGGTCAAGTCCATACAATATTTGTTTTTTTGTGAATGTTAGTCCCAGGAAAGAAGGAGAATAGAAGTAGCAAGGGGGAGGTGTCCTCTCTCACTTACCCCTTTGGCACCTAATGTTAAAGGACTTCCCACTCTTCCTCAATATGGGCAGACTCAGTAATGATGACTCATTATTTGGAGAATTCTTCCATTTCCCCCGACCCCGGCCTTCTGCTTGTATGAAGTGGTTAGGTGGTGCTGCGGCGGGGCCAGTCCTGCCCTCATTGGTTTGCCCGGACCAGCATCTATTCTACATCCTTCCTGACGCCAGAAACCCATAGTTCTTTGAGAAGCCACTCTTCCCCATAATCCTCAGACTTTAAGTTCGTACAAAATTCATCCAGCCCACAGTCCAGGAATGTGCCTTGACATTCGCTTAAGCAAATCGGTGAAACCCATCCCCAGAGCCGCAGGGACGGGTTAGGAAGTGGGATTCTGGCCTTAGGTCAGTCAAATCCAAGAGGACCTAGTGATGCTTTTCAATGGGGCACAGCCTTTCTGTTCCCTGAAGAAATGAACAAGGATTCACGGAGCCCTGGAAGGCACGGGAAGCCCCTGGCATTCTCACATGGGAGGGCGTCAGAAAGAAGAAAACAGGGTCTGGGGGCCTTGCCTGGACCCTTCAGTCTTAGAGCCAGAGATTCAAGCCTCCTTGATTTAGGTTTGTTTTCCTCCTTGAAACTTCAGCATCCTGAGAAATAGAGTCCTGTATCTGTTTGGAGTAATAGCTCAGCCCAAGCTGGTTTGGCTCAGTGGATAGAGCATCAGCCTGCAGTCTGAAGGGCCCGGGTTTGAATCCAGTCAAGAGCACATTCCTGGGTTGCGGGCTCCCTTCCCAGTGGGGGGCATGCAGGAGGCAGCCGATCAATGATTCTCTCTCATCGTTGATGTTTCTATCTCTCCCTCCTTCTCTCTTCCTCTCTGAAATAATAATTAAAAAAAAAAAAAGTAACAGGCCAGACTGAAGTGTGGGAGTGGCTGGCTGATCAGAAAAAGTAGGAGGGAATTTGGCGAGCACTTTGTTCAATGGAAGTGGGTTTTAAACTTCGTTGTGTGTGGGAATTGCCTGGAGATTTGTTAAAACCCGGATTGCTGTGTTCCCCTTCCAGAGGAGGGCTCGGGGCTCTGAATTTGCATTTCTGATGAGTCCTCAGGCGCTGCTCGCTGCTCATGCTGTGGTCTGAGCACCTTGGTGAATCGCTCTCACGTGATATTGCTGCTGCTGGTTGAACTGTGGTCTGTCGTGTGGTGGGTGCTAAGGCCCTGTGCCAAACACTAAGGCTGCAGCATTGAAGAACTTGATAGGTAAGATTCTGTATATTGGAATATAATAGCTACTTCTTGCATCCACCAGGAAGGTGGAGGCTACATTGAAATGGGCTCATCTGAAACCAGGAAAGGAAAAACAGCTCTGCCCAGGAAGGCCTTCCCAAGCTGTTGACCGTCATCTGGAGTCTAGAAGGGCTTCATATGCAGAAATTTCCACTGCGAGCTGAAGGTAGGGCAAGCAGAGTGGGAGGTGAGAGAAGTAACGGGGGCAAAAAAACCCAACAACAGTCCAACTGTGGCCCTAACTCCCCCTCCCGCCCTCTCAAAGGAAATATTTGTCTTCCCTTCTTGTGAAGGTACATAAATATACCGGGGCCCTGGCCAGTTTGGCTCAGACATTAGCGCATTGGCTGAAGGGTCCCAGGTTCTATTCCAGTCAAGGGCGTGTATGGGAGACAACCAGATGATGTGTCTCTCACATTGATGTTTCTCTTTCTCTTTCTTTCTCTGTCTCTCTCTCTCTCTCTCTCTCTCTCTCTCTCTCTCTCTCTCTCCTTCCATTATCACTCTAACATCTATGGAAAAAACATCCTAGGGTGAGGATTATCGCTTCTGCACATTGCCCCACCTGTGCAGGGGCCAAGATGGAAGCGGCGGTCTCTCCCCAGAGGCCTTGGAGGT
The DNA here is from genome assembly GCA_036971965.1 of Nyctalus aviator. Classification (NCBI taxonomy): domain Eukaryota; kingdom Metazoa; phylum Chordata; class Mammalia; order Chiroptera; family Vespertilionidae; genus Nyctalus; species Nyctalus aviator. Next base: position 35,480,190 of record CM072937.1, on the reverse strand, counting down.
AGTGCTGTAGGGGTGACTGTAGTATTGAGGCCTATGCTAGGAAGCACACATTCCCAACCCCGGTTAAAATACGAGATGTATAATTGGTCAAGCTTTTTATTTCCGGTTGTTGAGCCCATAGAATTGACCGAAACAAAACCCAGAAACCTGCTATTATTAGAAGGGTGTGTTGCATTGCCAAAGAAACCACAAGACCAGCCCAAAATGGCCACTGATTGCTCAACGCCGCAGGCAAATCTCAGGCTCCTACCTCACTTGGACAGGAGATGGGCAGCCCCCAGAGAAGGGCTTTTCCCCAGCACATGCACGTGTCCGTGGTGGGCATTCCCCTGGGAGTCAACCAGGAGGCTGACTAAGGATCTCAGTCACACGTCAGATTCCGAAAGCCTCTCGACACTGCTCAACGATGCCATCCCCATTCTCGCTTTTCCTCCCAGGGCTCTTTGTTCTGTTGCTCTGGTCACAACACTTGTGTTTCAGGAATGCTGAGCTGGTTAAGCTTCTCATTTGGCTTTGGATTGCTGGACCTTGAGAAACAGTTTAGTGTAAATGAGCAGGTTTTGTTTGTCCCACGGTGCTGGAAGGCAACAAAAAATGGGGACACATTCACTGTTTCTTTGGAGACCAAGGCTGTGTGGATGGTGATGGTGGATGGTGATGGCCGTGGTCGGCAAACTGCGGCTCGCGAGCCACATGCGGCTCTTTGGCCCCTGGAGTGTGGCTCTTCCACAAAATACCACGGCCTGGGCGAGTCTATTTTGAAGAAGTGGCGTTAGAAGAAGTTTAGGTTTAAAAAATTTGGCTTTCCAAAGAAATTTCAATCATTGTACTGTTGATATTTGGCTCTGTTGACTAATGAGTTTGCCGACCACTGGGTTAGGAGAATGGGGCCCTCATAATGGGAGGGGATTGTAAAATGTTGCTGGGAGGACCCTCTGTGTATGTGTATGATGTGGAAGTCTTGGCCAAAAGGACTCCTCTGTTGCATTGTTCTTATTATATAAAAGTAATTATGGCATACAGTCTGTTATGACTGGCGAAGGTCTGTCTTCTCTGTGTCAGCTCAGACTCCCAACCAGAAAATGGTTCCGATGGATAGAACATTACCCATTGAAGCGTGGGGTAAGATGAGACCAGAGGAGTAAGCAATACATGCTCACTGAAAAATAAATAAAACTAAAGAAAGGTGCAGAAAATACAAAGGAAAAGTACCCATTCCTAAAAATATGGGTTAATCCCATTTCCTCTAAGAAATCGGTTAGCTAATGGAAATGTATCTTTCCAAATATTTGCCTTTGCAAATATATATGTAGATATGGCTTTAAAAATACAATGATAGCATTTTATACACACACTTTTGTAGCATATAATTAGAGTGTGTACACATATATTAGATATAGACATATATACCTTTGTACATGCTATTATGGACACTTGTCATAGGTATAAATGTGTGTCATCCTTCTTACTGCAAAGTATTCCATTGGTGGGCATCTCAATCCTCTACTGCCTTAGCCCTTCGCTGATGGATGTTTGCATTTGCTTGCTGTTTATTAAGCATGCTGTAAAGAATATTCCTGTGCCTATATGTTCTTATCCTTTGATAATGTTGCTACAAAATGGATTCCTAGAGATGGAAACAGTGCCCATGATATCTATGTCAGATAGCATGTGCATTTTAATGTTTGCTTAACAGGAGTGTCTCATTGTACTCTAAAGAGTTTGGCCACCACAATTCTAAACTAATTTGGGGTGTTAAAATTAGGTTATTTTAAGCAAAATGAAATAATCATGGCTCATAAAAATTAATATGTGACTTTTTCCCCACAAGTCTTTTGGATTTCTCCTTCTTTGGCAAAAAGGACCCTAGCTTAGTGTATATTTCTTATAACTCAGGCAATCCATCTGTTAAATAACTCAGCTTTCTCAGTAAACATAGAAACAGAATCCTGCTCCACATGGAGACTGGCTAGCTTTCCCTTTAACATTAGCCATTCATTTTGTGGAGCATGGATTGAAATAAAATAAGATGCACTATACCTGTTACCTTATGCAGATATGCACCACATTGGAAGAGTGGTAAATCCTGTTTGACTATTTCCGTGATTCTCGGCTATTAACATGCACGAGGAAAGCCCAATAAGTTTGGTAGAAATACACATTTTCAGGTCCATGTAAAAATTTTGATATGAGTGGTTTAAATGATCATTGTTCATGGAACAGAGTGTGGGATCATGGAGGGAAGGCAGGGAGGGAAGATGCGTGGGAGGTAATGAACCAAAGACCTTGTATGCAAATATGCATAACCCTTGGACACAGACAATAGAGTGGAGAAGGCCTGGGGCAGGTGGCAGGGATGGGCTGGAGAGGGTCAAGGGGGGCGGGGAAAGGGAACATATATAATACTTTCAACAATAAAGATTAAAAAAACACAATCATTGCTTATGATTTGAATACAGGTGGATCACATTTGGGAAATAACTCGACTACTGGCTAAGATCATAGTTTGTAGTTATAGCAAAATCTAGTTCAGGAATCAGTTGTACCATTTGCTGTGTGATCTTGGCCAAGTTGTTTAACCTCTCTGAGCCCTAGCCCCGGTTTACCCGTCTGTCAGTAAGCTGTGTTATCTCATTGTCAAGCTTGAATAGACTCTGCAATGGAAGTACTGAGCCTAGAGTAAGTCTCAAACATGTTAGTCATTGTTATTAAGAAAGTTTGATTTATCATAACTATGAACTATGATTACCCTTCTTAGTGGTATCCATTCAAATGTGAATTCTCCTAGAGCATGTACAGTATGAATTGATTTATAAAATATTTATAATTTCCATGTTCCGGAAATGTGGCTTCCGTGTCAAGCAGTGTCTGTGGCAGCCCCCTTCCATCTCCCAGTTTCCCCTCCATCTCACATCTTCCTGTTCTTTGCCTATTATTCCTTTCAACCAGTGGTTCTGACTTGCCAGATAAACAAAACCAAACTCAGTGCCAGTTTACTTTTTTTTTTTTTTTAAAAAAAAAGAGCATCTTTATTATTTCTCCGGGCTGAACACAGCACCAAGCAGAAACGTTTAATACATATATGTCACTCTGGTGGCTTTGGCACCACCTCTGCCCAGAACAAACTGGTGACAGTCACTCAATTGTGACCAATCACAGTGCAAGTGAAGGGGGGGGGGCTGAGGGAGGGGGGTGAAGAAGGTATCCTGAGATATCTTGGGGCAAATAGTCCCAAACACAACATGATGTTCAAAATAAATTACAAAAATTAAATAGTATAAATAAGCTGAGATTTAAGTTAGGAAGAGTCCCAGCGTGTGGGCGTTGGCAGCAGCCAGCCCACAGGAGAGGTAGCTGTGGAGGTGACGGGGTTTTCCAAGGCTCAGGCCCCTGCCTCCTGCTGGTCCACTGAGGTCACTGGTTCCTCAGGCGTTCAGCTCCAGGTCGGCGACGTACTCTTGGACCCAGTCCTCACTGGGGTTGGCACAGATCTGCCGGCCTTTCTTGGTTATGAAGCTATGGAGAGGAATGGAAGGGTTACCCATGGGGGAGTCCAGCAGGGTTACCCTGGGCCCACCGTGGCCTTCCACCCCACTCTGTGCTGGGCAGCTCAGGGCTTCCTCCTATCTCAATCCAAAGAGTGGTTCTCTCTGACTCAGAGAGCCCCTCAGAGGATCCTGCTGCAGCCTCCTCCTTTCCCTCCCTTCCCTCTGGCTGGGCCAGCCCCTGCCCTGACTCTGCAAGCCCCTGGCCAGGTCAGGCCCCGCCTCAGAGACCCGGGTCCTGCACAGTGGATGGAGGATGGGGCCCTTCTGTGCCCCGGGGCACTGCCCCCGCTCCACACCCTCTCTGTCACCCCAGGGATGGGCAGGAAGACGGGCACTTACATGACACCAGGGTTGGAACACTGGCTGTTGGTCTCAAAGTAGTCGACGATGAATTTGCGTGGAATCTGCCGAGGTGCATAAGTGAAGCAGCAGGCGGTCGGCGTGTCAGCACCAACTGCAGAGGAAGGAACAGAGTGAGCCTGAGTCACAGCTGAGGCAAAAAGGCAAGACCTGAGAGCTAGTCCCTGAGAGGGTGAGGAAGACAGCCTTGGGCAAGGTGTGGGCTGGGGAGACAAGGTCACTAAAACGCTCTGGGCATTTTTGTTTAGAAAAAGCCCTGTCTCTGCCAAAGCCAGTTTGGCTCAGTGGTAGAGAGTCGGTCTGCGGACTAAAAGGACCCAGGTTCGATTCCAGTCAAGGGCATGTACCTTTGTTGCGGGCACATCCCCAGTAGGGGGCGTGCAGGAGGCGGCTGGTCGATGTTTCTCTCTCATCGATGTTTCTAGCTTTCTCTCTCTCTCCCTTTCTCTCCGTTAAAAATCAATAAAATATATTAAAAAAAAAGAAAAAAAAGAAAAAGCCCTGTCTCTGTCCTTGCTTCTGAAAATGTTCATCGTGGGTGCTGTCTTTCTTTTTGTGATCCAAGCAGACATCCAAGCAGACTGTTCTCTAATCTCATCTCCCGTTGGGCCATTTTGTCTGATTCAAGAAGCCATGTCCCAGCAAGAGAGAAACCTTGGACATGGCTCCTATGGCATCCAAGGAAAGAGCTCTAGGGACCTAGAATGAGTCAGTTGCAGAATAACACCACCAGGCAGTAACGAGACTTGGATTTTGTCTCTGGTGAACTCACTTGCTTAGGTCTCTACTTTGCCATCTGTAAGATGGGACTGTTGCTCTCTTACCCCACCCTGGCTCTCACATAGGGGACCAGGCTAGTTAACACCCCTTTCATGAAAATACAAGTCTTAAAGAAAAAAAGCAAAGATGCCTTATGGCCCTCTAAGAAGTTCTATTATTTTCTCGGCGGCTCTCAAGACCACACAAAAAAGATGGTTGTGGTCTGACCGTGGCCAGAGAGCAGGGACACCCAGTGCAGCAGCACGCACTCACCTGGTAGAGAGAAGACCTGGCTGCAGAGGGCCATGGTGCAGAGGAGGACGGCCAGGGCAGCCCCGGAGACCTTCATGATGCTGAGCAGATGGGCTGTGGGTTCGCTTGTCAGGAGAGCAGAGATGGGAGCAGGCACTCGCTGCTGGCTGCGTCCTTCTGCTTTTCGAAGCCATCTCGCCTGCTCTTTATAGGCAGCCCTGTGGATGGGGAAATGGAATCCCGGGTAAGGTGGGAAATTCTTAAGTGTAGGCTGAGTGTTGCACAACTCAGGGTCCTGGGTGACCACAGGGGTTCAGGATATCCAAGAATAGCTTCTCTGAGCTGTAAGTCTGAGCCCACAACTCATGACCGGTTCTGGTTTCTTATGAGGAAACGGTTTCCCCCGAGAGCAGGAGGGGACAAGAGTGTCTTCACGCTGGGCTATTTTTAGCTGGTCCCTTTCCATAGAAGCTACACGTGAACTCTCCAGCCCCGTGTAGCCCACAGGGCTGAAACGTATGTGCTTCCTCAGCCGCTCAGCCACTCAGATGGGGTAGACACGATGATGTTGTGGAGGGTGGCACAGCCTTGCTTGGGTGCAAGAAACCGGTCAGGAGTCCCCGCTAGAGGACTGGGAAGGATGAGGTCATGGTTCTGTCGTTTGTCCACTCATCTAACACTCATTGAATGACTAGGGTCAGTGGGTTAAATACTAGTGGAGGATCATAAAGAAACATTAGAAGTGGGTGTTAATATGTCAGGAGCCTAAAAATATTTATACCTAGTAACTTGGAGAACACATTTCTAGGAAAGCGTTCTAAAGAAACCAACCCAACTATGGAAGCATCTTCAAACATGAACATATATCTGACCGAGCATCATTTATAGCTCCAAAATGAGGAGACCCAAATGTTCCTCCATCAGAAATGATCAAGTAAAATATAGTATATCTACTGGCTTGTTTATTATTAAGCCCTTAATCTGAATGGAGTGCAGTAGAATAATATCAGTTACAAAAATGTAAGATGACCCCTGGCTTGTTTAGCTCAGTGGAAAGAGCATAGGTCTGTGGACTAAAGGGTTCTGGGTTCAGCTCCAGTCAAAGGCACATGCCCGGGTTGCAGGCTTGATTCCCAGTGTGGTGTGTGCAAGAGGCAGTTGATCAATGATTCTCTCTCATCATTGATGTTTCTATTCTATCTCTCTTTAAAAATGTAAGATAGGGAGAGGGGAAATGTAAGATGAAAAATTGTACAAATTATGGAAGAGGAAGAATTATATAAATATTTACACACATATGATAAATATTGTAACCATATATATGCATATGGTAGGCATGGAAAAAATAAAAAAGCATTGGATTTAAATGTCCCAATGCTGCAAAAGTACTTATATCTGTGTGAGAAAGATCTATGGGTGAATAATTTTCTTTTTTCTCTCTAGTTTCCTCAACTAAAAAAATATATTTTTATTCATTTCAGAGAGGAAGGGAGAGAGAGAGAGATACAAACATCAATGATGAAGGAGAATCATGATCAGCTGCCTCCTGCATGCCCCACACTGGGGACTGATCACAACCCAGGCATGTGCCCTGACTGGGAATTGAACCATGATTTCCTGGCTCATATATTGACACTCAACCACTGAGCCACACCAGCTGGCCAATTACTCAGTTTTTTAACGTGAACATGTTCTACCTTCCTAGTCAGATCACAAATTCACAAACACATTTTGTTTTAAAACATTTACAGCAACACTGGTTGGAAAGTAAGTTGTTGTCGATTGTTTCATTTTAATTTGAGAGAAATATACCAAGTTTCTGTCCATTGGCCTTTGCTAAAACAGAGTCTTGATTTCCATGTCTCCAAACTATTTTAAGGAACATGTACAATATTTGCATAAATAATGCCAAATTCAAAGCAGTTTTCTTATTCTTTTTGATTCATAATGTCAGCGGTGTGAAAGGGCCTGCTTTCTCAGTCAGGTCTGTACGGTTTTTCCTTCTCCCTTCTTTATTATTTTATTGTTACATAATGAAACGGCATAAATGACATTTTATAGTGAGATTTAGTTCTTTTTAATGGTCTTTGTCCTCTAGATGCCCCTGGTCTACTGGAAAGCAGGTAGAACATATATAAACAGGTAACCACAGCACCTAGAAGGAAGTGCTAAGACTCCTGGGGGGAAATAAATTAAAGGAGGAAGAAACAATGACCTCCCTTGGGAGGGCTGAGGAAGGCTTCTTGAAAGGGATGGACATTTGCCTAACCGGTTTGGCTCAGTGGCTAGAGTGTCAGCCTGCAGACTCAAGGGTCCTAGGTTTGATTCCAGACAAGGGCATGTATCTTACCTTGGTTGTGGGCACATCCCCAGTGGGGAGTGTGCAGGAGGCAGCTGATCTATGTTTCTCTCTCATTGGTTTCTAACTCTCTATCCTTCTCCCTTTCTCTTTGTAAAAAAAAAAAAAAAAAAAAAAAAAAAAATCAATAAAATATATTTTAAAAGAAAGAAATAAAGGGATGGACTTTTGGTTGGGTCTTGAATGCTACACAGGATTTGAACATACATGGATGGGGTAGGCAGGGGTCTTGCTGATACAGTCACAGGTGGACAATTGCTGATTCAGAAGGAGAGAGCCGTCAGTGTCAGTGCACACGGGTGGAGCACATATGGACGATGGAGCTAAATTGAGGCCATGTCAGAGGGCTTAGAATTCCCCTCAAAGGGGCTAGAACAATGGAGGAAACAGACACAAGCAAAGTGAAACCACACCTTAGGAATTCTGTCCCTCATGTGCCTGTAGAGTTCCCTCTCTGAAAACATGTGGGCTGTGTTTCTGTCCCATCCGGGTGATTGCTAATGCTGGTCTTGAGGGAAGTGAGGCAAAGATAAGATCAGGACAGTGGCCGGCTTCACTGAGGCTTGAGCACCCAGGTGTCATCCCTTGTTACCGTCAGTTCCGGAAAATTGAGTCTATCACTTGTTTCATAGGAAACTCTAGGTCACAGACAGTGCTTCCTCCTCACGCCACCTCCTCTGCCCAGTTGATAACCTCAGTTGATATTCTGAATGGTGTTCCCTCCTTTACTTCTTGGGGGAAAACCCCTTCATACTCGTGATTCAGTGAGTGAGAGCTGGCTTCTATGAGTTGGGCAGGGCAAGAAAAAGGAAATGGAAAGTGCTGAATCAGCCCTTTCTGATAATGGACTCTTATCCACTCCATGATTACAGCTCTTACCATGTTGCATTATATGCATTATTTATATAATATTCTCTTTTAAAAATGTCGACCGTGTCCTGTTGACGTCAAACCAAATTCATACCATGTCGCATTAGTGGATTTAAATCAAATCCTAGCACATGATATTTATAACATCATGAATTTTCTGTCATAGGATCTATTTCTTATAATTTTGTTTATTTTAATAAAGGTGATTTATTGAATATAAAATTCTATCTTAGTAACAATATGTATAAGATTTCCCCCTATCAGTCCTAAAACCAGGAAATAGCCCTTTGTCTTTTTTTTTTTTTTTTTTTTTTTACTCAAATTGGAAAGTAACGTACTTGTATGCAAAGTGTGTACTTTGCATGTGTTGAATGAATAATGTGAGGGAGCCTTAGGATGATTGAATTGGTTGTGAAGGGTCTTAGAAATTTTGTAGGTGGAAAATTGATGTTAGGTGAAATGATTAGCCCAGGATCACACAGATAGAATTGGTCAGTTTTATATGTCACTGTCTGCATCATTTAGCAATGTATCTCCAGTGATAACCACAACGCCTGGCACATAGCGGAGCTTAATAAAAATGTGGTGAACGAATGAACAAATCACTGATTTAATTACCAGCATGTGTTATGTCCTAGTCCCACTATGGAGTTGAAATACTAACAAGAAGGAAAGGTCAGAAAAGCCATGGAGTCAAGGTCTTGATCTTTGGGGATGAACCAAGGTCTCTCAGGCAGTGGTGGCAGAAAGTAGCCAGCTGCCAACAAGGTGGATCCTCAGCAGGGCGGGGCTTGATTTGTGCCCTAGATTCCTGGCTCATTCCACTCTGTGAGGCCCCCTCTCAGTCCCGCAGAGCACCCCAGCTTTGAGTACAGGGAATTCCGGCTGAGCAATTCACGTTCTGCACCATCACTGCCTTTTCCTCGTTGCTTCCCAAGCCCTGGCCCTGCTGGATTGGTTCCCTTTCTGTTTCTGGGCCTGCAGTTGCACTTCCCCGGGTGTCAATCTCAGCTCGCTCCCTTTGGCACTGGGGGCTCCATGGGTGGCTTCACTAATATTGATGCTCCTGTTTGGTCCAGCCTCAGCCTTCTTTTTTTTTGGGTGTGGCCTGGCGTCAGGTGGTGGCAGGCGTGGCTCCACCTTTCCTGTAGGTTGAAACAATACTCTGGGCCCCTTTCTAGCATCCTAGAGGGACAGTGTATCTATGCAGCTGCCTCCCTCTGCTTTTCTGCCTTGAGTCCTTATCCTGCTCCTCTGGCCATTTTTTGGGTATGTATACAATAGATCAAGGCATACGTCTGGGCATTGGATTAGATCCTTCTCCCTGTCCCTACTTCTCCTCTGCATTCTCTACTCAGTAAAAGGCTTTCCCTCCTACCAGCTCCCAAGCTAAAAACCTCGGAGTCACTTTTGGCTAGTCTCACCCCCTTTTCCTCCTTCGCCTACAATGGTTTCCCCTTCCTTATCTGTGGTTTCACTTTCCTTGGTTTCAGTTACTCCTGGTCAATCATGTTGCAAAATATTAAATGAAAAATTCAATGACAAAAAATTCCTAAGTTTTAAACTGCACACTGTCCTGCTCCATCCCACTGGGGATGTGAATCCACAGCGTATACACTGCCTGCCATTAGTCACTTAGCAGCCATATCAGTTATCAGAGTGATTGTTGGTATCAGTGTGCTTGTGTTCAACTAACACTTATTTTGCTTAATGTTGGCTCCAAAGTGCAAGAGTACTGACGCTGGCAGTTGGGATAAGCCAAAGAGAAGCTGTGAAGTGCTTCCTTTAAGTGAAAAAGTATGCATGTAGTGTAAGCAAAATCACACAGGGGCTGGCAAAAAAGAGGTTTACAGTTGTGAGGACACGAAACACAGTTTACTCATATTATGTACTAGAGGCCCGGTGCATGGATTCATGCACTGGTGAGGTCCCTTGACCTGCCTGTGGCGATCAGGCTGAAACCGTCTCTCTGACACCCCCCAAGGGGTCCCGGATTGTGAGAGAGTGCAGGCAGGGCTGAGGGACCCCACAGGTGCCCGATCGGGGCCAGGGAGGAACCGTGGGAGGGCTCCAGGGCACATCTAGCTCGTCTTGCTTAGTCCCGATCAGCAGGACCCCAGCAGCGAGCTACCCTACAGGTTGGAGGATCTGCCCCTTGATAGTCAGTGCACATCATAGCAACTGGTCCAACAGTTGAATGAATGATCGGACACTTAGCCTATTAGGCTTTTATTATATAGGATTTATCCATATGAACAACTAGACTAAGTATATGTAGGGTAGTATTGCCTGAAGCTTTAGGCATCCACTGTGGGACTTGGAATATGTCCTGTGAGATAAGGAGAAACTACTGTATCCATTCACTGACTCTAATGGATTTTTAAATTAAGTGTATCTGCTTCTTACCATCCCCACAGCCACAGTCTTAGGTCAGGCCCTCCTCATTTCTCCCCGAGACAGCTCTAAGAGTGTCCTGTCAACTGGGTTTTCTTCCAGTTTGCCTCTCAAAGCTGTCCCATCATCACACAGCATCCGAAGTGACTTTGCTAAAGTGCAAATCAGTCTCTGTCTCTCTCTGTTAAAAATCCTTCAAATACTCTGAGTTGTTTCCAGCATGAAACGGAAGCTTCTTCATGACCTGACCTCTGCCTCCCTCTTTGGCCACATCGCTTGTCACCTTCAAACTTCCTGGAAATCAAGACTCAGCCCTCTGAATGCTGTGCAATTCCTTAAAAGTACAGGTCTCTTTTCTGCTTTCTAAGAATGAGGTGTCAACTTGGCATAGCACATTTTCCCCTTCTTGTAAGTCACAGGGCAGAGTGAGTAATACAAATATTGGTACATCCTATGACAGTTGCAGAGATTAATATTTAGAACAAATAAGGAAAACGACTATTTCATTCCCTTAGCTTTCTAAGGAAAAGAGAGAAAGCCATGGATTCCGCTGTTTAAAAGACATGTAATATGTAAAACTGAAAGACATTTTACTTCATAATTATAAAACTTTGGCTATTAAGTTTTTTTAAAATACATATATTTTTATTGATTTCAGAGAGGAAGAGAGAGAGAGAGAGAAACATCAATGATGAGGAAGAATCATTGATCAGCTGCACCCCCACCCCCATCCCCACATGCCCCTCACTGGGGATCGAGCCCAAAACTCAAGCATGTGCCCAGACTGGGAATCGAGCCATGACCTCCTGGTTCATAGGTCAACACTGAACCACTGAACCACTGTGGCCAAGCAGGTGTTAAGCTTTTAGCATAAATTTGTAAGAAGCACATTTTCCTTCTCTGATTTACTTATATTCTGGAGCCAGACCTCTTTTGGGTCATTTCCAAATCTATGATGATTAGCTGTGTGTTCTTCTGTAGATTACTTACCTGTCTGTCCTTCAGTTTTCCTAAAGTGAAACTGAAGAATATACTAATTAATAGGAGAAAATACTAATAGGACCAAATACATAGCATCTATAAGAGAATTAGAACATCGCTGGCTTATAACAAGTACTATGTATTAGTTACTATTATCATTACTACTGAATATTTCAATTAATCTACTTTATGTATTTTTTAAAGTGCAGGCCTCTTGTTCTTTGCCTGAATAATCCCCTCCCCCCTCTTTTTCTGGCTAATTATCCTTCAGTTTTAGCCCAATATATAATAGAGAAAAATTAGAACAATCTGAATGGACTGACCTAAGTAACATAATGGTTAAAGATAAATTTTGGCATAAAATTTTGGTATATCCATGCAATGAAATATCATGCATGCTAGTTTGGAATCACTCCAAGTTGACACCTCATTCCTAAAAAGCAGAAAAGAGACCTGCACTTTTAAGGAATTACATGGCCATTCAGAGGGCTGAGTCTTAATCCAGGAATTTGTTTTTAATGACAGGGAAGAATATAAAGTAACAATATTAAAATATATTAGCTCAAGAAAGACAATTAAGTATCATTCATAAAATGCAAAACTACATAAAGAATGCTGAATAATTTTTACTTTCTTATGATTTCCCATATTTTCTAAATTTTGTACAGTTATGTATATTTGTTATTGAAAACAAAGCAAACTAATAAAAATTTTTACATAACATTTTGGGGAAGGCTTTTTTTTAATTAAAATATATTTTATTGATTTTTCACAGAGAGGAAGAGAGAGGGATAGAGAGTTAGAAACATCGATGAGAGAGAATCATCGATCAGCCGCATCCTGCATACCCTCTACTGGGGATGTGCCCGAAACCAAGGCACATGCCCTTGACCGGAATCGAACCCGGAACCTTCCAGTCCACAGGCTAACGCTCTACCCACTGAGCCAAACCGGTTTTGGCAGGGAAGGCTTTTTTTTTTTTTTTTTTTTTTAACACTTCATCACTTTCCAATTGGAAGGGGGTGTAAAAAAAAAAACTCAATAAATTGCTACTAATTTATTTTCCTCTCTTGCTGTTCCAGCCTGGAAAGAGCTAGAAACAGGCATAAAAGCATTGTTTGAAGGAAGTAAAGAACACTGAAGGTGTTTTTGAACCTGTCACTGCCTTCCACGCTTGACTGCACAGGGGCAGGCTGTGGTGGGTGTCGAAGGCCCTTTCCACTTTAAGAAGAGTGGGGCTGGCTGGCTGAGGGGTGGAGTGCGGCTGCCCTGATGAATTGCTTCAACTAGTTAACCCTCCTCCAAACCCCCCCTTGAGCCCTGCACTTTGGATAATGGTGTCCTTGCTCCTACAATTCCATTCCCCGCAAGTGACTTGGCAACCATATTGGCAAAACCAAAGAATGTTACTACTTCTTGGTTTGTTATGTTGGCAAAATGGCCATGTATTCCATCTTGCTATGGATTTCCAGTCTCATGAGTTGCTTGCAGGGGTTCTCTAGTTCTAGGCATTCCACTTCCTTGTGACTAGTGCTCTTGGCTTCAACACTCAATGGCCTCCCCGACACTCATGCATCTCAGCGCTCTTTTTCTAGGAGAACGCAGATCATCAAGATTGTCCACCTCTGTTTCCTGCTCCTCAGCAGCTTTGCAGTCTCTTCTGAGAAGCTGATACCTTCAGAGGTGCCCTACCTGTGCCATCTCAGAGGGTCACACCTGTACAGGAAGTTGGTCCTCTATGGGCCTATGGGCCTACCACACATCCTGTGTGACTTTGAGCCAATCTTTTGACTGCTTTAGGCTTTGTTTTCTAGATTGGTATCTGATAAGACCATGGACATGGATGTGCTGGGGGAAATGAAAAGTATCCGGGCCTTTGGAAGGTCCTATTCCTGCTGGGGTTGCTAGTCTAAGAGAGACTGGCTAACAGAGACTGCCCGCAGCTAACAGAGACTGGGAGGACTGATGATGACAAAACTGATGTGAAAGTGCCCAGAATGGAGCTATGAGCTCAGTGCCAGTTGAAGTTACAGAAGGAGAAAGCTCTGTGTTCCCATAAGTGAGGGGAAGTGAAAAGTTTCACTGCAACAAGAGAGTGGGTGACCCCCTGAATGCATTTGGAACTCCCTGGAGCCATGCTCAACTTCTGCTATCATTTCTCACACCCACGAGCTGTGGAAAGAGTGAGCTCTAAAGTAGTACCCCTTGCCGGGACCAGTTTGGCTCAGTGGATAGAGCGTCGGCCTGCGGACTGAAAGGTCCCGGGTTCGATTCCAGGCAAGGGCATGTACCTTGGTTGCGGGCATATCCCCAGTAGGGGGTGTGCAGGAGGCAGCTGATCGATGATTCTCTCTCATGGATGTTTCTAACTCTCTATCTCTCTCTTCCTCTCTGTGAAAAATCAATAATATATTTAAAAAAATAATAAAAATAAATGTGGCCTATAATCCATTTATAAATAAAATAATAAATAAATAAATAAATAAAGTAGTACCCCTTAAATAGCACCACTGGGTATGTGGCTTGAGGGCAGGCAGTTGAAAAAGGGGAATCATCACCCCATCAAGGCTGGGGAATCACATTTTGAGTAGAATGCCCACTTCATTCTTACTTCACTTAGATAAGTGGAGTTCACATCCTGAGTCCATGTTACCTATCACACCCCCTCCCATTAAAACTGGTAGTTTGTGCTGCCTCTGGGCATTTATTAAACACGTATTTATTCAATATCTATTGAGTACACAGAGATAGGCACAACACATACTCTGAACCAAGGAGCTCACTCTCCAGTGGGAGAGGTGACCAAACAGACGTTTCAGGTGATCTGATGGTGGTAGCTCAGGAGCTGTAGGAGCACAGACGGAGGTGCAGAATTCATTTGGAGGAGAGGTCAGGGAAGGCTCTCTAGAGAAGATGAGCGCTTTCCTGTTGTGTATCTGAGAGGCATTTGCTATCATTCTCTATCACCTATTGCTTAGAAATGGCCCCAATGGATAAATCTTGGTGGCCATGTTGATTTAGCTAAATATATTAATACAAGCCCTTCGTGCTCTTGGGTGTTGAATTTCTCTAGTGTGAACACAACATTATCGTTGGGACCTTCATGAACAAAACATTTTTCCTCCATGAGCCAAAGGTCAAATCAAGGCTAAGAAGCAAGACTCAACAAACTCATTGTGTGGCTCCATGCAGACTCATCACCCATTCTTATCTATCATCATTCTCCTAGTGCCCCAGAGCAGGTATCTTCAAGGTCCCTCCAACGGCTTGAAGATCAGCACACCCCACTCCCGTAGTCAGAGGCCTCCACAGCAAGGGCTCCTCCTTGGCCCACAGTGGGATTTAGACTTGGTTTGGAACTATGCGTGTACAGCCGAGGGAAGCTCTGACATTTTGTTTCTACCTCTGATGTGACACTTACTTTATTCCATCTCATGGGATAGTTATTTCTGTCCCAATAAATAAATTCTTATTTCTTTCTTTCCTTTTCTATTATGGGTCCAAGTGAACATACTGGAACCTTTGCTTTTCTTTTTCATTTTTTTTTTCCCTTCTGTCCCCTCTTTGTTCTAGGACAGACTGACCCAAACTCCTGTCCTGAACTCAGCCCTAATAAGATGGTTCTTTGTGTGTACCGTAGTCCCTGGTGGGCAATAACTTCTCCCTTTGTTTTCACATTCAATATTTGGGACAACAGTGGGAAAAGCAAGTGGCTTTTAGAGGCAGAAGAATCTCATTGCAATCTTGGCACTACCCCTTAAGATTGTGGCCTTGAAATTATCAGTGAACTCTCCTCTGTTCTTCCATCTTTATTGCCTCCGGGAATGACCACACCCCTGCTCAGGACCAAGGTAGGTTTTGATGTTACGTGTATAAGGCAGCTTGCCCCAGGGTCTGGCACCGAGTGCCTGCTCCGTAAGTAGGTCAGTGTCCTGCTGGGCCCTCTGCACATTCAATGCTGGACTCTTTATGCCCAAAGACACATATAAGGCCACCCACCCCTGCAGGAGGTCCAAGAATCTGACATGGAGTTCGAGTTCCCCTTTCCTTTTTGGGGCCAGGCCTGTGGCAACTCTGGAAGGACTGACATGAAGCTCCTGGAGGTGACAACCACCAAGAACAGCATGGTTGCCTTGTCTACTCGTCCCTTCTCGCAGGTGTGAATGCTGCACCCTTCCTCTCGGGTTTACAATTATCTATCTCCTTGGTCTTGGTCACTGCCGTTGGTGTACCACTTCCCTCCTCCTCCCCCTTCTTTCCACCATGATGACATCGCCCTGGGGAAGAGAAGCTGTGCAGAGCTTACTCTCAGCTAGCTTCAGTTTCCTCATCGGCACCATGACATCATCTCTACCCTGGAAATTCCACTGGCCCTCCGGTGCTCCCACCTCTGTTCCAGTCCTCAGAGTTCCTATAAAGACGGGGTCCCAGCTCAGCATCAGCACAGAACACAGACAGGTTCTGAAGCTTCTGGGCACTTCAGTCTCAGCTCCAGGAAAGCCTCTTCTCTGCCAAGACCATGAAGCTCTGTGTGACCGTCCTCTCTCTCCTCGTCCTCGCAGCTGCCTTCTGCTCTCCAGCGCTCTCAGCACCAAGTAAGTCTGTTATTCCAGCTACTGCTTCTAGAGCCCACTTTTCTAGGTGAGGCTGGTCCAACAGCGGCATCTGGGGATGGGACGTAGGGGAGATTTTTAAGTAGCCTGCTGCTAAATGTAGTGTCTACTAGACATTCAGTAATATTCCAGTTTCTGTTTTCTTAAGAAACAGTAACCAGGAGACTTGTTCAAGAAGTCTCTCTCTGTGTCTTGGTTTTTCATCTGGTAAATGGGGTTAGATGTGTGCTCTGAGACCCAACCCAGCGCCATTATCTTCTCTGAGGACACTATGTTCAGAAAAAGACTCTACTCAGGGTGGATCGGATTAGACAAGGGACCATATTTGGGCTCGAATAGCTCCACAGAGATGCCCCTTGAATATCCATAACTAAAAGCCAAAAGGAGCAGCATTTTATAGAGCTCTGATCTCACCTTGGCCTTCCTTTCCAGTGGGTTCCGACCCTCCTACCTCTTGCTGCTTCTCCTACATCAAGCGGAAAGTTCCTCAGAACTTTGTGGAGGATTACTATGAGACCAGCAGCCTTTGCTCCCAGCCCGCTGTGGTGTAAGTATCAACTTCTGGCCTTCTCTGGAGCGCAAGGGCAGGGCAGGGAGAGGCAAAAACAGGAGGGAGGCAGACCTGAGGGCTGAAGCTCTCCCAGAAAGGAATAAGGAACAAGGTCATGAAGTCACCTGTTGAGTCTGGAGGGGGCTGGGAGGGAATCAAGGGACAAGATTCAGGGGGAGGACATTTCAGGGGAGGAAATTAGCCAGATGCTAGAACACTAGGGAAAGCAAAAAATATCACAGGAATGTGGGCTGATTCTTAAACCACGCTTAGAAAAACACATAGAAAAGTTATTGCTAGGGGCACTAGAGAATGAATGGGGGGAGATAGTCATGTTGATGATAAAACTCATTGGTTCCTAATCTGGGAACCAAATTAGCTGAGGCCACAGCTAAATCCAGGATGGAAGTTACAAGGATTCTGTTTCCAGAGCCACCCAAGAAGGGTCTTTCTACCCACTAGAGCTGTCCAGCATGAACTGTGGTCAAGCAAAGGGAGACAGCTACCACAGACAAGGTCCCATTCAGTTCTAATCTATCCATTCCTCCTTCCGCAGATTTCAAACCAAAAAGGGGAGACAGATCTGCGCCAACCCCAGTGAGCCCTGGGTCCAGGAGTACATTAATGACCTGGAACTGAACTGAGTGCTCCAGGCAAGGGGCAAGTCACCTGAGCCTGATGCTTCTCCATGAGACCCACCTTCTCCACCTTCACCACTTCTCTCAGTAGACCCTGTTCCGTCTCTCAATTTAATCTTTATTATGTGCTGTTATTGTTATTATATTTTTATTATTTGTGTTATTTTCATAATTTATGTTGGTTTTGCCAAAGGACACATGTCCCCCGTGGGGATGGTCCACCATCATTTTCTCTGCTATTGCGGATACATGGGTAATGCAGTCGATGCCATGTGTTTTCATAATAAAATTTAAAAAAATATATACCGACAGTTTCTTTGTGTTTTAATTTGGTCTGGTGTTTCTAATAGGGACAAACTACCATTTCCAAACACTGTAAGAATGAGCAATTACTGAGGACTTCATATGGGCTAAATGCGCTAAAAACATGATCTCACTTAATATTTTCACCAAGAATTTTAACACCCTTATGAATTTGGGACTCTTACCTCCAACTTCACAGATAGAAAACAGAGGCTCAGAGGTGATGTGACTTGCTAAGGCTTGTAGGTCTATTTGGAGAGCACCATGAGGGGATGATCCAAAAGGACAGCTGTGATGCTAAGGGTTATCTCAACATCTGGTAGAGAAGTTGTAAATAGCAGCAGCAGTATGATATAGAGGCAAGACGAGGTAGTTCAGAGTTATAAAAATGGGCCTCCGTCGCTGAAACCGGTTTGGCTCAGTGGATAGAGCATCAGCCTGCAGAATGAAGGGTCCCAGGTTCAATTCCGGTCAAGGGCATGTACCTTGGTTGCGAGCACATCCCCAGTAGGGGGGCATGCAAGAAGCAGCTGATCGATGACTCATCGATGTTTCTAACTATCTCCCTTCCTCTCTGTGAAAAATCAATAAAATATATATTTTTATTTTTTTTATTTTTTTTAAAATATATATTTAAAAAAAAAAATGGGCCTCCGTCATTTATTATCAGCATATCACTAAGAAAGTCATCTTGCCAACTGGGCCTCAATTTTTACACCTGTAAAGTGGGGGCAATATTATCCACTTGGAGGGACTATTATAAGGTTATTAGAGGCCCAATGCACAGATTCGTGCACCCTCAGCCTGACATCCCCTAAGGATTCCCAGATTATGAGAGGGTGGTTCTTGGGTGACATTCCCAGATTATGAGAGGGTGGTTCTTGGGTGACGACCCTGGAACAGGGATTCCTCCTCTCTGACTCCGGGTGTGTCACCCGAGAACTGCAGTTGCCAAGTCGCTGCAGTTCGGCAGTTCCTGTGTGGAGCGTCTGCCCCCTGGTGGTCATTGCGCATCGTAGCTACCAGTTAGATGTGGGACAGTAGATGGGTAGGATGGCTGCTTAGGCTTTTATAGATGTAGATTGTAAAGCACCCATCACAGGGTCTGACATCGGGAAGATTCTCTCTTTCCCGCTCTGAGCCTAGCGTTTTCACTTACAATGCGCATTGTGTCTGTCTTCCTGCTGCCATGCTGTGGATTAGATTAGCTAGTGGATCAGCTCTCTAAGCCCAAAGCCATGGTGGAATGTTGTCATGAAGACAGGAGAAGAAGTCAGATTTGGTTCTGGAGCATGGTGGGAGTAACCTTCAGTAACCCTTCAGTCAGAACCATTACTTGAGTTGGAACAGGGCTCTGAGATTGAATTACATGCACCATCAAGCTTTGATCTACAAAACACAGGATTGTGGTCTATTAAAGCTGGGAGGAACCTCTCAGACGGTCTCATCCAACCCTCTCCTAGCATGAAAACTGAGGGCCAAGGACTGAGAAGAGAGTTGCTAAAGGCCACCCAGCAAATGGGTGACAGAGCAGAACCCCAGCCAGTACCATGTCCCAGGGTACTGTGACTTTTCTGTGCTCCCTGTGACATGCCTCTATGGTGCCAAAAAGGAAAACTCACGGTGAAAGGAGGGTAAAGAGGGCAACCTCGTAAAACATCTGAGAGTTTTCAGTCCAATGCAAAAGCAGAACTGAGACTCTACCTCTCTGGGGCCAAATAAACACAATTCCCTTCTTTGCCCGGCCCTCAGCCATCCACATCCCAGAGCCCCACTAGGAACCTTTGGATTCCAGATGGTCTGAGAGAAGGAGGTTGGGGGCAGAACTGATCCAAAATGGTGTGAGAAGAGGCTAGCAAACAAAGAGCCTGACTGGTCTTGGCTTCTGCTTTCCATCTGCCTAGATCTGAGCTATTATCCCATATATGAATCACTAGCCATAAGTGGCTATTTACATGTCAATTAAATTTATAATTCAGTTGCACTAGTCATATTTCAAGTACTCCCTGGCCACATGTGGCTAGTGGCTAGCTCCCTGCAAAAATATAGAACATTTCCATCATGGCAGAAAGTCCATTGAATGGCACTGTCCTAGGGCCTAAAGGGAATGAATGGAGGAAGTTGGGGTAGCTTGAAAGGTTATGGTATATGTGGTCTTTGGCTAAAGATACTCAACCCTATTTTGAGGGAAGTGGTTGAGTGGGTGACCCCCAAGCCTGAGACCAGGTATAGATCACTAGGCAGGCCACCCAAGTGTCCACATCCTAATGCCCAGAACCTGTGAATAGTACCTTATACTAGTATGACAAAAAGGACTTTGCAGATGTGATCAAGTTAAGTATTTTGAGAGGGAGAGATTATCCTAGATTATCTGTTTTTGTGCCCTAAATGTAGTCATAAGTGTCCTTAAATGAGGGGGGCAGAGAAAGATTTGATGACAGAAGGCAAGAAGGCAGTGTGACAATTGAAGCAAGATGCTACGCTACTGGCTTTGCAGGTGGAGGAAGAGGCCAGGAGCCAAGAAATGCCAAGAATGCAGCGGGCGAAAAACCAAGGAAATGGTATCTCTCCTAAAGCCCCGGAGGGAAAGCAGTCCTGTTGACGCCTGGATTTCAGCTCAGTGGAACAGATTTTGGATTCCTGACCTCCAGAACTTGAGAATCAAATGTATGCTGTTTTAGGATATCAAGTTTGTAGTAGTTTTTTTTTTGTTTTTTTTTTTTTAACAGCAGCAATAGGAACTTAATACAATCACCAACCAAAGAGTCACTGCCAGTGGCTCCCTCCGGCTCAGTGTGGAAGGCAATGGAACATTCTAGAAAGTGAGACAAAATACCCTGAAAGAGAAACCCCGGATGAAGTGGACACATTCCAAGGTGATAGACTAGAATGGGGTGACCCATCTCAAGAGGCGGGTCTGCATCAGCAGCGGGAAATGAAGACTGAGGCTTTAGGAAGGGCACGAAACCCATCAGCCAGGTGAAGAGGCAGCCTGCCTCTTCTGGAGACTCCTGTGACCTTCGGAGGATGGGGGTGGGGAGAGCTAGAATTCCTGTCTGGAAGATTGTATCTTCTCGTTGGTCATAGGAAGTCTAGAGCAGAGCCGTGGCCTGTCTCTGACTTTAATATTAGAGAAGGGGCAGGGTTCGGGCCCCCTCTGCGTCTCTCCCTCACAGTGGGATCTTTTTCCTCGACACCTCCCTGCCCCTGAGCGAATGACAAGGGGGGAACTCAAGCCCCCAGAAGCTGCAGGAGACCTGAGTCCTCTCTTGAAGAAATGCTTCATCCGGGAATTATAAACAAAAGCACCGAGTCCTCTGGGTAGGGCAATGTGGGACTTCACCGGTTGCACAATGTGAGACTTCGTTTTTCTCCCTTGGTTTTCTTTTCATAAAACTTCCTTTTCTTACCCTGAGGCCGGGGAGCTGGTATCTCCTTCTTGACTTTACAGTTGAGGTTTATCTGGGATTCTGGGAAGAGGCCCGAGCCAGAACAGGGGCAGAGGCTGCTGCTGGTAGAGCAGCTGCTGGAAGTCAGGCCTGTGTTTTTCTCTTCTCTCGCAGTGTCTGCCTCCCCCAGTCCTCTTTCCCCACAGGAGGGAGTCTGTCCTCCTGCTCTGGTGTATGCAAACTCTTGTCCTCTCCCTAGCTCGCGCTCATCCAGAATCTGCAGGAACAATCCCGTGCCAGGCATCTTCCTCCCCCATGGCCAGGAGCTGAGCAAGCAGAAGCAGGGACCAAGGATGCAGCTTGAGCTGGGGATGTTGAAAGCTAGATGGTCTTTCACTTGTAACCTATTTTTATTGGTGTAATCTCTCTCTTCCTCTCTCTCTTACTACATGTTTTGTATTTAGAAAGGTTTATATTTTTGTTGTAATAGTTATCTTATACTAAGACCTTTAAGTATTACCTTTGCTCCCTTCTTTTTTTGTGTGGATAGTTATCTATAAGTGAACTACTATGAGTAATAGACATAATAAAATTAGCTAACTTCATCTTTTTCTTCCACCCCTTCCCTGCTCCCCCCCAACCCCAACAACTTTCTTCTAGATTGTCTTGATGCAAGGTGAACACTTCGTAAGTTATATAAATGTCTAATCACTATGTTGTACTTCTGAAACTAATATTGTATGTCAACTGCAACTGGAAAAAAAAATCAGGAAAAAATTGTCTTGATTATTGTTGACTTTTAGGATTTTCATGTAAGTTTTAGTATTAGTTTATGAATTTTCATTTAACAATCCTTCTAAGATTTCCATTGGAATTGCATTAAATTTCAATTTCTGGAAAACTCATATCTTCATGATTGTGAATCTTCTAATCCATGAACACCATATATGACTCTGTTTATTAAGATCTTTTCAAATTTTTTCTTAGTAACATTATGTAGTTTTCTGAATATAATTTATTAGATTTAAACCTAGGTAATCAATGGGGTTTTGGATGATACTGTAGAGGCATTTAAAATTTTATTCTTCAAGTATAAGACTTAAACGCCTTTAACTAGTCTCTCCTCTCCTCAGGCATCTGCGAGCACCAATGCCAAGCAGGCAGGGCCAGTGGGCAAGGAGAACAGTGCATCAGCGAGGGCTGAGGTCACGTCTGCTCCCCCATGATTCAAACAGGTAAGCCTTTTTTTAAATTTCCATTTACTTATTTTTAATTTTACGCTTACAGTTTACATTCAATATTATTGTGCATTGGGTTCGAGTACACAGCATAGTGATTGGACAATCATATTCTTTACAAAGTGTTCCCCCCTAATATTTTCAGAACCCAGCGGCAGGTAGGGTTGGACTGCGGTTTTGTAATACTAGTGGCCTGACACTGGTGGGGTTTCTCAGCGTGGGCCGCGGGAATCGGGCCAAAACCGCAGTCCAACCCTACCTGCTGCTCCTGCCGCTCTTGCTCATCCCAGCCCCCCTGCGCCTGCCACAGACTCTCTCCCAGTCAGTCCTGATCTGGAGAGGCTTGCGCCTCCTCAGTAAAGCTTGCAAACCATGAGCCCCGCGCCTGGCATCGTCCTGAGGAGGGGAGGGGAGGGGAGAGGGGGCTGGATGTGACTGGGCCTCCAGGGGAGCAGTGAGACACCCTTGCTGGCCCAGGGTCAGTATCTGTCCCCCCAACTCTCCTCCACTGAGGTTCGTGCTGGTTGTCTAGAACCATCGGCAGCTGATTTTATATTTTTTCTTCCTTGTGGAGATTCTAGGGAGGGGAAGTGGCCACGGTGCTTGAGGCTGACTTCCCGGAGGCCAGCAGTGCGGTGAGGATCCTGATGGCGGCACTCGCCCTTGGGTGTCTGGCCGTTCTCTGGAGATTGGACCTACAGGACTACTGAGGGAGGGAGTGGCTGTCGCAGGGCTGGCGGGCCCCTGAACGGTGCTCCTGCTGTGGGAGCGCACTGACCACCAGGGGGCAGCTCCTGCATACAGTGTCTGCCCCTGGTGGTCAGTGTGCATCACAGCGACTGGTCATTCGGTTGTTCGGTCGCTTAGGCCTTTTATATTTATAGACTAGAGGCCTGGTGCACGAAAGGCACATGTAGGGTCCCTAGGCCTGGCCAGCTATCAGGTTGCCTGACTCCCTGCCTCTTCCTTCTCTCAGCCCGCCTCCGCCACTGCCCACCTCAGATCGCCTGCCGTGTTTCATGCTGTCCCCTGATGGTTGGCGCACATCAGAGTGAGCAATTGAATTCCTGGTGTCATGGTCGAACTTCCAATGGGATACTTTGCATATTAGCCATATATATAATTGACTATTTTCTCTATGCTGTACTTTATATCCCTGTGGCTATTCTGTAACTACCAATTTGTACTTCTTAATCCCCCTCACCTCTTTCACCCAATCCCCAACACCTCCAAATAGGTAAATCTTTACTTCCTTCCACCCAGGCCTGCCCAGGGAGGTATTTCTTTCTTTCTTTTTTTAAATTTTTAAAAAATATATTTTATTGATTTCTTACAGAGAGGAAGGGAGAGAGATAGAGAGCTAGAAACATTGATGAGAGAGAAACATCAACCATCGATCAGCTGCCTCTTGCACACCCCCTACTGGGGATGTGCCCACAACTGATGTACATATCCTTGACTGGAATCGAATCCAGGACCTTTCAGTCCGCAGACCGACGCTCTACCACTGAGCCAAACCGGTTTTGACCAGGGAGGTATCTTAACACAAAAGCTTGATAAACCGTAAAATACTGAATATATTTTAACTTTTCACTATTTAGCAACAATCATAATTTTATATGAGTTTTCATTTTTAAATCACACACATTTTAAAAACAACTTCAGTCGAAACCGGTTTGGCTCAGTTGATAGAGCATCGGGCTGCGGACTGAAAGGTCCCAGGTTCGATTCCAGGTAAGGGCATGTACCTTGGTTGCAGGCACATCCCCAGTAGGGGGTGTGCAAGAGGCAGCTGATCGATGATTCTCTCTCATCGATGTTTCTAACTCTCTATCCCTCTCTCTTCCTCTCTGTAAAAAATCAATAAAATATATTTTTTTTAATTAAAAAAATAAAAACAACTTCAATTGTATTTATGAAACGTTTACTTGTTTTTAGGGAATGCTTCAATAATCCTTTACGATGAGTTGGCATCCCCCAGAGAGGGAAGAGAGAGAAAAGCAACCTCTGTGCCGGGTCTTTTCAAACACATTATTTTACTTACTCTTGAGAGCTTTGCTGATGGGGCCTCTATCTTACAGATAAGGAAACCGAGGAATGAATCAAATGCTTTCTTCTTTGCTCACCTCGCCCTGATTCCTCGCTACCCTCTAAGTCCCTTGGATCACACTGTACATAGTGACACCAGGGCTGTCATACCTAACAGTGTCCCAATTTGCTCTAATGCTCAGTGTCCTCCTCAAGGGAAAGCAGAGCCTGAGCACAGACAGGCTCAGGAGCGAAGCCTGCAATGGTGCTAGCTCCATTGCGCCACCTGCTGGCTGTCACCACCCAGTGCATGACCCACATGGCAGAACTAGCCATGCAAAAGTGTAAATCTCACTATTGCGTTTAAACTCCATTAACATCCTTTGGCAAACATAATTACTTGTCTTGCAAGCACTTAGAAACTGGGTCTCTAAGAGGTTATGTGCTCATTACACATCAGGCAGCTAATAAATGTCAGGTTTCTTCACCTACAAAGCTGGAACACTTCCCAGCACACCATGCTGCCTCCCTCAATAATGTAATTGCGAGGGAACATTATCCACATTGTTCTGTAGTTTCCTTCAAACCATTCAAACTATAAGGGAAATACCCGATCCAGCATCTTTGCACAGAGTGAACACTAGGTGTGTCCTAGTGTGATAGCTGCTGGCCAGACTGGGACTCATTTTCATGGCCAACTTCCTCACTTGGGACCATTGCTTGCTGCTCAGACCCATCTTTCCCTGTTCTCTGAGAGGCCAATGGGAGCAAGTAAGCTCTATTCTAATGAGGTTTCCTCCCAAACCCCCTTCCTTCCCCCTAGTCAGGACTCAGAGAGCCCCATCCTGAGGCACCCAGACAGGAGGCCACGGGGCTTCTGACTGGGGACAACTATTCTGGGGGCTGTCATCATTTCCCTGGTTCATGGGTAGACATGGCTGCTAGCTCCACAGAGACTGGGCAGCAGAATGACTTTTTTGGTTTTGTTTTTAAATATATTTTATTAATTTCAGAGAGGGAGAGAGAGTGGGAAAGAGAGAGAGAGTGGGAGAGAGAGAGAGAGAGAGAGATCAATGATGAGAAAGAATCATCATTTTGCTTCCTTCTGCATACACCACCCTGGAGAACAAACCCACAACCCAGGCATATGCCCTGACCGGGAATTGAGCTGTGACCTCCTGGTTCATAGGTAGACCACTGAGCCATAGCTGGGCCAGAATGACGTTCAAAGTCACAAAGACCTGATTGAAACCCTGGCCCCTCCTTTTCCTAGATCCGTGATTTTGTGCCAAATTCCACAACCTCAGAGTCTCATTCAAAATTGAGGATAATAAATGGGGAGGTCCTGGGTTCAATTCCAGTCAAGGACTCATGCAGGAGTCAACCAATCGATACGTTTCTCTAACACTGATATTCCTATCTGTCTTTCCCTCTCTCTTCCACTCTAAAAATCAGTGTAAAAATATCCTCGGGTGAGGATTAAAAAGAAAAAAAAGATAAAAATCCATGCTTATTACAGAAAATGTCAAAAATACAAACGAAGCCCTAAAAAGAAAATAAAAATCACAGGGGGAGAGGGGTCCCCTAAGGAATAATCAGAAGTGCAGACGGAGACTCGTGTGTCAGAGCTGCTTCTCCTCACGCTCCTTGGTTTGCAATAAACACAGAAATGTCTGGATTTGAGTGTACAAATAGCTCTTTGAGATCCTGCTTCCAAATCTTTGGGTATAAACCCAGAAGTGGAATTGCTGGATTATGTGGTAATTCAATATTTAATTATTTGAGGAACCTCTATATTGTTCCTCACTTAATATTTTTTATATATGTCTGATGGTTGCTGCAGACACCTGGATATTATCAAGTAGTAATATGTCCTGAGTACTTGCCAGGTTTCCAATTAGCTCTTCCCAGAAATAAAGGTTTTATCAGGTAGGTGAAGTGTTCCTCACGGCCATGTACATGAAAACATTTGAGGAGCTTTTCTGAACTTCACCATTGGCAGTTCCCCATTGGTGGGTCTGAGATGGGGTCCAAGTGTTTGCAAAACGTGGACTTCCTTCAAGGTCCAGTCCCTTCATCTGTGACATGTGGCTGCCACTGAAAACGACCCCACAGCTTATGAGGCTTCAGTAAGATGACAGGTGTGAAGTTGACTCTGGTGCTGATGTATAATCGCACGCTTAATGAAGGCCAAGTATCGTTGTTATTGAAAGGAGGCCTCCTTTGCAATCTTGCAGCTCCCACTCTTAAAATGCAGACTTAAGCGAAACCATTATGGGCTATAACTACCCTTGCTTCATACTGGCAACTCCAAGTGCTAGAGTAGCACTTGGCCAGACACCTCGGATTTGCATTTGGACTTGCTCTTTGTTGTGCTCTGTGCTCCTTGGGCAATAGATCTCCACCCGGTCCTGGGCTGCCATGTACTCTGGTCCCTCCTTCGGACTGAATGTTCCTGGATGCTGTAGCCTTTGGGCATCCAAAGAGTCTGAGATGCTGGATGTGAGCGAACCACCTGGGATGGCCGGTCTGAGCCCCTCTCTCTTGGCTCGCTTAGTGTTCCTGTGCTCTTAGAGCACCTTTTCCAGGCCTCCCTATAGGTGCTCATGAGGTGTTTGTCCAGATCTGACCACCAAGGACAAAGCAGGCTTCTCTTCATTCCTATAGTCATTGGAGTTTTACCTCTATACCCCTTTCTCTGAAATTCTGTAATTGGGATAATTTCTCAGGCCCCTGTGCAACTGTTAATAGTCTTTTCAGTTCACTGTAGCTCACCCACACAGGCCTCTCTCTAGGGACTTCTCAGTATGGAGCAGGGTAGTCTCAGAGACCACCAGTCATCAAGAATGGACCCTGTCTCTCAGTCCCCAAGGGCCCTGCCAGCTTGTGATCTTTGAACATCCATCTCCTCATAGGAGCAACTTTACTACCTGCCTTTGTGAATATGGGGTGGTCCTCATTCCAACCCCACTTAGGGATCTCAGCCATGGGATGGCTCCAAAGCACAACACCTTCACCATCTCTCCCAGAAGCACATTGAATTCTCCTGGAACGGGACCCCCAGGAGGCACCAGGTGGAATAATACCTAGCTTCATAATTTAAGCTTTCACTCTGCAATTCTAACTTATACACAGAAAATTCTTTTCTTTGGCCACTTTTTCTAATGACACCAGGGAAACCAGTGCCAAGTTGTGAAGTAGCAATGAGCAATCTTGTTTGGATTTGCATCTACAAGAAAACTTAACCTAGTTAGAGAGACATCAGTTATGAAATAGATCATGCTGTACATTTCCTGCTCTGCTGCCCCACCCCACACTCCTCTCTGGTGACACTGAGGGTATATATTGGGGCTGGGCTCAGTGCATGCATTCACATCAAAGGCCAACATGAAGACAGGCACAGTCTTTGTCCTAGTGGCTTTCATCATCTTGGG
The DNA here is from genome assembly GCA_036971965.1 of Nyctalus aviator. Lineage (NCBI taxonomy): Eukaryota > Metazoa > Chordata > Mammalia > Chiroptera > Vespertilionidae > Nyctalus > Nyctalus aviator. Next base: position 35,452,474 of record CM072937.1, on the reverse strand, counting down.
GTTGGAGATGGCCTTTGCTCAGAGACGTCCTCATGGAGGAGGTAAGGGTGCTGAGGGGGTCCTACCTGAGAGCAGAGGAGGCTCAGAGCCCAGCTTCTTCCCTGGGATGGTGTGGCACAGAAGCAGGCTGCAGAGTGGAGACTGGGCATTGATCAGACCCACTTTCTTTAACCATCAAGAGTGATCACTCTGCATTTCCTGTTCTTCTTCTTTTTTTAATCCTCACCTGAAGATATGCTTATTGATTTGAGAGAGGGAGAGAGAGAAAGAGAGGGAGAAACAGAGAGAGAGAGAAGAGAGAGTACATCGATTGGGTGCCTACCATACATGCCCTGAGAGGGGATTGAACCTGCAAACTTTCAGTATATGGGGCAATGTTCTAACCCAATGGTCGTCAAACTCATTAATCAACAGAGCCAAATATCAATAGTACATCGATTGAAATTTCTTTTGAGAGCCAAATTTTTTAAACTTTAACTTCTTCTAACGCCACTCCTTCAAAATAGACTCACCCAGGCCGTGGCATTTTGTGGAAGAGCCACACTCAAAGGACCAAAGAGCCCCATGTGGCTCGCGAGCCACAGTTTGCTGACCACTGCTCTAACCAACTGATTCACACCAGCCAGGGCCCCATTCTTATCAGATCAGGTTGGGCTTTATTAAAAGTTGGGATTCTCTCTAGATGTGCCTTGGGTATAGGACTCTAACAGGGAGTAGCCCCGGGATGAACATGGTGTATGGATGAGGTGGGATGATGGATGTCTGGGATCAGAGATTTTTCTAATATTGTCTAAGGTGGAAAGAAGAGGCTGTGACAGTGCAGGATTCTTGCTTGTGGGGCCAGGCAGCCTTTGCAGCAGGGAGAACACTCTCCTAAGGGCTTGACTATGAAAATGGGGGCTTCAGTTGGAGAGTGGGGCTGCCGAGGCCGAGGGAGGGGCTCAGGAGTACAGAGGAAGAATGGAAGAGGTGGGAGTCCTGCCAGCAGTGAGCCCATCAACCTCTAACCACAGTTTTTATACCTGGTTAGTGACTACCCCATACTCCACAAACACCGTTGTATGTTTCAGGGGGGAACAGACCTGGACTCTGCCCCAAGGTGCCCAAAGAAACCAGTGGGGCTTGTGTTGAAAACTGCTCAGGAGATAACTCATGTCCCAAGGGAATGAAATGCTGCAGCAATGGATGTGGCCATGAATGCCTACCTGCTATCCGTGCGGTGAGTCTCAATCAATCAAGAGCTGACAAGGGTGTTAACTACTCCCCAGTGGACTTTCCTGGGGCTGATGGATGTTCACGTGTCCACTGCACACAAGAATTTGGGTAACTCCAAGAGAAAGAGGCTGGAAGTGAATGGCAGAAGGACACCTGGCTGCATTATCTAAGACCCTCTCCTCGGAGAGAAGCCCTATCCCTGTCTTTGTCCCTGAGGGAACTCTCAGTTGAGACAAGTAACCATGGTCCTAGATTCACAGGGCATTATTGACCCAGGGTGTGTCACCCTCCTTTCCCTTTCGCACCAAGGGGGCCTTAACTCTTCCTAGAAAATGGTCAATTATGGAATATCTCCCTGTGTCAGTCAGGCATTGTGCTGAAGTTGAAATAAAAAGATAAACACAGCTAGCTCAGGGACAGAACTATGTAAATAATTACAACCCAGGGTGACCACAGCTTTGTACAAATTTCTACTAAGATCTGTGGAAGCACATGGAAGAATTCATTGGTTTTGCCTGGGTGGGTGGATCAGTGGGGGTCGGGAAGGTTGTCAGAGAGTAGAGAACATTTAAGGAAGAGCTTAAAGGAGGCATAAAGTTTGCCACAGTGAGGAAGGGCAGTACAGACGATGGGGAAATGTGGGCCCTACACTGGAGATAAGAAAGTGACTGAGATTGTGCTCTGTAGAAGTTCATCTCAGTAGAGGATCATCCAAGCCAAAGTTCAGAAAGGAATGAGCTGTTTGGTAGACTGCAGGGTGTTTCTGAGCAGAGGAAATGTCATGACCAAATATATATTTTAAAAGGATGATGTTGACGACTTTGTTGATGAAAATGGAGACAAAGTATGGGGGGTATAATCAAGCCTGGAGACCAGACCCAGAAGATTCCTCATGAATCCAGTGCTTGGCATAACATTTTCCATACACCATTCCTGGCAAGTACCTATCCCTTGGCTTGCAGCCCCAGAAGATAAAGATCTAAAGTGATGGAGTGACCGATTATAAAGAGCTTGTGTTCAAAATAAATCTTATCTGTGGCATTATTGAGGTTGTGTCATCATTTCTCTTTAGACATTCTTTCTATCGGACCCTCTGTGGATGAACAAATCAGATTGTGTGCCCTGTACCAAGTCCATGAATATAATGTATCCAGCAGAGTTGAGAGGCAAGTGCCATCTGGTTTCTTTCCTCTTTCCATGCTCATGTCCATAAACAGGGCCAAGGGCATGACAATGTTTTCTCAAGCGTTCTGTGAATATGATTTTGATCAAGAAAAAAATGACCTTCTAGCACATAGCAGGCCTGTAGTAGCAGCCTTCATTAGGGAAAGACTCAGAAGGAGTAGGAGCAGAAGCACCTGTGGAGATACCCTTTTCCAAGGCAATACACTGGTAAGTAGCAGGACTGGATGCCTACCACTAGGAAAATTAAGTAATTTGTTCAAAGTCATATGTATGAGGGTCTTAACTATACTCCCATGCAACCTAAGATGAGCCACGCCAAACCTAAGTCCTTTTCACAGTCTCTTTTATGCCACTTCCACTGTGATGATAAACAGGCCTCCCACCCTTCTAGCCCAGTATGTTGGACTTCTCTTATGCACTGCTTCAAATACTCTTCCCCTTACATTCCTATTGTGATCATTGCTACAGTTTATCTCAGTCATCTTTCAGTTTAGCATAAAATAACTGGTGAGCCTTGCCTTGAACTTGTACTCTAGTACACCACACCTCTAACTTTTGCCTTGGGGCTTCTTTGACTACAATAAGAGATTCCTGCAGGGGCCATCACATACTGATTGCTCAACTCAGAAGCACTGGAGAATTCATGCTTGATGGGGCAACATTTGCAAAAGAAGTCAAAGACTTACAGATATGTGGTTACCCCTTCCATTCCTGGGGTGGGGTTTGAGGAACCTATCCTGATAGCATTCTGAAAGGCTTCTCAGAAAGTCCTGAGGATTGGGGAATCATCACCCATGCAATGCCAACTCAATAGCAAATATTTGTATTGATTCTCTTTTCTTCCATGTTCATTCCTGAGTAATTCACTCACATACTAACCTTAACTGAGGCTCTGCTTTATGAGAATTCCAACTAAAACATCAGTGACTAGATGTCAATTCCTGATCTCCTCTGAGCAAATGGTTAAATATCACAAATACATATGCATCCATTACATACATATACACACATCCCAGTGTAATAATAGCAAGCATAATGAAATCTAAATTCAAACAAATAATAAATATTTCTCCCCAAAGAAGCCCAAAGTCGTCAGAGGATTAGTTCTTCCAGAACATACTCCCAATTTTAATTGCTAAACAGAAGTGCTTTATTCTCAGGATAAAACGTACATTCAGGTGACTTCAAGGTTCCCCCCCAAGAGCCATGGGTGAGAATTGGCTTCTATTTGCATAACTCGAAGGCTTTTCCCAGTCTACCCAAATGTAAACACCAAGGCTTCACCTCCTGGGGTACTGAAAACTGTTCACAGCTTTAAAAATGGCTCTTTTCGAGTGAACTGACGATTCTCAGGGAAAATGGAGTGGGGGGCGTGGGAAGAGACTGAACATAAACTGTGCACCTAATGATGAGGACAGTGGGGGGGATGGGGGGAAGGGCAGAGGGTGGGGTGAGAACCCGGTGGAGGGGAGCGATGGAGGGGGGGGAATGAGGAACATTTGTAATAATATGAACAATATTTATTTTTTAAAAATGGGCTCTTTTCTAGCATTTTCCTTTTAAGTTTTCAGGAAACCTTGTGGGTGTCCAATCTCAACCAGGTCACCCTTAGACGGGTTTGAACTCCTGAATTCCTTGTATGGTGAGATGTCTCAAAATCCACAGCGGGGGTTCCCTACCAGCCGCAAGGAATACTGGGGAACGTAACCTTATTCAGGGCGGGTTTGTGCCTGGGAAAAAGTCAGGGGCTGTGGTAAGACGTAAGTAGAGGAATGGAGTAGAGCTAGCGGTTTCAGCCACTGCCATCCACCTCTCCAACTCTAGCCCGAATCTGAAACTCTGGCCCTCAACAGGCATGTCATTCCTGCTCAGAAGCAAATTTCTTTCTTTTCTTTTTTTTTAAAATATATTTTATTGATTTTTTACAGAGAGGAGGAGAGAGGGATAGAGAGCTAGAAACATCGATGAGAGAGAAACATCGACCAGCTGCCTCTTGCACAACCCCTACCAGGGATGTGCCCGCAACCAATGTACATGCCCCTGACTGGAATCGAACCTGGGACCTTTCAGTCCACAGACCGACGCTCTACCACTGAGCCAAACCGGTTTTGGCTCAGAAGCAAATTTCTTAAATGTGGCGGGTATGTATTTGCAGAGCACGTCTCAGGATCTGTTCCCCCGAGTCTTGGAACCCTAACGCTTCGGGTTCGGCTCTAAAGAAGGCGTTTCCGGAAGTGGAGCGCGGAGCCCAGAATGCCCCGGAAGTATTTCCCGCCCGCGCTCTACGCAGGAAACATGGCGACCGTGCAAGTGGCCCGCTCCCCTTTGGGCGGGCCGCCGCGAGGGGCGCCGCGGGAGCCGCCCCGGGAGCAGGGCGCCGGGTTCCGCCGCCTGTCGGCCAGGCTGCACGCCCTGCGCCCGGACGACAGCAGCGCCTCCCGCACCGAGATCCACCTGCTCCTGGACCAGCTCATCTCCGAGAACTACAGCGCGGGCGGCGGCGTGGCCCCCGAGGTAGGCGGGTGCGGGCGGAGAGGACCCGGGAGCCCGCCGGCCCGCCCCCCCACCCCCTCCGGGAGTGCGCTGACCCCCGCCCGGAGCTCCGGGCTGCCTGTCGGGGCTTTCCTTACCCCCCACCCCGCCCTGCTCCCTCCCACTTCGCACGCCTGCATTCCAGGCTGGTTTGCCCCCGCCCAGCCGGCTCATTCATTGCCTTTCCTGGAAGACTGGCGGTGCTTGCCGCACTCGCATCTTTCAAAGCCCGCCTGGGTGACTTCTGCTCTGACACCAGCGCAGGTGTCATCTCTGGTTTCACCTTCCCGGCCACCCGCTCCGCTCCCTGCAGGCAGAATGCTTTGTGTATAAAACCCACCGCTCCGCTCCCTGCATGCAGAATGCTTTGTGTATAAAACCCACCGCTCCGCTCCGCTCCCTGCATGCAGAATGCTTTGTATATAAAACCCACCGCTCCGCTCCCTGCATGCAGAATGCTTTGTATATAAAACCCACCGCTCCGCTCCCTGCATGCAGAATGATTTGTATATAAAACCCACCGCTCCGCTCCCTGCATGCAGAATGCTTTGTATATAAAACCCACCGCTGCTCTTGATTGAGTGCATGGCGCAGGGACCACGTATGTCCCGTGCTTTTCCGTGTACGGCTCCAGGAACTTTAGAGCGTGGATATTGTTAAGTCTGTTTTACTGATAAAAACACAGGCTCATAAAGGTCCAATGTCATGGACCTCAAAGGGAGAGTGGGGATAAAAGGAAGAAATCAACCAAAGGACTTATGTGCACACATGTGAGCCTAACCAGTGGTCAAGGACAATAGGGAGGGGGGGATTGGAATGGGGGATTGAGGACAAATATGTGATACCTTAATCAATAAAGAAATTAATTTTAAAAAATAAAAATTTAAGAAAAGATCCAATGTCATATTGCTGGCAAAGGCTGAGCTAGAACTGGAACCTAAGTCTGACACCAAGGCCCTGCCTTTTTCTGGTCCTTCATGCTAGCCCTGCCCCTCTCTGCCTCCCCTGGAGAAGCACTTTGAGGAATGTTAGTCACACACATCAGGCCTTGGGGACTATTGACTGAATTCCCTGGACACCTGACCCAGGCACACGGGTGCTCACGGACACCTCGGACATGACAGTTCCTGACAGTGAGTCCACATACCATGCCCCATACACAAACACAGGCACAGCCTGCCAACTTACACAGGTACAGACCCGTTCTTCCCCTGTCCTTCCTTCCAGAGCCTCTCCAACCTGTGTTCTTTACACTCTGTCTCCTGATAGTTCTCTGTCCGACCACCCCCCCCCCCCCCATACCAAATGCCAATGCCAACAGCCCTCAGGCCAGGGGACTCTTTCTTGGACTCTTCCACTTGCCTCCGCTAACTTATCGCCTGCCTCCAGCCCAGCCCGTCTACAGCCCATTCTTTGCTTTGCTGACAAGAGGGATCTTTTCTTTTTCTTTTTCTTTTCTTTTCTTTTTTTTTTTTTTTTTAAAGGGGGCATTAGCTACAAATTGGTATTCTTTTTTTTTTTAAATATATATTTTATTGATTTTTCACAGAGAGGAAGGGAGAGATATAGAGAGATAGAAATGTCGATGAGAGAGAAACATCGACCAGCTGCCTCTTGCACACGCCCTACTGGGGATGTGCCCGCAACTCAGGTACATGCCCTTGACCGGAATCGAACTTGGGACCTTTCAGTCCACAGACCGACGCTCTACCACTGAGCCAAACCGGTTTCGGCTGATCTTTTCTTTAGTGGAAGAAAATCGGACTGGAGAAGTAAAACTTTTGATTTGGAAAGATCTTCAATATATATATATTAGTAAATGCTCAAAGCAAGTTACAGAACAGTTCATACCGTGTGAGACCAATATAGGGTGGGGAGATTTAAAAGTGTATGTACATTTTGCCGAAACCGGTTTGGCTCAATGGATAGAGCGTCGGCTTGGGGACTGAGGGGTCCCGGGTTCAATTCCGGTCAAGGGCATGTACCTTGGTTGCGGGCATATCCCCAGTGGGGGGTGTGCAAGAGGCAGCTGATGGATGACTCTCTCTCATCGATGTTTCTAACTCTCTGACTCTCTCCCTTGCTCTCTGTACAAAATCAATAAAATATATTTAAAAAAAATAATAATAAAAATAAAAGTGTATGTACATTTTATAGATACAAAGAGTTCACAACAAAATAAGAGTTTGTGTTACTAGGGAGCAGAGTGGAATTAAGGGAGTAGTTGGGGACTTTTGTTTTATTTGTATGATTTGATATTTTTGTCCCAAAAATATATACCTTTCCTGTTTCCTGTTCTCTAACTCCTCTTCCTGTGTCCTGTGTGCAGTCATTTTCAACTTACTGTTCCTCAGGCACCTATTGGTATTTCACTCCAACTACTGTTTCCAAGTCTTTGCACTGCATTCCCTTTGCTTCCCAGGTCTCTCAAGCCTTGTCTGTGTACAGATTTTTACTCATCCTTCAGTTCATTCCACATTCTGCTTAAAACCCACTTCCACAAGACCTCCCTACTTACCGTTATCCCAGCGTTTGTACTTAATTCTTCCAGCGCTTAGGTCACATTAAGTATGTGTATTTCATCTCCCTCATTAGATTGTGAGCTTCTTAGGGCTCAGAAATATGTTTGTTTATATTTGGAGCACAGAGACCTGGCACATAGTAGGTGCTCAGGGCCCTTTTATTCAATAAACATCAATGAATAAATGGTGCAATTTTTGTTTTTTAGAATTCCCTAGTTTTACATTAAATTCATACAAGCGTCATTTCTGATTTCCCCAGTGGCAATGGAAATCTGGTTTGCTGCCCAGTTGGCATGGCTCAGAGGTTGAGCATCAGCCTGTGAATCAGAAGGTCGCAGTCTGATTCCTGGTCAGGGCTTATGCCCAGGTTGTAAGCTCGATCCCCATTGGGGGAGGGGGGGGGTGCAGGAGGCAGCCCAATGATTCTCTCTCATCATTGAAGTTTCTCTGTCTGTTTTCCTCTCCTTTTCTCTTTGAAGTGTATAAAAATTCTTTTAAAAAGGAAAATCTGGTTTGCTACTTCTTGGCATTTTTTATTTCAGTGTGTGCTTTTATATTTTGGAAGCCGTTCTTTGGTTATTAATTATACTGCCTCGACTTATGTAGAGACTCTGGAGTCTTTAACTTGACAGAAACCATATTAATTATTTCCAACACATCCTATTTTTGTGCTGTCATTTCCTACTTTCTGCCTCAGTTTTGACTGTAAACCATTCACTTTTACTTTGCCTGTTGCAGAGGGGGTTCTTCACGTGGCTCTCTCACCTTTTATTGTCTTTTTTTTTTGGTTTTGGTTTTGGTAGGATGTCAGCACTCTTCTTGTCCAAGCCTGCCGACTGGTGCCTCTTAATCAGAATCATCTTGTCAGCAAAGTGTCTCAGCTTACCCACCATTTACTTAACACATTACAGGTAATCATTCAGGAACTTTAGAATTCAGATTGTGCTCTTTGAGAATAAGTAAGTACCTTTGAAACACTGCATCTGTGGTAAGTATGATAGGCTGGTCTTTTGAGATGTTAAAGAGAAAGGAAATGCCTGCTAAGAATGATATTAAAGCAAATATAACTGATTTTTTTAAAAAAAATTCTGTACAATTCTAGAAGTTTCTCCAGATATCCTGTGTAATTCTAGAAGTTCCTAAAGAAACCAATTTCATTCAGGCCCCCATGTCTTAAATTTTTTCATAAAGGTGTATTTGACCAACATATATCTAAGAATAAATTGGAATAATCTCCTACACCTTTCCTATCAATATTTTTTTCCCTCTTTCCAAAAACTGCCATTTTTTTGTGGTCTCCTTTTAGTATTTCTTAAACATGAGAAGTAGCTTAGAGGTAAGAGGATGCTAGATAAAAACACCTCTTTTTATATCAAGGTCTATACTCTAGCTCCCTTTCTAGAACCATTTCCAACTTGCTAAACAAATTTATTATTTTTTTATGAATGGTTAAAATATTAAAGCTATTACTATAAGATACTACATGAGTATATGAATGTAGTTCACACAAAGCTTATTAATTAAGGGTGCTGTTGGCTTCAAGAAACAGAAAAGCCAGCCCAGGGTAGCTAAACAATTTTTTTAAAATTATGCCCCAAGGGAAGCAGCCCTAAGGGTACTTAAAATAAGAAGATTGCTGGTACCTTTCGATTTTGCCACCTGAAGCATATGGGTTATCCTTAGCCAGCATCTTTCACAGTCAGAAGACTGGTGACTGCTTCAATTCCAGGCATCAATGCAAAATAAAGAACACCCAGCAGAAGCAAAAGAAGTGTTTATTTTATGTCTTTTTTTTTTTTTTTTTTTTTTCAAGAATGAGGACATTTGGCCCACAGGTCCTCCAGTAGACCTCCTTCATATCTGGCTGGGGAGACGTAGGTGATATGAGATCCTCCCTGCGGCAGTTTGGTCAGGGAATGGTATGACCGTAAGGGGCTTAAATCGGGAGTTTCAACCTTGACTGCCCATTGGAATCACCTGGAGGGCTTAAGCTCCCTAGGTCAGCGGTCGCCAACCTTCCAAACTTCACGGACCACCAGTGGGCCACGGGCCCCCGGTTGGCGATTGCTGCCGTAGATGATTGATTACAATGTGAAGTTTCTCGACCTCAGCACTATTGCTTTTGGATTGGGTGATTCTGTCCTGTGCATAGTAGGATGTTTAGCAGAATCCTTGGCTTCTACCACTAGATACATGTAGCATCCCTCCAGTTGTGACAAATGATAAATGTGACATTGCCAAATGTTCCCTGGTAGACAAAATTGACTCTGGTAGAGAACCACTGTCAGGTTAATTAGGGTTTACCCTCAGGTCTCATGTAGAAGGGGTGGGCACCCAAACAAAATCTAAAAAAGATGGTGGTAAGTTACCAACAGTGTCTGCAGCATGTGACTTCATAAATGGAGTAAGGCTGTTTTCAGGTTTAGAATTTTTCAGACTGATGTGATAGCTTCTGAATGTTGACTATTCTTAGGTATATCGTCTTTGTCACACTGGCAGTTGGAATCATTTCTAATCACTTATGGCAGTGGTTGGCAAACTGCGGCCCAAGAGCCACATGGGGCTCTTCGGCCCCTTGAGTGTGGCTCTTTCACAAAATACCATGTGCGGGCGCACACGTACAGTGCGATTGAAACTTCGTGGCCCATGTGCAGAAGTCGGTTTTCGGTTCTCAAAAGAAATTTCAATCGTTGTACTGTTGATATTCGGCTCTGCTGACTGAGTTTGCTGACCACTAACTTATGGCATCTACAGCCCTTAACCAGCTCTCTAGCATTTAATGATAGTTTATCTCAGTTGTCTGTGAGTTGGTATTTGGATTAGCCTGCTTTTCCCCAACAAGATTATAAACTGGAGGACAGGGATATGCCATCTCTTCCTGTCGTATTCACCACATTATGGTGGAGACCTTGTAGCTATTTAGTAAACGTTTATTCACAATGTTTTGTTGAGCTTTTACTAACTATGTATAAGGCAATTTAGTTGAATTAAGAAATTTCAATGGATTGAGCCTTACATATCTGTATATTCACAGCTGCCAATGTCTGGTTAGTTACAGGAAAAGTTACAAGGACTTTGCCAGATTCTACTTTGAGTAGAGGGAGTATAGAGGAACTAGTAAACAAGACTCTGAGGCAAAGAGAAGGCCCAGTCTTGATCAAACTTTCAAGGCCTATTGAGCTGTTCTTTTTGACACAAAAAAAGATGGACACACCACACTCTCTCTCTTGCACAGTTTAATTCAGATGATCATGTATATCTGAAAAGGATTTAAAAATTTTTGAAGTAGATCATACATACGTATTTTTTTCTCTATCTATAGGTGATAGTTGATGAGCGAAACCTGGATTTTCTGTTGGCGTATACAATTTCTGCAATTCAACAGTGCAGTTCCTGGACACACGTGAAAATTCTTCAAGCCCTGGCAGCTCTGGTTTACGGCAATGGCTCAAGATGTCAAAAGGTAATTTAAACTGTGTTCTGTTTGTTTTGTTTTTAATATATTTTATTGATTTTTTACAGGGAGGAAAGGAGAGGGATAGAGAGCTAGAAACATCCATGAGCGGGAAACATTGACCAGCTACCTCCTGCACATCCCACACCGGGGATGTGCCCACAACCAATGTACATGCCCTTGACCGGAATCGAACCTGGGACCCTTCAGTCTACAGACTGATGCTCTATCCACTGAGCCAAACCTGTTTGGCTCTGTTTGGTTTTTAACCTTTGTTTTTTAAAGGATTATGAGCACAGGTCTGAACCAATAGGCTTTTTTTATGTTTCTGTCCTGCCATTAATTAGATGTGTCTTAACAACCCTTACCTGACCATTCTGAGGCTCATTTCCTCTTGTGTAAAATAGTTCCTCAGGGCTGAAATGAGACCAAGCATGTAAAGTGCTTGGCACTTGGTAAATGTTAACCATTATTATTTATTATCATTATGCAGCCAAGACTAAATACTTTGGCAACTACCTAGGCTGGGGGTGATGATCCTTACTGATGACTTTGGACATATCTTTGTGTCCCCATCTAAAAGATATCTAGCCCTAGCTGGTTTGGCTCAGTGGATAGAGTGTCGGCCTGTGGATTGAAAGGTCCCGGGTTCGATTCCGGTCAAGGGCACATGCCAGTGTTTCGGGCTTGGTCCCCGGTGTGGGGCGTATAGGAGGCAGCCGATCGATGATTCTCTCTCATCATTGATGTTTCTTTCCCTCTCTTCCTCTCCCTTCTTCTCTGAAATAAAAAGAAATATTTTTAAATAAATAAGAGATTTAGCTAGCAGCTAGTCACTTGGTATTTACCTGCCCTTTAATTTAAAAAATGAAATCTGTCTAAAGAGAAATATTTTTCAGAAGCTGTTCTTTGACCAACACCGGCTTTCATTTTGTTTCAGTATCTCCCAGACTTACTAGGCAAAAGCGGACTCTTGATGAAGCTGAGTGACGTGGCTCAGTCTGACCCTGAAGTTAGGAGAGCTGCAGTGCATTGTATGGCAAACTTGTGTCTCAGGTACGTGGGTCCCATCAGACTTCCCAGTTGTAATAATATAGGGCCTCTCTTTGGGCTCCTTGAAGGTGGGTCGATCTGTCTGAAGCCAGAGCCAACTTAGAAAATCAACCTACTTTGCATTTTCCATGCTCTTTGCTAATAATATATTGCTTATTTTTAATTTTCATATTGTTTGAAAAGAAAGCTTGTAAAGAAATGAAAGAAAATAGACTAGGACCTTATTCCTAAAATATAGTAAAAGTGATATATGTGCAACATGTCAAGTTTTTGTTTTCTACTGATATAAATTCTAATCTTAGTGTTTTAGAAGAATCTATTTATATGAATTTAAGCTGGAACCAATCCCAGCTGCCCAATTCTAGACTCATGCAGTAGAAAGTGAGCAGCACAGACCTGAACTGACCGGGATATTTTGTCTCTGCATTGCAGAGTTGTCCAGGGACTAGGAAGGTGTGGTCAGCTGTGCGATTCTGACTTGACAGGATCTATCGCCATGATTTCCCTTGCAGAATTAAATACGATTTCTCTCTCCATATTTCTTCCACTACAAGCTTCTGTAACTTTTCCCTGTGGAGACCATTCTTCCTTCTTCCAGTTCATTTCAGTCTTCTTCCAGAACACAGTTTCATTAGAGAGTACATTCCAACCCCGTCGATCTGTTATTGCTACTTTTAATTCTTATTCTTTGGCAAGAGCCGTTTGGAAGGAGGCTGACTCGCTTTCTCTGTGTGTGTTTAGTGTGCCAGGACAGCCGTACTTGGAGGAGCCCTACCAGAATATCTGCTTCCAAGCTTTCTTGACCATTTTACAGTCTCCAAAATCACCTGAGATGGATGACATCACGTTTTGCATGGTAGGTGGGACTATCACTAATCTTGTGAATGTAACAGAGGAGAATAGAAGCAGCAGTTGAGCCAAAGCCGCTACCAAAGATGTGATGTGGTTGCTTCTAGTATATTAGTTTTGTCTGGAGATCCAGGCATAAGTGGAATGTTGATAACCTAAAAAGACTGAAATCATATCTTTCAAGTTTAAATTACAAGAAACTGTTTTTGTTTGTTTTGCTTTGCTGTTGTTTTTGTTTTACAATTCTAGGTTTTTAAAGAACACTATTTTCCCCCCTCCTGACTATAAAAGCAATATAGTTTCAGACTAGTGACTTTTTTATTTGTTTTTATTTACTTATTTTTAATTTAATTCTCACCTGAGGTTATGTTTGTTGATTTTTTTTTTTTTTAATAGAGGGGCAAAACGGGGATGGGGAGGAGTTAGCTTTTTATATAATCATTGTCATAATTGATGGAATTGAAGTTTTTTCAATGTTTCCACTATTTCAAAAAGACTACAGTTTACATTCTCTCCATGTGAGGAGCATTTTTAAAAATATATATTTTATTGATTTTTTTTTTTACGGAGAGGAAGGGAGAGAGATAGAGAGCTAGAAACGTCAATGAGAGAGAAACATCGACCAGCTGCCTCCTGCACAATCCCTACCGGGGATGTGCCCACAACCAATGTACATGCCCTTGACCGGAATCGAACCTGGGACCTTTCAGTCCGCAGGCCAATGCTCTATCCACTGAGCCAAACCAGTTTCGGCGAGGAGCATTTCTTAAGGATAGAATTCTGAAAATGAGATTACTAAGTCAAAAAATGAATCTTGATCAGAATTGCTCTCCAGAAACCTGCTCCCACATTCATTTCTTTGACTCTGGGAGCTGCTGAGGTTGTTGTATTATAGATTCCCAGCTTCTTATTTATTCCTATCACGTTCTTCCCACTGAATGTCTCTTTTTTTTTTTTTTTTTTTTTTACCATTTGTACATGCTTTGTAAACATGTATGATAAGACCACTCTTATTCAATAAAAACACTCTATTCTGGAAATAACTAGTAGTTCATCAGATGTCTTCCCTCTTCATGGGGTATATTTGTGTTTCTTCTCCCCTCCCCCCCTTAAAAGTTTTTTCATTATCTATAGACACTTTCTCTTCCATCTTAAGTGGTGCTAGAAAGTTTGTCCCTGGGCAACCAAATTTCATTTACCTTTTAACTTGGTCTCCTCCCCCTCCCCCCAGTTGTTACAGAATGCATTAAAAGGTATACAGTCTCTTCTAAATGGTGGGAAAATGAAATTGACACAGGCTGAGGACCTCGGAGCTCTCCTTGCTGTGCTCAAGGTAAGGCATTGTCTGTGTAAACCCACCTCCTCATTCTGGTTAATATCTTTCCTATTCAAACCCCAGGCATAAGGACCATCCCTCCAAGGCTAGTTTTAGCGTATTATGTTTTAAGAGAGAAGAATAAAATGTTCATATTCAAACTTACTTAAAATTAAGAACTGAAAACAATAAACCTTGCTTTATCGAGTACATGTCTCAAAATTCTAAAATTTTATCTATCTTCACTTAGGGACTATGTATGATCTGGAAATGATTTAATTTTAGATGATCTTGAAACTGTATTTGAAAGAAGAACCAGGTCTTCTCCTTGCCTCTTGCCTCTCCCTATAATAGATAGGCCAGTCAAGATATGTGTTAGGTCCTAGCTGGTTTGGCTCAGTGGATAGAGTGTCAGTCTGTTGACTGAAGGGTCCCGGGTTCAATTCCAGTCAAGGGCACAGGCCTCAGTTGCAAACTAAATCCCAGTAGGGGGCATGCAGGAGGCAGCCAGTCAATGATTCTCATCATCGATGTTTCTGTCTCTCTCCCTTCCTCTTTGAAATCAATAAAAAAATGTTAAAGAAAAAAAGATGTGTGTCAGTAAGCTGCCAGGACATCCTTTGGTTTCTGAACCTGCCAGTCAGTGGGAAAGTCAGGTCAGCCTCTCTGGGGATCCAGCTGTCATCAGTACGGTCAGGAAATAGTACGAAGCTTTGTGCTAGCCTCAGGTTAAAGCCAGGTATGATAACAGCTTTACCTGGATAACAGCTTTACCTGGACGTTCTTTGTCTTTCACATCAATGTTAATGAGTTCTAACAGTCTAGAGAGGGAAATGTTAATGTTAATGTTAATGCCATCTCCCCTACTCCCAAATAGATAGGCAGACAGATATCTACATGTGGACATGGATAAGCTAAATTAAAATTTTATATTTAGGTAAAATAATTACATGAACCTGGATAAATTTTATAATTTAATAAATAAAATAATAAGTAAATGAATAAACTAAAGTCAGATCTAATCTGATCAAATCAGATCTTGCTGGATGTAATTAAACTCTTCATTAAGTCTTATAAGCTATCTTCTGTCCCATTTTTTATTTCTTTAATAAGCTTCTAAACATTACGCTGAGACCGGTTTGGCTCAATGGATAGAGCATCGGCTTGGGGACTGAAAGGTCCCGGGTTCGATTCCGGTCAAGGGCATGTACCTTGGTTGCGGGCATATCCCCAGTGGGGGGTGTGCAAGAGGCAGCTGATCGATGACTCTCTCTCATTGATGTTTCTAACTCTCTATCTCTCTCCCTTCCTCTCTGTACAAAATCAATAAAATATATTTTTAAAAAAAAATAAGCTTCTAAACATTAATTTGTTGTCTTTGTGATCCGGAACATAATAATTCTGGTTCTTTATTTATGTTTTTTGTGTGTGCTTTCTTAATTGTCATCCTTAGAAATCCATGTTTCATGGACTCCCCGGAATAAACATAGAGATGCCCACGGTGTTATACCCCACTCCTCTTCCTCAGTACGATGGACGACCGCCGGTCAAATTGCAACTACCAGAATCCAGTGCTCCTCGACCAACCATGGTACATTTATGTCTATTTAGATTTAAGTCACGGATTGTTTTTATTGCTTGTTATGTGTTTTCTGTTAGTTGCATCACTATTGTGCCAAAGGCTCACTTTGAATTTGATCCAGTTTAGGGATTTTAAAATAATAAATTTAAATTCAACACACTGCTGAAATACCATTTAGAACATCTTATACTTCTAAGATATTTAGTCAGTATAACAGCAATAAAAATGAGCATTCACTTTACAACCAAAGCCCAGCATCCTCATCCCTCAAATGCTCAAGAATCTGCAAACTATTTTTGTGAAGGGCTTATTGGTATGTATTTGCAACTGCCAATTCTGATGCCCTAGTGTCATGGTCGGCAAACTGAGGCTCTTTGGCCCCTTGAGTGTGGCTCTTTCACAAAATACCATGGCCTGGGCGAGTCTGTTTTGAAGAAGTGGCGTTAGAAGAAGTTTAAGTTTAAAAAATTTGGCTCTCCAAAGAAATTTCAATAGTTGTACTGTTGATATTAGGCTCTGTTGACTAATGAGTTTGCCGAACACTGTCCTTGTCCAAAAGCAGCCACTATCTTAATGAATGAGTGTAGGTGTATTCCAATAAAACTTTATTTATAGAAACGGGCTGTGTGTGCCAGGCTGGTTTTGGCCTTCGGACTGTAATTTTCCCTCTCTAGACCATTAGAACTGAATTACCAGTCAGCAGGTGGGTTAATACTTCCCAGGCAAGATCTTTTAATGTGTCTATAACTGGTTTTGAAGTGTGTGATGGTGCATCATCATGAAGCAAAATTACTTGCCATGTCTTTTGGCCCATTCTGATAGTTTTATGATCAAAGCGTGGTCCAAATTGATTATTTATTGTCGGTAGTGATCAGTATTAATGGTTTCACCTGGTTTTAGAAGCTCATAATATCATCCCTTCCTGATCCCAAATGCAGAGCATTGTCTTCTTTCCAAAGTGATTTGGCCTAGCAGTCAATGTTGATGGTTGACCTGAATCAATCCATGATTTTGTGTGTTTAGGATTCTCAAAATAAATCCACTTTTCACGGCCAGTCACAATTCGATGCAAAAAAACACACCTTTCTTTTGTGCTGTTGAAGCAACATTTTACTGATGACTTTTTGGTTTTCCATTTATCTTTCGTTCAGTTGATGTGGCACCCATTTTCCTTCCTTTAAAATATTTCCCATTGCTTGTAAACGATTGGAAATTGTTTGCTGAGCAATGTTTAATCCATCTGCAAGTTGTTTTTGAGTTTGACATGCATCTTCACCCGATAATGTTTGTAACTGTCTTCAAACTTTTTCGGTTTACCTGGACATTTTTTGTCTTTCACATCAAAATCATCACTTTTAAAGTGGTTAAACCAGCGTTCACAGGTATCTCGAGATGGAGCATGTTCACCATCAGCTTCCCAAAGTATCTGCTAAATTAAAACTTCCTGCAAATGCTCTTTTTTTGGCATGAAATTCCACATTTTTAAGTGTAAAAATATCTATGATGTTAACACCTTCAGAAAATTTGACATATGAAGTTTTGAAACTTGTTGTCAATACAACAAAATAGCATGCATATCAAATTGCATATATATCAACATATGTGTAACTCCATATTGAAAAAAGTCCGCATTGTTAACTGATACACACAGTAGACTGTTTTTAGGAGTTTGAAAGGAAAGGCGAAGATGGATAAATAAACACCTACAATGTAATGGTTTCTTTCACCAGCATATTCACAGAGTACTTTGGGAACACATTCAGGGCCTCCAAACAAATTGAGGAGTGAGAGACTTCTTAAAAGATGTGGCTAACCTGAGACTCCAGAATGAGTATTAGAACAGAAAAGGAACGTTGTTATTTTGAAGGAACAAAAGTGCAAAAAAAATATAGAAAATGAGGGTGCATATAGCTCATTGTTAACCAGTAGGTGTAGAGTGTCAGATGGGCAGAAGGGAGGGGTCGAACAAGTATGTAGCAGAGGCCAAATCATAAGAGTTTTGTATAGTATGCTAAGGAATTTGGACTTTTATCTAGTGGGTAGAGATTCAAAGAATCATAGAGCAGAGGGAGAAAAGATTTGCATTTTAGAAAAGTAACTGGTAGCAAGTAAAAGGTTTTGAGTCTGGAGCCACATTAGTAATCTAAGATAGGAGTGATAAGGACCTTCTTCCCCAAGGGCATGGATTTTGAGAATGCAGAAGAGTACGAATTCTAAAGATTTTTAGATGTCAAAAAGCAGTAGGAGAAAAGTAACTGGCTTTTACTTAATATCTACACCTACAAAGCCCTAATGCTCTAAAACATGCATGTACTTAGTGGGTTAATGTCTCTCCTGCACATCTAGAGTGGTATTAACGATGTGTCTTGTTTGAGAGAACTGAGAAAATGGTCACTCGTCATTTTCTATAGAGCTCGATTCGCTTGCGAACCCCAGTTGAGAAGGCTGAATGCTTTCACAACTGTGCCAGGTAGGCGCGTTAGGCTTGTGCTTAAACGATGGAGGTCAGGCTCACGGGGCTAAGTGATTTGCCCAGGACCAGAGGTGGAATATATCTGGCAACCCAGGCCACAAGTTTTGCTGTCCCACATTTTTCACGCCTTGCTTCTTATAATCCCACTAGGGCCCGATGCACAAAGATTCCTTCCCCTGACTGCCAGCACTGCCTTCGCTCTGGCCCAGAGCCGCCTTTCAGCCTTCCCACGCTGCCCAGAGGCCCAGGGAACACCCCACCCCTGCTCCCCAGCCACATGGTGCCTGTGTATGCAGATTAACCTGTCATCTTTGATGGGTTAGTCTGCATACTCACTCCTGATTGTCTGATGGGCGTGGCGAAGGTGCAGTCAATTTGCATCTTTTTCTTTTATTAATGTAGACAGGGTATGTGTAAGCGCTATTAAGTGTCACTTTTTTTTACTTCTTTCAACTGCATGTTGGGGGCATATTTGGTAATTAATAAATGGGAAAGGACCAGTGACTCAGTTAGAAACTGTTTTGAAATCACTATAATATATATATGTGTGTGTGTATGTATATATATGTATGTATGTGTGTGTATGTATATGTGTGTGTGCATGTATATATATGTGTATGTGTTTTTTCATTTGCTCTTATCAGAATAGAAAGAAAAAATCAAAAACAAAACCAAAGAAAATCCAGCAAGAAGAGGAAGAGGAGGAGGAAGGGTCCAGTGGTGAAAGAGAAGCAGCCCCAGTTACTGGCTTGGGCAGAGCGAACGGGCATGAAGGGAACACCCGGTCTCCCTCCTCGGCTGTCCAGAGTTCGCGATTAGATGGAAGCGGAGCAGCAGGAAAAGATGGAGTCTCCTCACCCTTCAGTTCTTCCAGCTGGAAAAGGATCAGCAGTAGTGAGTCAGACTATTCTGATGCTGAAGGAGGCATGCAGAGTAAGATGAGGTAGTAGTATTTTGTTATATTTTTATATTCTAAATTGCATGTAAGTTTTTATAACTTTTCTTAAAACACTGACTGCTGCATGTGATTCAACTTAAATATTATAATTTATGTGGGACTTTGCATTTCTCTGCACTTTGCCCATTCTCTTGATTTGCCTTTTGCATGAGGTTTCTCTGCCTGGAACATTCTTTCTTTTACTTTTTTGTTTTACTTTTTGTCTTTTTGTCTTGTTAACCATTACTCAGCAGTCATGTCCTCTGAGAAGCTTTTTCTGAGCTTCCCCGCCCCCATTCTGGCTTAGGTACCTCTGCTATATGACCTTTTTCCTTATCTGTACCTTAGTGCCAACATAATGTGTTGTAGTTATCTCTTCAGCTCTATCTGTGCCATTAATAAGCCGCCTGTCAGTGGCAGGGGGCTGGTTTATGTCTGCCAACCTCAGCACAATGTCTGACACAGCCACGAGGATACTCAGGACAGGTTCATTGGATGAATGGATGCTCTTCAGTTTCCTAACATCAAAATGCTGCCCTTTTGCTCTCTATCTAGTTGTGTGCTTTTTAATTGTCAATTTTATCAATACATTATATAAACAAATTGCTTTAACATGTTTTCATTGTATTTTGAAAAATACTTTTTTAACATCGTATTAGCATCGTTAGGACTTAGAATGTTGAATTTCTCAATGTATCATTTGAGTTGGCTGAAATAAATTTTATTTCATGCTTATACTTTTAAGAATATTAAAAGGCTTTTTTTTTCTTTTCCTTTTTTCTCTCGGTTATTAAAGGTCTTTCCAAGCCAAAGTTCGCCAGGGAGCATTAGCTTGTTTTCTTTCTACTATAAAATCGATAGAAAAAAAAGTCCTCTATGGCTACTGGGCGGCCTTTGTCTCTGACACCCCTGAGCTCGGAAGCCCGCAGTCTGTTTCCTTGGTGACTCTTACATTGAAAGATCCTTCCCCAAAGGTAAGGGCTTTTAGATTCTCAGTGTTATGCTAGGAAGGGAAACTTTACAAGTCTCTGTTGTTTTCTCTGCCCTGTCCAATCTTACATGAACACAGCTCTTACCAATACCAACTGAGGTGTGGGAAGCAAGGGCCCCAGCTCCTGGCTACTTTTAGGACCTGGTAGCTAACCCCATTGCCTTTATTCCAATTAAAATTATCCTAAACATTTGGAAAATGAAAAATGTATATAGGAAGAAGGGGATCTGGCTAACTGGTGTGAATCATCCTGAAATTTCAGACGCGTGCCTGCGCTCTGCAAGCGTTGTCTGCCATCTTGGAAGGCTCAAAGCAATTTCTCTCTGTGGCTGAAGATACCAGCGACCACAGGAGGGCTTTTACGCCCTTCTCTGTGATGATCGCTTCCAGCATCAGAGAGCTGCACAGGTGTCTTTTGTTGGCGTTGGTGGCCGAGTCATCCTCACAGACCCTCACTCAGATCATTAAGGTAAATGTACCAACTTATCTGTTCCAATTTTGTATAGTGTTTTGCAATGCTTAAAAGTAACTTGACTTAAGAATATAACTAAGGGGTCATTTTATTTGAAGATATCCTATTTGTGCCGAAACCGGTTTGGCTCAATGGATAGAGCGTTGGCTTGGGGACTGAAGGACCCGGGTTCAATTCCGGTCAAAGGCATGTACCTTGGTTGCGGGCATATCCCCAGTAGGGGGTGTGCAAGAGGCAACTGATCGATGACTCTCTCTCATCGATGTTTCTAACTCTCTGTCTCTCTCACTTCTTCTCTGTACAAAATCAATAAAATATATTTAAAAAAAAAAAAAAAATGAAGATATCCTATTTGTACCTACTTGTTTGATATTACCTACCACCCCTGTATGTCCAAATAAAGGATTTACTAAAAAAAGCAACCACTCATTTATTTTTATTTATTTATTTTTTAATATGTTTTTTATTGATTTTGTACAGAGAGGAAGGGAGAGAGATAGAGAGTTAGAAACATCGATGGGAGTCATCGATCAGCTGCCTCCTGCACACCCCCTACTGGGGATATGCCCGCAACCAAGGTACATGCCCTTGACCGGAATTGAACCCGGAACCTTTCAGTCCCCAAGC
Source organism: Nyctalus aviator (assembly GCA_036971965.1). NCBI lineage: Eukaryota > Metazoa > Chordata > Mammalia > Chiroptera > Vespertilionidae > Nyctalus > Nyctalus aviator. The sequence continues at coordinate 35,431,267 of CM072937.1, read as the reverse complement.
CGACGCTCTATTCATTGAGCCAGACTGGTTTCGGCCACTCATTTATTTTTAGTTTTAAGTTGTACCAATGAGAAAATAAGTGCTATCTCCCCCACAAAGACAGAAAAGAAAATGAGTGATTTCCAAATAAATGTGAAGACTTCTTTTTAAATTAAATGCTGTAAAATGTTGCTTTTATGTTATGGCTCAATCAGGTCTGTTGAGCAGTTATTCTTGTGCTTTGCAGTGCCTTGCAAATTTAGTATCAAATTCGCCTTATAACCGTCTGAAGCTCAGCCTGCTGACCAAAGTCTGGAACCAAATAAAGCCTTATGTCCGCCACAAAGGTTGGTGGTAGTTTAAAATTATTTGCTTCTTCATATCAGTCAAATCTACATTATTAGTTTAAAAATATTCACAGCAGTTGTATAGCTGTAAGATATCGCCACTTACACTCCCCAAGTTTTTAGGAGAATCCAATGGCTAGAGCTCCACTTTCGACCTCTGCAGTACCACTGATGGAAGTGAGCTGGAAAACTGATTGTGAAGTTGAATGCCTCTTTGCTGCTGCAGTGCAGTAATCAGGGGTCCCTTTAGACTGAGCCAAGTGCATTTTATTACATAAAATGTAATAGTTTATATCCCTTAGTCATAAGTAGAGGATGGGTGGACAGACATCATCTTTTTAAAAAGAAAAACGGGAATATAAAACCTAACTTCTTTAACTTTATTTCCTCTGATGATCAGTTAAAATTCCAGGACCTCAAATCCCCACTAACTACAGCCTTATTTCTTGGCATTTCCTGACTTCTTCCACATAAAATGTGCAGGGGGAGGCAAAACTAGGGTTACAGTTGTGAGTACGTGAAACATCTTCTTGTATTATTTATTAATTATTGTAGTGTTTTCCATATGAACAACTGTAAATTATGTTTGCAGTGCATACACTTGTGTATGTACTGTAAACACTTGCCTTTAAAACATTTGTTTTTCTTTTGTTTGCACGCTTTATGACCTGACCACATTCTGAAAAGTTGTGTTGTGTATTCAAAATTACAGAACATGATGGAGGTGTGGATTTTTTGTGACAATTTTCCACCTAAGAAATTTATATTTTGATTCCATATTCGTATTCCATAATATTATCTACTGTCTTATCCACATTTAAATTTCCCCATGTGTCCCCAAAAGTCTTTTATAGCTTTAAAAAAAAAAAAAAAAACAGCTAAGTGCTCGCTTCTGCAGCACATATACTAAAATTGGAATGATACAGAGGTTACCATGGTCCCTGTGCAAGGATGACATGCAAATTTGTAAAAAAAACAAAAACCACCACCTATGTTCATTCAAGGTTTATGTATTACATTTAGTTTTTATGTCACTTTAGCCTTTTTAAATCTAGAATAGCCCCCAACCCTTTTTTCTTTTCTTTAATGATACTGAGTTTAGGAAAAGTCCAAGCCAATGGACTATTGAATATCTCACATTCGCAGTTTATTTGATAGTTTCTTCATAGTGTTAACTTACATTTCTGTCCCCTGTATTTCCTATAAGCTAGTAAACAGGTCTGGTTCAGTTAGCTCCAGATTAAACAAGGAGACCATAATTCTTAGTTGCTTGCAGGGATAACTATGGTCCTTCTAACAGCTGTTCCCATGGTGATGGATTCTTACTGTTTCCTCTGACAGATGTTAACGTTCGTGTGTCAAGTCTCACGCTCTTGGGAGCCATAGTGTCCACTCACGCACCTTTACCCGAAGTCCAGCTGCTTCTGCAGCAGCCCTGTTCCTCCGGACTCAGCAATAGCGACTCAGCCACTCCTCACCTCAGCCCTCCTGACTGGTGGAAGAAAGCCCCCTCAGGACCCTTTCTGGAAGAAGCACCCGCTAGCTCTCCACCGGGGTCTTCAGAGCCCTGCTGGCTCATTCGGCTTTGCATTTCCACTGTTGTGCTGCCCAAGGAGGACTCCTGCTCGGGCAGCGATGCTGGCTGTGCGGCAGGAAGCACCTACATGCCGTCTCCCATGCGGCTGGAGGCCTTACAGGTAGGAGGCGTCATTCGCTCGTCTCAGAAACGGAAGTTAATTCTTCCTTCAGAGGGTGTGGGGAGGAGCGAGTGAAAATATGTAAAGCTGAGCCGCATGTCCGCTGTGTCGGTGGGAGTTGTAGTGTAGATGTGAGTGCCTTGTTTATTGTTGCTTGTTGGTTAAGGTTGTTGTGGCTTTCGTTGTAAAATGTCAGGTTCATTCATTTTCATTGCAGGCCATTTTAGTCACCTCAGGTATTATATGACAGATAGATGTATATAGTAATTCTGAGAGAAATTATGTAGTTAATCTTTTTAAAATATATATATTTTTATTGATTTCAAAGAGGAAGGGAGAGGGAGAGATAGAAACATCATGATGAGAGAGAATCATTGATGGGCTGCATCCTACACACCCCTACTGGGGATCAAGCCCATAACCTGGGCATGTGCCCTTGACTGGAATCGAACCTGGGACCCTTCAGTCCACAGGCTGACACTCTATCCACTGAGCCAGATTGGCTGAGTAGTTAATCTTTGATCTTCTATCTGCTTAGAGACAACAAAATACAATTGCTCCCTGCAAGGAAGAAAACAACTCTAGATTAAAGTATTTGCTTTTTCTGTACTCAAGTAGGATCTAAGATAGGTTTGGTCTTGGGGGTCTTTATCTGCTTAATATCAAACATGTTCATTAATCTCTTTAACCTTTAACTTTTTTAGCCTTAGTTTCTTCAGCTGAAATGTTAAATTAAGACCTACCTCAAAAGTTATATCCAGGCTTACTTAAATGCAATGATATTGATAACCTTAATGAAACATATTTTGTAAATTATAAAGCACTATAAAATTATAAGATGTAGTTCATTGATTTTAGCCATAAAATAAAGATTATGATTGTTCTGCATTTCATTCAACATCATATTTCAACACTTTGTTAAGTGTGAGTGGCTTCTGAAATATTGAAAATACTTTTCTAGTCGAAACCGGTTTGGCTCAGTGGTAGAGCGTCGGTCTGTGGACTGAAAGGTCCCAGGTTCAATTCTGGTCAAGGGCATGTACATCGGTTGCGGGCACATTCCCAGTACGGGGTGTGCACGAGGCAGCTATACGATGTTTCTCTCTCATCAACGTTTCTGGCTCTCTATCTCTCTCCCTTCCTCTCTGTAAAAAAAAATCAATAAAATATATTTTAAAAAGAAGGAAAAAAAATACTTTTCTGGGTATTGCAGCCCTGCGTTCAGGGCTTGGAGCTCATGCTCTGTTCTCTCTGCAGGTGTTGGCTCATCTGGCAAAGGGCTACTTCTCAGTGGCTCAGGGATACTTGATGGAGCTTGGAGAGGTGATTTGCAAGTGCATGGGGGAAGCAGATCCTTCTATCCAGCTTCATGGAGCAAAGGTGATTTTCATGAAAAGCCACATGCTCTTTTTCTTCTTTTCCTTTTACATTCGTCCTTCTGTTGCATGTTCATCAGAGGTTTCTGGTAGGAAAGTCATCCATCCCTCTATTTTCAGTTCACTGTATAAACCCAAAGAATTGATTTGGGAAGAAATTAACAATACAGTATATAGTTGGTGATTTGGCTTTGGAAAGAATGCCTCTGACCTAGAAGTTACATAGAAAAGAAAGAAAATCAGTTGGAAATTATTTTTCCCCTTGATTTGAGGTAATCTTCACATGGAAGTAATCTTTTACCTCCACACTTCTAATATTTTGCTTTGATAACCTATTTCTTTTATCTTCATAGCTGCTGGAAGAACTGGGTACAGGCTTAATACAACAATACAAACCAGATTCCACTCTAGCACCTGAACAGAGAGTGCCCGTCACCATGGTAAGTAGATGTCAATTCATAGATTCCTCTTCTCTTAGTGCTTCAGTCAGTTTATTTTTTAGGTTCAATTATAAAGTGGAGTGGGTGTTTCTTCTGATGTCAAAACTTATGGCTTATTATCTAGGATAATGAGATAGTAGGATAAATGGGTTTTATTTGCATTTCAGTTTACTTTCAGTCCAGGATGTGGTAATTTTTTGCTATGCAAAAACCAATTATTTATTTTGCACAAAATCTAGTTTGGTTACTTAGCTTACCCAAGAGGCAGACTAGAAGGGTGAGGAGAGCCTAGAATTTAGACTCAGAAGGCAAGAGATCAAACCTAGGGAGCACCACCTAATTATGTGCTTGTGAATATAGTTTCTTCATTTTAAAGAGGAACAAGAATCCTCTATTGGAAGAGTGAATGAGAGGTAAAGGTGCTGACAAACAGTGGTGCCCAATGAGTGCCAGTCCCCCCCTGCCCCAGTCCCCTTCCTGACTCCGGTGAAATTCGTGAGATCTTCGGTGTGTCTGTTGCCCCCACTCAGTCCCAGTTCTCCTCTGGAGAAGGAACATGTGACCTCACGCAACAAGGCTCCTACTTAGTGCCAAAAGCAAAATCAGTGCAACAGCTTTCTCCCTCTGCCCTCCTCATCCCCTTTATCCTTTTTCCTTCACAGTTTCCATCATCCTTGCAGGGAATTAAGAATATCCAGCGCTAGTCCCTTCCTTAGTCTGCCGCTAAAGCTGAAATGTCACCCTTTGCAGGGAGATGAGTGGAGTTTTGCTCTCAGGGGAGACCTGGGTTGGAATCTAAACTTCTCCCCTTGTTTGTCAAGTGACTGGGCAAGACTCTTAAGCTGTTCACATTCAAGTACTATTTCATCTTTAAAAATGAGATATACTACCCTAACTGGTTTGGCTCAGTGGATAGAGCGTCGGCCTGTGGACTGAACGGTTCGATTCCGGTCAAGGGCATGTACCTTGGTTGCAGGCACAATCCCCAGTGGGAGGTGTGCAGGATTCTCTATCCACTAAGCCAAACTGACTAGAGCCACAGTATCATTTTCTTACCTCACAAACTCTGCCAGGTAGATGTCTGCCCTGCTGTACTGACGAGGAACCAGAGTGTAGGTTTAGTGACTTGCCAAGGTTGCAGAGACAGGAAGCCATGGCTGAAGGACTCAACGCAGCTCCACGTCTGGCTCACGGCCCAGAGGCCACTCCGGGACCCTGATCTCTGTGCCCCTGAGGAATCCGGTTGAAAGAACTCTACCTAGGGGTCAGTGACCTGGATTCTAGTCCAGCTCTGCTGCCCAATAGCAAGGGACATTATTTCTTTGTACCTAAGTTCCCTTGTGCGAATATGGAGATAATGACATATACTCCATTTAGTTGTGCTGAGGATTAAAATGAGCTGATATATGTAAAGCACTTAGAACAGTGCCTGGCACATCATAACTCTGAAGAACATTAGCTGGTACTGCTACTGTTACTGTCACCGTCATCTTCACCCTCCTCCTCCTCATTATCTCTGTGCTGCTTAACTCTAGCACACTGAAGTTTCCTAGTTATTAAAGTTGAAAGATTTAATTCGCTGTTTTTTAAAGTTCTAATGAAAGCATTTATGTCCAGCTACCACGGAAGGGAAACTGTCAGTACTACGGTCACCGGTGGTGGTCTCGGTGGCGAGCGGTCCCACTGTTGCGCTTGGGCCGCGGTTCTGACTGTGCCTGTTCCAGGTGGTGCTCTTCTGGACGATGATGCTGAGCGGCCCTTTGCCCCGGGCCTTGCAGAATGCAGAGCACCCGACCCTGCAGGCGAGCGCCTGCGATGCCCTGTCTTCCATCCTGCCGGAAGCCTTCAGCAGCCTGCGGGTAAGTCCTTCAGGGTGCCATCACGGCTCCAGTTTGATTTGGATTCTTTCTCATTTTGAAGCAGTTTTCCACGTTATCTCTGAGGAAACGTGCTTATTCTACTTGAGTGTGGGGTGAGGGCAATAGGAAAACGTAAAACCTTAATGTCTCGGGAAAGCTTTTCCTCCCCCGTGCTTAGAAGGCAGGGGTAGAAGTCATAGAGGCTTTCAGGCAGAGATTTCAGAACCATTTCAAATCCAAAAGTTAGAAAGACCTGGATTTAAATTCCGGCTCTTCCATTTTCTGACTCTTTGATTATCTTAACTTCTCTAACACTGCCTGTATCGTCTATTCCTAAAATGGAATTATGTGAGTAATAACAAGAAGTATGTGGAAATATTTAGCTGGTGTCCTACCCATATGGTATTCAAACCATTCCTTTCCTTTAGTTCTCAATGGCATTTGCATATGTTTTCACTAATATTAATTAGCTTTTTATAAATAAATATATTTTTTATTGATTGCAAAAGGAAGGGAGAGGAAGAGATGGAAACATCAATGTTGAGAGAGAATCATTGATCGGCTGCCTCCTGCATGGCCCTCCCTGGTGACAGAGCCCACAACCCAAACCTGTGCCCTTGACCGGAATCGAACTCAGGATTCTGAAATCCACAGGCCAATGCTCTGTCCACTGAGCCAACCTGGCTAGGGCTAAATTCGCTTTATAAAGAAGGCAGCTTTAATGAAGTAGGAGAATAAAATGGCCCAATTTACACAGTTGTAAAGGTTAAATGAGCACAGATGCTGTGTGTGCCCAGCACCCGGTCGGTGCTCAGATAATGGCTGGATCTGAAGTCACCCTTTGCTCTCAGCCAAGGGAGCCTCAAGGTCTCTGTGTTTAACTCCTGAAGGTAAACTCAAACATAGACCCGACATATCACCGTCACTTGTCAAAGACCCTCTCATGGTTATTTCATTCTGGCTTTTCCTTCGCCAACCTCTCTCTCTGCAGAGTGACTGGCAGATCCTGTGCATCACGGTGCTGCTTGGGCTGAACGACAGCAAGAACCGTTTAGTGAAAGCGGCAGCCGCGCGGGCCCTCGGAGTCTACGTGCTTTTCCCCTGTCTCAGACAGGTCAGCGGGAGGCTGGACAGCCCCTCGGTGCCTCTGTTAGCGTCCATACCGCTCCTTTGCTGTGGGTGGATGAGAGCTCTTAAGTTGGAAAGTAAAGGAGATTAAACTGCTTTGTAATCTGGTTTCCTTAATCGCTACTGAAATCTGGTAATGCCTATAGTTCATTTACTTTTAATTACTTAGCACACTGTCCAGGATCGTGGTGGATGCCCAGTAAATGTCTAACGAATAACTAAAAAACAAATGAGATGCGGCATTACCTTGTGATATTAATAATTTAGAAGGCTGATAAGAAGGAAATAAATTTCTCTTACTTGTGACATCTCACTAAGTAAATAGTATGTGTTTTGGAAATATATTCATTGTCAACATCATTTCTCAAGGTGGACATCTATTCAGACTCAGAATTCATAGGTATTCTCACAGGCCAGGGAATAAGATATTTGTGCTTAGGCTTCTCAGGTGTGGGAGATTGTAATGAATGTCCACATTGTAATATATACAAAGAACAGTAAATGGGTAGAAATTTGTGGTAAATGTTTATTACTTTATTTGAAAATAAAATGAGAATTTCCAAGGTAGCAGTGTAAGCTTCTAAAGTAACTATATCATTTTGTTTTGTTTATCTTATAGGATGTCATATTTGTTGCAGACACAGCAAATGCAATATTGATGTCACTTCAAGACAAGTCTCTGAATGTTCGGGCCAAAGCAGCCTGGTCCCTGGGCAACCTGACAGACACTCTGATTGTCAACATGTAGGTGACTCAGCTCATTTCCCCTGGGTAACATCTGAGGCTGAGGTCTCTACTATAAAAAAATTAGCCACAATTTCCCCATATTATATAGTCAGTCATACTGGTTTGTTTGTTTTATATTCTTTGAAGTAATTAGATTAGTAAGCTTAATATCTCTATATATAAAAGCCTAAGCAACCATTGGACCATTCAACTGGTAGCTATGATGCATACTGACCACCAAGGGGCAGATGCTTAATGCATAGGCATGGAAACATGGAACAAACTGATGAATCTCAGAGGGAAAGGGGGAAAGGAAGGGGGGAGAGAGGAGGATGAGAAGAGATTAACCAAAGATCTTAAATGCATACTAGAGGCCCAGTGCATGGATTTGTGCACCAGTGTGGCCCCTCAGCCTGGCCTGTGGGGATCGGGCTAACACCCACTGTCCAACATCCCCTAAGGGGTCTGGATTGTGAAAGGATGCAGGCCAGGCTGAGAGACCCCACCAGTGCACAAATCCATGCACCAGGCCTCTAGTATATGTATGAAAATACTATATGCTGCCGAAACCAGTTTGGCTCAGTGGTAGAGCGTCGGTCTGCGGACTAAAAGGTCCCAGGTTCAATTCCAGTCAAGGGCATGTACATTGGTTGCGGGCACATCCCCGGGAGGGGGTGTGCAAGAGGCAGCTGGTCGATGTTTCTCTGTCATCGCCGTTTCTAGCTCTCTATCTCTCTTCCTTCCTCTCTGTAAAAAAAATCAATAAAATATTTTTTTTTTTAAAAAGAAATATATCCAACATTATAGAAAATGTGGAAACACTAAAAGTGGAAATATAAAACCTTTGTAATGGTTGCCCTACTTTGTAAACATCACATTTGCATGTTTTTTAAGTAATAAAATCACAGGTTAAAAATATCAAACTTTACAAAGGGATAGTCAGTGTGAAGCCTTTCTCCTACCTTAATCTCCTAGTTCCCCTCTCCAGAGGCAAATCGTTACTCATACAATCACATACAAATTTAAAGTGTCCTGCTTTTTGTCATTTAACTTGGACATATGTAAGCATTCTCATAACTTCTGCTGATTTTCTATAGATCATTACTTATTATTGATCGTACAATGATTATTTAACCATTTCCCTATTTTGGACATTTACCTTGTGTTAGGCTTTTGCATGAAATCTCCATTTAAGTTACTTCTATTGGTTACATTCCTAAATGAGGACCTTCTAGGTCAAAAGGTATAAACTATAAGTTCTCAGTATAAGCTGGACAGATTTGTTAAGCTGTGTTCCAAAGTTTTTGTAGTTATACTAAGTGAACATACTTTTATAGTTATACTAAGTGAACATATGTCAGTGTGTCTACCTCTCAGTGGGTTTTACCTTTTAACGTGTTTGCCTGCTTTGGGAGGAGCAGGGAAACACCAGACCCCAGTTTCCAGGAAGAGTTCTCTGGCCTCCTGCTCTTGAAGATGTTGCGATCAGCTATAGAAGCCTCCAAGGATAAAGACAAGGTAGGCCCACAACAAACTCTAGTGTTTGTCAGGTGGATCCTTAGTGTGTTACAGCTTCATTCCGTCAGATAGATCCTGTTTAAAGGAGAGTGTGTGTGTGTTCGGGGTATAAAGTGGCCACGCCATGCTTGTACAGTTTGTTTCTTATCTCCCATCTCACAAAAAGCATCATTGGCAAACAAAAAACCAAAAAGCACCAGTGCCATTTGTAATGCTACTCCATGATACGTCCATGTTTTAATCTAAGTCCAGATTTTTCAAAAAATCTTTAAGTAGAATGGACAAGTCAGAAAGGTGAGCAGCCGTGGTTTTTAATATCCCGTTACTCTAACGAGTTTAAAAAGCATAATCCTGGGCGTTAGGATCAGGCAGACGAGGTTCAAATCCTGGCTTGCCCTTCAGTGGCGGGCGGGGCGGCCTTTGGTGCATTATTTAACTTCTGTGAAGGTCAGTCTCCTCATTTCCAACATGGAAGTTGTTATTTATACCTCATTGGACTCTGAGATATCTAATCTTCAAGCACCTAGCACAGTACCTGGCCCATATCAAGTACTTAATTTAGTACAGTGCTTCTGAAAACCTGGGAAGCCCTACCTCAGACTTACGCAATCCGAATTTCTGGTGTTAGGGTCTGGGAATTGGTTTTAAAAAAGAAAGCTCCCCGGATGATTCTAGTACGCTACAAAGAAAAAACTATTTTTCTCTACTAGAAAAGTATGGGCTGGGATTACGAAACCCAGCTCCCCCCCAGCTCCGCTGCACACCAGCAGTGTCCTCTGGCCGCAGGCTCTCCCTGTCATCTCTAACTCGAGGGAGATGGATGATATCTCTGAAGTCTGGTCTAACTAAAAATGTCAGGGTGAGGAGCCTCACCTTTCTGACGGCTCAGTGTGAGCCATGCAAGGCCTTGCAGAATTTTGAGAACTCTCACCTTACGGGCTGCGTTTTTCACTCGCTCTCTTGCTTCAAGATATCTAGGGCCTCCTGTGTTTTTTAAAGCTGAAATTATGCCGAAACCAGTTTGGCTCAGTGGATAGAGCATCGGCCTGTGAACTAAAGGGTCCCGGCTTCGATTCCAGTCGAGGGCATGTATCTTGGTTGCAGGCACATCCCCGGTGAGGGATTTGCAGGAGGCAGCTGGTCGATGTTTCTCTCTCATCGATGTTTCTAGTTCTCTATCCCTCTCCCTTCCTCTCTGTTAAAAATCAATAAGATATATATTAAAAAAGAAAAAAACTTTAAAGCTGAAATTATACTTTCTGCAATACTATTTCTTTGGCAAACCTGGTTTCTAATGCTTTTATGTTTTATTCTAGGTAAAAAGCAATGCAGTCCGGGCCCTTGGAAATTTGCTTCATTTTCTACAACCATCTCATATAGAAAAACCCCAATTTGCTGAGATCATTGAGGAGTCTATCCAGGCCTTAATTGCTACTGTTCTGATTGAGGCTGCCATGAAAGTCCGATGGAATGCTTGTTATGCAATGGGAAATGTGTTTAAAAACCCTGCTCTTCCGTTAGGTAAGAAAGTTTTCCTCTGCTCTCTGGTGGAGGGTCTCTGTCAGCACATACCATCTATAGTGTTATTAAAGATGTTCTTCACAATATTATTTATTTGTCACAGTATTAGAAAAAAATGGAAACGTATTGAACATCCAAGCTTAGGGGAATTGTCTGAGATCAACCATGGTACCATGGTATATATATTCATTGGGTTATTTTGCTGCCATTTAAAATTATGTTTACAGCCTGGCTGGTGTGGCTCACTTGTTTCGGCCTCATTTTGTGCACCAAAAGGTTGCCTGTTCAGTTCCTGGTTAGGGCACAAGTACAAGTTGCAGCCTTGATCCCCAGTAGGGGATGTGCAGAAGACAGCCCATTAATGTTTCTCCTTCCCCTTCCCTCTCTCTAAAAAATCAATTTAAATATATATATATATATATATATATATATATATGTTTTATTTTTTTATTATTTTTTTTTTTAATCCTCACCCAAGGATATTTTCCTCATTGATTTAAAGAGAATGGAAGGGAGGGAGAGAGACGGAAAGAGAAACATCGATTGGTTGCCTCCTTTATGCACCCCAATCCAGGCCAGGGACCAAGCCTGCAACCCAGGTACGTGTTCGTGACCGGAATCAAACTCACGACCCTTCAGTCCCCAGGCCAGCACTCTAACCACTGAGAAAAAAAATCGCTAGAGCCAATTAAAAATCTTTTTTTTTAAGTACCAAAAAATGTGGCAGTAATTCTTTAAAAAAAAAAACACCATAAACTGACAACTTGAGCCCTAATGTATATGTTTCCTTCTGCATGCCCCTCTCCCTCTCCCCCTGTTGATTTCTAAATCTTCCTCCCTTTTAATGACTGGGTTCTTCCAGGAACAGCTCCGTGGACCTCCCAGGCCTACAAGGCCCTGACGTCGGTTGTGACGTCATGCAAGAATTTCAAAGTGCGCATCAGGTCCGCCACCGCCCTTTCCATCCCGGGCAAGAGAGAACGCTATGGGTCTGTTGAGCAGTACGCGCAGATCTGGAATGCATTGGTCACTGCCTTGCAGAAGAGTGAAGACACCACTGACTTCTTGGAATTCAAGTACTGTGCCAGCTTACGGACCCAAATCTGTCAGGCACTGGTTCACCTCTTGAGCTTGGCCAGTGCCGCAGACTTGCCTTGCATCAAAGAAACCCTGGAGCTGAATGGGGACATGATCCGGTCCTATTTCCTACAGTTTTTAAAATCAGGAGCGGAGGGCGATGATGCCGGAGCGCCCCACAGCCCACAGGAAAGAGACCAGATGGTCAGAACGGCCCTAGAGCACATCGGCACTGTCCAGGCACTGGCTGGCGACACAGCCAAAAGAGCCATCCTGGCCTTTTTAGACAACATCCTGACTGTTTATTGGGCCTCCTCTGGATCATAAGTGGCACGCCTAGGATGAGCCAATCGGCGAATATTCTGCCATACTTTTCAGGGGTCAAGTGATAACAGGAAGACCGGAGCTTGAGCATCAGATATTCAGGATGTAATCTTAGGGGCAAAAGTAATCCACCCACGGTCTATTTAGAAGGAGTTAGCAGCTAACTACATTTTCCTAGCTCTGGCCAAGTAGCTCAGCTGCTTAGAGCATTGTCTCCTTAAACCAAGGTTGCAGGTTCAGTCCTGGATTAGGGCACATACAAGAAGCAACCAATGAATGCATAAATAAGTGGAACAACAAATCGATGTTTCTCTGTCTCTCCTTCCCTCCCTTCCTCCCTCCCTCCCTCTTCCTCTTTTCCTTTCTCTATAAAATCAATACACTTTAAAAATGTTTTAATGTTTTCTAACGGGCTCAGCCACCTTAGAGGCTGCATTGGCCATGGTCTGGGATGTTGGAAGCTCTGTCCCATGCAGCCAGGAGCCAGGAGCTGGGCTGTAGTGTGGGCTGAGCAGAATGGGGGTTGTGAAGGGTGTTACGTCTCAGAAGTTTTACGACAACAAAAAGACAGCAAAGGGATTTAGAAATTTTGTCTGTGGGAATTGTCTTACTTTTATAATAAACCAATGAAAAATGATGTGTCTATAATCTCCTGTTTTTATCAAGTTACATTTATAGAAAGCTGTTCCAAACTCCCCAAGTGCCCACCCCAGAAGCCCCCGCCATGCCTCCTGAAGGAAGAGGCATGTTTTCTTGTCATTTTCATAAAAGTAAAAAATGTACAGCTTATTCCTGGTTCTTTGGGCTTTCGCTGGTGGGTTTCTTGATAAAATAGTGTAAAATATTTTATCAAGAAATATTTGGATGGTTTCATTTGATGTCACTCTAATTCTCTGCTTATCCTGAATAAAATCTAATATTTTTCTTTTTAAGCCTTTTGTTTCCGTGGAGATTTCCAAGTCTGAAAACAGATGTTAGTGTTCGTATGCAGGGAAAGAGCAAAGGTAAGCACTTCTAGAAATTCCCTGAGCTTCTGTCCTGATGGAATGCTGGCTGTCTTCTCACTGCACGTGGTATGAGTGCACCAGGGACAGGCGCTCCGCTCGGACACCCTAGGCTGGGGCCTCAGTAAAGCTGCCATTGTTCAAGGAAGCCACGTAGAGAATAAAGAGATCTTTGATGAGAATCAGTAAAGTCTGGCTCTGGTTCAGAATTCTAACTCAAGAATGCCAAATTCTAAACTTTTTTGTATATATTTATAATTTTTTTTAACCCTAACCTAAGGATGTGTTATTACTGACTTTTTTGAGAGAGAGGGAGAGAGAGACATTGACGTTAGATAGAAATGTTCATCAGTTGTCTCCAATAGTTGCCTCTAAGTGGTATCAAATCCGAAACCTAAGCATGTGCCCTGACTAGGAATCAAACCTGCAACCTTTTGGTGCATGGGATGATGCTCCACCCAGCTAGGGTTCTTTTGATATTGTTTTTTAAATTTATCTTTATTGGTTTCAGAAAGGAAGTAAGAGAGAGAGAAACAGAGTCCGCTCCCCGAGGCTCTATGCCAGGCACTTAGCGAAAGGGACGCCCGGGCTTCCCACGCCTCAGGGCTCCCCCTAGTGGCCGCCGGGGGCCTCGCTCCGTCTCAGGCGCAGCTCACGTGACCGCGCTCAGGGCCTGCAGCCGCTGTCACTCAGAGAAACAAGATGGCGGCCGAGGGCCCCGCAATTCAGTGGGCGTTCTCCCCCGCGCCCAGCCGCCACCTCTGCCCTCTGCTCCCCCTTCTCCCGCCTCCGCTCCGGTGTGAGGGGGAGGTTCCGCCGGGGCAGGTGGGCCGCCGGCCGGGCGGGCGGAGGTGGCGCCCAATGAGGTGGCCGCCGGGCCGCCCCCGCGGCCTCAGGAGGGGACTGAGGCCTCGACAGGGCCCTTCTCTTCCCCGCGCCCGGCCCTAACCCTGCGGCGGCGCGACCGGTCCGGTTGGGTCGCAGGGAGCCTGACCGGGTCCTGGGTTCCTTTATTCTTGCTGCTGGCTCCCGCCGCAGTTGCAGTGAATGGCTAAAAAGCAAAGCGGGAAACCAAACAAACCCGAAACAAACGTGGTGATTCACCCGGTTCCTAGTCATTGTGGTGAAACCCACAGTAAAAGGGAGAAATCCTGGGCGCGGGCGTCACTGGTCCCATCGCTTTGCCTGAGACACGCAGTTTGGTCCCGGAGAGAGCTGTGCATTGATCATGCAGATGCACTTGCTGAAGATGAACTTTGCACCAACTTCTAAGTCACTCTGCAAAAGTATGGGGGATAGGGTGGGGGGGGACTTATTAGAAAATGACTTTTCTTTTTATCCAATTTCAAAGGATAAAGTCCTTCCTGATCTGTAATAAATGTATCCGTGGTGACTCCCCTCCAATAGACTCACGGAAGTTTCTCTAGGCTGGTGCTGAGGTGCATTTTTTTTTTTTTTAACCACACAACTACTGTTTTGTGTTAATATGGTAGCTGCATGTTACTAAATTGTGGGGGGAGGGGGGAAGCATAACTTGTAGCAATACTCTACAAAATTTTTTTCTTTATATGTTTTTTAAAAAAATAAATATTTTTTATTGCTATCAGAGAGAGAGAAACATAAATGATGAGAGAGAATCAGGGACCCTATTGGGGATCAAGCCAGCAACCTGGGCATGTGGCCTGACCAGGAATCCAATGGTGACCTCTTGGTTCATAGGTCCACGCTCAACTACTGAGCCACACAGGCTGGGCTCTTTAAATGCTTATTAATCTGGATTAACTAAGAATCTCGTTTTAAGAGTACTTATATTTGAGGAAATGTGTTGTTTTTTTAAAAAAGAGACTAGGGTAGCCCTGGCTCTATACTTATTAGAGAAGTATCAGTATTAAGCCAAGTGTAACCCGGCTTAGACTGTCCTAACAGCAAATGAAAAAAAGTCACTTCTCATTCCCAGAATGAAAGACCCAGAGAGACTACCCCAGGACATTTTGGCAGGGCAGTTCAGCTAACATTCTCTTTGAAGGCCTAGCAAATAATATTTAGGATTGATAGCTGTGTATACACTGAGTTAAATTACAACTTGTGGTTGGGTTTCCCTTTTCGTTTTATTTATTGATAGAGGCCCAATGCACAGAATCCATGCAAGGGGCGTGGCCCTGGGCGCCTCAGCAGCTTGCCTCGGCCCTCACAGCCCTGGCTTTGTCTGGAAAGTCTTTTGGCTGTCAGATCTAATTAGCATAAAAACATTCATTGGGCAAATTGCCTATCAAAATGTAATTAGAACAATTTTTAATTTCCCCAAATACAAAATATTTAGAGTTATAACACCCACTGAAGATTATCAAACCCTCATCTATTACAAGTTCTCACCTACTAGCAATCATTTATCCAACCAATCTTTGATGAGCATCTGCTACTGCTACATGCAAGACACTGCTAGGAGATGCAGGTTATATAAGGTTAATATAAGCATATATCACCTTTAATTTCATAGAAAGATAGGACAAGTATATACAAGTTCGACTGAGTGTTAAGGGGGCTACACTTGGTTTCAGACCCTCTTTCCCGAAATGAATTGCTCGCCCTCCAAAACCCCACCTATAGAAATGTTGGAGACATCACTGACTCAGTGGTAGCCCCTGACTAATAGAGCGGTAAATTAAGAATCAGACATGGATCCTGAGAATTTTGAGGAAATGGCAACATTTTAGAACTGTAAAGTGTCCTCCTCTCCACCACCCTAAATGCTTTCTTGGGAGCAGGATGGCCCAGAGGAGGAAGAATGTCTGTCTCTCGTATTTCAGATCGCCAGAACTGGACTAGCATTTCTGAATTTCCTGGGATGCCAGGCTCTGTGGGTTCCTTGGGAAGCTCTGCAGCACCTCCCATCTTCCCACCTCATTTAGAGCCCCTGCCCCCATTCCTGGGCTGCTGGAGTCTGGAGCCACCAAGGTCTACAGCTCAAATCCTGCCTCTCTGTGAGGGAGAGGGGAGGCTTAGGGGGAGGCTGTTATCCCCCCTGCAAGTGAAAAGAATGCTTGGTCCCTGGTGATTCTGGGAAAAAGCTCACTCTTCGGCAGTCTCTCTCAGCCCAAGAGGAACGAAGGCGCCTAAATAAAGGCTGAACCTGAGGCGGGGGAGGGGTGTTTGGTTGCTAAGGGGCACATGCATGACACAGCTGCCAATTGTGACAAGGCTGCCGATTGTTCGGCTTCCGTCCAGTGCCCGGGTCACTCACTGTGCCCCACCCCCCTGGATCACTCCTTGTGCCCTCCTCTCCTGGGTTGCTCACTGCGTCCCTCGTTGTGACCCACTGGCCTGGGTCGCTCGCTATGCCCTGGACCTCTGGCTGTCATGTCTGGGCTGCACCTCTGGGCCCCATGGCCCCTGTTTATGTGGCGGCTGCTGAGGCTGCTGGTCCAGGCAGCTCAGCCTTCAGACTTGGCCCTGGACCCTGTCCTGCTGACCTCCGTCCCCGCGGGCCCGACCGAGCCCTGGCCTTTGGATCAGCAAACCCCCCCACCTGAGCCTTCAAATGCCTTTAAAGAGGGTGAATCTCCATTACTCCAACAAGCAGCCTCGGCTCTGCCTACAGAAGCCCCCGAGGAAGTGAAACATCCTCCAGCCCTTCAGGAGGCCCCAGCTCAGCAAGCAGAAGCCACTTCTACCCAGCGGGGGGAGACGTCAGCTCAGCTTCCACCCCAACAAGGGGCCTCAGCTCAGTCTGCAGCGTCCACTGAGCCATTGAAACCTTGGTCAGCCCACCAAGGAATTCCAGGTCAGCATCCCATCCCCGCTGAAAATGTCGAATCTTCGAGCCAGTGGACGAGCTCACTTCCACCTCAAGTGCCTCTTGCCGGCGTAGAACCTTCTCCAGGCCATCAGCCGGGTGGAGCTCAGCCTCCAAAACCCTCTGTAGATGTTGCAGCTCAACCCTCGGTCCATCCTGAGGTGGCAGCCTCACCTCCGGGTGCGCGTGAAGCTCAGCATCCAGTGTCGTCCCATGTTAATGTGAAAGATGTCGCTCTGGGAGTTTTGGTATCTCCAGAGTCCACGAAGGAGATTGAACTATTTGTAACTGGGCAGGAGGTCTCAGATCATCTTCCAAAGTCGGCTGAGGAAGTCAAAGCTCCAGCCCAGCAGGCGATCCCGCCAACGCCCCCTGAGAAGATAGAGTCATCTCCATTGCAGCAGGAGACCCCAGCTCAGCCTACTCTGGGTGCCTCGGCCCTGCAGCGGACTGCAGCTCCTCCACAGCACCCCGAGACGGCATTGCCACACCCAGAGACTGTTCAGGCTCTGCAGCCGATCTGGGCTGAAAGCACTGTTCTACCTTCGGGCCTGGACGTTCTAGTAACTCAGCGACCAGAGTCATCTGAGACAGTTCCTCCAGACACTGGACAGAGTGCCACCGTGAGCATCTGTGAGCTCTGTGCCTGCAGTAATGGGACGCTCTCCTGTATCGGCCTTCGCCCAAACGAGAGGCTCCTCAGAGTGCCCGTGCCAGAGCCCAACGCCTACCAGAGCCCCTTCTCGATCTTGTAAGAATTGCCTTTCCCCTTTTGTTCTCTGCATCCTGCCTGACGTGGCAGCCTCTTCTCTGAGGTCTTCTTTGGCTTTCCTCCTCTTCTCCAACCCACATTGACTTGCTTTCTGTTTTTATCTTTTGTCAGCTATTTCTTATCTGCATTTTCCTCCTTACCACTGTTTCCTCCTTCACCAGTCTTTTCATTGCCGATATTTTTTTCCTTATCTATTTTTTAGTCCCATTGTTTTATTCCTTAACCTCTACTTGCCTCCCACTTTTGCTCCATCCTCTTTACAGCAACACGGCTCTCTCCCCATCTCACTGGTAGTGATACAACAAAGCGGTTACGAGTAGAGATTCTGGAGCCAGAGTGACTAGATCTGAGCCCAGGCATGTCATTTATTAGTGTTGGGACTCAGTTTCCTCATCTCTAAAATGAAGATCATGATAGTTGCCATCTCATAGGATTGTTGTAAGAGTTAGACGAGTTAATATATGTAAAGTACTTATATCAGTGCCTAACATATGTATGTGTTAGCTATTATTATTATTAAATCCCTCAGTTATATCCAGAATTCATCTTTTTTTTTTTTTTTTTTTTTTTTTTTAATCAATCTTTATTGTTCATAATATTACAAATATACTTCAGACAGACATAATAATAAATACATATCACCCATTTTGTATCCAACCCAGCGCTAAGTACTGTGGGAGCCACAGAAGTGTGACATTGTCTATAGAACATGACAATGGTAGGTGGGAAGAGAGAGGATATCCATAAAAAAGGAGGTAACGTATAATTAAGTACTAAAAGAGATATAGACCAGAGGTGCAATACTTTAGCAGAATCTATAGTCACTGGGGTGTGGAAGTCAGGAAAAGCTGTATGGATAAGCTAGAACGTTAGCTGTGATTTAAAGGATGGCTATGGTTTGTTAAATAGAGAAAAACTAATGAGTACAGTCTAGGCGGAGGCATGGCTGGAGGAATGATCACGACTTAATAGACCAGTCTGATTGTAAAGAATTGGTTTAGGAAGCAATGAAAAAATATGATTATTAAAAACCTTGGCTATCAGCTAGAGGGGTTTGGAAGTTACACTGAGATAGGGAAAGCCACTGAAAGTTTTCAAGTGAGAGAGAGAGATGATTAAAATAGGATTATTTTAGATTCCATACGTAGAGCTATCTAGAAAGGAAAGCGTGACTCAAGGAGACCAAATAGAATGTGCTAGCAAATTCTGGGAGTAAAGTGGGAAGACTCTGAATCAGAGTAGTTGTGATAGGAGTAAAAGGAGAATCCTGGAACAACTGATAAGATTTAGTGACTAACTGGAGATGGGAGATGGAATGTACAGGAAAGAGAAAAGTCAAATATGACCCTATAACATTTCTGCCCTGGATGATGAGGCGAATGATGGTGATATGATAGGTGGGCATACAGCAGTTGGGAAGGAGAGCCTGTTTGAGGAGATGAGTTCAGTTTGGTCATCTTTTATGGGTGAGCAGGAAGTACCCAGAAGGCTTCCGGTGGAGTGGAAATACACCGTTTAGGTACATAAGAGATTTGGGGGAAAATATTTACATTCAGAGTACCTGGTGTTTTTCATGACAGTTTGTGTGTTATATTATTAGTTCAACTAGGCACAGGGCAGATAGGTAGGTGTGACTTTTTCTGACCTTCCTGGGAAATGTGTCTGTAAAGTGAATGGGTAAGTTGTTGCTGAGGGAAGAGGACAAAGCTAAAGGTAAAGATGCAAAGTCATCCACAGGTTGAAATTGAGCCTCAGGAATTGAACACCTTTTTTTAAACACTTATAATTCATAGACATATTCTCACTGTGTGTTTTTAAATGTCACAGAGGTATAGAGTATAAAATGTGAAAATCCCACCCTCTACCACTCCTGTTGTGTGTATCTATCCTTCCATCCAATCTCCCTTCCTCCCTCCTTTCCTTCCTCCCTTCCTCCCTTCCTTCCTTCCTTTTTCCTTCCTTCCTTCCTTCCTTCCTTCCTTCCTTCCTTCCTTCCTTCCTTCTTTCCTTCCTTCTTTCCTTCCTTCTTTCCTTCCTTTTTCACTCCTTCCTTCCTTCCTTTTTGCATTTTCCCCTAAAGTATTAATGCTTTGCTCCTTGCTCAGTGATTTGTGCTTTTCCCTGTCAAATATGTCTCTGAAAGCTTTTCATATTAGTCCTCTCGTTTCTAACTGCCCTCATCCTTCTAACACTGGAGAGATTTCCACAGAGGCACTGAGCCAAAGCTGTGCTGTGGCCCGGAATAAGGTTTCTTTATATTTATTTACTGATAATGATAATTTGTTGCCATTTTTCTGTTGATTTGTAGAAGTCATTTTAGATTTTAGAAAGAATGCATTCGAAGTATTAACTGGCATTACCTATCCAAGAGAACGTCAGGCTCTGAGCTGCCTCATTGTCTGTGCCAGTGGCCCCACATATTGTCTTACTAATTGTGCAAACTGGGAAGCTGGTAGTTATGGAAATTGGAAAACTTGTATTTTCTGCTTTTGAATATTCCCCACACGGTTGCCATGATGTTGTACTTATTCTGTTCATTCTTTTCCTACTTATTCAAGGATATTAACTGTTTCTTCACAGAAACTTGCAAGGAAACTTAATTTCTTACATCAATAAAGATACATGGAAGTCATACCCTTTGGTTGCAAAACTGTGAGTATATTCTCTCCAAAAATGAATACAGCAAATAACTAACTGCATTGTAAGATCCTTCTTGGTCCAGAATTTTGAGATCAATAACTCTGATAATGGTATTTCCCTCTCCATGTCCCAAATCAATCACTATTGATTGCATTTCTGTTTCTTTAAAAAACTAAATTTGGCAGGCCCTCTTTTTTGAAAATATATTTTTATTGTTTTCAGAGACGAAAGGAGAGGGAGAGAGAGATAGAAGCATCAATGATGAGAGAGAATCATTGAGTGGCTGCATTCTGCACACCCCTACTGGGGATCAAGCCCACCATTCAGGAATTCAACCCTGACCTCCTGGTTTATAGTTTGAAGTTCAACCACTAAGCCGGGCTGATATATTTTAATTGCCCTCAAAGAAGTTGTGCCAATCAATGGGCCACAACAGCATCTATTTCCCTCTACCTTTCGCCACTGGATAGTCTCCATTTTTTTGGCTGATCTAATGGGTGAATAAAAGGGATCCCATCTGAATTTGAATTTTTCTGATTAATTGTAACCTTAAATATTTTTATATATTTATTGAACTTTTGTATTTCTTCTCTGAATTTGCCCTGTCCTTTTTTTTTTGCCCATTTTTTAAATATTGATTTGTAGAAAAGTCCGTTTAGGCACATAAGAGATTTGGGGGGAAATATTTACATTCAAAGTACCTGGTGTTTTTCATGACAGTTTGTATGTCATATTATTAGTTCAACTTGAACAGATTGTCATAAGTGACTTTTGGATTATTAATAAAAGACATAATAATGGCACCATTACCCAGGTTTCCCATATATATTTCTGTGCAGTAAATAGTTGTAGTTATTTTTCATTTTGATTCAGAAATAACCTTTTTATTTTTCAGAAATCTCAGTGGAAATAATTTGAGAAAATTACAAAAAGATTCATTTGAAGGTCTGCTATTCCTCCGGTATTTGTAAGTTAATTATATTTATTTGAGTTTTGGTTTTGTTTCTTGTTTCTATTTGAGTTTCTAGTTATGTTATCGATAAATAAGGGTTTCAAAACAGATTATCTCTACAATTTCTCCCATCAATAAAATTCTACAATTCTGTAAGTTTGTGTAGGGCTCCAGCCCACCTCTAGCACTTAATACCGCCTATGTATTTTTATTTTTTAATCATATGGACAAGATATAGATAGAAAAACTCTCCGGTTATAGAGAAAAGTGATAATACAGTATAATTATACACACTCATATGAGCCTTGTTATATAAGTGTTCATATACCATCTGCTTACATTTATATTTAGTTTAGGGCCCATGATCAAATTGGATCTATGGTGTGTGTGTTTTTACAACCCATCAGTTAAGAATTATTTTTACACTGTAAAAGAAAAGAAACAAAGAAGGTCGGTATTCAAGACAGACTGTAGCCTCCAAAGTTTAAAATATTTACTACCTGGTCTTTACAGAAAAGGTGTTCGTTTGTTTAATATATATATTAATTTATTTCAGAGAGGAAGGGGAAGTTAGAGAGAGAGAGAAACATCAATAATGAGAGAGAATCATTGATCAGCTGCCCGCTGCATGCCCCACACTAAGGATAGGGCCCGCCATCTGTGCATGTGCCCTGACTGGGAATCGAAACATGACCTCCTGCTTTATAGGTCGATGCTCAGCCACTGAGACACATGGCCAGGTTACAGAAAAGGTTTAATGTTGATTTAGTGAAATGAGAGGAATTCAGCTTAACCTCAAATTGTTTCCTATAGGACAAGAAAATTATAGAGCTCTTGCATTAATTTGAATGCTATTAACCCAGAATTTTTTGATAATTTAATCTTAATTACATTAATATTTACATATTTAATGTTTAAGCAGATGAATTATGTAAACATAGCATTATTAAGAACATAGTAAATTACCAAGAGAGCAGACTAGTGGTAAGGATTTCAATACAGGAATTGTTATACCAATATTAAAAAATAAATGCTTATAATCATAGTTAAATGGTATAATTAGAAGTGTCTACACTAAGTAAGCATATTAGAAATGCCCCACCTCCACTAATAAAAGAGAAATATGCAAATTGACAGTATCTCTGCAATGCTCGTCAGCCAATCAGGAGTGAGAATGCAAAATTAATCCAGAAAAGATAGTGGATTAATTTGCATACACAGGTGTGGAGTGGCCAGAAGGGGTGGGATGCCTGCTATGAGGGGAAGGGGAAGGGGCAGAGGGAGTTACAGGAGCGGCATTCCACCATGAGTGAGGACCTGAAGGCTCCCAGGTGGCTGAGAGTGAAGCCAGGGAAAGAAAGACCTATTCTTGCATGGGTCTTCGTGTAACAGGCCTCTAGTTTCAAAAAAAATCTCTCCGGCCTCCTTGTCAGAGAAGAAATGTTTGCCTAGTAATTCTGTTTATTTATAAGGAGATATTCTTTGCTATAAAACTCAATTATGCTCCTTTGTCCATAACATCCAGAGCTGTGTGTGTCATTAATCTTTATTAAGCAAATGAATGATGCTCTTTTGCAAATAGATTCTTTTTTCAAATGTAGAAGGCTTAAGGGAAGTGGGTATAAAGAGTCTTATGTGACACTAAAAATAGCCCTTTGGATTACCAAACATTTCAAGCCTTAGGAGGACACCACTTTTACATTAGTCTTGGGTATCTGCCATCTGGATTCCAAACCTTATAGTTTGGAGAAAAGCAAATGAGGTAACTGCTCAATAGATTAGGTTATTGTTTATTTCTACTGTGAAATACTTTGTAAGCTAATTATTTCATGCTATCATAAGTATTCCCATTCACTTAAAAATGCCAATCAATAAATAAGCTAGTAAAGCCAAGCACTATGCCTAGAATTGTAAGCACAAAGATGGGTAAAACAGGGTTTCTACCCTTCCAAGTAACTCATGATCTCATGGGGAAAAGAGACATCAGCTCTAATAGTGCACAAGTACTAAATGGAAGACAACATGCTACAGAGGTACACAAGAGGGAGCCATGAAGTGATAAAACTGAAAATCATTTTCTCTCTCTACTTCCCTGCTGTTTGTTTACTTCATAAACTAGAGGCCAGTGCACAAAATTCGTCCATAGGCCTGGCTGGTGATCAGGGCCGATCAGGGTCTTCTGGCTGCCAGCTGGGCCTTCCTTTATTTTGCACCGCCCCCTGTGGTCAGCGCATGTCATAGTGAGCAATCGAACTCCCAGTCTCCTGGTCAAACTCCTGAGTTTGCACATTAGCCTTTTATATATATCCTAGTAGCTCTGTGCACAAATCCATGAGCCAGTAGCTCTCTGCAGGGCCTGGCTGCTCTACGCCTGATGCCCAGAGGCTCTCCATGGTCCAGAGGCCCATCCACAGCCAGGCGTGAAACACTTACCTCATCACCTCTGCGACAATACAAGTGTTAACCCCAACCCCCTGGCTGCTCTGTGCCAGCTGCCCAGAGGCTCTCCAAAGCTCGTGTGGAATGCTTACCTCATTGCCATGGCAATGAAGCAAACATTCCACCAGGCTGCTCATGTTGCCTGCTGCCTCCCTGGAACTGGGGGACTCTGGCGGGACTTAGAGGACTGGATGCCACCATCTTGTGGCTATGGGCACCGCCATCTTTGTGAGGGAGTGATGGTTAATTTGCATATTACCCTTTTATTAGATTGTATATAGTTATTTGAATTTTCATATGTTCACATGTCTGTTTTTAACATAGTAGACAATGCAAATGAGCAAGACCCAGTGCATACTTTCAAGGAGTTGTTCTCAGAGGAAACAGGATATAAAAATAACTTTTAAAACGAGGAAATAGATATGGGCAATGGGAGCTATAAATTGCTTTTGGTTACAGCAGAGGGAAAAGAGACTTCAAGTTGGATTAGCAAAGATGCTACTGGAGTAGCTTTTTGAACCTTGAAGGGCCCTTGGGGATCATCAGACAGACATCTTGGGTAGAATAAGCTTGTAAAAGGAGCACATGGAAAGGCAAGACACAGGAAAAATACATTTAAAAATATATATATTTTGCCGAAACTGGTTTAGCTCAGTGGATAGAGCTTCGGTCTGCGGACTAAAAGGTCCCAGGTTCGATTCCGGTCAAGGGCATGTACACATCCCCAGGAGGGGGTGTGCAGGAGGCAGCTGATCGATGCTGCCTCTCTTCCTTGTAGAGAGAGGGATAGAGAGTTAGAAACGTCAATGAGAGAGAAACATCGATCAGCTGCCTCCTGCACACCCCCTACTGGGGATGTGTCCGCAACCAAGGTACATGCCCTTGACCGGAATCAAACCTGGGACCCTTGAGTCTGCAGGCTGATGCTCTATCCACTGAGCCAAGCCAGTTAGGGCAGGAAAAATACATTTTAGAGTACAAGTAGAGAGAGTAGCAATTTAGAATCAGATCATCTAAAGCTTTGAATGCCAAGCTACCATGTTATCACACAGTGCTCTAGGACACACTTTAGCCTACAGCAGAATCACTTGGAGGGCTTGTTAAAACCCAAGCTGCACCTCACAGTTACTGATTCAGTGGGTCCAGGGGAGGATTGAGAATTTGCATCTTAGGTAAATTTTCAAGTGATGCTGGCTAGTATTTGAGAATCACTTCTGGAGAGCTAATCTGGTGACTGTGTGCAGGATGGATTAGAAAAGAGGAGAGTATAGCCGAGACCGGTTTGGCTCAATGGATAGAGCGTCGGCTTGGGGACTGAAGGGTCCCGGGTTCGATTCCGGTCAAGGGCATTTGCCTTGGTTGCGGGCATATCCCCAGTGGGGGTGTGTGCAAGAGGCGGCTGATCGATGACTCTCTCTCATCGATGTTTCTAACTCTCTATCTCTCTCCCTTCCTCTCTGTACAAAAGCAATAAAATATATTAAAAAAAAAAAAAAAGAAAGAAAGAAAGAAAAGAGGAGAGTATAGAGGGAAACACCAGTCAGAAAACAGTTATACTCATCCGGATGAAAAGTGAGGGACTAAAGTGGGATCAATGGAAAAAAGAGCGCCAACTATAGACAACAGTGGGTGTTTTCAAGTAAAAATTAAGCATAATGTTGTTTTCTGTTGTCCCACCACTGTACAGCTGAAGCAGTTATTCAGGGGTTATTAAAGCAATGTACAATTAAAATGAATTTCTGTTAATATAACAGAAAGTATCATTCTGAATTAGTTCAAAGTTCTGTATTATCAGAGAAGTAACTTCCTTTCAAGTTATGTGAAAAGGCATCTTTTGTTTCATCTGATATTGAAAACGCCGAATCCTAGCCACTAGACCACCAGGGACTCGATTGTTTCATCTGATATTGAATTGACTTAGACAAACAGAACTAAACCAGAAGGGTGTGTAAATGTGAGACTGTTTCTTTTAACATTATACATTTATAATTACATATAAAAATACAACCTTTGAGCTCATAATCTAAATTTGATGGGATAAAGGTCATCTAGTTGATTCTTCTGCTCTCAGGAAAGATTACCCTTAAAGTCTATCAAGATCTATAGTTGCATATTTTATTTATGAAGATCATGAAAGTGAGAGAGGGGAGGGCAGGGTTAGGGGCTCTGAAAGGTTCAAATCACAATTCCTAAGATTTCAAGTTTGGACTAAAGCTACATTTTCAATATTTCCATTCTAACCTCTATCAATTATTCCTACTAATTAGATATTTAGTAGCTAATTGAGACACTATTTTTCTTTTACTTTTTTTAGAGATTTATCCTGCAATAAAATACAATTTGTTGAAAGAAATACATTTGCATCACTACCTTTTTTGCAGTATATGTAAGTTATAAATATAGCTTAATTATCTTTATAATTTTTATAAAACTTAATTGTAAATCTCATTGTTATTCACTGTTTTGTATCTAATGTACTCATATATAAACACGAAAGCATAAATCATAAGCAAATCTCTTCTACAATGAGATTTAGTTTGTGGAGGGAATATTGAGGTTGTTTAATATGTATAAATTAGAATCACTGCCAAAAGGTAAATGATCAGATGTAATATTTTTTGTCTTTTTTTGCTTGTGTTTTTTTGTAGAAATCTTGGTTGCAATTTAATCACAAAAGTGAGGTTTGGAACATTTCAGGCCTGGCATGGAATGAAATTTTTACACAACTTGTAAGTAAAATAGAAGACAAAAATATGTAAAAAGCTCTGTGTAAAAAGAGCATACAGTGATTGGTTACTTGGATATAAGCCCAGTTTGAATTCTGAAAAGTATGGCTTAAGAGCCATTCATTTTTTATTCAAATGAGGAAAGTAAGGTACAAAGAGATCAAGAGACTTATCTAACTTATATATGGCACTGCCTGCTTTCCCTCGTACTGACCTTTGGCCTGGGCTATAGAAGGCGCCAAGCACATAACGTTCAGTGTAGCATCGTCCTGGGAATCCCAGTGGTGCTGCTGCTCCGATACATGAATGGTCCTTGAAATTCCACATCCGAATTTAACTTTGATTCCTGTTCATGTGCAAAGTTCCTAACTGCTTAAATGTATGCAACAAAGAACTGAAATAATTAAGTTTAGTTCAGAGTTCTCCAGGGAGCAGAAAGTGTAGGTATTTCCTCAGCCACGAGTCTCTTTTAAATGATAAAGCAGAAAGAATTCCTAAAAATCTTCCACACAGTACTTCTCTCCCAGTCACCCAGAACATTAGTTTTCATAAAGTATATGCCTCTGAAGTGAATTATCTGTGGCTAGGGGAACCTTTGAGATAATTTTAATTCCATTGCATTTTTCAGAATTCTCAATCGGAATCCTCTGACAACTGTTCAAGATCCATATCTTTTTAAATTGCCAGCATTAAAATATTTGTAAGTATTACAACAATCTCATGGCTCATGAGATGATTTCTGCTTTCTTACTTTCATCAATGATTAAGTATTTTGGATTTTGACTAAAAGGTTATAATTTACATTTTAATTGGGTTGTTGGATAAGAGTTATTGGCACAGAAAAGTGATTAAGAAAGAATGTTTATGAACAAGACAGCCAACAGGAAGGGAGTGGCATTGAAGAACACATACAGATATGGAACATGTAGACGCATCTAGAAATACTATTGACATCAGAAAGAAACAAGTTGTACATTATGTATTAAAAGAGTAATCAAATGGTGGGCGCAATAGAGAACAAGAAATAAGATAAGTAAGGTTTTAATCAAAGAAAAAAGATTGTTTCACCAGGGTCATTCATTTGATGACACAAATAAATTTAAATTTCTTCAGGAGAACAACAAATACGTAACTATCAACAAGTGAATCTAAAAACCAAGGGAATTAAAAAAAATCTGATGAACAATATTAACTGGTGAATATAATGGAATCAGGGTATGGAAGGGGAGTGAACTGACGAATCTCGGGGAAAAGGGGAGAGGGGGGTGTGGGAAGAGACTGAACATAAACTGTGCACCTATGGATGAGGACAATGGGGGTTGGGGAAAGGGCAGAGGGTGGGTTGGGAACCTGGTGGAGGGGAGCAATGGAGGGGGGAAAATGAGGAACATTTGTAATAATATGAACAATAAAGATTTATTTAAGAAATAAATAAATAAATTTCTTCAAGAAGAGCTCTCTGAAATTATCTATGGCAAGTAAACTCTTAAGCTGGCTTGACAGAAGCCAGAATTGAAGTATTCACATGTTGCTAATTGTCTTTTTATGTGTACAGTTTTTGCCTTTGGGTTTTTATCATGCATGTTTGGGCTTTCTCCTCCAGAGACATGGGAAGGACACACGTGTCACTTATAACAGTTGGGAGCGTCCTCATGATGACTCCTCAATTGGAAAAATTGTAAGTTGATTTTTCTTTTTTCTTTTTTTTTTTAAGTTGATTTTTCTTATATTTATTTTCACTTGGTCGTTCTTTTAGGCTTCTTTATTATTTTTTTCTTTTTTTATTGAATTATTATCTGTTTACATATTTTAACATTCCCCGCCCCCCCCCATTCTTTATTATTTTCTAAGTCAGGCTTCTTGAGGCCAGGTAACCACATAAAGTTTTTTATGCCCCGAGTCATTTCTAATGTATGTACCATTCATAATTGGGAATTGAGAAAGAGACTCCATAAGATGGGGACTTACCCAGAGTCTTCTCAGAAGTCTTCCCTCTTCCTGTGTATTCTCCACCCAAAGTGAAGCCTTTGGGGTGGGAAAAGGAGATACTTCTGAATTAAACTACGTATTAGTGTCACCCAATTCTAATGCCTATCACCTCTATTCTAGGCATGCCATACCCACTGCCATTCTTATCCTTTTGTTGGGCACTTCTGTCCTCGGCTCTATTTATTTACTATATTCAAGAGTAGCAAATGGCCAACTGATCCCTACCAAAGTGCTCAGGTGATATGCCCAAACAACTCTTGTTGTTGTTAATGCTCACCCAAGGATATTTTTTTTCTATTGATTTCAAAAAAAATTTTTAATCCTCACCTGAGGATATTTTTCCCATTGATTTTCAGACGCAGTGGAAGGGAGTATGGAAAGAGGAGGGGGGCGGGGCGAGAGAGAGAAAGAGAGAGAGAGAGAGAGATTGACATGAGAGAGAAATATCGATTGGTTGCCTCCATCACATGCCCCAACCCACCAGAGACCTTCTGTCCTCAGGCCAATGCTGTAACCACCGAGCAACTGGCCAGGACTCTATTGATTTTTATTTAAATTTTTTTTTTTGATATTTTATTGACTTTTTACAGAGAGGAAGTGAGAGGGAGAGAGAATTAGAAACATTGATGAGAGAGAAACATCAATCAGCTGCCTCTTGCACAGTCCCCACTGGGGATGTGCCCACAACCAAGGTACATGCCCTTGATCGGAATCGAACCTAGGACCCTTAAGTCCACAAGCCAACGTTTCATCTACTAAGCCAAACCAGTTAGGGCTACTCTATTGATTTTGAGAGAGAGAGAGAGAGAGAGAGAGAGAGAGAGAGAGAGAGAGAGAGAGAGAAACATCGATGTGAGAGAGACACATCCATCTGTTTCCTCCAGTACTTGCCTTGACTGGGGCTGGGGTCCAATCCAAGACCCTTCATTGTGCTGCCGACGCTCTAACCGTGGAGCAACTCTGGCCAGGGCAGCCCCAACAGTTCTTTTCTTCACCGCTCTGTGGGAGCCTTGGCCTACCAACTCAAGTAGCTCCTTTGCCACTGATTTACTCTGTGTTTCTATTTATAGGATCTTACCTAGCCGTTTGACCTGCTGCCTCTGCCATTTTAAGGATAATATTGAGACTGTTGCCAAGACAGTCAAACTGCAGTGTGACACTGAATGTCTGAAAAATATTCCTTGTGGTGAGTCTGAATTGCCCAATGATAAACTTTTACATTTTTATTTATGTTTTAATTTTTAAGCGATGATAATCAATTTTTAAACAAATAATGTAACTGCATTGTTTTTATTCATTCACTCATTTGTTCATTCATTCATTCAGAGTTCATTGACTAGATTTCTAAGAACTACACCTTGCTAAAAGTCAGGTAAAGAACAGGAGAGGAATCGAAGGGGAAGAATGGAAGCGAGGAAGGGAGTTAACACCAATGGCCACATAGTGTGTGTTGTGCTCTCCGCTGGGCGCTCTACTTCCAAATGAGAACTTGTTCATTAGTGTGTCGTCGGTAAACTGGTTTTGTATGCATGTGGTTTCAATGGCTCTTTGCCTTGTAGGACAGGTATAGATACATTTTTTTATTTCATTTATTTTTACAATTTTTAAAAAGAGTACAAATGATGCTGTTTTATTTGGAATCTGAGAGTTTCTGGATCCACCCCCAGAAGCTGCTACCCAGCCCTTCTAATGGACCGGAGGGCTCTTGTATCCTTAGACCGGCAGTTGCCAACCTGTGGTCCTCGGAGTCTGAAGTCTGAAAGGTTGGCGACTGCTGCCTTAGACCATTCAGCTCTGAATCTGCTCTGAAACACAAGGTTTTCCATCCACCAAACACTCAGGTGCTTTTAAGTTTTTTTGTACATACTAAGCTATTGGCACTGCTTGATAACTTTCAAAATGTGCTTTCCTGCCCAGATAGCTTGAATATGGGTCTCTGTCAGTGATCTGGGGCACATATAATAATTTATGTTGCTAATTTTTTAAAGCAATGTTTTGATCAATTATATTGTTCCCTTTTACCTCAAGGGTGGGCACAACAGGCATTTTAATCTCCTTTCACAGGTGAGTAACAGGGTCAGAAAGGGCTCAGTGCTGCCACCTAGTGCCAGGTCCCTGGCTTCACGTTGGGGCTCTCGTAAGCCCATGCTCCTCCTTTCTCAGGGCCCTCACCTCCTTCTCTGGTCCTCACCACCACCAGCAAAACTTTTAACTTTCTGGAAAAGAAATCCCAGCTGCCCACTGGCACATTTGACCTTCATGCAGTCAGAAGCTTTGGATGGTTCCCCACATGTAACTGAAAATATAAGAAATGACATGAAATGAAAGCAAAGTAGGCAGCTGACAAAAGTTGCTCTTTTTCCCCTAACCAGTTTTGCTCAGTGGATAGAGCAACAGCCTGGGGCCTGGGCACATGCCCAGGTTGCTGACTGGATTCCCAGCAGGGGGCATGCAGGAGCCAGCCGATCAATGATTCTCTCATCATTGATGTTTCTGTCTCTCCCTCCCTCTTTTTCTCTGAAATCAATAAAAATATATATTTTTAAAAATTGCTCTTTCCCCAAATATTATTCCATAGATTTATTGAACATTCCACAGTGGCACACAACCTCGCAAATCTTTTTTTTTCCTTTTTTTTATTAAGGTATTATATGTGTACATAACTTACCATTGCCTCCCCCCACTCCCATACATGCCCTCCCTCCCCAGAGTTTTGCGTCCATTGGTTATGCTTATATGCATGCATACAAGTCCTTCGGTTGACCTCTTATCTTCCCCATATCTCCCTAACCTTCCCGCTGTAATTTGATAGTCTGTTACCTTGGAAATCGTTTGATCTACATCCCAGATGCCTGCCTAAATTTAACTGAAGAGCAAGAGTGGACATAGTGTTTTTTTCTGAATAGTGCCTTCTGTTATGGGGGCTGGGATATGTGGGAGCAGGGACCAAGCTAAGGAATGGGTGGGTAAGTGGAGACGAGTGTGTCCAGATGAGGACCTGTTAGCAGTGGCGTTAACTGTGGTCATCTGTGATGGTAGCAAGAACACGAGCTCCCTGAAGAGTGGAGAGAGGAAGCCTCTGGCCCCCTCTGCATCTCAGGCAGGACAGGATGGGGTGTGTGAATGTGGGGAGTCACAGTAGGTCTTCAGCTTCTCACTGGGTCTTTCAGACTTGGCTTTTCTTCAATAACCGGCATTGGCCCTTGGGAACCAATAGAACAATTCTAAATATAGTTACTATATTCCACACTGCGGAATGTTCTCAATAAATAATTACTTTTTTTAATATATTTTATTGATTTTTGTACAGAGTGGAAGGGAGAGAGATAGAGAGTTCGAAATATCAATGAGAGAGAATCATTGATCAGCTGCCTCTTGCACACCCCTACTGGGGATATGCCCGCAACCAAGGTACATGCCCTTGACCAGAATCGAACCCTGGGCCCTTCAGTCCCCAAGCCGACGCTCTATCCATTGAGCCAAACCGGACCCGGCTAAATAATCACTTTTTAAAACGACGCCTTTTCTCCTTTTGTTGTGTTGACAATAATAAGTTTAAGTTGGGATTTATTTTTCTCCTCTCTAAATGGCACTGATATTTGCTGATTGCCAATTTACTTGACTGGGATGGATGGCTGGGGACTGAAAAAAAGCTGAGAGTCTTTCATTATCAAAAGTGGTCTCTCCTTCTTTGACAGACGAAGAGCTGCTTATAGAAGGACCATTCATGAAAATACTGCAAGGCCGGAAGAACACCAGCACCGAGCTGACCGTTGAGCCAGAGGGGGCATCCTCCGACAGAAATGGAGAGCGTTCATCATCCCTAACACGTGAGCCCCTGGACTCTAATGATAAAAATGATGTTATGCGTGCACCAAGTTACATTCTGCCCTACTTCTTGGAGGGAAATCTAGAAAACCTAGAACCAATGTTATTCCCATTCATTAAACTCCCCTTTTCAAATGTACAAGATGGAGACATGTCCCTGAGTCATTTGGTAAACAACAGAGGGATTCTTTCTCTTAAACCCGAGCTTTACCGTTAAAGTTACAAAAATAAACTGAGGGAGCTATTTTCTGGAACAGGCCCCCTGACGAAGCTGCTCAGCAAACAGCAAGAAGAGAACGTCTCCAAGGCAGAGCAGGCAATGGACCAATGGAAAAAGCCGAGGCTGGGAGCTCCGGGTGAACTGGGAGAGGAGGAGCCCAATGAGGTGAGGACAGCTCCCCAAACATAAGACCTGGACTTCCAGTCAGTGTAGGACACGCCGTGAAAGCACCCGGCAGGAAGGCCAAGCGCCTGGTCTGAATCTTGTCTTGGCCATGTGACTTTGGCCAAGACAGTGATCCCTCCTTTGCTCATTTGGAGAACGGCGCCACTGTTCCTAGGGTAGACGAGAAAACATAAATTGTACAAAAAAACGCTAATACTCAGGTTACCTAGCACATTTTATTTGGTATGTTCTTTTTTTAAAAAAATTTTTTTAATTGATTTTTTACAGAGAGGAAGGGAGAGGGATAGAGAGCTAGAAACATCGATGAGAGATGAGAGAGAAACATCAACCAGATGCCAATGTACATGTCCTTGACATGAATCAAACCTGGGACCTCTCAGTCTGCAGGCCAACGCTCCACCACTGAGCCAAACCGGTTTCGGCTGGTATGTCCTTTAAGAACCTATAAGCTGCCCTAACCGGTTTGGCTCAGTGGATAGAGCGTCGGCCTACGGACTCACAGATCCCAGGTTTAATTCCCGTCAAGGGCATGTACCTTGGTTGTGGGCACATCCCCAGTAGTGGGTGTGCAGGAGGCAGCTGGTCGATGTTTTTCTCTCATTGATGTTTCTAACTCTCTATCCCTCTCCCTTCATCTCCATAAAAAATCAATAAAATACATATATATATATTTTTAAAAAAGAACCCATAAGCAATTCATCTAAAAGAATGGGGTTTTAGAGAAGTAGTTAAGAATAGTTAGCCCTGGCCAGTATGGTTCTATGGTTAGAGCATAGAAGGGTCAAGGGCACATATTCCGATTCCTGATCCCCTGCCCTAGTAGGGGCTTTTGGGAGGCAACTAATAGATCTCTCTCTCTATCTACCCCACCCCCCATCTTTATCTGTATCTCTATCTCTCTCTTTGTTTTTCTCTCTCCCTCCCTTCTCCTTTCCCCCTTCTTCCTCCTCTCCTTTCTACTCTCTCTAAAAATCAATGGGAAAAAAAATCTTCAGGTGAGGATTGAAAACAACAAAAGGAATAGTTAGAATAGACTAGAGAATAATTTGTTTTTATCCTTTCCATCTTTTTTTTTTTTTTTCTTTTAATGTGCTCTTTGTTTTTGTTTTTTAGCTCACAAAAGAAGTGCCAGGATATGGCCATAACAACAATCTCATCGTGGCAATAACTGTGACTGTAGTAACAATAACTTTTATTGTAATTTCCTGTCTCATTGCGGTAAGACAATAGTCGGTTCAATTTCCAAAATATATTCTGTCTTTAGAATAGATTCAGAACCCACAATCTGAAAGTCAAGACTATTATCCTACTGACTTCTACTTGATATTCCTCTTTAATCATGATCACTGAGATATGCTTTGTTCTTTTATATTCCAGGGATTTTTAAAGGAAGCCCACCCCACTCCCAGAGATCTCTGTGGAAGTGAAATCAAGATAACAAGCCCCTAGAATAGTTTGAAAATTTAAGTTTAATAAGCCAGAGCTGACATGATAGCAAAATTTCTTCAATTCAAAATGGATGATGTTAATTTGATGTATTCTCACCAATTACTCTCTTTCTATCGTGGCAAAGAGCTGTTTGAGCTTGATACCGCAGGCAGAACCCTTTGATAGATTTGACCACTATGACACCATTAGCAAACTTAGCACTAGTTGATGCCAAGCATAGGATGAAGAATTTTCCATATGATGTCTGACTCAGTCCCGTGAGGATGATAAACACCCTCTTCCATCCATGGAGATAACTTCAGGCCCAATGGCCAAACCAAAAGCAGAAGCCCATTTGCCCGATTGCAAAGCCTGTGCTTCTTACTCCACTGTTCTGTCTCCTCAAACACAAAAACACTGGAACTCAGTGAAAGCTGCTGAAAGGAGTAAGACAAATGAACAGGAAGATGATAAACAGTCAAGGGGAGATGAGGGCTAGGGCTGAGGAGGAGACTTTGTGTTGACAAGTCTGTCACATCTGTCAGTCCTCTCGTGCATTATTGGGGCGTAGGTTTTGTTAACAAGGCCTTTGTCACCTCGTGGTATGAAAGTAGTCTCTAGTATTTGCAAGTCCTTTTTATAACATTTCTTATAAGTTTTTAAAATCTGTCTATCATTCATTTTGTTTTTAGTCTGGTTGACTGTTTATCCCCCACACAAAGATGCAATTGTTTCAGAATCTTTTATTGAATGACTCATTCTTTCTTCTCTGATCTAAAATACTCTCTTTGTCTGGCTTCTATTCTGTTGATCCAGTTATTTTTTTCTGTACCAGTAGCAGTATCACCATAGTTCCAATTCATTTTCATATATTTTGACATTTTGCAGTAGAAAAGCTCCTTTTTTGTTATCTTGTTTTCCATACATTTCATAGCTATTCTTGCATATGTTTCCTATTACATGTCAGCTGGCCAGCTTTTGTCTTTTTTTGGGGGGGAGGGGAGTTTGTTTAAAAGCTACCTTGGAATTTGAATAGGATTGCACTGCATTTGAGGGTTAAGTTGTGGAGAATTGACGTTTACAACATTCCAGGAGCATGGTCGTCATTCTTCCTAATGTCCTTCAGAAGAGTTTTAATGTTTTCATCACACAGGTCTTACACATTTTTTGTTAAGTTTATTCCTAGATACTTTATGTACTTTCATTGATATTGTAAATGCGCTCTTTCATTTTTTAAACTAGTTATTTGTGGGAGATAGGAAAGCTATTGAGGTTTGCCTGTTGATCTCTTGATCATGGATTTAGCCATCTTACTGAATTGTTGTAGTACTGCCAATAACATTTTTATAGATGCTGTTGGGCTTTTTAAGGTTATACATCATCTCATGTGCAAACATGTTTTATCTTTTTCAATATTTCATTTTTTAAAATTAAATTGATTAGGACCTCCTAAAAAATGATGAATAGTAACAGTAATAATAGGCATTCTACTTTTGTTCTTGACCTTAAAA
The DNA here is from genome assembly GCA_036971965.1 of Nyctalus aviator. NCBI lineage: Eukaryota > Metazoa > Chordata > Mammalia > Chiroptera > Vespertilionidae > Nyctalus > Nyctalus aviator. The sequence continues at coordinate 35,395,787 of CM072937.1, read as the reverse complement.
CAAAGCTGCTATGTAGGTTTCTAGTAGATACTTTTATTTTATTTTCCTATTTCTAGGAGTTTTTTGTTAGGAATTATCTGCTAAATGTTCTCTAAAACAGCCACTAAAATACATTTCCAGCTGCATGCAAAATCCTAAGTTAGGAACTATGGAACAAGAGTCATATGACTCCTCAGCAGAGTTCTGGTCAGAAAAGTTATCATCTCACTTAAAAGGGAACATATAAAGATTAAAAAATAGTGGTCATTGTGGTGATGAATAATCATGATGTTGTTTTCTTTCAAAACAGATTTATTGTCATAGAGCACCATCAAAGGAAAGTAAAGAAGGAAGCTCGAGGTAAATATAAGTCTGGCAATTTTTTAAAAAAAATATATTTTATTGATTTCTTTACAGAGAGGAAGGGAAAATGATAGAGAGTTAGAAACATTGATCAGCTGCCTCTTGCACACCCCCTACTGGGGATGTGCCCACATCCAAAGTACATGCCCTTGACTGAAATCGAACCCGGGACCTTTCAGTCCGCAGGGTGATTCTCTATTCACTGAGCCAAACCGGTTTCGGCAAGTCTGGCAATTTTTTTCGGCAAGTCTAATTTTGGAAGTAGAGGAGCTTCTTCTTACGGTATTATTATGTAGTCTGATTTTTTTTTTTTCTTCCTATTTTGTTTGTATTCAAAAGACAATCTTTTGGATTTTGGTTCTGGTTTCACAACTCACTTTCAGCCTGCAGTATGAAAGTCAGCAAGCTAGATAACCTGGCTAGTTGGTGTGATTTGATGTATGGGATAAAGCAGCTAGCAAAATAAAAGCACTCCCCCCTCCCCCCCTCCCCCTCCCCCTGCCCCAGCATATGATGCATATGATGCCTGTGAGCCACGGTCTACAGGGGACCCCAGTAAAATGTTTCTGCCCCGTGTGCCTGTGCTTTTTGGCCTTCACTGCCAAGGGCCAAGACAGTGAGTGGGGCTGAAAATGCTGCCCGCACTCTCTGCCAAGCCGCATACAGAGGTCTCCCCAGAGACACTGTGGGGCCGCTTTAAACAGAGAACTTCCGGAAGTCCAGCATGCAAGGCCTCGTTCTCCAGCTCCCAGGCCTGTGGTGAGTTTGCTCGTGAGTGTGGACCCAGGTGCCCATGCAGTCCTCCTAAGACCAGAGCCGTACGTGTGAGAGCCATGGAAACGGCATGAATCGCTGACTGTCGGTCTGCGTTTTTCCTCCAAGGGGCTTCCCCCCATTTTTCCGGCATATGAGACGGTCACCGGAGCACGAGATGCAGGTAAATCTGAGGAGGATGGAGGGCCGTGCGGGGACGCGGTAGGAGGAGCGCGGAGCTCAGGCCCCCCTGTCCGCTCTAGGAAGGCGGTTTCCGGGAGGGGCAGCCGCTCTGGCTCCGGGACCTGCACAGGCCTCGCAGCGCCGCCCGCCTGCAGGGCATGGCCCGGGAGCTGCACGACCGGGAGCCGGCCGCCGAGGACGAGCTGTTCTACAGAATGTGAGTTCTGTCAAACGCGAGGAAAGAATGAATAGCTTTAGTCGTTCCTTCCAGGAGTAAAAGCCTTGGCCTCCTCCTCACTCCAGGTTGCGCGGAGAGTTCTCCGTGGCGAGGGTCGCCGCCACAGACCCTGCGGCCACCAGCCCAGCGACTGAGCACATGACCCCGCCGCCCAGCGAACCCCCTCCCCAGCCTCCCTGAACGTTTTATTGGCCTGTGTGTACAATAAATATTGTTCTTTTTTTTCCGTCCATTATCTTGTGATTCCCCCCCCCCTAGTTTTATTGAGGTATAGTTGACAAATAAGAAAAAAAAACACACACAAACTTATAAATCCTTTTTTTTTTTTTCTTAAGGAGGGTGGGAATAATCATATTTCTACAGCAGAGCCCAGAAGACCAGCTATTCCCGTACGGAGAGAGAGGCGTGGATACTAGTTTGATGATTCCAATCTGATGGCAAATAAGGATTCAAACCAGAAAGGATCTGGCTCCAGTGCTCAGAAGAGCAGTGAAAGGCAGGAACGTGCCCTAGCCGGTTTGGCTCAGTGGATGGAGCGTCAGCCTGTGGACTGAAGGGTCCCGGGTTCGATTCTGGCCAGGGGCGTATGCCTGAGTTGCGGGAACATCCCCAGTGGGAGTGTGCAGGAGGCAGCTGATCGATGTCTCTCTCTCATTGATGTTTCTAACTCTCTATTCCTCTCCCTTCCTCTCTGTAAAAAAAAATCAATGAAATATATTAAAAAAAAAAAAAAAAAAAAAAAAAGCAGGATCGTGACTGGCTTGGAAAGGTGAGAATGGCCAGAACTGGAACAATAATAGCTAGTCATCTTCAAGTGCTCACTACAGACCAAAACCCCTCCTGAGGATACGATCTTATTTAATCCTCACGTCAGCTGATATCTTCCCCAATTTAGGGATGAGGAACTGAGACTCAGAGAGGTTTTGAAACTTCCATGAATTCACACACGCAGACCCCTCTTCTCTACGCTACGGGGCCATGGGTGGTGTGACTTGACTTCTCTTTTTTGAACATCCAGAGAAGTTTCTATCTTCAATGTTATCTCAAGGGGCCTATAAAAAATACACTGTATTAGCCCCCTGCTTACTGGGGTGCCCTGGGCCCCTGTGTAGGGGAGACCCAGAAAACAGCATGGGGTAGAGCTGGGGTTCAAACCGAAGCAATCCTGGCCCTCAGGCCCACTTGCCCTCTTACAGAGGGAACTACTACCCCTCCAACTAGACCCCGGAAGAGCTGGGGGAGGATTAGTAGCTGTGCAGCTTGGCTCCAAGCCTGCTTTCTGACCTGCACCCTGGGGACGACAACGGCCTTCCAGGTGGCTGGTGACGACAAATGTTCTTACCTGGCACACAGTAGGGGCTTCTGTTTACCCCGAATATTAAAACCCTGATTCCCTCATCTCTTGGTTAGGGCAGAGTGTCTCACATTTTGCTAAGTTTTTATTTCTAATCCTGTTCAACCATTAACCATAGTGAGGCACTTAGCTCTCACTCATCTAGCCTAAAACCTAGGGAGCCAGTGCGTTTTCACTCCTGGAGAGAGAATTGCAAAGGGGGGAAGGAGGGCACCCCAACAGCTGGTTTTATAAGTGGAAACAGGCTGGGGGACCTCGACCTTCTCAGGGACACGAGGAACACCTGCATTCCAGGGAAGGCCAGGGAGCACAGAACCCTTCTCTCACCTCCCACCCCGTTCCCCTCACTCCCCACGGAGCTCAGTGCAACTTGCTTCCAAGAACTGGCCTGATCCTCCACCAGCCCTGTGGCTACCCACAGGGACTCCCTGGGCCCGCCTCCAGCCCTTCCTCCGCATCCCGGTTCACACCAACGCTAGCGTCTGCACCGCAGGACACACCTTGCTGTGTTTGTTTTGAATTCACCGGAAAGAGAAATATCACGTCTGCGATGAAAGTCAAATTTAACTCTGGCTTTGGGTCTCCCTGCGGATGAGCTGGTTAAAGGAGAATGCCCAGGGGCCTGCCTTGGGCGCTTCCCTTGAGAGTAAGGTGCGGCCTCCGTGTTTTTCCTGAACGCCTCCAGGCGGGAGGCTCCGGCGTGGCCCCGAGCCCCGGCCAGGCAAACACGGGGTAGCGGTTATTCATCCCAGGTTACAAGTGGGCAGGCAGCCTTTGCCGCAGGAGGTCAAGCTACGCAGCACCCGGTCAAGCCGAGGCCGGGAGAGGGCGGGCAGCCCGATGCCGGAGTCTGCAGCCTGACCCAGACCCTGCGGGGAGCGGGCAGGGAGGACGCGTCCGGCCCGACGTCCGGCCTCGGCTCTCCGAACCGGTAACCGATCCCGAGCCTCCTGGGACCGCCCGGGGCTGGGATCCCTGGGGCTCCCGGAGCGCCAGCCCCGCCCCCGGGCCCGCCCCGGCCACCCGGCCACGCCCCCGACCACGCCCCCGCTCCTCCGGGCTCTGCGATTGGCTCCGCGGACCGGGGGCGGGGCGGGGCGGGCCGACGTGATGGCGTCAGGCGCCCCGGGCGCAGCTTGCTGTTGTCAGTAACTGGAGGCCGCGGGTTCGGGTCCGAGGTTCTGCGGCCGCGGTGGCCGGGAGTGCCCCCCGGCCCGCTCCCCGCTTCCCCTGGTGAGTTAGGCGGCGGGGCGAGGGGGGCGGCGGGCGGGCGACGGGCCAGCGGCCCTCGACGGGATCCCGAACCCCCGGCTGCCTTGAGACCGCCTGCTTCAGAGCCCTCACCCGTCCCAGCCCGGACCCCGTGCCCCCGCTTCCTCCTCCGGCCCTGGCCCTCTGCCCGCACGGCCCCTGCGGCGGTCCCCTCTGTCCTCTCCCCCGGGACCTGACGCCGGCCCGCACCCCACGCCCTCTCCACCGGCCTTGCGCAAATGCAGCCTCACCCTTGGCCCCACTGTAGCCCCCCTCCAACCCCGATCCGGCTGCATCCCCCCCGGCTCCCTCTGACACATGTCATCCTCACCCTCAGCCCCTCTGGCAGTCCTAATGCTCCCCGCAAACCGTGAGACCCACCATTCTGGTTTGCCTTTTTTCTGGATCAGCTTTCTTATCCCAGTGTCCGGCAGCTCGGCTTCCCAAGACCTGCTCACCCCAAACACCACCGCTGCCCACTCTCCCGTAAGACCCACCCCCAAAGTCAGCTTTGGGCTCACCCCCTTCTTCCTGGTAACTCTGATCCTCAGTCCTGTCCCAGGTCTGTATCTCGTCTGCACAGACTCACCCCCAACTTCCTAGCCTATCACACTTCCTGTCCATCTCCAGCCATCCCGAGGACATCCTCCTTCCCTAAGGCTTGGCTAAACCACCCCCAACTCTTGCTGCTCTCACTCGATCTTATTTAAACTGGGGTCTCCATATCCTTTCACTTCTGTTGTCTTCACCCCAACCCTCCATCCATTCTTCCTTTGAACCCCCCCACCCCCATTCAATCTGAGATCTTAGTTCATTTTTATTTTTTAAAAATATATTTTATTGATTTTTTACAGAGAGGAAGGGAGAGGGATACAGAGTTAGAAACATCATGAGAGAGTAACATCGACCAGCTGCTTCTTGCACACTCCCTACTGGGGGATGTGCCCGCAACCAATGTACATGCCCTTGACCGGAATCAAACCTGGGACCTTTCAGTCCGAAGACCGCTCTATCCACTGAGCCAAACCGGTTTCGGCTGAGATCTTAGTTTAGAGTGCCCTGCCCGACCCACCAGCTGCCCCTTGACAGCCAAATCTACTTGCTTGTTCGATCTAACAAGCCGGGCAGTTAGAGACTAAACAGCTTGCCTGTGCGTGCAAGGCCTCAGATGGTAAATAAGTATGGAGGAGTAGAGATACACCCACTTCGGTCAGTGGCTTTTTCTGGATATTTGGTCCCCTATACCTGTCCCAGGGATTATTAAATTACTAAAGGCCTGGTGCACAAAATTCATGCATGGGGTGGTGGAGGGGGGCAGGTGTCCCTTAGTGCAGCCTACACCCTCTCCAATCTGGAACATCCCTCTCACAATCCAGTACTGCTGGCTTCCAACCACTCCCCTGCCAGCCTAATTGATGCTTAACTGCTCCCCTGCCGGCCTGATTGCCCCTAACTGCCCTCCCTTGCTGGCCTGGTCACCCTTAACTGCCCTCCTCTGAAGGCCTGGTCGCCCCCAACTGCCCTCCCTTGCCAGCCTGATCACCCCCAACTGCCCTCCCCTGCTGGCCATCTTGTGGTGGCCATCTTGTGTCCACATGGGAGTGGCCATCTTTGTGTGTTGGAGTGATGGTCAATTTGCACATCACCTCTTTATTATATAGGAATTTGTGTTGGCCCCTGGAATGGTAGGTATCTTTCAAATGCCTGGTAGGTGAGGAATGGCCACCCACCCAGCTCACTCAGTCTGGGGCCACAGAAGCCATCACTTCCTTTCGGCTGGTGTTCTGGCCTTGAAGAAAGATATAAAGTACCACTGTGCAGGATTGGCTGTGGTAGCAGAGCCATGTCCATGTGCGTTGTCTTAGCAGCTGGAAAGGACCCTCACAGAGGGCTCCTGCTGGCTAGATCTGAGAACAGATCAGTCCCAACACCGAACACTGGGAGCACTGGGAGCCAGAGGGGATGTTACATGTTGTAGAGTGTAGGTGAGTGGGTCCCGGGAGGCCGGGGCTAGGTGGGCATGGAGGCGGTTGAATCACTTCCTCTTTTGCAGCGGTTGCATCATTGACTTTTGGCCCCTTGGTTACCTATGAACACAGCTTAGTTGTCTCAGAAGGACATTCCTGAGGCCCAGGCCCCATGCTCAGCCTGTACAATCTGGGCTTTTGAGTGCGTGTTCCCTCCAAATTCTGGTGACCTGATTTCATAGGACTGGCCAGTTGACAGCAATTTTAAAGGGCCCCAAACAGAGTCATTGTCTAACCTTGCCAGTTATAGTCTTGTTCCTTTGAAAATTGAATGCCCTTCTACCTCCTATTTCTCCCCATTAAGGTGTGGTAGATCAGAATGGTTTTCAGCCTGTTGGTAGCTTGGTCTAATGGAAGGCGTTCCCACCTCTGAAGAGTTGTATACTTCAATTCTCCACAGCCTATGATAGGGAGATACCCACCGAGCCTTGTTTTTAGTTTATTCATCGGTTGACTCAGCAAGTATTTTCTGTGCCATGCACTGTTCTAGGCACTAGAAATGGAATGGTGAATGAACTGGGCAAAGTACCTGTTTTGTTTTGTTGTTGTTTGGTTGGTTGGTTGGTTTTTTAAAAATATATTGTATTGATTTTTTACTGAGAGGAAGAGAGAAGGATAGAGAGTTAGAAACATCGATGAGAGAGAATCATCGATCAGCTGCCCCCTGCACAGCCCTTACTGGGGATCATTGTGATATTAAAAGAAATAAGTGCTTCTCCCTTTTATTACATGCCCTTGACCGGAATCGAACCTGGGACCCTTCAGTCCGCAGGCTGACGCTCTATCCACTGAGCCAAACCTGTTTTTATTCGTTCAGAGTTTGGCCCTTGCTCTAATCCTAAGGGATAATGGACAAGAATATGGGGGGATGGGAGAAGAGGGGGGTTTGTTAATGGATGGAAAGAAAGAGGGAGGAAGAAAGATAGCCAGTGTTAACTGACTTCACATTTCTGGCCTCACCCACAGCACAAGCTAGAAGCCTCTCGCCCTCCAGCTGGACCAGAAATCCAGTTTCCTTCAGGTGGAAGGAGAGGCTATTTACTCATTCATCGCTCACCAGGCCGAGGGGTCAGCTGCCTTTCTGAATCAGAGGATTACTCTGTCATTCTTTTCCGACTGAAAGCCATGACTCATCCGGCGGGGCTGTGGGAGCTGGATGGCTGAAACGCCGGCTGTGGTGAGCAGCCAGGTACGGGCCTGGATCCGGCCACAGAGTGGAGGCTGCTGGGAATGGCCGAGGAGTCTGAGGAGAGGAGGCTGCTGTTGACTCGGATGGAGTGTTTTAAAGCGGCGAAGCCGGCCGCCCATTTCTTCTGTTAATGTAAGTCTCGTGTGGGCCATTTTTCTCTCTTCTTTCTTCCTTGGTTTCTGGAGGAAGTGAAATTGCACATACTTAGAGGCCCAGGCGGCATAATGAAGAGGAACAGCCAGAACCATTCTTCCCTAACGGCCCGTTAGGACATTTAAGAAGGGACAGCTCTGAAATTGGACTGCCTCCGTGCCAGCAAGATTGTTTTTAGTAAGCCTTATTTGCTACACGGAGTTTCTGAGTGCCTCTTAAGGCAGTGTAAGTAATAAGTCTGCCTGAAACTCTTTGGACCAAAGACCTGAGGCGGTTTGGTCTGGCGACAGGCACAGGATTTGGAATGATGAACCCAGCGAATGCTGTTCCCTACCTGCGGCCCGTTGGTATGGAGCCTGAGTCCTCTTTGTAAACCCCTCCTCTCCCAGGACTGTTGTGGAGGTAAATGAGGTCAGAGGCATTGGAAGAGCTATGGCGGGAATTAGTACTTATGGGGAGAGGTAGGTTTGGAGTTTCCTGAAGTCAGAAAGACACCTTTTCTTTCTTTCTATCTTTCTTTCTTTCTTTCTTTCTTTCTTTCTTTCTTTCTTTCTTTCTTTCTTTTTTACAGAGAGGAAGAGAGAGAGATAGAGAGTCAAAAACATCAATGAGAGAGAAACATTGATCAGCTGCCTCCCGCACACCTCCTTCTGGGGATGTGCCCGCAACCAAGGTACATGCCCTTGATCGGAATCGAACCTGGGACCCTTCAGTCCGCAGGCCGACACTATCCACTGAGCCAAACCGGTTTCGGCAGAAAGTCACCTTTTCTGCAAAACGCTGCCAGTGCTGTTTGAAGAACGCTTTGGTCGTGCTGCTCAGGGTCCCTCCATCCCCCTCCGGCCTAGGTCTCCTGGGAGCCACACCTCCCTTTGGTTGGTTCTTAGTGTGAGTGAAGGGTGTGCTGAGGACAGGGAGGGAAACAAGTCCCAGAGCCTGGGGCTGGCCGCCGGGAGCAGGATGCAGCCCTGACTCAGCAAGCAGGAGACCCCGAGTGCTGTTCTGGCTCCACCAGCAAGTTCACGGTCATAGGTTGTCTGATCCCTGCCCCTGAGCCGGTTTCCTGCCTGTGTGAAGCAGGATGGAACGCTCTGTGGGCGGGGTTCTTTGCCTTCCGATGATGGAACGTGTGCCCGGACCCACAGTCCCCGCTCTGTGCTGTGACTTGTGAGTGGCCTTTCTCCTGGATTCTTCTGTGCTGATGGCATTTTGTGGCTTTTCTGACACTTTGTTTCAGGCAGTAGTTACTTGTCTCTTATTTGACCCTGCTCTGACTTCTTAGTGTGAGTCTACTTTGTTTTTGTGATTTTTAAAAATATTTTTTATTGGTTTCAGAGAGGAAGGAATAGGGATATATATATGTATAAAATCAACAATGTGAGAATCATTAATGGGCTGTCTCATACACACGCCCTACGGGGATCGAACCCCCAGCCCAGGTATGTGCCCTTGACCGGAATCAAACCCAGGACCCTTCAGTCTGCAAGCTAATGCTGTATCCACTGAGCCAAACCAGTCAGGGCTGTTTTTGTTTTTAATTATTAATGAGAGAGAGAAAGAAGGAGGAAGGGGGAGAGAGAGAGAGAAATATTGGTTTGTTGTTCCACTTATTCATGCATTCATTGGTTAATTCTTGTCTGCGACCTGACCAGGGATCAAACCCATAACCTTGGCGTATTGGGACGGTGCTCTAACCAACTGAGCCATGCCGTTTTTAGGAGGCCCCTGCTTGGCCAGAGCATCCACATTGGTAAGCCTCCCTCCCTCCAGTGAGTACTCTTATTTTCAGTCCATTAGTTAATGAGGTCTTCATGGGCCGGGGCTGTGACTCAGATTGCTGAGGTCGGAGGCCTGCAGGGCCTGGCCTTGGCTGGCTGAGCGAAGGTTAGTTTTGGATCTCCTGGCTCGGAGCAGAAGGCAGCCTGCGGGAAGGCCTTGGCCACGGGGATTGCTGAAAGGGGTTAGATGGAGCCCAGGACCTTGGAGCCAGAGAGCCTGGCCTTGGCCCGCGGGGCTGCACCAGGAGGAGCCCAGCCTCCGGGATCGGGCGTGTTTGCAGAGGGACTCACCGCAGCACGTGCCCTTTTCCCTGCTGGGCAGAGTGTGGAGCTGGCCTCCTGGGAGGGCCCTGAGGATGCTGGGTAGGTGTGAGCAGGAACAGAGTTGAAGGGTGAGCGAGACAGGCAGACAGGGCTGCAGCCCGGCCCAGTGCTCTTCCTGGTGGTCTGTCGCACCCTGACTACAGCTGGCTCTGCCGGGCCTTCCTCGTGCACACCTCCCTCCCTCTGCATGCCCTTCCTTAGCCAGGTTGGCTCTGGGTCCTGTTTGCCCTCTGCCAAGTCCAGGGATTGAGTCTGAGCCTTGTCCACCAGGGCCTCCAGCTGAGGAGCCTTCCTTCCCCCAGTCCCCTATTATCGCTCCCTTTTCCCTCTGCCCCCTTACCACCCATCCTTAGCCCTAGCTCCCACCGGCCTCTCTGGAAGGAGCTGGGAGGTTTCCTTGAGCTGGCGTTGGCATTGCCCTGGGTGAGGTAGTCTGCCGTATCAGCTCTGGGATCTTGGGAATTTCCTTGACCTGGGGCAGCCTGTGTTCCTTATCAGTCTGATTGTGGTAATAAAAGCCTCCCTAGAGTGGTTATGAGAAATAGAATGAGGCAATATATGTAAAGAGTCTAAAACTCATTTAGCAGGCCTTGGTTTAATTAACTTCTTTAAGCCACAAGTTCTGGGGAGCAGAGACAGCAATCACCTTTTATTTTTGGTGTTCCCTCAAGCTCAGCTGTGTGCTCACTAGAGATTTGTTTAGATGTGAATGTGCCTGCCTGTCCTGGCCTTTCCAAGTGGCTGGGGTGGGGTCACCCAGCAGCCCCCTCAGACTACCCCCACCCCCACTTCACCCTCAGTCACTACTCCTGGGAGGAAGCCAGCTGCCTGGCTCCACCTACCTGTGCATATTCACTTACCCAGTGGCATTCTCTGTGGCCACATCCACTGGGGTTATAGATACCATTTGCCCATGATCCATATTAGGCCCTGTCCTAGGCACTTGCCACAGTCAGATTCTCTGTTTGAGAGGCTGACACAGTGCCCCCGTGTGCCTATAGCCGGTTAATGGAAAATTGAGATTAGAGCTGTCAACATAAGGAACATGCAATTCTACAGAGAGTTTTTGTGAGTTTATTTGAACCAAACTGTCCACAGTTGCCAGGAAGCACAATCTCAAGGGACTGAGGAAGTGCTCCAGAGAACGGCAGTTTTGCACCTTATTTTATACACTAGAGGCCGGTGCACAGATTCATGCACTGGAGGGATCCCTGAACTAGCCTGCACCCTCTCGCTGGTTGTGTTGTTTATCTGGGCCTGGAGCTGAAATACACCTGAGGCCTAGATGTTATCTCTAGGGAGGAAAGGTCAGGGATCCGAGCCTCAGGACCAGTGATATGCTAGGGGAGCACCCACCCTACAGTTGATTGTCCATTGCTGGGCACCTTGGACTCTGCACCCTGGTGACCTGTACCCGGCCCATCGTCCTTGCCCTGCTCTTGTCTAACTGCCTACAACAGTTTCACTTGCACTGTTCACTGCTGGGCGGCAGACACCAGGCTGAGACAGGCGTCAGAGGGGGTGAGTGCAAGGCCCCGGCCCTGACTGTGACCTGTGAGGCCTGTTCCTGGCCCCTGCGGGTTCTTTCACAGACAGCTGCAGCGTGCCCTGCACTCCGCTCTGTGTATAAATCATCAGCCTTTCATCCCTGCGTTTGGTGTGGCGTTAAGGCTACTTTCCACCACTCCTTGGGGCAGGCCTGTCCCTGGCACACAGGGCTCCTTCCCTCCCAAGATCCAGGCCCTCGGACTTTATCCTTCCTTGTTTCCTCCCTTAAACCCACTTTCAGCTTTTCACTTTTGTATTCAGAGGCCTTTCTTTCGGTTGCAGTAAAATGGGCTGACCGCCTGCTGGCTGCTTGGGGGCCTAGGGGTTGGCTGGGTGGTGAGTTGGGAGCTTGCTCACCTGGCCGCCCTCTGTCTCCACAGGTGTCATGTGGTTGGCCTGGGAGCTGCTGCCTGAGTGGAAATGCTGTCAGTGGTGGAGAATGGAGTGGACCCCCGGGATGCCATCTCGGTAGGTGACAAGGGAGGATCGAGAGAGGGGAAGGAGGTGCACAGAACAGCCATTTCATTGGCTTTCCTGACTTTGAAATGTATGGACACTGTCTGGAAAGAGAGGCCTCGGGCTGAGAAAAAAGTTATAGCAGAAGCAAGCTCTGACGAAGTTCTGCCCTTTCGAGACCATCTTATTGGCAATAAAATGAGAATTTACCAAAAAACAGTTGGGATTTAATAAAAGTTATCTGAAAATGAAGGATTTCTCCAAAGAAGATGTATAAGTGGTCAGCAAGTACATGAAAAGATGCTCATTATTATCAGACAGTAGAGGCCCAGTGCACAAAATTAGTGCAGGGGGGAGTGGGGAGGCCCCCAGGCCGTCTGCACCCTCTTGCAGCCCCTCGCCCCTCGCTCCTTACTGCCTGCCTGCAGCAGACGCAGGAGAGGCTCCCGCTGCGCTCGCCAGCCATGAGCCGGGCTTTTGGCTGAGCTGTGCTCCCCCTGTGGGAGCGCACTGACCACTGGGGGCAGCTCCTGCAATGAGCATCTGCCCCCTGGTGGTCAGTGCATGTCATAGTAACCAGTTGTTCCACCATTCGGTTGACTTGCATATTAGATTTTTATTATAAAGGACTAGAGGCCTGATGCACGAAATTCATGCAAGGGGCTCAGCCCTCCAGAAGGACGTCTGGAAGGACATCTGGAAGGTCGTTTGGCTGTCTGGTCTAATTAGCATATTATGCTTTTATTATTATAGATTAGATAAATGCAAATTGAAGCCATAATGAGATAGTGCTTCACATTCCCTACAATGGCTACAACCAAAATGTCAGACAATAAGTGTTGGTGGGGTCATGGAGAAATTGGAACCCTCGTACATCGCTAGTGGGGATGTAAAATGGTGCAGCCATTGTGGGATACAGTTTGCTAGTTCCTCAAGAAGTTAAACATAGTGCTTCATGTGACCCAGCAATTCCACTTCTAGATACACACCCATGAGAATTGGAAACATATGACATAGGTCTACACAAAACCTTGTTGAAACTGGACAACCAGTGCTGCCTGTCACTGCTTGAGCCAATTAAATAGAGACAGGGTTGAATCATGTATGAGCATTTATTCCAATAATGCAGGTAATATGGGAGAGCAGCAGGTCACCCACAAAAATCTGCTCTCCAGCCCTCCCTCTCCATAAGCCAGCTGCTTATATGGGGGAGGACAAAGATTACATGGGGAAGTAGGAATTACAGGCAAGGGGAAGTAGGCAATGGGGGCTGGGGCAGGACTCCATTGTTTGGGCAATGCGGTTGTTAATATTTCCATGATAATAAACAGTTCTTAAATGAGAATGGAAGGAATTCCCAAGTTGACTCCCAGGGGCGTACAACTCCCAGCCAGGGTAGAATGTCCTTTCTCTAATCAGATCAAGGCAATCACAGTTAATAGAGCATGATTAATATTTCTTATAACTAAAGCTAGTCCCCAATATTATATTTTGCCCCTAATATTGTGGGTGAATGTTCATAATGTTAATGTAAAAACATTCAAGCCTGGTGAATAATTTTTGTGAGTTTATCTGAGCCTAACTGTTGGCAATTGTAAAATCTCAACAAACTGGGATAATGCTCCAGAGAGCCGGTTTTTCATCTATTTTATACATTGCAATCAAAGGAGGAGACGTAGGTGGGTTACATGAAATCCATTGGTGGTAGATTAGAGAGGTGGGAGAAAGAAAGCAAAAGTGTGTGTGGGGGGACCTTTGGAATTGGATAAAGAGTAAAATGATAGACACATTACTTAGGTGGGTACAGGATAGTTAACAGTCAACAATTAACTCGATAATAATAAAGGGAATTTATGATTTCTGCCCTGGTGCCATTTGTTGTGCCCTGAGGGATCCAGAAAAGGGGAAGTTACAAGCTACCCAGACATTACAATGCTATGTTATCATAGAAAGATTGACTTTGTCAGGGAAGGTATTGGCCTAGGACGGGACTACCCACCATAACTACTTTCAGTTAAAGTTTCATTTCAGACCATCCTTTGTGGTGACTTCAGGTCTTAGAGTTTGCAAGACTGCCCTGTAGGCCTTCCTGAGCCTGTCGGGTCAGCATGTGGCCCCTTTCGTCCACAATAGCAGCGTTGTAGCCAAAAGGTGGGAACAACCCAAATGCATATTAATCTATGAATGGATAAATAAGATGCGGTATATCCATGCAATGGAATATTATTTGGTATACAAATGAATGAAGTACTGAATCATAAAGAATGCTACCACATAGAGGAAAAGAAGCTAAAATGAAAAAAAAAAAAACAAAAAAACCCACAAGCCGAAACCGGTTTGGCTCAATGGATAGAGCGTCGGCTTGGGGACTGAAGGGTCCCAGGTTCGATTCCGGTCAAGGGCATGTACCTTGGTTGCGGGCACATCCCCAGTAGGGGGTGTGCAAGAGGCAGCTGATCGATGACTCTCTCTCATCGATGTTACTAACTCTCTATCTCTCTCCCTTCTTCTCTGTACAAAATCAATAAAATATATATTAAAAAAAAAAAAACCACAAAAAAACATGCTAAAGTGAAAGAAGCCAGACACACAAAAGGCTGCCTAGTGTATGATTCCATTTATATGAAAATGGAGGCCCGGTGTACAAAATTCGTGCATGGGGGAGGGGAGGTGTCCCTCAGCCCAGCCTGCACCCTCTCCAATCTGGGACTCCTCGAGGGATGTCCAACTATCCATTTAGGCCTGATCTGGGATCTGGCCTAAACAGGCAGTCAGACATCCCTTTCCCAGTTCAGGACTGCTGGCTCCCAACTGCTCACCTGCCTGCCTTCCTGATTGCCCCTAACCGCTTCTACCTGCCAGCCTGATCACCCCCTAACCACTCCTATGCCAGCCTGATTGATGTCTAACTGCTCCCCTGTCAGCCCGTTTGCCCCCAATTTTCCTCCTCTGCTGGCCTGGTCACCCCTAACTGCCCTCACCTGCAGGGTTGATATCCTTCAACTGCCCTCCCTTGCAGGCCTGGTGCCTCCCAACTGCCCTCCCCCGCTGGCCATCTTGTGGTGGCCATCTTGTGTCTACATGGGGGCAGCCATCTTGTGTGTTAGAGTGATGGTCAATCTGCAGATTACTCTTTTATTAGATAGGATAGAGGCCTGGTGCACGGGTGGGGACCAGCTGGTTTGCACTGAAGGGTGTACTGAATCAGGGTGGGGGTTCCCTTGGGGCGTGGGGCAGCCTGAATGAGGGGCCTGTGGTGGTTTGCAGGCTGGCCACCTCTCCCAGTGACCCAAGTGGAGGCCCTGGTATCAGGGATATATTTACTTTCTACAATTTAAACTTTGTAGCCTAGAGTGGAGGCTTAGGCCTGCTAGGGCAGGTGGAAAGCTTGGCTTCTTCCGTTGCCAGAGAAACCCAAACCTCTGTGGCTACAGCCATCTTGGTTGAGGTTAATTTGCATACTCTGATTGGCTGGTGGGCATGGCTCGTGGTGCGGGGTGATGGTTAATTTGCATATTGCTATTTTATTAGATAGGGTGTGCAGAACAGGCAAATCCATAGAGAGAGAAAGTTGATTTGTGGTTGCCAGGGTTTGGGGGAAGGGAATAGGGAGTGACTGCCAGTGGGTACGGTATTTCCTTTTAGGGAAATGAAAAGGTTCTAAAATTAGATAGTGGCTATGGTTGCACAATTCTGTGAATACTAAAAACCATTGAACTGGCCGAAACCGGTTTGGCTCAGTGGTAGAGCGACTGAAAGGTCCCAGGTTCGATTCTGGTCAAGGGCATGTACGTTGGTTGCGGGCACATCCCTGGTCGGGGGTGTGTAAGAGGCAGCTGGTCGATGTTTCTCTCTCATCGACGTTTCTAGCTCTCTATCTCTCTCCCTTCCTCCTCTCTGTAAAATATTAATAAAATGTATTAAAAAAAAAAAAAACAACCATTGAACTGTATACTTTAAATGAGAGTATTTTATGCTATGTAAATTATGTCTCCTGAAAGTTGTTATAAAAACAGATCATTTAACTAACAATATAATATTTATCCAGAATCCTATCACCTAACGATTCAAACCAGTTTTTTAAAAATATTTTTAAAAAATATATTCTGTTGATTTTTTACAAAGAGAAAGGGAGAAGGAGAGAGAGTTAGAAACATTAATGAGAGAGAAACATCAATCATCTACCTCCTGCATACCCCCTACTGTGTATGTGCCTGCAACCAAGATACATGCCCTTGACTGGAATTGAACCTGGGACCCTTCAGTCTGCAGGCCAACGCTCTATCCACTGAGCCAAACCAGTTAGGGCTTAAACCAGTTTTTGGGGTTTTTTTGCAATCCCTTTCAGTCCTTTTCCAAATAATTGGGTAAGTTTTAAATATATATGCACATATATTTATTGATTTTAGAGAGGAAGGGAGATGGAGAGAGATAGAAACATCAATGATTGGAGGAAATCATTGATCCACTGCCTCCTGCATGCCCCACACTGGGGATTGAACTGCTGCAACCCAGGCATGTGCCCTGACCAGAAATCGAACCGTGACCCCCCAGTTCATAGATTAAGGCTCAACCACTGAGCCATGCTGGCCAGGCTACTAGGGGAGTTTTGACAGAACTCTCTTTACTCTGTATTTCCAGAAGACTAGTATATTTTGTCATTTATTCATTTAATAAACATTTATTAAGGACTCAAGGTTGAGAATCCTCCATGCTGCAGATCAGGAAGTATTCTTCCCATTTAACAGGTGAGGAAAGCGAGGCTCAGAGAGGTTAGGTGAAATGTCTGAGGTTCTCCAGCTGAGACTAAACCTGATTTTTCTGAATGTAGACCATACTCCAGTTTGTTAGTCTTTTTATTGTTCTAAAGCAGCACTGTTGCCTCTTAGCTTCTTGATTCTGTCTGGAATCTTGGTCACGTAACTAAGGTGGAACACCTCACCTCTGTCCTAGATGGATTTATCCAAGTCCCATCGCCATTACTAATGATGGAGCCAGTACTTACACATAAGGTTTGCATGGCTATCAGTTTATGGACACTTGGTTTAAAAAACAAAAAAGAGCCCTGCCCAGCGTGGCTCAGTTGGTTCGGGGTCACCCATGCATCAGGAGGTTGCCGGTTCAATTACTGGCCAAGGGCACGTGCCTGGGTTTAGGGCTTGATCTCTGGTAGGGGGCATGCTGGAGGCAGCTGATTGATGTTTCACTCTCACATCGATGTTTCTCTCTCTCTTCCTCTGTCTCTAAAAATCAAACTATCCTGCAAAAAAAATAGATAGACAAATATCTTTGCAAAAAATAATAGTATCTCTGGATGGTGTGTGTGATTTTCCTTTTCTTCTGTATGCTTATCTTTATTTTCTATAATTAGCATGTGCTAGTTTTGCAGGAGGCACATACAGATACATGCACACAGGTGTGTGCGTGTGTGGTTGTGCATGTATTTTGTGACAGGCAGAGTTCTATTCCACGGGTGTATTTTGAAGGCCTGTGTTACCTCTGACCCCGCCTAGGTCATCAAGAAGAAGCTAGTGGGATCCATGAAGGCGTTGCAGAAGCAGTATGCCTCCTCGGACACAGTGGTCACCAGCGAGGACGGAGATGCCAACACCATGTGCAGCGCCCTGGAGGCCGTGTTTATCCACGGCCTGCACGCCAAGCACATCCGCGCGGAGGCCGGCGGGAAAAGGAAGAAGAGTGCCAACCAGAAGCCTCTGCCTCAGCCTGTCTTCTGGCCCCTCCTGAAGACCATCACCCACAAGTGAGAGCAGCCCGGGAGGGAGCTTTGGAGGGTGGGCACGGGGCTCTTCATCTTTGTGGGAAAGCAGCAGGTGCTCATGTGTGGCTTGGTGGCTTGGGTGGCATTTAATCAGATCGAGGCGTTCAGGAACTGAGTTTGGTACATCTGGGTCTGATCTTATCCAGGGCAACCCGCCCTAAAGTCTGCATAGCTGAGGTCAGGTCACCTTCCTCTGCAAAAACCTATAGCCCACAGGCTCCCAAATGCTAGCCTGGAGTCCGGTTCGCTCTGTGGGGGCCCGAGAATCTGTATCTGGACCAAGTTCCCAGGTGATTCGGGGCACAGCCAAGTGAGGGGGCCGTTGTCCCACGCTGCCTCTCCAGTTGGATTCTCAAAAACCTGCATTGCCCGGCTCTGCCACCAAGTCACCCACTCCTCCCCACACTGTGGTGCCAGTGCTCCCCTCTCCTGTCACCAGTCTGTGGCTTTCCTACCCTTCATGCCTTGCCTGCTGTTAGTCTCATGTGTCTTCTACAAGGTCCTCCGAGCTTTCCCTCTTGAAATCGCACAAGGCCCAGCTCAAAAACTGCCCATTCTATGGCATTATTTTCACCCCAACCCGAAAATGATAGCCCAGTTCTGCTGACAACGGGTGCCCCTGAACACCAGTTACCTGGACGGAGGAAGCGACCACGTCTTTCCCCCATGGCATTAGTACTGGCGCCTGCCAACCGGTCTCTACAATGGCGTCTCCGTGACCCAGAGTCATCTCTTGACGGAGCCCCGCTCTCCCCTCCCCAGGCACACCATCTCGGACCTGGAGCACCTGGTCTTCGTCAGCACGGACGTGGGCCGCTGCCGGGCCTGGCTGCGGCTGGCCCTCAACGACGGCCTCATGGAGTGCTACCTGAAGCTGCTGCTGCAGGAGCCGGCCCGCCTGGGCCAGTACTACCAGCCCTGCGCGCTGCTCCGGGACCCCGAGGAGAGCGAGTTCCTGCTCAGCTTCCTGCAGGGGCTGACGGCCCTGTCCTTCGAGCTCTCCTACAAGTCCTCCATCCTCAACGAGTGGACGCTCACCCCGCTGGCCCTCGCTGGGCTTTGCCCGTTCTCCGAGCTCGACCCTGTCACCACCTCGGGGACGGAACTGCAGCGGAAGGAGTCCCTGGACTCCATCTCCCACTCCTCGGGCTCAGAGGACATCGAAGTCCAGCACTCGGGCCATAAGATCCAGCGGCACAGGCAGCTCACGGCCTCCTCGCTCAGCCTGGACACGGCCAGTTCGTCCCAGCTGTCCTGCAGCCTCAACTCCGACAGCCTCCTGCCCCCGGAGAACGGCTCCAAGAGTCCCGACCACTCCGAGGAGCCCATGTCCTACGACTCGGACCTGGGCGCAGCGAACGCCGATGACTCAGACCCGTCTCTGCACGAGTGAGTCCCACTGCTTCTCTCCCTTCTGCTTCCTTCCTTCTCTTCCTCTTTCCCTTCCTCCTTCCCTCCCTCCCTGTAGCATGTGATTGCCTGTCAGCGCACACTGAACTCCGTTAGGGCATAAGGCAAGGCAAGGGGAACATGTCTTCCTCGGGGTCTGAGGTTGCTGGGAGCTGTAACTGGAGGCAAAACGGGGGCAGTGAGGAAACGGATTTAGACAGCGCTCCTGGGAGACACCCCCCCCCCCCACTTTACCGATTAAGGTATTACATATGTGCCCTTACCTCCCTATTGCCCCCCGCCTCTCCACTCATACCCTCACCCCCTGGTGTCTGTGTCCATTGGTTAGGCTTATATGCATGCATACAAGTCCTTTGGTTGATCTCTTCCCCTTACCCATGCCCTCCCCTACCTTCCCTCTAGGTTTGACAGTCTGATTGATGCTTCTCTGTCTCTGGTTATGTTTTTTGTTCATCAGTTTATGTTGCTCATTATAGTCCAAAAATGAGTGAGATCATGTGATATTTATCTTTCTCTGACTGGCTTATTTCACTTAGCATAATGCTCTCCAGTTCCATTTATGCTGTTGCAAGTGGTAGGAGTCCCTTCTTTTTCACTGCAGCATAGTATTCCATTGTGTAGATGTACCACAGTTTTCTAATCCACTCATCTGCTGATGGGCACTTGGGCTGTTTACAAATCTTAGCTATGGTGAATTGTGCTGCTCCCGGGCAACCTTTGACAAGTTATTTCATCTCTGGTGCTCAGAGAAGACAACTATTTTACACCATCTGGAGAGAAGGGAACTAATAGTTCAAGGCTATATTTACAACTTCTAAAAGATACGGTACAGCATGATGCAAAAGGATGGTCTTCTGTGACCTCCCGGAGGATGCAAACCTGAGTGCTGCCTGGAGGAGGTGGTAGACAAATAGGCCAAGCCCAGAGGTGGGAAAGGAATACGCAGAGTGACAACATTGACTAGAGAAGGGAACCTGGGCAGAGCCTTCTTCTTCTTCTTCTTTTTTTTTTAATGCATTTTTATTGATTTTATTTAAGTATTTTTCTTGATTTCAGAGAGGTAGGGAGAGGGAGAGACTGATAGAAATATCAATGATGAGAGTGAATCATTGATTGGCTGCCTGCTGCATGCCCCTACTAAGAGCTCACAACCCCGGCATGTTCCCTGACCGGGAGTTGAACCATGACCGCCTGGTTCATAGGTAAACACTCAACCACTGAACCACACCAGCCATGCTGTTTTTATTGATTTTAAAGAGAGGAAGGGAGAGGGGGAGAGAAACATGAATGAGAAACATCCATCAGCCTCCTAGTGGAGATCAAGCCTGCATCCGAGGCATGTGTCCTGACTGGGAATTGAACCTTTGACCTCTTGATGCATGGGACAATGCTCAACCAACTGAGCCACACTGGCCAGAGCAGAACCTTCTTCGTTCAGGCTTTTTAACATTAATTTTTGAATAATAGTCTATTTTTATGGTTAAAAAAAACCCTAAAAAGTATTTCCCAACCCTATAACCATAATTATTTTTCTTGCTTAGTCTTCCAGTGTTTCTAAATACATCTATAACAAATATGCATATGCAGATTTTAAAATTGTATTTCTTTTTTAAAAAATATATTTTATTGATTATTTTACAGAGAGGAATAGTTAGAAACATGGATGAGAGAGAAACATCGATCAGCTGCCTCCTGCACACCCCCCACTGGGATTGTGCCCGCAACCAAGGTACATGCCCTTGACCGGAATCGAACTTGGGACCCTTCATTCCGCAGGCCGACGCTCTATCCACTGAGCCAAACCGATTCCAGCTCCCTTCCTCTCTTAAAATCAATAAAAAATATATTGAAAAAAATAAATAAAATGGAGGACGCCTCAGAGGGCTGGATGAGGATCAGATGAGATGCCTGTCAGTGAGTTGCACACATAAGAACGTCTGGTAGGCACCAGGAAGAGCTTCTGAGCACTGAGTGTGTGAGGTAGAGTTTTCAAATGTCACACGGAAGGCTTTAGCCAGAACGTGTTGGAAGGGAGCAGGCCCTGCCCCAACACGCTGGGCCTGTGGCATGACGTAGGCGCATTCACATGCCTCAGCCATTTGTTGTCTCTCCCTCCTCCCACAGACCAGCCAGCCTTCTCTTCGTCACATGTCTTTTCTTTATCTTTCATGAATCTTGTGATTGGAAAATTCCAGCTTAAGGTCACTGAGCCAGTGGCCATCCACCCTGTGTGGTTAAAGGGGAACTAACCCAAGGGAAGAGGGTCAGGACGTACAGACCAGCACTAGTGTGAGGACCCAGCATGCAAACACACACATGCAGCCTTCTTAGAGCTGGGCTGCAGTCTTTGAGCACCCGCAGACCCTCGCATTTCTTGGCGTGCTTTAAGGGTAGAGTCTCACCATCAGTTGAGAGTTCACTTAAGCTATTGTTATTATATTACTTAAAGTAACTTAAAAGTTACATATAAACACCTTGTGCTTACATACCTCTTAAAGTTGTAAAATCAGAACATCTACAAGTAGCCCAGCCAGATGGCTCAGTTAGTTGAGCGGCATCTTGTGCACCAAAAAGTTGCCAGTTTGATTCCTGGTCAGGGCACACGCCCACGTTAGAGAGGATTTAGTCCCTGGTTGGGCTGCGTGTGGGAGGCAACCGATCGATGTTTCTCTCTCGTCCTCTCTCCGAAATCAATAAAAACAATTTTTTTTAAAACCCTATAAATTAAACATAAAGAAAAGTACAAACCATTAACATTCAAAATGAAATGTGTTAATATAATATTTCACTGGATCCGCATTACAGTTCGTTTTTGTGTTTGTTGAGTGTGAATTGTAATTATCACAGAGAAGCCTGGGTACATTCTAATGGTTGAAAATGTAGACTCGGAAGCCAGACCTGAGTCTTCCTTAACCAGCTTTTTGACCTTGGGCAAGCTACTCAGTCTTCCCGACATGCACGTCCTGGTCTGTAAAATGGCGATGAGGATGTCTCCGAGGGATGCCGGGAGGACAGAGTGAGTTAAGACAGTGCTTCCAGCGGTGCCTGACATGCGGTGAGTGCCCAGTAGGTGGTGCTACTGTCACTTACTGCTAAGGCTCCTGAGAACGGATGACCTGAGTGCTGCTTGTCTCTATAAGCCTGCTGTGAGTAGCTGGTTAGTCACATTTACCAGCTGTCATGAGGCCTTCCCTTGTGGGAAATGATCCTTAGACCACGGCCACCTGTGTGCCAGAAACCACTGGCGGCGGTTCTTTCCCAGGTGGCCATCCAGCGTCCACACCATGCTTTTTATTTATTTCACACACACACACACACACACACACACACACACACACAGGTGCATGTGCATAGAATACATGTGCTTTTTTAAGATTGTTTCTTTAGTGAATGTGCAAAGAAATTTTTTGAGCAAACGTTTTTGATCACCACTGCCCTGAACCAGAGAGAAGTGGAAACACTAGCAATTTCAGTTCTTTTTTTTTCTTTCTTTCTTTTTCTAGAGAGAGAAAGCAATAGAACCATCGATTTTGCTGTTCCATTTATTTATGCATTCATTGCTTGATTCTTTTATGTGCCCTGACTGGGGACCGAACCCACAGACTTGTTATATCAGGACAATGCTTTAAGCAACAGCTGACCTACCCAGACAGGGCTGTTGCATTTGTATGTTGCATTTTATTCAAAGTTTTCTTTCTTTTGCCTTTTCTTCAAAATCTCATTCTTGCACTTTTTTTTTTTAGTTGAGGTATCTCTCTCTTGTTCTCATTGGATCCTGAGACCAGAACTGATTCTGATGAGGCCCTGTGAACTTGATTTCACCTTGACCTTGGTTTTGGTTTGGTGGAAGCTCTAATTTATTGCACAATCAACCACTCACTACTCTGCCTCGCAGGAGCCCACGAAGAGCTGGGACTTTACAGGGGATATAAAAATCTGTCCCCCTTGCCTAGCTGGTTTGGCTCAGTAGATAAAGTGTCGGCCTGCAGACTGAAGGGTCCTGGGTTCGATTCTGGTCAAGGGCTCCCAGAACTCAGCAATCCCTGTTCCCTGCAGGTCGCACTCCTGGACTTTTAGCTCTGTTTTCAGAGTGAGGCTATCGAGCAGGAACCAGCACCCACCTGCGTCTTCCAACTATTCCACCAGCACATTTACACCTTTCTCTGATAGGTCACCTTTCTGTTTACTGAGACATGACTCACATACCATAAAACTCACCATTTTAAAGTATACAGTTCAGGCGCTTTTAGTATATGCACAAAGTTGTGCAACATCTAGTTCAAGAACACTTTATCATCCTGTAAGGAAGCCCCTTGCCCATTAGCTAGGCATTTACCCATTTTGGACATTTGATGTCAATGGAGTCATATAGTACACAGCCTTTTGTGACTTACTTTACATAGTATGTTTCAAGGTTCGTCCATGTTGCAGCATGTATCGTGACTGAATAATGTTTCCTTATATGGATATGCCACAATTTGTTTAGCTACTTATCAGTTAATGGACAGCTTTTTAATTATAGCCATCCTAGTGGGCATAAAGTAGGTTCCATTGCAGTTTTCATTTGTACTTCACTACTGTCTAATGATATCGAGCATCTTTTTATGCACTTATTGGCTAAGTATAGGTCTTCTTTGGAGTAATGTCTATTCATATCTTCGCCTATGTTTAAATTGGGCTGTCTTTATTGCTGAGTTGTAAGAATGCTATATAGCCTGGCCAGTGTGGCTCAGCTGGTTGGAGCAACATCCTGTACACCAAAAGGTTGTGGGCTCGATCCCTGGTCAGGGCAATATGGGAGGCAACTGATCAATGTTTTTCTCTCACATTTCTCTCTCTCTAATAAAAATAAAAA
This sequence comes from Nyctalus aviator, assembly GCA_036971965.1. Lineage (NCBI taxonomy): Eukaryota > Metazoa > Chordata > Mammalia > Chiroptera > Vespertilionidae > Nyctalus > Nyctalus aviator. The sequence goes on along the minus strand of CM072937.1, from coordinate 35,372,147 downwards.
TAAAAATCAGTAAACATATCCTCAGGTGAGAATTTTAAAAAATCTATAGCCCTGGCTTATTTGGCTCAGTGGATAGAGCGTCAGCCTGTGGACTGAGGGGTCCCAGGTTCAATTCTGATCAGAGGCATTTGCCTGGGTTGCAGTCTCGATCCCCAAAAGGCAGCCAATCAATGATTCTCTCTCATCATTGATATTTCTATCTCCTTCTCCATTCCTCTCTGAAATCAATAAAAATAGATTTTTAAATAAACATGTCGTCAGGTGAGGATAAAAGAAAGAGTGCTATATATTTAGGATACTAGAGCTTTATCAGAAATATGATAGTATCTGCATATAAAATATGCAAATATTTTTCCTATTCTCAGTTGTCTTTTCACTTTCTTGCTAATATTCTTTAAAGCACAAAAATTTTTACTTTTATGAAGTCCAATTCATCTATTTCTTTATTGGCTGCTCATGCAGGAGATGTCATAGTTAAGAAGCCATTGCCTGACCCAAAGACAGGAAGATTCACACCTGCCTGCTTCTAAGAGTTTTAGGTCTTTGGTTCATTTTGAGTTAATTTTTTAACATGGTGTGATAGGAGTCCAACTCCATTCTCCTGCTTGGAACTATTCACTTATCCCAGCATCATTTGTTGAAAAGACTATTCTTTCCCCCATTAAAATGTCTTGGCACCTATGTTGAAAATCAGTTACCCATGAATGTATGGGTTGGTCACCTATTCTTGACTAGAACGTCTTGAATTGTTGTTCTGGATTAAGATGGTAGTGTGTAGATAAGAGCAGAGTTCAGTCAGAAAGTAAAAACTTGAGTTCTAAAATCTTAGTTTCCATAATCCCACATGAAGGAGAGTTTGATGTGTCTTCTAGACCCATCAGGGCAGACGTGTGCAGTCTCTTGGGCTCCAGACAGCTTTATTGTCATCGGAACCTGTATCTACCCATGACGGACTCAAGTGGGTCCATCAGCAGAAGAGGAGCCAGCAAATAGACTTACTTCAGAAGTGGAACTTAGATTCCCAGAAATCTCAGGAGAGCAGCCATTGGCCAGGGCACATTCTAGAAGGCCCAGAAGTATGTTTTTGCGGGGATGTGTGCGTGTGTGTGTGTGTGTGTGTGTGTGTGTATACACAAAGGCAGTAACACTGGCTCCCTCTGGCCCCAAAAGCACCATTTAGGGGCTGGAAGAGCAGTCCCGTTGGGAGGAGTGAGCAGGAGCACACCCCATGTGTACTTGTATGCACACTTGCACACCTCTTGTACAATGACCCCCAGCAGCAATTTCTGGGAACGGGAGCCTTCTCTGACTCCATAGCCAACCCAGCTCTAAGGTGGACCAGCCCTTGCACCTCACACCAACCCTACTACCCAGATGTCCCAGGAACAAGGTGGGTCCTCACTTCACCTAAGTCCATGTCCCAGGGACTGGAGTCCTGGTGCCCTGGTGCCGCTGGGGACCCCAGCTCTGAGACCCTCCGTTCACGGGCTGTGCCACAGTCGGCTTCGGGAAATGACTGCCCACACAGCCATTTGTTTGGCCGGGCAAACTCTACAGCCCACAGGGGGCCTGTGCAGTGGGTAAAGGCCATCAGTTCCCGATCACATCAATCCTTTTCTCTGCGGTGTGAGCTTCTCACCTGAGACTCTGTGCTCCACAACTCACTTACCAGCTGCAGAGAAAGGCTGGTGGTGAGTGTCAGAGTGTTGTTTCGCCCTGGCCAGTGTGACTCAATTTGAGTGTCTGTCAGCCCAGGTACCAAAGATCTCAGATTCTTGTAGCAACCAGTCGACGTCAATCAAAATCAATCTCTCTCTTTCTCTCTCTCTTTCCCTCCCTCTCTTTCTTTCTCTGTTTTTCCTGCACTTCTTCCCTTCCATTCCCTCTGAAAAGCAATGGAAAAAATATCTTCAGGTGAGGATTTTGTCTTTAAAAAAGTGTTGCTTCTTAAATCACAACAAAACAGCAGTTTTCCGTTCTTACCACTGACCCAGTAGCCATGGGCATTCTAGCTGACAACCTGTCACACAGGTTTCTTTGTTTAAAAACTTCTAGGGTGTTGTCTGAATTCAACAAAGCCCAGGAAAACTCTGTGCCAACCAACGGACTGAGCCGAGAAACGGAGATTCCCACACTACAGGCCTCCCTCTCCCTCCACGGCCTCTGCCTCGACACCAGCGCACACCAGCACGCTGAGGCGCCTGCAGAGCCCCTCCCTGCCCGAGCAGCCTCTGGGGCTGCAGATGGTGGCCACAAGCAGGAACCGCTCTCCCTGGCTCCTGGCATCCTGGGCTTGCAGCCTTGGGGCACTGCCCCAGCTGTCACTTGGAGGAGTACTTCAGACCAGCAGCCTTCTAGTCCTGTGAGAGCAGCCGGCCAAGGGGATGGCCAGCAGAGGCCCTCGGTGGATGACGGAGCGGGACTGAGCCTCATGGTGTCCTCACCCACCAGTCCGGTGAGTGTTCAGGCTGTTCTGGGGGTGGTCTTGGTAAAAGGTCTCCAAGTCATGGTTTCCCCACTTGATGACCCCAAGTGGTCTCTGCCTTCTTCCCATTCACCCCCCATCTCTGGGTGGTGTTAGTGTTAATAGCATCATGATGATGGGGCTGATGTTTCTTGGTGTGTGAGTAGTGGATATAAGCTGGGCACCGTGCCCATCAGTTCCCAAGGTTATCTCTTGTCATCTTCGTGTCAGCCTTGAGAAGATAATTCTCACGTGACCACAGACTCTCTGCTCTTAGGCACTGCCACTGAGCAACTTCAGGCCGTGGGCCAGGAACTTCACCTCACTACCGTAGCCCTTGGTTTCCTCCTCAGTTCTTCTTATTAATAAATTGATATTTTTATATAATTCCTTTGAAAATACTCATTTTGCAACATGATCCAGATTTAGAACTTCTGTCCAATTTGACAGCCGCTAGCCACAGGTGACTGTTGAACACTTAAAATGTGGCTAGTCTTAATCGAGATAAGCTATGAAAGCAAACATTGGATTTGGAAGAATTAGTATGGAAAAACGACTAACATTTCTCATTAATAATTTATTGATTTCATATTAAAATGAAAAAAAAATTTTAATAAAATTTTATTGATTTTTTACAGAGAGGGAGAGAGATAGAGAGCTAGAAACGTCTATGACAGAGAAACATCGACCAGTTGCCTCTTGCACACCACCCAGTAGGGATGTGCTCGCAACCAATGTACATGCCCTTGACCGGAATCGAACCTGGGACCTTTCAGTCCACAGACCGACGCTCTGCCGCTGAGCCAAACTGGTTTTGGGCCGAGGCCGGTTTGGCTCAGTGGTAGAGCGTCAGTCTGCGGACTGAAGGGTCCCAGGTTCGATTCCGGTCAAGGGCATGTACATTGGTTGCTGGCACATCCCGGTGGGGGGTGTGCAAGAGGCAGCTGGTGGATGTTTCTCTCTCATTGACGTTTCTAGCTCTCTATCTCTCTCCCTTCCTCCTCTCTGTGAAATATCAATAAAATATATTTAAAAAAAACAACAACAAAAAAAAAACAACTGGTTTTGGCCCCTAAAATGAAAATATTTTTATATATTCGGTTAGATAAAACTTTACAATTAACTTCACCTGCTTCTTTTTACATTTAAAAAAAATGTGGATGCTAGAACATTTACAGTGACATATAGGACTCACATTGTATTTCTATTGGGCAGCGCTCTTCTAGAATAAGCCAGTTCAGTTTGTGGTTAACCCGAGGGGCGTCAGTCCTGGGAATGGCCCGGGGAGAGCCATGGGTCGTGACTGGAGACGTACTGGCCAGTGGAGCGGCAGTCAAAGCGGTGACCCAAGCTCTTCGGCTGTTTCCGTTTGTTCTCATGTCATGGAGTGCAGACAGGAACCTCTGCACATGTGCTCCTGGACACAGGAAGCCTGGATTTGTCCCAGCTGCAGCCAGGGCTCATGCTGGTGCATGGTCTTCCATTTCAGCTCCATCATGCACATCGCTCCTTTGGCCTGTAACTTCCAGATCCTATAAATCAGGATGGGACCGGGGCCGTGGAACAAGCTGAAAGAGGCACACACACGCACCCTTTTGAAAACAGCTTTAGTGCCTTTAACATTATTTATTTATTAATCAGAGAGGAAGGGAGAGGGAGAGAGATAGAAACTTCAATGATGAGAGCATCATTGATCGGCTGCCTCCTGCACGGCCCCCCACTGGGGATCCAGCCCACATCCTGGGCATGTACCCTTGACCGGAATCAAACCTGGGACCTTTCAGTCCACAGGCTAATGCTCTATCCACTGAGCCAAACCCACTAGGGCTTTTAGTGCATTTCAAGTTCACGTGATTAAATTATAGATTCTTTTTTTTTTTTTTTTTTACTATCACTATAAACTAATTTTAAAGCCTTTATATCTTTCATAAAAGAAATCCCCTACCCATTAGCAGGTACTCTCCAACCCTTTCTCCTTCCTACTGCCTTACTCCCCACAACCCCTGCCAACTATTGACCTGCTTTGTCTATAGATATACTATTCTAGACATATCACATAATAAAATCATATAAGATGTAACCTTTGGCAATTGGTTTCTTTCAATTAACAATGTTTTGAAGGTGCATCCACGTTGTAGGATGTATCCAAGTTTTTGGGTGGACATACTTTTTTGTGTGTATGTATGTATGTATGTATTTTTTACATATGTTGTTAATTCTCTTGGATACAGACCTAAGAATGGAATTTTTGGATCATATGGTAACCAAAGGAACTGCCCCATTTTATATTCTCACCAGCAGTGTATTCCTCTACATCCTCACCAATAGTTCTTCTTGTTGTTATTAGAAATGGCATCTCATTATGGTTTTAATTTGCATTTTCCTGATGGCTAATGATGTTGAGGATATTTTCATGTGCTAATGTCATTTCTGTATCTTCTTTGGAGAAATGTCAATCAGAATCTTTGCTCAGGGTTATATCTGTCTTTTTATTACTAAGTAATAATAGGTTGGGTATTTTTAATCATATTATTGAATTTATTGGGGTGACATTGGTTAATAATTATAATAATTTTTATATATTCTGGATTGTAGATCTTTATTAGATATGTAATTTGGAAATATTTTTCCCATTCTGCTTCACTTGCTAACACTCATCACTCTGTGAAGTTATATTACCTCTTTGTTTTCTATTTGTTTATTCTCTGTCTTCCTGACTATATATGAAAGACCATGTCCATTCATTCTGTAGTGTCAGCTCCAAGCATTATACCTGGGAGAGAGTAGGTATCAATCAATAGTTCTTGAACTCTCTAGAGACTCTTGGAATGCCAGCTTGTAGATTGACACTGAGAAGTGCACCACCAAGTGCTGAGGTGGGCAGGTTGACTGCCAGGGCAGGCTCCACCTCCTTGCCACTTCAGGGGAGTCTGGTTGCCAGAGGGTTGCCTGGTAACATGGAATCAAAGCACCTCTCCTCAGGGGAGTTGTGGATCCATTCATTCCTCCATTCCCTAGTCACTGGGCCACACTGGGTGGTCCACCTGTTCACATTGACCTGGTACCTTCACTCCTCAGCCAGACTCCGCTCTGGGTTTCACCGTTACATAAAGTGTCCTAAAGCCTTTAATAACTCCAGATGGCATTCCTGGGGTCCCTGGTGGCAGGTGCTGCTCTGGCTGAGGTTCTTGGTCAATGGTGACCTCCCCTCACTGTTGAAGGGGCAGGGAGCTGGCCAGACATGGGCCCTGAGTGAACAGACTGTAGGAAGGTGGCATGCGGAGGGAGACAGGAGACAGTAGTGCGCTCTCTCCCCGCCCTCCCTTTCTGCTTTGTAACTGGAGGCCTTGGCGTGGGGCACAGCCACGGGGCTTGGTCCAGTTCCATGAGCAGAAGTTCCAAGGACCCAGTGTTCCCACTTATTTTTTTTTTTTCCTCCGTTGCTTAAGAGAACAAAAGGTTTCCCCCAGAGCATGATTTCCTGGTGGCTAACCTGTGGTCCCTGGAGTGTGTCTGACTACTTCCTGCCTGTCTCCCTCTCCGCTGCAGACGGAGGAGCCCTCACCAGTGAACATACATCATCCCGGAATCCACATTTGTCTCCTCCTTCCACTTCCCTCACCTCACCCTGGTATTTTATGTTAAAGATGTTTGGAAAGTCAAGATTTGTTCTTTCATCTGTTCTAACTCTATGCCCGACACAAATCCAAATGACTGTTCCGAACGGCTTTGTAGGTGCGAGGATGGGGCTTAGTCCAGGACTCCATGGGGGTCCCCGGGTGGATGGAGACTTCCTAACCCAGCTTCGGGGGAGGGGAGGGAGGAGGGGAGGGATGAGTGAGGAAAGCTTCCAGGAGGAGGTAGTAGATGACCGCTGAGCTGAGGCTCATGGGATAGTGGTCTCTCCCAGCAGGGCCATTAGCAGGGGCTGGGAGGTGTGTGTGCCGATGGCCCAGGAGGCTTTGTTCAGAGGCCTGTGTGGTAAACGGTCCCCTGTAGCCACCTTCACTGGCACACTGTCCTGCCCCTGGCAGAAGGAAGCACCTGCGGAGCCTGAGGGTTTTCAGAGGAAGCCCTGAGGCCCAGCTCTGTGAGCCTCCCCCAAACTCCTGGCTCAGAACTCTCACTCTCGGCTGAAAGGAGTCTTATAGCATCTGAATGAATTAAATTGTCTAAACCAGTCTTTCTGGGGAATCCCCTATCCTACTCTCCCCTTCACTGTCTAGGGAGCACGGAGGGCAGTCTTGATTTAGGGGTTGGAAAGAGCAATGTCAGGTTGAGGTTGGTGGCACTTAACAAAACAGCTGGACTGGCCCCCCGTGTGACTCATTTCCTCTGGGTAGACAGGCATGTCTGGTGGCCCAGCCGGCTTCCTTGCCTCTGCTCTTGCACACTTAGGCACAGAAAGGCTTCAAGTGTTTGAAATAGTGTTTGAAAAACTCTACATCCCTTAGACAAATGGTGCTAGGACAACTGACAATCCACGTAGAAAAAAAAAAAGGTGGACCCTTCCTCACGCCATACATATAAATTAACTCTAAGTAGATCATAGACCTAATTCTAAGATCTAAAATTAAAGCTCTTAGCAGAAAACAGGAGTAACTCTTTGTGACCTTGAATTAAGCAATGGTTTCTTAGATACAACACCAAAGGCACAGACACACACACACATAAAAAACAAAAACAAAAAAACACACAGATGAATTGGATTTCTTCAAAATTTAAAAATTTTGTTCCTCAAAAGGCACCATCAAGAAAGTGGAAAGACAACTTACAGAATTGGAGAAATGATTTGCAAATTGTGTTTGTTTCCTAGGGATCCTGCAGCAAAGTACTATAAACTGGTGTAAAACAACAGAAATGTGTTCTCTGCTAGAAGTCCAAACTCTGCATGTTGGCAGGGTTGATTCCTCCTGGGATTCAAGAATCTGTTCCCTGCGTTTCTCTTAACTTCTGCTGTTACCAGCAATCCTTGGCATTCCTTGGCTTGTACACCCATTGCTTTATCCCTCCCTCCATCACATTCCTCTGTGCCTCTCTCTCTCTCTCTCTCTCTCTCTGTGTCTTTCTCCTCTTATAAGGACACAGTCACATTGGATGAAGGGCTCACCATACCCCAGTATGACCTCATCTTAACTAATTGCATTTGTAATCACCCAATTTCCAAATAAGGTTGCATTCTGAGGTACTGGGGGCTAGAATTCCAGCATATCTTTTTGAGGGATAGAGCATCGACCTGCAGACTGAAGGGTCCTTCCTGGGTTCGATTCTGGTCAAGGGCATGTACGTCTGTTGCAGGCTTGATCTTGGCAGGTCGATGCTCTAGCCACTGAACCAGACTGGCTAGGGTGGAAAGGGTTGTTTTTAATGGAGTATGGAAAATGTTCTAAACTTAGTGGTAATGGTTGCCCAATTATGTGAATATACTAAAACTATTGCATTATACAGTTTAAATATATTTTTATGATATGGGAATCATATCTTAATTAAGATGTTTTTTTTAAAAACTTAAAAACCTGCCTGTGTCTTTACTTCCTTCCGTAGAAAAGCAAGAGCTGGATCTCGGAAGATGACTTCTACCGGCCTCCCCAGGAACCAGCCCCAGAGAGCCCCTCAGACGGCTCCGAAGCTTCTCCCAGCGGGACTCCCGAGTCCAGGCCGTGTCCTCTCAGGCATTTCTCTCGGGGACCCAGGAAAAGCTCCTCCATGGGGGCCTTGGACAAAGCGTGTGTGCCCTCTCCAGGAAGCAGGCAGAGCCCGGCAGCCACCGCGCGGGAGCATAAGAACTTCAGGGTGGTGCACCGCAGGCAGATGGGTAGGTGGCCGCAGCACGCCAGGCCCCACGGCAGGGGCACGCCTTCCAGAGAGCCCATCTGACGGCTCTTTTCCATGACCAACTGGGTGGCTTCTTCTCACAAGAAAACGTCCATCCCCTGATGAGCAATTCAAGAAAGCATTGCGGGAAAGGGGTTACGTATATTTTCTCACATAGACTCAGAAAGCAATGCCCAAAATACATATTTAAATATATTTTTATTGATTTCAGAGAAGGAGGAGGAGGAAGAGAGAGAGAGAAACATCCATGATGAGAGAGAATCACCGATCGGCTGCCTCCTGCCTGCCCTACACCGGGAATCGAGCCTGCAGTCCTTGCTTGTGCCCTCACCAGGACTCAAACCATGACCTCCTGAGCCATTGAGCCACACCAGCCAGGCTATTGTATCATATATTGAGATGGAAACTATTTTCCCTGAAACTATCCTATAAGCCTTATTATTTGGAACTCTTGGTTCTGTCTTGATCTCCACACCCTCCCACTCCCGGGAAGTCCAGAATGGACTAATAACTGATTTTTCTATAACCTTCATACATGAACTTCCTGT